>CM077676.1:16471199-17761616 GCA_039707655.1 Elymus sibiricus
TACGATCTAGAATACATAGAGATGCATGGGTGTTGCACAATATAATTTGTAGTAGATGAGTTCTACTGCTGATAATTAATTGTGCGGGTAGCAGATGAAATCTGTTACCCGATGTTCTTGTTGCTTCCCTGGAATTTGCATATTTCTGATCTTGATAACAGCATGGTAGAGTTTCAAAGTTCTGGCAATCCGCGATCCTGATTGATCAACGAAGTGCTAACAGTTCTTTGAATTCCACCATAGTTAAAAAGAAAGATGAAATTTCGCAGACGAAAGGGCAATGCAGATATGATCTGCACGGGGGTCATGCATATGACGAAGTTCAGTATGGGGCTCGAGATTTTATTATCTCGTGTTTCATACAATCCGCAAAGTTAATTAGCGACTTGAATAATCATACTTGATGATGGACGTTGGTAGCTTCGGTTTGCTTCGAAACCTTAGAAGCCACGTAAAATGAAATTTTGTATGAACCGATTAGAGGCGTCTAACTTGGTTTTGCAGGATGGTTTGCAGGATGTGCATGTGATGTGGTATAGCAATGCTCATATTAATTCGATTATGTATGAGATGACTATATAATGTAAATTAACATGACCTGTGTGTCATGATTCGGCATGATGGCTGGAGCCATATGATTGTCACTTTAATGACCTGCGTGTCAACCTTAAGTAAAGCACTTATTTTATTAGCTATAGAGATAGCAATATTATCTAGTGCATCGACAAGGTGGTGGCAATCTTCGCAAAGGTGAACACTGACGCGAATGCCAAAGACGAAGAAATTAAAGACTTCTCTGTCAGAAAGGGCTATACCATATCATGCTATTATGAATTGCCTGAGATGTTTATCCCTTATGATGCACCCTTCTTGATTGCGCGGTAGTCGCTTTTTATTAGGGTGATCTCTCAAGTAGTTAGTGTTCTCCCAAGTGTAGCACCGTCACGGCACCTATCTCTTCGGGGTATCACATGGATGCATGGGTACGAACGATTAGAGAAGTGTGAGGCGGGTGAGTTGAGACCTCACAGCGAGATCACTTGGTTGTCTTGACGTTCTGGCTTGATCGTCCTGAGCTCGGAACACGCCCATCGAAAGATGAACAACAGTAACATAGAGATGTGATTGGCAAGTTGGCCTACCGATTGCAATTCTCGTCACTTGAGATGGATGCATCCTTGGCGTTGAATTGTAATACGGGTCTTGTATCACTCACAATCAATTATGAGAGATATTGTTTTGAGTGGGAGCGCACTTTAGAATTAATTCTTTTAATTCTTAGTGCAATTAATTATGAACTCTGTCTAAGTGTAATTTTGCATAATAGTTGTAGAATAATGGCTCGCATTTCCACCTTCCCTGTTAAAATTGAATAAGCTGTTAAATATCTGGTTAAAACTTTACGGTTGGTAACGTAATGTGAGGATTGTCCTCAAGAGTGCCGAGAAGGACTTTGTCCTATCACATGCTTTCAGTATTCTCCCGCTAATGCTATGGATAATGTGACTCTCATCCTTTGATCCAAAAGCTAGAATTCCGTTACGGTCAAGTGCAATATGTTTGCTTCCATGAGACACAGACTTCAAAAGTTTGGGATAGCTATGTGATATTCATGGAACTAAAAATCATTTTCAGACACAAACAAAGGCTGTAAGATATGGGATATCCAAAGCAATGTTTGTTTTGCAAACTGTTAGTAAAAGTGTTTACTATGCGTTTGACTAATAACAGAGGGATCCAGAAGAACGCCTATCTTGTGATGAAGGTGAATAAAACAAACAACTTAACGAGAATGGAAATGTCCAAAGGGTGTTAGTGTGACTTACACACCTAGGAAGTCCGGGGCTAACGCCACTCTTAAGTTGAGTGCTTCTTCTGAGAGTAGGAGAAATACTGAGAGTTAAACTGATAGAAGTATAAAGGCAAAAAGAGAGAAGACTGGAATGTCCAGCTCATGTATGAAATTCATACAAGTTATTGATGTATAGAAGGCTGGTAAAGGAAATAGTTCTTGGGGATTATGATTAAACATGTTAATCACTGATTCTTGGGTATTGTGAGTTGATCACAAAGATACCCGCTCGATTGCATTCTGTTGCGACTCGATGCAAGAACTACTACGGCCTAAAAGACTTGCCGGAGTGAGGTTTAGATATGCGCTGAGAACATAGTAAAAGTTGCTATACTCGGTACATTACCTATGTATTTATTTTCATAATTCATTTTAGAGTTTTTATACACTCTAGCCCATTGCATAAAGTATCTTGCAAGAAGGTTGTTCATAAGAGAACTTTTGATGTTCGGTGTTATGAATAACATAAGGGCCATGCTTCCATCATGGATGGGATGTATGTTATGAATATTGATAATAATATATTACCTCCGAATTTACTTTTATAATTCATTTTAGAGTTTTTACACACTCTAGCCCATTGCATAATGTTTGTTGCAAAAGGGTTGTTCATAAAAGAACAATTGTTGTTCAGTGTTATGAATAACATAAGGGCCATGCTTCCATCGTGGATGGGATGTATGTTATGAATATTGATGGTAATATGATACATCCATAACACTGACGCTAAATGTCGCAAGACTAAAAGAATACCACACATGTGTGGCACTGCATTTGGTCACATTGGAGAAACCCGCATGGAGAAATTCTATAATGATGGATTTTGAAGTTGTTTGATTATAAATCATCTGACACTTGCAACTTTCCTCCGACAAGTGAAGTGACTGAATACCGTTCATAGGCCATAAGGAACGAGCAACAAACTTATTGGTGATCATACATTTTGATGTGTGTAGTCCAATAAATGTTGTTGCTGGCAGTGGATTTATCTATCTTCAGAAATGACTCAAGTGGATATATGGATATTTACTTGATGAGACGTAAGTCTGGATCTTTTGAAATCATTCATAAGGTTTTCAAAAATGAAGTAGAAATTATTGTAACAAGAAAAATATGTTTCTGCAAACTAGATTGCCGAAAGGAATATTTGAGTTACAAGTTTAGCGAATGTCTGATGAGTTGTGAAAAGAGTTTCATAACTTACACCTCCCGGAACTCCACTATGAGTGGTACGTCCGTGAAGATGTATTCAACCATTTGTGACATGGTAAGATCAAAGATGACATAAATCAATTTGCCATTATCCCTTTTAAAAGTAATGCTTTAGAGACTGCGGCTTTTACACTGAAAAGAGCGCCATCAGGTCTGTTGAAATGACGCCATGGTATGGTCCATGCTTTGTCTTTTTTTAACATTTGGAATATGGGGCATGTGTAAAATATTTACAAACCTATTCCAAATCAGACAAGTACTACTTTGTAGGTTATCCCAAGTAATTCGGAATTCCTCCACCACTATACCGAGGCAAAAAGGTTTGCCACCAAGAATGGTATGCTTTTAAAGAGAATGGTTCTTGCAAAAAGGTGAGTGGGAGAACAGTGCAACTCGACGAGATAACAGTATCTTCGTCATCAGATTAAAGGAAAGAAACCTTGGAAGTAATTCCAGAGTTTCCTACTGCGACTGATACGGAAGCCTCTACATGAGATGTATGGACTTCGGTCGAACTTGCAACTGAACCACGTAGGCAAAACTCGTGCAAACCTCTCAGGTACGCAAGTGAGATATTGTTGTTAGACAATAGTATACCCACGATACACAAGAAGAGTTGATGGGCCCTGACTCCGGAATTGGATAAATGCCAATATAATCCGAGATAGTTTCCATAAATGATTCAAGATTATATCTTGATAAACCCTTCAAAAGACTTAGAGTCTAAACGAACATTAATGGAACTATAAACTGATGTGGATAAAATGTTTTATCCATAAAGGTCGACTTGTTGCAATAACAAGTTCAAGGAGTTGACTACGATGAGGTTGTCTCACCATAGCGATGCTTAAAGTCAGATCGGGTTAAACTAGCAATTAATACATATTTCAATCTTGAGATATGATACATGGATGCCAAAAGGATTTCCATGTGATGGAAATGCAACCTAGGACTTGCATGTGGTACAGTCCAAGGTATTTTGTCAATCCAGAGGATGCTAGTAAGTATGCAAAGTTCAGAGTTTCAGCAATGGATAGAAGAGAGCAAAATGGAGTTGGAATCTTCGTTTTTGATGAAATTGTCAAAAGAGTTTGTTTTCATCAATGGATAACGAAGATGCTTGTGGTTTCAAGAAAGTAAGTGGGAGCATAATAATATTTCTAAAAACTTTGTGTGTTTGACACATTGTTGATTGGAAATTTCTTGACACGAATTAGGACTTCATTAAAAATAGTTTTTCAATGAAATGCTTGGGGCTAAATAGCCTTGATATTAGGCATATTTATCTACGAGATAGAATTGTCTAATAGGCTAAGCCAAAAATACATATTGACAAGATGCTAAAACAGTTTAGCATTAAAACGCCAAGGAGTGATTCTTGCCGAAGTCATATGGAAAGGGTTTTTGCAAGACTCGGTGTCCCAAAACACTGATGAGCAAAATACATTATGGAGATTCCACACACTTCCGTGTTTGGATTAATCATGTATTCCATGGTATGTAAAACAACCAGATATGTCCAGTACTCCCAAGGAGTTGCGAGTATAGATACCAAAGTGATCAAAGTACTGATCATGGGACAACAGTGAAAAATGTCATTGAGTACTGGAGTAGCACTGATGACATGTTTTCTCGCAAGCAGAGATTATGAAGTGCTCGTTGTAAGTAATTGCATCGATACAGTCTTCATCAATACTCCATGCGATTTTCGATTTAAGTTAAGGGTTTTGTGTAATACACGATATGGTGGCACGGTGTTTGGAAATCGTTCCAAACAGGTTACTGTGGCGAATTCTATAACTAAGGCTAAGTATGTTGCCGCTTTCAAAGCGACATAAAAGATGTTGAATCGTACAGTTCGTTCATGAACTTAGTATGGTTCCAAGATGGCTTTGGTCAATGGAACACTATTGAAGATAGTTGCTCCATAGCTCAGTCTGAGGAATCAAGATTTGACCAGTGATTCACATATATATGAAGCCAAGTCCACACAAAATATGAATTTTGTGAAAACGTGAAAACGCGAGGATATGCAGAAATACACACGGAACTGAAGTTGTTAGATCCGTTGGACATCAGACTATACCACAAGCGAAGCATGTTTTACACTGGTATGCCATAGGTGTAAAGTGCATCAGCATTGACTAGATTATTGACTCTAGTGCAAGTGGGAGTCTATAGGAGATATGCCCTAGAGGCAATAATAAGTGTTATTATTTATCTCCATGTTTGTAGTTAAGTTTATATTCCGTGCTATAACTGCTATGGTTCTCGAGTCTGCAATAACCACGAGACTCGGAGGAAGACTCGTATGCACATGTGGAATAATAAACGGTAAAAAGTATTCCTAGTCTGGCCTCTAAGACTAGCTCAAGTGTTGCATGATGGTTCTGTTTTCCTGATCATGGGCATGACTATGCCGGCAATTTTGAGGGCACAATGTTAGGAGAACACTTGTGTTGAATCGACCCGAATTGATGTTATGCTATGAGATTCATTCGTCACAAGTTAATGGTTAATAACACAGAAAAAGTTAATGTCTGCATAATTCCTTAGACCATGAGAGTGTCGAGTTTCTTCATGCTTGCTTCATGAACTTTGGGGTTTGTTAAACGTCATCTGTAACAGGGTGGCTATTACGGCGGCTTACGGGTTCATGGGAAAATATGTCAAGGGACTTGATAGCTCAAGATTGGGATTTGCTCCTTCGACGATGGAGAGATATCTCTGGGCCCTCTCGGTGTTACGGTATCCACCATCGTCTGGCCAGACACATTGTGATTTGATCACAGGGATGCCGGAACACGGGAACGAGAAAAGAGAATAAAACCGGTAACGAGGTAACTGTCATTGTGGACAAGTGTTGATCCACGGGGATGCCGATGATTCTCACCTCGGGTATTTGTAACATATCATGAAGCAACAGGAATAGCAGACGATAACTGAAGGTTCACTCGAATATTCATTCGTGTGGGTATAGGGGTCAATATGGGTGTCCATGGCTCCGATGTTGATCATTGATCGGAAAGTGTTCCGGGTCATGTCTATACTTCACCGAACCTATAGGGTCACATGCTTAAGGGTCATCTATCTGCTGAATACTAGACAGGGAGTCTGAGAGAAAGTCACCGGAAAAGTTTCGGAGACAACGGAAACGTTCCGGAGAGAACACCAGAATAGTTTCGGTAAAACTGAAAAGTTGTTTCGGGGTATGCCATTAAGTCAAATTGGTTTCGGCACACGACTGGAAATTCTTGGAGGGTGCCAGAATTATTCTGGAAACTTCTGGGATTTTTCCGGGATAAAAACCGGAAAAGTTCCGGAGCTGCCGGAACCGGTTTGGTTGCTTTTCGCAGATGAAAATCACTAATCCGGAATTGTTTCGGAACGCGTCCAAAATCATTTTAGTGGGTACTAGAATTATTCTAAGACCCACAGAAATATTTTCGGATTTAACGGTCGCGAAAAAATGTTTCCGTGAATAGTGAAAGTGCTTTTTGGGTGGCTTCTTGGAGAAGCCACCTTGAGGGCCTTTTGGTATTTTTCCCCTTGGCTTCTTGGAGAAGCCACCCTTGGGCTTGGCCCATAAATAGGGGTGGACGGGGCTGCCTAAAGACTCATCCCTTGCTCTCATACACATGCCATGACATTTCTGGCTTCTCTCTCCCTCCTAGCGAAATAGTTTCGTAGAGCCGAAAGGCTGTCTGGGTTCCGGCAGGAACTAGTTCTGGACGGCGAAGCCCTGCCGGATAGCTGACACCGTATGTGTGTAACCCCATAGAGAGGTCGTAGTTTCCATCCTTTGCCCGAGGGGCTGTTCGAGTACCTGCCCGGAGGGCTGTCCGAGTGACCCGCCCGAAGGGCTGTCCGTGAGGCCTCCCGGAGGGCTGTCCGAGGATCCGTCCGGTGGGACTATCCAAGGGACTGTCCAGAGGCCTCCCGAAGGGCTGTCCGAGGATCCGTCCGGTGGGACTATCTGAGGGACTGTCCCGAGGCCTCCTGAAGGGCTGCCCGGAGATCCGTCCGGTGAGATGACAAGGGAGAACATCCTCGTGGTTGGGAGGTTGTAAATCCTAGCTGCGGGGATCTGCACCAACGATCGTCATCGACTCTACTTTCGCTGCACTACGAGTCGGTAACGAAAAGATCAAACCTTTTATGTAGTCTCCATAGTGGTCCTGGGCTGGTGCGTAGGTCACAATTTTTTTGTTTTCTGCTGCGTTCCCCTACACATGATCTACTGCACGGTGCGGATCCTTAAAGTAACGATGAAGTTGCGACACATGGAAGACATCGTGGATGTGAGAAAACTGCGGCGGCAATTCCAATTTGTAAGCCACATATCCACGTCTGGCGAGAATGCGGAAGGGACCAATGTAGCGAGGAGCTAACTTGCCCTTGATACCAAAGCGGTGAGTGCCCTTCATAGGAGTGACACGTAGATAAGCTTGCTCACCAGGTTGATAGATCGATCCCCAATGTTTACGATCATAGTTGCTCTTCTGGCGGGACTGGGCCGCCTTGAGATTTTCCCAGACAATACGGACTTGCTCTTCAGCTTGTTGGATAATATCCGGAGCAATGAGTGATCGTTCCCTAGTTTCTGACCAATCCAGAGGGGTTCGACACTTACGTCCATATAATACCTCGAAGGGTGCCATCTTCAAGCTAGCTTGATAGCTGTTGTTGTACGAGAATTCAGCATACGGGAGAGATTCCTCCCACTTCTTGCCAAATGAAATGACACAAGCACGCAGCATATCTTCAAGCACTTGATTAACTCATTCAACTTGGCCTTGGGACTGGGGTGATAAGCTAAACTCCAGGTGATATGAGTTCCCATAGCTTTCTGGAAACTTTCCCAGAACTTTGAGGTGAAGAGGCTGCCACGGTCTGAACTGATCTCCTTCGGAATACCGTGGAGTGATACAATTCTGGAGATATACAAGTCTGCTAACTGACTAGCAGTGATCGTCTCCTTGACTGGCAGAAAATGTGCAACTTTGGAGAATTGGTCGACGACGACAAGAATAGCATCATGACCCTTCTGCGACTTGGGAAGGCCAGTAATGAGGTCCATCTGAACCTTATCCCATTTCCATACAGGAATAGGAAGCGGCTGCAGAAGTCCAGCAGGCTTCTGATGTTCTGCTTTGACGCGACGGCAAATGTCACATTCAGCAACATACCGAGCAATGTCTTGCTTCATATTAGACCACCAGTACCTCTGACGAAGGTCTTGATACATCTTGGTGCTACCGGGATGAATAGACAGTGGTGTATCATGTGCCTCCTTCATAACCTTTTCTGTCATAAGTTCGAACCGAGGTACCACAAGGCGATCTCTGAAGTACAAGGTTCCATCTTCAGCAAGCGAGAAATCCCTAGCCTTTTCAAAGGCAAGATCCCTTTTCATCTGATCAACTTCAGCGTCTTTTGCTTACGCAGACTTAATAGCTTTCTCGAGAGTTGGTTCCAAGACAAGGGTATTGAGAGAACCCTGTGGAACAATGTGAAGGTTCATCTTGCGAAGTTCTTCATGAAGAAGTGGTTGAGCTTGCTGAACCAAGAGGTTGTTGCAGTAGGACTTGCGACTCAAAGCATCAGCCATTACATTAGCCTTGCCCGGGGTATATGAAATACCGCAGTCATAGTCCGTAATTGCTTCCATCCATCTCTGTTGACGGAGATTCAGATCCGGCTGAGTAAACAGATACTTCAGACTTTGATGA
Source organism: Elymus sibiricus (assembly GCA_039707655.1). NCBI lineage: Eukaryota > Viridiplantae > Streptophyta > Magnoliopsida > Poales > Poaceae > Elymus > Elymus sibiricus. The sequence continues at coordinate 16,479,996 of CM077676.1, forward strand.
TCAGTGTAGATCTCGCAACGATTACCGAGAAGGTAATGTCGCCACAACTTCAATGCATAAATAACTGCAGCAAGTTCAAGATCATGAACTGGGTAGTTCTCTTCATGAGGACGCAACTGTCGTGAGGCATAAGAAATCACTTTGCGCTCTTGCATTAGGACATAGCCTAATCCTTGACGAGAGGCGTCGCAATAAATGACGAATTCCTTGCGAGAATCCGGAGGAGCAAGCACTGGAGCAGATGTCAACTTGTCCTTGAGTGTTTGGAAACTTTCCTGACATTTGTCTGTCCACTCAAACTTAACGCCTTTGTGAAGCAGATTGGTCAGGGGCTTGGCAATCTTGGAAAAGTTCTCGAAAAAACGGCGGCAATAGCTGGCGAGTCCGAGGAAACTTCTCACTTGCTTGACATTCTTCGGAGGAGTCCATTCAAGAATAGCCTGAACTCGCTCTGGGTTGACAGCAATGCCATCCTTGGAAATCACATGACCAAGGTAGGTCACTTCAGATAACCAGAATTCACACTTGGAATATTTGGCATATAGCTGATGCTCTCGAAGCTTTTCCAGTACAAGACGAAGATGTTCAACATGTTCTTCTTTATTCTTGGAATATACCAGGATATCATCCAGATAAACCATGACAAACTTGTCGAGGTATTCCATGAAGATATAGTTCATCAATCGGGAGAACGTAGCTGGAGCATTGGTTAAACCAAAAGACATGACGGTGTACTCGTATGAGCCATAGCGAGTAACGAAAGCGGTTTTCAAAATATCCTCTTCACAAACTCGGATCTGGTGGTAACCCAACCTTAAGTCGAGTTTAGAGAATACTGAGGAACCAGCTAGTTGATCATACGGATCGTTGATCTGAGGGAGCGGATACTTGTTCTGAATTGTTGCCTGGTTGATAGGTCGGTAATCTTGGACCAAGCGATTCGTACCATCCTTCTTCTTGACAAAGAGAAAAGGTGCTCCCCAAGCAGAGGAACTGGGACGAATGAAACCTTTACGAAGTGATTTGTCGATTTCCTCCTTAAGCTCAAGGAGTTCATGTGGCGGCATCTTGTAGGGACGCTTCGCAATAGGAGTAGTGCCTGGTTTCAAGTCGATGACAAACTCGACAACTCTAACAGGGGGTACTCCTGGAAGTTCTTCTGGGAAAACATCTTGGAAGTCACGAACGACTGGAATGTTTTTTATCCCCTCAAGAGGAGAAGTGTTTAACGCATTCAGGGAGTAAATCTGAGCTTCGGCATTTTGAATGAGATGAGCATGGCAGTTTACTATCTCATCCGAGGGGTGCAGGAGTTGGACGACTTTATTGGCACATTCGATTGAGGCGGTATGAGCCTTCAACCAATCCATACCCAGAATGAGGTCAATTTTGGAAGACTTCAAAATAATGGGAAAAGTGTGGAACTCCAACCCTTCAATTTCAATGATAACATTGGGGCTGAACATGGAGGTTCGACATTGGCCTGCGGGAGTGTTAACCACTAACGGATGGTGCAATTTTTCATATTTAATGCCATGCATGTATGCAAAAATCTTCTGATAAGAAAGAATGTGATGCTCCTGGATCAAACAAAACAGAAGCTAGTACTGAATTAACAAGAAGAGTACCCATCACAGTAGCTGGTTGGTCTTGAGCTTCAGTCATATTAACATGATAAGCCTGACCACGACCATAAGAAGGTTTGGCATTGATGTTGCGAGGCGGATTGTTACCACAGCGAGCAGATGGAAGTGCCAACTGATTCTGATTCTGACGGCAGTTTTTGGCACGATGACCTGGACGTCCACATGTGAAGCACAACCCGTCATTGGGACAGGGAGCAGGAGCTTGAGGTCTCGGCTGCCTCGGTGGTGGAGGAGGTAAGCGAGGCGCAACATAGGATGGCCTTGGTGTAGGAGCAGTCGGATGGTACATGCTGTGAGGAATCCAAATGCGGCGCTTCTGCGAAGACGGACCCGAAGATGAGCCCGCGTCACGGGTGCGCTTGAGAGCGTCCTTGTGATCCTTCAGACCAGTCTCCACCTGAATGGCCTTGTTCACCAGGGTGGCAAAGTCAGCGAAGTCTTGGACGAGGAGTGCTAGCTTGATATCAGGGTTGAGCCCTTCGCGGAACTTCTCCTGTCTGCGGGCATCAGTAGCGATATCTTCCTCAGCATAGTGGGATAATTCGAGAAACTCCCGCTGGTACACATCCACAGCTTTGCTTCCCTGAACAAGGTTGCAGAACTCACGTTTCTTCCTGTCCATAATTCCATGAGGAATGTAGCGGGCACGGAAGGCAGCTTGAAACTCCAACCAAGTAATGATAGTTCCAACAGCTAGGGTACGCCTATGACTGTCCCACCATTGAGCTGCGGGACCCTTCCGGAAGTAGGATGCAAAGGTAACATAGCTGGCAGGGGCAACATTAGCCGACTCCATCTCATAGGTGATGTCGCGGAGCCAGTCATCAGCATCAAGCGGCTGAACTGAGTTGCGGAAGACAGTCGGGTTGAGACGCACAAAGTCTTGCAAGGTTATTGGGGCTGGCTGCTGGTTCATGTTCGGACATGGAAACTGATCCATTATCCCTTGCATGAATTGACGATTTAGCTCAAACTGTTGCATCATTCCAGCCATATAGTCGGGCGGTGGTGGATTGTTGGCACCACGGCCACGACCAATGGGTCTAACCATCCTGCTAAAATCAACAGGGGGTAGTTTAGCAACGAGTACCTGCAGATTGGAATCATTCATGAAGTAACACACATAACAAAGGAACTGCAATAGATACATCATCATAGTCAAACATGACATACAGATCCATACATAGATTCGGTTACAAGCCAGCGGTACAAGTTCGGAAGGGAAGCTAGACACACTAGGCGGCACGCAGGCACGCGGTGGAGGGATACAACAACGGGACATAGCGATAGCTACATCAACGTCGGAGAAAACCACTGAAGCCAGGCAACTGCAAGTGACGACGCAGGGTGCCCTTGACATGAGGATCCTGCGCTCCGTGAACACTCTGGTGCAGAACCTGGTCCCGAACTGGAAGAAGAGGTCCACGTGGAGGAGTAGAACCTCCAACAGCAGGCCACTCAAGACCTAGTGGCATCTCTGTCCTGCACGGGTAAAGGATATACTCTGGATGCATCCCTACACTGACTGCTGGCAGCAACTGTGTCAGAGCGTCGTAAAGACGAGCTCGAGTAGCAAACAACTCAACAGCAAGAGCTCGAGCAGTGCGATCCAGAGCCTCTATGTACTGAACCAAAACCTGCGGGTCATAACGACGTCGCACATAAGGAGTACAAACAGCAGTGTAGTATCCACTCTCATCCCCAGCGGGGGCATACGGGATGTATCTGAAACCAGTCTCCTCCAAGCTGGTGTGCTCTCTACGGAGATGGGCAATAGCAGCATAGGCAGCATCATGGACTGCCATGTCAACAGTCACTCCAACACCATGAAAGGTGTGCAACTCAGTGATGGAGTTATCCTGTCGATCGAAGATCTGAACCACAATGCGGTACTGCTCCTGGTTGAACTCGCGGTAGTCCTCGTAAACAGTGTACTCGGGGTACCAGCGATATCCCAGCCTGGTCAAGAGGTCGACCAGGATAGCAGGGAACCCAGTCGCATCAACAGCCATAGTCTGGCGTACGAGCTGTCTTGCGGGACGCATCTGAAACAAGGGAGTGCAAGATGTCAAATGACAGTGTGAGAAGCATACGATAACATTGAAAGGAATGGTTGCAGATAATCCAGCTCTCTGGGTTGATGTGATCACGAGAACCTAATGTTAGAGTTAGCAAAATCTTTAACCCGAATAGAAGAGAGAGATCAGAGTCCCAGAGTAAGGAAGAGGAATAAAAGATCCTAAACCCAACCATTGGCGACGTGGGCCCGTAAGCCACACAACCATGTTAGTAAAACAATTTTTCAGAGACTAGACTCAACTTCGGCCAAGGAGTTGGAAAGGGGGGTTCCTACAGGCAGTCGGCTCTGATACCAACTTGTGACGCCCCTGACTCAATCGTGCACTAATCATACACGCAAATGCACACGATCAAGATCAGAGACTCACGGGAAGATATCACAACACAACTCTAGACACGAATTAAAAGTCATACAAGCTTTATATTACAAGCCAGGGGCCTTGAAGGCTTGAATATATAAGCTTGAGTACAAGCGTTAGCGGAAGCAACATCATCTGAGTACAGACATAAAGAGTAAACAAGTTTGCCTTAAGAAGGCTGAGCAAAACAACGACACTAGATCGAAAAGGTGCAGGCCTCCTGCCTGGGAGCCTCCGAAACTACTTCTGGTCGTCGGTCTCCATGTAGTAGTAGGCTCCGTCGGGGTAGTAGTAGTCGTCGACGGGGTTAGCTGGCTCTGGAGCTCCGTCATCTGATCGCATCAATCGGGTATGGGGAAAAAGAGGTAGCAAAGCAACCGTGAGTACTCATCCAAAGTACTCGCAAGACTTACATCAGAACTATGCTAAGTATGCATCAGTGTCATAGGGAAGGGGCTGTATCTGTGGACTAAACTACAGAAATGCCAGAATAGATGGGAAAGCCTAGCCTATCGAAGACTAGCATCTTGCAGTGTCTTGCGGCATTAGAAGAGTGCAGATTAGCATATACAAGTAATAGTAACATGTATAATAGTAGCCATGCCCAGAGATCCTTCCTCGACTCCCTGCGAGAAAGCGATCTCAGAGCTATCCAATTATTAAGTAACTCAAGTATCCAGTTCTAGTTGTAGTAGATCGGGATACTCTCCAAGCGTCTGTTACCGTGGACACGGCTATTCGAATAGATATACTTCCCTGCAGAGGTGCACCAACTTACCCAACACGCTCGATTAACTCTGGCCGGACACACTTTTATTGGGTCATGCCCGGTCACAGCTGATCGACACGCCGTAGTCCTACCTAGGCTCAACAGAGATGTCAGCACGCCGGTCTACATCCTAAGTGCTCAGGGGTCTTGGGCCCATCGCCCTTTGCACTCCTACGCGTTGCGAGGACGGCCGGGAGCAGACCTAGCCCCCTGTATACACAAGCGGGCATACCCAGTCCAACCCGGCGCGTGCCGCTCAACTGCTAACGTCTGAGAGCTTTCGGAAGAATCATACGACGCCGGGTGCCCATACTTATCCCCGCGTGGTGGTTAGTGCGAAAAGGCCAGAGACCTACTCAGATCACATATCCAAACCCGTTAGTGTGTTGGGAGCGCGCGGTGACGATCAGTGCTCCTATCGCCCCGTCTCGCGGAATTACGGCAAGGGCCAGGCCCATCCCTCTCTAGGGCGGTCTACCTGCCCGGCCGTGCCGCGTAATTATCTCGCGGGTACCCTCCAGGACAACCCGACTTCACAAGAGACTGTCGGGAACTCAGGTCCACCTCTACCGGGGTGGTACCGCCTGTCCCTTCAGTCCCGCAGTAACAGTACATGGGGGGTAACAGTTAAAGGTAACCGTGTGTCCGAAAAATCAAGGGGGAAATCCGTGGAATCACCCTCGATGGATTCCCACTCGATGTATCCGTCAAGGTGAACTAGGAGGAATCACCCTTGATAGGTTCACACTTGAGGGGCTGCACGACAGAGGCATCATCGGAGGTGGTGAAAGAGGAATCACCCTCGGTAACCCACAACCGACTAGCTACGCTATAGAGATATCATCAGGAGTGATGTAGGAGGTATCAACCTCGGCACTCGATAGTAGCTCTGCAGAGTCGTATAAGGGGGTGTGCGGTGATGTGTCGGTCTCAGCCCATCGATCACATTGATCGGGGCACCGGTAACAAAGCGGGGCAACAGGGACAAGGGTGAGGGGCCACTGATGGTTCACTAACCAACCTATACTAAGCATATAGGATAACAGGTAAAGTAACAACAGCAGGTTACAAAAACAGGCTATGCATCAGAATAGGAGCTATTGAACAGTAGTAGCAAAATCTAATGCAAGCATAAGAGAGAATGAATTGGGCGATATAGGAATGATCAAGGGGGTTTTGCTTGCCTGGAAGCTCTGCGGTGAAAGAGGGGTCGTCGACGACGTTGTCGTACTCGGGGGCATCGTCAGTCTCGGGGTCTACTGGAGAGAAGAGCAGGAAGAAGCAATAAATATAAAGCAATCAAATGCAACACAGATGCATGGCATGGCAATATGATGTGCTAGGGTGACCTAACGCAGTGCTGAGTGTTCCAGATGGAGCGAGAAAATATCTGGAAATATTTTCCCGGCTCCAGGTGATTATCGGTATATGGATCCGGAGGGGAAGGTTCCATGTTCATCTAGTTAGGAGTGATGGTCAAGCATTTTGATCTCATATTCGGATTCATCTTATTTTTCTGATCTTTTTTCATATATAAATTATTTTCATCCGAGTTACGGTTTATTTTATATGATTTTTCAAAGTTTTAATCATTTTCTGGAATTTCTGGAATTATTTTAATTATTAAATTTGAATTATCCAGAACAGTAAAATGCTAAGTGCACACAGAACAGTGTACACATCAGAGGGCTGTGAGGCTGACAGTGGGGCCAGTTGACTGGGTCAACTGCCCAGTCAGCAGAGGCTGACTGGTGGGCCAGTTGCCCAGTCAGCAGGCTGACTGGTCAACCTTATCCACTGGAACAGTGGACTGGGCCCACATGTCATACACAGTAGGTGAATCAGTGTTTAAATTAACTAAAAGGAGTTAATTAGCAGGTGGGCCCCATCTGTCAGTGACTTAATTGATTAACAGATTAAGTTTATTTAGAAAAATAGTTAATTAGCGCGTGGGGCCCACCTGTCAGTGACTGGAGCTGCCCAGTCAGCACGGTTGACCAGGTCAACGCGGTCAAAGGGGCCCCTGGGACCCACTGACAGTGACCCAGGGGTGGGCCCCAGGCTGGCCACGTCAGCGGCGCCGGTGTTTAAGCGCCGGCGACCTCAAAACGCGGCGGAGGCGCACGGGACCTCGCCAGAAATTGCCTACGGGCGTCCATTTTGCGCGGGGTTAGGCGCGTTCGAACGTGCGTTCGACGGCGCGTCGATTGGCGGCGGTGGCGTCGTCGGAGATGGCCTACAGCGACGGCGGCGAGCAGCGAAGGCGGTGGCCGGAATCGGGCGAGCTCGGGTATGTCGCTACGGTGCACGGCAGGACTAACGGAGGGCACGGGCGGCACCAGGGAGCTCCCCTGAGCCCGTTCGTGAGCTCAGCGGGGCACGGCAATGACGGTAGCGACGGCGACGAGCACGGCGGCGGAGGTGAGCTACGGCAAGCATGGCAGCAGCATCTAGCGGCAGCAGATCGAGGCGGAGGCAAGGGGGAAGGGCGCGGTGGTCACCGGGTGGCACACGGTGGCCGTTGGGAGCGCAGCATGGCAGCGGATCGAGGCGGCGGAGCTCCGGTGATCCGAGGAGGAAGAAGAGGGCGTGGTGGCGATGCAGTGGCTCCGAGCTCCAATGGCCGGCCCCAGAGGACGTAGCGGACGACGGCGGAGCGAGCGGGCACGGTGGCAAGGCAAGACGACGACGGTGGCTACGCGGATGAGCTCGCGACGGCGACGACAGAGGCGGCCATGGCGGGCGAGGGAGCAGCAACGCGAGGAAGGAGGGGATAGGGACTGGCGCGAGTCCCCGAGGCCGTGGTGGCGTTCTTATCCCCTCCCGCGGCGTGGAGCGGCGGGCTGGTCCGGCGGTGACGGCGCTCGGCGTCGGGCGCGCGCGCGCAGCCGACACGGGGAGGAGAGAGAGGAGGGAGACGACCGGGGTGGGCTGGGCCGGCTGGCCAGGCACTGTGCACTAAGGCCCAGTGCACAGTGGCCTTTTCCTTTTTCTTTATTTCTTTCTCTGTTTTCTTTTATTCTTTTCTGTTTGCATTTTCTCTTGATAGCAAATGAGTTTTGTAAAATGTGTAATTTGACACATAAATGCATTGTAATATTTGGTACTGTCACAAAAAGTTTGGGACTTGTTTGAATTTATTTGAATTTTTCATAAATGGAAAAGTGATTAAATGGGCTGAATTGGTACTGTTTTAGTTGCTAGAGTCCAATCTAGCAAATAAGTGATGTTGTTTTTCTTAACATTAATTATCTATGGAATATTCTCTAAATCATGAATTATTTTCAGACATGTTTGTGAAACTTTAAATTTCACTTGTAATTTGAATTGATTTCAGTGATGGAATTTGAAATGAGATATGAATCCAATATGATCAAGCATTGCAAATCAAAATGACTTAGCATAATCATGAGGATCACTGTAGCTCATTATACAGGGGTGTTACAACATGGCGCTTCAGCTTCATGCTGGTTCCATGGCTTGTCGCTATACGTTGCTTTACGCGTGTAACTGTGACTTCGTCACCTCTTTTGAGTTATGCTGAGGTCTTCCCTAGCCAATGAACGATTCACTAGAGTTTCGGCTCGGATTTCGGCTATGAGTCTGTTAACGTTCGTAGTGGCAACACTGCAGCGAATATTATTCGGCTTTCTCTTGAGAGTGTGTGTATGTGGTAAACATCAAATATTGATCGCTGCGCTTGAAAGAGACAACTTTTTGGTCCATACTATTCAACCTTAAGCCACAGCGAAAAACCAACCATTTGCATGTATCATTTGTTTGGCATAATCCCGTCACCAAAGATAGAAGTTCTGACGGATAACGATTGAGGGAAGTACTTGAGAGGCATGATTAAGTGGTGCTAGTGGGTGTTAATGAGATACTTGAGTACTATTTTTTCTTCTCCCCAAAACCCCTCGGTCATATTTTTGTTCTGAAAAGCTCCAAAAATGCAAAATCCATTCTCCTTAGAGAATAAATTTTTCGCTTGCTCTGCACCTAGTTGACTGTCAAAGGTTTAACTTGTGAACTAGAACTAGTGCCATGAAACTATTCATGGCTAGGCAGCGAGCTTAGGTGCAATCACTCAAATGCCAGTATTCTCTTAATTAAGACTGCAGGATTTGTGAGAATGGATATATTACATCTTCACGAGCCAGTAAACCCTTTTACTCATTTGTCAATCCCCCTTTCATTCTTCTTATTTCTTAATTGCTCGAGGACGAGCAAGACTTAAGCTTGGGGGAGTTGATGGCTCGATATTTTCTTACTTTTATAAGAGGGTTTTGATGTGGTTTTCACTGGGTTTTTGATATTTCTCGCGTCTTTCTAACGCTAATCCTTCAAGAAAGAAGAAAACTTGTTTTCCCATTGATTTGCAGGATATTTTTTGAAAGGAAACCAATCAAGATCCCATCATATGAAGTCAAATGGAGCAACTTTCTTTTTGGGCGAAAATGCATCAGAGTGTCCAGAGCGCAAGACGGTGCATGGTATGAGCGTGCCCGCTCGTACCACGCGGCGACATCACCTCTACATCAACCCAAGCAACTTTCGTGAAGGCAAGGGGGCAATCAGAGACAGAGAGGCGCCACCACACCATCCAGAACAGGGATAGAAGAGATCCGGAGAAGAAGAACCACCGGAGATCCATTCCTTCTCTTCCACCCATCTCCATTTCCATCCATCGCAACACTACCATAGGGAGAGGAATTCCAAGTTGTAAGATTAGGGTTTGCAACTCTATTTGTACTCATCTTGAGATTGAGACTTGTTTAATCATTCATCTTATTGCGGATCTTTACGATATTATCGGTATGATTTCCATTGGCTTTATCTCTGTGATGTTTGGTTATCCCCCTCTCATGCGTGAGTAATTCCCCCTAGGCGTGGGAGATGTAGGGGATTGGTGAGATTCATTTGTGCCTATTCTATATGTCATCATTTGTGATTATAGTTCTATGATTGTTCAGTAAGTTGTTTATCTGTGGTGCACATAATGCGTGTTGTCCAATTTAAGGTCCCAGGCAACATGATCCGAAGACGTACACAGGTAACACATATTGTTTAGTGAATCCGTGACCTCCAGGTGACATGTGTTGATATCTATGAGGAGCGAAGACAATATGAAATAACGGTGATCCACGGAACCTAAATGCATTATTCCGGTCTTATGACCTTAATTGTGGAAAGGACCATGTATTGGCAACGTTGAAGCAGGACTATAGGGAAGAACGAATCCGGCGTGGAGGAGTTCGACCACTCAAGGGTGATTCGCCTACCGAACAAACAATCTATGCACTAGAACCATAATACAAGGTAACTGGTATTACCGTCGTACTGGCACACTAGATGTAAACCATGATCCGAAGTTTCTCCACGCCTAACCATCTGCAGATTTTCAGACAGTTACTTCGCACATGACGGTGACAACTTGTGTGTGACCGAAACGCCACTCACAATACTCTCCTCCGCTCTTCGTTGGGAACGATAACTATTGGGATACTTACACGAATGTGCTATGCTACCCTGTGTGTCTTGCAGGCCATCAGTGAGTTAGCGAAGTACCTCAACAGCGACAAACACAGCTTTACTGACGATGATGATGATGAGTTCAACATACTGCAGTGGTGGCATGACCACAAACTTGCATATCCAGTGCTTTCCATATTAGCATGGGAGGTGTTATTAGTACTCGTCTCAATGACATCATCGGAGTCTGTTTTCAGTCTAGCTGGAAGAATACTTGAGGAGGGAAAAACCAGTCTCACCTCGGATATGGTGAAAACACTAATGACCATGAAAGATGGGGAACTAGCCAAAATGAGAGCCCAACACACTGCCGATAACCAAGAACTACAATCCACGTTCCAAAATCTTGCCATTCACGAAGAAGAAGCGGAAGAATAGTTGTAGTCTTTGTAATTTTCCTTTTTCTTTTGTAATTTTCTTATCTTTTGTAATTTTCTTTTTCTTTTGTAATTTAGAGCGTGTCTTTTTACTCTTTTTCCTTCCCAGGGATGGAATGTTTTAGTGAGGTAGCCACTAATAAAGCTCAAGATTTATCCCATATGACACTTTGCCTCATTTTTTGATTTTTCTGTATTTTTTTCTAATTTTTTAAAGTTTTTTTTTCAGATTTTTCGAAGTAATTGGGCCAGAATGACCCATTAGGGCCAAACGGCCCATAAGGGATAAACGGGCCACGGCCCGACATGTTTAACTAATGTGCCGTGCCTGGGCCTGGTAACGTGGCATGCGTGCCGGCACGGCACGGCTTAATGGGCTGGGCCGTGCCGGCCCTGTTGGCCAGGTTTGGGTGTGTGGCGTGGCGTGGTGTGGATGGCCGGGGAATGGATAGGGGTGGCCCGGGTGAGGAGTGCGTCTTCCTCTCTCCTTCCCGTCCTCGCTTCGCCCGATTGGTTGAAGCCCTAGCCGCCACTCCCCATCGCGCGCTTCCTGCAGCCGTCGCCCTTTCCTTCCCGATCCTCTCCCGCTACCGCTGCTCTCCCTGTCGAGCTCGCCCCTCGCCATCGCCGGGAGGAGAGTGCAGGCCGCCGCTCACGTCGCTGCTCCGCAGAGAGGAGCACGCCATCGAGACGGCCCAAAAGGAAGACATCGCCGGCCACAACGCCGATTGGGGCCTCCACGGTTGTCGGCGACCTCCTCCCCGACAGTCGACCTCAGGCTGCCGTCTCCGTCCCCGTCGCCCCTCCTCTCGAGCCGCCGGCTGGCGCTCTCCCTTCGCCGGAGGAGTGATGGCTGCGGGCCCGAGGCCTCCCCCTTCGCGCCGTCCGGAGACAGACACATCGCAGAGGAAGAACCCACCGGCTCGACCCAGGAGCGGCGGGTGTGCATCAGAGAAGCCCATGCTACTGTGAATTTTGCTGGTTCGTTTATTGATGGAGGTAGGAAAAAAAATTATAAGCTGCTCTGAAGTTAATTGTTTGTGGTGTTTATTTGTAACGTGTATCTGAAATCTAATCGTTTCTTCTTTGTGATGTTTTTTTAGGTGAGTGCTCGTGCGTAGGTTTATGTATTCAAAAGGATTGTGATGTATATCAGGTGAGGAAAGCAGTTTTAACATGTAATTTTGTTGTAAAGATTAGAACCGTGCGGGGAACTGAGGCCCTGAACTAACTTCATTTCCTCAAACACATATTCCCTCATTTTATTTCCCATGTTCTTTTCAGACTGGAGCTCCCTCTTGGAGAGTAGCAGATTGCTGTAATGAGGACCAGGGAGGATGCCCACTGTTACAGGTTGTGATTATTTCTGTTTCTAACTTAAATTATTTATCTATATCACGATAATCTGTTGCTAATCAGATTATGTAACGGTCAAATAGTCCCGATTGAAGCACTTCCCTTACCAGATTGTTGAAAGAATAACTCTCCTTTTGTAGTAACACAAAGATTTTGGTTTTAATGTATTATAGATTAGACTCATATTGGCTCCTGCACCTTACCTTTGCAGGTCATTAATTTTCTACCGCTGTTATTCAGCCCAAATGTATTATGAGGTCATTAGTTTGCAAGTCATTATTTTTAATGAAAATTTATCATTTAATTGTTCTTTTCTGCCCCTGTTTGGTGACATGACTTCTATTCTAATACACATGTGTGTTGCTTGCAGATGTTTCGGATTGCTGATGGTAGGACATGTCTTTTTTTCTAGGTAAACAAAAACAACCCATTAGACAGACTCAGTAAGTGGCATGCGAAATTTGGTTGGTTGATGCATTGCTTCTTTCTACAAATTATATGGATATTTTGGATTGGCTTAGGTACTTAGATAGACTCAATGCCAGGTGGTTTTGCTTCTTTCTACAAATTACACGGATGTTTTGTCTTGCATATACCCCACTAAGCAAATAACTAACTTATGGCTGTATGATAAATAGTGAAAAATTAAGTTTAACATGATAGTTGTGTTGCTGTGAAGTGGAGAAACAGAGATGTGCTGTGTATATGCTATATTTTCCTTTTCTGGATTTCAAGATTGTGCCATACAGAACAACTATAAACCTATAATGTCTATCTTCTCCCCATGGTTTTCGAGTCGCGACTCATGCGAGTCGCTCTGGGGCAGCGACTCGGAAGAAGTCGAACCTGCGTTGTGACTAGTCGCGACTCAGAGTCACGAGTCGACACTAAGCTGAGTCGACCATATTTTTGCGACTCATAGACTAGTCGTCGACTAGTCGCGCGACTCGAAATCCATGCTTCTCCCTCATACAGGAGAGCTGATTCTTGCTATTTATTTGTTACCCCCGTTGATTGCGAGAACATGTGACATGATGATGGCAGGAGGAATGGAGGGCTATAATTTCTAATGGTTGAATTTCACATTTTTGCTCTTACTTGAAACTTTTGGCATGTAAAGCAAGCTACTTTGGTTTTGCTGGTGTGGTGTGCTAGGCGCATAACTGGCTGGCTTTGTATTCTTGCCAACCATGGTGAGGCATGCTTCTGCTATACATGGGTCATTCTTTATCCATCTTCACTGCAAATAAAAATAGCTATGATAATTAAGATTATTGTTGCTTGATGTCGTGGCTAAGCTGCAGGTATACCATTGTCTCTGTACCTTTTCTATTTATATGCTTCTACAGAGTACTTGGTTTATGTACTACATGCTTCACTAAATCATTTCCTTATGAGCTAGAATAAGATTTTTCCAATTGGTTGTTGTACTACATGCTGAGGTTGTTCAAGTTGTGAAGTACTCTGTGCGAATGATTATTCTCCGTTCTTTGCCTCAGATAACTACAGACGAGGAGGTGTGAAGGGTTGGCCGAGAAACTGAATTAAACTATTTGATTTAAGGTATACTTTGGCCGCTTCCTTCTATCCTTTTTGTTCCTCTTCTCATGTGTGTTATTAGCCTTTTATCAAGCCTTTGTTTTCTTTAGAACTTCAAATGTTGAGTAGTATATTTTGCTGATTAGTGAGTAAATGAACTGACAACAGGTATATATTCGTTGTAGTTTTGATGGATTCACTGTTCACTTCTTTTTTTAGATGCTATATTTCTACAATGTAGAATGTGTTTCTGTATAAACATATCACGTACTTCTACGTGCCTCTTGTGCTTCTTTTCATAGTATATATGTTTTGGGCAACGCTACGCGTCGGCCGGCTGATCTTTAAAATGAATGTTGAATGGGATGTCATAGGGTAATCTTATTCCTTCGTTTTTTTCTAAATCTTTCATTTGCGTGCCCGATTTAGATACTACAAATTAATCTGGAGCTTGATTCTATACTTTTTATTTACTTTATTGTTTTGCTGATCTAGAGAAAGCTGGGCACGATCAAAGAGTTCCATGTCATTGATCCAGATGAAGATGGTAATGAAAAATGCCAACATTATGCCTTTCCCGTTGAAGGTAGCCGAAGGTCATCTCTGCCTCTTCTTTCTTCAGTTCTTTTTTGTGTGTGTGTTTTGCTACACAACCTTACGGTGTTTTAGTGCATATAACTTTTGATGGTTTCATGTCTGGTAGCAAAGCTAACACCTTTTGTTGCTTCATCAGCATTGCTTACTTTTACTTGGGCGTAGCTCGGCCTTTGAATTGTGGTGTTCATAGCTATAATGTTTTTTTAAGTATTAGTTCTTATGGATGATTGTAGCTGGATCTAGTATGTATTTGTTCTTGGAGACCCATTAACTAGAACAAGTCGAGCTAAGATGTAGACATTTTTTGTTCTTGCTTGCCTTTTCTTTTAATGATATTCAGACCTAACCTCACCAAACTTTGCTGCACCTTACTAATGATAAGAGGTAGTGTCCAGCATTGTTTTTAAGGCGTCTGTGAAGCGTCGCTTAGGCGACGCTTTAGCGTCGGGGCGCCCTCCGATGGCAAGGCGTCGAACCTGCCTTAGACAGCGTCGTAAAGCGTCCGCTTTAGCTACTACTAGGGCGTCTGAATCGTCCGCCTAGGCGCGTAGGGCGGCACCTTGGGCCAGATCGGACGCCATGGGCTGCTTCCAGGCGGGAAAGAGTGGCCCGCGAAATATTGGGCTCACGCGCGAGTGCAGGTATAAGGCGAAGGGCGGGGGAGAGAGGATCGAACCAATCGTCCAATCCACCCGATAGGGTTTCCTTCTCTCCTCTCTGACCTTTGGCGGCGGCTCCTTCCTCTACGGCTCCGATCTGTGCCCCTCCTCGCCGGGCTCAGCTCTCCCTCCTCCTCTGGCGCAACAGCAAGGTGTGGCTCCCGTTCTCGTCTCACTTCTACCCCGGGCTCCTCTGAATTTTCTTCTACCCCTCCTAGTACTCTGTTTCTCCCTGCAGTGTAGGTAGATCCGTAGATGTGCTTGGCTGCTTGCCTGCTCCTTCTCTGCATCTGTTTCCTCCCAAATCTGCCTCTCCATCCACAAGGCAGCAGCCCCACCATGGCTTCTTTCCTTTCCCATGCTTGACTTGGTTGCTTAGTGATTTGGCTCTTCTCTCTTTTTCTGGCCAGGTGTTCCTGCTCTGATGGATCTTGTGGCTGGTAATGCTTATGATCTATCCAATGATCCAGCTTGGAAGTATGGGTTCTGGCCAGATTTAGAGAGGAGAGATTTACTCCAGTGTACATTGTGTGGCAAGATACTCCATGCTGGAGTGAGAAGGCTGAAGCAACACCTTTCTGGGGCGTCGCCTCGCCTTACGCTTTAGCGCTTAGGCGGTGAGGCGCCCCCCAGCGCCTTGCCTTGCCTTACCGCCTTAAAAACAATGGTGTCCAGAAATTATAAGAGGTACAAATAAGCTATTCTTTTGTTTGTCCAGAAATTCGATTTTGTTAACTTACTACGCATTGAAGAAATAGTGAATTCCTTGCTACATGTACTAGGGTGATGCCCAGGTTCAACAAAGGGTCTCTTCGTGCAGGAAGAAGAGAGTATATCTTCTAGCTATTGTCAAGTTATAGGTGTGCACTGAGAGAGTAGTAATTGAGTACCATGACATAATCATCTGGAGCTTCGTGAAATTTGAAATCCCATGGCTTTACCATATTAGTCATTTTGCACTTAGCTTTCATAGAAGATAAAGGTTTATTTTATTTTGTTCATACGACCTGTTTCGACCTCTGAGTTCAATTACCTTATACCACACTTCACGAGAAATACTCAGGCATATGTTTTCTTATTCAGCTCAGCGCCCATCCTCACGGAACCATCAATGGAATGAGCGAAGGGCCACTTCATTTAGAGAAGAAAGAAAGGAGAAGAATGACGTTGAGGACGAAAAGGTATTACATGATTTCTAAATTAGAACGGACTGGAGTTTATTACTTTCCTAACAAAAAGTTAAGACATAATATTATGGTTGTTTGAGCCATCATGTAAATTATTACTTTTACTTGATCGTGCATATGCACCTTACAGAATAATGGTTGCGTCAATCCTATCTAACAAAGATTTAGGAATGACAATGGTTGTTACTAATGAATAATCCAACAGGGAGGCCACATTTGTGTTGTTGGCATTTTATTTCTGTTGTGCTAAAATTAAGTTAAGTATTTACGGGTGAATAAGCCACTCAGTTTAAATGTGGCAATAATTTTTGCTCCAACTAGAAGATTTTTTTATACATTCGATGGAATTTTTTGGGAAATTAGTATTAGTAGCAAGGTAATAATAGTTCACCAAACTCATATGTACCTTAGGCCTGTCCGCCCATTGCACCTTTGCCTAGGATAGACCTTACCATATGGTTTATGTAGAACCTTTTTCCCTGAGATAGACCTGACCATATATGTTTCTGTTCATATTTGCTACTTCGGTGATTCTTTCCCTAGCCCTGAGCAGGTGATTTAGTTCTAGCTAAATTAAGTTGCTAGAAGAATGAGACCATCCTACATTTTGATTTAGTTTTGCAGAGTGACACGACTTGCATGCTCATTTCATAGTTTTTTCCGATGATTCTTGATGATCGGATAAAATTGTTCTAGGCTACTTAGGATCTGACGAATAATAATGTCTTCAGTTTGTCCATGTCTGAATTGGAAACTGCTAGAAAGCCTTCACGTTACTTCTCTCTTATGATTCTCGACCGTTATGCCGAGTCTGTGATTAAAATTAAGGGTAGGCTCAAAATTGATTTGCTAAGCTAATGTGACATGAGAGACATGCATGGACATCTCTACAGACAGGCCAAGTTGGCTGAGTATTATCTGCAAAACTAAGCTTGGAGCTTTTTCAGGCTAGGATATAATTAGTTCATGACCACTGCTAGCCTCGCCACACTTCTCTAACGTTTTTCGTTTCGCTCTGTTTTCCTACGATCCATTTTGTAGAGACAATACGTGCGGCCTCCATGGACATTGGCGAGATCCATGACCACTGTACAGCAGGACCTGCATCGTTTACCAACAAAAGATTGTATCCCTAAGGCTTCAACTCAATAGGCATTTGACATCAGGAATAGACATGCTAGAGGTTGGCTGTTAGCTGTGAGATACATGAGCTCATAGGTTGGCTGCTAGCTGTGAGATACACGAGCTCATTTTCTTGAAGCTTTGCTATAGTCATGTGAAAGGATGGTGTTCGTTAGCTATATCATGGAAAATATTTCTTGGAATTCCATTGAATTTCTGAGGTAACGATTTTCCGTTGCTTCTACACCATTGTGTGTTCCATTAATAGCTTATGTGTATGGTATTATAGTTAGTTCCCACCATCGGTTTATTTTTAGATCGAGAGTAGCCGGTAGAGTATTGGATTCATGGTCACAAAGATCTAAGGTTGATTAAACTGCTCTTGATATTATATGAAGTTTTGTTCCTTTATATTCCAAAAGAAAAAGCACCAAGTAGGCGAGTAGCAAAACTCTGTCAATGCTGAATAGTGCAACATATAACAATTTTGGGACCCTTTTTCTTTAATTTGTTGCTCAGTTAGCTTTGCTGTGCTTACCTGCTTTTGTGATTAACCATATGACTATGGCATGTGTGCTTACATATTGTGCTTTCTTTTCTTTAGAGAAAATCTTGGAGAAAGTTATATGATTAGGCACATATATGAGTATGTTTGATATTCTTGCCTGTCGTAGCCCCCGTACTCGCTTTTCTGGGTGAGAGATCCCTCTCTTTTCTTTTCTATTTGTTGGGTTTCACTTTCTGCCATTATTAGATTCGTCAACATGCACAGAAAGAAAGGGAGAACATGGTGCTTCTCTCCTGAATTATACCTGTATATCTGAATTTTATCTCAAATGACAGGACCCAGCAGCCTGCATGATGTTTCAAGTGTTTTGGATCGAGAGTAACCAGTAGAGTGTTGGATTCATGTTCACAAAGATCTAAGATTGATTAAGCTGCTCTTATATTATATGAAGTTTAGTTCCTTTATATTCCAAAAGAATAAAACCGAGTAGCAAAACTCTGTCAATGCTGAATAATGCAGCATATAATAATTTTGGGACCCTTTTTCTTTAATTTGTTGCCCAGTTAGCTTGATGTGCTTACCTGCTCTTGTGATTATACAATTGCTTGGTGTTCTGTGCTTATTAAAGATGATCATGATGTTAATTCAATGGATTTTTCTCCTGGCTGCTTTCCACTGAAGTTTTTTTTATCTAAGGTTATAAATTCCAACGGCTCATGCGGGAGAGGTTGTATGCTCAAGGAAGGATGGGTTGGTTCATTTGGTAATATATTTCTCAACAAAAGCACAGGTACCAGTTTACTGATCCAGAAAGGTTCTTGCAACATTAGGGAGGCTATGTGCAGAAGATATTCCAAGTGTTGTCGATCATGCTTACTGGCACATGTTTCCTCTTTATCGGGTCAGTTTCTTTTGTTTCTGGGAAGCACGTCGCGATAATGTTAATTCACATCACATGGACGAGTCGTTGGGTAAACCATTTTTTACTGGGGTGTGATACCATTGTTGCATGTCTCTAATTGATATGGTGCAACTATTGATTGTTCTGTGTTGGCTCCTTTAGCTTTAGGTGTCCTTTTGACATTTGTATTTCCAATTGTCACTTTAAGATTTGAAGAAAATTGCCCTTATGTGTTATCTTTCTCTTTAGCTTGAAGTAGGAGTAGGCTGTTGTGCTCATAGAGGAGGGCATCACTGCTCTGCCATAAGTGAATCTAGCCAGGAGAAGGTCAGATTGCGATGGCCTATGTCGAATAATATTCATTACAACAATGAAATCAACCTGCAGACCCACTTACAAAGGTGGAGATGGAGAGAAAGTTATTGATGCTCAAGCCAAAGTATGGAGCAAGAAGAGACGAATCCGAAAACAATGAACATACCCATTTTTGGTATGGCTTATTCTTGGGTTGTATCTGTTGTGGCATTGACACCGAGTTTTTTCACTGCTGTCGATGTTTACCATTGATGAATAATTGATGAATGCTCAATTGTTTAGAGTTGAATTCAAGGATATACCAGCAATACAAGAAGAAAGTTGTGATGTGTGTGTTTTATTTCTTAGTTTTCTTATGAACAAGTCAACATATCATCTATGATTTTATAGACAACAAAACACCATTAATTTGGATCTCTCATATGTTGGGTTAAGTTGTGAGTCTAAATATGTGCTCCTTTCAAGTCCTAGCTATGACATGCAAAGAGGAATCAATAATTAATTATCTCTCATATGTTGGGTTAAATTAATGCTCCTAATTAATGCCTTCGATCTATCTCGTATTGCTTGAAATACCAGATAGATATAGTATCTGTGCCAAGACTGGCCCCGTGCGCGAAGGCGCGCTATTTGGAATCAAATATATATTTCCCCTTTGTCATGAACTTCCAAATCAACTGTTATATTGACTAAATGTACTTGCCTTGCTTTTGGTATATCTGATTGCCTTACCCTTTGGCATTACTTTAACAACATGCTTTCTATTGAACTCGGTCGTCTTGGGCAATGGCAATTCCATGCTTTCAATATGAACTTAATGTACTGGGATGATCCATCCTAAGCAATCACTAAATACTTTGTTTAAGCGCCGTGGCAAAACGTTGAGCCAGGCACCGCGCGCCAAGGCGTGCTTCCTATCTAGTTTTTGAAATCGCCGCCAAGCGCGAAGGGGATTTGGAGGATGCGGCGGAATCCGACGCCCAACACAAGCTCCAAACCTGGCGGGCAGAGCACGTCCCGGGAGGCCGCTGCTTCCCGTATCATCAAGGACCAGGAGCAGTGAGATCTGAATCGCAGCAGGTGGTCGACCTCGAAGCTTCGTGCGCGCCCGCAACCCCATGGCCGCAATCGGGGCATCAGCACAGCGAACAGAGCCAATTAGGATCTCTTCCACAGATCCCTACAGCTTGCCCGTCGGCGTAAGAAGCTTGTCTTTCTTAGTTCTTGGCTTCAGCCTGTGCCATTTGGTTCTTGGCTTTTGGTTACTCTCTTGTAATGAACTTGGTTTTTGAAGTTTGGAAAATGGTTCGGGCCGGCTTTTAGCCTGCCGTAGTTCCTTGGGGGAAAAAACCCCAAGCAAATAGGCTTTCCTAAATTTTGTTACAGAGCAGAGCAGGATATGGATTCCTTGGCTCTTTGCCTCAATTGCCGAGTTAGAACAACTAGGCGCGGAGGAATACTGGAAGAGGACGTGATGTACATTGTCGCCGTTTGCTGGGTTTGAAGTGCTTACCAGTTTGATCTGCATAGAAGAATCGACTACTATTTTGGAGTAAATCATCTGGTACTCTCACCTCCAAACAAAGTAATGCATAAACATAAATAAGAACCAACTACCCCGCAAAAAAAAAAAAAAAAACTAGTGTATGCACGTATACAAAAAAAATTAATGTGTTGAACGTGCAAACAGCAGTCAGCAATGAGAAAGCAGGCAAAATCATAGACAAAGAAGCTGAGATTTCTTCCCAATCTACTTGAATAACCGAGGCAGTTTCGGGTAATTAACATGTAACCTTCTTATGAATCCGTCGCATATAAAACTCTCAGTTTATTCAGAAATTGCAAAATGATCAAGGAGCGCGGTTTATAATAATTCAAAAACGCATTTTGGAGTTTCATACAATTCTGATATAAAACCCTTGTTTTCTGTCTCCAGCCGAGGTGTCAGAGCTCCGCCTATCAGACCCCAAACTGTTAGTCCTTTGCCCTCCTCCCATCTGACCTTTACCAGCGCTTGCACTAGCTCCATTTCTCTGATCTTGTCATGGCATCTGCTGCACTACCATCCCAATGCCCCACAGGCGCCTACCCGCGCCACTGACTGGGATCAGCTGGAGTGAATCTACAAGGCGAAGGCGGCCTAAATTAGCCTCCCTGCTTGAACAACGCGTTGTTGCCGAAGTTGTTGTTGGCAGAATCTAGGGTTGACGTTGGGGAAGTTTGCTTGGATGAAATTGCCGCCGAAGCCCACACCGGAGTGGTTGCCAAAGCCGCCGCCAGAGTTGTTGCCGAATGGTCCAGAGCTCGTGTTGGGGAAGCTGTTGTGTGGGCCGACGTTGCCTTCGTAACTGTGCTCCTAGTAGCCGAAGCCACCGCCATGGGAGGCGCCGCCTGCGCCCATCGCGACCCGCATTCCAGGGCCCATCGCC
This sequence comes from Elymus sibiricus, assembly GCA_039707655.1. Taxonomy (NCBI): domain Eukaryota; kingdom Viridiplantae; phylum Streptophyta; class Magnoliopsida; order Poales; family Poaceae; genus Elymus; species Elymus sibiricus. The sequence continues at coordinate 16,501,371 of CM077676.1, forward strand.
CCATCCCTACCACCCAGCACGCCCACAACCAAAACCAGCCAGTCTTTCTCACCAATCTCCACAGCCATCGCCCGCCATCCGCACCGCTCGCACAATCGGATCCGGAAGTCCACAAGTGGGTCAACCACGTCCCAAGGGCTGGCATGGGCTAAGGGGAGGCGCCCTGGCCTTATTGGGCCAGGCGCACCAAGTCCTCAAAAGCCCACGCAGCTAGGGAAGGAAAAAAGGAGAGTCCTAGTAGGAATAGGATTGGACTTTGGAGTCCAAGTCCACGTGGTACTGTTCACGTGGTACTATTCACATGGTATGGAAAACAAAAAAAATTCTACGCACACGCAAGATCTATCCATGGAGATGCATAGCTACGAGAAGGGGAGTGTGTCTACGTACCCTCGTAGACCGTAAGCGGAAGCGTTAGAACAACGCGGTTGATGTCGTCGAACAACTTCACGATCCAAGCGACCGAGCACCAAACGTACGGCACCTCCGCGTTCAGCACACGTTCAGCTCGGTGACGTCCTCAACTTCTTGATCCAGCAAGACGGCGAGGTAGTGGATGAGTTCCATCAGTCTCCCACTTGCACTAATAATAAATATGCCCTAGAGGCAATAATAAAGTTGTTATTATTTTATATTTCCTTGTTCATGATAAAGGTTTATTATTCATGCTAGAATTGTATTGACCGGAAACTTAAATACATGTGTGAATACATAAACAAATACCGTGTCCCTAGTGAGCCTCTACTAGACTAGCTCGTTGATCAAAGATGGTTAAGGTTTCCTAACCATAGACATGAGTTGTCATTTGATAACGGGATCACATCATTAGGAGAATGATGTGATGGACAAGACCCATCCGTTAGCTTAGCATATGATCGTTCTGTTTATTGCTACTGTTTTCTTGAATGTCAAATACATGTTCCTCAGACCATGAGATCATGCAACTCCCGGATACCGGAGGAATACCTTGTGTGCTATCAAACGTCACAACGTAACTGGGTGATCATAAAGATGCTCTACAGGTATCTCCGAAGGTGTCCGTTGAGTTGGCATGGATCGAGACTGGGATTTGTCACTCCGTGTTTCGGAGAGGTATCTCTGGGCCCTCTCGGTAATGCACATCATAAGAAGCTTGCAAGCAAAGTGACTAAGGAGTTAGTTACGGGATGATGTATTACGGAACGAGTAAAGAGACTTGCCGGTAACGAGATTGAACTAGGTATGGAGATACCGACGATCGAATCTCGGGCAAGTAACATACCGACGGACAAAGGGAATTACGTATGTTGTCATTGCGGTTCGACTGATAAGATCTTCGTGGAATATGTAGGAACCAATATGAGCATCCAGGTTCCGCTATTGGTTATTGACCGGAGAGGCGTCTCAGTCATGTCTACATCATTCCCGAACCCGTAGGGTCCGCACGCTTAACGTTCGTTGACGATATAGTGTTATATGAGTTATGTGAATTGGTAACCGGATATTGTTCGGAGTCCCGGATGAGATCTCGGACGTCACGAGGAGTCTCGGAATGGTCGAGAGGTAAAGATTTATATATGGGAAGTCATATTTTGGGTTCCGGAAAAAGGTGCAGTTTTTTCGGTATTGTACCGGGAAGCTTCCAGAAGGTTCCGGAGGATTCCAGAGGGGTCCGGAAGTCCACAAGTGGGTCCACCACGTCCCAAGGGCTGGCATGGGCTAAGAGGAGGCGCCCTGGCCTTATTGGGCCAGGCGCACCAAGTCCTCAAAAGCCTACGCAGCTAGGGAAGGAAAAAGGGAGAGTCCTAGTAGGAATAGGATTGGACTTTGGAGTCCAAGTCCACGTGTGTACTATTCACGGTTACTGTTCACGTGACACTATTCCTTCTACTCCAAGCCCCTACACATATATAAATAGAGGAGAGGGGGCGCCCCAAAGAGACACAACATTGTCTTAGCCGTGTGCGGCGCCCCCCTCCACAGTTTCGTCCCTCGGTCATATTTTCGCAGTGCTTGGGCGAAGCCCTGCGGAGATAGCATCACCATCACCGTCACCACGCCGTCGTGCTGCCGGAACTCATCCACTACCTCGCCGTCTTGCTGGATCAAGAAGTCGAGGACGTCACCGAGCTGAACGTGTGCTGAACGCGGAGGTGCCGTACGTTCGGTACTCGGTCGGTTGGATCGTGAAGTTGTTCGACGACATCAACCGCGTTGTTCTAACGCTTCCGCTTACGGTCTACGAGGGTACGTAGACACACTCCCCCTCTCGTAGCTATGCATCTCCATGGATAGATCTTGCGTGTGAGTAGAATTTTTTTTGTTTTCCATGCAACGTTCCCCAACAGTGGCATCATGAGCCAGGTCTATGCGTAGATGATATGCACGAGTAGAACACAAAGAGTTGTGGGCGGTGATCGTCATACTGCTTACCACCGTCTTATTTTGATTCGGCGGTATTGTAAGATGAAGCGGCCCGGACCAACCTTACATGTCCACGTACATGAGACCGGTTCCACCGACAGACATGCAACTTGTTTTGCATAAAGGTGGCTGGCGGGTGTCTGTTTCTCCTACTTTAGTTGAATCGAATTTGACTGCGGCCGGTCCTTGTTGAAGGTTAAAACAGCAAACTTGATAAATCACCGTTATGGTTTTGTGCCATAGGTAAGAACGGTTCTTGCTAGAAGCCCGTAGCAGCCACGTAAAACTTGCAACAACAAAGTAGAGGACGTCTAACTTGTTTTTGCAGGGTATGCTGTGATGTGATATGGTCAAGACATGATGTGATATACGTTATTGTATGAGATGATCATGTTTTGTAATTTATCGGCAACCGGCAAGAGCCTTATGGTTGTCTCTTTATTGTATGAAATGCAAGCGCCATGTAATTGCTTTACTTTATCGCTATGCGTTAGCAATAGTTGTAGAAGCAATAGTTGGCGAGACGACCACGACACAACGATGGAGATCAAGGTGTCGAGCCGGTGACGATGGAGATCATGAAGATGCTTTGGAGATGGAGATCAAAAGCACAAGATGATGGCCATATCATGTCACATATTTTGATTGCATGTGATGTTTATCCTTTATGCATCTTATTTTGCTTAGAACGACGGTAGCATTATAAGATGATCCCTTCACTAAATTTCAAGATAAAAGTGTTCTCCCCGAGTATGCACCGTTGCTAAAGTTCGTCGCTTCGAAGCACCTTGTGATGATCGGGTGTGATAGATTCTACGTTCACATACAATGGGTGTAAGACAGTTTTACACAAGCAGAATACTTGGGTTAAACTTGACGAGCCTAGCATGTACAGACATGGTCTCGGAACACTGGAGACCGAAAGGTCGAACATGAGTCATATAGTAGATATGATCAACATGGAGATGTTCACCATTGATGACTATCCCATCTCACGTGATGATGGGACATGGGCTAGTTGATTTGGATCATGTATCACTTAGTTAACTTGAGGGATGTTAATTTAAGTGGGAGTTCATTAGTAATTTGATTAATTGAACTTAATTTATCATGAACTTAGTCTTGATGGTTTCTTTGCATATCTATGTTGTAGATTAATGGCCCGTGCTACTGTTCCGTTGAATTTTAATGCGTTCCTAGAGAAAGCTAAGTTGAAAGATGATGGTAGCAACTACACGGACTGGGTCCGTAACTTGAGGATTATCCTCATTGTTGCACAGAAGAATTATGTCCTTGATGCACCGCTAGGTGATGGACCTGCTGCAGGAGCTGCTGCAGACGTTGTGAACGCCTGGCAGGCTCGATCTGATGACTACTCGATAGTTCAGTGTGCCATGCTCTACGGCTTAGAACCGGGACTGCAAAAGCATTTTGAATGCCACGGAGCATATGAGATGTTCCAAGAGCTGAAATTGATATTTCAAGCTAATGCCCGGGTTGAGAGATATGAAGTCTCCAACAAGTTCTTTAGCTGTAAGATGGAGGAGAACAGTTCTGTCAGTGAACACATACTCAGAATGTCTGGGTACCACAACCACTTGACTCAGCTGGGAATTGATCTTCCGGTTGAGAGTGTTATTGACAGAGTTCTTCAGTCACTGCCACCAAGCTATAAAGGCTTCGTGATGAACTATAATATGCAAGGGATGTAGAAGACAATTCCCGAGCTCTTCGCGATGCTGAAATCAGCGGAGGTAGAAATCAAGAAGGAGCATCAAGTGTTGATGGTTAACAAAACCACTAGTTTCAATAAAAAGGGCAAGGGAAAGAAGGGGAACTTCAAGAAGAACGACAAGCAAGTTGCCGCTCCCACGAAGAAACCCAAAGCTGGACCCAGGCCTGAAACAGAGTGCTTCTACTGCAAAGGGACTGGTCACTGGAAGCGGAACTGCCCCAAGTATTTGGCGGATAAGAAGGATGGCAAAGTGAGCAAAGGTATATTTGATACATGTTATTGATGTGTTCCTCACTAATGCTCGCAGTAGCGCCTGGGTATTTGATACTGGTTCGGTTGCTCATATTTGTAACTCGAAACAGGAGCTACGGAATAAGCGAAGATTGGCTAAGGACGAGGTGACGATGCGCGTCGGGAATGGTTCCAAGGTTGATGTGATCGCCGTTGGCACGCTACTTCTACATCTACCTTCGGGATTAGTTTTAGACCTCAATAATTGTTATTTGGTGCCAGCGTTGAGCATGAACATTATATCTGGATCTTGTTTATTGCGAGACGGTTATTCATTTAAGTCAGAGAATAATGGTTGTTCTTTTTATATGAGTAACATCTTTTATGGTCACGCACCTTTTGTGAATGGTCTATTCTTATTGAATCTCGATCGTAGTGATACACATATTCATAATATTGATGCCAAAAGATGCAAAGTTGATAATGATAGTGCAACATACTTGTGGCACTGCCGTTTAGGTCATATTGGTGTAAAGCGCATGAAGAAACTCCATGCGGATGGACTTTTGGAATCTCTTGATTATGAATCATTTGATACTTGCGAACCATGCCTCATGGGCAAGATGACTAAAACTCCGTTCTCTGGAACAATGGAGCGAGCTACTGATTTGTTGGAAATAATACATACCGATGTATGCGGTCCGATGAATGTTGAAGCACGCGGCGGGTATCGTTATTTTCTAACCTTCACAGATGATTTGAGTAGATATGGGTATATCTACTTGATGAAACACAAGTCTGAAACATTTGAAAAGTTCAAAGAATTTCAGAGTGAAGTAGAGAATCATCGTAACAAGAAAATAAAGTTTCTATGATCTGATCGCGGAGGCGAATATTTGAGTTACGAGTTTGGCCTTCATTTAAGAAAATGTGGAATTGTTTCACAACTCACGCCACCTGGAACACCATAGCGTAATGGTGTGTCCGAACGTCGTAACCGTACTTTATTGGATATGGTGCATTCTATGATGTCTCTTACCGATTTGCCACTATCGTTTTGGGGTTATGCATTAGAGACAGCTGCATTCACGTTAAATAGGGCACCGTCTAAATCCGTTGAGACGACACCGTATGAACTATGGTTTGGCAAGAAACCTAAGCTGCCGTTTCTTAAAGTTTGGGGATGCGATGCTTATGTGAAAAAGCTTCAACCTAATAAGCTCGAACCCAAAGCGGAGAAGTGCGTCTTCATAGGATACCCTAAAGAAACAATTGGGTACACCTTCTACCATAGATCCGAAGGCAAGGTCTTTGTTGCCAAGAATGGGTCCTTTCTAGAGAAGGAGTTTCTCTCGAAAGAAGTGAGTGGGAGGAAAGTAGAACTTGATGAGGTAATTGTACCTTCTCTCGAATTGGAAAGTAGCTCATCAGAGAAAACCGTTCCCGTGATGCCTACACAAATAAGAGAGGAAGATAATGATAAAGATCATGAAACTTCAGATCAAGTTACTACTGAACTTCGTAGGTCGACCAGAGTACGTTCCACACCAGAGTGGTACGGTAATCCTGTTCTGGAAGTTATGTTGTTAGACAACGGCGAACCTACGAACTATGAAGAAGCTATGATAAGCCCGGATTCCGACAAATGGCTTGAGGCCATGAAATCTGAGATAGGATCCATGTATGAGAACAAAGTGTGGACTTTGGTGGACTTGCCCGATGATCGGCAAGCCATTGAGAATAAATGGATTTTTAAGAGGAAGACGGATGCTGATGGTAATATCACTGTCTACAAAGCTTGACTTGTCGCGAAAGGTTTTCGACAAGTTCAAGGGGTTGACTACGATGAGACTTTCTCACCCGTAGCGATGCTTAAGTCTGTCCGAATCATATTAGCAATTGCCGCATTTTATGATTATGAAATCTGGCAAATGGATGTCAAAACTGCATTCCTTAATGGTTTTCTCAAAGAAGAGTTGTATATGATGCAACCAGAAGGTTTTGTCGATCCTAAGGGTGCTAACAAAGTGTGCAAGCTCCAGCGATCCATCTATGGACTGGTGCAAGCATCTCGGAGTTGGAATATACGCTTTGATGAGGTGATCAAAGCATATGGTTTTGTACAGACTTTCGGTGAAGCCTGTATTTACAAGAAAGTGAGTGGGAGCTCTGTAGCATTTCTAATATTATATGTGGATGACATATTGTTGATTGGAAATGACATAGAATTTTTGGATGGCATAAAGGGATACTTGAATAAGAATTTTTCAATGAAAGACCTCGGTGAAGCTGCTTATATATTAGGCATCAAGATCTATAGGGATAGATCAAGACGCTTGATAGGACTTTCACAAAGCACATACCTTGACAAAGTTTTAAAGAAGTTCAAAATGGATCAGTCAAAGAAAGGGTTCTTGCCTGTCTTGCAAGGTGTGAAGTTGAGTCAGACTCAATGCTCGACCACGGCAGAAGATATAGAGAAAATGAAAGTCATTCCCTATGCCTCAGCCATAGGTTCTATTATGTATGCCATACTGTGTACCAGACCTGATGTGTGCCTTGCCATAAGTTTGGCAGGAAGGTACCAGAGTAATCCAGGAGTGGATCACTGGATAGCGGTCAAGAATATCCTAAGTACCTGAAAAGGACCAAGGACATGTTTCTCGTTTATGGAGGTGATGAAGAGCTCGTCGTAAAGGGTTACGTCGATGCAAGCTTCGACACTGATCCGGATGACTCTAAGTCACAAACCGGATACGTATTTATATTAAATGGTGGAGCTGTCAGTTGGTGCAGTTCCAAGCAGAGCGTCGTGGCGGGATCTACGTGTGAAGCGGAATACATAGCTGCTTCGGAAGCAGCACATGAAGGAGTCTGGATGAAGGAGTTCATATCTGATCTTGGTGTAATACCTAGTGCATCGGGTCCAATGACAATCTTTTGTGACAACACTGGAGCAATTGCCATAGCCAAGGAGCCCAGGTTTCACAAGAAGACCAAACACATCAAGAGACGCTTCAACTCCATTCGTGAATATGTCAAGGATGGAGACATAGAAATTTGCAAAGTACACACGGATCTGAATGTGGCAGACCCGTTGACAAAGCCTCTTCCACGAGCAAAACATGATCAGCACCAAGACTCCATGGGTGTTAGATTCATTACTATGTAATCTAGATTATTGACTCTAGTGCAAGTGGGAGACTGATGGAAATATGCCCTAGAGGCAATAATAAAGTTGTTATTATTTTATATTTCCTTGTTCATGATAAAGGTTTATTATTCATGCTAGAATTGTATTGACCGGAAACTTAAATACATGTGTGAATACATAAACAAATACCGTGTCCCTAGTGAGCCTCTACTAGACTAGCTCGTTGATCAAAGATGGTTAAGGTTTCCTAACCATAGACATGAGTTGTCATTTGATAACGGGATCACATCATTAGGAGAATGATGTGATGGACAAGACCCATCCGTTAGCTTAGCATATGATCGTTCTATTTATTGCTACTGCTTTCTTGAATGTCAAATACATGTTCCTCAGACCATGAGATCATGCAACTCCCGGATACCGGAGGAATACCTTGTGTGCTATCAAACGTCACAACGTAACTGGGTGATCATAAAGATGCTCTACAGGTATATCCGAAGGTGTCCGTTGAGTTGGCATGGATCGAGACTGGGATTTGTCACTCCGTGTTTCGGAGAGGTATCTCTGGGCCCTCTCGGTAATGCACATCATAAGAAGCTTGCAAGCAAAGTGATTAAGGAGTTAGTTATGGGATGATGTATTACGGAATGAGTAAAGAGACTTGCCGGTAACGAGATTGAACTAGGTATGGAGATACCGACGATCGAATCTCGGGCAAGTAATAAACCGACGGACAAAGGGAATTACGTATGTTGTCATTGCGGTTCGACCGATAAGATCTTCGTGGAATATGTAGGAACCAATATGAGCATTCAGGTTCCGCTATTGGTTATTGACCGGAGAGGCGTCTCAGTCATGTCTACATCATTCCCGAACCCGTAGGGTCCGCACGCTTAACGTTCGTTGACGATATAGTGTTATATGAGTTATGTGAATTGGTAACCGAATATTGTTCGGAGTCCCGGATGAGATCCCGGACGTCACGAGGAGTCTCGGAATGGTCGAGAGGTAAAGATTTATATATGGGAAGTCATATTTTGGGTTCCGGAAAAAGGTGCAGTTTTTTTCGGTATTGTACCGGGAAGCTTCCAGAAGGTTCCGGAGGATTCCGGAGGGGTCCGGAAGTCCACAAGTGGGTCCACCACGTCCCAAGGGCTGGCATGGGCTAAGAGGAGGCGCCCTGGCCTTATTGGGCCAGGCGCACCAAGTCCTCAAAAGCCCACGCAGCTAGGGAAGGAAAAAGGGAGAGTCCTAGTAGGAATAGGATTGGACTTTGGAGTCCAAGTCCACGTGTGTACTATTCACGGTTACTGTTCACGTGGCACTATTCCTTCTACTCCAAGCCCCTACACATATATAAATAGAGGAGAGGGGGCGCCCCAAAGAGACACAACATTGTCTTAGCCGTGTGCGGCGCCCCCCTCCACAGTTACGTCCCTCGGTCATATTTTCGCAGTGCTTGGGCGAAGCCCTGCGGAGATAGCATCACCATCACAGTCACCACGCCGTCGTGTTGCCGGAACTCATCCACTACCTCGCCGTCTTGCTGGATCAAAAGTCGAGGACGTCACCGAGCTGAACGTGTGCTGAACGCGGAGGTGCCGTACGTTCGGTACTCGGTCGGTTGGATCGTGAAGTTGTTCGACGACATCAACCGCGTTGTTTTAACGCTTCCGCTTACGGTCTACGAGGGTACGCAGACACACTCCCCCTCTCGTAGCTATGCATCTCCATGGATAGATCTTGCGTGTGCGTAGATTTTTTTTTGTTTTCCATGCAACGTTCCCCAACAAACGCGTTGTTGCCGAAGTTGTTGTTGGCAGAATCTAGGGTTGGCGTTGGGGAAGTTTGCTTGGATGAAATTGCCGCCGAAGCCCACGCCGGAGTGGTTGCCAAAGCCACCGCCAGAGTTGTTGCCGAATGGTCCATAGCTCGTGTTGGGGAAGCTGTTGTGTGGGCCGACGTTGCCTTCGTAACTGTGCTCCTAGTAGCCGAAGCCACCGCCATGGGAGGCGCCGCCTGCGCCCATCGCGACCCGCATTCCAGGGCCCATCGCCCCATCCCTACCACCCAGCACGCCCACCACCAAAACCAGCCAGTCTTTCTGACCAATCTCCACAGCCATCGCCCGCCATCCGCACCGCTCGCACAATCGGATCCCTCTCCTCCTCCGCCGCCGAACTTTTCTCACCCTATCTCTCGCACCCCGAAACTCTAGGTTCAGTTTCGACCCACAACCCCTATAGCAGGGTCTGTATCGACTTGAGTGGTGCCGATTCACACGTACACTAGCTACCCGGGCTAGTACACAAAATCGACCCATCTCTATTCAACACACCTCCCGCTCCTCCAACTGTGTTGACGTCATCAACGGCGGTCCCCTTCTGCTCCATCGCTTGTGCCCAAACAGCGCCAATCGATGGCAAGTGTGGCACCTAGACCGATCGTTGGTACCCCTCCGCCCTGAATGGAGCCACGTGTTTCATCGGGGAAGCCACCACCGCACCTGGAAGCAGACGCGAACTCCCCGACGACACACGCTTGGCCACGGGCATCAGCAACTGATGTCCTGCCCGCGAGGGTGCGGCATTGGTCGCTAACCAACCACCGCCCGCCTCGACGTAGGGCCGCACCTCAGAGCTACGCCGGCAATCGTCATGGCCAGGTTAGGCCGTGAGGGCGCTCCCTCTCACTACTCCCCTCTCTGTCTCGAAACATCATTTTGGCACCTAAAGAAAATTCTGCACCAATTTTCCTCTTCTAAAAGAAAAGAGAAAATTCCTTATATAACACTGTTTTAAATTTTGCTTCCCTATTTGACACTGAAACAAAATTTCTTCCCTATCTAACACCGTGTCTAAATTTTATGCCCTTTATGACACTTCCGTTCATTTTAAGCCTTAACGGTGTTAAATGACACCTGAAAAGACATATTTGCCCCTCATGTGGTATGTACATGGTACAGTACATACTCGATCGATAGTATACAACAAGTCAGTAAGTTAATATCATAGTCAGTGCTTGTACTTTTTTTTTGTGAAAAGTCAGTGCTTGTACACGCACGTACACAGGAGCTACCAGAGGCACTTGTCGATTTTGCTTCGCAATTGGCTCACGCAACTAGCAAAATGTTGGAAATAAACAGGACCGACACAGTCCTGTGGGCATCAATCGCCTCATGTGTTCGTGTTGTCGCCGAGATTATATCGCTAGCTTGGTCGAAGCGCACTTTCAGGCGGCATTGGCGCACTTTATCTAGGCCGTGTCCTGCATGCATCGAGATGGAAACAACTAGTGCCAGCGTGTAATATTGATTATATACCTGACTCCATTTGTTCTGTGTTGTTGAGCTACATACACATGGTACGGTCCGGGATCCAAATTCATTCCAGACTATTTGCCGCTCCAACTTGTGCCTTCGTCGTGGGATCCGATGCCAAACCCAGCACAGGTCCAAGTTCTAGTAGTCCTCAACATGTGCCGGGGGCAGTGCATGCATGCGCGTCTCTGGTAGGCCCGGCTAGTTTCGGTGGAACAGTCGAGTATATATATAACTTAAAAGATCGAGGTCGGGGCAACATTGTAACCAAAACAAGCTGTAAGCAGGAGAGGGGGCGCGGATCTGAGTTCGTCAATCTTCGATCTGCAAGTCACATGGAGTTCATTGACATGGACGGGCAGATAAGGTACGATTGATACTGATTTATACATTTAGTTTTGGGATTTCTACAACATCCTGATAGACGGCTTGCTACTTAGATCAACTGCTAGCCTCATCCCCCACTCTCTGCCGCCGTCGCTCCGAGCTCCCGATGTTGTGGCTGCGCAGTCAACATGCTCATCTGGATCTTCTAGAGCTGCCCCGAGGAGAGATAAATTGGTCGTCCGCCATGAGAATCATGCAGTTGGTCCCATGCATGATCCGATAGATACATCTAAAGTAGGTACAGTAGGCGAGAACAATGACGAGGGATCAGCTTCGTGTGCCTTGATACAAACCAAAACTTAGTTTTCTGTGGTTTGCACACGGCAGAATAGGAAAAACGAAAAGAAACGGAATCAAACAAAGTTACCTTTTCTGCGAGAAGAATTCGGAAGAGACGATCGAGTGGGCGATTGATCGCCAGCGATAATCTGCTCTATGAAGATACTTTGCAAACTATATATTGCGGCTAGGCCATTGGTGATGGGTTGAAGAACTGTGATATGTTTTTGGTGCACTGGACGGAGTGTGGGCAAGAGAGGGAAGGTGTGTGTGGGGCGTGGTGGTGTTGTATGTGCGTTATGATGGTGACTGAATGTGTGTCCCTTGGGTGGTTGTGGTGCATGCCGAAACGATTGGCATGCAGAGCAGTACCGGATGGGGCCGGTTACACGTGGCACACACGTCGAAGTGCATGCATGCAGCGTGAGCGGCGACTTTGCCGTTTACCAGCTTGCAAATTTTGTTCAAGCCCATATGCATGCGTTCTGTGTTGGGCGGAGTGGGTGGAAGGAGGGCTGGTTGCCTGGTGACTGTGGCGTTGGATCGGGTGGTTCGGGCCCAGCTGGATCGCGAGGGAGGCTGAGCTAGTTCGGGTCGACTTCGACGTAAATATGCATCTTCTGGATATACTCTCACCATCAAAGATGAACTGAACCTCAAAAAAAAAAAAAAATCAAAGATGAACTGAATTTCAAATTCAGCTTGTGAGTTATTTTTAAGTGCATCAGCCCTCCGAATCCAGTCTCGGTAACAAGACCACGCTTGAAGTTACTGAACTGGGAGACTACACAACAAAACTTCTGGATAAATATGCGAGATGTAAGAGTTGCGTCGGCTAGCATGTTCCTGCCTGAATCTTCAACTCTATCAGAACATGGACTGTGTTGATTGTGACCGTCCATCTGGAATCGAGGAATGGGCTCTTCGCTGGAGTGGTCGTGGCTAGGCATCTTGCTATATTTTTTTTTCCGACAAAGGGTGAATTTTATTGGCTCAAAATAAGCATCAAGAGGATACAATATAATGAGCACACACCCGGCCTCTGCATAAGTAGGATGCACACAGCCAACCCAACACACACGCGGAAACACACCAGCGACTAGCAAAGTCATAAGACCAAAAACTATGCGTAGGTGTGAAAAAGAAAAAGAAAGAAAAAAGCCCCCAAAACGATCAGATCAGCGATCGACAAACTAGAACTGCGACCATATCTGCACCAACCATTGACACCACATTGACGACGAGGATCTTCAACAGCAACGCCTTCAAGAAGGAAGCGACACTCAAGCGCCGCCGTCGCCGGATCCAACCACAAAGGCCAGAATCAAAGTTTTCACCCTGAAGAAACAGTCCGAAGATATCCGAGCAATGCCTCCAACAAGGTAACGATGTAAAAAAACATCGCCATTGCCAGGGATGACCACTCGGGTCTGACCTAGGCTTTCGCCCCGAAGCTCGAGACCGGGTGCTCACAGCACCATCCTCAAAGTCACACATGTGTTGTCGCCGCCGCTTTTCCACAATCCAAGCAGCTACAATTTGACCGCCGCCACTCCAACAACATTCCTCTGCGTCAAGGCATCTTGCTATATATGGAGGATCTGGTGATGTGAAATTAAAACTTGGTGACATGATTCGATGCATGTAATAATCTATAGAAGCGGAAAAGCAATGATTTTACTAGAATAATAATTGTGCCAGTCGATATTCAAAAGTATTGGCTTGCAGCAGCGAAGAACACATGTATGAACAAAAAATTGGGGATGTCGGAACATTTTCTAGGGGATACTGCTGTTGATCTATAGATTTGCATACCGGGAGGGGGGTGGATTGGAAGGAGTCCTGCTCGGGGGCAAATTGAGAATGCTGGTGAGGGTGGCCGCGGTGGGGTGGTGCACCTTGTGTAATTATCTGGTCAGATCCGAGGGAGACGCGCCTGCCTACTGCAGCGGCTACAGTACTTGGGGGGGGGGGGGTAATAATGCATGCCCCGATTGCAAAACCCAGCACAGGTCCAAGTTCTAGTAGTGCTCAACATGTGCCGGGGGCAGTGCATGCATGCGCGTCTCTGGTAGGCCCGGCTAGTTTCGGTGGAACAGTCGAGTATATATATAACTTAAAAGATCGAGGTCGGGGCAACATTGTAACCAAAACAAGCTGTAAGCAGAAGAGGGGGCGCGGATCTGAGTTCGTCAATCTTCGATCTGCAAGTCACATGGAGTTCATTGACATGGACGGGCAGATAAGGTACGATTGATACTGATTTATACATTTAGTTTTGGGATTTCTACAACATCCTGATAGACGGCTTGCTACTTAGATCAACTGCTAGCCTCATCCCCCACTCTCTGCCGCCGTCGCTCCGAGCTCCCGATGTTGTGGCTGCGCAGTCAACATGCTCATCTGGATCTTCTAGAGCTGCCCCGAGGAGAGATAAATTGGTCGTCCGCCATGAGAATCATGCAGTTGGTCCCATGCATGATCCGATAGATACATCTGAAGTAGGTACAGTAGGCGAGAACAATGACGAGGGATCAGCTTCGTGTGCCTTGATACAAACCAAAACTTAGTTTTCTGTGGTTTGCACACGGCAGAATAGGAAAAACGAAAAGAAACGGAATCAAACAAAGTTACCTTTTCTGCGAGAAGAATTCGGAAGAGACGATCGAGTGGGCGATTGATCGCCAGCGATAATCTGCTCTATGAAGATACTTTGCAAACTATATATTGCGGCTAGGCCATTGGTGATGGGTTGAAGAACTGTGATATGTTTTTGGTGCACTGGACGGAGTGTGGGCAAGAGAGGGAAGGTGTGTGTGGGGCGTGGTGGTGTTGTATGTGCGTTATGATGGTGACTGAATGTGTGTCCCTTGGGTGGTTGTGGTGCATGCCGAAACGATTGGCATGCAGAGCAGTACCGGATGGGGCCGGTTACACGTGGCACACACGTCGAAGTGCATGCATGCAGCGTGAGCGGCGACTTTGCCGTTTACCAGCTTGCAAATTTTGTTCAAGCCCATATGCATGCGTTCTGTGTTGGGCGGAGTGGGTGGAAGGAGGGCTGGTTGCCTGGTGACTGTGGCGTTGGATCGGGTGGTTCGGGCCCAGCTGGATCGCGAGGGAGGCTGAGCTAGTTCGGGTCGACTTCGACGTAAATATGCATCTTCTGGATATACTCTCACCATCAAAGATGAACTGAACCTCAAAAAAAAAAAATCAAAGATGAACTGAATTTCAAATTCAGCTTGTGAGTTATTTTTAAGTGCATCAGCCCTCCGAATCCAGTCTCGGTAACAAGACCACGCTTGAAGTTACTGAACTGGGAGACTACACAACAAAACTTCTGGATAAATATGCGAGATGTAAGAGTTGCGTCGGCTAGCATGTTCCTACCTGAATCTTCAACTCTATCAGAACATGGACTGTGTTGATTGTGACCGTCCATCTGGAATCGAGGAATGGGCTCTTCGCTGGAGTGGTCGTGGCTAGGCATCTTGCTATATTTTTTTTTTCCGACAAAGGGTGAATTTTATTGGCTCAAAATAAGCATCAAGAGGATACAATATAATGAGCACACACCCGGCCTCTGCATAAGTAGGATGCACACAGCCAACCCAACACACACGCGGAAACACACCAGCGACTAGCAAAGTCATAAGACCAAAAACTATGCGTAGGTGTGAAAAAGAAAAAGAAAGAAAAAAGCCCCCAAAACGATCAGATCAGCGATCGACAAACTAGAACTGCGACCATATCTGCACCAACCATTGACACCACATTGACGACGAGGATCTTCAACAGCAACGCCTTCAAGAAGGAAGCGACACTCAAGCGCCGCCGTCGCCGGATCCAACCACAAAGGCCAGAATCAAAGTTTTCACCCTGAAGAAACAGTCCGAAGATATCCGAGCAATGCCTCCAACAAGGTAACGATGTAAAAAAACATCGCCATTGCCAGGGATGACCACTCGGGTCTGACCTAGGCTTTCGCCCCGAAGCTCGAGACCGGGTGCTCACAGCACCATCCTCAAAGTCACACATGTGTTGTCGCCGCCGCTTTTCCACAATCCAAGCAGCTACAATTTGACCGCCGCCACTCCAACAACATTCCTCTGCGTCAAGGCATCTTGCTATATATGGAGGATCTGGTGATGTGAAATTAAAACTTGGTGACATGATTCGATGCATGTAATAATCTATAGAAGCGGAAAAGCAATGATTTTACTAGAATAATAATTGTGCCAGTCGATATTCAAAAGTATTGGCTTGCAGCAGCGAAGAACACATGTATGGACAAAAAATTGGGGATGTCGGAACATTTTCTAGGGGATACTGCTGTTGATCTATAGATTTGCATACCGGGAGGGGGGTGGATTGGAAGGAGTCCTGCTCGGGGGCAAATTGAGAATGCTGGTGAGGGTGGCCGCGGTGGGGTGGTGCACCTTGTGTAATTATCTGGTCAGATCCGAGGGAGACGCGCCTGCCTACTGCAGCGGCTACAGTACTTGGGGGGGGGGGTAATAATGCATGCCCCGATTGCAAAACCCAGCACAGGTCCAAGTTCTAGTAGTCCTCAACATGTGCCGGGGGCAGTGCATGCATGCGCGTCTCTGGTAGGCCCGGCTAGTTTCGGTGGAACAGTCGAGTATATATATAACTTAAAAGATCGAGGTCGGGGCAACATTGTAACCAAAACAAGCTGTAAGCAGGAGAGGGGGCGCGGATCTGAGTTCGTCAATCTTCGATCTGCAAGTCACATGGAGTTCATTGACATGGACGGGCAGATAAGGTACGATTGATACTGATTTATACATTTAGTTTTGGGATTTCTACAACATCCTGATAGACGGCTTGCTACTTAGATCAACTGCTAGCCTCATCCCCCACTCTCTGCCGCCGTCGCTCCGAGCTCCCGATGTTGTGGCTGCGCAGTCAACATGCTCATCTGGATCTTCTAGAGCTGCCCCGAGGAGAGATAAATTGGTCGTCCGCCATGAGAATCATGCAGTTGGTCCCATGCATGATCCGATAGATACATCTAAAGT
Organism: Elymus sibiricus; assembly: GCA_039707655.1. Classification (NCBI taxonomy): domain Eukaryota; kingdom Viridiplantae; phylum Streptophyta; class Magnoliopsida; order Poales; family Poaceae; genus Elymus; species Elymus sibiricus. The sequence goes on from CM077676.1 coordinate 16,517,924, forward strand.
AGGTACAGTAGGCGAGAACAATGACGAGGGATCAGCTTCGTGTGCCTTGATACAAACCAAAACTTAGTTTTCTGTGGTTTGCACACGGCAGAATAGGAAAAACGAAAAGAAACGGAATCAAACAAAGTTACCTTTTCTGCGAGAAGAATTCGGAAGAGACGATCGAGTGGGCGATTGATCGCCAGCGATAATCTGCTCTATGAAGATACTTTGCAAACTATATATTGCGGCTAGGCCATTGGTGATGGGTTGAAGAACTGTGATATGTTTTTGGTGCACTGGACGGAGTGTGGGCAAGAGAGGGAAGGTGTGTGTGGGGCGTGGTGGTGTTGTATGTGCGTTATGATGGTGACTGAATGTGTGTCCCTTGGGTGGTTGTGGTGCATGCCGAAACGATTGGCATGCAGAGCAGTACCGGATGGGGCCGGTTACACGTGGCACACACGTCGAAGTGCATGCATGCAGCGTGAGCGGCGACTTTGCCGTTTACCAGCTTGCAAATTTTGTTCAAGCCCATATGCATGCGTTCTGTGTTGGGCGGAGTGGGTGGAAGGAGGGCTGGTTGCCTGGTGACTGTGGCGTTGGATCGGGTGGTTCGGGCCCAGCTGGATCGCGAGGGAGGCTGAGCTAGTTCGGGTCGACTTCGACGTAAATATGCATCTTCTGGATATACTCTCACCATCAAAGATGAACTGAACCTCAAAAAAAAAAAAAAATCAAAGATGAACTGAATTTCAAATTCAGCTTGTGAGTTATTTTTAAGTGCATCAGCCCTCCGAATCCAGTCTCGGTAACAAGACCACGCTTGAAGTTACTGAACTGGGAGACTACACAACAAAACTTCTGGATAAATATGCGAGATGTAAGAGTTGCGTCGGCTAGCATGTTCCTGCCTGAATCTTCAACTCTATCAGAACATGGACTGTGTTGATTGTGACCGTCCATCTGGAATCGAGGAATGGGCTCTTCGCTGGAGTGGTCGTGGCTAGGCATCTTGCTATATATTTTTTTCCGACAAAGGGTGAATTTTATTGGCTCAAAATAAGCATCAAGAGGATACAATATAATGAGCACACACCCGGCCTCTGCATAAGTAGGATGCACACAGCCAACCCAACACACACGCGGAAACACACCAGCGACTAGCAAAGTCATAAGACCAAAAACTATGCGTAGGTGTGAAAAAGAAAAAGAAAGAAAAAAGCCCCCAAAACGATCAGATCAGCGATCGACAAACTAGAACTGCGACCATATCTGCACCAACCATTGACACCACATTGACGACGAGGATCTTCAACAGCAACGCCTTCAAGAAGGAAGCGACACTCAAGCGCCGCCGTCGCCGGATCCAACCACAAAGGCCAGAATCAAAGTTTTCACCCTGAAGAAACAGTCCGAAGATATCCGAGCAATGCCTCCAACAAGGTAACGATGTAAAAAAACATCGCCATTGCCAGGGATGACCACTCGGGTCTGACCTAGGCTTTCGCCCCGAAGCTCGAGACCGGGTGCTCACAGCACCATCCTCAAAGTCACACATGTGTTGTCGCCGCCGCTTTTCCACAATCCAAGCAGCTACAATTTGACCGCCGCCACTCCAACAACATTCCTCTGCGTCAAGGCATCTTGCTATATATGGAGGATCTGGTGATGTGAAATTAAAACTTGGTGACATGATTCGATGCATGTAATAATCTATAGAAGCGGAAAAGCAATGATTTTACTAGAATAATAATTGTGCCAGTCGATATTCAAAAGTATTGGCTTGCAGCAGCGAAGAACACATGTATGAACAAAAAATTGGGGATGTCGGAACATTTTCTAGGGGATACTGCTGTTGATCTATAGATTTGCATACCGGGAGGGGGGTGGATTGGAAGGAGTCCTGCTCGGGGGCAAATTGAGAATGCTGGTGAGGGTGGCCGCGGTGGGGTGGTGCACCTTGTGTAATTATCTGGTCAGATCCGAGGGAGACGCGCCTGCCTACTGCAGCGGCTACAGTACTTGGGGGGGGGGGGTAATAATGCATGCCCCGATTGCAAAACCCAGCACAGGTCCAAGTTCTAGTAGTGCTCAACATGTGCCGGGGGCAGTGCATGCATGCGCGTCTCTGGTAGGCCCGGCTAGTTTCGGTGGAACAGTCGAGTATATATATAACTTAAAAGATCGAGGTCGGGGCAACATTGTAACCAAAACAAGCTGTAAGCAGAAGAGGGGGCGCGGATCTGAGTTCGTCAATCTTCGATCTGCAAGTCACATGGAGTTCATTGACATGGACGGGCAGATAAGGTACGATTGATACTGATTTATACATTTAGTTTTGGGATTTCTACAACATCCTGATAGACGGCTTGCTACTTAGATCAACTGCTAGCCTCATCCCCCACTCTCTGCCGCCGTCGCTCCGAGCTCCCGATGTTGTGGCTGCGCAGTCAACATGCTCATCTGGATCTTCTAGAGCTGCCCCGAGGAGAGATAAATTGGTCGTCCGCCATGAGAATCATGCAGTTGGTCCCATGCATGATCCGATAGATACATCTGAAGTAGGTACAGTAGGCGAGAACAATGACGAGGGATCAGCTTCGTGTGCCTTGATACAAACCAAAACTTAGTTTTCTGTGGTTTGCACACGGCAGAATAGGAAAAACGAAAAGAAACGGAATCAAACAAAGTTACCTTTTCTGCGAGAAGAATTCGGAAGAGACGATCGAGTGGGCGATTGATCGCCAGCGATAATCTGCTCTATGAAGATACTTTGCAAACTATATATTGCGGCTAGGCCATTGGTGATGGGTTGAAGAACTGTGATATGTTTTTGGTGCACTGGACGGAGTGTGGGCAAGAGAGGGAAGGTGTGTGTGGGGCGTGGTGGTGTTGTATGTGCGTTATGATGGTGACTGAATGTGTGTCCCTTGGGTGGTTGTGGTGCATGCCGAAACGATTGGCATGCAGAGCAGTACCGGATGGGGCCGGTTACACGTGGCACACACGTCGAAGTGCATGCATGCAGCGTGAGCGGCGACTTTGCCGTTTACCAGCTTGCAAATTTTGTTCAAGCCCATATGCATGCGTTCTGTGTTGGGCGGAGTGGGTGGAAGGAGGGCTGGTTGCCTGGTGACTGTGGCGTTGGATCGGGTGGTTCGGGCCCAGCTGGATCGCGAGGGAGGCTGAGCTAGTTCGGGTCGACTTCGACGTAAATATGCATCTTCTGGATATACTCTCACCATCAAAGATGAACTGAACCTCAAAAAAAAAAAAAATCAAAGATGAACTGAATTTCAAATTCAGCTTGTGAGTTATTTTTAAGTGCATCAGCCCTCCGAATCCAGTCTCGGTAACAAGACCACGCTTGAAGTTACTGAACTGGGAGACTACACAACAAAACTTCTGGATAAATATGCGAGATGTAAGAGTTGCGTCGGCTAGCATGTTCCTGCCTGAATCTTCAACTCTATCAGAACATGGACTGTGTTGATTGTGACCGTCCATCTGGAATCGAGGAATGGGCTCTTCGCTGGAGTGGTCGTGGCTAGGCATCTTGCTATATTTTTTTTTCCGACAAAGGGTGAATTTTATTGGCTCAAAATAAGCATCAAGAGGATACAATATAATGAGCACACACCCGGCCTCTGCATAAGTAGGATGCACACAGCCAACCCAACACACACGCGGAAACACACCAGCGACTAGCAAAGTCATAAGACCAAAAACTATGCGTAGGTGTGAAAAAGAAAAAGAAAGAAAAAAGCCCCCAAAACGATCAGATCAGCGATCGACAAACTAGAACTGCGACCATATCTGCACCAACCATTGACACCACATTGACGACGAGGATCTTCAACAGCAACGCCTTCAAGAAGGAAGCGACACTCAAGCGCCGCCGTCGCCGGATCCAACCACAAAGGCCAGAATCAAAGTTTTCACCCTGAAGAAACAGTCCGAAGATATCCGAGCAATGCCTCCAACAAGGTAACGATGTAAAAAAACATCGCCATTGCCAGGGATGACCACTCGGGTCTGACCTAGGCTTTCGCCCCGAAGCTCGAGACCGGGTGCTCACAGCACCATCCTCAAAGTCACACATGTGTTGTCGCCGCCGCTTTTCCACAATCCAAGCAGCTACAATTTGACCGCCGCCACTCCAACAACATTCCTCTGCGTCAAGGCATCTTGCTATATATGGAGGATCTGGTGATGTGAAATTAAAACTTGGTGACATGATTCGATGCATGTAATAATCTATAGAAGCGGAAAAGCAATGATTTTACTAGAATAATAATTGTGCCAGTCGATATTCAAAAGTATTGGCTTGCAGCAGCGAAGAACACATGTATGAACAAAAAATTGGGGATGTCGGAACATTTTCTAGGGGATACTGCTGTTGATCTATAGATTTGCATACCGGGAGGGGGGTGGATTGGAAGGAGTCCTGCTCGGGGGCAAATTGAGAATGCTGGTGAGGGTGGCCGCGGTGGGGTGGTGCACCTTGTGTAATTATCTGGTCAGATCCGAGGGAGACGCGCCTGCCTACTGCAGCGGCTACAGTACTTGGGGGGGGGGGGTAATAATGCATGCCCCGATTGCAAAACCCAGCACAGGTCCAAGTTCTAGTAGTGCTCAACATGTGCCGGGGGCAGTGCATGCATGCGCGTCTCTGGTAGGCCCGGCTAGTTTCGGTGGAACAGTCGAGTATATATATAACTTAAAAGATCGAGGTCGGGGCAACATTGTAACCAAAACAAGCTGTAAGCAGAAGAGGGGGCGCGGATCTGAGTTCGTCAATCTTCGATCTGCAAGTCACATGGAGTTCATTGACATGGACGGGCAGATAAGGTACGATTGATACTGATTTATACATTTAGTTTTGGGATTTCTACAACATCCTGATAGACGGCTTGCTACTTAGATCAACTGCTAGCCTCATCCCCCACTCTCTGCCGCCGTCGCTCCGAGCTCCCGATGTTGTGGCTGCGCAGTCAACATGCTCATCTGGATCTTCTAGAGCTGCCCCGAGGAGAGATAAATTGGTCGTCCGCCATGAGAATCATGCAGTTGGTCCCATGCATGATCCGATAGATACATCTGAAGTAGGTACAGTAGGCGAGAACAATGACGAGGGATCAGCTTCGTGTGCCTTGATACAAACCAAAACTTAGTTTTCTGTGGTTTGCACACGGCAGAATAGGAAAAACGAAAAGAAACGGAATCAAACAAAGTTACCTTTTCTGCGAGAAGAATTCGGAAGAGACGATCGAGTGGGCGATTGATCGCCAGCGATAATCTGCTCTATGAAGATACTTTGCAAACTATATATTGCGGCTAGGCCATTGGTGATGGGTTGAAGAACTGTGATATGTTTTTGGTGCACTGGACGGAGTGTGGGCAAGAGAGGGAAGGTGTGTGTGGGGCGTGGTGGTGTTGTATGTGCGTTATGATGGTGACTGAATGTGTGTCCCTTGGGTGGTTGTGGTGCATGCCGAAACGATTGGCATGCAGAGCAGTACCGGATGGGGCCGGTTACACGTGGCACACACGTCGAAGTGCATGCATGCAGCGTGAGCGGCGACTTTGCCGTTTACCAGCTTGCAAATTTTGTTCAAGCCCATATGCATGCGTTCTGTGTTGGGCGGAGTGGGTGGAAGGAGGGCTGGTTGCCTGGTGACTGTGGCGTTGGATCGGGTGGTTCGGGCCCAGCTGGATCGCGAGGGAGGCTGAGCTAGTTCGGGTCGACTTCGACGTAAATATGCATCTTCTGGATATACTCTCACCATCAAAGATGAACTGAACCTCAAAAAAAAAAAATCAAAGATGAACTGAATTTCAAATTCAGCTTGTGAGTTATTTTTAAGTGCATCAGCCCTCCGAATCCAGTCTCGGTAACAAGACCACGCTTGAAGTTACTGAACTGGGAGACTACACAACAAAACTTCTGGATAAATATGCGAGATGTAAGAGTTGCGTCGGCTAGCATGTTCCTACCTGAATCTTCAACTCTATCAGAACATGGACTGTGTTGATTGTGACCGTCCATCTGGAATCGAGGAATGGGCTCTTCGCTGGAGTGGTCGTGGCTAGGCATCTTGCTATATTTTTTTTTTCCGACAAAGGGTGAATTTTATTGGCTCAAAATAAGCATCAAGAGGATACAATATAATGAGCACACACCCGGCCTCTGCATAAGTAGGATGCACACAGCCAACCCAACACACACGCGGAAACACACCAGCGACTAGCAAAGTCATAAGACCAAAAACTATGCGTAGGTGTGAAAAAGAAAAAGAAAGAAAAAAGCCCCCAAAACGATCAGATCAGCGATCGACAAACTAGAACTGCGACCATATCTGCACCAACCATTGACACCACATTGACGACGAGGATCTTCAACAGCAACGCCTTCAAGAAGGAAGCGACACTCAAGCGCCGCCGTCGCCGGATCCAACCACAAAGGCCAGAATCAAAGTTTTCACCCTGAAGAAACAGTCCGAAGATATCCGAGCAATGCCTCCAACAAGGTAACGATGTAAAAAAACATCGCCATTGCCAGGGATGACCACTCGGGTCTGACCTAGGCTTTCGCCCCGAAGCTCGAGACCGGGTGCTCACAGCACCATCCTCAAAGTCACACATGTGTTGTCGCCGCCGCTTTTCCACAATCCAAGCAGCTACAATTTGACCGCCGCCACTCCAACAACATTCCTCTGCGTCAAGGCATCTTGCTATATATGGAGGATCTGGTGATGTGAAATTAAAACTTGGTGACATGATTCGATGCATGTAATAATCTATAGAAGCGGAAAAGCAATGATTTTACTAGAATAATAATTGTGCCAGTCGATATTCAAAAGTATTGGCTTGCAGCAGCGAAGAACACATGTATGGACAAAAAATTGGGGATGTCGGAACATTTTCTAGGGGATACTGCTGTTGATCTATAGATTTGCATACCGGGAGGGGGGTGGATTGGAAGGAGTCCTGCTCGGGGGCAAATTGAGAATGCTGGTGAGGGTGGCCGCGGTGGGGTGGTGCACCTTGTGTAATTATCTGGTCAGATCCGAGGGAGACGCGCCTGCCTACTGCAGCGGCTACAGTACTTGGGGGGGGGGGGTAATAATGCATGCCCCGATTGCAAAACCCAGCACAGGTCCAAGTTCTAGTAGTCCTCAACATGTGCCGGGGGCAGTGCATGCATGCGCGTCTCTGGTAGGCCCGGCTAGTTTCGGTGGAACAGTCGAGTATATATATAACTTAAAAGATCGAGGTCGGGGCAACATTGTAACCAAAACAAGCTGTAAGCAGGAGAGGGGGCGCGGATCTGAGTTCGTCAATCTTCGATCTGCAAGTCACATGGAGTTCATTGACATGGACGGGCAGATAAGGTACGATTGATACTGATTTATACATTTAGTTTTGGGATTTCTACAACATCCTGATAGACGGCTTGCTACTTAGATCAACTGCTAGCCTCATCCCCCACTCTCTGCCGCCGTCGCTCCGAGCTCCCGATGTTGTGGCTGCGCAGTCAACATGCTCATCTGGATCTTCTAGAGCTGCCCCGAGGAGAGATAAATTGGTCGTCCGCCATGAGAATCATGCAGTTGGTCCCATGCATGATCCGATAGATACATCTAAAGTAGGTACAGTAGGCGAGAACAATGACGAGGGATCAGCTTCGTGTGCCTTGATACAAACCAAAACTTAGTTTTCTGTGGTTTGCACACGGCAGAATAGGAAAAACGAAAAGAAACGGAATCAAACAAAGTTACCTTTTCTGCGAGAAGAATTCGGAAGAAACGATCGAGTGGGCGATTGATCGCCAGCGATAATCTGCTCTATGAAGATACTTTGCAAACTATATATTGCGGCTAGGCCATTGGTGATGGGTTGAAGAACTGTGATATGTTTTTGGTGCACTGGACGGAGTGTGGGCAAGAGAGGGAAGGTGTGTGTGGGGCGTGGTGGTGTTGTATGTGCGTTATGATGGTGACTGAATGTGTGTCCCTTGGGTGGTTGTGGTGCATGCCGAAACGATTGGCATGCAGAGCAGTACCGGATGGGGCCGGTTACACGTGGCACACACGTCGAAGTGCATGCATGCAGCGTGAGCGGCGACTTTGCCGTTTACCAGCTTGCAAATTTTGTTCAAGCCCATATGCATGCGTTCTGTGTTGGGCGGAGTGGGTGGAAGGAGGGCTGGTTGCCTGGTGACTGTGGCGTTGGATCGGGTGGTTCGGGCCCAGCTGGATCGCGAGGGAGGCTGAGCTAGTTCGGGTCGACTTCGACGTAAATATGCATCTTCTGGATATACTCTCACCATCAAAGATGAACTGAACCTCAAAAAAAAAAAAAATCAAAGATGAACTGAATTTCAAATTCAGCTTGTGAGTTATTTTTAAGTGCATCAGCCCTCCGAATCCAGTCTCGGTAACAAGACCACGCTTGAAGTTACTGAACTGGGAGACTACACAACAAAACTTCTGGATAAATATGCGAGATGTAAGAGTTGCGTCGGCTAGCATGTTCCTGCCTGAATCTTCAACTCTATCAGAACATGGACTGTGTTGATTGTGACCGTCCATCTGGAATCGAGGAATGGGCTCTTCGCTGGAGTGGTCGTGGCTAGGCATCTTGCTATATTTTTTTTTCCGACAAAGGGTGAATTTTATTGGCTCAAAATAAGCATCAAGAGGATACAATATAATGAGCACACACCCGGCCTCTGCATAAGTAGGATGCACACAGCCAACCCAACACACACGCGGAAACACACCAGCGACTAGCAAAGTCATAAGACCAAAAACTATGCGTAGGTGTGAAAAAGAAAAAGAAAGAAAAAAGCTCCCAAAACGATCAGATCAGCGATCGACAAACTAGAACTGCGACCATATCTGCACCAACCATTGACACCACATTGACGACGAGGATCTTCAACAGCAACGCCTTCAAGAAGGAAGCGACACTCAAGCGCCGCCGTCGCCGGATCCAACCACAAAGGCCAGAATCAAAGTTTTCACCCTGAAGAAACAGTCCGAAGATATCCGAGCAATGCCTCCAACAAGGTAACGATGTAAAAAAACATCGCCATTGCCAGGGATGACCACTCGGGTCTGACCTAGGCTTTCGCCCCGAAGCTCGAGACCGGGTGCTCACAGCACCATCCTCAAAGTCACACATGTGTTGTCGCCGCCGCTTTTCCACAATCCAAGCAGCTACAATTTGACCGCCGCCACTCCAACAACATTCCTCTGCGTCAAGGCATCTTGCTATATATGGAGGATCTGGTGATGTGAAATTAAAACTTGGTGACATGATTCGATGCATGTAATAATCTATAGAAGCGGAAAAGCAATGATTTTACTAGAATAATAATTGTGCCAGTCGATATTCAAAAGTATTGGCTTGCAGCAGCGAAGAACACATGTATGAACAAAAAATTGGGGATGTCGGAACATTTTCTAGGGGATACTGCTGTTGATCTATAGATTTGCATACCGGGAGGGGGGTGGATTGGAAGGAGTCCTGCTCGGGGGCAAATTGAGAATGCTGGTGAGGGTGGCCGCGGTGGGGTGGTGCACCTTGTGTAATTATCTGGTCAGATCCGAGGGAGACGCGCCTGCCTACTGCAGCGGCTACAGTACTTGGGGGGGGGGGTAATAATGCATGCCCCGATTGCAAAACCCAGCACAGGTCCAAGTTCTAGTAGTGCTCAACATGTGCCGGGGGCAGTGCATGCATGCGCGTCTCTGGTAGGCCCGGCTAGTTTCGGTGGAACAGTCGAGTATATATATAACTTAAAAGATCGAGGTCGGGGCAACATTGTAACCAAAACAAGCTGTAAGCAGAAGAGGGGGCGCGGATCTGAGTTCGTCAATCTTCGATCTGCAAGTCACATGGAGTTCATTGACATGGACGGGCAGATAAGGTACGATTGATACTGATTTATACATTTAGTTTTGGGATTTCTACAACATCCTGATAGACGGCTTGCTACTTAGATCAACTGCTAGCCTCATCCCCCACTCTCTGCCGCCGTCGCTCCGAGCTCCCGATGTTGTGGCTGCGCAGTCAACATGCTCATCTGGATCTTCTAGAGCTGCCCCGAGGAGAGATAAATTGGTCGTCCGCCATGAGAATCATGCAGTTGGTCCCATGCATGATCCGATAGATACATCTGAAGTAGGTACAGTAGGCGAGAACAATGACGAGGGATCAGCTTCGTGTGCCTTGATACAAACCAAAACTTAGTTTTCTGTGGTTTGCACACGGCAGAATAGGAAAAACGAAAAGAAACGGAATCAAACAAAGTTACCTTTTCTGCGAGAAGAATTCGGAAGAGACGATCGAGTGGGCGATTGATCGCCAGCGATAATCTGCTCTATGAAGATACTTTGCAAACTATATATTGCGGCTAGGCCATTGGTGATGGGTTGAAGAACTGTGATATGTTTTTGGTGCACTGGACGGAGTGTGGGCAAGAGAGGGAAGGTGTGTGTGGGGCGTGGTGGTGTTGTATGTGCGTTATGATGGTGACTGAATGTGTGTCCCTTGGGTGGTTGTGGTGCATGCCGAAACGATTGGCATGCAGAGCAGTACCGGATGGGGCCGGTTACACGTGGCACACACGTCGAAGTGCATGCATGCAGCGTGAGCGGCGACTTTGCCGTTTACCAGCTTGCAAATTTTGTTCAAGCCCATATGCATGCGTTCTGTGTTGGGCGGAGTGGGTGGAAGGAGGGCTGGTTGCCTGGTGACTGTGGCGTTGGATCGGGTGGTTCGGGCCCAGCTGGATCGCGAGGGAGGCTGAGCTAGTTCGGGTCGACTTCGACGTAAATATGCATCTTCTGGATATACTCTCACCATCAAAGATGAACTGAACCTCAAAAAAAAAAAATCAAAGATGAACTGAATTTCAAATTCAGCTTGTGAGTTATTTTTAAGTGCATCAGCCCTCCGAATCCAGTCTCGGTAACAAGACCACGCTTGAAGTTACTGAACTGGGAGACTACACAACAAAACTTCTGGATAAATATGCGAGATGTAAGAGTTGCGTCGGCTAGCATGTTCCTACCTGAATCTTCAACTCTATCAGAACATGGACTGTGTTGATTGTGACCGTCCATCTGGAATCGAGGAATGGGCTCTTCGCTGGAGTGGTCGTGGCTAGGCATCTTGCTATATTTTTTTTTTCCGACAAAGGGTGAATTTTATTGGCTCAAAATAAGCATCAAGAGGATACAATATAATGAGCACACACCCGGCCTCTGCATAAGTAGGATGCACACAGCCAACCCAACACACACGCGGAAACACACCAGCGACTAGCAAAGTCATAAGACCAAAAACTATGCGTAGGTGTGAAAAAGAAAAAGAAAGAAAAAAGCCCCCAAAACGATCAGATCAGCGATCGACAAACTAGAACTGCGACCATATCTGCACCAACCATTGACACCACATTGACGACGAGGATCTTCAACAGCAACGCCTTCAAGAAGGAAGCGACACTCAAGCGCCGCCGTCGCCGGATCCAACCACAAAGGCCAGAATCAAAGTTTTCACCCTGAAGAAACAGTCCGAAGATATCCGAGCAATGCCTCCAACAAGGTAACGATGTAAAAAAACATCGCCATTGCCAGGGATGACCACTCGGGTCTGACCTAGGCTTTCGCCCCGAAGCTCGAGACCGGGTGCTCACAGCACCATCCTCAAAGTCACACATGTGTTGTCGCCGCCGCTTTTCCACAATCCAAGCAGCTACAATTTGACCGCCGCCACTCCAACAACATTCCTCTGCGTCAAGGCATCTTGCTATATATGGAGGATCTGGTGATGTGAAATTAAAACTTGGTGACATGATTCGATGCATGTAATAATCTATAGAAGCGGAAAAGCAATGATTTTACTAGAATAATAATTGTGCCAGTCGATATTCAAAAGTATTGGCTTGCAGCAGCGAAGAACACATGTATGGACAAAAAAATGGGGATGTCGGAACATTTTCTAGGGGATACTGCTGTTGATCTATAGATTTGCATACCGGGAGGGGGGTGGATTGGAAGGAGTCCTGCTCGGGGGCAAATTGAGAATGCTGGTGAGGGTGGCCGCGGTGGGGTGGTGCACCTTGTGTAATTATCTGGTCAGATCCGAGGGAGACGCGCCTGCCTACTGCAGCGGCTACAGTACTTGGGGGGGGGGGGTAATAATGCATGCCCCGATTGCAAAACCCAGCACAGGTCCAAGTTCTAGTAGTCCTCAACATGTGCCGGGGGCAGTGCATGCATGCGCGTCTCTGGTAGGCCCGGCTAGTTTCGGTGGAACAGTCGAGTATATATATAACTTAAAAGATCGAGGTCGGGGCAACATTGTAACCAAAACAAGCTGTAAGCAGGAGAGGGGGCGCGGATCTGAGTTCGTCAATCTTCGATCTGCAAGTCACATGGAGTTCATTGACATGGACGGGCAGATAAGGTACGATTGATACTGATTTATACATTTAGTTTTGGGATTTCTACAACATCCTGATAGACGGCTTGCTACTTAGATCAACTGCTAGCCTCATCCCCCACTCTCTGCCGCCGTCGCTCCGAGCTCCCGATGTTGTGGCTGCGCAGTCAACATGCTCATCTGGATCTTCTAGAGCTGCCCCGAGGAGAGATAAATTGGTCGTCCGCCATGAGAATCATGCAGTTGGTCCCATGCATGATCCGATAGATACATCTAAAGTAGGTACAGTAGGCGAGAACAATGACGAGGGATCAGCTTCGTGTGCCTTGATACAAACCAAAACTTAGTTTTCTGTGGTTTGCACACGGCAGAATAGGAAAAACGAAAAGAAACGGAATCAAACAAAGTTACCTTTTCTGCGAGAAGAATTCGGAAGAGACGATCGAGTGGGCGATTGATCGCCAGCGATAATCTGCTCTATGAAGATACTTTGCAAACTATATATTGCGGCTAGGCCATTGGTGATGGGTTGAAGAACTGTGATATGTTTTTGGTGCACTGGACGGAGTGTGGGCAAGAGAGGGAAGGTGTGTGTGGGGCGTGGTGGTGTTGTATGTGCGTTATGATGGTGACTGAATGTGTGTCCCTTGGGTGGTTGTGGTGCATGCCGAAACGATTGGCATGCAGAGCAGTACCGGATGGGGCCGGTTACACGTGGCACACACGTCGAAGTGCATGCATGCAGCGTGAGCGGCGACTTTGCCGTTTACCAGCTTGCAAATTTTGTTCAAGCCCATATGCATGCGTTCTGTGTTGGGCGGAGTGGGTGGAAGGAGGGCTGGTTGCCTGGTGACTGTGGCGTTGGATCGGGTGGTTCGGGCCCAGCTGGATCGCGAGGGAGGCTGAGCTAGTTCGGGTCGACTTCGACGTAAATATGCATCTTCTGGATATACTCTCACCATCAAAGATGAACTGAACCTCAAAAAAAAAAAAATCAAAGATGAACTGAATTTCAAATTCAGCTTGTGAGTTATTTTTAAGTGCATCAGCCCTCCGAATCCAGTCTCGGTAACAAGACCACGCTTGAAGTTACTGAACTGGGAGACTACACAACAAAACTTCTGGATAAATATGCGAGATGTAAGAGTTGCGTCGGCTAGCATGTTCCTGCCTGAATCTTCAACTCTATCAGAACATGGACTGTGTTGATTGTGACCGTCCATCTGGAATCGAGGAATGGGCTCTTCGCTGGAGTGGTCGTGGCTAGGCATCTTGCTATATTTTTTTTTCCGACAAAGGGTGAATTTTATTGGCTCAAAATAAGCATCAAGAGGATACAATATAATGAGCACACACCCGGCCTCTGCATAAGTAGGATGCACACAGCCAACCCAACACACACGCGGAAACACACCAGCGACTAGCAAAGTCATAAGACCAAAAACTATGCGTAGGTGTGAAAAAGAAAAAGAAAGAAAAAAGCCCCCAAAACGATCAGATCAGCGATCGACAAACTAGAACTGCGACCATATCTGCACCAACCATTGACACCACATTGACGACGAGGATCTTCAACAGCAACGCCTTCAAGAAGGAAGCGACACTCAAGCGCCGCCGTCGCCGGATCCAACCACAAAGGCCAGAATCAAAGTTTTCACCCTGAAGAAACAGTCCGAAGATATCCGAGCAATGCCTCCAACAAGGTAACGATGTAAAAAAACATCGCCATTGCCAGGGATGACCACTCGGGTCTGACCTAGGCTTTCGCCCCGAAGCTCGAGACCGGGTGCTCACAGCACCATCCTCAAAGTCACACATGTGTTGTCGCCGCCGCTTTTCCACAATCCAAGCAGCTACAATTTGACCGCCGCCACTCCAACAACATTCCTCTGCGTCAAGGCATCTTGCTATATATGGAGGATCTGGTGATGTGAAATTAAAACTTGGTGACATGATTCGATGCATGTAATAATCTATAGAAGCGGAAAAGCAATGATTTTACTAGAATAATAATTGTGCCAGTCGATATTCAAAAGTATTGGCTTGCAGCAGCGAAGAACACATGTATGAACAAAAAATTGGGGATGTCGGAACATTTTCTAGGGGATACTGCTGTTGATCTATAGATTTGCATACCGGGAGGGGGGTGGATTGGAAGGAGTCCTGCTCGGGGGCAAATTGAGAATGCTGGTGAGGGTGGCCGCGGTGGGGTGGTGCACCTTGTGTAATTATCTGGTCAGATCCGAGGGAGACGCGCCTGCCTACTGCAGCGGCTACAGTACTTGGGGGGGGGGGTAATAATGCATGCCCCGATTGCAAAACCCAGCACAGGTCCAAGTTCTAGTAGTGCTCAACATGTGCCGGGGGCAGTGCATGCATGCGCGTCTCTGGTAGGCCCGGCTAGTTTCGGTGGAACAGTCGAGTATATATATAACTTAAAAGATCGAGGTCGGGGCAACATTGTAACCAAAACAAGCTGTAAGCAGAAGAGGGGGCGCGGATCTGAGTTCGTCAATCTTCGATCTGCAAGTCACATGGAGTTCATTGACATGGACGGGCAGATAAGGTACGATTGATACTGATTTATACATTTAGTTTTGGGATTTCTACAACATCCTGATAGACGGCTTGCTACTTAGATCAACTGCTAGCCTCATCCCCCACTCTCTGCCGCCGTCGCTCCGAGCTCCCGATGTTGTGGCTGCGCAGTCAACATGCTCATCTGGATCTTCTAGAGCTGCCCCGAGGAGAGATAAATTGGTCGTCCGCCATGAGAATCATGCAGTTGGTCCCATGCATGATCCGATAGATACATCTGAAGTAGGTACAGTAGGCGAGAACAATGACGAGGGATCAGCTTCGTGTGCCTTGATACAAACCAAAACTTAGTTTTCTGTGGTTTGCACACGGCAGAATAGGAAAAACGAAAAGAAACGGAATCAAACAAAGTTACCTTTTCTGCGAGAAGAATTC
The DNA here is from genome assembly GCA_039707655.1 of Elymus sibiricus. Taxonomy (NCBI): domain Eukaryota; kingdom Viridiplantae; phylum Streptophyta; class Magnoliopsida; order Poales; family Poaceae; genus Elymus; species Elymus sibiricus. The sequence goes on from CM077676.1 coordinate 16,533,335, forward strand.
GGAAGAGACGATCGAGTGGGCGATTGATCGCCAGCGATAATCTGCTCTATGAAGATACTTTGCAAACTATATATTGCGGCTAGGCCATTGGTGATGGGTTGAAGAACTGTGATATGTTTTTGGTGCACTGGACGGAGTGTGGGCAAGAGAGGGAAGGTGTGTGTGGGGCGTGGTGGTGTTGTATGTGCGTTATGATGGTGACTGAATGTGTGTCCCTTGGGTGGTTGTGGTGCATGCCGAAACGATTGGCATGCAGAGCAGTACCGGATGGGGCCGGTTACACGTGGCACACACGTCGAAGTGCATGCATGCAGCGTGAGCGGCGACTTTGCCGTTTACCAGCTTGCAAATTTTGTTCAAGCCCATATGCATGCGTTCTGTGTTGGGCGGAGTGGGTGGAAGGAGGGCTGGTTGCCTGGTGACTGTGGCGTTGGATCGGGTGGTTCGGGCCCAGCTGGATCGCGAGGGAGGCTGAGCTAGTTCGGGTCGACTTCGACGTAAATATGCATCTTCTGGATATACTCTCACCATCAAAGATGAACTGAACCTCAAAAAAAAAAAATCAAAGATGAACTGAATTTCAAATTCAGCTTGTGAGTTATTTTTAAGTGCATCAGCCCTCCGAATCCAGTCTCGGTAACAAGACCACGCTTGAAGTTACTGAACTGGGAGACTACACAACAAAACTTCTGGATAAATATGCGAGATGTAAGAGTTGCGTCGGCTAGCATGTTCCTACCTGAATCTTCAACTCTATCAGAACATGGACTGTGTTGATTGTGACCGTCCATCTGGAATCGAGGAATGGGCTCTTCGCTGGAGTGGTCGTGGCTAGGCATCTTGCTATATATTTTTTTTCCGACAAAGGGTGAATTTTATTGGCTCAAAATAAGCATCAAGAGGATACAATATAATGAGCACACACCCGGCCTCTGCATAAGTAGGATGCACACAGCCAACCCAACACACACGCGGAAACACACCAGCGACTAGCAAAGTCATAAGACCAAAAACTATGCGTAGGTGTGAAAAAGAAAAAGAAAGAAAAAAGCCCCCAAAACGATCAGATCAGCGATCGACAAACTAGAACTGCGACCATATCTGCACCAACCATTGACACCACATTGACGACGAGGATCTTCAACAGCAACGCCTTCAAGAAGGAAGCGACACTCAAGCGCCGCTGTCGCCGGATCCAACCACAAAGGCCAGAATCAAAGTTTTCACCCTGAAGAAACAGTCCGAAGATATCCGAGCAATGCCTCCAACAAGGTAACGATGTAAAAAAACATCGCCATTGCCAGGGATGACCACTCGGGTCTGACCTAGGCTTTCGCCCCGAAGCTCGAGACCGGGTGCTCACCGCACCATCCTCAAAGTCACACATGTGTTGTCGCCGCCGCTTTTCCACAATCCAAGCAGCTACAATTTGACCGCCGCCACTCCAACAACATTCCTCTGCGTCAAGGCATCTTGCTATATATGGAGGATCTGGTGATGTGAAATTAAAACTTGGTGACATGATTCGATGCATGTAATAATCTATAGAAGCGGAAAAGCAATGATTTTACTAGAATAATAATTGTGCCAGTCGATATTCAAAAGTATTGGCTTGCAGCAGCGAAGAACACATGTATGAACAAAAAATTGGGGATGTCGGAACATTTTCTAGGGGATACTGCTGTTGATCTATAGATTTGCATACCGGGAGGGGGGTGGATTGGAAGGAGTCCTGCTCGGGGGCAAATTGAGAATGCTGGTGAGTGTGGCCGCGGTGGGGTGGTGCACCTTGTGTAATTATCTGGTCAGATCCGAGGGAGACGCGCCTGCCTACTGCAGCGGCTACAGTACTTGGGGGGGTGGGGGGGGGGGGTAATAATGCATGCCGACCTAATTATTTGTGCAAACCATGCATGTGTGTGCATTAGCTTCAATGGCTACTTGATTGTCTGCGAGGCTGCGGCGCCTAAAACTTGTGCACATATAAATTTGCATGGCCAGATTAGCGCGCGTGTAAGAATGATTAGTGCAGGTGTCGTGATTAGCACAAGACCAACATGCGCAAAACATAGGTCTTTAAGATCTAGTAATTAGTAGGATAATGATGTCCTAACAATGGAGCGGGGTGGTTGAGATCGGAGATCAAGAATATTAAACTATTATCAAAAAGGTAGAGCGACGACCGTGTTGGCACATGAAGACCGGGGCAGAGACTTGTACCGGAATTGGTAGTGCATGCAACCAGGGCCAGATTGCTGCCTATTAAACGATCGTTTTCCTCTCCTCCCTTGCGGCAGGAACCCTAGCCGCCGCCAGGAGAGGCTAATCTTTCCAGCGCCGTTCTCCGGCGACTCCCCTCCACTGATGACCTCAGTCATCGGTGGTGAGGGGGTCGCCGGATCCACGTGTGTGGATTGTTTTTAGTCTCTCGTAGTCTAGTTTTTAGGCTGTTCATCGTCATGGCTTCGGCGGCAACGATGACGGCGCTGAATAAAGATTCTTCGGATCCTTCCTTGACGAGGCTATCAGTCCTATCGTTGGGGATGGATTTGGAAACCAGTCTGTTCAAGCAAGGATGGCGTGGCGGCGGCGGCATCCTCGTGGTGGACCTGTGTCCTCGAGCTCCGCCGTTGCGGCGACGTTTGCTCCAACGTCGGCGCGGAGCTTGGGAGGTAGTCCAGGAGCGGATGCAGATTGTGGTCTGCGTCGACGACATCTGGAAGACAGAACGTGTGCTGGGTTCGTGGTTCGTGGATGACAGGTATGGTTTCCTCCTTCGGCATCCAAGTCGTGGTGGGGTGCCAGATCTGGAGTTCAATGGCGTGTCCGGGGTGTTGCCCCGGTCTGATTTGTTCAACGGTAATGGCTTCACTTTTGGTGAGCCACCTTGGAGGTCCGCAAAGCTGTATATCAGCGATGGAGCCACGTCGAGCTCGGGTGAGGAGGTGATTCGTCATTCTTTTCTTCGGTGGCTGCTGTGGTGGTGCCGAAGACAGGTGACGGACGTTGGTGTCAAACTCAGAGATGTTCTTCTATCTTTTCAGTTTTGTCATGTCGGTCTTTATGTGACTTGTACTTTGATCTTTATGATATGAATGAGACACATATTACCAAGCAAAAAAAAAAAAAAAGATTGCTGCCTATTAAGGTGCTGGTTCGGGCAACCGCGGCTCAGGCTACTAGGGGAATCCAGGGCCAACATTTCTGCTATACGTGAGCCTGGTAGTAAAATACTGCCTGTTGAAACTAAAAGGCAATATTCCTATACACAGAATCATAAATGCTGATTGCTGATCCATATGCACACGAATGGCGAGGATAAGCATACCAGTGGACGCCGTGCACTGAAGGAGCTTTTCGTAGCTTGGTTAGCTAGCCAGCCAACATAGAATCGATCAAGCGAGACATCGGCTGCTAGCTAGCTTCGTCTAATACGCCAAGCAGTACACGTCCAGCTAGAATCCATCCACCTGCCTGCCTGCATGTCTTTTTGCTCTGTACGTGCACATTGCCGTCTACGTCTCGACGAAACCCATTAGCTCGGAAAGTACTCGAGCTAGCCTTGTACGCCTGTACGACGGAAAGCACTCGGCTCGAGGTCGGTACCAAGGTCCAAGGCCAACACAAAACGAGTCGGCCGGATACACACATACACGTAAAATTTTGGTCACATACCATGAGGGACAAATAGGTCTTTTCACGTGTCATTTAACACCGTTAAGGCTTAAAATGAAAGAAAGTGTCATAAAGGGCATAAATTTTAGACTGAGTGTTATATAAGAAACAAAAAGTTTTTCAGTGTCAAATAAGACAACAAATTTTAAGACAGTGTTAAATAAGAAATTCTCTCAAAAGAAAATTCCACCATTTTTCCTCGTTTCTACAAGAAAAGTCAAGAAAGTTGTTCAAGCTAACGCTAACAGCGAACCAAAAGAAGCACGCTAGCCAACGGTCAAACTTTTTTGCGAACCAATTTGTGGTTGGATGGTCAGAGGGACAGTGGTATCCCCAGCCCACCAGGGTTCAAGTCCTGATGCTCGCATTATTCCTGGATTTATTTCAGAATTTCCGGCAATGCGCTTTCAGTGGGAGGAGACGTTCCCGTCGACGACGAGGCGCCTACGGTAACTTCGTAAATCTCAAGATGATATGCCGGCTCAGTCTCTCGAAGGTGCTCATAGGGGTAGGGTGTGCGTGTGTGCGTTCATAGGGGTGAGTGTATGCGCGTTTGTATGAGCGCTTGCGTCTGTACTGTGTTAAAAAAAAAAAACGGTCAAACTTTTTTTTGCGCCCTCACTGCCTTATAAAAGGCCATGAAATGCTGCGGCAAGCAGCCCATCTCCCTCCTCTCCTCCTCACTTCGCAGCAGGTTTGACGGCGGCAGCAATGGCGGTACAGTGTCTCAAAAAGAAAATGGCGGAACAGGGGAGGAGCAGCTGCGACGGCGGCGTCAGGGTGTGCGTCACCGGCGGCGCCGGGTTCATCGGCTCCTGGCTCGTCAGGAAGCTCCCTGACTAGCAGGGTACACCGTCCACGCCACCCTGCGGAGCATCGGTACGCTCCTTCCATTAATCAAATCAAATCAGCGTAGGTGATCGATCGATGCGACTCGCGCCTGCGAATCAGTAGTGGCCGGAGAAGAGCGGCAGGGTGGAGGCTGATCCGGTTGGTGTGGCTGGCTGCAGGGGACGGGGGGGAAAGCGGGGCTGCTGCGGCGGAGCGGCTGGTGCTGTTCGAGGCGGACCTCTACGACGCCACCAGCTTCGCGCCGGCCATCGCCGGCTGCCAGTTCGTATTCCTCGTCGCCACCCCGTCCGCGCACTAGGCCGCCGCCTCCAAGGTCAGTGAAACTGAAACTGAAAATCCCCGCGCTTCGATCTGCCCGTAGGCTTGTAGCGTGGATCAATTCGATTGATCTCCAGTGCCAGTTCATGATCCGGTCGCTGTCTGAGCGCGCTGATCACAAACTGAATCACCTGGATTGTGTGAGATCAATCTTGACTTGTTCCACTGGGGAGTAGCATAGGGCTGTGCACAAATTCAGTTTCAGATTTCAGAGTCCAGTAGAGCCTATGTTGATCGGATCAATTTACAATCTTCTGCTGGCAGCACAAGAAGACTTCGTCGGAAGCCGCCGCAGATGCGGTGCGCGTCATCCTCTGGCAATGCGTGGAATCCAAGACGGTGAAGCGCGTCATCCACACCGCGTCGGACCAAAGTGGCAAGGTTCTTTCTTCAGTCATAGAGAGTACTGAAGTAACAAGCAGGCACAAAATTGTGTTAATCAAGAGCAGGCGTAACTTAGGAGTTACTGCCAAATTGCATACTGAACAGATATCAAACTAACAGCCAATGGAAGAAGAGATCGAGAATAACATTTCGAGAACTAAAAATGCAACGGGTAACTTTTAAGAAAATGACAAGAGTGCATTCATGTCAGACAAAAGTATTCCTTCACTCAAAGAGCATGACCAAGACTGAACAACGCCATCCATAGTAATAACAACATAATAGACAGATACTCCATAGTTCAGAACATTAGCAAACTGAAAGTAAATTTGGGTAGCAGGAAGGAACATTACAGTAGTTATAATAGCATACTAGGTAGATACTCCATAGTTCAGAACATTAGCATGATGTTCCGGACATCATAACAAGAACCAAAAGATGACGGCGTAGGCTACTGCAACCATCCAAAATGTCCAGTTCTACCGCTAGTAGTAACAAGTAAGAGGAGCTAAGAACAAAAGACATGACTCATATACTCCATACTCCATACTGAGAAACTCAGTCCAGAACATCCAGATGAAGCATTGACTTACGGCCCTATGAAGAACGGAGCCTCCTTGCTTGCACCATCTCCTCCTTGCGTCTCATGGAACGGCAGGAGTGGCATGATACTCTCTTGGAGGCAATGCGAAGTAAGCCAGACGTTGCCATCTTTGTCCCCTTCGACTTCCACATCTCCTAAGAACTTGCCACGGACGTCGCACCGCAGCAGATGCCTAGGCCGAAACTGGATCAGCAGCTCTCGTTCATTGAGCGCAGCCACCTTAGGAACAATTCTCGAAGATGGTGGTAACGATGCTGCCACCGCTGACAAGTTAATGTGGCACATGAAGGCCCAGGTTTCCGCCTCGTAGTCCTGGATCACCCAAACATCTATGTCGAGGCAGTTAATGGTGCCACAGAAAGCAAGCGTCCCCTCCATGTCGAACAACGATTCCCAGTGGCCCGGCCAGGACGGACGGCACATCCACCGGAATGTCTCGACTGCCGTGTCAAACACTAGTATGCCATCTCGTCCGATATCCCAATGCAGGCTCCGGCGATGGTAGACCGGTGGATCATAGGGCAACTGCTTGAGTAATGGATGCTCCACGGAAGACAACCGTCTGATGCACCTCGGCTTATCGGATCCCACTTTGAGGATGTAGATATCCTTGTTGTCAGCTTTCAAGACGCGCCGTGAGACCCAGAGCACCCGGTATTCTCCCGACGGATGGTGCCGGTAGAAGCCGACTACGCGGACCATGATTCCATTTTCAAATTGGGGCTCTGGCAGGGGTGCACACTTGCAGATGGCTGGGTTGCAGATGTAAAATTTGGATTTATGGCAGACGATGAGGATGCCATCGCAGACGGCTTCGACATGGAGGGAACCATAGTTGTATTTGTCGTACCGGAGGATGGGGCAGAGCTTCTGACGCCGGGAGGCTCCGGCACCGTCCCCGGCGAAGACGACGTGGCGGCCTTCCTCTCTTCCTACGTCGGGGAGGTTGAGGATGGGGAGCGAGGGCTGGCGGAGGTGGTGGTCAAGCATGAATTTGTGGGCGGAGGTGGCGCCGCGCCAGGACCTGCGGACGGCGCGGCAGCGGAGGACGTCCTTGGCAGGCAGCCGGACGAGTATCTCTTCGGCGACGGTCGACTCGGGCAGGTCGTCGAGGACGGTCGCGCCGCTGCTGTCCGGCATGCTGACTGATCACCGGTGCTCCGTCCGTCCGCTGGGCTCGATCAACTAGAAACAAGCAACCGTTAGAGAATCTGACACTGCAGCGACAGATCCGGCGCAAGAACGGCTTCTCCGGCGATCGGCTGAATAGAAACGAGTAAATTAAGGACGCACGGAGGCTGAGACCGTTTGCCCAGGCGAAAGAGCTACCGCGGCATCGCGAAACCCAGGAGCCGGAGGCGGCGCAGCTATGTTCCAGCGGCGGCGCGACAGGAAGACATGGACACACTGGACTGGACACCGTGGGCAAAGACTCGGCGCGCACGGTCAATTTCCGGGGGCGAAGCTGCTCACCGGCGTCGGGGCGGTGTGCTCGGGACGAGGATTGAGGGGAACGGTAGTAGTAGAGATGGTCTTATTTTTTCCAGAAGTGGAGCACGTGTTATCATTCAACTGGAAATTGAAAACCGATACAGTACAACGCACGCACCCACCGAAGACACCAGAACAACACAGCTGTCGTAGCACTTTACAGAAAGGACCCCCCAAGAAAAGGAAATAACAAAAAGAGCCCTGGAGAACCTTCTGCCAAGAACCATCCGTGCCTGCCTGAGATGGTCCTCGCTTGGCAAAGGCAGAGGTGAACAGTAACATCTGCCTTTGCTCAGTTTCATCCGTCGGATTGAAAACCAACGACCCAAGGCGGATGCTACAGAGGCTGTAAACAGTGCTCGAAACGGCGCGGGCCAAAACAGTGATATGTTATGAACAGTACTGCTACAGTACGACCAAACACCGTGATTTGTTGTGAACCGTGTTCGAAACGGTGCTTGCAGCGATCTCAGCCTTCCGTTCTTGATCATGTGGCAATGTTAGGGGTGCCTTTGCCACGGCAAGGAAGAGTAATAAAAACGAAAAAAAAACAAGTTCAGAGTCCGGATCACACTTGGGGGAAGGGGGGACCGTTGTATGTACTACTACTCTTTATTTAGTTGTGGATCCTAAAAAAAGTTTACTTTTACGGAAATGTTATCTGGCGAACGTCAGCTAGGAGACAATCCCGGTGAACGCCTTCCCTACCTTTGCACGGATCTTGGCGCAGGCCCAACGCCACGTAGATCTGCTGGAGTCGTTCGCTGTAAAGCGTTTCCTGGCGAACGTTCGCTTTTTTTTTTCTCCCAAAAATTCATGCGAGGTGTGTGGTCGGGGGAAGTCGAACTCAAGACCTCCTGCGGGAGGCGCACACGCCCTACTGGTTGGGCTGAAGCAGGTTTTGTGAAAAACATGTACTAAACTTGTTTTTATGTATTTGAAGCAAAATTCTTTTCAAATTCATTTTTTCATTTAAAAAATCCGAAAATCCAGATTTTTTTCCATTTTTGAAAGAACAAAAAATCCCAATTTTTTAGAGGGGAATTTTTCTAAACTTGCCATGTGCATTTTTATTATAGGTAGCATGGCAATTTATAGGTCTTTTTTTAATGCCCTCCATGGCAAGCTTTTGAGAAATTTTATCACTTATTCATGGCAATTCTGGAATTGTTATTTTACTTTTTCACACGGCAGTTTTATTACTAAGACCATGGCATTTTAATAATTAATAACATGGCATTTTTATTATTAAGAGGATGGCATTTTTATTACTAAGAGGATGGCAGTTTTATGATTAAGAGCATGGCATTTTTATTATTAATAACATGACATTTTTATTATTAGGAGGATGGCAGTTTTATGATTAACAGGATGGCAGTTTTATTATTGAGAGCCTGGCATTTTTATTATTATTGGCATAGCATTTCTATTATTAACAGGATGGCAGTTTTATTATTTAAGAGGATGGCAGTTTTATTTTTATTGGCATGGCAATTTTTATTTTTTCACTGACATGGCATTTTAAAGAATTTTTGCACAGTGGACCAAATAAAGCAAAAAAATTGCAGCATGGCATTTTGTTTTTGGTCCTTGGCAAAAATAAAGATAAAATGTTCTCCAAAACATGGCTTTTTTTCACAGTGAAACATCTCCACGGCAGAATTCATTAAAAAAAATTAGATCACACGGCACATTTTTTCTTTAATCATACCATTTTGTAAATTTATAAAATAGCACGCCATTTTTATAAAGTAGCATGGCATTTTTAATATTTTCATATCATGGTAATTATACATTTTTATGTTTTTCTCTGTTTTTTAAAGAAATTTATGTATTTTTTCTCTGTCATGGCATTTTTGAAAAGAAAAAAAAGTAAAATGGGCCTCTGGGCCAATGGGGGTTTGCCCTGGCCCTCCCCAAAGCGAACGGCCTGAAACGTTCGCTGGAGGGCGCCCTCACGAGCGAACAAATCGTTCGCTGAAGGGCAGCCCCTGAGCTGACGTGCCCCAGAGATTAGGGTCCTACTTTTAACAAGTGTAGACATGCTTTATTCGCATTGGTCACCTTTCCTGCAGTTTGTAGTTCGTGTATGTGAACATTCTGAAGGTACATGATGGTAGGATCAAATGGATGTGGACTGAATGTATGTCTAGTTTACAGCGATCGAACTAGATTTAGAGTTCACATAAAGCAAACCCACCGGCATGAAGTGTCCCCTTTCCTTTGACCTCTCGACGATCACCTCTGTTGATGATCTTGTGATCGAACTCACATCGGAAAGCTTCATTCATCCAGAAGAAGAGCTGACATTGCCATGATTTCACAAGAGAGCAGATTTGAAGTTGCATGTTTGATGGTGGTGTTTGGTTGTAACAAGCACACATTTTACACTTGTTCTTCTTCATGTTTTTTTCTGAGCTTTGTATTTTGTCCAGGCGGATTCTCCAGGATCTATCTATCATAGAGGAGAAGCAAACACAAACCGGAAAAAAGAAGCAAGAACCACCGGAAGGGTTGTCAAGTCTCTGTGCACGCAACCCAGAGCTACAAATGGTTGATTCCCTATCCCTACATAGCAAATGACTAACTAACTTGGGAATGGACTCTTTCCATTATCCTTGTTAAGGTGACTTTTAACCACCTAAATAACAGGCTACTCTTGGATCAAGTTGAACAAACAACTCTTGTCCTAAGATGCTAACTTGGGTTGAACATACTGTATCATGACTTCCACTTTCAGAGGAGTCCTATTCTATGTAGAGTTGCAACAACTAGAAACATTGACACCTCTCAAGGCAATGACAGTTGGTCTGGAAATTACTCTGTTTCCAAAGTATAAATTCCTTCTATGGGAAATCCAAGTACTAACTCGGCATTTGAATGACTGTGAAGGTCTTGCTGTCAAAAGAAGCACGAAGTCTTATTGCTGGCTTTTGCTGACATAGACTGATTAATTAAACACCAGGGATTTTCTTCGGTGGAAAACATTCTTTCAGTTCTCCCTGACTACTCTTGTATCATGTGTGGTGATGGAGTTCTGAAAACCAAAGGCCATATGTTCTCCAGAGCATGCTGCTATTATCTCTGTCCCCACAGAATATGTAATCCGCTTGATCATTCTATGCAGTGGCAGCGCTAGCAATCAAAGCTAGTGATGTCAAACAGTTCAACACTGTACATACATATAAAATTTACACTTAAACATAGCTAGGATAAGCTTGCTAAAGACATTTTTGTGATGTCGCTTGACATCACAAAATAGACGTAGCTTCGCCACTGATTCTATGTCTGACTGCCCGAACTGCATGCATAAAGTTCATCTGAACAAGCCATTCTTTATGGAGTTTTATCACTCTGGGAGCCTGGGCTATCTAGAACTTGCCATGGAAATCGGTATGGAAAATAAATAAAATACCATTCAGGCTTCCAACCATGGATACATAGCTTTAGTTAGAAAGTTTTCTTCTCTTTTTCTTTTGACAAAACGGAAATTTTAAATATATGCAGTAGAAGCTCTACTGTTTTCCGCAAAAAAAAAAGGACAAAAGCAGCCAGGTTTACATCAATAGTTGTTGGCCAGGTTAGCATGCATCCCTTATGGGCCACTTAATTAATCCAGATATTAGTTAAGCTTAGATCAGTGCTGATGTGTCCACCATATGTCTTTATAATATGTCTTTTTTGAGGGACCTTCATAGAGCTGATCCAAAGCTAAAAACATACCTAATGTATATTATATCTGGTCTGTCCTGCTTATTTGTCATATCTTCAATGTCCATGTAATGAAACATTATTTTCTATAGCAGCAAGTTGAACAATACTTAAACCATTCCCTCCGGCGTGCTGCAGAGGGCTTTCTCAATCAATTTTTTTGATAAAGCAACCATTAGCGAGAGTAAAATACTCAAAGTTGTTCAATGTGCAACTAAACACCTAAAGGCTGCTTGCTTGGTTTGATGTCAATATTTGGATTGGCAAAAGAACCGAATTGATAGCCAATCAATTGGTAGTCCATTTTTTAGACTTCTCAACAATTGGCATGCCAAATATTGGTAGCAGACCAATTAGCCTCCTAATTACAACGTAGCCAATTGCATGTCAAAAGTTGATGTTTCTGTAATATATAAGGTCCTAAGGGCATTTTTAGCAGATCCCCCAAAAGTTATATTTGGGGGGAAATTTTCCTGTTTTGAGGGATTAAGGCCTATCTAGCAGATCCCTCAAACCGTATTTCCTTCAAAAATGTAACTTTTCATCCCTTTAAACGTAGCCGTTCTGCCTACTTTTAGTCTGGAGCCGCAGCTTCTCAGGATATTTAGGCGGCTACTTGACCTTCCTCTCGGCGCCGACCCGTGTCGCCCTGCCCCTTGCCGCCGCCGCCCCGTCGCCGCCGTCGAAACCCCGGCGGCGGAATCGAGCCACGCCGCCATCCCGCAGCCCCGCTGCTCTCTCCTGCACATTCTCCTCACTCGACGGCGCCAGAATCGGCTTTTTCGCCGCCGCCGAGCCCGTCGTCGCATATCAGCGCCTAGTCACCACCGAGGTCCGTTTCCGCTGGCAATCGAACCGCCCGACCTTGAAGATGGTGTAGTAAGGTCAAGCACAAGCCATAGCCGGCCGATGGCGCCGGCACCGGCCAAATAGACCACCGTCGCCGCCCCTACATCCCGGCTGCGTTCGTCGCCTCCACACCTAGGAACCGCCTCTGCCGCTTGCTAGGCAGCGTCGCCGGTGTCCTCCACCGCTGTTCTGCCCTAGCCTGAGCTATGTCACTCGCCGCCGTCTCTTCGACCCCATTCGCCCACAAGGTGTTTGTCAAGTTGCCTCTATTTTGTTTTTTCCTTTTTCATCAAAGAAAGGTCTCAGATGGATTATTAAACTCTCCTATGTGTAGATGAAGAGGTTGTGGGAGATGATCTTTAACGATTCATCGTCGTTGGAGGAAGAAGAAGAAGATGAATTCGAGTTGGCGGTTGTCGTGGTCGCTATGGAGGAGGACTTTAGGAGGCCGAGGCGTGGTTCTCAGTTTGGCCGAAGGTTGTTTCTTCGAGATAGGATCATGGGTCATGATGGTCTAGTAAGGGATTACTTTGCACATATTGTCGTATATCCCCCTTACTATTTTTGGCGCCGATTACGGATGCATCGTTCTCTCTTCAACACCATTGTAGAAGCTGTGGAGAAACATGATCCTTTGTTACAACTGAGAAGGAATGCAGCGGGAACATCAAGTGCAAGTCCATTGTTGAAAATTATAGCAGTCGCGCGAGTCCTTGCTTATGGATGACCGGTCGATGCCATCGATGACTATGTTCGCATTGGGGAAGATCTCATCCTCGAGTGTGTTAGACGATTGTGCGCAGCTGTGATCGAGATCTATGTACTAGAGTACTTCAGGGCTCCCACTATTGAAGATACCGAGAGGCTCATGGCAGAAAATGAAGAGAGAGGTCGGCCAGGGATGCTTGGATACATTGACTGTATGCATTGGACATGGCCATGGAAGAATTGTCCTGTGGCATGGCAAGGTCGGTACAGAGGGCATTGCCATGATCCAACCATCATTCTTGAGGCAGTTGCATCACATGATCTGTGGATTTGGCATGCATACTTCGGAATGCTTGGGTCTCACAATGATCTCAATGTCCTGCAGTGATCTCCTCTTTTTGCAGGGCTTGTTGCTGGTGACAATCCACCTTGCAACTATGTTGTCAATGGCCATGAGTACAAAATGGGGTACTACCTTGCCGATGGGATCTACCTCCATGGGCCACATTTGTGAAGACTATCCACCATCCTAAAGGTAAATAGAAATCTCACTTTGCAGCGTGCCAAGAATCTGCTAGAAAAGATATTTGATGGTGTCCCAGATTGGGGGTCACTCACCACGTCATCTCCCGGTTGGTGGGCTGGGCCGAGGATCCCCATGACGGTTCACCAGTGGGCCACGACGAGGCGGCCCATGGCATATGAAAGGAAGGCTCCCAAAGACTTGACGTATACTCCAAGACATTAGAAGTCGTCTACAACACGTTCTCCTTGTACGTAACCGACTAGGTTGTAACCCTAGAAACCCGGGTATCTATATAAACCAGGGGTAGTGCTCATAGAAGACACACAATGATCTTGTGGTAGATCACCTGTACTTTGTACTCCATCCCAAATCAATACAAACACAAGCAGGACGTAGTGTTTTATCTCTAAGGAGAGCCTGAACTTGGGTAAAACCCCGTGCCCCTGTTACCATCGTGTCAAGACTACTAGCTCGGGACTCCCTACCCGAGATCTGCCGGATTCGACTCCGTCATTGCTGGCCCATGCAGGTCCCGCTACCCAGTCGCCACGATCCGATGGAAATCAAGATTGGCGAGCAGATCGGCGCCGGCATGGCTTTAGTGCCAGGCCAGGTCTTTGTCTTCGGCAGCACCGCCTTCTTTGTAGATTCGACTGGCCATCTAGGTCTGGTCGAAACCTTTGGCCCGGACCGAATCATCAGATTCGACAACCTGGAGAACACCGTGGACTTCCGCGGGAAGCAGGCCTTCACGAGCTGGGTGTCAGACCAGACGAAGGACCAGCATGAGGTGCTCGTCCCGACGCCGATGTCAGATCGGACTCAGGACCAGTGTGGAAGTCACTCATCGGATCCATCCATGAATAAGGATCCGATGACTCCCTTCGAGGCCTAGACGTCGGATCTGGCCAAAAGTCAAGAACCCGGATCCATGACAGAATGGATCCTGATAAAGTTTTCCCCAGATTTGACCTCAGGTCGGGCCCTGGAGGGGCGCGAGGAAGCTCTTCCGGATAAGATGTCAGATCAAGTCCAGGGAATCATGAACTTTGGTGACTTGACGCCAGATTGGGCCTTGGGATCACTGGCGGAGGTCGGATTGTTTACCCCACCCGCCACCCATCTCATCGCCACCATCGAAGAGTCATTCAACAGAGGTTTCGACGATGAATACATCAAGACAGTTTCTACGCTTAGTGAACCACTGGCAGCAGGGCAGGTGCCGAGCTTGGGGAAGTGGGTCCATAACATTACCCATGCATGGCACACCCCAACATGGCCGAATGACGGCCTGATCGGACCCGAGCACATCAAAGGGCATGGTCCCCATAGCGAGTACTGCCCTTGGAACAACAGGCCACCAGACGCGTGGGATTTATCCCTCATCAGACAGATGCCGGGCTAGATGGTCTGTCAATATTGGTCTCGTTTCATGGCAAGGAAAAATGAGATCCCAAACTGTGGCGACCCTGAGGCCCTGGCGGCATTCAGAATAAACATCAAGGATGAGTGGCTCTTCAGGGACCTCACCCGTCATCGGCCGAGGACCATGGCGGAGCTCATAGACCTGATGCATAACTATTGTGCCATGGAAGATGCCTGGCTCAACAACATGAGGAACCAAGGCGTCACGACCTCCTGAAGTGCCCAGCGGAAGCAAACGCGTCCGTCGTGGTCGCAAGACCAAACATACCAACAACTATGTCGCTTACGATGGGCCCGAAGATATCCAAATCAGTCCAGGCGATCGACACAAGTCCACCCATAAAAGGTGCCGGAAAGCCAGGACCGATAATAAATCCTCCTCTCCCGCCTCCCTCGCCGCTGCCAGGGGGCGCCGGTGGCGGCAGGGCCCCTTCGTCTCCTCGCGCGGGGGGTGCTGCGCGGGCCGGATCTCGCGGGCCGGGATGCGGCGCTAGATGCTGGGCGCGGTAGCGCGGCGGCGCTCCGGAGCGGGCCGGCGACGGTGGCATGGCGGCGGTGCGACGGGCGGCATGGTGGTGGTGCAGGCCAGAGGGTGGTGACGGCAGCGGCCGCTTTGAGTCGGCCTGTCCGGATCCACCTCTGACACTGCGGGCCGCGGGCGGCCTCTCTCGTCGTGGCTCGATGGTGAGGGGGCGACGCAGCAGCGGTGGAGGTGGGCGGCCCCCGTCCAGTCGGGCCCTTGCGGCTGGATGGCGTGCTCGGCGTGGGAGGGCCACCCTGGTGGCCTCCCCTGGATGCGGCGGCGGCTGTTCTGCCCCTTTCCTCTCCGACGATGGGCGGTTGCCGGTGCTTGATACGTCTCCGTCGTATCTACTTTTCCAAACACTTTTGCTCTTGTTTTGGACTCTAATTTGCATGATTTGAATGGAACTAACCCGGACTGACGCTGTTTTCAGCAGAATTGCCATGGTGTTGTTTTTGTGCAGAAATCAAAGTTTTTGGATTTGGATGAAACTTTTTGGAGAATTTTTATGGAATATATAAAAATTATTGGCGCAAGAATAAACAGAAGGGGGGCCACCCAGTGCCCACGAGGCACCAGGGCGTGCCACCCCCCAGGCGTGCCCTGGTACCTCGTGGGGCCCACGTGGCTCCGTCTGACCTAATTCCAACGCTATAAATTCAGTTTCCCGAAGAAAAAAATAGGAGAGGAAATTTTATTGCGTTTCACGATACGGAGCCGCCGCCACCTCCCGTTCTTCATCGGGAGGCCAGATCTGGAGTCTGTTCAGGGCTCCGGAGAGGGGGATCTTCCGGCATCGTCATCATCAACCATCCTTCATCACCAATTTCATGATGCTCACCGCCGGGAGTGAGTAATTCCTTCGTAGGCTTGCTGGACGGTGATGAGTTGGATGAGATTTATCATGTAATCGAGTTAGTTTTGTTAGGGCTTGATCCCTAGTATCCACTATGTTCTGAGATTGATGTTGCTATGACTTTGCTATGCTTAATGCTTGTCACTAGGGCCCGAGTGCCATGATTTCAGATCTGAACCCTTTATGTTTTCATGAATATGTTTGTGTTCTTGATCCGATCTTGCAAGTTATATGCACCTGCTATGTGTTATGATCCGCATACCCCAAGGTGACAATAATTGGGATTCTTTCCGGTGATTACCGTAGTTTGAGGAGTTCATGTATTCACTAAGTGTTAATGCTTTGTTCCGGTTCTCTATTAAAAGGAGGCCTTAATATCCCTTAGTTTCCTTATGGACCCCGCTGCCACGGGAGGGTAGGACAAAAGATGTCATGCAAGTTCTTATCGCAAGCACGTATGACTATATACGAAATACATGCCTACATTACATTGATGAATTGGAGCTAGTTCTGTGTCGCCCTTGGTTATAACTGTTACATGATGAATGTTATCCAACGAATATCACCGATCCAATGCCTACGAGCTTTTCACATATTGATCTTGCTAAGTTACTACTGTTGCTACTGCTGTTACAATTGCTACTACTGTTACTGTTGCTGCTACTGTTACCGTTACTATTATTGCTACTGCTATCAAACTATCATGTTACTGTGCTACTGATCACTCTGCTGTAGATATTTAGTTTCCAGGTGTTGTTGAATTGACAACTCAACTGCTAATACTTGCAAATATTCTTTGGCTCCCTTGTGTCGAATCAATAAATTTGGGTTGAATACTCTACCCTCGAAAACTGTTGTGATCCCCTATACTTGTGGGTTATCAGTGCTCTCCTGCTGGTCCGGGCTTCGGCTTTCGGGGGCGAAACATGGTGGTTTTGGGAGGAGGCTGGTAGGAGGGACGGGTGCGCAGTCGTGTGACCCGTCGCCGGCACAGGGGTGCCGGTCATGACCGTGGGCCGCTCCTTTCCCTCCCCCTTCCCCCGGCTAGTCGCGGTTCTAGCGTTCTCGAGGCAGGGTGGTTGCCAGCGGTTCCAAAGGTGGTTGGGGTCATAGATCTGGTCAAAGCCATGACCTTTGGTGGTTCTCGGGGTGGCCCGATGGTGGGGCGGCGGCCCTGGGTGGGAGGCGCGTTGGTCATGGGCGGATTGCGCGGCTCGGATGCGGGCAGGCAGCCATGGCCGCTCGGGTGGCATGGCTGCGGATGGTTGGCGGAGCGGGGATGCGATGGAGGGGTGAGAGCACCGGGGTACATTAGTTGCCCAGTTCGTGCACTGGTCGACGGCGATGGCGTCCGCGGACATCGTGTTCCTCCTTGCAGGCTCCATCGTGGTGCTCCCACTCCTTTCGTCCTGCTCCGGGTGAAAACTTGATCTTCGGATCGGACGGTGGCGACGTTCCGTGGTCGTGCCCTTCTTGGAGGCATCGTCTTGGAGTCCTCGGTCGGGCGTTGGCCGTCTTTCATCTCCCCGGACGATCGCTCATCTTGGTGGTGGTCTCGGCCGGCTCTAAGCGGGTCTTTTTTGCTCATCTTTTATGTGCTTGGTAGTCGTTGGGGTTGTGTGTCGGTGCCCGGTATCCTTGTATCTTGTCTTGGGTGTGTGTGATGTGTGTTTGTATCGGTTGCTTGGATGTAAGTGATGAGCGGGGGAAACCATTTTTCATTAACAGACCACCTATTGTTAGTTAACCCATTGATAAGATGTTTAGGCCTAATAGTCAATTTCCTCAGTGTTGGAATCAAACATGACGTGTGCCTGTGTCCGTGTTGGTTTCGTAGCCATCCCCAACAAGGAGAAGTAATATTGGCTTGGTACCGTACCATGAGTTTTTTTAGAACACAATACAGATACAGACGCTCATATATAGGCGCATACACTTACTCTTATAAACACACACGTAGACCCTATCCCTATGAGCATCTCTGAGAGACTAAGCCGGGAAATCATCTTGAAAATAGTCGAAGTCATCATAGGCGCTTCGTAGTCGACGGGAACGTCTCCTCCCACTGAACGCGCATCGTCGGAAATCCTGAAATAAATCCAGAAATAATACGAGCACCATGACTTGAACCCTGGTGAGCTGGGAATACCACTGTCCTCCTAACTCTCCAACCATAGATTGGTTCACGGTACCGTACCACGAGTTGAAGGAATAAATGAAGGTTTGTCTAGAACACATTAGTGCACATCTAAGTATGACATCACCTTTTTTTTTCTTTTTTTTTCTTTTTAGTAGTGCATCACCTTATTGCACGTCTAAGAATGGGCTTTTCTCCTTCCCAAATTCTTCAAAGTGCGCGCGCACTTTTTGGAGAAAACGAGCAGCCGGACTCTCACATGCATGCATGTGTTAATTTTCTTGTTCCTAGCGCATGTGACTAAACATTTGGATGCAAGGCTAATTTGAAGTGGACCAGTTCACAGACCACGATGTTTTCAATTCCTTCAATTTCCAATTTGTAGACATCAAATAGCATATGATTTGTATTAAAACTGCATATCGTGTGGACGCCTAATAAAAAGAAGGGATGTGAGCCCTCCTAATAAGAAAGGGAAGGGCATCTTTTGCCTGAAACTTTTACAACCAAAGTTGCATATCATGTGGACTAAATTCCAAGGGGTTAACAAGATGTCACATCTTGAGATTGCAGGCGTACAAATTTGCTCAACGGCCCATCATATTTGGAGATCTCTATATTAATTTATTTCAATTTATGTTAACTACATAGTAAAGAGCTAGTAAAGAGATGACAACTATTGTAAGTGCCAGCATGTATCTGTTTTTCTCCTCTGCCTTCACTTCAAGTCCTTGTATGACTCTTGCTTTCTCCTCTCCATCCATTTGCAGCTCCTCTACCACATGATCAAATATGGCCAGATCAGTCTCTAGTTTCAACTTATCATTGCGAGCAATTCTCCTTTCTTCCGCAATAGTACGCTTCAGCTCAACAATCAATCTGTTTTTACTGGCTAATTCAACACCCAAATTAGCCACCACCTCCTCCAATGCCATCTTCTCTCTACCCCACTGGATTGACTCATCTTGGTATGCAATATACCAAGGATCATCAGCCTGCCTGTTAAACTGTAATAATCCATCCAAAAGTAAATTAACACTACAAATTAAACAAGGGATCATTCAGATAGGCCGTGAGCGCTAACTACCCGAACCTCCTCCGAATCTGGTGTAGGTGAGCGTGGCCAAAACATGATTGAATCGCCACCCTCGCCGCTGTAACCGCTGCGACTGGACATTTACCGCGACGGCGCCCCTGAAATTAGGTGTTCAGACGAGATTAAGGAAAGGGTTCAGAAGCACTTGAATAAGGCGGATCAGGATCCGAGAGCTCACTAAGAAATGTCGTGCGGCTGTCGGTGGTTGTCTTCGATGGCAGAGCAAATCCAGATGGTGGGGAGTGGGGGTGTGGCGGCGGGAGCTTTACGTGCAGTATGTTGGCCTGGAGGGACAATGCGGGCAGAGAAATAATGCTGGTGTCGTGGCGGACGTGCACCGCCGCGGGCCGCTAGTCGGCGCCGGAATCAAATCCGGCGATGTGGGCAAGCTGCGGCCATGGCTATGGCTGCTCTATGGGGATGGTGCTCGGGGTTGGGCGCGGTCGGCCATTGACAAATGATAGAGAGAATATACCCCACCTGTCATATGCAACGCCGACCCGCCTGTCATAAGCTGCCTCAGCCCCATCTGTCATAAGCTGCCTCGGCCCCACAAGTCAGGATTTTACCGCGTCAGCATTGTGGGGACAGAGTTGCCAGACCCCACCTGCCAGGGTATCAAGCGGACCCACATGTCATAAGTTGCCTCGACCCCACATGTCCGGATTCTATCGAGACAACACTGTGGGGAGAGAGAGAGTGGCCCTACCCCACCTGCCAGGGTCTCACGCGGCCCCACATGTCATAAGTTGCCTCGACCCCACATGTCAGGATTCTACCACGTCAGCACTGTGGTGAGAGATAGTGTACCGACCCCACCTGTCAGGATATCACGCGGCCCCACTAGTCAGGAGGTAACGGTCAATTGCTTTGACTAGACGGAAGTGCTCCGTTTGGGCTTTTGTGAGCAGGTGGTAGAGGGGGGAGGGCAAAAGTGAGCAGCGTTAGTTGGGCGGGGCAAAACTGAGGAGAACTAAGGAAGCAGGGGGCACGAAAATAGAAATCCCTATTATTATATTCCCTCCATCCCATAATATAAGCGCTCTCTTATATTATGGGACGGAGGGAGTACTACTTAACACTAGTGTTTGTTTTGCATTGAGACTCGGCCGGCCTTCTTGTTCAAATCGATGCAAACACTACTGCAAGTCGTATCCGAACAGACTCTTGAGATATCCCCTCGGACGTGCAGTGTTTGGATTGGTTTCAAGAGAAGGCATATATATGCACGGTCGTCATACTGGATCGATCGCACGTTTTACACGATTGCCGCGGCGCAAACGTGCATGCATCCATGGCCGATGCCGTCGATGATCCTGCGGTGGCGGTGGCGGCAGAGCCCGCTGAGTGGTGCAGGAATGTGTTCATCTGCTTGGTTGGTTTCATCTCCTTCGCGCTCATCGTTGTCTCCGTGCTCTTGAGGGACCTCAGGCATGATTACCCATCGGCAATGTCGGTCCCTGCCCTCATCTTGGGGCTACTGGCCTTCTTCCTCGGTTGCTTGGTCTGCTTCTTCTTCACGGCCTTCCAGGACGAGTGGAGCAATGGCAATCCGGAGGGGCAGAGGATGGTAGACAGCTTCCTTCAATCTGATCGGACTTTTTTCCGGGAATGCATCCACCGGCTTGGACGCCTTATAGAGACCGGCGAATTGAAACGTTTTATGTACGCACTCATTATTTACTTCTTGTCTTTTGAACCCTAATAAACTTTAGCTTTAGTTTTTAATAATTGTAGCTATATATGCTTTGTTTATAGACACCAATACCGTGTGACCGTCGCGCAATTCCGAACCAAGCTATGGTTGGATGGTTAGATGGACAGTGATATCCCCAGCCCACCAGAGTTTAAGTCCTGGTGCTTGCATTTATTCCTGGATCCATTTCAGGATTTCCGGCGATGTGTGTTCAATGGGAGGAGATGTTTGATACGTCTCCAACATATCTATAATTTTTGATTGTTCCATGCTATTATAGTATCAATCCTAGATGTTTTTATATGCAATTATATGCAATTATATAGCATTTTTTGGGACTAACCTATTAACCTAGTGCCCAGTGCCAGTTGCTGTTTTCTGCTTGTTTTTGGCTTTTCAGAGAAACAGTACCAAACGAAGTCCAAATGGCACGAAACTTTTTGGAGATTTTTTTCTGTACAAAAGAGACCCAGGAGACTGGGAGAGGAGGCCAGAAGGTTCGCGAAGCCTCCACAAGGCAACAGGGCGTGGCCCTAGGGGCGGCGCGCCCTGATGCCTTCTGGGGCCCACGTGGCTCCGTTTGACCTAATTCCACTCCTATAAATTCACAAATATTCGGAAACCATTAGAGAGCCAGAAGAGAAAACCTTTCCGCCGCCGCAAGCCTCTATTCTTCCGCGATCCCATCTGAGGCCTTTTCCGATACTCTGCCGGAGGGGGAATCGATCACGGAGGGCATCTACATCAACCTTGCTGCCCTTCCGGTGATGTGTGAGTAGTTTACCATAGACCTACTGGTTCATAGTTAGTAGCTAGATGACTTCTTCTCTCTCTTTGATCTTCAATACCATGTTCTCCTTGATGTTCTTGGAGTTCTATCCGATGTAATCTTCTTTTGCGGTGTGTTTGTTGGGAGCCGATGAATTGTGAGTTTATGATCAGATTATTCATGAGAAATATTTGAGTCTTCTCTGAACTCTTTTATGCATGATTAAATATAGCTTTGTATTTCTCTCCGATCTATCGATTTGGTTTGGCCTACTAGATTGATTTATCTTGCAATGGGAGAGGTGCTTTGTGATGGGTTCAATCTTGCGGTGCTCAATCCCAGTGACAGAAGGGGACATGACACATATTTGTATTTTTGCCATTAAGGATAAAAAGATGGGGTTTATTCATATTTCTTGAATTTTCTTCTCTACATCATGTCATCTTGCTTAAGGCGTTACTCTGTTTTTATTAACTTAATACTCTAGATGCATGCTGGATAGCGGTCGATGAGTGGAGTAATAGTAGTAGATGCAGGTAGGAGTCGGTCTACTTGTCTTGGACGTGATGCCTATATACATGATCATTGCCATGAATCCGTCATAATTATTTGCTTTTCTATCAATTGCCCAATAGTAATTTGTTTACCCACTGTATGTTTCTGTGCTCGAGAGAGAAGCCTCTAGTGAAAACTATGGCCCCCGGGTCTATTTTATCATATTAAAAACCTAAAAATACCTTGCTACAATTTATTTACTTTTATTTTAATTAGTATTTTAGTTTATCTATTTACCTCGATAAGATTTAATCCTTGCAAATAACCGCTAGGAGGATTGACAACCCTCTTATTTGCGTTGGGTGCAAGTGTTTGCTCTTGTGTGTGTAGGTGCGTTTAACGGAATTTTGCTTGGTTCTCCTACTGGATTGATAACCTTGGTTCTTAACTGAGGGAAATACTTATCTCTACTGTACTGCATCATCCTCTCCTCTTCGGGGAAATACCAATGCAGACTACAAGTAGCAGGAAGAATTTCTGGCGCCGTTGCCGGGGAGACATCATCAAAATTACCAAGTACCTTCGCACAAATTATCATTCACTTGCATTTACTTTATTTGCCTTTTATATGCATTTGCCTCTCATTTTCATCTCCCCCACTTCTAAACTTTTTTACAAAAACACAAAATATATATTTTATTTGCTTGTTTGCTAGTTTGCTGGCTTTGCTTAAAGTTGCCACCATGTCTGATTTTGTTATTGAAAAAGATGAGTATGCTAAAATTCCTAAGATAGAAATTCACTCAAATTTTTTTGAAGTAGGGAGTGGAAATGTCATAGGGAAAAACATTATTAAAGAATTCCTTAATTGCTCGGGAACTTTGGTTTGTAATGACTGTAACACCCCAAAAATCGGGTTATCGATTTTTGTGCTGTTATTTCTTCCTAGCTTCCCTCTCCCAAATTTTTCCTTTGGAATCTGGTGAGTGACCAGGTGAATCCAGACAATCCTCAGCCTCTCAGTACCTTTCCCATGCTCTTGTGCCAGTCAAGTTCCCGTCAGTAAACCCCGGACTTTATTCAAACCCGAGTTCCAAAATATTGGAACTGGAAATCCTGTCTTTGTGTTTACAAAGGAGCTATCATTTTTCTTGCTCTGTTGATCCTCCCAAAATTTCTAGAGACCTTCCTTCACTCATAAACCCTAGATGTGCAAAAATATTGCCAAATCTTATGCAATATTTCTCATCTAGAATTAATTTCTTTTTCTGCCTTTCTGAGGAATTAAATCCAGAAAAATATTTTCCCATCTCCAAAGTTCATGAAAACTTGTGGAGATATTCTTTGTGGTCATATTGAGCTCTCACAAAAATATTGGCCATAATTAAATAAGGGAAATTGCATTTTCCTATTTAAAGCCAATATTCCAATTTGGGGCCTTTCCAAAGGAACTACCATTTTGGTAGCTAGGAAAAATCCCAAATA
This sequence comes from Elymus sibiricus, assembly GCA_039707655.1. Taxonomy (NCBI): domain Eukaryota; kingdom Viridiplantae; phylum Streptophyta; class Magnoliopsida; order Poales; family Poaceae; genus Elymus; species Elymus sibiricus. The sequence continues at coordinate 16,556,935 of CM077676.1, forward strand.
ATTTGTGGAGCTTATCCTATCCATATATTCACCATTTCCACCAAGATCACAAGTTCCACAATCCAAATTTTGAGCACAACATCCATTTGCAAATTCTGTCAAGATTTCCAGTTTGCAAAGGAACTGCTTCTTCTCTTGATCTTTTTGGGCTGAAACTTTTCAGGGTGGTTAACATTGATAAATCACCCCTGGATACCAAAAACCAGCCCATTTAATCTAGCCAATTTTCCCCAGTAAATTATATAAGTTTCTGTCCAGATTGTATCTTTGTGAAGGAAGTACCCTCATGGTTGATCAATTTGATCTGAAACTTTTCTAGCTATCTCTCATGACCAAATCATCCTCCTACACCAAAAATCAGCCAAATATATGTAGCCATTTCTCCCCAACATCATCATGTTCATTTCTGGCCAGATTTCAAGTTTACAAAGGAAGTACCATCTAGAGTTGTCCATTTGAGCTGAATTTTTGTCAGCATGGCCACCTTGGTAGATGATTGAGCCATGCCCAAGATCATGCCAATAGGAGCATTGTGGTGGCCACACCACGTGTGCAAAGTTTGCTGCTAGAATCTGTTTGACCATGGTGTAGTCACATCAGAGCTTTCCCGTGTCTTCAAGCTGCACTAGTCAACTCAGCGATGCGTGGAGAAGACCCTATACATGATTTGGCAACGAGTGGGGCTTGGTAACGCCGTGGCCACGTGGTGACCACAGGCAGAGCACGCCGAAATGGCGCTCTGTACATTGGACGCTTCGGGAGCCGTCTCCGGCAAGCCACGGCTTGTCCGGGCGCGCCGGCGAGCTGCCCACCGCACGCGTGGATCGCCTGGAAGCCTCTCCCCTCGTCTCCTAGCTCTTGGACGGCCGTGCCGACAGCGGGTGCTCCGCTCGGGCACCGCCATGGCACCGGGCTTCCCGGAGCTTCCTCCGGCGGCTAGCTCCTCCCCTCGACTATATAAGGCGCCCGCGAGCCTCTCCCGAACACCAGCAACTTTCCCCAGCTCTCTCCCACGAGCCCGAAGCCCTCTGCCCCTCCCATGGCCGTGAGCCGCCGCCCACTCCCCTTTGTCTACTCCGGCACCCTGGCCCTCCCCCTCCCTCTCCTCTGGTCCCTAGCCTCCCCTTGGAGCTCGCAGTCCGCCGCCGCCCTCAACTCTGGCGCGGGAGCCCTGCCGGCGCGGCCCTCCTCTTCGAAGGCCTCGGTCGCCATGGCCTCCCCTTGGCCCCGGCACTACAGGCCACCGAGCGCGGTCCCGCGACCATCTTCGGGCGCGGCCCGGTGCACCGGTTCCGGCGAGCCCGGCGGCGGCCCTTCCCGTGCTGCCAGGCGACGGCTACGTCGGCTGCCGGCCGCCCCTGCCTCTGCTCCGATCGGGAAGAAGGAAGGAAGGGAGGAGAGAGAGAGAAGGAGATAGGGTGGGGCCCACGTGTCATACTCACGGCGTTGACTCAGCCGGACCCGCGCGTCAGATTAAGTGGAAGCGCATTTTCAATAATACGCCTTCCACTTGACATAGCGTACTCAGCCGCGGTCTAAGGAGAAAGTACGCTTTCTGTTGTCGAAAGCGTAGTCTGGAGAATGCGCTTTCGTTTTCCAGCCGGCGGCCGAAGAGGCTATTTTGTGGACGTTCACCCATTAACGGCTAAAATGAACAGATTTCTGTTTGTTTTACCGCTTAACGAACGAACGGCCATTTCTCCGCGACCGTAACTCCGATTGAGGTAAATCCAACGCCCACGTTTTCAGTTCGTCAAGCCCGTTCCGGTGGTATCATTTTCATAATGTTTTGACACTATGAAAATGACCTTTTTGCCCTTGGCCTTAATCAGCCCCCTTCGAGAGGGAAACTTTTCCGGCAAATCTTTCCGCGAGCTCATCGCACTTCTTCCCGGTGACTCCATCAACCCCAAGGCAAGCCAACCTCTTATCATGAGATCCAGACTTGCGTGATGACTTTGCTTGCACCCTGTGTGTGTGTTGCAATATATTTCAGATCATCTGTTAGTCTGCACTGACATAGCCCTGTTATTTCATCTGTGCCTGATGCTAGTGTTATTTACCATGTGATATCCTGAATTGCTTTCATGTTATGTTTTCCCACGCTAGTAATAATATTTTAGTACCATTATCATGTTAGTGCTATGATTTGATCTCATGCCATGATTGTCAATGCTGTTATGATTTTGCTATGCTATTGTTAAGGAATCGTTCCTGCTCATAAATGTTGATGCTATGATGAGATGATGGAAATGCTAAATTGAACTTATAAATTAAACCTCCTCCATCATCGATGGGATCGAGTCATAGTGCCAATGAACCGAGCTTACCCGTGCAGCCAGATTTGCCGTTATGGGACGACCTTGACTTGGTCTAGCTTTGTGCTCTTTTATCGGTACCACCAAAGAGGGAGGGTTATGCGCGCGTGCTACCCTGATTAGTTAGGCGGCGATAACCTTGTGAGCCCAGTTGTTTGTTTAGCCTGGGAGTCCCCGTTTGGGACAGTTTAGTTTGGCCACGACGGTGGCAGGTGTTACGGGGTGACACAGGGGCCACCCAGGGCATGACTCCGGGGCAGGATGATTGTCGGTGGTACGGTGGAGGAGTCATGGGTTAGGCAAGTTTCGTTGGAGAAGCACCGGTCCACCCGGAAGGGAAGTGTACCGAGGTACGGGACCAGGAGCTCCATAGTGTGGGTAATGTGCGCAACCTCTGCAGAGTGTATGAATCTATTCGAATAGCCGAGTCCACGGTACTGGACACAGTTCATACTAGGTCACACTATTTGGTCTTTGTCGATCTGGAGGACAAACCTATTATTATAAACTTTGAGAGAATGTGCTACTAAGTAAATGTGGTAACTTGGACTATGGGATATTTGTGAGCAGTCACCATGTGGTTCCGACATGATCACGAGATGGGATCTCGGTGAGTCATGAGTTAGCCTGGAAGGGCAGTAAAACTGAATGGTGTCACAACATACTACTTTAATGCTTCACGGGAGGTAAATGTAGTGTAAGTTTCAGTTTAATTCTGGATATCCCGCCTCGTAGAAATAGCCATACCATGCCATGATATATAGTTGATATGCTATGGCATGCTTGATCCATGATTTCCTGCCATGCTTAGAATAAACTCTTACATGAACATAGGGCTTGCTTTGTCATCTACTTGTTTGGATGCTATGTATTTGGTTGGCTTGCGAGTACATTCAAAGTACTCACCTGGCCTTGCACGTGGCCAGTTGCAGGAGAAGACCCGTCAGGCTAGATCGTAACCCAGCCAGTCCTATGCGTTGTGGAGCACAGCCAGAGACGACGTTGCCGCTGAACCAAGACCTCCGCTGCCATTTAGTTAGCCTTGGAGCCATGTAATATTGTTGTAAGCAATAGTATTGTAATACTCAATTTCGTATAATAAAGCCGTTTTTGTGCCTGGAATTGCTGTATCATGTCTCAGACGTGCGCCAGGTCTTATCCTGGGACTGGCGTGCGTCGGCCCTCTATCGGGGTGCCACAGAGCGTGGTATCAGAGCCAGGCTGGCTGTAGGTTACCCTAGCCTCGAACCACCCCTATTTTCAACCGGTAGTGGGCCCAATAGAGTTGACCCATCCCTGGCATCCGACACGGCCACTGTTGATCAACAGGCGACGCAGTCAGAATGGACGTGCCCCTACCCAGCTGTCCGCCCACCCAGCCATCCCTGGATTGGATCGTGACCCTACCCAGTTGTCGGCCGTGCCAGCGTATCCTTTACCCGGCATGAGAAGGATCCACGCCATGCTGGTATGTCCCTGCCTGGCCGCCTATTTAAAACCCCTCCCACTTGCAAGCCGCAGCCCTCTCCGTTCGGTCAGCCAGATCCTCTCAAGAGAACCCAGGTCAGTATCCCCAAACCAGCAGCCATGGCTAGTTCTCCCAGAGCACCCACTTTCCATAGCCGAACTTTGGCTAATGGTTATCCTGGCTTTCCGCCCATCCTTTCGAGTATGCTCACCCAAGCCCTTGGCTGTAGTACTAGCCCGGTGTATCTGGTGTTCCAATCAGAACCCGTCCCTCACCTTTGCCGATTCTATGCGAATGCGCATATCTGCCCCGGTCCAGCAGAGGATGGGAAGCCCTTGACTTTTCAGGGCAAACCCATGCCCACCCCCGCGTTGGCTATCCAGATAGCTGCTGTGGAAGCCATCGCTCGTCTTCGTTTCTAGTTCTCGCAAGTAGCGGAGATGCGGGAGTTCCGCTACTTTCCCTCTGCGTTCAGCGAAGGCTGCGAGTTCTTCAGCACAGTCGAAGATGTCGACTCGGCAATGGCTCGCCTGGTTCAGTTCATTGCTGCACAGGGGCTGCTGCTCACCGGCATTCTTGGAGAGTTTAAAGCTATTGACCAAAGCACAACTCGGGTTGTTACGGAAGCATACCGTGAGGCCCGTCAAGCTGCATCCCAGGCCACCAGTTTCATGATGCGAAACCTAGTGCCACCTTCGCAGCTAGTGCTACCCTCGAAGCCCGTGAACCCGTGGAACTATGGCTCCGTCCACCCAAATTCTATTCGAGGAGCTATTCGGCGTCTTCGTCGTCGGGATGTGTTCCGTCAAGCTCCAGCCACAGCTCAAGCAGTTGAGCCCCAACCCATAGTGGTGTCCGACGATGAAGGCGGAAGTTGGCTCAGTCTACGTCCCCCAGGAGAGCCCCAGCAAGAGTAGAGCCCTGTAGCCGGGAGTGAGTTGTTAGGTGCCTAGTAAGGTTGCGTGATGTTGTATGCTTGTATTGCTTGTAACTCGTGTACTGTTGTAACGTTATGTATGTCTGTTTGCTCTGTGTGTTTGGTTCATTGCCCCTCCGTTAAGCAAAAATGCCTAACAGAGTTGGCAATGGATTCTTAACAAGATTTCGATCAGTAGAACACTTACACCTAATAACAATAGACTCGCCCGGAGTCCCTAATGAAATGCGAGCTGGTGTAGGTATATGTATACCAGGAGTACATACACCCACTAGCATTAAAACACCGTAGTGTAATTTGTTGGATGTGTTCTTTTCCTTTGCATGTATGTTGCTCCTATATGCATTTGCCTGCATATTGGTTCGAGTAGATTGCGCGTGTATTGTGTGAGCAATGCCTGCACGCCAAGTTCATCCTCCTGAGTACACCGCATGCCCACATCCATTCGTGCTTTCTCCGTTTGCCCATTTCAGAACCCAGCACTCTGGAGAGCCAGTTCTTTCCAGAACTTCCTCGGTCCCAAATTTTTCCCAGAACCCAGCTGCAATCTCGGAGAAATTCTGAGAAATTTTATTGCAGCATAAACCGTTACAACCCCTCTAGTCCAAGGTTTAAACCTCGATTTGACCCTAATACCCACTCGTACCCGACACAGATGCCTAGTCCTCATGATCACCGCCGCCTCGGAGAGTTATCACTCGAGTAGCGGCATCACGGCGATCATCGAGGATCATCGCACACAGCAACAGTGAGAAGCCAACCAATGCCGCCAGCAGACCAACCAAGAGGATTGTGATCAGCTCCGAACCCACGTCCCCCATTAACGCCTTGCCTCGAGCTCCTGCAACCCAAAAGAAGAAGAAGAAGAAGAAGGAGAAGGAGAGGGAGAAGAGGTGAGGTGCGAGGTAGAGGGAAGAAGGAAACCACAGTTGTTTTTATAACCCAAATCCGGTGTACGGTGAGCAAGGTCTAGGAGAACCTCGCGTCGCTCGATCACCGGTGTCCAGGAGGCGAATCCGCGAGCAGTGCCGACCGGCGCTGGCCCGCGATGGGAGTGCTCCCTGCGTCGACCTTGTGCACGCCGCGCACTACCAGCGTAGGGTGCTTTATGCCCTAGGAGCTAGGCGCGTGCTGTGCCCGGCCGCACGCGGAACGGCGCGGGAGCGAGAGAACTGTTGGCCGGAGAAAGAAGAAGGAGGCTGCCAGTCGGCCCTGGGCCCACCTGTCAGCGAGAGAGGCCACTATTCATCATGGTGCCCCTAGCATTTTTGGAAAAAGGAAATTTTTGCTTTTTCTAAAATGTCAGGGCCACGAGAGCAACCCAGCGACCCCTACCCGTGGAGTAGACCCCGCAATATCCGTATCTCGAACTGGGTGTACCAATTTTCGGTACTCTTAACTCGGTTGCTTTCAACCATAGGGTTAAGACCCAACCCAGAGGTTTTTCCAGGAGGAGTAGTTGTTGTTTTGAGCTAACCCTAGGAATCTCGAGGACGAGATTCTCTTAAGGGGGGAAGGTTTGTAACACCCCAAAAATCGGGTTATCGATTTTTGTGCTGTTATTCCTTCCTAGCTTCCCTCTCCCAAATTTTTCCTCTGGAATCTGGTGAGTGACCAGGTGAATCCAGACAATTCGCAGCCTCTCAGTACCTTTCCCATGCTCTTGTGCCAGTCAAGTTCCCGTCAGTAAACCCCGAACTTTATTCAAACCCAAGTTCCAAAATATTGGAACTGGAAATCCTGTCTTTGTGTTTACAAAGGAGCTATCATTTTTCTTGCTCTGTTGATCCTCCCAAAAATTCTAGAGACATTCCTTCACTCATAAACCCTAGATGTGCAAAAATATTGCCAAGTCTTATGCAATATTTCTCATCTAGAATTAATTCCTTTTTCTGCCTTTCTGAGGAATTAAATCCAGAAAAATATTTTCCCATCGCCAAAGTTCATGAAAACTTGTGGAGATATTCTTTGTGGTCATATTGAGCTCTCACAAAAATATTGGCCATAATTAAATAAGGGAAATTGCATTTTCCTATTTAAAGCCAATATTCCAATTTGGGGCCTTTCCAAAGGAACTACCATTTTGGTAGCTAGGAAAAATCCTAAATAATTTGTGGAGCTTATCCTATCCATATATTCACCATTTCCACCAAGATCACAAGTTCCACAATCCAAATTTTGAGCACAACATCCATTTGCAAATTCTGTCCAGATTTCCAGTTTGCAAAGGAACTGCTTGTTCTAGATCTTTTTGGGCTGAAACTGTTCAGGGTGGTTAACATTGATAAATCATCCCTGGATACCAAAAACCAGCCCATTTAATCTAGCCAATTTTCCCCAGTAAATTATCTAAGTTTCTGTCCAGATTGTATCTCTGGGAAGGAAGTACCCTCATGGATGATCAATTTGAGCTGAAACTTTTCCAGCTATCTCTAATGACCAAATCATCCTCCTACACCAAAAATCAGCCAAATCTATGTAGCCATTTCTCCCCAACATCATCATGTTCATTTCTGGCCAGATTTCAAGTTTACAAAGGAAGTACCATCTGGAGTTGTCCATTTGAGCTGAATTTCTGTCAGCATGGCCACCTTGGTAGATGATTGACCCATGCCCAAGATCATGCCAATAGGAGCAATGTGGTGGCCTCACCACGTGTGCAAAGTTTGCTGCTAGAATCTGTTTGACCATGGTGTAGTCACATCAGAGCTTTCCCCTGTCTTCAAGCTGCACTACTCAACTCAGCGATGCGTGGAGAGGACCCTAGACACGATTTGGCATCGAGTGGGGCTTGGCAACGCCGTGGCCACGTGGTGACCACGGGCAGAGCACGCCGAAATGGCGCTCTGTACATTGGATGCTTCGGGAGCCGTCTCCGGCAAGCCACGGCTTGTCCGGGCGCGCCGGCGAGCTGCCCACCGCACGCGTGGATCGCCTGGAAGCCTCTCCCCTCGTCTCCTAGCTCTTGGACGGCCGTGCCGACAGCGGGTGCTCCGCTCGGGCACCACCACGGCACCGGGCTTCCCGGAGCTTCCTCCGGCGGCTAGCTCCTCCCCTCGCCTATATAAGGCGCCCGCGAGCCTCTCCCGAGCACCAACAACTTTCCCCAGCTCTCTCCCTCGAGCCCGAAGCCTTCTGCCCCTCCCACGGCCGTGAGCCGCCGCCCACTCCCCTTTGCCAACTCCGGCACCCTAGCCCTCCCCCTCCCTCTCCTCTGGTCCCTAGCCTCCCCTTGGAGCTCGCAGTCCGCCGCCGCCCTCAACTCCGGCGTGGGAGCCCTGCCGGCGCGGCCCTCCTCTTCGAAGGCCTCGGTCGCCATGGCCTCCCCTTGGCCCCGGCGCTGCAGGCCACCAAGCGCGGTCCCGCGACCACCTTCGGGCGCGGCGCGGTGCACCGATTCTGGCGAGCCCGGCGGCGGCCCTTCCCGTGCTGCCAGGCGACGGCTGCGCCGGCGGCCGGCCGCACGCGTGGATCAGTAAGAAGGAAGGAAGGGAGGAGAGGGAGAAGGAGATAGGGTGGGGCCCGCGTGTCATACTCACGGCGTTGACTCAGCCGGACCCGTGCGTCAGATTAAGTGGAAGCGCATTTTCAATAATACGCCTTCCACTTGACATAGCGTACTCAGCCGCGGTCTAAGGAGAAAGTACGCTTTCTGTTATCGAAAGCGTAGTTTGGAGAATGCGCTTTCGTTTTCCAGCCGGCGGCCAAAGAGGCTATTTTGTGGACGTTCACCCGTTAAGGGCTAAAATGAACAGATTTCTGTTTGTTTTACCGCTTAACGAACGAACGGCCATTTCTCCGCGACCGTAACTCCGATTGATGTAAATCCAACGCCCACGTTTTCAGTTCGTCAAGCCCGTTCCGATGGTATCATTTTCATAATGTTTTGACACTGTGAAAATAACCATTTTGCCCTTACCCTTAATCAGCCCCCTTCGAGAGGGAAACTTTTCCGGCAAATCTTTCCGCGAGCTCATCGTACTTCTTCCTGGTGACTCCATCAACCCCAAGGCAAGCCAACCTCTTATCATGAGCTCCGGACTCGCGTGATGACTTTGCTTGCACCCTGTGTGTGTTGCAATATATTTCAGATCATTTGTTAGTCTGCACTGACATAGGCCTGTTATTTCATCTGTGCCTGATGCTAGTGTTATTTACCATGTGATATCCTGAATTGCTTTCACATCATGTTTTCCCATGCTAGTAACAATATTTTAGTACCATTATCATGTTAGTGCTATGATTTGATCTCATGCCATGATTGTCAATACTGTTATGATTTTGCTATGCTGTTGTTAAGGAATCGTTCCTGCTCATAAATGTTGATGCTATGATGAGATGATGGAAATGTTAAATCGAACTTATAAATTAAACCTCCTCCGTCATCGATGGGATTGAGTCATAGTGCCACCGAACCGAGCTTACCCGTGCAGCCACATTTGCCGTTATGGGACGGCCTTGACTTGGTCTAGCTTTGTGCTCTTTTATCGGTACCACCAAAGAGGGAGGGTTATGCGCGTGTGCTACCCTAATCAGGTAGGCGGCGATAACCTTGTGAGCCCAGTTGTTTGTTTAGCCCGGGAGTCCCCGTTTGGGATAGTTTAGTTTGGCCACGACGGTGCCAGGTTTTACGGGGTGACACAGGGGTCACCCAGGGCATGACTCCGGGGGAGGATGATTGTCGGTGGTACGGTGGAGGAGTCACGGGTTAGGCAAGTTTCATTGGAGCAGCACCGGTCCACCCGGAAGGGAAGTGTACCGAGGTACGGGACCAGGAGCTCCATAGTGTGGGTAATGTGCGCAACCTCTGCAGAGTGTATGAATCTATTCGAATAGCCGAGTCCACGGTACTGGACACAGTTCATACTAGGTCACCCTATTTGGTCTTTGTCGATCTGGAGGACAAACCTGTTATTATAAACTTGCGAGAGAATGTGCTACTAAGTAAATGTGGTAACTTGGACTATGGGATATTTGTGAGCAGTCACCATGTGGTTCCGACATGATCACGAGATGGGATCTCGGTGAGTCATGAGTTAGCCTGGAAGGGCAGTAAAACTGAATGGTGTCACAACATACTACTTTAATGCTTCACGGGAGGTAAATGTAGTGTAAGTTTCAGTTTAATTCTGGATATCATGTCTCGTAGAAATAGCCATACCATGCCATGATATATAGTTGATATGCTATGGCATGCTTGATCCATGATTTCCTGCCATGCTTAGAATAAACTCTTACATGAACATAGGGCTTGCTTTGTCATCTGCTTGTTTGGATGCTATGTATTTGGTTGTCTTGCGAGTACATTCAAAGTACTCACCTGGCCTTGCACGTGGCCAGTTGCAGGAGAAGACCCGTCAGGCTAGATCGTAACCCAGCCAGTCCTGTGCATTGTGGAGCCCAGCTAGAGACGACGTTGTCGCTGAACCAAGACCTCCGCTGCCATTTAGTTAGCCTTGGAGCCATGTAATATTGTTGTAAGCAATAGTATTGTAATACTCCATTTCATATAATAAAGCCATTTTTGTGCCTGGAATTGCTGTATCATGTCTCAGACATGTGCCAGGTCTTATCCTGGGACTGGCATGCGTCGGCCCTCTATCGGGGTGCCACAGAGCGTGGTATCAGAGCCAGGCTGGCTGTAGGTCACCCTAGCCTCTTACCCTATACTCTATGTGCTTCACTTATATCTTTTGAGCTAGACAGTTGCTCTTGTGCTTCACTTATATCTTTTAGAGCACGACGGTGATCATATTTTAAAGAAATAGTTGCACTCTCATTCTTCACTTATATCTTTTTGAGAGTCTCATGATAGCAATGGTAATATGCACAGGTTATGAATTTGATCCTGATATGATAGGTATTCAAGAGGGATATAATAAAAACTATCATGTAGATCACTGAATATGATAAATTTGATTCCTTGCAATAGTTTTGCGATATTAAGATGGTAATATGGGGGAGGTGCTAGTAGATAATTGTGGTTTAGTAAGAATATTGGTGTTAAGGTTTGTGATTCCCGAAGCATGCACGTATGGTCTGTCGTTATGCTAAGAAGTTGGAGCATGATTTATTCTTGATTGTCTTCCTTTGTGTGGCAGTCAGGAGCGCGCGATGCTTAACTCCTAGCAACCTCCCCCTAGGGGCATGCGTAGTAGTACTTTGCTTCGAGGGCTAATAAACTTTCGCAATAAGTATGTGAGTTCTTTATGACTAATGTGAGTCCATGGATTATACACACTCTCACCCTTCCTCAATTTGCTATCCTCTTCGGTACCGAGCATTGCCCTTTCTCACCCCGAGAGTTGGTAGAAACTTCGCCGGTGCATCCAAACCCTGTGATATGATACGCTCTATCACACATAAGTCTCCTTATATCTTCCTCAAAACAGACACCATATCTACATATCATGGCATTTTCATAGCCATTCCGAGATATATTGCCATGCAACTTCCACCGTTCCATTTTTATGACATACATCATCATTGTCATTTTTCTTTGCATGATCATATAGCTGACATAGTATTTGTGGCTCAGCCACTGTTCATCATTTTTATACATGTTATGCTAGCATCATTGCACATCCTGGTACACTGCCAGAGGCATTCATATAGAGTCATATTTTTGTTCTAGTATCGAGTTGTAATATTGAGTTGAAAGTAAATAGAAGTGTGATGATCATCATTATTAGAGCATTGTCCCAGTGAGGAAAGAATGGTGGAGACTAATGAGTCCTCGAAAAAGTGGGGATGAGGTCCATGAGACCGTTCTAAGAAAAATAAAAGAGGCGAAAAAGAGCAATGCAAAAAAAATGAGAGAAAAAGAGAGAAGGGGCAATGTTACTATCCTTTTCACACTTGTGCTTCAGAGTAGCACCATGTTTTTCATATAGAGAGTCTCCTATTTTATCACTTTCATATACTGGTGGGAATTTTTTATTATAGAACTTGGCTTGTATATTCCGATGACGGGCTTCCTCAAATGCCCGAGGTCTTCATGAGCAAGCAAGTTGGATGCACACCCACTTAGTTTTCATGTTGAACTTTCATACACTTATAGCTCTTAGTGCATCCGTTGCATGGCAATCCCTACTCCTCGCATTAACATCAATTGATGGGCATCTCCATAGCCCGTTGATTAGCCTCGTTGATGTGAGACTATCTTCTTATTTTTGACTTCTCTTATCTACCTCTACCACCACATTCTATTCCACCCATAGTGCTATATCCATGGTTTGCGCTCATGTATTGAGTGGGAGTTGAAAAAGCTGAAGCGCGTTAAAAAGTATGAACCAATTGCTCGGCTTGTCGTCGGGGTAGTGCATGATAAATACTTTGTGTGAAGAAGATGGAGCATGACAGGATTATATGATTTTGTAGGGATAACGTTCTTTAGCATTTTTATTTTGAAAGACATGATTGTTTATTAGTATGCCTAAGTATTGATGTCTTTATATCAAATTATAGACTATTGCTTTGAATCATTTGGATCTTATTACTCATACCATAAGAGAAAGATTACATGATGAAACATGATAGGTAGCATTCCACATCAAAAATTCTGTTTTTATCATTTATCTACTCGAGGACGAGCAGGAATTAAGCTTGGGGATGCTTGATACGTCTCCAACGTATCTATAATTTTTGATTGTTCCATGCTATTGTTGGAAATATGCCCTAGAGGCAATAATAAATTGGTTATTATTATATTTCCTTGTTCATGATAATCGTTTATTATCCATGCTATAATTGTATTGATTGGAAACTCAAATACATGTGTGGGTACATAGACAACACTGTGTCCCTAGTAAGCCTCTAGTTGACTAGCTCGTTGATCAAAGATGGTTAAGGTTTCCTAGCCATTGACATGAGATGTCATTTGATAACGGGATCACATCATTAGGAGAATGATGTGATGGACAAGACCCAAACTGTAAACGTAGCATTTGATCGTGTCAGTTTATTGCTATTGTTTTCTGCATGTCAAGTATCTGTTCCTTTGACCATGAGATCATGCAACTCACTAACACCGGAGGAATACCTTGTGTGTATCAAACGTCGCAACGTAACTGGGTGACTATAAAGGTGCTCTACAGGTATCTCCGAGGGTGTCTGTTGGGTTGGCATGGATCAAGACTGGGATTTGTTACTCCGTATGACGGAGAGGTATCTCAGGGCCCACTCGGTAATACAACATCACAATGAGCCTTGCAAGCAATGTGACTAAAGTGTTAGCCACGAGATCTTGTATTACGGAACGAGTAAAGAGACTTGCCGGTAACGAGATTGAACTAGGTATAGTGATACCGACGATCGAATCTCGGGTAAGTAACATACCGAAGAACAAAGGGAACAGCATACGGGATTAACTGAATCCTTGACATAGAGGTTCGACCGATAAAGATCTTCGTAGAATATGTAGGAGCCAATATGGGCATCCAGGTCCCGCTATTGGTTATTGGCCGTAGAGGTGTCTCGGTCATGTCTACATAGTTCTCGAACCCGCAGGGTCTACACACTTAACGTTTGGTGACGATTAGTATAATTGAGTTATTATGTTGGTGACCGAAAGTTGTTCGGAGTCCCGGATAAGATCCCGGACATGACGAGGATCTCCGGAAGAGTCCGGAGGTAAAGATTGATATATGTGATAATAGTGTTTCGATCTCCGGAAGAGTTCCGAAGTTCACCGGAAGGGGTTCCGGATGTTTACCGAAGTGTTCGGGTGCAGCAACACTTTATATGAGCCAAAGGGATAAAGCCCACAAGGTATTGGAAAGTGCAAAAGTAGTTTTGCTGCCGCGTAAGCGGTACTACCGCTTGGTGAAGCGGTACTACCGCCGGAGCGGTACTACCGCTTGTGTGAAGCGGTACTACCGCCCAAGCGGTACTACCGCTTGTGTGAAGCGGTACTACCGCTTGTGCGCGGCTGTGCACGATTCGGCAGGGTCCGAATTGGACTCTTTTCCTGCGGGCCAAACCGACCTTGTGCGGGCAAAACCGACCCGGAGGAGGCTTTTACTCCAAGTTTAGACCCCAAGGCTCAACATATAAATAGAGGGGCAGGGCTAGCACACGGGACACATCAGGATTTCCCAAGCCGTGTGCCGGCAACCCTAGCCCTCTAGTTCCTCCGTCATAATCTCCGTAGTGCTTGGCGAAGCCCTGCAGAGATTGTTCCTCACCACCATCACCACGCCGTCGTGCTGCTGGAACTCAACCACTACTTCACCATCGCTCGCTGGATCGAGGAGGTGAAGGCGTCATCAAGCCGTACGTGTGTTGAACGCGGAGGTGCCGTCCGTTCGGCACTAGATCGGAAGGATCGTGATTGGATCGCGGGACGCTCGGCGATTTGGATCGCGAAGACGTTCGACTACATCAACCGCGTTTATTAACGCTTCCGCTTAGCGATCTACAAGGGTATGTAGATTCACTCTCCCTCTCGTAGATGCTCATCACCATGGATAGATCTTATGTGTGCGTAGGAAAATTTTTTGTTTCCCATGCAACGTTCCCCAACAGTGGCATCATGAGCCAGGTCTATGCGTAGATGAGATCTCGAGTAGAACACAAACGAGTTGTGGGCGTGGGTGTATACATATTGCTTGCCGTTACTAGTTGATATTTGATTCGGCGGTACTGTGAGATGAAGCGGCCCGGACCGACATTACGCGTACACTTACGCGAGACAGGTTCCTTCAACTAACATGTAACTTCGTTGCATAAAGATGGCTAGCGGGTGTCTGTCTCTCTCACTTTAGTTGAATCGATTTCAATGAAGAGGGTTCTTTTAGAAGATCAAAAAGCAATCACTACACCACGTTGTGGTTTTGCGTAGGTAAGAACGGTTCTTGCAAACCCGTAGCAGCCACGTAAAATTTGCAACAACAATTAGAGGACGTCTAACTTGTTTTTGCAGGGTATGTTGTGATGTGATATGGCCAATTACATGATGAGATATATGTGATGTATGAGATGATCATGTTTTGTATAGAATATCACGACTTGCATGTCGATGAGTACGGCAACTGGCAGGAGCCATAGAGTTGTCTTTAATTATTGTATGACCTGCGTGTCAATCATTAAGCGCTATGTAATGCTTTACTTTATCGCTAAACGTTAGCTATAGTCGTGGAAGCAACAGTCGGCGCGACAACCTTATGGCGACACGTTGATGGAGATCAAGATGATGGAGATCATGGTGTCATGCCGGTGACGATGGAGATCATGCCGGTGCTTTGGAGATGGAGATCAAAAGCACAAGTTCATGGCCATATCATGTCACTTATGATTTGCATGTGATGTTAATCCTTTTATGCATCTTATTTTGCTTAGGACGACGGTAGCATTATAAGGTGATCCCTCACTTAAATTTCAAGATAAATTGTGTTCTCCCCAAGTGTGCACCGTTGCGAAAGTTCGTCGTTTCGAGACACGCCGTGATGATCGGGTGTGATAGACTCTACGTTCGCATACAACGGGTGTAAGCCATGTTACACGTGCGGAACACTCGGGTTAAACTTGACGAGCCTAGCATGTACAGACATGGCCTCGGAACACAAGAGACCGAAAGGTCGAACATGAGTCATATAGTAGATATGATCAACATGAAGATGTTCACCATTGAAACCACCTCAACTCACGTGATGATCGGACTTGAGTTGGTGGATTTGGATCATGTTACACTCGAATGATCGG
Source organism: Elymus sibiricus (assembly GCA_039707655.1). Lineage (NCBI taxonomy): Eukaryota > Viridiplantae > Streptophyta > Magnoliopsida > Poales > Poaceae > Elymus > Elymus sibiricus. The sequence goes on from CM077676.1 coordinate 16,572,359, forward strand.
AGGGATGTCAATTTGAGTGGGAGTTTTTAAGTAATATGATTAACTAAACTCATTATCTAAGAACAATAGTCTAAGTTGTCTTTGCAATATTTATGTTGTAGATCATGGCTCGCGCAGTAGCACCCCTGAATTTTAATGCGTTCCTAGAGAAAGCTAAGTTGAAAGATGATGGAAGTAACTTTGTGGACTGGGCCCGTAATCTAAGGATTATCCTTACGGCTTCCCAGAAGGCTTATGTCCTTGATGCACCGCTTGGTGATCCACCCGCTCCAGTTGAGTCTCTAGACGTTGTGAACGCCTGGCAGGCTCGTTCTGATGATTACTCAATAGTTCAATGTGCAATGTTGTATGGCTTAGAACCGGGACTTCAAAGACGTTTTGAACGTCATGGAGCATATGAGATGTTCCAGGAGTTGAAGTTTATCTTTCAGAAGAATGCCCGGATCGAGAGATATGAGATCTCCGATAAGTTCTATGCTTGCAAGATGGAGGAGAACGGGTCTATCAGTGATCACGTGCTCAGAATGTCTGGGTACTCCACCCGTCTGGCTGAGTTAGGGATGCCCCTTCCGCCAGAGGCTATCACTGACAGAGTTCTTCAATCATTGCCACCTAGCTACAAGAGCTTCGTGTTGAACTATAACATGCACGGGATGAACAAGTCAGTCGCCGAGCTGTTTGCGATGCTGAAAGCCGCTGAGTCTGAAATTCAGAAGGAGCATCAAGTGTTGATGGTCAATAAAACCACTAGTTTCAAGAAAAATGGCAAGGGTAAGAAGGGTAACTCCAAGAAGAGTGGCAAAGCAGTTGCTCCTCTCGTGAAGAAACCCAAGGCTGGACCCAAACCAGAAACTGTGTGTTTTCATTGCAAGGGAACTGGACACTGGAAGCGGAATTGCCCCAAGTATTTGGCTGACAAGAAGGCGGCCAACAACAAACAAGGTATATATGATATACATGTTATTGATGTGTACCTTACCAACTCTCGTTGTAGTGCCTGGGTATTTGATACCGGTGCGGTTGCTCATATTTGCAACTCAAAACAGGAACTGCGGAATAGACGGAGGCTGGCAAAGGACGAAGTGACGATGCGCGTGGGAAATGGTTCCAAGGTTGATGTGATCGCCGTCGGCATGCTCGCTCTTCGATTACCGTCGGGATTAGTGATGAACCTAAATAAGTGTTATTTGGTGCCTGCGTTAAGCATGAACATTATATCTGGATCTTGTTTATTGCGAGACGGTTACTCATTTAAATCAGAGAATAATGGTTGTTCTATTTATATGAGTAATATCTTTTATGGTCAAGCACCCAATGTGAGGGGTTTATTCTTATTGAATCTCGATAGTAATAATACACATGTTCATAACATTGATGCCAAAAGATGTAGAATTGATAATGATAATACCACTTTCTTGTGGCACTGCCGTTTAGGTCATATTGGCGTAAAACGCATGAGGAAGCTCCATGCTGATGGACTTTTGGAGTCACTTGATTTTGAATCACTTGACACATGTGAGCCATGCCTCATGGGCAAGATGACTAAAACGCCGTTCTCTGGAATAATGGAACGGGCAAGTGACTTATTGGAAATCATACATACTGATGTGTGCGGTCCAATGAGTATTGAGGCGCGCGGTGGTTATCGTTACTTTCTCACCTTCACTGATGACTTAAGTAGATATGGGTATATTTACTTAATGAAACACAAGTCTGAAACATTTGAAAAGTTCAAACAATTTCAGAGTGAAGTTGAGAATCATCGTAACAAGAAGATTAAATTCCTACGATCTGATCGAGGAGGAGAATATCTGAGTTATGAGTTTGGCAGTCACTTAAGACAGTGTGGAATTGTTTCACAATTGACACCGCCTGGAACACCACAGCGTAATGGTGTGTCCGAACGTCGTAATCGAACTTTATTGGATATGGTGCGATCTATGATGTCTCTTGCCGATTTGCCACTATCGTTTTGGGGTTATGCATTAGAGACAGCTGCATTCACTTTAAATAGGGCACCATCGAAATCCGTTGAGACGACGCCATATGAACTTTGGTTTGGCAAGAAGCCAAAGCTGTCGTTTCTTAAAGTTTGGGGATGTGATGCTTATGTCAAAAAGCTTCAGCCTGAAAAGCTGGAACCCAAAGCGGAGAAATGCGTCTTCATAGGATACCCAAAAGAGACAGTTGGGTATACCTTCTACCTCAGATCCGAAGGCAAAGTGTTTGTCGCTAAAAACGGAGCATTTCTTGAGAAAGAGTTTCTCTCGAAAGAATTGAGTGGGAGGAAGATAGAACTTGATGAGGTTGTTGAACCTTTACTTCAACCTGAGAGTAGCGCAGCGCAGAAAGTTGTTTCTGTGGAGCCTACATTAGCTGGAGAGGAAGTTAATGATGATGATCATGAAGCTTTGGATCAAGTTGCTATCGAACCTCGTAGGTCGACAAGGACGCGTACTGCTCCCGAGTGGTACGGCAACCCTGTCTTAGACATCATGTTGTTAGACAACGATGAACCTACGAGCTATGGAGAAGCGATGATGAGCCCGGATTCCGAGAAGTGGTTAGAGGCCATGAAATCCGAGATGGGATCCATGTATGAAAACAAAGTATGGACTTTGGAAGTATTACCTGAAGGGCGTAAGGCCATTCAGAACAAATGGATCTTTAAGAGGAAGACGGACGCGGACGGTAATGTCACCGTCTATAAAGCTCGACTTGTGGCAAAGGGTTTTTCACAAGTTCAAGGAGTTGACTACGATGAGACCTTCTCACCCGTAGCGATGCTTAAGTCCGTCAGAATCATGTTAGCAATAGCTGCCTTTTTCGATTATGAAATTTGGCAGATGGATGTCAAAACAGCGTTCCTTAACGGTTTCCTTAAGGAAGAGTTGTATATGATGCAACCAGAAGGTTTTGTCGATCCAGAGAATGCTGACAAAGTTTGCAAACTCCAGCGATCCATTTATGGACTGGTGCAAGCATCTCGGAGTTGGAATCTTCGTTTTGATGAGGTGATCAAAGCGTTCGAGTTTATACAAGTTTACGGAGAAGCTTGTATTTACAAGAAAGTGAGTGGGAGCTCTATAGCGTTTCTAATATTATATGTGGATGACATATTGCTGATTGGAAACAATATAGAAATGCTGGAAAGCGTAAAGGAATATTTGAACAAGAGTTTTTCAATGAAGGACCTAGGAGAAGCTGCTTTCATATTAGGCATCAAGATCTATAGAGATAGATCAAGACGCTTAATAGGACTTTCACAAAGCACATACCTTGATAAGATTTTGAAGAAGTTCAAAATGGATCAGTCCAAGAAGGGGTTCTTGCCTGTTTTGCAAGGTGTGAAGTTGAGTAAGACTCAATGCCCAGTGACTGCAGAAGATAGAGAAAAGATGAGTGTCATCCCCTATGCTTCGGCCATAGGCTCTATCATGTATGCAATGCTGTGCACAAGACCCGATGTCAGCCTTGCCATAAGTATGGTCGGAAGGTTTCAAAGTGATCCAGGAATGGAACACTGGACGGCGGTCAAGAATATCCTGAAGTACCTGAAAAGGACTAAGGACATGTTTCTCGTTTATGGAGGTGATCAAGAGCTCGTCGTAAAGGGTTACGTCGATGCAAGCTTTGACACTGATCCGGATGACTCTAAGTCGCAAACCGGATACGTATTTATTCTTAATGGGGGTGCGGTTAGCTGGTGCAGTTCCAAGCAAAGCGTGGTAGCTGATTCTACATGCGAAGCGGAGTACATCGCTGCCTCGGAGGCGGCGAAGGAAGGTGTCTGGATGAAGGAGTTCATGACAGATCTTGGAGTAGTGCCTAGTGCACTTAACCCAATGACTCTGTTTTGTGATAATACTGGTGCCATTGCTCTAGCCAAGGAACCAAGATTTCACAAGAGGACCAGACACATAAAGCGACGTTTCAATTCCATCCGCGATTACATCAAGGAGGACGACATAAATATTTGCAAAGTACACACGGATCTAAATGTTGCAGATCCGATGACTAAACCTCTTCCAAGGGCTAAACATGAACAACACCAGAACTGCATGGGTGTTCGATTCATTACAATGTAAATCACATAGTGATGTGAACTAGATTATTGACTCTAGTGCAAGTGGGAGACTGTTGGAAATATGCCCTAGAGGCAATAATAAATTGGTTATTATTATATTTCCTTGTTCATGATAATCGTTTATTATCCATGCTATAATTGTATTGATTGGAAACTCAAATACATGTGTGGGTACATAGACAACACTGTGTCCCTAGTAAGCCTCTAGTTGACTAGCTCGTTGATCAAAGATGGTTAAGGTTTCCTAGCCATTGACATGAGATGTCATTTGATAACGGGATCACATCATTAGGAGAATGATGTGATGGACAAGACCCAAACTGTAAACGTAGCATTTGATCGTGTCAGTTTATTGCTATTGTTTTCTGCATGTCAAGTATCTGTTCCTTTGACCATGAGATCATGCAACTCACTAACACCGGAGGAATACCTTGTGTGTATCAAACGTCGCAACGTAACTGGGTGACTATAAAGGTGCTCTACAGGTATCTCCGAGGGTGTCTGTTGGGTTGGCATGGATCAAGACTGGGATTTGTTACTCCGTATGACGGAGAGGTATCTCAGGGCCCACTCGGTAATACAACATCACAATGAGCCTTGCAAGCAATGTGACTAAAGTGTTAGCCACGAGATCTTGTATTACGGAACGAGTAAAGAGACTTGCCGGTAACGAGATTGAACTAGGTATAGTGATACCGACGATCGAATCTCGGGTAAGTAACATACCGAAGAACAAAGGGAACAGCATACGGGATTAACTGAATCCTTGACATAGAGGTTCGACCGATAAAGATCTTCGTAGAATATGTAGGAGCCAATATGGGCATCCAGGTCCCGCTATTGGTTATTGGCCGTAGAGGTGTCTCGGTCATGTCTACATAGTTCTCGAACCCGCAGGGTCTACACACTTAACGTTTGGTGACGATTAGTATAATTGAGTTATTATGTTGGTGACCGAAAGTTGTTCGGAGTCCCGGATAAGATCCCGGACATGACGAGGATCTCCGGAAGAGTCCGGAGGTAAAGATTGATATATGTGATAATAGTGTTTCGATCTCCGGAAGAGTTCCGAAGTTCACCGGAAGGGGTTCCGGATGTTTACCGAAGTGTTCGGGTGCAGCAACACTTTATATGAGCCAAAGGGATAAAGCCCACAAGGTATTGGAAAGTGCAAAAGTAGTTTTGCTGCCGCGTAAGCGGTACTACCGCTTGGTGAAGCGGTACTACCGCCGGAGCGGTACTACCGCTTGTGTGAAGCGGTACTACCGCCCAAGCGGTACTACCGCTTGTGTGAAGCGGTACTACCGCTTGTGCGCGGCTGTGCACGATTCGGCAGGGTCCGAATTGGACTCTTTTCCTGCGGGCCAAACCGACCTTGTGCGGGCAAAACCGACCCGGAGGAGGCTTTTACTCCAAGTTTAGACCCCAAGGCTCAACATATAAATAGAGGGGCAGGGCTAGCACACGGGACACATCAGGATTTCCCAAGCCGTGTGCCGGCAACCCTAGCCCTCTAGTTCCTCCGTCATAATCTCCGTAGTGCTTGGCGAAGCCCTGCAGAGATTGTTCCTCACCACCATCACCACGCCGTCGTGCTGCTGGAACTCAACCACTACTTCACCATCGCTCGCTGGATCGAGGAGGTGAAGGCGTCATCAAGCCGTACGTGTGTTGAACGCGGAGGTGCCGTCCGTTCGGCACTAGATCGGAAGGATCGTGATTGGATCGCGGGACGCTCGGCGATTTGGATCGCGAAGACGTTCGACTACATCAACCGCGTTTATTAACGCTTCCGCTTAGCGATCTACAAGGGTATGTAGATTCACTCTCCCTCTCGTAGATGCTCATCACCATGGATAGATCTTATGTGTGCGTAGGAAAATTTTTTGTTTCCCATGCAACGTTCCCCAACAGTGGCATCATGAGCCAGGTCTATGCGTAGATGAGATCTCGAGTAGAACACAAACGAGTTGTGGGCGTGGGTGTATACATATTGCTTGCCGTTACTAGTTGATATTTGATTCGGCGGTACTGTGAGATGAAGCGGCCCGGACCGACATTACGCGTACACTTACGCGAGACAGGTTCCTTCAACTAACATGTAACTTCGTTGCATAAAGATGGCTAGCGGGTGTCTGTCTCTCTCACTTTAGTTGAATCGATTTCAATGAAGAGGGTTCTTTTAGAAGATCAAAAAGCAATCACTACACCACGTTGTGGTTTTGCGTAGGTAAGAACGGTTCTTGCAAACCCGTAGCAGCCACGTAAAATTTGCAACAACAATTAGAGGACGTCTAACTTGTTTTTGCAGGGTATGTTGTGATGTGATATGGCCAATTACATGATGAGATATATGTGATGTATGAGATGATCATGTTTTGTATAGAATATCACGACTTGCATGTCGATGAGTACGGCAACTGGCAGGAGCCATAGAGTTGTCTTTAATTATTGTATGACCTGCGTGTCAATCATTAAGCGCTATGTAATGCTTTACTTTATCGCTAAACGTTAGCTATAGTCGTGGAAGCAACAGTCGGCGCGACAACCTTATGGCGACACGTTGATGGAGATCAAGATGATGGAGATCATGGTGTCATGCCGGTGACGATGGAGATCATGCCGGTGCTTTGGAGATGGAGATCAAAAGCACAAGTTCATGGCCATATCATGTCACTTATGATTTGCATGTGATGTTAATCCTTTTATGCATCTTATTTTGCTTAGGACGACGGTAGCATTATAAGGTGATCCCTCACTTAAATTTCAAGATAAATTGTGTTCTCCCCAAGTGTGCACCGTTGCGAAAGTTCGTCGTTTCGAGACACGCCGTGATGATCGGGTGTGATAGACTCTACGTTCGCATACAACGGGTGTAAGCCATGTTACACGTGCGGAACACTCGGGTTAAACTTGACGAGCCTAGCATGTACAGACATGGCCTCGGAACACAAGAGACCGAAAGGTCGAACATGAGTCATATAGTAGATATGATCAACATGAAGATGTTCACCATTGAAACCACCTCAACTCACGTGATGATCGGACTTGAGTTGGTGGATTTGGATCATGTTACACTCGAATGATCGGAGGGATGTCAATTTGAGTGGGAGTTTTTAAGTAATATGATTAACTAAACTCATTATCTAAGAACAATAGTCTAAGTTGTCTTTGCAATATTTATGTTGTAGATCATGGCTCGCGCAGTAGCACCCCTGAATTTTAATGCGTTCCTAGAGAAAGCTAAGTTGAAAGATGATGGAAGTAACTTTGTGGACTGGGCCCGTAATCTAAGGATTATCCTTACGGCTTCCCAGAAGGCTTATGTCCTTGATGCACCGCTTGGTGATCCACCCGCTCCAGTTGAGTCTCTAGACGTTGTGAACGCCTGGCAGGCTCGTTCTGATGATTACTCAATAGTTCAATGTGCAATGTTGTATGGCTTAGAACCGGGACTTCAAAGACGTTTTGAACGTCATGGAGCATATGAGATGTTCCAGGAGTTGAAGTTTATCTTTCAGAAGAATGCCCGGATCGAGAGATATGAGATCTCCGATAAGTTCTATGCTTGCAAGATGGAGGAGAACGGGTCTATCAGTGATCACGTGCTCAGAATGTCTGGGTACTCCACCCGTCTGGCTGAGTTAGGGATGCCCCTTCCGCCAGAGGCTATCACTGACAGAGTTCTTCAATCATTGCCACCTAGCTACAAGAGCTTCGTGTTGAACTATAACATGCACGGGATGAACAAGTCAGTCGCCGAGCTGTTTGCGATGCTGAAAGCCGCTGAGTCTGAAATTCAGAAGGAGCATCAAGTGTTGATGGTCAATAAAACCACTAGTTTCAAGTGTTGATGGTCGATGAGTGGAGTAATAGTAGTAGATGCAGGCAGGAGTCGGTCTACTTGTCTCGGACGTGATGCCTATATACATGATCATTGCCATGAATCCGTCATAATTATTTGTTTTTCTATCAATTGCCTAACAGTAATTTGTTTACCCACCGTATATTTCTGTGCTCGAGAGAGAAGCCTCTAGTGAAAACTATGGCCCCCGGGTCTATCTTTATCATATTAAAAACCTAAAAATACCTTGTGGAATTTATTTACTTTTATTTTAATTAGTATTTTTAGTTTATATATTTACCTCGATAAGATTTAATCCTTGCAAATAACCGCTAAGAGGATTGACAACCCTCTTATTTGCATTGGGTGCAAGTGTTTGCTCTTGTGTGTGTAGGTGCGTTTAACGGAATTTTGCTTGGTTCTCCTACTGGATTGATAACCTTGGTTCTTCACTGAGGAAAATACTTATCTCTACTGTACTGCATCATCCTCTATTCTTCGGGGAAATACCAACGCAGACTACAAGTAGCAATGTTCCTGTCGACTACGAGGAGCTTTGGATGACTTTGTCAAACTCAAAATGATATGCCGGCTCAGTCTCTCGAAGGTGCTCATAGGGCTAGGGTGTGCATGTGTGTGCTCATAGTGATAAGTGTCTACACGTATATTGAGATGCGACGCACAATTGGCTTGTCATGCGACGCACCAACAAAAACACAGCGGATCACGAGGCCCACCTTGGAAAATCACATTGCAACATATCTCTTGATCATGTGGTGCCGTTGTTGATCATCTGGTGCAGAGGCCGTCGCGCCAGGGAGATATCGACCAAATGTTGGAGCAACTAATTAAGGAGCGCTCGTTCGGGAGCCTCCCCAAAGGTCAGCCGGGGTGGGCTGAGAGCGCGCTACTTGGCGCGCTCTCAGTCGCCGCCACGTGTCGCGCTCTGGGCGCTCCCACCGATTTTTGTTTTGTTTTTTTAATTTTTCTTCACGCGTTTACGGCTTTTTAGATGGTTTTTTTTCGGGTTTTCACCGGTCTTTCTTAAATTTCGAGAAAAAAAATATTGAAAACAAACTTTTTTTGCACGAAAAAACTCGTTTTTTTGCTTCCTCGAGAGGCACGGCCGTGCCTCTCGAAAACGGAAAAGAACGCGTTTTCTTTTTCTCCTTGCGCGAGAGGCACGAATTTGCTTCCGCAAAAGGCACGGATTTGCTTTCGCGAGAGACATGGCCGTGCCTCTCGGAAACGGAAAAAAAATAATTTTTTTTCCTTCCGCGAGAGGCACGGCCGTGCCTCTCGGAAACGGAAAAAAGAACGGGTTTTTTTCTCCCGCGAGAGGCACGGATTTGATTCCGCGAGAGAGGCACGGCCATGCCTCTTTCGAAAAAGGGAAAAAAACGTGCGCTTGATTTGGTTTTTTCGCCTGGTTTTTTTGTGTGAAAAAAAGTTCATGAAAACTATCAACATGTGATCTAGTTTTGAAAATCTAAACGCGAGGAATCCAACAATGAAAACGGTTCAAGATTTGGACGCACGATTAAAGAGATAAAAACATTTGGAATAAACGGATTTACGAAAAAATGGAATCTCCCAGGCAGCGCGCCACTTGTCGCAACCTGGGGAGGTAGAAATGATCTTTGGACGGATGTATTAGTGGCATTGGTATTACCCATTAAGAGTAAAGAAACTAAAAAAAATCAAATAATGGCAAAATTTGCACCCAATTCACACAGAAATTACACTTATTTATAATATTATAGAATAAGCATATAATAGTGAAATTTCACAAAAATAGTTTCCTAAAAAAGAATGAATTGGTGGCATTGGTGTTACCCTTAAAGAAGAAATTAAATGAGATAAAAACTAAAAAAATCAAAATAATAAAGTTTTATAAGAAAGAATGAATTAGTGGCATTGGTATTACCCTTCAAGAAGAAAGAAAACTAAAAATATTAAACATAATGTCAAAATTTGCACACAATTTACACAGTAATTACATTTTTCTATAATATGCAAGAATAAACATATAATAGTGAGATTTTGGAACAAAACAATTACTAAGAAGGAATGAATAGCGACGTTGATATTACGCTTACAAAAGAAAGAAAATCAAACAAAACCTAAACCAAAATAGAAAAAACATGTTTTTCTAAGCTAGAATGAATTAGTGACACTGGTATTACCCTCTAAGAAAGAAATTGAAAAAAAACTTTAAAAAGCTTGCACACAATTTCACACTTTTTTAATATGTAAAAATAAAGATATAATAGTGCAATTTTCACACTCTAGTATAATTTATACACATGTTATATATTACTTACATGTACACATTTTGCACTCACCCAACATCCACAAATACCCATAAAAACCGAGTAAAAAAGAAAAGCAAAAATGCAGAGAAACAGAAAAGCGTGGGTTGTTCCGGCTCCAGTTGCGGTGGCGTTCTGACCCGCCGCCGCGTCGACGGGGTTCCGATTGGCGGATGAGTCTGTGACCAGTTGTCCAGTAGCATCATATTGGGACGGGTTCTGATTCCCTGCCATGAACACCGCTGCCCGGCGGGGCAGCTCGTAAAACGCAGGATAGATCTCCTGTAGGAGATATGCCCTAGAGGCAATAATAAATGTTATTATTTATCCCCGTGTTCCTAATTATGTTTATGTTCCATGCTATAACTGCTATGGTTCTCGAGTCTGCAATAACCACGAGGCTCGAAGGAAGACTCATATGCACGTGTGGTATAATAAACGGTAAAATGTATTCCTAGTCTGGCCTCTAAGACTAGCTCAAGTGTTGCATGATGGTTCTGTTTTCCTGATCATGGGCATGACTATGCCAGCAACTTTGAGGGCACATTGTTAGAATAACACTTGTGTTGAATCGACCCGATTGATGTTATGCTATGAGATACATTCGTCACAAGTTAATGGTTAATAACACAGAGAAAGTTAACGTTTGCATAATTCCTTAGACCATGAGAGTATCGAGTTTCTTCATGCTTGCTTCATGAACTTTGGGGTTTGTTAAACGTCATCCGTAAATGGGTGGCTATTACGGCGGCTTACAGGTTCATGGAAAAGTATGTCAAGGGACTTGATAGCTCAAGATTGGGATTTGCTCCTCCGACGATGGAGAGATATTCTTTGGGCCCTCTCGGTGTTACGGTATCCATCATCGTCTGGCCAGACACATTGTGATTTGATCACAGGGATGCCGGAACACGGGAACGAGAAAAGAGAACAAAACCTGTAATAAGGTAACTGGCATAGTGGACAAGTGTTGATTCACGGGGATGCCGATAAATCTCACCTCGGGTTTTTGTAACATATCGCGAAGCAACAGGAATAGCACACGGCAACTGGAGGCTCGCTCGAATATTTATTCGTGTGAGTATAGGGGTCAATATGGGTGTCCATGGCTCCGATGTTGATCATTGATCGGAAAGTGTTCCGGCCATGTCTATACTTCACCGAACCTATAGGGTCACACGCTTAAGGGTCATCTATCTGCTGAATACTAGATAGGGAGTCTGAGAGAAAGTCACCGGAAAAGTTTCGGAGATAACGAAAAAGTTTCGGAGAGAAAACCGGAAGTGTTTCGGAGCTGCCGGAATTGTTTCGGAGAAAAACGAAAATGTTTTGGAATAAAACCATCATACCGGAAATGTTCCGGAGAGTGTCCAGAATAATTTTAGAGGGTGCCGGAAATGTTCTGGGATCTTCCGGAATTTTTAAGAAGAAATAGTCGCGGAAAACATCTTGTCCCAGCGTGAGGGGACAAGATCCCACGATACATGGGGGCTGTTTTGGGCTGTTTTGGGGGCGCCCCCCCTTGTGGCTGGTCAAAGGTGTTGGGGGGGGGGGCCCATGGTGGGGGACAGCCCCCACAAATGGTGGAAAGTGTTGGGAGGTGGTGGGGCCCATGTGGGAACACCATGTTGGGAAGCCATGGACAAGGGGACATGCTTTCTCCTTGTTTGATGGGTGCATGTTTAGTGGGCTGAAATTTCAGCCCCCCTCCACCCCTTCCACCACTATATAAGGAGGAGCAGAGGTGCTCTCCAACTCCACTCCAACTCTCTCACAAATGCCATGCATGATCTGGCTTTCTTCTCTCCCTCCCACGAAATAGTTTCGTAGAGCCGAAAGGCTGTCTAGGTTCGATCTTTTGCACGAGGGGCTGTTCGGGTGTCCTCCCGAAGGGCTGTCCGAGTGACCGTCCGAGTTTTGAGGGTCCTCCCGGAGGGCTGTCCGTGACACCGTCCGAGGGACTGTCCGACCGCCTCCCGAAGGGCTGTCCGAGGAGCAGACGAGGGAGAACATCCTCGCGGTTGGGAGGTTGTAAATCCTAGCTGTGGGGATCTGCACCGACAATCTACATCGACTCTACTTCCGCTGCGCTACGAGTCGGTAACGATCAGCTCAAAAACCTTGTATGCATCTCCATAGTGATCCTGGACATGCTCGCAGTACCGATTTTTTTTGTTTTCTGCTACGTTCACCTACATCTCCTCATCAGAATAACCACCCAGCCTTTCGTCAAACAGCGGGAGGATCGACTCGGTTTCCCCGACCGACGACTCATCATCAGAGTAGACGCACGAGCGTGTCGCCTTGAGACACAAAATTGCTTGCTAGGTCCACTCCCTGCGTGAAACCGACGAAAGCGTGGGTATGCCCGGGCCTCGCCTAGCCGGGTTGTGGGTCAGGTGCGCCGGCCCGACTCGACGGCGTCGGAGGCGACGTCCGACTCAGGACCAGACTCGCCGATTATGCCGATGAAGACGTGGATCTTGCTGAAGGGACCCGGTACTCGTACTCAATTGAGTCGGCGTCGGGGCCCCAGTCCGGGTCGTTGATGTAGAGCTTGCCGCGCCGGCTTTTCGTCATCCGGCCGATTGTGTACTTCTCGATCCTTGGGAGAGCTCCCTCCAAGAACTCAACTCCACCGTGCGCTGGCCCCACGGTGGGCGCCAACTATCGTGGTTTTGTCACAGCAGATGTCCTCGTGAAAGGACTTAGTGGTGAGGCCATCGCACTAAGGTGGAAGCTTGAACGGGGTTGATCGGAAACAAGAGACGCGAGTTTTCCCAGGTTCGGCCGCCCACGATGGAGGTAAAAGCCTACTCCTGCTTGATTGATATTACTGTGGATCTCTATTACAAGGATGCGGATTCGCTAACCTAGCTCTCGAGAGATTGCAACTTAGTCTTTCTATCCCAGGAACTCCCCTTTATATAATAGGTCGAGCCCCTAGGTTTACAGAAGATTCCGGGTCGTACTCTTAACCCGTATCCTACTCTTAATCTTATTCACCTCGTTCTCCAAGTTTAAGAAACTCTCCTTCTGGTCCTTCTCCTTAAGCCGGCCCACGAGGTCCCTGAGAGCCGGCCTCCCGCCGGGTCTCTCTTTGAGCTTCAGGCCCATCATAGTTTATCTTCATGTTAACCCGTCAGCGAGACGACCCACTGTGCCTCAAGGCGCAGGGCCGGGTCATACTCATGCCGGGTCTTAACAGGGGGAACATCCCCAACACATACCAAGACAAAATGAGTCTACAACCTAATAAATGAAGTGTTGCATGACACCACATATATGTCACTCCCCACTATAGAGCTTGTAACATAGACTAGTAACATATGCATGTTACTAGTCTAAGTTACTCCCCACTATGGGTAGTCTAAGAGTTTTTGAACTCACCATTCTTGCTATTGTTGACTTCATGTTTGAACTTGGAAGAATAATTTTGTTTCTCTTTAATCCACTAGTAGAAAACGGACCTTTTGTCCGCAGCTTTAGTCCCGGTCGGGTTTTGAACCGGCACTAATGTGACCATTAGTCCCGGTTCAGGACGGGCATCATTAGTCGCGGTTCGTTCCGGACCTTTAGTCCCGGTTCGTAACACGAACCGGGACTAATGTGGTGGTGGCAGGCTGGTGTCAGCTGGGGCCCCCACGAGCCCCTTTAGTCCCGGTTGGTATCACCAACCGGGACTACAGGCCCCCCCTTTAGTCCCGGTTCGTAACACGAACTGGGACTAAAGGGTGGTGGCAGGCTGGTGTCAGCTGGGGCCCCCACGAGCCCCTTTAGTCCCGGTTGGTATCACCAACCGGGACTAAAGGCCCCCCCTTTAGTCCCGGTTGGAGATACCAACCGGGACTAAAGATCCCCTATATGAATTCGGCTAGCCCGATCACAGTACTCCTCCCTTTTTTCCCCCTTCTTCCCCTCCTTTGTTCTTCCCTCTTCCTCGAGCTCATCCTCCATTTTTGCCAAAATTTGTCAAGATTTGGAGGCACCCCATCCATCCAAGTGTTCACAAAGGTTAGCAACTTTGTCCTTTCATCTCTCATTGCTAGATTAGCTCTTGCAATGCTCTATAAGTATAGTGATTTGTGGGTTTTAGTTTGGGAGTATTTATATGTGGTAGTAGTTCATTTGATTTATATGCAATTTGAGCTCAAATTAACTTCTTACTTTGCATGTGTAGGTGTGGTTTACTTAGTGCCTTCCCGTCCCCGTCCTAACCACCGTCGATCGCCCGCACCGTCCCGTCGCCGTCACCACACCTTGGTGAGCCTCTTGTTCGTTCTTATCCTTTTTATAAAAAAAAATCTTATTTCTATGATTTAGATAGTTAATTGTATACTTTTTCTTACATGTATGATTGTTTGTTATACATAGTGCCATGACTTTGATATCCGTCCCCGTCGGCCCTCGTCCGGTTTATGATTCGGATGTGGTATATATATTCTCTTTTATAACTATTTGTTGCATTTCGCGTTTATGACAATTATGCCCATCAAGTTGACATAGATATTTTTATCTAGGAGGTATGTGAACCGGAAATTGCAACCGACATAGATATTCTTGTCAAGAAGTTAAATTTAGTTGAAAAAGAAAATGAGTATTTGAAAGAAAAATTGAAAAGAGTTGAAGAAGAGAAGATGAAACTGGAGTTGTATGTTGCCGATGTCGTCGATGATCACAAGATCAAGATGGATGCAATGCGCTTGAAGATTAGAAAATTTAAAAAATATGCCATTGATAGTGAGGCTTGGTATCACTATGCTGTTGGATCAATTGTTACCTTAGTTGCGATCTTGATCGCATTTGTTGTTGCATTTAAATGCTTTAGCTAGAGAGTTTGTATGTTGCTTTATGAGAACAAGTGTGTATGAACTTTATGTATGAACTTGTATTAATTTGGTCTTTTCGGTGTTGTGTAATGAAGATGAGCCGGCAATGGATGTACGATGACCGATGCTCTCCCCAGTTCATTAATGGCGTGCATACTTTTCTGGTTGCGGCTGAGGCAAACAAGCGGGCGGATGGTTTTATGTATTGTCCATGTGCTGGCTGTAAGAATGATCGAAATTACTCTAACTCAAGAACCATTCACGTCCACCTGTTTGAGTCCGGTTTCATGTCCGGCTATAACTGTTGGACCAAGCACGGAGAAAGAGGGGTCCTAATGGAAGAGAATGAAGAAGAAGAGGATGACGACAGCTATCCTGGCCATGGGTTCCATGAATACGATGGTACAACAATGGGGGAAGAAGCTGAGCCGGCAATGCAGGAAGGAGCTGAAGAAGAGGCATCAGATGAGCCCGCTGATGATCTTGGTCGGGCCATTGCCGATGCAAATAGAAACTGTGCAAGTGAAAAGGAGAAGCTGAAGTTGCAGCGCATGTTAGAGGATCACAAGAAATTGTTGTACCCAAATTGCGAAGATGACAAGAAAAAGCTGGGTACCACACTGGAATTGCTGCAATGGAAGGCAGAGAATGGTGTACCTGACAAGGCATTTGAAAAGTTGCTGAAAATAATGAAGAATAAGCTACCAAAGGACAACGAATTGCCCGACAGTACGTACGAAGCAAAGAAGGCCGTCTGCCCTCTAGGATTAGAGGTGCAGAAGATACATGCATGCCCTAATGACTGCATCCTCTACCGCGCTGAGTACGAGGATTTGAATGCATGCCCGGTATGCTGTGCATTGCGCTATAAGATCGGCCACGATGACCCTGGTGATGTTGCGGGCGAGCGCCCCAGGAAGAAGATTCCTGCCAAGGTGATGTAGTATGCTCCTATAATAACACGGTTGAAATGTTTGTTCCAAAACAAAGAGCATGCCAAGTTGATGCGATGGCACAAAGATGACCGTAAGAAAGACGGGAAGTTGAGAGTACCCGCTGACGGATCACAGTGGAGAAAAATCGAGAGAAAGTGGAAGGACTTTGCAGATGACGGAAGGAACGTATGGTTTGGTTTAAGTGCAGATGGCATCAATCCTTTTGGGGAGCAGAGCAGCAATCATAGCACCTGGCCTGTGACTCTATGTATCTATAACCTTCCTCCTTGGTTGTGCATGAAGCGGAAGTTCATTATGATGCCAGTGCTCATCCAAGGCCCCAAGCAACCCGGCAAGGACATTGATGTGTACCTAAGGCCATTAGTCGAAGAACTTTTAGAGCTGTGGAATGGAAAAGGTGTACGTGCGTGGGATGAGCACAAACAACAGGAATTTGACCTGCGAGCGTTGCTGTTTGTAACCATCAATGATTGGCCTGCTCTCAGTAACCTTTCAGGACAGACAAACAAGGGATACCACGCATGCACGCACTATTTAGATGATACCGACAGTATATATTTGGATAAATGTAAGAAGAATGTGTACCTGGGGCATCGTCGATTTCTTCAGAGCAGGCATCCCGTAAGAAAGAAAGGCAAGCATTTCAATGGTGAGGCAGATCACCGGAAGAAGCCTCGCCACCGTACTGGTGATGATATACTTGATATGGTCAAGGATTTAAAAGTAATCTTTGGAAAGGGTCCTGGCGGACAATCTGTTCCGAATGACGCTGACGGACGCACACCCATGTGGAAGAAGAAATCTATATTTTGGGACCTACCCTATTGGAAAGACCTAGAGGTCCGCTCTGCAATCGATGTGATGCACGTGACGAAGAATCTTTGCGTGAACCTGCTAAGCTTCTTGGGCGTGTATGGGAAGACAAAAGATACACCGGAGGCACGGGAGGACTAGCAACGTATGCACGGAGAAGACGGCATGGATCCAAAGCAGTTTCAGGGTCATGCCAGCTACGCTCTTACCAAAGAAGAGAAGGAAATCTTCTTCGAATGCTTGCTCAGTATGAAGGTCCCGTCTGGCTTCTCGTCGAATATAAAGGGAATAATAGATATGTCAGAGAAAAAGTTCCAGAACCTAAAGTCTCATGACTGCCACGTGATTATGACGCAACTGCTTCCGGTTGCATTGAGGGGACTTCTACCGGAAAACGTTCGATTAGCCATTGTGAAGCTATGTGCATTCCTCAATGCAATCTCTCAGAAGGTAATCGATCCAGAAATCTTACCAAGGTTAGAGAATGATTTGGTGCAATGTCTTGTCAGTTTCGAGTTGGTGTTCCCACCATCCTTCTTCAATATCATGACGCACGTCCTGGTTCACCTAGTCGAGGAGATTGCCATTCTGGGTCCTGTATTTCTACACAATATGTTCCCCTTTGAGAGGTTCATGGGAGTCTTAAAGAAATATGTTCGTAATCGTGCTAGGCCAGAAGGAAGCATCTCCAAGGGCCATGAAACAGAGGAGGTCATTGAGTTTTGTGTTGACTTTATTCCTGACATTAAGCCGATTGGTGTTCCTGAATCGCGGCATGAGGGCAGACTGGGTGGAAAAGGCACGCTAGGAAAGAATTCAGTAATATGCCGGGACGGGCATTCTTTGGCGCAAGCACACTACACAGTTCTACAAAGTTCCGCCTTGGTGGCTCCGTATATCGAGCAACACAAGAATATTGTACGCTCCAAACACCCGGAGCAGTCTGACGACTGGATTACACATGAACAAACTGTGACTTTCGCCGGTTGGTTGCAGACACGTCTCATGCATGACGATACTGTTGCAGATGACCTGTACTTGCTGTCCAAGTTACCATCTTCGACTATATTGACTTTCAAAGGGTACGAGATAAATGGGAATACATTTTACATGATCGCCCAAGATAAAAAGAGCGCCAACCAAAACAGTGGTGTCCGCTTTGATGCAGCAAACACCAATAGGCCAAAGGACACATATTATGGTTACATAGAGGAGATATGGGAACTTGACTATGGACTTGGTTTGAAGGTCCCTTTGTTTCGGTGCAAATGGGTCAATCTGAGAAGAGGCGGGGTAAAGGAAGACCCGCACTATGGAATGACAACAGTGGATCTCAACAATCTTGGGTACGCAGACGAACCATTCGTCCTAGCCAATGATGTGGCGCAGGTTTTCTATGTGAAGGACATGTCTACCAAGCCGAGAAAAAGAAAAGATAAGGAAGCGAATACATCATACGATGAGCCAAAGCGCCACATAGTTCTTTCAGGGAAAAGAAACATCGTGGGAGTGGAGGACAAGACAGACATGTCAGAAGATTATGAAAAGTTTCATGAAATTGCTCCCTTCACAGTGAATGTTAACCCGAGCATCAAGTTAAACGATGAAGATTGTCCATGGTTACGGCACAAAGGGACACACGCGAAGAAAAAGTTTTATATCCAAAGATCCCACTCTGGGATGTGACCGGCTTCTCTAGTTAGTTTCCGGACTTATATATCTGGAAAGTCCCACTTCGGACAAACCGGAGGGAATCTTTGTAATAGAACTCCGACTTATGTGTTTTGGCATTTGAAACGCGAAGAAATATTATGTCCAAAGCCACGTCATCAATTTTCAACCCTTTCTGACTTCATTTGCTATTTTTCATGCATTTACTGATTTTTTTGAGCTAAATGACCATGAAATTGAAAAGCACTACAAATCACAATCAGAAAAGGTTGAAAGTAGGCATGGTATCATCATTTCACCCACATAGCATGTGCTAAAAAGTTGAGAGGGTTACGGCAAAAACTGGATGCACTTCGTGTACAAAATGGACAATCTCTTTCGAAGTATCACGCTTTCGGACGAAAACTCGTCTGTTACAAAGGCATTTCATTTTTTTAAATAACCTAAGAATTACCAAATTGAATATAATGATAAAACACACTAATATTAAACAGCAGAAAAAAGAATCACTGAAAAATCTTTTTTTAAAATAAAGTTATTCACAAACTAGTGATTCACACAAATTTCAAATAATTCAAATTTGAAAACTACTGGCACTAACAGAAAGTTTATAATTTTTTTGACCTAAAGCAAAAAGATTCACTCAGAAACTCTAAATAAAGCAAAAAACAACCAAGAAACAAAAGAAAATAAATATAGAAGAAAACAAAAAAAAACTGAAATGTAAAAAAAAAGCCCGCCTACTGGGCCGCCACGGCCTGCATACGACTAGACACCTACTAGTTGGGCCAGGATGCAGGCCCGCAAGGCCCAGTATGGCCCACAGGGCAGGAAAGAACGGTAGGCCTTGTAGGCCTGCTTTAGAGAGGAGCTCGAATGAGCTACCGCGCCGGGGTTTATAAACTAGTGCGAGCGCCCTTCGCTGGGCGAGGTGGGACTAAACATCCACCACACTGCGCCGTGCCAGGAACAGGCCTTTAGTCGCGGTTGGAGCCACCAACCGCGACTAAAGGTGAATTTCATCCAGTCCAAGTGGCGGGAAGCGAGACCTTTAGTCGCGGTTGGTGGCTCCAACCGCGACTAAAGGTGGCCTTTAGTCACGGTTGGAGCCACCAACCGCGACTAAAGGCTCTCATATATATAACTCCACTTACGATCCTCTCCATTCTCTCGACGCCAAACACAGACGACGCCGCCAGGCTGCTGCCCGCCGCCGCCTGCCCCGATCGACGCCGTCGCCGCCCCCGACGCCGGCCGCCCGTCCCTCCTCGTCGACCCCTACTCCGGACGCGCCCTTCCTCGCCGATCCCCGACGGCGCCGCCGGCCCCCGTGCGCGCGCCCGCTCCTCGCTGCGCCGCCTGCCCCGACGCCGTCGCTGCCCCCGATTCGCCTCGCCTCGCCGTCGCCCCGCTGTGAGCTCAGTTCCTCCCTCTCCCCCCTCCCTCGCCCCCTGCCGCACGCCATGGCCGCCCGTCCGGCCCCGAGCCCCCCCCCCCCCCCCCCGCGCACACATGCATGAACACACACACACACACATTTTCTATTTAGATGTTTTAGTTGTTTTTCATTAGTATATATGTATGTATGAATGCATGTTAGATGGATATAATTAGTGTTTAATTAGTATAGATTTTTTTTATATAATGTTTCTTTTTCTGTTTTTAATGGATGTATAGAAGTATGCATAATTAGTGTTTCTTTTTCTGTTTTTTAATTTTTTATACTTTTAGTTATAGAAATGTTAGATGAATGTTTTTTAGTTTTTTATACTTTTAGTTATAGCTAGATAAATGTTAGATATAAAAACGTTGAGGAATTTTGACATTTGATCCAATGTATAGCAATTAGTATTTGCAAAAGTTGCATATTTTAATGTTGTATTTGCAATAGATTTTCTTAGTCCTTTAAGGGATTAATTATCAGGAATGCCCCCATTATGGATGTGCACAAGTTGATCCAATTTCTTTCTGATCTCATGCATCTACCTTTCGGATCTCTGAATACTAAATTGTTTTATCTTTCTTCTGGATTAGTTAAATAAAAGCTATGGACAATACCGGCAGAGAAGGAGAAGAGGCTGTGTTCGACATCATACGCTCCACGAGCCCAGATGATCATGATGACGGCTCGCAATATCTGAACCCTTCGGGTGAGGGTATGATGTTTGATGAAGACGAACGAATAGATGAAGGTGACGACAACGATGTTGACGAAGAAAATGTTCTTCAAATAACAATGACCGGCGAGGTATATTTAATATATAAGCCATCCGGTGATCATTACATGTCTTAATTGATTTGTATGTATTAACGAATCGATCTTTCTTCTTTTAGGCCTCCGGATCGAGCAAATCTTGTACAAGCGACAGGGTAGTTCGAGGCAGGGCCAAAAAGTTGGACAAAGGCGTAAAGTTCAACATCGATTCCATCAAAACATCAACTGGCGAACCGCTTGAACCTAAGAAAAATGCGACCACGTTCAAGAATCAATGCGGAGTTATTGTCAGGGACCAAATCCCGATCTCCGTTCAAGAATGGAGAAAGCCAGCAAAGGGAGATCGAGCAGGAGTTACTTTTGTCAACGAAAGAGCAAAAGATGTGCTTTGGACTACGCTCATGGAACATTTCACCCTACCAGATAATTTGACAGATGTAGATCTGAAGAAAGTCAGAAACTATGCTCTTAAAAAGATGGCGATCGCATTCAACACCTTCAAGAAAAATGCATGGGCTAAGTACGTCAAATCAAAAAAGAAGACTCCAGAATTCACGGGAGCACTGGTGAAGGCAAAAGATCACTGGGACGCTTTCGTGAAGTTCAAGGAATCGGAAGAAGCTAAGGAACTGTCGAGGAAAAACAAGATTAATGCTGCGAAAAAGAAGTGGCACCATCGTTTGGGGCCAGGTGGCTACCAGGTGGCCCTGCCTAAGTGGCATCAATCTGAGCAAGAGATGATTAGTAAACGGGTCAGTCCAGTTACATTGACATGCCCCCCCAGGTGCAGGACATGGTTTTATGCGCATGGGGGGAAGTTGGACCCAGAGACAGGGCTGGTTATGGTGAAGGCAAGTCTTAAAGAAGCGATAGACGAAATACTTATTGCAATAGAAGAAGCTCGATCGGGGGTGTTCACGCCCAACAGAGATAACGACGAGCTTACGCGCGCCCTGAAGAATCCTGAACACCCGGGAAGAACACGAGGCAAAGGCGTTGTTCCGTGGTATGAGGGGTTTGCGGATTGGAACGACGACTATAGAAGCCGTGCGAGAAAGAAGAAGCATGAGGAGCAGAAGAAGAAGGAGGAAGCACTCCGCCTTGAAGGCCTAATATCCTCGCACCTGGAGTTGGAACGATTTGTCAGGCGGCAGCAGGAGCAGATCGACTCACTCAGCCAGGAAAGGGCGTCTCAGCGGCAGCATGAGCAGATCGATCCAGCATTGGATAGCACCGTCCCATCTATGCCGAGAAGCAGCGTGGGTTCCGCCCCGGCCGATATCGATAATGCACTGCTAGCTAGCTACCCTGTGGATGATATCAAAGACAGGACTAACTGTGAGCTACACATGAAAGTGAAGAACTTATCCATGAAGGTGGCGGACGGCTATGCTTTAGCAAATCCCCCTGAAGCAACCTTCCATTGCAATCCCATTCCAGCTGGCTATGCTCGTGTCGGGGTTGATGAAGTGATGTCAGCATATCACGAGCTACAACTTGACATTCTTGGAGGTGACGAGGAGAGAACACTGGGAGAGGCCATACATCGTATCATTCTATGGAAAAAGGATTGCATCGTCTTTCCAAGGCCACCGACTCCTCCTCCTCCAAGTCCGCCGCCGCGTCAGTCGACTCCTCCTCCTCCAAGTCTGGCACCGCGTCAGCCGACTCCTCCTCCAAGTCTGCCGCCGCGTCAGTCGACTCCTCCTCCTCCAAGTCCGGCACCGCGTCAGCCGACTTCTCCTCCAAGTCCGGCACGACGTCAGCCAACTCCTCCTCCTCCAAGTCCTCCGCCGCTTCAGTCGACTCCTCCTCCTCCAAGTCCGGCACCGTGTCAGCCGACTCCTCCTCCAAGTCCGGCACGGCGTCAGCCAACTCCTCCTCCTCCAAGTCAGCCGACTCAGCGTGCTCCGCCTAAGCAATAGCGGAAGAGAGAGGCCGTAGCTACGACGGCTAGCGGTACAACAAGCAAGAAATTCAAATATGGTCCAGACCTCAAGCCTCTTCCGAAGTTGTCTTACCACCTGACTCAGGAGGAACTCGACGACGCATGTGATGCCCAATTGAAGGCCCATTTTGCACCGCGCCGCCAAAGGAGAAAGTACCTGAGCATGTATCACAACACTTTATTGATATGGCTCGACCGGCTGACAATCAGAAGGACTCCGACTATGTGCGGTCTATCAAGAAGTCATATTCTGCAGGGCAAAAGGAGTCGAGCTCGAGCTCGAGCCAAGCAGTTGGCAAAAAAAGCGGGAAAACTGTTCCCCAGCTGGGAGAACAAGCAGTGCAATCGATCCCCCCGCTCATTGTACAAACACATGTGAGTACCGCCGATCGGCCGGCAATAACCGACGATCTTAGAAGGCAGGCTAAAGAGGCCGGTGTCACTGTTGAACAACTCCTAGGCCTTGAGGAAATCCCCGGGATTACAGAGGAGGAAGTAAAATACCAATATGTCCGTGGCAAACCTCTGGTCAAGCCTGACGAAGTCAAGCTTCTACCAACGAGAATGTACGAGTTGCATACGTGGTACGTGCAAAAAACAGCAAATACCAATGAAGAGTCCCTCATGGTGAAAGTCAGGAAAAGGCATTACTTCCATAAAAAAGACGTGTGGATTCATTATTCAGAGTTGCTTCAGTTATTCAATCAAGACGCACTCGACAAATCTATCGTCAGTTGCTATTGTCTGTAAGTGATTTCTTTCTGTAATTTAAGTCTCTAGCTAGCTAGCTAGATGTGCTCTCGTTCATTAACTGTAATTATCCTCACTATATTCTTTTCTGTGGTATTATGCAGAATGAAGATGTATGAAATGAAAAAAACTAGACGCTATGGAGTTGGGTTCATTGACCCAAATACGATTAATCAGGCGATATGGGAAGATCAATATTCGAGAGAAGACACAGAGAGATTCCTGCTAGAGTTTTTGAAGCAACTAAACACCCAACCAAAAATACTACTTCCTTACAACTTCGGGTGAGTGTTACTATATCTTGTACTACAAATTCTATTTTTTGCTTACTAGATGTCAATAAGTGTAGTTGATGAGTTATGCACATGCCCGCTTATTTATAAAAAACGTGTGCGCATGCAGTTTTCACTGGATCTTGTTAATCATTGAAGTTGACAAGGGAAAAGTTGAAGTACTGGACTCACTATATAAGGATCCATCCGAATACGCAACCGTGAAGGGGATGTTCGACAGGTAATTTCAATCATTATCGCACTATGTCTGCCTCTTTACTTCATTTCCTGATATCAACTAGTTAATAACTCCTTTATTCATTTTCTTTGCCGGCGGGCAGGGCTTGGAAAAAGTTCATCGAAGAGGTCCCCGGCCAATGGAAACAACAGCTGAAATGGGTGCGATCCAAGGTAATTAAGTAGTACTAGCTAGCTACGTCCGTGTATCTCTTTAATTCTAATTTCAATACCATTATCATGCTTGATTAATTATTACCTGATTGAATTTTATTCTCGTAAAGTGCATGAGGCAGGAGAAGGGGAATAGTTTATGCGCATACTACGTTTGCGAGAATATTCGCATGATCACGTCTGAAAGGAGCATAGATGAAAAAACTCTTTGGGTACGTTTGCCAGAACACTATCCATAATTTTTTTATCATGATCTAGCTAATATATATACACACAACTAATATATTCATCTTGATCTCCTGATTATAGATGATAGAGATGCGGGGCAGCTCCTACCAACGGCTCGCGTACGAGCAATTCAAGAGGAAATAGCTGGATTTCTGGTCGACCGGTCATAGATCCCAAAGGAGAATACCATTACAAGATCAAGCAGTAATGCCCTGCATATGTAATGATCCGCAAATTGTAGGAGAAATTGTATATACCAAATTGTATATATATATGTATGTGAATGGTCGTCGTACGAGAAATTCGATTTATATATATATGCACAACGTGTACAGTATGTAGTAGCGTAATATATGTTTGAAATGAAAAATAATTAAATGGAAAACACAAAATTAAAAGGAAAAATAAACCAAAATTAAAAGAATTAAATACTTTTAGTCCCGGTTGGTGTTACCAACCGGGACTAAAGGCTCCACCTTTAGTCCCGGTTGGTAACACCAACCGGGACTAAAGGTCCCCCAGCGAACGGCCCCGGCAGGCGCCACGTGGTGGGCCTTTAGTGCCGGGCCGTGACGAACCGGGACTAAGGGGGGGACCTTTAGTCCCCCCCCTTTAGTGCCGGTTGTAGAACCGGCACTAAAGGGCCTTACAAACCGGGATTAAAGGCCCGTTTTCTACTAGTGATCATCCCGAGTCAAATTCGCAGTTGTCTCATGCTTTTTCGGGTAGTCTTTTGTATGTCCCGCGGCTATAGCACTGTGGCTCCTTCTGCATTTGTCATCCGCACTTTGCCATGTGCACTGAACACCATAAAATGTACGGCCATGTACTCTGCAAGCTTTTGACATTCGAACTTTCCGCCACTTTCGCAGATTCTTCATATGTAACTCTCGTCCATCTCCAGATGTGTCCACCACAATAGACACAGTCACCAACTTGAACTTGGTACCGCCAAGACTGCTTAAACACCATCTCCACACTTAGTCTGACCACCAGTGCTGATTTGTCACTGTGTCCCATGCGTACCGCAAGTCTTGCCGCTATTACCGCGTCGAGTCTTCATTCCCGGTCGAGTATCTTGGGTCACGAACCCACACGAGCTGACCCCCACTGCAGAGAACCACCGGTCATTGCCGACCGATGTCGAGTTTCATGTATCACTCGGACCACTTGTCCACAACATGAACAAAATGTCCCTCGCTTTTCCTGCTGAAACATGCTTCAGCTCTCCGTCGACCTATGTCGTAGCCCCTCCATTACAACCGAGTGAAGTGTTCCATCAGACCTCAACTTCACCTTCAACATGACTTCATGATAGATGATCAGTCCCTCACATCTGTTGACTTCAAGCTCCCCACGACATCGACTTGTTGAAGGGCACAAGCCCTCAGACCTACGCCACGTGTTTTCACGCCCAGGAAATGATGATCTAGATCTCTCGAAAACCTGACGGAAAACAACTCAAAACGAAACGTAAGCAAAAAAGTTGCAATACGCACATTGGAAAAAATGACAAAATTTAATGGAAGTTTCCTTTGGGGTTGGCGGTAGCACGCGAAGAACAAGACATGTGGATCCACCCGCCCTTGCTAGCGGGAAAAAAAGTCATATACGACCTGGGTCGTACGCAGCCAATTTGGTGACCCTATTCTATGTGTGACAGCTGGCAAAACCGAATCTCAAAGCAGCAGCTCTCCTTTCCATGGGCTGCGTGGTGTCCGGTGGGGCACGGAACAAGACGCCAGCACAGTCCATGTGGAGTGCAGCTACTGTTGAGAGCAGGTCGAGCAAACTGAAAAATAGCTCACTAACTAATTAGCTACTAGCAGGGCAGAAGTGCAGCGGCACGCCGCGCCTGTTTAAGTGCCCATTATTGAATTATTTGTTGACCATTCATTTGTTATTTCCGGTTGAAAGATGTGATGAACAGAGATAGATGGAGGTGAAGAAGTATAAACATTGATTTTTGGGATTACATTGCATTGCTAGACAATAGAAGTTGCACTGGAAGATTATATGGTATACAGTTGAAAATAAGAAACAGCTAGTGAAGTGAATCATGGGTTGTCGATTTTCAGGGCGGGTTGCTTCTACTTTCATGCCTCACTTCATCCATGTCACTCTGAAAAAAGATAAAGGGTACGCGTAAATTAACATGGCAAGGTTTATTGTCAGGAAGCAATGACAATACTAAGCTCACTGATTGTGTTACAAATTAACGCAAACGAAGATATAACTTACAAAAAACATAAATGGAATGATAAATATTTGAACCATCTACGATGTGTTGTGGATGTCAAGAGATGAACAAAATGTCTTAGGAGAATAAAAGATATAAGTCAAGTATATCCTTTCTATGTCTAGAATGTTCAATAAAGCAGCAAAAGATCATGCTAGCAAATCGAAAATGCCATGAAATTTATTTTATTGAAATAAGGAAAGAAAAAAGAACTAAATATGTCATTACAAAACTAAACCTAGTGAAGCTGACTGAAAGATGTCTGGAAAGAAAACACATGCCTACTAAAGCGAGGGATGTCCATATATACTCAAATAGATGTACCAAACAATGATATACACGTATTTAAGCAAATGAGAGATATACATTGGCTAAACATTGGATGACAAAGATGCACAAAGGAATAGGCAGTTATGCATTGAAGAAGAATATCATTAACTCCAAGACGTGTACATGTAGTCACTATTTAATCTCTTGTCATGCTCATAACTTACACTGAATCAAGAACTTATGCTCTTCTTTCTCAACTGTCATATTTTCATATTATGCACGTGATGCAAACGGATACTGCTTATAGTAGAAAATATAGGGAAAAGGGAACATATTCTTTTGTCTTACGATCTTCATATACAAATCGTGTATTCTTTAGATCTAAGCAGTCTATAAAATAAGATAAGCCATGCTATGGTTTGGAAAATTTGATACATGAAAATTACTAATACAATTAAGATGGCTATTCCTTCTTTTTGAACTCAAATTGGTATTCTAAGAAGTATTAAGCTTAGCTGCGAACCGATCCAAAAATCCTAATTAATTCAAAAATACCGGTCAAGGAGTATATAAGGGTAGATACACTTTTGTGGGGAATTCAAAATAAATTTTGCAAAGAGAGAGAAAGAAAAGCTGAAGAAGAAAGACGAACAACATTTCAAGGCATCAATTTAAATAGGATTCATGATGCCTAATCAACATTTAAGCATAGTTCCTCTCCTCCCTCCTCTAATCTGGTATAAATGAAGTAAGAATAATGGTGTGTGTAAAGCCGTGCCCATGGAAATTTAAACCCTAGTAAGAACATGTGTGGCAAAGAATATCAATAGCTCTTGAGCACATGAACTTTCTCTCCATATATCCAATACAATGTAAATAGTGTAAAACATATTCTAGAAATGCTATTTGAGTTTAATACATAAACAAATAACTAAAATGATACCAATAGGTGACTAAGAAAAGAAGGACGACACCTGAAAGGAAAGATTGTCAGGCTGTTACTTGTGCCTTCTCACTTTGGTTCAGCTTGATGTTCCTCCTTGTATCTGCTAGAAAAATATCAAACGAAAGATGAGGACATAAGATGAGAAGACACAAAGTCACATACCAAGTAATTTGTTGTAGCTAGGCATGAACTAATAGAGTGAATTACTAATGTCCATGTGGTGTAAACTAACACAACGATGTGGTATAAACTATCAGAGTGAATCACTTATATTCACCTGGTCTAGGCAACTACAATAAATTACCCCTAAAACATGACAAAAACTCTCCTGTTCTCTGAATTTCACTTAGACTGAATAGAATTGAACATTGGGAGGAACAATTGATTATTTCAGTATATCTCAAACCTTCATATTTTTTACTTGTTCCTCTGCCTTATCGAACTATCTGTCATCCATGAAACTGGTCAAGTATTGTTCACTTGTCCTGAAACTACATCTGAACCTGTATGGCTGTATCCAGACATGATATAATTTAGATGGCTTCATAGTTTACAAAACTGGCAAAATAAAGCACAACAAAAGTAGTCCACTTCGGTACACAGAATATGTATACATATTCCCAAACTGAAAACTGCACCAACGTCTCCATGAAGCACTTCATCTGAACCGCCAGCTCCACAATTGCTACTGAACAGAAATGTTCAGAGAGATCAGTAAAAAGTGAATCATACTGCAAAGAAAAAGAAATAATTGTTGAATAGCAGTCAAGTTCAGTACACATGATATTATACATATTCCCAAATTGAAATCTGCACCAAAGTGTCCATGAAGCACTTCATATGGGCCGCCAGCTCCACAATTGCTACCGAAAATAAATATTCAGAGAAATCAGTAAAAAGTGGATCGTATTACAAAGAAAAAGAAATAGTCGTTGGATAAATTACTGAATCTTCTTTCATTGCTGTAGACTTCAAAAGGCAGCAGAAAAGAAGCTTTTTCATGAAAATCCATAGCAAATACTGCAACAACTGTCATACGAATCGCGTAGTTAGTACAACCTGTAAGAAGAGTAAGAAGGACATGTGTATGAACTGGAGGAGACAGACATGTATAAATTAGAACAACACCTCAAACACAATCACTTTTCTTTTGAGAATCTGAAACACAATCACTTCACCAGGTATTGTTCACTTGTCCTGAAACTACATCTGAACCTATATCCAGAGCCTGGAACGGATTGAGTGAAAAAGGTCGAAATGAGCTGGCATCCATGCCTTCCGAGGTGTAGTGTGCATACATGTGATGGTGGCGAGGTGCCCACAGACGCATACACCAGGCTGACCTGGTTGGAGATGCAAGGCTTGGAGAGCAGCCTTGTCACGGGGGAGGCTGGCGGTACATATTATGATTCCATGTCATGTCCAGACCGGAGCTCAGAGCATGTCAAACTAAGAAACAACAAACGCTCAACGACGAGGACACCTCCCCCATGGCCTCGCACTTGCGGCACCGTTTGGAGTCCGGCGTCCTTGTGGGGCGCCATGCCGACGACGACGATGCGGGCTGCACGAACGGCAGGAGGAGTGTGCACAGAGCGAGTCACAGATGGCACACTCCAACAAGGTCTTCTCCTCCTTCCCTGTCGCCAGGAATGCGGCGGACAATGACCGCCGCCACGGCTATCTTGTATGCCAGCTTCAACAGCGCCATGAGAGCCCTCTTCGTGTTTGCCGCGGCCGTGTCAGATCCGGAGGAGGAGGTGGTGCCGCCAGCGCCGCGCCGGGAGCGCGTGCAGCCGGTCAAGCCGGCGAGGTCGATGATACAAAGAAGCACCGCAAGCGCGAGGATGACCACGACATCGGAGTCGATGGCGAGGTCGACTGGGAGAGCTCTGCGGCGGGGAATGGCCCAACGGAAACGGGGAAGTCACGCTGCCGCGGTCTGATTTCAGCCGCCTACAGGACGCAAGTAAATCAATGACGGAGGCCACGGGATGCTTACCGGCGATCGGCAACAGCCGGTGCTGGTGGGCGAAGGCGTCAAGATGATCCCCTTGCCCAAGCAGAGGTGGAAGAAGGGCGTGGGTAGTGACGCGAGGGTGCACGGCCGGTGGCCGCAGTGGCTGCGACGGCGACCAGAGGCCCGGCGGCGTTAAACCCTATCCAGAGGCGACCGATGCCTCTTCCAGAAAATAGAAACGCACGATAGGAGAAGCCTCCAGATGGGTCCTACCAACGACGCTTCGAGCGGCGAGCGGCGACCGGCGAGGGACGACGCGTCCACGCCGCCGGAGGTCCACGTAGAAAAGCCCGAGCGGTGAACCAGTATAGAAACCGGTAACAAAACAGAAGAAAACCCGATGCTGAACCAGAAAAAAACCAGGTACACGTGTCAGCATGGGAAGGAATCACCGTATGAACCGAGAATTCACCCCAGCCGGGCTTGCTTAGCCGCTTTAATATATTGTTATATGAGCTGCGGCTATGTTTTTTTATTTCAACAATCACGGTGGTGGTTGCGGCGGCTAAGTATTTTTATTTCAACAATCACGGCGGTGGTTGCGGAGGCTAAGTTTTTTATTTCAACATGGCATATTCTTCCTGGTGAGGGGATGGCAACATACTTCCGTCGCCAATAATCAACTACTTGCAGCACTCTACTCTGTCCACTCGATCACCATTTGGATTTGGGTGTCCGTCGATTCGGCCAACTTCGATTTTTCAGTAGCTTGATTGGCCGTGTCATTTGCCGCCATGAAGGTGAGTTTTGCTGAGCAATCTTGCTGATCGGTAGCAGCTTCCCCCTCAAGATAGTAGATACTGGTTAGCAGACCATCGATCTGTTAATTTGTTGCTCATCTCGTTTTGTTCTTTCTATGTGGATCGCAGCGGAGGATGGTGATCAAGGTGGCGCTGACCGACCTCAGGCAGCAGCGGGAGGTGATCAAAGCCGTTTCCATTCTCCATGGTACTAGTACTACCACTTCCCTTCAGTTTTTTCTCTCATTTCGAGTCTTGCTCGTGAGTTCGTTTGTGACGCGAACGTCGACGATGAGCCTCAGGTATCGACGCGATTACTGTGGACTTGCGGCGCGGGACGATCACGGTCATCGGCGCCGTCGACCCCGTCGACGTCGTGGGCTAGCTGCGAAGGTTGTTTGGGATTGCTGAGATCGTCTTGGTCGGGCCCGCCAAGGAGGAGGAGGAGAAGAAGAAGAAGGATGAGGAGGAGAAGAAGAAGAAGAAGAAGGAGGAGGAGGCGGAGGAGAAGAAGAAGGAGGCGGAGGCTCCTCGGTACAAGTTTACAGTTGGGTACTTGAACAGCATCACGAACAATTTCTCCGAGGAGCACATCATTGGCCGTGGTCGGCATGGAGTAGTCTACAAGGTATTATCCCCGAAGCGCATAATAACTCCTAATTTCACTAGTCTCCACTCTCCAGAGTCTTGTCCGCGTATTATTAGAATCTAAAACGAAAACAGAGCAGCGCTACAAAGAGCAGCAGAACCTAATCAAATCATTCTCTGTAAGACCTGCCATATTTGCATCGTTGAAACCTCCTATCGAAGATCCAGTTTCTGCAAAACTATCTTTGTGGTGAAAATTCTCAGCCATCCCATATGCTCTGACCCATGCAAAGAAAAGTTTATAAAAATTTGCAACACCCAATGACAACTTAGACTACTACTTCCTTTCAATCCAATGGGATAACCATTCATCTCTTCAAGCTTCTGAAATGATGCAAACTTGATCGTGAAAGATCTATGCCCATTATCCTTAGCAAGCCATTCGCCTTCCCATTGAAACTATCTTCTACAAATTGTTGCCAAGAGCTCAGTATCAACCTAGTTCATTCAATCCTCCACCGCCTCGTTAGGCAGGCCAATTCGTTCACCCATCACATAAATCATTACGCCGGGCACGGTCCCCTCGTAGATTCTGATCGCCATCAATTCCTCCACGAATGATCTCCCTTCCACGAATGGAGACACGCACGCCACTCCCAACTCCTATTTGGTGCCTTAAGCGCCGGTTAGAGCACATTTTGCTAACCGGCGCACACCCCCTCCACAGCAATCGTATCTAAATGGGTCGGCCCATGTAGGTTCTCTTCACCGGTTTTCTCATTTTGATTTCATTTTACGATTTCTTTTTTCTTTTTCACTTTTGTTTTACTTTTTTATTTTATTTTACTTTTTTTTACCAAATTTGTGAACTTTTCATAATTCCACGAACTGTTGTAGCTATTTGAATTTATTTTTTTGAACTTTTGATTTCAAATCCGTGAAATCTCCCAAATTTCATGAACTTTATTTTTCAAATTATGGAAATTTTCCAAATCTTTTGTGAACCTTTTTTTTTTCAAATTTGAATTTTTTTTCCATTTTTGCAATTTTTTCAAATTATGGGCTTTCAAAGTCTTGAACATTTTCCAAATTTTCGAACTTTTCTCAAATTTGCAAGTTCTTTTTCCATATTTTATAATCTTTTTTTAATTTGTTGAATTTATTTTTTTAAAGTTTACAGTTTTTTGTGAACTTGTTTCCTTTACAAAAAAATCAACGGTCAACTCTCCATGTGCAATGAACAACGGTCTCTTCTGAACTGATCAACGATCAACGGTCACAGGCCCGCCAGTTAACCAATTCTTAAAAAAAAATCTCAGCTGGGCCGGCCCATACACTCACTCACGTGCCTAAGCGCCAGTTACCCAATTAGGAGCCCTTCACGCCAGCATCTTGCTCTGGGAGCAACTACAATAGAAGTTGGGCTTGCAGTGCAAAAATAGAAAAAATAGTCCTGAGCCATCAGATTATAGATGGATGCACACGTTCGTGGGGAGGGATCTCAGGCCACTTAAATGGATATTTTGTGAAAACCCCCTAGTGACAGTTACATAAACAGAACTTTGCAATAACCACCTCAAGTACCTCATCTGCCTCTCCAATCGTTCTATCCAGCGACCATTTATAGTAGATCTGCACATTGATGATGCCCCCAACCCTCTTAGTTTTATAAAATCTTTGCACATATTTATTGCATGAAATTTATATATATTTCAGTGCATTAGTGGCTTGTACAACATCACTAACTATGCAAAGAGGCTGTACATATTTGTTGCTAAAAATTATATCAATATCTATCACAATTATGTGATCCCCTTCAAGCATAACTAAATATACATGTCAAACTGGAACAAGAGACTCTGCATACATATCAAGTAATACATAAGAGGATCATTTTTAGTACTTGACCAGTAAGACTAACTCTTATTTATAAAGGACTAATATAATCATAGCTCAACAAGCATTGCCAATTAACAATTGCATCAGCTTTACTATCTTGAGGGTACATGACCAAGAAGCTATAGCCTTTCCCTCCAGTTCCGCTGCTTCTTGCTCATCGAGCTTCATGTGCTGGGAGAGATCACACCAAACAAACACGATTCAGTTGAGCACAGGTATGTTCGGTGTATGCTTAACAAAATAATTAAAATTATCTTGCAGATAAATTCTTGCGATTGCAAGGGAACAATTAAAATTATCTTTGCTAAACGCTTCTTCTCTCCATCTCTAGTCCTTATGCTTCCAGATGTCACATCATTATCCATCTACAAATATGAGGACACTTTTATAGTTTACATCACGGGGCAAGAAATAGAAAAATATGGAAAATACTTTAATCAAGCATAACTAAATGTACAAGCTGCATTTTCGCGCAACACATACCACACCAAACAAGGATTCAACCTCCTCAACTTATTTGGAAGATGCTTCAGATTGTAGCTACAATAACTTGGAAGAGGTTACTTCAAAATGAAAAAAGTGCAGTGTCACAGAAGTTGTAGCTAGAACAGAATGCTACTTGTCCCAGAAGTTGGTAACATGTTTCAGACAAAATACTCTGAAGCATTACAAAGCGGATGCTTCATTCTTTGTATTGCTGCATCTATTCTTCAAGGTATATTACGCTCGAGAATGCTCATCTTTAGAGTTTCTTCTGTGAAAAGTTTTCAGCGGGTTAGCACATTATCGTTTTAGTTTTTGTGTCCTACATTCAGCCCGTTTCTACATGTTCCGTTTCCTGCTGAAAACAGTATTTCAGTTTCCCCTACTCTGTACTATGATGCGCTCTCCAACATATGACCTTTAATACTTCATGTTGCTGTATCCCCCTTAGTAATGAGGTCGAGCTGTAAAGGCAAACGATTTTTCTGTAATTTCGAGTAAATTTCTGAAATACCGATGTACGTAGTATACTTTGAATTAAATTCGTCAACAATCAACTTTTTCTGTAGCTAGAGGATATGCTTTATGACTTAGCCATCTCTAATGGAGTATGAGGAACATCATGGTCAGTGGGCATTTGAAATCGCTACATTCTCATTAATACTAGCAAATACAACATTTTCTTACGTCTAAAATTTCAGTATGTTGGGTTGAAATTAACTTCTCGTACTAACAGAACTAATTTCAGGTTAAGTCGGCTCTTAACAGATGGATCTTCGATAAAGTAGTGTAAGACAACTAATCTAAGAGGATAATAGATCAAAGTGGATTGCACATAGCAATAAATAAATAAATTCATGGTACATTTATTCAGAGAAACATGAGTAACACCCTTCACCATGACAGTGTTCCCATCCTGTTAAATACACAACTGAGAATTTCTACAGAATGTGCAGATGCATTGGGCATTTGGGCTATATGCATTTACAAATGTATACTCAGGTCATTCATGGTGATATAAAGCATGGTAATATACTTCTAGATGATAGACTCCACGCAAAGTTAGCATAAACGAAATGATGGATTAGAACTAAAACGATTTCCCCACAGAATAGAACACGAGGTCGTAACGTCGAAAAGCATACCTGAAGTCTGAAATTTTCTTCTCCGCCGTCGGCAGAATGGCAGGTGGTGGAGCTAGGCGCGCGGGGGTTGGGGGGCGAGGTGGAGAATGGTGGGGCTGGGAAGGACAAAGGATGGGGGGAGGTAGTCCTCTGGACATCCTAGCACAGTACTGGGGCGAGCTTGTTGCCCCGCCAGACGTCGCAGCGCAGCACAAGGTGAGGTCTTTCGGGGCAGCTGCCCGACCGCCGCCGACGAGACGGTAGGAGCCGTCCGAGAGGAGATAGAACAACAGTTAAACAGGGCTTACTAGCTAACTGGGCACCGGATCTAGACCGCCGCCATCCTCGGCAAGCTAGATGTGATAGGCGAGAGGGGTTGGTCCAGGAGGGGATCGCGTTTGGGATTTTTTGTCCAAAAGGACCACCTGCCCAACGGAATTGTCAGAAAAGACCCCCTCCGGATAAAATTGGCAAAAAAGACCCCTGGGCCGTGGCGGCAGGCGCGCCAGCCGACACGTGGCACCTGTCGCCACGCCCGGAGGCGGCAACACTGTTCGTTGTACTGTTCACACGGGAGACGAGAAAAGCAACGATGAGGCGAGCGAAGAGTACCTGCCGCCTCACGTAGTGGCGGCAACACTGTTCATGAGGGGTGAACAGTAATTTCGAAAAAATAAAAAAAATAGCAGAAAAATTCAAAAAAATCTGAAATTTTGCACCCACTTAGAACACTCGATTGTCTTTGCTGCCAAAAAATTTCAGTTTTTTTTTTGAATTTTTCTGTTATTTTTTTGATTTTTTCGAAATTACTGTTCACTCGTGCGTGAACAGTGCTGCCGCCACTGCATGAGACGTCAGGTACTGTTCACTCGCCTCGTTGCCGCTTTTCGCTGCGCTCGCGCGAACAGTACAAATGAACAGTGTTACGCTTCCCCGGCGTGGCGGCAGGTGCCACGTGTCGGCTGGCGCGCCTGCCACCACGGGCCAGGGGTCTTTTTTGCCAATTTCATCTGGAGGGGGTCTTTTCTGGCAATTCTATTGGGCAGGTGGTCCTTTTGGACAAAAACTTCGCGTTTGGAGGAGAAGGATGTCGGGCGGAAATTAACCAGAACCGAGGGGCCTTTTTGCTAATTGTCCGTGCAGATCGCTCCACCTTAATCTGTACTGTCTATCTTCAATCGGAAGGCCCAGATTGTTTTTTCTATTCTTTCACCTGAAGCACGTCTTCTATTCTAGTCGTTTCCGCTTGGTCTAGATATGGCCACAATTTCTGAGAGCAACTAATCTGCGAGTATTGGAAACCCCGTAAGGGTCACTTTTGGTAGGATGGGAAGCCGCCGCCTCGTGCCTCTCTCTGGGCACGCCATCCAATTTTTTTTTTCTGTACACGCTTAGGCTTTCAGATGATATTTTTTGGTTTTTTTGGCTTCTCGGTTTCCCTGGTTTGTCTCAGGTTTTGAACAAAAAAAATCAGAAAAAAAATTGCAAGAACAAACGCGTTTGTTTTTCTGCGAGAGACACATATTTACTTCTCCTAGAAGCACAAATTTGCTTCCGCGAGAGGCACAGTCGTGCCTCTCGGTTCATTTTTTTTCCTTACGCGAGAGGCACAGTTGTGCCTCTTGGAAAAGGAAATAACACGTTTTTTTTCTTCCGTGAGAGGCACAGATTTATTTCTCGTAGAGGCACGGATTTGCTTCCGCGAGAGGCACAGTCGTGCCTCTCGAAAATGAAAAAAAATGCATTTTCTTTTTTTCTTTTCTTCCGTGAGAGGCACATATTTACTTCTCGTGGGGGCACGAATTTGCTTCTGCGTCATGCCTCTCGGAAAAGAGAAAAACATTTTGTTTGCTTGCGCGAAAGGTACGGACTTACTTCTGAAAGACCCGGATTTGCTTCCTCGAGAGGCACAGTCGTGCCTCTCAGAAAAAAGAGAAAAAAACATGTTTTTTTTGCTTCCGCGAGAGGCACAGATTTGCTTCTCGTGGAGGCACAGTTGTGCCTCTTTGGAAAGGAAAAAATGCCCCCGGTTCGGTTTTTTGTCAAAAAAAAGTTCATTCAAACTTATATATCAACATGGGATCTAAATTTGAAGATCTCGATGCCAAGAATCCAACGGTGAAAACGATTCGAGATTTGGACGTACGGTTTAATAGATAAATGTTTTTAATTAATGAATCTACGAAAAAAGGGAAAACTCCCAGGTTGCAACAATTGATACTCACTTGTTGCAACTTGGGGAAGTGAGGGTGACCTTTGCAAAAAGAACACCTTAATTAGTGATTTCGATAATTCCTTCTGACCCTTCTGCAATAGAGAATCTCTATCAGCATAGTCCGAAAGTCCACCTTGGCCCTATGGCCCAGCCCACAATTTTGAACTAGTTCCACCACCCACAGAGCTTGGCCCACCCCACCCATGGCGAGCCCTAGAGATTGATTCCCATCGCCGTCTCCCTTATCATGCCACCACAGACACAAAAGCACACCACCCCTAACCCCATACTTGTGGTCTAGCAAAAATCACACTCGACTCCAATCCTTTCTCTAGCAAATGCAATCTCGATGGCTCCCGCACCAGCGACACACCCAAGCAAAATCATCTTTGGTTCGCCGAGACAACTTCCATTCAGCTACACCGCCCCACCACTAGCGCCAAACAATGACCTTCACCCGCACAGCAACCGTCCCCGGGTCACTCCCGCACACCTGTGCATACGAGGTCCCTTGGAATCTCTGGTGCGCGTGTGATCACGATTGGACGCCCACAGGAAAAACCTAACCGCCTCTTGTGAGGCATCTCTCAATGACGATCCTACCATGGCTCCAACAGAAAACTTCCTACAATCAGCTTACCTAAGATCTAAAGGTGGAAGAGGCAAAGTGCCCATCTTGATCCATTAATTTCTATCACCCCTATTATTCAATGCTTAGCCAACAACACTCATTAGCATATGGTGACTCTGTAGATATGTTTTAACAGGGAGTACAGGACAACGGGATATGCATTGCTGTGAAGAAGCTTCATCTCATGCCGGGGCTTGACAACGAGGAATTCAAAAATGAGTTTAGCAGTCTTGTGAGGGTCAGACATCAAAATACTGTACGGTTAGTTGGTTACTGCCATCATACAGCACAATTGCTTGTTGAGCACAATGGAAAACAAGTTTCTGCTGGAGTGGAAGAAATATATTTAGGCTCCGAATACTTGCAGGGAGGAAGCCTTGAGAAGCACCTTTCTAGTATGATTATTCTCTACTTACACTATTATTTTTGCATGCAAACAGTGATCCCTGAAAATTTTACATCTTGGTAACACACATTTTGTTTATACTTCTATAGATGGCCCATGTGCGCTTTCTTGGCACACGTGCTACAAAATAATTAAAGGGATGTGTCAAGGCTTACATTACCTTCACAAAGGATTAGGGTATCC
Organism: Elymus sibiricus; assembly: GCA_039707655.1. Classification (NCBI taxonomy): domain Eukaryota; kingdom Viridiplantae; phylum Streptophyta; class Magnoliopsida; order Poales; family Poaceae; genus Elymus; species Elymus sibiricus. The sequence continues at coordinate 16,610,439 of CM077676.1, forward strand.
TATTTACCATCTGGAATTAAAACCAACAAAGATTTTGCTGGACAACGACATGTTGCCCAAAATTGGAGGTTTTGGTTTCTCTAGACTCTTTGATACAACAGAAACCTTCAGCACATCCGAAGTTACGCGAACAAGGTACTTTACCAACTATGACAAGTAATCAGATTATTTTATGAAGCTAAAATAAATTCTTTTGTACTATGCAGTGTATACATGCCACCAGAATACATCAGTAGACGGCAAATCACACAAAAAATTGATGTATTCAGTCTGGGCATTATAATCTTGCAAATAATGGCAGGAAAGGAGAACTACACTGAACATGCAGATATTGCTCACGAAAAATTTATTGAGCGTGTATGAAAAGAATTCTATATTATGAAATTGACACTTTTTATGAATATTAGGTTGTGCAATACATCAAGGCCTGCATGCTAAGGAAATGTTTCAATTTTGTAGGTGTATGGATACTGGGTAAATGGAATGCAGGGTACAATATCAAAGCATACTTCATGTGAAGTTAGTACATGCATTGAAATAGCTCTAGAATGTGTGGAATCCGATCGAGTTAAGAGGCCTACTATAAATGAGGTCATACAAAGACTGAATAAGATTGATATTGTTGAGTGCACATCTATAGGTGATACATATAGGACAAGGGAGTTTGCATTCGAGTTCTTAGAACATATTACAAATGGTTTTTCTGAGCGGAACCTAGTTGGCTGTGGTGAATATGGAATTATTTACAAGGTATGGAATTTCTTCATCTTCCGACTTTCATATGAACCTTACTGTTAACTACAAGAATGATGTGCCACAACAATAGAGATTCTCAACAGGGAGTGCTGGACAATGGAGAAGAGATTGCTGTTAAGAAACTTCATCAAATGTTGTCGATTGATGATGAACTATTCAAGAAAGAGGTTAATAATCTAATGAGGGCCCGTCACGAAAATATTGTACGGTTAGTTGGCTACTGCCACCATACATCACAAATATTTGTTGAGTACAAAGGAGAACATGTTTCTGCTAGCGTGGTAGAAAGAGCAATTTGTTTTGAATACATGGAAGGAGGAAGCCTTGAAGATCAACTTTCTGGTATGATTCCGCACTACCTGCACTAAATTATATTTGAATTTCCTACAATAAAATCAACTACATAAGAGGAAAACATGGTCTATTTACTCACCCTTGGATCCGTTCATCCATACACATCATTCATGCTTCAATCGGCTAGGTGTTGAGTAGCAACCAACAAGAAATGAGATAGATGTTAGTTTTGAGGGAGATAATGGAACTTTCTTTCCAGCATCTTGGCGTGGAAATCGGGCTGTATGGTGGATTATGTCATAGAGAAAACATACTTGATAATACTAATATACGTTTCATTTACTTGGTAATACTAACGTACATTTTATTTACTTATGCAGCTGAATCCTGCAGACTTGATTGGGACAAATGTTACAAAATAATAAAAGGAATGTGTGAGGGTTTACATTACCTTCATAATGCTGTTACTCCCATTTACCATCTAGATTTAAAAACCGGAAATATTTTACTAGATAAGGATATGGTGGCAAAAATTGGTGATTTTGGTTTGTCAAGAGTATTTGATACAATGCAAACCTATATGACAGCATCCCAAGTTATTAAAGGAACTCAGTAAGTTAATGACTCAGAAATAATTAACTAACTTCTTTTCTCAAACATTTAGAAAAATAATGTATTTTTTTTAACACAGTACAGACGCAAGCGCTCATATACACGCGCATACACTCACCCCTATGAACGCACACACGCACACCCTACCCCTATGAGCACCTCCGAGAGACTGAGCCGGCATATCATCTTGAAATTTACGAAGTCGCCGTAGGCACCTCGTCGTCGACGGGAACGTCTCCTCCCACTGAATGCGCATCGCCGGAAATCCTGAAATAAATCCAGGAATAAATGCAAGCACCAGGATTTGAACCCTGGTGGGCTGGGGATACCACAGTCCCTGTAACCATCCAACCACAGGTTGGTTTGCGAAAAATAATGTATTTGATGATTTGCAGTGGATACATGCCACCAGAATACATCAACGAATAGGGATGAAAATGGAGTGGAAACTTTTCGCTTTTCCGGAGGAAAAATGAAAACGGAGAGGAAATATGAAAACGGAAACGGAAATTTGCAAAACGGAAATGGAAATGGAATTTTTTTTGCGAAAACGGAAACAAAAGCGGAACTGTGTTTTCCGGTGGAACAGACGTGGAAACGGAACTTTCCGTTTCCGTGAATATGGAATTTCCGTTTCTACTATAGACCCATGGCTGCTTTGTTGCCCAACTACCAAACAACACACAATGAGATAATGAGCAGAATGAGCATGATGGATCATTTGAGGATCAACTTTTATTACCATACACACCCTATATGAAATAGCCATGTACTACTACAATACTACCCTATGTTGCTAACACAACCATATTATTTTGTAGCCATGTTAACAATTCCATAAAAAAATTGTTTTTGTGTGTATTTCTCTATGATTCAAGGGTGTTGTAAGTTCCGGTCCACACAAAGTTTTGTTTTCGTGTCTGCTCTGTATTCGCTCCGTGTCTGTTTCCGGTAGTATATGTTTTCGTATTTGTTTCCGGGGTTTCTGTATTCGTTTCCGCTTCTGCAAAAAAATATGAAAACAAATATGGTAGCAACCAGTTCCGTCCGTTTCCGCGCCGTTTTCATCCCTATCAACGAACATAAAATCAGTCCAAAGTTTGATGTATTTAGTCTCGGGGTTATAATTATACAAATAATGGCTGGAAAGGAGGGCTACTTCAACTATCCACACACCCCTTCAAAAGAATTTATTGAGCATGTAAGTAAGAGGATCAGCATCACGGAAAAAATAGCACGTATTTTATTGTGCCTCACCCCCTGTTGTCCATGCATGATTCTTTTGGCATTATGTTTCAATTATGTAGGTACGTGAAAAATGGCAAGTGAGGCTGCAGGCAACAATGCCCTCCCATTTGCCTGAAGAAGTGAGGATATGTATCGAAATAGCATTAAAATGTGTGGAGGATGACCGAACACGTAGGCCTACGATAGCCCAGATTGTGAACGAATTAAATAACATTGGTATTGCTGAAAGTTCACCAGTAGGTCAGGTACATATTCTTTTCTCCCATGGATAAATCTCTTTTTCACCATGACTATCCTTATTACTTTCATCACCGTGCTTTAATTTATATATGTTCCGTGCCCTAACCTGAAATTATAAATGTGTTCCCTGCCCAGATTTGCCGAGCTACTTATTCTGGCCCGCAACAGGTGCCGCAGACGCAACAAGGAGGAGGCCAAGTAAATTACTTGCATTGAGTTAGAAACATTTTTATTGTCAAATATAATATCATTTCTGCATAACTAAAAAGACCGCAAATGGGAGTTGCACCCACTAAGAATTTAACCATTGGTTGCTTTCCTATCTTAAAAGCTAGTTGCCGAACATATCATCGATGCTAATAGGGGCCGCTAAATGCACCGATGATTATTTTCACATGTTAAATATAAAATACCAGCAATTAAACCTTCATTTTGATGGGCTGTTGGAGAAAAGACCAATTTACCTTGCCATAGACGTTTGAGTGTCTGTTTTAAAAGTAACAAAGTTCAATATTTTTAGAATGAAGATCGTGACTGTCTCATTTAATAATTACATACCTAAGGAACATAAGGTGCGTGTGTGTGTGTGTGTGGGGGGGGGGGGGGGGGGGGTAGGGATGCAAGTTGGATTTTTTTTAAATTTTTTTTTTTGAGAATCAGGGATGCAAGTTGGATGTTTAGTACAAAATGAACTAAACGCTCCAAACTCTCTTAATGAATGATTTAACAGTTCCACTGCTTACATCCCAAGTGTATGAACCCCTACATGATTTAACAGTTCCATTCTGGATGCAGCGGGCAAACAAACTGACTGCATTGAAGACCTCATTATCCACTCACTTCAACTATTGGCGAGAAAGACTACAGCTACGCGGACGCTGCTGTTCTGATCCCGAGCTCATGTGAGCTCGGGTGAACAGTAAAAAAAAAATCAAAAAAATCTGATTTTTTTTTGTTAGAAACATTGATGTTTTTTCCACATGCGTGCAAAATTTCATCACTAGATGATATTCGTGAAAAATGTGGCAAAAAAACAAAATCGATGCTCCAAAAAGTCTGTTTTTTGTAGCATTTTGGAGCATCGATTTTGTTTTTTTTTGCCACATTTTTCCACGAATGTCATATGGTGATGAAAATTTGCACGGATGTGGAAAAAACATCAATGTTTCTCACAAAAAAAATTCAAATTTTTTTGAATTTTTTTACTATTTTTTTGATTTTACTGTTCACCCGAGCTCATGTGAGCTCGGGATTAGAAGAGCACTTTCGCAGCTACGCGCAAATTTATGCGGGAGAAGGGGTGTAGAGGGGCCCCACCCTGAAATTCAGGGGGGAGGGATGAGTTAGGAGCTGGCACATCAGTCCGTAGGAAACTCTCCGTAGCAGCCGTCCGTAAGTGCAGACTTTTCGACCATTGGCTGTTCCTCCTAGTCGCAGCCATTGCCATATGTTTTGCATGGGCTCAATTCGGTCCAGGTATCAACACATCGTAGTCAAACATGATTGCTTGAACGCACGAGTCTGTTGGCTTCAATTAATGTGCGCAAATCTTCAAATTTGCAGATTCATGGTGCCGAGGCATTACAAGGAGAACATAAACAACAGCGTTTGAAATACATACTCCACTAGTGCAGAATCGGCCTATAGTGCCGGTTCGTAAGGGCCTTTAGTCCCGGTTCAGGAACCGGCACTAAAGGGTGGGGACTAGAGGCCCCCCTCCTTTAGTCCCGGTTCAACACGGCCCGGACCAAAGGCCCACCACGTGACACGAGCCGGCGCCGGGGGTTGGGGGACCTTTAGTCCCGGTTGGTAACACCAACCGGGACTAAAAGTATTTTATTTAATTCTGGGTTTATGAATTATGGTTTATTTTTCCTTTTAATTTTGTGTTTTCCATTTAATTCTTTTTCATTTCAAACATATTTTACGCTACTACATACTGTACACGTTATGCATATATATAGAAATAGAATTTCTCGTAGAACCAATCATATATATATATCATCGAATTTCTCGTATGACCATTCACATACACATATATATATATATATATATATATATATATATATATATATATATATATATATATATATATATATATATATATATATATATATATATATATATATATATACAATTTGGTATATACAATTTCTCCTACAATTTGCGGATCATTACATGCAGGCATTACAGCTTGTAATGGTATTCTCCTTTGGGATCTATGACCTGGTCGAGCAAAAATCCCGCTATTTCCTCTTGAATTGCTCGTATGCGATCCATTGGTAGGAGCTTGCCCCGCATCTCCGACAGCTTTAAAGAAGGAGATCAAGATGAATATATTAGTTGTGTGTATATATATTAGCTCATGATAAAAAAATTGTGGATAGTGTTATGGCAAACGTACCCAAAGTTGTCTTTCAGATTTTTCCATTTCGGACGTCATCATGCGAATGGTCTCGCAAACGTAGTATGCGCATAAATTATTCCCCGGCGCCTGGCTCAGCCACTTTACGAGAATAAAATTCAATCAGATAATAATTAATCAAGCATGATAATGGTATTGAAACTAGAATTAATCAAGCTAGCTAGTATTAGACAAGCTTTTTCGGACGGAGGGAGTACTACTTAATTACCTTGGGTCACACCCATTTCAGCTGTTGTTTCCATTCGCCGGTGACCTCTTTGATGAACTTTTGCCAAGCCCTGCCCGCCGGCAAAGAAAATGAATAAATGAGTTATTAATTAGTTGATATCAGGAAATGAACTAAAGAGTCCGACATAGTGCGATAATGATTGAAATTTCCTGTCGAGCATCCCCTTCACGATTTCGTAGTCGGATGGGTCTTTATATAGTGAGTCCAGTACTTGAACTTTTCCCTTGTCAACTTCAATGATTAACAAGATCCAGTGGAAACTGCATGCGCACATGTTTGTATAATTAAGCGGGCATGTGCATAACTCATCAACTACACTTATTAACATCTAGTAAGCAAAAATAGAATTTGTAGTACAAGATATAGTAACACTCACCCGAAGTTGTAAGGAAGTAGTATTTCTGGTTGGGTGTTTAGTCGCTTCAAAAACTCTATCAAGCTGATCTCTGTGTCTTCTCTCGACCATTCAATTGACCATGTCTTTTGATTAATCGTATTTGGGTCAATGAACCCAATGCCATAGCGTCTAGATTTTTTCATTTCATACATCTTCATTCTGCATAATACCACAGAAAAGAATATAGTGAGGATAATTACAGGTAATGAACGAGCACAGCTAGCTAGAGACTTAAATTACAGAAAGAAATCACTTACAGACAATAGCAACTGACGATAGATTTGTCGAGTGCGTCTTGATTGAATAACTGAAACATCTCTTCAAACTCAACCCACAAATCTTTTGCATGGAAGTAATGCTCTTCCTTGACTTTCACCATGAGGGACTCTCGATCGGTCTTTGCTGCTTCTATCATGTACCACTTATGCAAATTGTACATTCTCGTTGGTAGAAGCGGGACCTGCTCAGGCTTGACCAGAGGTTGGCCGTGGACATATTTCCATCTTAGTTCCTCCTCTTTAAACACGGGGAGTTCCTCGGTGCCTAGGAGTTGTTCAACAGTGAGACCGGCCTCTTTAGACTGCCTTTTATGATCGTCGGTTATTACCAGCTGATGGGCGGTACTCACATGTGTTTGTACAATGAGCGGGGGGATCGATTGCACTGCCTGTTCTCCCATCTGGGGAACAGTTTTCCCGCTTTTTTTGCCAACTGCTTGGCTCGAGCTTGAGCTCGACTCCTTCTTTTGTTGTGCCTGATATAACTTCTTGATACGGCGCTCATAGTCTGAGTCCGTATGCTTGACAGCCGGTTGAGCATTATCAATAAAGTGTTGTATGACATCCTCACGTACTTTCTCCTTTGGCGGCGGGGGCGGTTTCGGTCCAAAATGGGCCTTCAATTGGGCAGCCACTTCGGCTTTGGTTTCCTCCTCGGTCAGGTGGTAAGGCAATTTCGGAAGAGGCTTGAGGCTTGGACCATATTTGTATTTCTTGCCTATTGTACCACTAGCCGCCGTAGCTGCGGCGCCTCTCTTCCGCTGTTGCCTAGGCGGCGGAGTCCGCTGAGACGGCGGAGATGGCTGACGCGGTGCCGGACTTGGAGGAGGAGGAGTCGGCTGACGCGGTGCCGGCGGAGACGGCTGACGCGGTGCCGGGCTTGGAGGAGGAGGAGTCGGCTGACGCGGTGCCGGCGGAGGAGTCGACTGACGCGGCGGCGGACTTGGAGGAGCAGGAGTTGGCTGACGCGGTGGCGGACTTGTTGCAGCAGGAGTCGGTGGCCTTGGAAAGACGATGCAATCCTTTTTCCATAGAATGATACGATGTATGGCCTCTCCCAGTGTGCTCTCCTCGTCACCTCCAGGAATGTCAAGCTGTAGCTCGTAATATCCTGACATCACTTCATCAACCCCGACACGAGCATAGCCAGCTGGAATCGGATTGCAATGGAAGGTTGCTTCAGGGGGATTTGTTAAAGCATAGCCGTCCGCCACCTTCATGGATAGGTTCTTCACTTTTATGTGTACCTCACAAGTAGTCCTATCTTTGATATCATCCACAGGGTATCTAGCCAGCAGTGCATCATCGGCCGGGGTGGAACCCACGCTGCTTCTCGGCATAGATGGGACGGTGCTATCCAATGCTGGATCGATCTGCTCCTGCTGCCGCTGAGACGCCCTTTCCTGGCTAAGTGAGTCGATCTGCTCCTGCTGCCGCCTGAAAGCGCGTTCCAACTCCAAGTGCCTTGATTCTAGGCCTTGAAGGCGGAGTGCTTCCTCCTTCCTCTTCTCCTCCTCCAGCTTCCTCTTCTGCTCCTCCTGCTGCTTCTTTCTCGCACGGCTTCTGTAATCGGCGTTCCAATCCGCAAACCCCTGAAACCACGGAACAACGCCTTTGCCTCGTGTTCTTCCCAGGTGTTCATGATTCTTCAGGGCGCGCGTAAGCTCGTCGTTCTCTCTGTTGGGCGTGAACACCCCCGTTCGAGCTTCTTCTATTGCAATAAGTAAATCGTCCTGAGCTTTTTTAAGACTTGCCCGCTCCATAATCAGCCCTGTCTCTGGGTCCAACTTCCCCCCATGCGCATAAAACCAAGTCCTGCACCTGGGGGCCCAGTCCAATGTAACTGGAGTGACCCCTGCATCCATCATCTTTTGCTCAGCGAGATCCCGCTTAGGCAGGGCCACCTTGTAGCCACCTGGCCCCAGAGTATGGTGCCACTTCTTTTTCGCAGCATTAATCTTGTTTTGTCTCGACCGTTCCTGAGCTAGTTCCGATTCCTTGAACTTCACGAAATCGTCCCAGTGATCTCTTGCCTTCTCCAGTGTTCCATTGAATTCTGGAGTCTGCTTTCCTGCTCTGACGTACGCGGCCCATATATTTTTCTTGTGGTTGTTGAATGCTATCGCCATCTTCTTAAGAGCACTCTTCCTGACTTTCGCCAGATCTGCATCTGTCAAATGATCTGGTAGGGTGAAATGTGACATGAGCGATTCCCAAAGCAGATCTTTTGCTCTTTCGTCGACAAAAGTAACTCCTGGATCTCCCTTTGCTAGCTTTTTCCATTCTTGAACGGAGATCGGGATTTGGTCCCTGACAATAACTCCGCATTGACGAGTGAACTTGGTCGCATTCTTCTTAGGTTCAAGCGGTTCGCCATTTGAGTTGATGGCATCGATGTTGTACTTTACGCCAGCCTGCAACCTTTTGGCCGGGCCTCGAACTGCCCTGCCGCTTGTAGAAGATTTGCTGGATCCGGAGGGCTAAAAGAAGAAAGATCTATTCGTTAATATATACAAATCAATTAATACATGTAATGATCACCGGATGGCTTATATAATAAATATACCTCGGCGGTCTTTGTTATTTGAAGAACATTTCCTTCGTCATCATTGTTGTCGCATTCATCTATTCGTTCGTCTTCATCAAACATCATACCCTCACCCGTAGTGTTCAGATATTGCGAGCCGTCATCATGATCATCTGGGCTCGGGGAGCGTATGATGTCGAACAAAGCCTCTTCTCCTTCTCTGCCGGTATTGTCCATAGCTTTTATTTAACTAATCCAGAAGAAAGATAAAACAATTTAGTATTCAAATTAGAATGCATGCAATCAATAAGGAAAAACTGAATCATAGTAGATAATATGCATCTCGAATAATCCAGATAATATGCATCATCGAATATAATCTCGAATACATCGTCTCGAATATTATCGAATAATATAATCTCGAATACATCGTCTCGAATATTATCGAATATAATCTTGAATACATCTCGAGTATTATCACTAATACATCTCGAATATTATCATATATATAACATCACTAGCTAATTAACATCACTCGCGGTGGACACCCAAAGAGAAGGAACGATCACATGATCATAGCTCGGGTGAGATCCCTGAAGAACCTGCCAGGTATTGGAGAACCTAACGTCCAACGCAACCATGTAGCGACGGACGTGCTCGTCCTCCTCCCTGACACAGTGACGTACCACCTCCGCGGGGGACGCCAGCCTCCGCACCGAATGTGGCCCACGCGCCCGCCACCAAAGAAGCTCCGGGTCGACGACGGGACCCGGGTTCCTGACCAAGATGCGCGCCCCTGAAGGTAGCACCTCCCAGTGCCAGCCCGGCGGAGCCCAGTCCCGAACGTGGCGCCTCTGAAGCAGGACGTCGTCGCGAACGAGTCGACGACGAGGATGCGGGCCGGGCATCGTTGACGTCGAGAACAAATTCTTATGAAAAAAAATTCCTATATATGCAATGTCATTTTATTAGGAAATTTTGAGCAAAATATCCTCTTTTCAATTATAATGTCCCATTCCTAGGTTATAACTACCCTAATAATATTCCTTTCTCAAAAAATTCTGAAACTTTTCCCACTTATATATAGTCCTTCTAACAAATATATATATGGTCAACTTTTTCCTATGCAACTTTTTTATATGCAAATTTTTTCTATACTATGATATACAACATTATATAAAATTAAAAAACAGAAAAAGAAACACTAATTAAGCATACTTCTATACATCCATTAAAAAACAGAAAAACAACATTATATAAAAAAAATTCTATACTAATTAAACACTAATTATATCCATCTAACATGCATTCATACATACATATATACTAGTGAAAAAATAATCATCTAAAACAACTAAAACATCTAAATAAAACATCAAACATTCATGCATACATGTATAAAAAAAACTAGTGAAAAAAAAATCGCCGAAGGGGGCGGCCGCGCGAGCTCACAGCGGACGGACGGCGGCGTCGAGGTGCAGGGGCGCGGACGGACGGCGGCGTCGAGGTGCAGGGGCACGGACGGACGGCGACGGCGACGGCGAGGTGCAGGGGCGCGGGGGCCACGACGTCAAGGTGCGGCAGAGGCACGGACGGACGGCGGCGTCGAGGTGCGGTAGGGGCGCGGACGGACGGACGGCGACGTCGAGGGGCAGGGGCGCGCGGACGGACGGCGATGGCGAGCTCCGGCAGCCTGGCGGCGTGGTGGTACGTTCGGCGTCGTCGAGAAGAAAGACAGATTTGGGGAAAAATTCGTAAGTGTTGTATATATAGGAGGCACCTTTAGTCCCGGTTGGAGCCACCAACCGGGACTAAAGGGTGAAATTTGGCCAGGCAGAGCGGCGGGAAGACAATCCTTTAGTCGCGGTTGGTGGCTCCAACCGCGACTAAAGGGGGGTCTTTAGTCGCGGTTGGAGCCACCAACCGCGACTAAAGGTGGTGTGCCAGGCGAGGGGCGCGGTGGATGTTTAGTCCCACCTCGCTAGTTGAGAGGAGCTCGCACCGGTTTATAAGCCCCGCCGCGGCTACCGTGTCGAGCTCCTCTCTAATGCATGCCTTCTGGGCCAACCGCACCTGTGCCGCCCAGTGGGGCCTACTGGGCCGTACGGGCCTGCATCCTGGCCCAACTAGAGGTTGGGTTTCTAGTCGTATGTAGGCCGTGGCGGCCCAATAGGCGGGTTTTTTTTAATTTATTTATTTTTTTTGTTTTTTTTTGTTTTTTGCTTTATTTATTTTCTTTTGTTTCTAAGTTGTTTTTTTGCTTTATTTAGAATTTCTTTGTGAATCTTTTTGCTTTAGGTAAATTTTTTTTATAAACTTTCTGTTAGTGCCAGTAGTTTTCAAATTTGAATAGTTTAAATTTGAATTATTTGAAATTTGTGTGAATCACTAGTTTGTGAATAACTTTACTTTAAAAATAGATTTTTCAGTGATTCTTTTTTCTGTTGTTTAATATTAGTGTGTTTTATCATTATATTCAATTTGGTAATTCTTAGGTTATTTAGAAAAATGAAATGCCTTCGTAATAGACGAGTTTTCGTCAGAAACCCTGATACTTCGAAAGAGATTGTCCAGTTTGTACATGAAGTGCATCCAGATTTTGCCGTAACCCTCTCAACTTTTTAGCACATGCTATGTGGGTGAAATGATGATACCATGCCAACTTTCAACCTTTTCAGAGTTCATTTGTAGTGCTTTTCAATTTCAGGGTCATTTAGCTCAAAAAAATCAGTAAATGCATGAAAAATAGCAAATGAAGTCAGAAAGGGTTGAAAATTGATGACGTGGCTTCGAATGGTGCATACTAAACGCACAAAAATTCTGGAGTTGAAATAAGTTTAAAAAAATGAAATGCCTTTGTAATAGATTTGTTTTCATCTGAAACCCTGATACTTCGAAAGAGATTGTCCATTTTGTACACGAAGTGCATCCAGTTTTTGCCGTAACCCTCTCAACTTTTTAGCACATGCTATGTGGGTGAAATGATGATACCATGCCAACTTTCAACCTTTTCAGAGTTTATTTGTAGTGCTTTTCAATTTCAGGGTCATTTAGCTCAAAAAAATCAGTAAATGCATGAAAAATAGCAAATGAAGTCAGAAAGGGTTGAAAATTGATGACGTGGCTTTGGACATAATATTTCTTCGCGTTTCAAATGCCAAAACACATAAGTACCCTAACTATTACAAAGATTCCCTCCGGTTTGTCCGAAGTGGGACTTTCCAGATATATAAGTCCGGAAACTCACTAGAGAAGAAAGTGATGACAGTGAAGCCGGTCACATCCCAGAGTGGGATCTTTGGGTATAAAACTTTTTCTTCACGTGTGTCCCTTTGCGCCGTAACCATGGACAATCTTCATCGTTTAACTTGATGCTCGGGTCAATATTCACTGTGAAGGGAGCAATTTCATGAAACTTTTCATAATCTTCTGACATGTCCGTCTTGTCCTCCACTCCCACGATGTTTCTTTTCCCTGAAAGAACTATGTGGCGCTTTGGCTCATCGTATGATGTATTCGCTTCCTTATCTTTTCTTTTTCTCGGCTTGGTAGACATGTCGTTCACATAGAAAACCTGCACCACATCATTGGCTAGGACGAATGGTTCGTCTGCGTACCCAAGATTGTTGAGATCCACTGTTGTCATTCCGTACTGCGGGTCTTCCTTTACCCCGCCTCCTGTCAGATTGACCCATTTGCACCGAAACAAAGGGACCTTCAAACCACGCCCATAGTCAAGTTCCCATATCTCCTCTATGTAACCATAATATGTGTCCTTTGGCCTATTGGTGTTTGCTGCATCAAAGCGGACACCACTGTTTTGGTTGGTGCTCTTTTTATCTTGGGCGATCGTGTAAAATGTATTCCCATTTATCTCGTACCCTTTGAAAGTCAATATAGTCGAAGATGGTAACTTGGACAGCAAGTACATCTCATCTGCAACAGTGTCGTCATGCATGAGACGTGTCTGCAACCAACCGGCGAAAGTCCCCGTTTGTTCATGTTTAATCCAGTCGTCAGACTGCTCCGGGTGTTTGGAGCGTACAATATTCTTCTGTTCCTCGATATACGGAGCCACCAAGGCGGAACTTTGTAGAACTGTGTAGTGTGCTTGCGCCCAAGAATGCCCGTCATGGCATATTACTGAATTCTTTCCTAGCGTGCCTTTTCCACCCAGTCTGCCCTCATGCCGCGATTCAGGAACACCAATCGGCTTAAGGTCAGGAATAAAGTCAACACAAAACTCAATGACCTCCTCTGTTTCATGGCCCTTGGAGATGCTTCCTTCTGGCCTAGCACGGTTATGAACATATTTCTTTAAGACTCCCATGAACCTCTCAAAGGGGAACATATTGTGTAGAAATACAGGACCCAGAATGGCAATCTCTTCGACTAGGTGAACTAGGACGTGCGTCATGATATTGAAGAAGGATGGTGGGAACACCAACTCAAAACTGAGAAGACATTGCACCAAATCATTCTCTAACCTTGGTATGATTTCTGGATCGATTACCTTCTGAGAGATTGCATTGAGGAATGCACATAGCTTCACAATGGCTAATCGAACGTTTTCCGGTAGAAGCCCCCTCAATGCAACCGGAAGTAGTTGCGTCATAATCACGTGGCAGTCATGAGACTTTAGGTTCTGGAACTTTTTCTTTGCCATATTTATTGTTCCCTTTATATTCGACGAGAAGCCAGACGGGACCTTCATACTGAGCAGGCATTCGAAGAAGATTTCCTTCTCTTCTTTGGTAAGAGCGTAGCTGGCATGACCCTGATACTGCTTTGGATCCATGCCGTCTTTTCCGTGCATACGTTGCTGGTCCTCCCGTGTCTCCGGTGTATCTTTTGTCTTCCCATACACGCCCAAGAAGCCTAGCAGGTTCACGCAAAGATTCTTCTTCACGTGCATCACGTCGATTGCAGAGCAGACCTCTAGGTCTTTCCAATAGGGTAGGTCCCAAAATATAGATTTCTTCTTCCACATGGGTGCGCGTCCGTCAGCGTCATTCGGAACAGATTGTCCGCCAGGACCCTTTCCAAAGATTATTTTTAAATCCTTGACCATATCAAGTATATCATCACCAGTACGGCGGCGAGGCTTCTTCCGGTGATCTGCCTCACCTTTGAAATGCTTGCTTTTCTTTCTTACGGGATGCCTGCTAGGAAGAAATCGACGATGTCCCAAGTACACATTCTTCTTACATTTATTCAAATATATACTGTCGGTATCATCTAAACAGTGCGTGCATGCGTGGTATCCCTTGTTTGTCTGTCCTGAAAGGTTATTGAGAGCAGGCCAATCATTGATGGTTACAAACAGCAACGCTCGCAGGTCAAATTCCTGCTGTTTGTGCTCATACCATGCACGCACACCTTCTATACTCCACAGCTCTAAAAGTTCTTCAACTAATGGCCTTAGGTATACATCAATGTCGTTGCCGGGTTGCTTGGGGACTTGGATGAGCACTGGCATCATAATGAACTTCCGCTTCATGCACAACCAAGGAGGAAGGTTATAGATACATAGAGTCACAGGCCATTTGCTATGATTGCTGCTCTGCTCCCCAAAAGGATTAATGCCATCCGCACTTAAACCAAACCATACGTTCCTTGCGTCATCTGCAAAGTCCTTCCACTTTCTCTCGATTTTTCTCCACTGCGATCCGTCAGCGGGTACTCTCAACTTCCCGTCTTTCTTACGGTCTTCTTTGTGCCATCGCATCAACTTGGCATGCTCTTTGTTTTGGAACAAACGTTTCAACCGTGGTATTATAGGAGCATACCACATCACCTTGGCAGGAATCTTCTTCCTGGGGCGCTCGCCCTCAACATCACCAGGGTCATCGTGGCTGATCTTATAGCGCAATGCACCGCATACCGGGCATGCATTCAAATCCTCGTATTCACCGCGGTAGAGGATGCAGTCATTAGGGCATGCATGTATCTTCTGCACCTCTAATCCTAGAGGGCAGACTGCCTTCTTTGCTTCGTACCTACTGTCGGGCAATTCGTTGTCCATTGGAAGCTTCTTTTTTAACATTATCAGCAACTTTTCAAATCCCTTGTCAGATACACCATTCTCTGCCTTCCATTGCAGCAATTCCAGTGTGGTACCCAGCTTTTTCTTGTCATCTTCGCAATTTGGGTACAACAATTTCTTGTGATCCTCTAACATGCGCTGCAACTTCAGCTTCTCCTTTTCACTTGTGCAGTTTCTCTTTGCATCGGCAATGGCCCGACCAAGATCATCAGCGGGCTCATCTGATGCCTCTTCTTCAGTTTCTTCCCGCATTGCCGGCTCAGCTTCTTCCCCCATTGTTGTACCATCATATTCAGGGAACCCATGGCCAGGATAGCTGTCGTCATCCTCTTCTTCTTCATTCTCTTCCATTAGGACCCCTCTTTCTCCGTGCTTGGTCCAACAGTTATAGCCGGACATGAAACCGGACTCAAACAGGTGGACGTGAATGGTTCTTGAGTTAGAGTAATTTCGATCATTCTTATAGCCAGCACATGGACAATACATAAAACCATCCGCCCGCTTGTTTGCCTCAGCCGCAACCAGAAAAGTACGCACGCCATTAATGAACTGGGGAGAGCATCGGTCATCGTACATCCATTGCCGGCTCATCTTCATTACACAACACCGAAAAGACCAAATTAATACATGTTCATACATAAAGTTCATACACACTTGTTCTCATAAAACAACATACAAACTCTCTAGCTAAAGCATTTAAATGCAACAACAAATGCGATCAAGATCGCAACTAAGGTAACAATTGATCCAACAGCATAGTGATACCAAGCCTCACTATCAATGGCATATTTTTTAAATTTTCTAATCTTCAAGCGCATTGCATCCATCTTCATCTTGTGATCATCGACGACATCGGCAACATACAACTCCAGTTTCATCTTCTCTTCTTCAATTCTTTTTAATTTTTCTTTCAAATACTCGTTTTCTTTTTCAACTAAATTTAACTTCTCGACAAGAGGGTCGGTTGCAATTTCCGGTTCACATACCTCCTAGATAAAAATATCTATGTCAACTTGATGGGCATAATTGTCATAAACACGAAATGCAACAAATAGTTATAAAAGAGAATATACCACATCCGAATCATAAACCGGACGAGGGCCCATGGGGACGGATATCAAAACCATGCCACTATGTATAACAAACAACGTACGGGTAAGAAAATTATACAAGTAACTATCTAAATCACACAAACATGATTTTCTTTTTATAAAAAGGATAAGAACAAGAGGCTCACCAAGGTGGTGCTGGCGACGGGACGGTGCGGGCGATCGACGGTGGTTAGGACGGGGACGGGAAGGCACTAAGTAAACCACACCTACACATCCAAACTAAGAAGTTAATTTGAGCTCAAATTGCATATAAATCAAATAAACTACCACATATAAATACTCCCAAACTAAAACCCACAAATCACTATACTTATAGAGCATTGCAAGAGCTAATCTAGCAATGAGAGATGAAAGGACACAGTTGCTAACCTTTGTGAACACTTGGATGGATGGGGTGCCTCCAAATCTTGACAAATTTTGGCAAAAAATGGAGGATGAGCTCGAGGAAGAGGGGAAGAACAGAGAGGAGAGGAAAGGGGAAGAATAGAGAGTTAGGGCTGGACGAAGGGTTTATATAGGAGCATCTTTAGTCCCGATTCGTTACACAAACCGGGACTAAAGGTGAGCCTCTAGTACCGATTCGTGACACGAACCAGGACTAAAGGTGATCGTGGGGCCCCAGCCTGACACCAACCTGCCACCACCCCTTTAGTCCCGGTTCGTGTCACGAACCGGTACTAGAAGTTCAACACGAACCGGGACTAATGATGCCCGCCCCCCCTAGCCGTTGGAACCGGAACTAATGGTCACATTAGTACCGGTCCGTTTCCAAACCGGGACTAATTGGGCTCACGTAAAGTCCTTTTTCTACTAGTGCTCAGTGCCTTCATCTAGCTCGGTACCCCAAAAAGGCGACAGCGGAGGGAATATATTTGTTACACGAGTGGTGTTGGTGATTCTCATTTTAGTTTCAGCTGTCAAACCAAGGAAACGGCCTTCTTCAGAACCAGTAGAGTGATAGGGTATCTAAATGTTTTCATAAGCTCATTTGACGTACATATAGTCTGCTGGTTGTCATCAAATTTGAGTGTAGAGATGTTTTTTTTTTTTTGTGTGTGTGGGAAAGGTCTATGAGGAAACAAAGTGTCACCTGTGCAAAAACGCGCATTGACTATTGTAAGACGGGCCGTCAAGACCAGGCAATCTGTGTAGTAGACGGGGGGTTATGGGCGATGTCGTGGAAAAATGGCGGTGCAGCACAGGCAATGGCTGCTCCATTTGTTAAACTCCTCAGTGTTTCGACAGGGAGAGTAGCTACTGGAAGTAACAACAAGGAACGCAACCCCATTGAAAGGGGAGCTGTAAATCGTTGGTGTTTGTGTGCTCTGTTCGTAGCCATGCTGCCTGAAAGGTGTTTGCTTAAAGTAAGCAAAGAGAAGACATAGTAAATAATATCGAATCTGGAAACAACCAAGGACATAGAAAACGTGCTTGTTGCAGAGGCGGGTACACTTGACATCTAGGAGTACTTTTAATATCGGTAATGGTAGCTGGCAAACATTTGCTGTAGTGGGGATGGCAAGCAAACCATCTTTACATGCAGTTTTGGTTGTAAAACGAGATCAAACGATGGCATTTTTTAAACGAAAATTGCCTTCTTAGAGAGAAACTGCCACCTCTCCCCTCTCCCTCTCAACTAAAACTGCCAGGCGAATGTTGGCAAATGCCACCTTCTCCAACGAACGTTCGCCAGTTATATGCGTCCTTTAACATTAACGTATGGGTGTGGCTACGTCTCAGTCGACTGAGACTTGGTCAAGTGACATAACATGTATAAGAAAGAAAAGAGAAAACCTAAAAAGGAAATTTTGCACGGTTCTCAATGTAAAATCCTACGAATATAGCATCGAGTGAGACATAACAGTCTCAGTCGGCTGAGATTTAACAAGACTATTAACGTATTGTAAAAATCGTGCAATGGGCTCGTGATACAGCCAATGGTCGGACTGGATCAGCACATCCACCAACCGTCGCCCCTCTGGGTTGCCGGCGCACCAGTTGACAACGAGAGCTACGAAGACGGCGCCGAGCCAGAACATGGCCGGGACGACGGTGAAGAACGGCGGGAGATCCAGCAACACGCCCACCAAAGTATGACGGGAGAAACCTACCGCGTAGATGAACACAAGTATTTTGTGTGTGTGTGTGTGTGTGGGGGGGGGGGGGGGGGGGTTAGCTGTAATTGCGCGAAAATCAGAACTCATCACTAGTAAGTACATATCAGTGTGCTCTGTTCTTAGCCATGCTACCTGAGAGGTGTTTGCTTAAGTCCCTTCTGGGACATCCGATAAAATTGAAATGATATAGAGGGGTGTTTGCTTAAAGTAAGCAAACCAAACATATAATATCTTTCAACAAAAAAGGAAAAAATTACAATAATAAAATATGGGTGTGGCTATGTCTGGGTCGACTCAGACTTACCAAGTCTCAGTCAAATGATATAAGGGCATCTCCAACGCCGACCCTCAAAAGGCCCGCATCAGTCCAGACCGAGCTGTCCGGACCCATTCCACTAGTACAAAACAGGGCATCGGTCCACCCCTGAGAAGCCCATTAGTCCCGGTTCACTCACGAACCGGGACCCATGGGGGCATCGGTCCCGGTTCGTGAGGCCAGGGCGCCGGCCGGGCCTCGTGGGGCATTGGTCCCGGTTCGTCTGACCCCTTCTGTCCCGGTTCTAGACACGAACCGGGACCAATGCGCCTCGCTCCTGGCCGACAACCATTGGTCCCGGTTTGTGGCTGGAACCGGGACTAAAGGTGACCCCTTTTGTCCCGGTTCCAGCCACGAACCGGGACCAATGCGCCTCGCTCCTGGCCCACAACCATTGGTCCCGGTTTGTGGCTGGAACCGGGACCAATGGTTGGCCTATATATAGCCCCCGCCCGCGAGCAGAGCAATGCATTGCTCTGTTTTTTTGCCCGGCCATGGGAGAGCTTTTGTGGTGCTCTAGCTCACCTCCTATGCACATGAGGTGTTCGATGAAATTCCCGAGCCACACTTAAGCTTTCTCCTCTCGAAGCTCCTTGTCCAAGCTCCATTTTCCTCAAGATTTGTCTAGGTTTGGTGGTCCGTCCTGTCCCATCCCCGTCCTCACCGCCGTCGATCGCCCGCGCCCATCTCGGCGCCGGCAACACCGTGGTTAGCCTCTTCTTCTTATCTTCTTTCTAAAAGAAAAAAGTTCTTATTTGTGTGTTTTAATTAGATGCTCTAGAGAGTTATATGTTGTTCAATAATAAGAACTATATAACGCACGCAGATGAACCGGCAATGGATGTACAGTGACCGACGCACCTCCGAGTATATTAAGGGCCTGCATAATTTTCTCGAAGCGGCTGAGGCAAACAAGCAGAATGGTTTTATGCATTGTCCATGTACTGTCTGTGAGAATACGAAGGCTTTCTCCAACTCTAAAACCCTTCACTTCCACCTGCTTGAGAAGGGTTTTATGCCACACTATAATGTTTGGACCAAGCACGGAGAAAGAGGGGTTATGATGGAAGACAACGAAGAAGAAGAGGATGATGACAACTACCCGCCCCCTGAATACGGTGATGCTGCAATGGGGGAAGCTGAAGATCAAGAGGAACCAGACGATGTGCCCGATGATGATCTTCGCCGGGTCATTGTTGATGCACAGAGAGAATGCGAAAGTGAAAGGGAGAAGTTGAAGTTCGATCGCATGTTAGAGGATCACAAAAAAGGGTTGTACCCAAATTGCGAAGATGACAACAGAAAGCTCGGTACCACACTGGAATTGCTGCAATGGAAGGCAGACAATGGTGTATCTGACAAGGGATTTAGTTCGCTGCTGAAAATAATGAAGAAGAAGCTTCCAAATGATAACGAATTGCCCGGCAGTATGTACGAAGCAAAGAAGGTTCTATGCCCTCTAGGATTGGAGGTGCAGAAGATACATGCATGCCCTAATGACTGCATCCTCTACCGCGGTGAGTACGAGGATTTGAACGCATGCCCGGTATGCGGTGCATTGCGGTATAAGATCAGACGAGATGACCCTGGTGATGTTGAGGGCGAGCGCCCCAGGAAGAGGGTTCCTGCCAAGGTGATGTGGTATGCTCCTATAATACCACGGCTGAAACGTCTGTTCAGAAACAAAGAGCATGCCAAGTTGATGCGATGGCACAAAGAAGACCGTAAGAAAGACGGGAAGTTAAGAGCACCCGCTGACGGGTCGCAGTGGAGAAAATTTGAGAGAAGGTGGGGGGACTTTGCAGGTGACGCAAGGAACGTATGGTTTGGTTTAAGTGCAGATGGCATTAATCCTTTTGGGGAGCAGAGCAGCAATCATAGCACCTGGCCCGTGACTCTATGTATCTATAACCTTCCTCCTTGGTTGTGCATGAAGCGGAAGTTCATTATGATGCCAGTGCTCATCCAAGGCCCTAAGCAACCCGGCAATGACATTGATGTGTACCTAAGGCCATTAGTTGAAGAACTTTTACAGCTGTGGAATGGAGAAGGTGTACGTGTGTGGGATGAGCACAAACAGGAGGAATTTGACCTACATGCGTTGCTGTTTGTAACCATCAATGATTGGCCTGCTCTCAGTAACCTTTCAGGACAGACAAACAAGGGATACTACGCATGCACACACTGTTTAGATGACACCGACAGTATATATTTGGACAAATGCAGGAAGAATGTGTACTTGGGGCATCGTCGATTTCTTCCGACCAACCATCAATGTCGAAAGAAAGGAAAGCATTTCAAAGGTGAGGCAGATCACCGGAAGAAGCCCGCCCTCCGTACTGGTGATCACATACTTGATATGGTCAATGATTTACAAGTAATCTTTGGAAAGGGTCCTGACGGACTATCTGTTCCGACTGACGATGCGGGACGCGCACCCATGTGGAAGAAGAAATCTATATTTTGGGACCTACCCTATTTGAAAGACCTAGAGGTCCGCTCTGCAATCGACGTGATGCACGTGACGCGCACCCTATGGGAAGACAAAAGATACACCGGAGGCACGGGAGGAACAGCAACGTGTGCATGAAAAAGACGGCATGCATCCAAAGCAGTATGAAGGTCCTGCCAGCTACGCTCTTACCAAAGAAGAGAAGGAAATCTTCTTTGAATGCCTGCTCAGTATGAAGGTCCCGTCTGGCTTCTCGTCGAATATAAAGGGAATAATAAATATGGCAGAGAAAAAGTTCCAGAACCTAAAGTCTCATGACTGCCACGTGATTATGACGCAACTGCTTCCGGTTGCATTGAGGGGGCTTCTACCGGAAAACGTTCGATTAGCCATTGTGAAGCTATGTGCATTCCTCAATGCAATCTCTCAGAAGGTGATCGATCCAGAAATCCTGTCAAGGTTAAGGAGTGATTTGGTGCAATGTCTTGTTAGTTTCGACCTGGTGTTTCCACCATCTTTCTTCAATATCATGACGCACGTCCTAGTTCATCTAGTCGACGAGATTGTCGTTCTGGGCCCTGTATTTCTACACAATATGTTCCCCTTTGAGAGGTTCATGGGAGTCTTAAAGAAATATGTTCGTAACCGCGCTAGGCCAGAAGCAAGCATCTCCATGGGCCATCAAACAGAGGATGTCATTGGGTTTTGTGTTGACTTCATTCCTGACCTTAAGAAGATTGGTCTCCCTCAATCGCGGTATGAGGGGAGACTGACTGGAAAAGGCACGCTAGGAGCGGACTCAATAATATGTAGGGACAGGCATTCTTGGTCTCAAGCACACTACACAGTTCTACAGAATTCTACCTTGGTGACCCCGTATGTCGATGAACACAAGAATATTCTGCGCTCCAAACACCCGGAGCAGTGTGACGACTGGATTACATATGAACACATCAGGACTTTCGGCAGTTGGTTGCAAACACGTCTCATGGGTGACAACACTGTTTCTGATGAGCTGTACTCGTTGGCCAGGGGACCATCTTCGACTGTATTGATTTACAAAGGGTACGAGATAAATGGGAATACATTTTACACGATCGCCCAAGATCAAAAGAGCACCAACCAAAACAGCGGTGTCCGCTTTGATGCAGCAACCAAGAGGGGAAAGGACACATATTATGGTTACATAGTGGACATATGGGAACTTGACTATGGACATGATTTCAAGGTCCCTTTGTTTCAGTGCAAATGGGTCAATCTGTCAGGAGGCGGGGTACAGGTAGACCCACAGTACGGAATGACAACAGTGGATCTCAACAATCTTGGGTACACAGACGAACCATTCGTCCTAGCCAATGATGTGGCGCAGGTTTTCTATGTGAAGGACATGTCTACCAAACCGAGAAAAAGAAAAGATAAGGAAGCGAATACATCATACGATGAGCCAAAGCGCCACATAGTTCTTTCAGGAAAAAGAGACATCGTGGGATTGGAGGGCAAGACAGACATGTCTGAAGATTATGAAAAGTTTCATGAAATTCCTCCCTTCAAAGTCAAGGCTGACCCAAGCACCCTGTTAAACGATGAAGATTATCCATGGTTATGGCGCAATAAGCAAAGGACACAAGCGAAGAAAAAGTGAAGACTTTCTCTCCACAACTATATCATTGCAGTTACATGTGAAGAAATTAAATGCCTTTTGTAACAGATGAGTTTTCGTCCGAAACCCTGATACTTCGAAAGAGATTGTCCGTTTTGTGCACGAAGTGCATCCAGTTTTTGCCGTAACCCTCTCAACTTTTTAGCACATGCTATGTGGGTGAAATGATGATACCATGCCAACTTTCAACCTGTTCAGAGTTCATTTGTAGTGCTTTTCAATTTCAGGGTCATTTAGCTTAAAAAAATCAGTAAATACATGAAAAATAGGAAATGAAGTCAGAAAGGGTTGAAAATTGATGATGTGGCTTTGAATGGTGCATTTTGAACACACCAAAAGTCTGGAGTTCAAATAAGTTCAAAAAAATGAAATCCCTTTGTAACAGATGAGTTTTCGTCCGAAACCCTGATACTTCGAAAGAGATTGTCCATTTTGTACATGAAGTGCATCCAGTTTTTGCCGTAACCCTCTCAACTTTTTAGAACATGCTATGTGGGTGTAATGATGATACCATGCCAACTTTTAACCTTTTCAGAGTTCATTTGAAATGCTTTTCAATTTCAGGGTCATTTAGCTCAAAGAATGAACTAATAGCAAAAAGAGTGAACTAGAAAACCTTTATGAAACTCTAATAGAAAAAATAATGAACTAAAAATAATTAATTAAAAAATTCTGTTATGATCAACTAAAATAAAACTATAATATTCTTCAATAGCAAAAAGAATCAACTAAAAAGCTTTTATAAAACTCTAATAGCAAAAGGAATCAACTAAAAATATTTTATAAACCTCTAGTATTTATGAAACTAAAATTATATAAAATTTATGCAACTAAAGTTATCAAAGTATTTTTTGTTCAAAACATTAATAGCAAAAAGAATTTTCATAAAGAATTTTTTTAGAAACTTTAATAGCAAACTAAAATAACAAAATCTGTTTTTGGTTCAAACAGACATTTAAAATTACCTAAAAATTACCAAATTGAATATAATGATAAAACACAGTAATATTAAATAGCAGGAAAAAGAATCACTCAAAAATCTATTTTTATAGTAAAGTTATTCACAAACTAGTGATTCACACCAATTTAAAAGAATTCAAATTTAAACTATTCAAATTTGGAAACTAATGGCACTAACAGAAAGTTTATAATTTTTGTGACCTAAAAGCAAAAAGAATCACTGAAAAACTGTAAGTAGAAACAAAAGAAAATAAATAAAGCAAAAAAGAAAACAAAAAAAGTAGAAAAAAATTAAAAAAAATGCCGCCTAGTGGGCCACCACGGCCTGAATACGACTAGAAACCCAACCATCTAGTTGGGCCAGGATTCAGGCCCGCAGAAGGCCCACAAGGTCCACAGGGAGAGGTGAGTGATATTAGGCCCATAAGCCTGCTGTTGAGAGGAGCTCGAGAGGGCTGGCGCAGCAGCGCTTATAAACCACTCTCGAGCCGTCTCAGCTAGCGAGGTGGGACTAAACTTTTGGCCCCGGGCAGCACCACCCTTTAGTCCCGGTTGGTGGCACCAACCGGGACCAATGCCCACCTTTGGTCCCGGTTGGTGGCACCAACCGGGACCATTGCCACCCTTTAGTCCCGGTTGGTGGCACCAACCGGGACCATTGCCACCCTTTAGTCCCGGTTGGTGCCACCAACCGGGACCAAAGGTCTCTGCTTCCCGCCCTTTGGGCTGACGAAAAGAGACCTTTGGTCCCGGTTGGTGGCACCAACCGGGACTAAAGGGTGGCATTGGTCCCGGTTGGTGCCACCAACCGGGACCAATGCTGAGTGTATATAACCAGCACTTGTGAAATTTCACAGTTTTCATCGTCACTTCGCCCGACGACGCCGACCTCGTCGACGCCGCCCGGCTGCCCCGACGCCGTCCACCGCCCACGTCGTCGCCATCGCCAGGCTCCTGCCCGGTCGTCGCCGTCGTCGTCCCCGAGCCCGTGGCCCTGCCCCGCCCCGGAGCCCACGCCCCTGCCCCGTCGTCGCCGTCGCCGTCGCCGTCGTCGTCCCCGAGCCCGTGGCCCTGCCCCGCCCCCAAGCCCACGCCCCTGCCCCGTCGTCGCCGTCGCCGTCGCCGTCATCGTCCCCGAGCCCGCGGCCCTGCCCCGCCCCCGAGCCCACGCCCCTGCCCCGCCCCCGAGCGCGCCCGGCCGCTCCCCTGCCCCGGCCCGCCCCCGCCGTCGCCGTCGCCGGCGCCCTCGCCGCCCCCGCCGTCGCCGTCACCTTCGCCGGCCGCCCCCGCTGTGAGCCGCCGCCGCCGCCCGTGCAATTTTTTTTAT
The DNA here is from genome assembly GCA_039707655.1 of Elymus sibiricus. Classification (NCBI taxonomy): domain Eukaryota; kingdom Viridiplantae; phylum Streptophyta; class Magnoliopsida; order Poales; family Poaceae; genus Elymus; species Elymus sibiricus. The sequence continues at coordinate 16,635,435 of CM077676.1, forward strand.
ATATATATGTTGATTTTTTTTATATGATGAATGTTTTTGTTCATATAAAATGTATATATGTATGTGGCTATATGTATGTATGGATGGATGTATATATGATGTTTTTTTGTTCATAGCATTTTTTTGTTCATATATGTATTTTTTTCATATATGTGGCTATATGTATTTTTTTGTTCATAGCATTTTTTTGTTCATACCATTTTTTTCCATGTATGTATGTGGCTATATGTATGTATGTCGCCGTCGCCCTCGATCTCCTACCCCCTCCCGCCCCTAGCCGACAAACTCTCGAGAGGAGATCGACATGAGGGGGGACGTCGGACATATCGGGCGACCAACTCTCGAGGCCACGCAAACCCTAGAAAAAAAGCGTTGTCGATCTCCTACCCCCCCCTCCCCTACCTGACAAACTCTCGAGGTCAGCCAAACCCCTAGAAGAAAACTCCGGTAACTTCGACATGAGGGGGGACGTCGATCAACCCCCTCTCGCCCGACCAAACCCTAGAAAAAAAGCGTTGTCGAGGCCACCCCAAACCCTAGAAGTGTTGTCGAGGCCACCCCAAACCCTAGAAGCGTTGTCGAGGCCAACCAAATTTACCAAGTTAAATGAGTTAAAAGAGCGTTGTTGAGGCCACCCCAAACCCTAGAAGAGTTGTCGAGGCCACCCAAATTTACCAAGTTAAAAGAGCGTTGTCGAGGCCACCTCCCTGATAACTTCGACATGAGGGGGACGTCCGACATGACATGAGCGGGGACGTCGGACGTCGGACATGAGGGGTGAGCGTCGTTGTCGTCTACCCCCTCCCCGATAACTTCGACAAGAGGGGGGACGTCGGACATGACATGAGGGGTGAGCGTCGTTGTCGTCTACCCCCTCCGGTAACATAGATAACTCCGGTAACATAGATTTATCAAGAATGCCCGCATTATGGATGTGCACAAGTTGATCCAATTTTTTTTTGATCTCATCTATATATATTCTTTTATATGTCACGTTGTCTGTCAAAGTATTGAAGAAATCCATGGCTTCATCATTAGCCGGAAGTAACATGCGTATGATGCTATGAAGCTCTTCAAAGTTGTTTTGGAACGGAGTTCCGGATAGAATAATTTGCTTTTGGTACGAATTTTAGCAAAGGCCTTCCAAATAGCGATATTCGGAAGGCTCTTGCTGAACTTCGTACCAAAAAGCTAATTAATTATCCTATCCGGGACTCCGTTCCAAAACAATTTTGGAGAGCTTCGTACCATTATGCGCCTGTTACTTCCGGCTAATGATGAAGCCTTGGTTTTCTTGAATCCTTTGACACTAGACAACGTGACATATAGAAGGGTAGATGAGATCAGGAAAAATATGGACCATTTTCTGCACATTCAGAATGGCGCCATTTTGTTAAATCCCTTAAAGGTTAAGAGAATCCCTTGTTTGACATTCATGAGAGAGGCGGTCCGGACGTCGGACATTCATGAGAGAGGCAGTCCGGACGTCGGACATTCATGTTTGTATATTAATTGCCATGTTGTAATATTTGCAGAAACTATGGATCAAAGAGACTTGGAACAAGAACAATTGTTGGGGGAGATAATCCTCGCCGGAGGTGATGCTGTCTTGTCGTTTCTCAACGACACCGATGGAACAATGGAGGAGGAAGGACATGATCATGATGGCTCCGGTGACATGATCATGATGGCTCCGGAGGTGCTGACTAGCTAATTGAGGCATTAATTGTTTTGGTATGTACATATATATATATTAACTCTTCTTTCTTCTTTTATAGCCCTCCGGATCGAGCCAAACTTCGGTAACGAGACGAGGCCCGAAGAAGAGGTTGCGCAAGGATGAAAGGTTCACGATCACAGCACTCGCGGACGATGGCCTACCGATTGAACCCAAGCAGACCAAGGACGCATTTTCTGCTCAGTGCGGAGCTATTGTTAGGGACAACATCCCGATCAGCATCAAGCAATGGAATAAGCCTAAGGACGACGCCCCTGAAGGTGATTATGTCACCGATAGACAGAAAGATGATCTTTGGACCTTGCTGAAGGCAAATTTCACCCTACCGCCAGAGGAGGATCCGAATAAGCCCGTTATAGAGCCACTGGTCAAGGCGTGTGCTCTTAAGAAGATGGCAGATCTATTCAGGAGGTGGAAGAAGGAGTTGAAATCAAAGTTTGTCGACAAAGGTGAGACTCCAGAATTCATCGGCCGATTTGAGAAGATAAGAGATCACTGGCCCGCATTTGTGGCCTACAAGACATCAGACAAGAGTAAGAAAATGTCAGAGACAAACAAGAACAACGCTGCAAAGAAGCAGTATCACCATCACACGGGGTCAGGTGGCTACCTCAAAGCCCAGCCGTTGTGGGACAAAGCTGAGAATGACCTGATTGCTAAAGGGGTCGAACCAGAGACATTGAACTGGCCAGACCGTTCAAGGACTTGGTTCTTCGGGGTTGGGGGAACTTTGGACCCTGAAACAGGGAAGTGCCGTTGGACGGACGAGCAACTTGCAATACCCGTCACGAAGCTTCAGAAGTATATCACCGCAGCGCAGGAAGGGACGTTCATTCCCGACAGAGAGAAGGACGAGCTGACTGAGGCCCTAGGGAATGCTGAGCACCCTGGACGAACACGAGGCACACCAGGCTCCGTTCCGTGGAAGTTTGGGTTTCCCGACGCAGGCGGTTACAGAAGCCGGGAGAGAAAGAGGAAAGCGGAGCTGAGCGACATGCAGGAGATGAGTGCAAGACTACAAAAGCTAGAGGAAGCTGAGAGCCAGCGAGCTGCCGGCCAACTATCTCAGCGGCACGAAGCTACCCCAGAAGCTACCCTGCCATCTCAGCGGAGAAGCAGCGTGGCTTCCACGGAGCCCGTTCAGACTGACTTCACGGAGCCTATCTACCCCGTGGATACTATCATGGAGGCTCAAAATTGCGTGCTTATGACGAAATGCCATAACCTCACTTTCAAGGCGGCTCTCAGCTCTGTTGCACCTCCTCAACCCAACGGAACTTTTCACTGCCTTACGATTCCACATGGCTATGCTGTTGTGATGGTGGATGAAGTAATGGAGGGATTTGAGGAGCTCGAGCTTTACCACTCTACAGGTGAAGGGGAGAATCAACTGGTTCGTGCTCTGAGGAGTACATGTCTATGGCAGAAGGAGTACATCAAGCTTCCAAACTGGACGCCTCCGCCTCCTCCTCCTCTTCCGGCGAGTCAGGGAACTCCGCCTCCTCCTCCTCCTCCTCCTCCGGCGAGTGATCAGGGCACTCCGCCTCCTTCTCCGGCTCCTCCGACGCGTCAGGGCACTCCGCCTCCTCCTTCGCCTACTCCGGCGTGTCGGAGCACTCCGCCTCCTTCTCCGCCTCCTCAGCAACGACGGAAGAGAGACGCCGCCGCTCCGGCGGCTAGCAGTACAAGCAGAGGAGGGAGGCAATTCAGATACGGTCCATGTCTCAAGCCTGTGGAAAAGTTACCATATGAGAGGACCGAGCAGGAAAACGAGGACATATGTCGTGCCGAAGTGAGGGACCATTTTGCAAAGAAAACTCCACCTCCGAAGAAGAAGCTAGATCCGGTGAAAGTGAAGCGCACTATCGATGCCCTGAAGCGACCACCACCGCCTCCGCCGGATTCCAACTATGACCACATAATTACTAAGACACATGCTAAAGCGCAGCAGTCGGGAAGTACTTCCAGTGCTGCAAGAGCGAAAAAACGAAGAAGTGGGAAAACAATTCCCCAGCTCGGCGAACAGGAGAAGCAATCGTGCCCCCCGCTCAAGGTGTCTAGCGATATCGCTAATCATCCGGTGCTACTGCCCGGTACCACTCTTGATGATTACCTGCCCGATGATGTACAGTTTGAAACGGCTGAGGTAGTAGACGTCTTTAGATACGAGCACGGGAAGCCTCTCGTCAAACCTGATCATCCTCATCTAACAACGATGATGCAAAAATTGCATGACTGGTACATGGAAACCTGCAGGAAGTCTGGGAAAGACAGTTTGTTAGTCGGAATTAAAAAAGAGCATGATTTCCCTGGAGTCGACCTGCTGCCTGTTGAATTTGTGGAGTTATTTCAATTATACAATCAAAAGGCCCTCGACAAACAACTCATGACTTGCTACTGTCTGTAAGTATTACTTCTATAATTAAGTCTCTAGATCAGCTCGTTCATTGCATGTATATATAATTATCCTCACTATATTATGCAGATTGAAGATGGTCGAATGCCAAAAAATAGGAATCTTCGACGTTGGGTTCATTAGCCCAAATACCGTACATGAATGGTCGGTACGAAAGGCGGCTGAAGATACCGAGAACAACTTACTACAAACGTTCCTTAAACATCAAAACAAAAGGGAAATACTCTTTCCTTACAACTTCAAGTGAGTGTTACTGTCTTCTGCATATTCGGTTCCGCTTACTCGTGGTTAAGTAATGTAATTGATGAGTTATGCGTGCGCAGCTTCCACTATATTCTGCTATCCATTAACCTTGACGGGGCATTAGTAACTGTCTTAGACTCGCTCCGTAAAGATCCCAAGTATTATGCGGACATGACTGCAATGCTCTAGAAGTAAGTTCAATCAATACCGGGACCATATCGGCAACTTTCGTTCATTTCCTGATATCATGTAATCATTTTCTTTGCCTGCCAGGGTTTGGAAAACGTTCACCGCTAAGGTTCCGGGTCTGAAGAAGGAGCTGCGATTTACACACCCCAAAGTAAGTAGTACTAGCTAGTTCCGCGCATCTCTCATTGATTCTAGTTTCATCAATACCATTATCATGCTTGCTTATCAGTTTGATTGAACTCTATTCTCGTAAAGTGCTTGTTGCAGGCACCCAACACTCATTTATGTGGATACTACGTATGCGAGTTCATTCGCTACTATACCTCTGAACGGGCCTCCTCTGAGAAACAATTTGAAGTACGTAAACAATATTCACAATTTTATTTTATATATTACCATCAATTGTGTTGAGTTTCATTCATATATATGTATTGACCCCTTCTTTAAATTAGATCTGGCAGATGCGGGATGAACTCCTACCACATGATCGCATACGAGCAATTCAAGAGGAATTGGCGGGATTCTTTCTTGACCACGTCATACCTGAACAAGGAGAATACCATGTGAAATTGAAATTGTTGTAAGGGATGTTATATATTGTACATATGTAGCAGCGTCGGATAGATATACGAAAACTTGTTGTTCGACCAAGCACGAAGAAAGAGATGTCACTTCTCTCTATATATGTTCATGATGATCTTGTGTAATTAATGGTTTCCTTTATTTGCTTTACTAGCTAGCGTCGAGTTCTCTCTATATGTGTAGTAGCTAGCATCGACCAAGCAAGGAAAAAGAGAGGTCACTTCTCTCTATTAGCGTGCTAACACAATATGAAACCCCTAAATTAACCCTCCAAAACCCCAAAACCCCCCCTTCCAAAAAAAAAAAACAAAACCCAGCGACTGCGAGCTGCTGACGCGTGGCCTTTAGTCCCGGTTGGTAACACCAACCGGGACTAAAGGTCCTCCCTCCCCCGCCCCAGGCAGCGCCACGTGGATGCCTTTTGGTCCCGGTTGGTGTTACCAACCGGGACTAAAGGTCCTCCTACCTGGGCTTCCCGCAGCGGCCACGTGGAGCCCCTTTGGTCCCGGTTCGTAAGCGAACCGGGACTAAAGGTTTTGGGCTTTAGTCCCGACCCTTTAGTCCCGGTTCCAGAACCGGGACTAAAGGCCCTTACGAACCGGGACAAATGGCCCTTTTTCTACTAGTGTTCTGCCATCCAACGCGGTACACCTATCGGTCTTGGGCGCGGTTCGGATGTCCGTTTTCCCGTAAATTGGAAGCAAACTGGTGGCGGGGGGTGAGGGGGGCTTTGCGGGAGTCCGGACCGCCGCATAGGACTCCAACACCCCCGACCCACTCAAATCCCCTCCGGTCCCATTCTCTTCCACTCCGCCCCTGCTACCCCTTGATTTGCATCCGCACCCTCATCCTTTGGCAGCGTCGTTGTACCTCTTCGGCCTCCGCCATGGCATTGCCGGACGTCCTCTCAACCCCCACCCATGCTCCCGCTTGCCTTGTACTACATGCTGTCCACCCAGGATCCGTCTGCAGCCAGGTACCCTTCGCTCCCTATCAACAACGTCCAAGTTCGGTCAAATGCCATTCAGCTTAGTTTCAACCTTCATGTCATTTTAAGAGTAAGAAATATGGCGGGGTACTTGGTGAAGGAGGATGAGTTGTTTTGCGACGCGTGGTTGGCCGTATCTGCTGACTTCGTAGGCAGGAGCAGAAAGGGGGCCTTTTGGCAGCATGTGCATGCTTCGTTTCATGCACGAAAGCACATTGCGCCCTATGACATGCACATCATCCATGAACGCAATGTCAAGTCGCTAGCGTATCGGTGGTACACCATCAAGAACTCCGTCGCGAAGTTTTGTGGTGCGGTTGATCGGCTGGAGGCAGTGTGGCCATTGCGCGCGGTAACCATGGAGATCGTAAGTTTTCCTTATTCTTGCTCTACATGTTGATTCATTCATTCATTCACTCAATATATGTTTCTGTACACATTGTGTAGCCTGCACACGCTGCCGCGATGTAATACAGGTCAGAGGGCAGACCATTCACGCACATACATTGTTGGATGAAGCTCAAGGGTAGTATGTGTGGGATAACATGATCCATCCATAGAAATCTTGTCGAACAACCGGTTAATCTCTTTGAATTTGAAGTATTGTTGTACTAGACATATTTACCTGCTATTTATTGACTATTTGTAATATTTTCTATCCGGATTTTGATAAATATGACGTGTTTGATGTAATTCATCCAGTTAGTTGAAACTCGGTTTGAATGTATGGAGCTACGGTTGGATGGTCGGCTCTCGCATCCGTGTCCACGGACTGGACCCCCCTATTCGTGGATGGATGCGGTGTCCGGTTTGGGGGTCGGCATTGAATATGCCCGAACATGTAAGAAAGAAAAAAATAACTGATTTTTTGCATGGATCTTAATGTAAGATCTCACAAATATAGCATCGACTCAACTAAGAGTTAGCCATAGTTTAAAAAACTGAACCGAAAATCGAACCGGAAAGGTTGTCGGTTCAGGTTTTTACCGGTCGGACCGCCGGTTCACCGTTCGATTGTTGGTTTTTAAGCAATAAAATAATATATGTTAAGTCATATATGTGCTAATATAGTGTGAAACAATAGGTCAAATAAAATTATTTCCCTATAGTGGACAACAAAGTAGCACAGCCGAGTTCGTTATTGGGCCATGGGCAGGCCCCGCGTAATGCTCACACGACCTGGGATTGAATTCCACTTCTCCCACTTTATATTAAAACATTTTCCTGGTTTTTCCCGGTTCAATGGCCCGGTTTTTTCACCGGTTTTCTAGAAAACCAGCCGGTTCGACTGATTTTCTTCGGTCTGATCGCAGAACGGTCTTATTAGCTTAAAAAACCGCTGAGGCCGCCGGTTCCGGTTCGACCGCCGGTCCGGTCCGGTCCGGTTTTTTAAACTAGGGATTTAGCAAGACTGATAAAATATCAAATCTGAAAACAACCAAGATCATAGAACACCTTTTTTTTTTTACAAACGAGGTCATAAAACACCTGTTATGTTGTAGAGGCCAGGTAAATTTGACATCTATATACTTACTGAAAAATACGTTGTTGAACTTGATCGATGGTCTCGTGCTACAGCCATCCGTCGGACTGGATCAACACGTCCACCAGCCGTCGCCCATCCGGGTTGCCGGCGCACCACTCGACCACAAGAGCTACGAAGACGGCGCCGAGCCAGAACATGGCCGGGACGATGGTGAAGGCCGCGGGGAAGTCCAGCAACACGCCCACCAAAGTATGACGAGATATCACGTAGCGGCGGAACAGATAGTCGGCGAGCCCGGAGAAGACGCCGAGCGCGAGGAAGGAGAAGCCCACCACGCATATGAACACAAGCCTGCCGCACTCGTTCGGCTCCGCCGCCAAGGCCTCGATGATGGCACCGCCGGCCTCGTCGGGATTGTTCAGCTGGACGACGTCGGCCATCGATCGGCACTATAGATCGTGTCGTACGTGTTGATGACTATATATATATAGATTTTATTTAAGTACCGTATATACCTGTCCACGACTCCACTTACGTGCTTGATTTGATTTATACTCTCACGTCATTGGGTGCATGCAGCAGGACCGACCGGCCTTGCAGTGTTGGGATACCTAGCTAGGTTTCAAGGCGGCCAGCGAAATCCATGGCGGACCCTGGCGATGGCGCGGTGGCGGCGGAGCCGGCCGAGTGGTGCAGGTGGGTGGTCACGTACCTGTTTTGCTGTGCCGCCTTTGTGCCCATCGCGCTCTCGTTGGACTTCCTGCAGAACTCGTATCCGACATCGTCGACGGTGTGGGACGTCGCCGCGGTCGCCGGGGCGGTCCTGGCGCTCTTGCTCGGATGGTGCTTCTTCCTCTACTTCCTCGTCTTCGTGCTCGAGTGGTTGGTCGGCAATCCAGAGGGACCTAGGGCGGTGGATATCTTCCTTCAGTCCGATCGGCCTTTCCAGGAGTCCATCCACCAGTTTCGACGTGGTCTAGTGGAACTAGTGCAAATGTTAAATCTTGGACCGGCTCAAGCAGGGTAACTGCGAACGTTTTGCATGGCAATTTATGTAAGGATGACAGATTTAGTTGGCAAGTGACAATTTCGTCCCGGTTCATTTTTTTCCCATGCCATGAATTCCCAGGAACGTCAGCACAATAACATTCCCCTAAATATTGAAGGATATGATTCGATGATGTGAGTATTTATCAATCTATTGATGCGGTCGACATTGTTATTAATCGTTGGTACTTCTACATTTCGGCAAGCAATCAGTCGGTAATTCTAAGTCGAATTGTACATCTTTCTAGAAAATTCTAATTTACCTTTTCCGTGTTGTTCACATCTCCCACAAAATTAATGTGATCTTTGGATATAGGTGGTTGAGTCTCTTTTATGGACAACTATCTGTCAGAGTCTTGAGTATCCCATTATCCGTCTTCGCTAAGGGGAAAGAGAGAACCACATCACGTAGCTATGGTTGTTTGGGATCCATCCGAGACGGTTGGGTCAAGATTAATGTTAATGCAGGTCTCCATGCCCTCTGGGGGTTCCCCTCACCTCCACCATCTGCTCCGGCGCCTGTGGGAGGGATGGTGAACCCTGGAATTCATCCCGCGCGTGCACAGGCGAGTAGGGTTAGGTTGTCCCCCTGGCGGCGCTTCGATGGCAGTGGCTTCATTGGTTGGAATAAGGTTCCTCAGATTCCAGTTCCATCTCGATGGTGTGCAGGTGCTGGATCGGCAGCGTCGTCGTTGCTGGCGTGATGCGTGGATCTGTTTGCTTGCTCCGGTGCCGCCTTGTCTCCTGAGGTGCTGGTCCGGCAGGACCTTAGTCCTCATGACTTCCCGACTGCGGAGAACAACGTCTGGCCGGCTCTGGACGAGCGTTAGCGGCGGCACGCCATGGGCTCGCGTTGGAGGTGGAAGGTGTTCGGTGATCCGAGGACCTACTTGTATTTTATTTCTTTGTCACTGTTGTATGTTGGTGCTGGCTTAATAGATCTGGGGCTTTATGATGCCACGCTACGCCATGCCTCGATAACCAGTCTTCTTAGCCGGGAGAACCAAACACAAAAGGATGGAGCAAAGCGAGAAGACTGCGAAACAAGGATATGTCACTGGCTATCCTGGCCAGCCGAAGAAGCAGCAGAGATCGTAATGCGGCGGTCACACTGCCCCGGGGCTGCGGCGTTGTCCGCCTGGTCGTGTGGAGGCAGTAGGGGAATGTATCGGGTGCTCCCGGTGCTCCACACATTTTAAAATGTTCGTAAAATTTTGAAAAAAATCGAGCACATTCACACAACATCAATGTATGTTGTCACAAAATTTGAAACATTGCTTGAGATACAAAAATAACAAATTTGACATCAATGTGATAATGGGCCAAATCTAAATCCTCACTTATGTTATGTACTATTTACTGTCGAATTTGTCATTTATGTTTCTTGAGCTATGTTTCGAATTTTGATTTCAAATTATGTTACAACATACATTGATGTTGTGTGAATGTGCTAAATTTTTTTTCAGATTTTTTCGAACATTTTAAAATGTGCTACCTTGTTCGGAGCACCGGGAGCACCCTAGGTGGGAGCACAAGATATTCTCCAGAGGCTGTAGTCATGCGGCCGGGGAGAAGAGCGGCGTGGTGCACTACGACACCCTAGCTTGGCATCTGGCTAGCCGTCGTTAATGGTGATGCAATGTGGTTATGTATACTTGGTTTTCCGAAAACAATGAGGAATTAAATAAAGAGAAGAAATAATAAATAATATCAAATTTGCAAACAAACAAATAAACTACTATTGCCGATATGTCAACTTTTTTATCGTCTGTCCGTTTGTTAGTGTTTGACTGTGTGCATCTTAATTATGCAGAGCCAGGTGTTGCTCATCATGCTTTATATCCGCTTGATGCTACATTTTGAGTTAATAAAAATGCCCTTTATCAAAAAAGCAGAGTGCCAGAAAAGTATATATATCTTGTAAAGAACGGTGGCATAGCTCACTAGTCCACCACCCTTGCCTTGTGGCATCTCTCCCGACAAGTATCCTTTCGCGCGATGCATGAACCAATAATGTTGTACTTAATTAGATATATTTTGTTTTTAGACCCACTGGTCGATGGCGATCAATTAGCATCTGTCACAAGAAATAATACCTTGTGAAGAAAGAAAATGCTCACGCGATGCATGCGCCAGTATAATAACTCCATCTGCACATGGGGTAGGTGGTGGTGTGCATTGGTAGTCTGGCTATAAAATGGCCGGAAGGGGATGGATGGATGCATCTCATACACGGACTGACACAAGAAACACACATACACAAACGCACCCACCACCTTTAGCAGCTACCAAATCCCTAACCAAGTAAGCATGGCCACCGTAGGTGCGAAGTCGACCCGCGCAGCGGCGGTGCTGGTGCTCGTAGTGCTGGCGGTGGCGGTGGCGGTGGCAGAAGCATCGTTCTGCAACAGCGACGACGGAGCTTTCTGTCTCGAAGAAATCAGCCACGGTAATACCGATCATAATCTAATCCTGGTCTGTTGCAACTACTTATCCCGATGTAGGACTAAACCCAACAATATTCCCCTCACACGTCGGTCACAATGGGCGCCCATCTCATGCGGCACCAGCGCTGCTCATCAGTCTGGTTAATCATATCGATGTCGATAGAGAGATCTCCGTTTGATTTCCCTGCAGCTCCATCGCTCAGTCTGGAGTCTGTCTGGAATAAATAAAATCATCTTGTGTACTGTATCGTGTTGTTGATTTGATCCTCATACCACTACGGTAAGAGTGTCACTTGTATTGTTCCACAATATTTGTAATAATGCATGCGCAATTGGTTGGTCTCTTCCCGACTTGATCGGCCATGCACGTGACATCCTCACTCTTGAAGGATAAGCCATTATATATGGGGCACTTCGTTTTTTTTTTTGAACATGGAAAGGCACCAAAAGGCGCCAAATTCATTTCATTCAGCTCACATACACAGTACAGCGTGAATTACAAAGCCCTGGAGATGAACTTGGGAGATCCTAGAGATGAAAGGGCAAGATCTATGTCTATGAGCTGAAGAAATACATCCAAAGACAGGTTCTGGAGTACTGTTTAGAACCTGATGAGCAACATTATCAGCAATGCCATTGAGCTTCCTGGATATATGGTAAATGGATGGCTGCAGCTCTCTGGATATGGAGAAGAAATCTGCTAATGAGTGCCTGATGCTCCAATGGACTTGATCTGCATTCACTTTTCTACTCGCAACCGCTTTGGCAAGAGTGAGGCTATCCGTGAGAAAGGAGGGTTGTTTGAGCTGAAGATATTGCGCTATCTTTGCCCCAAGAAGGAGAGCAAGAGCTTCTGCCTGTAGAGGGGAGTCTGTAGGTGCTGTCGAGGCCTGAACTTGAAGTTGTGTCCCTGCCTGTCCATCTGGGATGCCAATGAAAAGACCAATTCCTGTTGCTGCTTCTTGTAGCTGAATTCCTAGGATTTTAGAGCACCTGAACGAAGCATCAGAGAAGATCTTTGTACCTACAACAAGTAGATCAGATTTGATGGTACTACCCTACAACAGAAAAGAATTAGTATCCTGGGCAAATTGAGTCTGAGTCATGATATTTTGTTGTTCCTTGGAATTTCCCTGCAGATCTTGACAATCAGCAAGTGCTTTTGCAGCGTGATGAACCTGCAGAGGGAGACCATTTCTTCTGGCAAAAAGGCAATCATTCCTGCACTTCCAAAGACACCAGAGAAAATTGAAAATATTAGAAATGTTGGCATGGGGATGATTAATGTTGAACAGCGCCTGAATGAGTTGATGCATGGAATGATTATTCTCTACAAGATGATCTACCCTAAGATACCAAGGATGACCAAACCAAGCAGCCCTGGCAAAAGTACAGCTAACAAATAGATGCATATCATCCTCCTGTTGGTCACACCTACAGCAATTGGTGGCAATGTGCTGAGAGAATCTACCAGCTCGCATACCTGTGGGAAGGGCGTTGCGAAGGAGCCTCCATGCAAAGGTTTGGACCCTTGGGGACAGCTGTTTTGTCTTCCACACCTGCTTAAGAATGTCTTTAACCAAAGAAGAAACCTGTGTGGGACGATTGTTTGGCTGATTTTGTATGTCCTGCAAACAAAGCTTATAAGCACTTTTTGAATTGCATCTGCCATTAGGTGTGAGACCCCAGCAGAGAATGTCAGGGCAATCATCATTAATAATAAGAGTGTGAATAATGATGGAAGCCGTAGGATCCTGAAAGAGCGAAGTGATCAAGGCATTCTTCCAAGTTTTATGTCCTGGGTTCCATAGATCTCGAACATTGGCTGGGTAAACAAAGTGTGATGGTTGGATAATAAGGTGGTTATAAACATCGTTCCAAGCTGGGCACCAAGGTGTGCTCCATAGAGATATATTCCCTTCGGTAATTTCATAGAAAGAGTGAGCTTTAAGCTTGGGAAGCATCTTGAGGATGGAGGTCCAAAAAGCTGATTTTGGCAAATTAGAGCTAGCTGTCCAAAAAGAGGAATCCGGGAAATATTTAGACTGAAGGAGAAGGTGGAGGTGGGAGGTGGGAGAGGCAGCAATTCTCCACGCAGCTGTAAGAATGAGACCCTGATTCATAGCCTATAGGTTTCTTATTCCCAAGCCTCCTTCCTGCTTAGAGGTGCAAATATCCTTCCATGATCTAAGACAGAGGCTCCTCGAAGAGCTATTCTCTCTGATTCCTGTCCACCAGAAAGTTCTAATAACAGCAGTGAGTTTAGAAATAAATTTCTTAGTGAACAAGATGTTGGACATGTAGAAAACTGGGATAGCTGAAAAAACAGATCGAATGAGCTCCAATCTTGCAGCATGGGAGAGCATATTAGCTTTGTAAGAAGGGAGTTTTGCCTTGAATCTGTCAAGCACAAAGTTGTAAGCTGCAGATCTATTCTTAGCAGGGAGAATGAGAGGGTGCCCCAAATGAGTGAAGTTGCTATCCATATCCGGAACCGGAAAAATGCCTTTGACTTTAAGAATAGTATCATGTGACACATTTGCACTAAAAAGGATAGCAGATTTATTCCAGTTTGGAGTCTGACCTGAGATAGCATAGAAATAACGAAGGATTTGAGCCATAGTAGTAGCTTCCTGCTGACTAGCTTTTCCACAAACAAGGAGGTCATCTGCAAAAAGCAATGAGTGGATTGGGGGGCAGTTTGGCCCAAGCAAAATGCCCTCCAAGTTATTAGCAGCCATAGCTTCATTAAGAGCTAAGGAAAGCTCATTGATAGCCAACACAAAAAGGTAGGGGGAGAGAGGACACCCCTGTCTAATGCCTCTGGTGCTCCTGAACTTCTGAAAAGTTTGACCATTAATGATAACAGAGAAAACAGGAGAAGAAATACAAGCATAGACCAAATTTATGAAATGACCATGCATCCCTATACGAGTGAGAGCAGAGACAATGAAATTCCATTCAAGACGATCAAAAGCTTTTGCAAGATCAATTTTTAGCATGAAAGCCTGATGTTTCCAAGATTTAAGGGCAAAGGAATGTGTGATCTCTTGTGCAATAATGATGTTATCACTAATCCTTCTACCTTCAATAAAAGCTTGCTGAGTAGGGTCAATATAATCTGGAAGGTGGGGTTTTAGCCTATTAGCAAGGGTTTTTGCAATAATCTTGTAAATGACATTGCAAAGGCTAATCGGTCTATAATCTGAAGGAATGAGAGGAACAAGTTTCTTAGGGATGAGCGCAATATTAGTGTCACTAATGTGAGGCGGAAGGGTACCTGAGATGTAGAAGTTCCTCACGAGTGTTGTAACATCGTCTCCAATCCAATCCCAAGTAGAAAGGTAAAATTCGACATTGAAACCATCAGGCCCTGGAGAAGCATTATGTTTCATGTCCCGAAGAGTCTGCAAAATTTCCTCTCTGTTTGGGATGGAGTAAGTAAAATCATTTGTTTCAGAGGGAGGGTGAGTTCCCAAGAAGGGCCTACCAACATTGATGTTAGAAGAAGAAAATATATATCTGAAATAATTGACAAAAGTATTAGCAATTTCTTGTGGCTTAAAGTGAGTGATCTCATTTTCATCTTTGATAGAAAGAATTGTATTTCTTTTTCTTCTTTTAAGCACAGCCTGGTGAAAAAACTTAGTGTTTCTATCTCCATTTTTGACCGAATGCTTCTTGGCCCTTTGCATGTAAAACTGATTTAGCTTACAAAGATTTTGCTCATACCTGCTTATGAGCGAGCCTTCCAAAACATGATCTTGTTGCTGCAAGGGCTTCATTTGTATTTGATTGATCTGGTTTTCAATGTCATGGAGCTCTTGTTGAATTGGCTTTTTCTTCTTGCACCATCTTTTGAGAGTTCCTGCAAGTGCATTAGTTCTGACAGAAAAGGGGGCCCTCCTAGTAGCATTCCAAGCAGCTTTGGCAAAACTATGAAAATCTTTCTCCATTAACCACCAATTCTCAAATTTAAAAGACTGCTTTGGCCTACAAAATTGACCATGAGTAGAGATCAAAATAGGGGCATGATCACTTAAAATAATGGGCAAATTGAGCACTTTAGTATTAGGATAGATGGCACACCAATCTGGGTTCACGAGACAGCGGTCCAAACGTTGGTAAATAGGATTAATAGTATGATGTCTATTGCGCCACGTATAAGCTGGGCCGATGTATCCAATGTCAAAGAAACCACAGTTTTAATCAAAATGCGAAAAGCCGACATACGATAGTAGTTAACCTTGCCATTGCACTTGTCTATTTCATACAGGATATCATTGAGATCCCCCATACGGATCATCGGCTAACCTAGATTATCATACACAAAATTTGCAACTTGCTCCCAAATAGCAGTCGTCTGACGGTGGTATGGGTCACCATAGATACAAACTAAACCAAGCTCAATACCCGTGGCAACATGAACTACATTAGCTAGGATAGCATAAAAAGAAGCACTATGCACGAAGACTTTCAGCTCATCATTCCACATTAGCCATAATCCTCCCGAAGATCCTCTCGATGGGGCACTTCGTTGATATGAGCTATCACGGTCATTGACACGATGTGTTACTAGTACTCTCACGTGCATGCACGTCTCCATGAATATAAATAAAAAATATGAGAGAACTAGCTCTGCGTGTTCGGTTATGGTTAATACGGTTTTGATACAATGGTTAATACAGTACGAAGTAATTATACGGTCCGGTTTCAGTAAATACCATACTAATTAGGTGAGGTTTCGGTAAATACCAATCAAACCAAAGTTGACGTGAATATAAAAAATGACTAGGCGGCTACACGTCACACAGTAACAAATTACAAATCTACATGTCAAATTTTAGTGACTGACATCAAGTAAAGCAGGCAGTAGCTATGCAGACAGCAGTATAGCACATTAGCACAGCACAATCAATAGCAATAACAAGCTAACAACATGTTATGCAATCCCGGGTCCGCCAAACCAGTGTTTCAAACCCACATGCGTCAACCAGGTCCAACCAGCGAGCAGCACTGACTTATGAGAGGCCTTGGGCCCTCTTCCCCGAAAATACTAGGCTGTTCGGAGGGGACACCCCACCCTTGTAAGTCGTATTCTATCTCCTCCCACAACCGATGTAGGACTAAACCCAACAATATTCCCCTCACACGTCGGTCACAATGGGCGCCCATCTCATGCGGCACCAGCGCTGCTCATCAGTCTGGTTAATCATATCGATGTCGATAGAGAGATCTCCGTTTGATTTCCCTGCAGCTCCATCGCTCAGTCTGGAGTCTGTCTGGAATAAATAAAATCATCTTGTGTACTGTATCGTGTTGTTGATTTGATCCTCATACCACTACGGTAAGAGTGTCACTTGTATTGTTCCACAATATTTGTAATAATGCATGCGCAATTGGTTGGTCTCTTCCCGACTTGATCGGCCATGCACGTGACATCCTCACTCTTGAAGGATAAGCCATTATATATGGGGCACTTCGTTTTTTTTTTTGAACATGGAAAGGCACCAAAAGGCGCCAAATTCATTTCATTCAGCTCACATACACAGTACAGCGTGAATTACAAAGCCCTGGAGATGAACTTGGGAGATCCTAGAGATGAAAGGGCAAGATCTATGTCTATGAGCTGAAGAAATACATCCAAAGACAGGTTCTGGAGTACTGTTTAGAACCTGATGAGCAACATTATCAGCAATGCCATTGAGCTTCCTGGATATATGGTAAATGGATGGCTGCAGCTCTCTGGATATGGAGAAGAAATCTGCTAATGAGTGCCTGATGCTCCAATGGACTTGATCTGCATTCACTTTTCTACTCGCAACCGCTTTGGCAAGAGTGAGGCTATCCGTGAGAAAGGAGGGTTGTTTGAGCTGAAGATATTGCGCTATCTTTGCCCCAAGAAGGAGAGCAAGAGCTTTTGCCTGTAGAGGGGAGTCTGTAGGTGCTGTCGAGGCCTGAACTTGAAGTTGTGTCCCTGCCTGTCCATCTGGGATGTCAATGAAAACACCAATTCCTGTTGCTGCTTCTTGTAGCTGAATTCCTGGGATTTTTGAGCACCTGAACGAAGCATCAGAGAAGATCTTTGTACCTACAACAAGTAGATCAGATTTGATGGTACTACCCTGCAACAGAAAAGAATTAGTATCCTGGGCAAATTGAGTCTGAGTCATGATATTTTGTTGTTCCTTGGAATTTCCCTGCAGATCTTGACAATCAGCAAGTGCTTTTGCAGCGTGATGAACCTGCAGAGGGAGACCATTTCTTCTGGCAAAAAGGCAATCATTCCTGGACTTCCAAAGGCACCAGAGAAAATTGAAAATATTAGAAATGTTGGCATGGGGATGATTAATGTTCAACAGCGCCTGAATGAGTTGATGCATGGAATGACTATTCTCTACAAGATGATCTACCCTAAGATACCAAGGATGACCAAACCAAGCAGCCCTGGCAAAAGTACAGCTAACAAATAGATGCATATCATCCTCCTGTTTGTCACACCTACAGCAATTGGTGGCAATGTGCTGAGAGAATCTACCAGCTCGCATACCTGTGGGAAGGGCGTTGCGAAGGAGCCTCCATGCAAAGGTTTGGACCCTTGGGGACAGCTGTTTTGTCTTCCACACCTGCTTAAGAATGTCTTTAACCAAAGAAGAAACCTGTGTGGGACGATTGTTTGGCTGATTTTGTATGTCCTGCAAACAAAGCTTATAAGCACTTTTTGAATTGCATCTGCCATTAGGTGTGAGACTCCAGCAGAGAATGTCAGGGCAATCATCATTAATAATAAGAGTGTGAATAATGATGGAAGCCGTAGGATCCTGAAAGAGCGAAGTGATCAAGGCATTCTTCCAAGTTTTATGTCCTGGGTTCCATAGATCTCGAACATTGGCTGGGTAAACAAAGTGTGATGGTTGGATAATAAGGTGGTTATAAACATCGTTCCAAGCTGGGCACCAAGGTGTGCTCCATAGAGATATATTCCCTTCGGTAATTTGATAGAAAGAGTGAGCTTTAAGCTTGGGAAGCATCTTGAGGATGGAGGTCCAAAAAGCTGATTTTGGCAAATTAGAGCTAGCTGTCCAAAAAGAGGAATCCGGGAAATATTTAGACTGAAGGAGAAGGTGGAGGTGGGAGGTGGGAGAGGCAGCAATTCTCCACGCAGCTGTAAGAATGAGACCCTGATTCATAGCCTGTAGGTTTCTTATTCCCAAGCCTCCTTCCTGCTTAGAGGTGCAAATATCCTTCCATGATCTAAGACAGAGGCTCCTCGAAGAGCTATTCTCTCTGATTCCTGTCCACCAGAAAGTTCTAATAACAGCAGTGAGTTTAGAAATAAATTTCTTAGTGAACAAGATGTTGGACATGTAGTAAACTGGGATAGCTGAAAAAACAGATCGAATGAGCTCCAATCTTGCAGCATGGGAGAGCATATTAGCTTTGTAAGAAGGCAGTTTTGCCTTGAATCTGTCAAGCACAAAGTTGTAAGCTGCAGATCTATTCTTAGCAGGGAGAATGAGAGGGTGCCCCAAATGAGTGAAGTTGCTATCCATATCCGGAACCGGAAAAATGCCTTTGACGTTAAGAATAGTATCATGTGACACATTTGCACTAAAAAAGATAGCAGATTTATTCCAGTTTGGAGTCTGACCTGAGATAGCACAGAAATAACGAAGGATTTGAGCCATAGTAGTAGCTTCCTGCTGACTAGCTTTTCCACAAACAAGGAGGTCATCTGCAAAAAGCAATGAGTGGATTGGGGGGCAGTTTGGCCCAAGCAAAATGCCCTCCAAGTTATTAGCAGCCATAGCTTCATTAAGAGCTAAGGAAAGCTCATTGATAGCCAACACAAAAAGGTAGGGGCAGAGAGGACACCCCTGTCTAATGCCTCCGGTGCTCCTGAACTTCTGAAAAGTTTGACCATTAATGATAACAGAGAAAACAGGAGAAGAAATACAAGCATAGACCAAATTTATGAAATGACCATGCATCCCTATACGAGTGAGAGCAGAGACAATGAAATTCCATTCAAGACGATCAAAAGCTTTTGCAAGATCAATTTTTAGCATGAAAGCCTGATGTTTCCAAGATTTAAGGGCAAAGGAATGTGTGATCTCTTGTGCAATAATGATGTTATCACTAATCCTTCTACCTTCAATAAAAGCTTGCTGAGTAGGGTCAATATAATCCGGAAGGTGGGGTTTTAGCCTATTAGCAAGGGTTTTTGCAATAATCTTGTAAATGACATTGCAAAGGCTAATCGGTCTATAATCTGAAGGAATGAGAGGAACAAGTTTCTTAGGGATGAGCGCAATATTAGTGTCACTAATGTGAGGCGGAAGGGTACCTGAGATGTAGAAGTTCCTCACGAGTGTTGTAACATCGTCTCCAATCCAATCCCAACTAGAAAGGTAAAATTCAACATTGAAACCATCAGGCCCTGGAGAAGCATTATGTTTCATGTCCCAAAGAGTCTGCAAAAATTCCTCTCTGTTTGGGATGGAGTAAGTAAAATCATTTGTTTCAGAGGGAGGGTGAGTTCCCAAGAAGGGCCTACCAACATTGATGTTAGAAGAAGAAAATATATATCTGAAATAATTGACAAAAGTATTAGCAATTTCTTGTGGCTTAAAGTGAGTGATCTCATTTTCATCTTTGATAGAAAGAATTGTATTTCTTTTTCTTCTTTTAAGCACAGCCTGGTGAAAAAACTTAGTGTTTCTATCTCCATTTTTGACCGAATGCTTCTTGGCCCTTTGCATGTAAAACTGATTTTGCTTACAAAGATTTTGCTCATACCTGCTTATGAGCGAGCCTTCCAAAACATGATCTTGTTGCTGCAAGGGCTTCATTTGTATTTGATTTATCTGGTTTTCAATGTCATGGAGCTCTTGTTGAATTGGCTTTTTCTTCTTGCACCATCTTTTGAGAGTTCCTGCAAGTGCATTAGTTCTGACAGAAAAGGGGGCCCTCCTAGTAGCATTCCAAGCAGCTTTGGCAAAACTATGAAAATCTTTCTCCATTAACCACCAATTCTCAAATTTAAAAGACTACTTTGGCCTACGAAATTGACCATGAGTAGAGATCAAAATAGGGGCATGATCACTTAAAATAATGGGCAAATTGAGCACTTTAGTATTAGGATAGATGGCACACCAATCTGGGTTCACGAGACAGCGGTCCAAACGTTGGTAAATAGGATTAACAGTATGATGTCTATTGCGCCACGTATAAGCTGGGCCGATGTATCCAATGTCAAAGAAACCACAGTTTTAGTCAAAATGCGAAAAGCCGACATACGATAGTAGTTAACCTTGCCATTGCACTTGTCTATTTCATACAGGATATCATTGAGATCCCCCATACAGATCATCAGCTTACCTAGATTATCATACACAAAATTTGCAACTTGCTCCCAAATAGCAGTCGTCTGACGGTGGTATGGGTCACCATAGATACAAACTAAACCAAACTCAATACCCGTGGCAACATGAACTACATTAGCTAGGATAGCATAAAAAGAAGCACTATGCACGAAGACTTTCAGCTCATCATTCCACATTAGCCATAATCCTCCCGAAGATCCTCTCGATGGGGCACTTCGTTGATATCAGCTATCACGGTCATTGACACGATGTGTTACTAGTACTCTCACATGCATGCACGTCTCCATGAATATAAATAAAATATATGAGAGAACTAGCTCTGCGTGTTCGGTTATGGTTAATATGGTTTTGATACAATGGTTAATGCAGTACGAAGTAATTATATGGTCCGGTTTCAGTAAATACCATACTAATTAGGTGAGGTTTCGGTAAATACCAATCAAACCAAAGTTGACGTGAATATAAAAAATGACTGGGCGGCTACACGTCACACAGTAACAAATTACAAATCTACATGTCAAATTTTAGTGACTGACATGAAGTAAAGCAGGCAGTAGCTATGCAGACAGCAGTATAGCACATTAGCACAGCACAATCAATAGCAATAACAAGTTAACAACATGTTATGCAATCCCGGGTCCGCCAAACCAGTGTTTCAAACCCACATGCGTCAACCAGGTCCAACCAGCGAGCAGCACTGACTTATGAGAGGCCTTGGGCCCTCTTCCCCGAAAATACTAGGCTGTTCGGAGGGGACACCCCACCCTTGTAAGTCGTGTTCTATCTCCTCCCACAACCGATGTAGGACTAAACCCAACAATATTCCCCTCACACGTCGGTCACAATGGGCGCCCATCTCATGCGGCACCAGCGCTGCTCATCAGTCTGGTTAATCATATCGATGTCGATAGAGAGATCTCCGTTTGATTTCCCTGCAGCTCCATCGCTCAGTCTGGAGTCTGTCTGGAATAAATAAAATCATCTTGTGTACTGTATCGTGTTGTTGATTTGATCCTCATACCACTACGGTAAGAGTGTCACTTGTATTGTTCCACAATATTTGTAATAATGCATGCGCAATTGGTTGGTCTCTTCCCGACTTGATCGGCCATGCACGTGACATCCTCACTCTTGAAGGATAAGCCATTATATATGGGGCACTTAGTTTTTTTTTTAACATGGAAAGGCACCAAAAGGCGCCAAATTCATTTCATTCAGCTCACATACACAGTACAGCGTGAATTACAAAGCCCTGGAGATGAACTTGGGAGATCCTAGAGATGAAAGGGCAAGATCTATGTCTATGAGCTGAAGAAATACATCCAAAGACAGGTTCTGGAGTACTGTTTAGAACCTGATGAGCAACATTATCAGCAATGCCATTGAGCTTCCTGGATATATGGTAAATGGATGGCTGCAGCTCTCAGGATATGGAGAAGAAATCTGCTAATGAGTGCCTGATGCTCCAATGGACTTGATCTGCATTCACTTTTCTACTCGCAACCGCTTTGGCAAGAGTGAGGCTATCCGTGAGAAAGGAGGGTTGTTTGAGCTGAAGATATTGCGCTATCTTTGCCCCAAGAAGGAGAGCAAGAGCTTCTGCCTGTAGAGGGGAGTCTGTAGGTGCTGTCGAGGCCTGAACTTGAAGTTGTGTCCCTGCCTGTCCATCTGGGATGTCAATGAAAAGACCAATTCCTGTTGCTGCTTCTTGTAGCTGAATTCCTGGGATTTTTGAGCACCTGAACGAAGCATCAGAGAAGATCTTTGTACCTACAACAAGTAGATCAGATTTGATGGTACTACCCTGCAACAGAAAAGAATTAATATCCTGGGCAAATTGAGTCTGAGTCATGATATTTTGTTGTTCCTTGGAATTTCCCTGCAGATCTTGACAATCAGCAAGTGCTTTTGCAGCGTGATGAACCTGCAGAGGGAGACCATTTCTTCTGGCAAAAAGGCAATCATTCCTGGACTTCCAAAGGCACCAGAGAAAATTGAAAATATTAGAAATGTTGGCATGGGGATGATTAATGTTCAACAGCGCCTGAATGAGTTGATGCATGGAATGATTATTCTCTACAAGATGATCTACCCTAAGATACCAAGGATGACCAAACCAAGCAGCCCTGGCAAAAGTACAGCTAACAAATAGATGCATATCATCCTCCTGTATGTCACACCTACAGCAATTGGTGGCAATGTGCTGAGAGAATCTACCAGCTCGCATACCTGTGGGAAGGGCGTTGCGAAGGAGCCTCCATGCAAAGGTTTGGACCCTTGGGGACAGCTGTTTTGTCTTCCACACTTGCTTAAGAATGTCTTTAACCAAAGAAGAAACCTGTGTGGGACGATTGTTTGGCTGATTTTGTATGTCCTGCAAACAAAGCTTATAAGCACTTTTTGAATTGCATCTGCCATTAGGTGTGAGACCCCAGCAGAGAATGTCAGGGCAATCATCATTAATAATAAGAGTGGGAATAATGATGGAAGCCGTAGGTTCCTGAAAGAGCGAAGTGATCAAGGCATTGTTCCAAGTTTTATGTCCTGGGTTCCATAGATCTCGAACATTGGCTGGGTAAACAAAGTGTGATGGTTGGATAATAAGGTGGTTATAAACATCGTTCCAAGCCGGGCACCAAGGTGTGCTCCATAGAGATATATTCCCTTCGCTAATTTGATAGAAAGAGTGAGCTTTAAGCTTGGGAAGCATCTTGAGGATGGAGGTCCAAAAAGCTGATTTTGGCAAATTAGAGCTAGCTGTCCAAAAAGAGGAATCCGGGAAATATTTAGACTGAAGGAGAAGGTGGAGGTGGGAGGTGGGAGAGGCAGCAATTCTCCACGCAGCTGTAAGAATGAGACCCTGATTCATAGCCTGTAGGTTTCTTATTCCCAAGCCTCCTTCCTGCTTAGGGGAGCAAATATCCTTCCATGATCTAAGACAGAGGCTCCTCGAAGAGCTATTCTCTCTGATTCCTGTCCACCAGAAAGTTCTAATAACAGCAGTGAGTTTAGAAATAAATTTCTTAGTGAACAAGATGTTGGACATGTAGTAAACTGGGATAGCTGAAAAAACAGATCGAATGAGCTCCAATCTTGCAGCATGGGAGAGCATATTAGCTTTGTAAGAAGGGAGTTTTGCCTTGAATCTGTCAAGCACAAAGTTGTAAGCTGCAGATCTATTCTTAGCAGGGAGAATGAGAGGGTGCCCCAAATGAGTGAAGTTGCTATCCATATCCGGAACCGGAAAAATGCCTTTGACGTTAAGAATAGTATCATGTGACACATTTGCACTAAAAAGGATAGCAGATTTATTCCAGTTTGGAGTCTGACCTGAGATAGCACAGAAATAACGAAGGATTTGAGCCATAGTAGTAGCTTCCTGCTGACTAGCTTTTCCACAAACAAGGAGGTCATCTGCAAAAAGCAATGAGTGGATTGGGGGGCAGATTGGCCCAAGCAAAATGCCCTCCAAGTTATTAGCAGCCATAGCTTCATTAAGAGCTAAGGAAAGCTCATTGATAGCCAACACAAAAAGGTAGGGGCAGAGAGGACACCCCTGTCTAATGCCTCCGGTGCTCCTGAACTTCTGAAAAGTTTGACCATTAATGATAACAGAGAAAACAGGAGAAGAAATACAAGCATAGACCAAATTTATGAAATGACCATGCATCCCTATACGAGTGAGAGCAGAGACAATGAAATTCCATTCAAGACGATCAAAAGCTTTTGCAAGATCAATTTTTAGCATGAAAGCCTGATGTTTCCAAGATTTAAGGGCAAAGGAATGTGTGATCTCTTGTGCAATAATGATGTTATCACTAATCCTTCTACCTTCAATAAAAGCTTGCTGAGTAGGGTCAATATAATCCGGAAGGTGGGGTTTTAGCCTATTAGCAAGGGTTTTTGCAATAATCTTGTAAATGACATTGCAAAGGCTAATCGGTCTATAATCTGAAGGAATGAGAGGAACAAGTTTCTTAGGGATGAGCGCAATATTAGTGTCACTAATGTGAGGCGGAAGGGTACCTGAGATGTAGAAGTTCCTCACGAGTGTTGTAACATCGTCTCCAATCCAATCCCAAGTAGAAAGGTAAAATTCGACATTGAAACCATCAGGCCCTGGAGAAGCATTATGTTTCATGTCCCAAAGAGTCTGCAAAAATTCCTCTCTGTTTGGGATGGAGTAAGTAAAATCATTTGTTTCAGAGGGAGGGTGAGTTCCCAAGAAGGGCCTGCCAACATTGATGTTAGAAGAAGAAAATATATATCTGAAATAATTGACAAAAGTATTAGCAATTTCTTGTGGCTTAAAGTGAGTGATCTCATTTTCATGTTTGATAGAAAGAATTGTATTTCTTTTTCTTCTTTTAAGCACAGCCTGGTGAAAAAACTTAGTGTTTCTATCTCCATTTTTGACCGAATGCTTCTTGGCCCTTTGCATGTAAAACTGATTTTGCTTACAAAGATTTTGCTCATACCTGCTTATGAGCGAGCCTTCCAAAACATGATCTTGTTGCTGCAAGGGCTTCATTTGTATTTGATTTATCTGGTTTTCAATGTCATGGAGCTCTTGTTGAATTGGCTTTTTCTTCTTGCACCATCTTTTGAGAGTTCCTGCAAGTGCATTAGTTCTGACAGAAAAGGGGGCCCTCCTAGTAGCATTCCAAGCAGCTTTGGCAAAACTATGAAAATCTTTCTCCATTAACCACCAATTCTCAAATTTAAAAGACTACTTTGGCCTACGAAATTGACCATGAGTAGAGATCAAAATAGGGGCATGATCACTTAAAATAATGGGCAAATTGAGCACTTTAGTATTAGGATAGATGGCACACCAATCTGGGTTCACGAGACAGCGGTCCAAACGTTGGTAAATAGGATTAACAGTATGATGTCTATTGCGCCACGTATAAGCTGGGCCGATGTATCCAATGTCAAAGAAACCACAGTTTTAATCAAAATGCGAAAAGCCGACATACGATAGTAGTTAACCTTGCCATTGCACTTGTCTATTTCATACAGGATATCATTGAGATCCCCCATACAGATCATCAGCTTACCTAGATTATCATACACAAAATTTGCAACTTGCTAACAAATAGCAGTCGTCTGACGGTGGTATGGGTCACCATAGATACAAACTAAACCAAACTCAATACCCGTGGCAACATGAACTACATTAGCTAGGATAGCATAAAAAGAAGCACTATGCACGAAGACTTTCAGCTCATCATTCCACATTAGCCATAATCCTCCCGAAGATCCTCTCGATGGGGCACTTCGTTGATATCAGCTATCACGGTCATTGACACGATGTGTTACTAGTACTCTCACATGCATGCACGTCTCCATGAATATAAATAAAAAATTATGAGAGAACTAGCTCTGCGTGTTCGGTTATGGTTAATATGGTTTTGATACAATGGTTAATGCAGTACGAAGTAATTATACGGTCCGGTTTCAGTAAATACCATACTAATTAGGTGAGGTTTCGGTAAATACCAATCAAACCAAAGTTGACGTGAATATAAAAAATGACTGGGCGGCTACACGTCACACAGTAACAAATTACAAATCTACATGTCAAATTTTAGTGACTGACATGAAGTAAAGCAGGCAGTAGCTATGTAGACAGCAGTATAGCACATTAGCACAGCACAATCAATAGCAATAACAAGCTAACAACATGTTATGCAATCCCGGGTCCGCCAAACCAGTGTTTCAAACCCACATGCGTCAACCAGGTCCAACCAGCGAGCAGCACTGACTTATGAGAGGCCTTGGGCCCTCTTCCCCGAAAATACTAGGTTGTTCGGAGGGGACACCCCACCCTTCTAAGTCGTGTTCTATCTCCTCCCACAACCGATGTAGGACTAAACCCAACAATATTCCCCTCACACGTCGGTCACAATGGGCGCCCATCTCATGCGGCACCAGCGCTGCTCATCAGTCTGGTTAATCATATCGATGTCGATAGAGAGATCTCCGTTTGATTTCCCTGCAGCTCCATCACTCAGTCTGGAGTCTATCTGGAATAAATAAAATCATCTTGTGTACTGTATCGTGTTGTTGATTTGATCCTCATACCACTACGGTAAGAGTGTCACTTGTATTGTTCCACAATATTTGTAATAATGCATGCGCAATTGGTTGGTCTCTTCCCGACTTGATCGGCCATGCACGTGACATCCTCACTCTTGAAGGATAAGCCATTATATATGGGGCACTTCGTTTTTTTTTAACATGGAAAGGCACCAAAAGGCGCCAAATTCATTTCATTCAGCTCACATACACAGTACAGCGTGAATTACAAAGCCCTGGAGATGAACTTGGGAGATCCTAGAGATGAAAGGGCAAGATCTATGTCTATGAGCTGAAGAAATACATCCAAAGACAGGTTCTGGAGTACTGTTTAGAACCTGATGAGCAACATTATCAGCAATGCCATTGAGCTTCCTGGATATATGGTAAATGGATGGCTGCAGCTCTCTGGATATGGAGATGAAATCTGCTAATGAGTGCCTGATGCTCCAATGGACTTGATCTGCATTCACTTTTCTACTCGCAACCGCTTTGGCAAGAGTGAGGCTATCCGTGAGAAAGGAGGGTTGTTTGAGCTGAAGATATTGCGCTATCTTTGCCCCAAGAAGGAGAGCAAGAGCTTCTGCCTGTAGAGGGGAGTCTGTAGGTGCTGTCGAGGCCTGAACTTGAAGTTGTGTCCCTGCCTGTCCATCTGGGATGTCAATGAAAAGACCAATTCCTGTTGCTGCTTCTTGTAGCTGAATTCCTGGGATTTTTGAGCACCTGAACGAAGCATCAGAGAAGATCTTTGTACCTACAACAAGAAGATCAGATTTGATGGTACTACCCTGCAACAGAAAAGAATTAGTATCCTGGGCAAATTGAGTCTGAGTCATGATATTTTGTTGTTCCTTGGAATTTCCCTGCAGATCTTGACAATCAGCAAGTGCTTTTGCAGCGTGATGAACCTGCAGAGGGAGACCATTTCTTCTGGCAAAAAGGCAATCATTCCTGGACTTCCAAAGGCACCAGAGAAAATTGAAAATATTAGAAATGTTGGCATGGGGATGATTAATGTTCAACAGCGCCTGAATGAGTTGATGCATGGAATGATTATTCTCTACAAGATGATCTACCCTAAGATACCAAGGATGACCAAACCAAGCAGCCCTGGCAAAAGTACAGCTAACAAATAGATGCATATCATCCTCCTGTTTGTCACACCTACAGCAATTGGTGGCAATGTGCTGAGAGAATCTACCAGCTCGCATACCTGTGGGAAGGGCGTTGCGAAGGAGCCTCCATGCAAAGGTTTGGACCCTTGGGGACAGCTGTTTTGTCTTCCACACCTGCTTAAGAATGTCTTTAACCAAAGAAGAAACCTGTGTGGGACGATTGTTTGGCTGATTTTGTATGTCCTGCAAACAAAGCTTATAAGCACTTTTTGAATTGCATCTGCCATTAGGTGTGAGACCCCAGCAGAGAATGTCAGGGCAATCATCATTAATAATAAGAGTGTGAATAATGATGGAAGCCGTAGGATCCTGAAAGAGCGAAGTGATCATGGCATTCTTCCAAGTTTTATGTCATGGGTTCCATAGATCTCGAACATTGGCTGGGTAAACAAAGTGTGATGGTTGGATAATAAGGTGGTTATAAACATCGTTCCAAGCTGGGCACCAAGGTGTGCTCCATAGAGATATATTCCCTTCGGTAATTTGATAGAAAGAGTGAGCTTTAAGCTTGGGAAGCATCTTGAGGATGGAGGTCCAAAAAGCTGATTTTGGCAAATTAGAGCTAGCTGTCCAAAAAGAGGAATCCGGGAAATATTTAGACTGAAGGAGAAGGTGGAGGTGGGAGGTGGGAGAGGCAGCAATTCTCCACGCAGCTGTAAGAATGAGACCCTGATTCATAGCCTGTAGGTTTCTTATTCCCAAGCCTCCTTCCTGCTTAGAGGTGCAAATATCCTTCCATGATCTAAGACAGAGGCTCCTCGAAGAGCTATTCTCTCTGATTCCTGTCCACCAGAAAGTTCTAATAACAGCAGTGAGTTTAGAAATAAATTTCTTAGTGAACAAGATGTTGGACATGTAGTAAACTGGGATAGCTGAAAAAACAGATCGAATGAGCTCCAATCTTGCAGCATGGGAGAGCATATTAGCTTTGTAAGAAGGCAGTTTTGCCTTGAATCTGTCAAGCACAAAGTTGTAAGCTGCAGATCTATTCTTAGCAGGGAGAATGAGAGGGTGCCCCAAATGAGTGAAGTTGCTATCCATACCCGGAACCGGAAAAATGCCTTTGACGTTAAGAATAGTATCATGTGACACATTTGCACTAAAAAGGATAGCAGATTTATTCCAGTTTGGAGTCTGACCTGAGATAGCACAGAAATAACGAAGGATTTGAGCCATAGTAGTAGCTTCCTGCTGACTAGCTTTTCCACAAACAAGGAGGTCATCTGCAAAAAGCAATGAGTGGATTGGGGGGCAGTTTGGCCCAAGCAAAATGCCCTCCAAGTTATTAGCAGCCATAGCTTCATTAAGAGCTAAGGAAAGCTCATTGATAGCCAACACAAAAAGGTAGGGGGAGAGAGGACACCCCTGTCTAATGCCTCTGGTGCTCCTGAACTTCTGAAAAGTTTGACCATTAATGATAACAGAGAAAACAGGAGAAGAAATACAAGCATAGACCAAATTTATGAAATGACCATGCATCCCTATACGAGTGAGAGCAGAGACAATGAAATTCCATTCAAGACGATCAAAAGCTTTTGCAAGATCAATTTTTAGCATGAAAGCCTGATGTTTCCAAGATTTAAGGGCAAAGGAATGTGTGATCTCTTGTGCAATAATGATGTTATCACTAATCCTTCTACCTTCAATAAAAGCTTGCTGAGTAGGGTCAATATAATCCGGAAGGTGGGGTTTTAGCCTATTAGCAAGGGTTTTTGCAATAATCTTGTAAATGACATTGCAAAGGCTAATCGGTCTATAATCTGAAGGAATGAGAGGAACAAGTTTCTTAGGGATGAGCGCAATATTAGTGTCACTAATGTGAGGCGGAAGGGTACCTGAGATGTAGAAGTTCCTCACGAGTGTTGTAACATCGTCTCCAATCCAATCCCAAGTAGAAAGGTAAAATTCGACATTGAAACCATCAGGCCCTGGAGAAGCGTTATGTTTCATGTCCCGAAGAGTCTGCAAAATTTCCTCTCTGTTTGGGATGGAGTAAGTAAAATCATTTGTTTCAGAGGGAGGGTGAGTTCCCAAGAAGGGCCTGCCAACATTGATGTTAGAAGAAGAAAATATATATCTGAAATAATTGACAAAAGTATTAGCAATTTCTTGTGGCTTAAAGTGAGTGATCTCATTTTCATCTTTGATAGAAAGAATTGTATTTCTCTTTCTTCTTTTAAGCACAGCCTGGTGAAAAAACTTAGTGTTTCTATCTCCATTTTTGACCGAATGCTTCTTGGCCCTTTGCATGTAAAACTGATTTAGCTTACAAAGATTTTGCTCATACCTACTTATGAGCGAGCCTTCCAAAACATGATCTTGTTGCTGTAAGGGCTTCATTTGTATTTGATTGATCTGGTTTTCAATGTCATGGAGCTCTTGTTGAATTGGCTTTTTCTTCTTGCACCATCTTTTGAGAGTTCCTGCAAGTGCATTAGTTCTGACAGAAAAGGGGGCCCTCCTAGTAGCATTCCATGCAGCTTTGGCAAAACTATGAAAATCTTTCTCCATTAACCACCAATTCTCAAATTTAAAAGACTGCTTTGGCCTACGAAATTGACCATGAGTAGAGATCAAAATAGGGGCATGATCACTTAAAATAATGGGCAAATTGAGCACTTTAGTATTAGGATAGATGGCACACCAATCTGGGTTCACGAGACAGCGGTCCAAACGTTGGTAAATAGGATTAACAGTATGATGTCTATTGCGCCACGTATAAGCTGGGCCGATGTATCCAATGTCAAAGAAACCACAGTTTTTAATCAAAATGCGAAAAGCCGACATACGATAGTAGTTAACCTTGCCATTGCACTTGTCTATTTCATACAGGATATCATTGAGATCCCCCATACAGATCATCGGCTTACCTAGATTATCATACACAAAATTTGCAACTTGCTCCCAAATAGCAGTCGTCTGACGGTGGTATGGGTCACCATAGATACAAACTAAACCAAACTCAATACCCGTTGCAACATGAACTACATTAGCTAGGATAGCATAAAAAGAAGCACTATGCACGAAGACTTTCAGCTCATCATTCCACATTAGCCATAATCCTCCCGAAGATCCTCTCGATGGGGCACTTCGTTGATATCAGCTATCACGGTCATTGACACGATGTGTTACTAGTACTCTCACGTGCATGCACGTCTCCATGAATATAAATAAAAAATTATGAGAGAACTAGCTCTGCGTGTTCGGTTATGGTTAATACGGTTTTGATACAATGGTTAATACAGTACGAAGTAATTATACGGTCCGGTTTCAGTAAATACCATACTAATTAGGTGAGGTTTCGGTAAATACCAATCAAACCAAAGTTGACGTGAATATAAAAAATGAATGGGCGGCTACACGTCACACAGTAACAAATTACAAATCTACATGTCAAATTTTAGTGACTGACATCAAGTAAAGCAGGCAGTAGCTATGCAGACAGCAGTATAGCACATTAGCACAGCACAATCAATAGCAATAACAAGCTAACAACATGTTATGCAATCCCGGGTCCGCCAAACCAGTGTTTCAAACCCACATGCGTCAACCAGGTCCAACCAGCGAACAGCACTGACTTATGAGAGGCCTTGGGCCCTCTTCCCCGAAAATACTAGGCTGTTGGGAGGGGACACCCCACCCTTGTAAGTCGTGTTCTATCTCCTCCCACAACCGATGTAGGACTAAACCCAACAATATTCCCCTCACACGTCGGTGACAATGGGCCCGCTAACACCAGCGTTTCTAACCCATCAACCACGAGTCCATTGAGATTTATTCCAGGCACCGCGCGCGCAACCCCTGGCTCCTGCTAGGTACACTTTGGGCAAACCCAACTGGCTCTTGTCCGGTTTTGGGAAGGTTCTAGAACCAACCCAGACCGGTTTTTCTTTTTTTCTTTATTCGGTTTTGTTCTCCTTTTTTCATTTCCGTTCTTTACTCTCTTTTTTAATTTTCCTTTTTTCTTTGTTATTTTCTTTTCTTTTTCATTTTCATTTTTTCTTTTCCTTTTTAATTTATTTTTTATTTTATCCTTTTTCCATTTTCATTTGCAAACATCTTTTCAAATTCATGAACTTTATTGAAATCATGAACATTCTTTGAAATCGTCAACATTTTTTTTGAATCCATGAATATTTTTATGAAATCATATACAGTTTTAAAATTCAAGAATATTTTTGAATACTGAACATTTTTTGAAATCGCGAACAAAATTTTAAATTTGCAAATATTTTTTTGAAATTGTGAACATTTTTTGAAACTCGTGAACATTTTTTTGAATCAGCAAACATTTTTTTGGAACTTGTGAACATTTATAATGGTCATGCATGCAGCTGGACTGATCGATCTTGCTAGGTTTGAAGGCAGCCAACGAAATCACGCCACGCATGGCGGACCATGGCGACGGCGGGGTGGCGGCGAAGCCGGCCGAGTGGTGCAGGCGCATGGTCACGAACCTGTTGACGCTCGAAAATGGCATGATCGCAAAGAGTGGCTTGAATCTGTAGCAAGATGAAGTAAAATTTCTGATTGGAAGTCATCATCGGGTGGCTCTCTTCGAGAAGATCAAGATGGATATAAAGATGATCTCAAACGAAGCTTGGGTACAAAAGTTATGACAAGTTTAGAGATGCTCGTGTTGACACCAGATTAAAGAATGGCCAAAAACTCAATTAAGATGGCCTCGGATGGAAAAAGTTTCAACATGAAAGTTGTGCGTCTCGTCGAAACAGTTGATTTTGATATAAAAATCGTCTTAATCCGAGGTCGTATGCAACCTGTGGAGTCAAAATAAGGTCAGGGACGGAAACTGCAGAGTCACTTCGGACTCACCGAGTTGATTTGACTCGGTGAGACCGATTTGATGTCAGAAGATTACAGAGAGTTGGTCACGTTCACTCGGTGGGACCGAAGCAAACCACTCGGTGGCTCCGAGTTGATCCGGAAAATTGCCAAAGATTCCTGTCCGAGTTAGGTTAGGGTTTTTGGTGTTTTGGACGGAATTTTTAGTCCTTTTCTTGTACGGGAAGTCCAGACGCCTCATAAATAGATGAGAGGTGACGGCCGATTGAACAACACACAATCGAACAAATCAATCTATACTACTTTTTCGTGTTCATCTACTTTTTATCTCTCTCCCTTGTATCTTTCTTCCTCGTTCTTCGTTCGTTCTTCTAGTTGGAGGGCAGCGAATCCACGAGGCCCTAGGGGCGATCAGGTCGACCTAGGGCAGCCCATAGCCGCCGCACGCCCAGACGGGGTCCCTCCCGGGCGTGTGGGGTTTCGGGTCCTCAAAAGCACCCGCCGGACTGCTTGCGTACCGCGCTTCAGGCAGGGTCTCCTTCGACGTGAGCTACGGTGCATCACCCCCTTTGTGTCGAGGGTACACGGTGATGTGTTCGTGTGTGAACACACTTTTTGGCGACTCCGCTGGGGACAAAGCTTCGAACGGTCTCCAGCCCGTTCTTGCTACGAAGACATCGTCATCTAGGGTTTGCAGTCTACAAAGGTAATATGAATACCCAATCCCCTTATGTAGATGCAAATAATTCATATGTTTTTGCTAGATCGCTTAATGAGCATAACGTATCGGGTAGCCCTAGTTTCATCAATCATGCATCTAATTGCGTGCAAGGCCCGTTGCAAAATAATCTTCATGCTTCGAATTCTTATGATTTTAGCAACATACAACATCTGTATCCTAACTCTCATGCATCGGCAACCCCACAAATCCATATGCCGATGAACAACATGATGGGTTTGGTTAATCAATTTGAAACACCTCGTGTAGGAACTTCTATTAGCATACAAGAAAGTGTTTCACCCTTTTCTTCATCGGCAACTAATTTGCAATATGCGAGTCCAACCTTGCCGATGGATGGGAGAATTGGCCATGCTACTACTAGCTATTCGGCTAGTTACTCTCAACCATCATATGCTACACCTCTTGTTAGTAAATTTTCAGCACCGTACGTAACTGTAGATATTCATAATTCGGCCCCGCACCTTCATGGTCATAGCTGAATAAGTGAAAATTTTGCAGGAACACACGTGCCGTCATCTAATACTGTAGCATATAATGCATGCTCTACGCAATTCGAGAATTTCGGCGACACTCACGAATCGTTGCCGAAAGAATCTGAAAGTATTGTGGAGCAATCTCTTCCAGAAGCGGTTGTGGCTGCGTTAAAAAAGAGCTTGGCACAAAACAAGAGGATTAGTGCTCTTTGCCTTGAACAGTATGAAAAGGGGTTGTTTCCTGATTATGCTGCAATAAAGGCTAGAGTTTTGCAAGAAGATGAAACTTCATCAATTGATAGAATTGGCGAGAGAACATATGGTTATACAGCAGTGCATACACCTCCACCTAGTACCGCAACATATTATACACCCCCTACACAATTGCAAAATTTTGGCAACACTAACAATTCATTGCCGAAAGATCCTAAAAGCATTGGGGGGCAAACTGATCTAGAGCGGGCTGAAATTGAGAGGGGTTTTAAAGCTTTGCGCGATAGGGTGCAAGTGCTTCGCCAGGAGAGAATTAATAGGGAATTGGCTCAAAGAAAACAAGCCTTGCCAATTTGTAGAATCAATGAAAAGAAGGATGATTCAGAACATGAAAGTGCTTCGGTTGAAAAAGCCGAATCAAGGTGTATATATTCTGAGTCCATCAAATCCAAAGAGGCAAGCATTATTGAGAAAGGGCATGGCAAGCATAGCAAAATGACCATGCTTGATTTTTCTGAAGTTAATGGAACCTACTTCCTGCCGTATGAGTTCCGTGCCATAGAAATTGACAAGCCTCAAGGACAAGAGCAGGTAGCCGAACAAAGTTTGGCTGACAAGGATCTTCAAAGTAATGATGCACGGAATCAAGAAAAAGATGATGACAAGGCGTTGGGGAGCCATCCAAAGACGGAGCAAGATATTGTTCAAGTCACACCACCATCATGCTCTCCCAACATATTTGAAGAGGTATGCCTAGCAAGTAATTTACCTATTTCCAGATTTGGTCGCAACTTCATAGTTGATGCATCTATTAGAAAAATTCTCATAAGTAATTTTGAAAGACCAATGAAGAGGGGTAATTTACTTGTTAGCAATAAAGTTGTTCTAGAGCATATCGGTCAACCCATTGCGCCATTTATAAACACCGATAGTAAATTATTATTGCAGCCAAGGCTTTCCGCATTGCTTTATCTAAAGTTCATATCAAATTGGGTAGCTTTGCTTATTTCTTACTTGGCTTACACTTGGTATCAATTGAGACATGAATGTTCTAACTATATTTGTTTCAGAAATTTAAAGCCAAGGTTAAAATCTTTTGAGAAAACCGATGCTAGTATAGTTTCTTATTTAAAGACATCGGAGATAGAGTGCAAAACACGATGCATGGCCGAATGGGGGGATGCCAAGTCTGAACCATTCGTTTGCTTATTTCCAAAGCCGTTCTCACAGCAAGATCGGCTAGAAGATAAAAAGTATACCTTCAATTCAAACATGTGTGATCAAATCTTTGATTTGTTGTTGAGAAATAATTATATTAGAATTCTTGATCACCATGTCGAGCCATCTATCCAAAGGCGAATGTATTGTAGGTTGCATCATTCGTTCAAACATAATTTTGAGGATTGCAATATGTTTCGTCAAATAGTCAAATCGGCCATTGATAAAGGACGATTGAGATTTGTTGAAACACCAAAGGATGACCAGTCTATTTCGATTGGTCCTGATGGCAAAAAGTTTTTGCATCGGCTTCTTCAAGCTGATTCATTAAATGATGAGAAGGTAAAAACAGTGGATGATGGGATCAAGTTTTCAAGTAAAGAAGTTGTTCAAGAGCACAATGAAGATATTCTTGAAGGCGGGAATTCCATCAAGGTTGCACAGAAGACGCCAAGTACTGGGGGCAGCAAGAAAATCCAATGATCGATGCAAGCAAACCCAAAGAAAACAAAGGCCGAAATAAGCACAAGCATAAGAAATCCAAAGTCACTTTTGCACAATTATTAGATAAATATCAAAAGAAGAGTGAAGAGAAAAATGCTTATCGGCCAAGTAATTCAAAAGCATCAAGATCACCCCCTAGGCGCAAATCTGAGGACCGGTATTGGCAAAAGGAGAATTTTAATGCATCATATTCGTATCCTCCTTTTGGGCCGCCAATGCCAATGTCATGGATGCATCCCTACAGTAATTCTTATCCATATCCATCATGGGGCAGGTATGATACAAGGGCACATTCTCCATCTTATTTTAGACCATCTCACCAACATTATACAGCTCCAAGAAGATCAACATTTGATGAACAATCGCGTGTCAAAGACCGTTTCAATCATAAGGAATCGGTCCAGAGCTCAAGGAAGAAGAACGACGTGGCCAAGAAAGTTTACCGCGTTAAAAGAGATGGTCGTAAGAGTGCTACTTCGGATTTGATCTCAAATGAAAAAGAGCCAATTAAAGTGTTGACATTGGCTACTAAAGGCAATGAGATGAAGCAATCAATTGCTGAGAGTCAAAGCGCCAAATCTGAAGAAAAGAAGTTGAAAGTGCACAAGGCCAAAAAAGAATTGCCATTGATTGAAACAGAATCACAGCCGAGGTGCCCACTCGGCTTATCGTATTATCAAAAGAAAGAATTACAAAAGCTAAGTGCACAAGAGCTGAGAAAGAAGAACATGGCATGGGTTCCCACGGGGGGCAATCAAAACAAAAATGATGTGCAAGATTCTATTGCAAAAAGTACAATACAAGTGACGAAGGAGAAGAATGAAATCAGTAAACAATTCAGCCGAAGGTTTCCATCACCCCATCAAAATCTTCGGTTAGCACATCATCCATATTCATCAAACATGCCATTGATGCCTATGCCATGGAACTCATCCTCAGGTATGATTGGTTACCCTCCATGGGCTTACTTTGATCTATGGTTGCAATATAATTTCTTATATCATGAAAGGGTATTACCAAATAATTATATATTTGATTAGCTACAAGTTTGTTGCAGATCCAAACGGCCGAAATACTTGATTTTTTCATTTCATTTGTTTATTTCGGCTATACATGCTTTGGTGGATGAAGTATACACGCAACTTATGGTAATGGCCGGTATTTGACTATCGCCCTGAGAATCTATCTAAGCATGGCCGGTGCAGTATTCTGACATCGTCCTTAGCACAATTGGATACCGAGACAAGGCACATATTCATTGAAATTTATACTTATACCTATGTTATGCTTCGATAGAATTGAGACATTACAACCGATGCAATTCAATATATGTTGCATAAGCCAATTCACAGAATTGGCGATTGGCTCATACTTTGATTGAATATGATTTGGCTTACACTTCTTTGAAATGTATGAGAGGACAAACCATAGCTGGTTTTATTATTGAACATCGGATTAATGACATGCATAATATTGATATAAACCTTGTTTCATTAGTACCATGGCGATTATATTTTGATGGTTCGGTCTGTAGCAATGGCCAAGGTGTTGGTATTGTTTATATATCTCCTCATGGTGCTGTTTTTGAAGCCTCGTGCCGCTTAGAATATTTTTTGCACAAATAATCAAAGCCGAATATACATTGTTATTCGGATTGAAGCTTTTACTTGCTATAGGTGCTATACATATTGAGGCTTTCGGTGATTCGTTATTAGTAGTGGAACAAATCTTAAGAGTTTATCAATGTTTTGACGAATCACTTATAATTAACTTGAGGCAGGTTTAGATGTAATATTCTCCTTGGATTGCTTTCAAAATTTCCATATATCTAGACATGACAATTGGAGAGAGTTGGCACAGCAAGCATCCGGCTACCATGTTGATCATAGTGTATTGCATATCTATCAATACCCGATACTTAGTCTCGTCGACATAGGTAAGGCCAAACTGAAGCCCACCGCTTCAGCCACTAATGGAATTTTCATGCATGTGAAAACAAGGATTGGAGAAAGTTCATTGTTAATTATCTGTAAGATCTAGTGGAAGGGTGGACAATATAGTTTGGCGGATGGCTTTGACATGCATATCTATGGAAGTTTATCGTCGGATTAATGAAGTCGAGAAGGTTTCACCCAAGTTTGCATCAAAACGTTTACACAAGCAATGGCCTATATATACTTATCGTCCTAAGCACATGCAAAATGGCCGATGGAGTGTTGACATCGTGCTTAGAACAACCTCGGTACGAGTTATTTTTCGGCATGCAAGCTTCGCCGAAAAACAGGGGGGCATGTGTTGACGCTCGAAAATGGCATGATCGCAAAGAGTGGCTTGAATATGTAGCAAGATGAAGTCAAATTTCTGATTGGAAGTCATCATCGGGTGGCTCTCTTCGAGAAGATCAAGATGGATATAAAGATGGTCTCAAACGAAGCTTGGGTACAAAAGTTATGACAAGTTCAGAGATGCTCGTGTTGACACCAGATTAAAGAATGGCCAAAAACTCAATTAATATGGCCTCGGATGGAAAACGTTTCAACATGAAAGTTGTGCGTCTCGTCGAAACAGTTGATTTTGATATAAAAATCGTCTTAATCCGAGGTCATATGCAACCTGTGGAGTCAAAACAAGGTCAGGGACAGAAACTGCAGAGTCAGTTCGGACTCACCGAGTTGATTTGACTCGGTGAGACCGAGTTGATGTCAGAAGATTACAGAGAGTTGGTCACGTTCACTCGGTGGGACCGAAGCAAACCACTCGGTGGCTCCGAGTTGATCCGGAAAATTGCCAAAGATTCCTGTCCGAGTTAGGTTAGGGTTTTTGGTGTTTTGGACGGAATTTTTAGTCCTTTTCTTGTACGGGAAGTCTAGCTGCCTCATAAATAGATGAGAGGTGACGGCCGATTGAACAACACACAATCGAACAAATCAATCTATACTATCTTTTCGTGTTCATCTACTTTTTATCTCTCTCCCTTGTATCTTTCTTCCTCGTTCTTCGTTCGTTCTTCTAGTTGGAGGGCAGCGAATCCACGAGGCCCTAGGGGCGATCAGGTTGACCTAGGGCAGCCCATAGCCGCCGCGCGCCCAGACGGGGTCCCTCCCGGGTGTGTGGGGTTTCGGGTCCTCAAAAGCACCCGCCGGACTGCTTGTGTACCGCGCTTCCGGCAGGGTCTCCTTTGACGTGAGCTGCGGTGCATCACCCCCGGCGTCGAGGGTACACGGTGACGTGTTTGTGTGCGAACAGAACCTGTTTGGTTGTGCCACCTTCGTGCCCATCACGCTCGCGTTGGACTTCCTGCAGAATTCGTATCCGACATTGTCGACGGTGTGGGACGTCGCCGCAGTGGCCAGGGCGGTCCTGGCCCTCTTGCTCGGATGGTGCTTCTTCTTCTACTTCCTGCTCTTCGTGCTCCAGTGGTTGGACGGCAATCCAAAGGGATATAGGGTGGTGGATATCTTCCTTCAGTCCGATCGGCTTTTCCAGGAGTCCATCCACCAGTTTCGACGTAGTCTAGTGCAAAGGTTAAATATTGGAGGATAGGATTCGATCTGATCGATGTGAACTATTTATCAATCTGTAGATTCGGTGATATTGTTATTAATTTCCTGGTTACTTGTACATTTTGCCATGGAATCAATGGATAATTTTAAGTCTATAATTGTACATCTTTCCAGAAAATTAATTTACCTTTTTCCATGTTGTTCACCTCTTCGACAGATTTGAGGGGGAAGAGTGTTGACGCTGACATGTGGGCTCCATCTGTCATAACGATGAACTTGGCGGTCAAACGTAATGAAGTTGACTATTATGCCACGTCAGCGAAGAAGGGTGGGCCACCCCTGTCACCGGTTTAAATTGCCTGAAACGGTCATTAACCGAAAGTGGTAGCGATTTAAGATGGATTACCCCAAAAGTGGTAATTGTATGCTATTTACACATGTACAGAGCCAAGGCAGTCTTTCTCTTCCTC
This sequence comes from Elymus sibiricus, assembly GCA_039707655.1. Classification (NCBI taxonomy): domain Eukaryota; kingdom Viridiplantae; phylum Streptophyta; class Magnoliopsida; order Poales; family Poaceae; genus Elymus; species Elymus sibiricus. The sequence goes on from CM077676.1 coordinate 16,675,139, forward strand.
CAGGGCAAGTAAATCTTCCCAAAATGTCTTGATGCATCACACGAAGAAGACGTGTGCTATGTGTGTATTCCTCATTGGTTACTGGTTAGTTTATTAGCAAGTCCAACTCAGCTAAACTTAAAAAAGGGCAAGTAACTGGATGGTAGCCTCCTTGACCCTCTGTTTGGAGATTTCTGTCTCCGCTCATTCTCTTTCAACACAACATCATTAGCTGCCTCTCCTGCATTCTTGTCTCAGCGATGTGTCGGCTCCTTCAACGCTGCATCTAACTTCTTTGTCTGTGTAAGCTCATCACTGTTCTCGTTTGTTTTTCTAGGAATCTGGTTGTAGGGTTCCATTTATTATCTTCGTTGTTGCAACCGGCTAACCTATCTCGTGTTTTCCCACTCCAGCAATGTTCATCCATTGCTATATATTCATTGGTTATTAATTTCTACCTCTGATCTAGAAGTACTTTCGTTGCTCCTCTATCATTTCACGTCATTCCTGATAATTGCAACCTGCACCCGGTTCCCTTCGTCACTGGTCAGCGCTGGTGGATGTTACCGGCTGCTTCCGTTAGGTTGTATTCGCTGTGACCAGTATCCATTCGCAGGAATTGTATCTTTCTTGGATTTGTAGTTGTAAGCGGTACTGCTTTTCTATAGTACATACTTTGGATGAACTGGATCCCCTTGCGCCAGTGATTTGTTATACTGATGGTACCCAAAAGATCCTATTCACATATTCTCACTCAATTGTATTCTTCTTTTGTATACCCCGTATGCGGGTGCTTGTAAAGAAATTGCTGATATCCTGAATATGGTGGTGGACTTATAGACATGTTTTTCTGTTTTCTGCTTGTAGGTGTAAGGGACAGAGAGTAACTAAAAAGGGTAGCGCGAAAGTGCAGGAAAAGTGTGCGTCCGTTTGACCGAATGGCTTCTTCAAAGCTTCAAGCCTTCTGGAACCACCTTGCTGGCCCCAAAACCAGTTAGTACCAGTCGTACTCGCAACTCGCATTACTTTTACACATTTCGTCTCTTTTTTTTGTTTCCGCCTTTGATTATACACCAGGATAGCTTGGGCTCCTTTTTAAACAATATGTACGGAAAGTCAACATTGACATTGTGTCCCCTATCGGTGGATTTTATGTATTTTCTCTGTGTGTACTTTTAGCTCCAGACCATGTTATTGTGTTAGGATTGCCATGTTGTTGGCATGTTTTAAATGTGAAAATGTTGTGCGCCTACTCTGTTTTTTGGTTTCAGAATATGAGCTCAGGCGAATGTGTTTGTGACTAACATGTCGAAAACATTACCGTGATAGAAAATCAAAATAACAATAGTCATACTGAAACGAACAGAACCTAGAGCCAACAAGTATTCAGACCCCTCCCACAAACACCAACCGTGCTTAATTTACTAGTAATTTGTCCTCGGCGCCACTGATTCTTGCTGTTGTACTACCATTCCTGTAGGGACTCCAAAACACTGTTGTGTGTTAGTTGCGTCAGCCAATAACATTCCATCATGTCACTGATTATGCAACAACCTGCTGGCGAGGCATCATTAGCAAGTTTGACATTTGGGCAATGAAGAAAATAGTATGTTATGACAAAAAGTGTGGCTCTTCAAATATGCTATTAGCGTGCTATATCGCGCTATAGCATGCTATTAGCGAGACATTATACACTGATTTATTTAGCAAGACATTGCTCAAAATGTTATAGCGCGCTTTGTTTTTCACTACATCTTCTCCCTCTGAGTTGCACATCTTCAGCCCTTCTCCCACAGAGTTGAAAGGCTGAGACAATAATAATCTGACCTTCATTGCAGTTCATTTTTGGGCTCCAATATTTAAATGGGGGATCAGCATTGCAAACGTTGCCGACTTTGCTAAGCCTCATGAAAAGATATCCTATACTCAGCAAGTTGGTATGTTCAAGTTATCCAGTCAGTCTTGCACCAGCCTCATTACAGACAACATGCCATTAGTTTAGCGGCTATCTATTCTCGTGTGCTGCTCACATGCTTCATATTGTGTGCAGTTATTGCTTGCACTGGAATCATCTGGTCACGCTACAGCATGGTTATCACACCGGTAAGCCATGGATACTACTATCCTATTTTATTATTATATGCAGGTAATGTGAATTATATATAGCTTAATATTACCTTCGTCCCAAATTAGTTGTCTTGGATTTGTCTTGATACGGATGTATGTAACACTAATTCAAGACGGAGGGAGTACATCCTAAGCCTTAACATATTTTTTGCTGCTAAGATATTGTTTTTGCAACAATCTTCTCATATTGTACTGTTTTAACTTGATGGCTCCCTGGACTAGGCTGCTGTTGCTTGTCGAATATATGATTCATATTCCTAGGCCACCTCCTTCTACCTGCTACTATATCCGCTGAATTACAATAAGGCGATATATCTGCTACGAAGTACCTTGATCCTAGTTCCATGTGTTACTCGGTGTTGTTCCCAATTTAACTGTTGTGTTGTGACGCTTATAATCTTTTCCTTTCCAGAAAAACTGGAACCTTTTCAGCGTTAGCGTTGCGATGTCGGGTACAGGCCTATACCAGCTTTCTCGTAAAATAAGGTCCGTTAAAGAAGCTAGCTAGCCCCCATTTTTGTTGATTGATGATTTCCCGGAAGACTAAGGAGATGGCATGGTTTCTGTGTGTTGACCTCCTTTCGCTTGCATCGCAGGAAAGACTATTTCTCGGATGATGAAAAGGAGGCAGCTGCTGCATCGCTAGAACTAGAAGCATAGCAACGGCGACCGACTCGACTTAATAATCGACCGAATAGCCTGCCTGCTGCCTTGGAGTTGGTTTCAGATTCACTCTTGTCCATGGAACCCCAATCTTTCTTTCCATGTCAAAATGTATTTGTTTCGCGGTCGACCGCGCCTGTGGGCACGCAAACGAGTAACGGAAAAATCCATGCAAGTTAATATTTGTGTATGCAGCATCGAGCTCTTTTACGGTGATTGGAGAGTTACGACTTGTAATTCACGTAACTCCACCTCTGAATTTTTCTGGCCGTTGGCCGTTAGATCTGGAAAACTCATTTAAAGTATTAATTTTTATAACTAGCAAATATGCCCGTGCGTTGCAACGGGAGAAAATACCACACGCCCTAATCCAATAGCTCAAGACCACCTCTGCAAAGAAGTCCATGTCATCTATTTCAACACAACGCCGTAGCCGTGTTGCCGTTTTCCTCCATTTGTAAACTGAAATAAATAGTGATACAGTGGAGTTAGGGGACGTGCAACAACAGTACATTTAATTAGATCGACTGGTAGTATCTCCACGTTGAGCTGAATGTACGTGACAACTGGCTGCTCAATGGCCTCCCTTGAAAAAATAACACAAAACCTCCTACACAATCCCTGTCTCCTCTAACAACGTCTCCTTCTGAGCATCTTCGCATCCGCGAAGCAAAAATTGCACTAATCTTCATTACTTTGATAATCATGTAGTTAGTGTAATTTTTTAATTGCACTAATCTTCATTACTTTGATAATCATGTTAGTGTAATTTTTTGTTCATGGACGGTCGCGGACATGCGGACGCCGTCCGCTTGCATCCTCTCTTCGCTAACTCCAGTCACATTATCTACCTCCAGTTGGTGATTGGTGATGCCCCTACTACTTCAAAATTTAGTAAAGAAATTAATGCTAAACACCGGATTACAACTCAAACAATGTTGTGACAAACGTGACCAGCTTGACTCCTCCAAAATTCTTGGTCCATTTGTTCATGTTCTCAACCATACATGCAATGGCGCGCATCACCTCCTCTTCATGCTTGAACACACACACAATAATCTGGAATTTCCTATCCACCTCCCACTCAACCACAAGGTCACGACCCACAAGCAGCCGGGCGGTGCGCTTGCTAATATTCGAGAACGGTGCAACCTACACAGCTTCTTCTTTGATTATTAGGTTGGCTTAATAGCCCTCTTTGATTGGTCATTACCGTTCTTCACAATAGCCCTCGTTCTTCTTTATTGGTTAGGACTCGTTCATTACCGTTCTTAGCCAAGAAAGAAGCCAACAATCCTCATTTAATTATTGGGTCTTAGCCAACCATCTTTCTCTCTTATTAGAACATGTCGGCTCATCCACACCTTGAGGGGGCTTGTTGTTTCTCCAGGCTACTCGCGAACCTATATAAATCGGTAAGATTTGATGTAAAAACGTGAGGTGGAACTATTTAATATCCAAACGAACGGAACTTTCTCACATAGGGGTAAGCTAGCTCGGCTGGCTTTGTCCCTCTTACTACAAGGTATTGATCCCGAGTTCGATCCCTCATGCAGGCTAATAGTCCAGATGGAAGGTGGACCGAAAAGCCCGCTGAACACACGACTCCGATCATATAGATATTACAATTGTTATGGTGATTGGCAATTTTAGGAGCCGTCCATCCACCTGGGCCCTCATTCCTATGAGCAAAGCCATTTCCGTAACAATAATAAAACAACACCTTGGTCCCTTATTAATCATCTAACCAACATATATTGATCTGCATCGCCTCGTCGCACTGTACTCCTCACCCTTCCTTTTAAATTTGTTTTTGTGAGACAATCATGATATTGATTGAACATATTAATAGAAATGTGAATATTGTTTGCCTCGTACTCTTGCAAAACATTATAACATAGAGAGAGGTGTGGGCTGTGGGGTGCGTTAGTCGGCGCTGTTTTGGCTTTGGTGAAACTAGTCGAGAACAATTTCATGAACTTTGATTGGTTTTGTATTTGGATCTAGCTTGGAAACTTATTTATTTTTGTTTCTTTCATGTTTTTAGCAAGGGAGCACTTTGTAAACCTAAGTTTAATTGCACATCTTTTCCACAAAACAGTCTCATTGCACTTAGAAAGAAATAAGCAAGAAAACGTTACACGTATGTATAATAACAACATATTGTAGACGCGCTAATCAACAGAACTTCATTTAAAATTGAAGAAAAGAGGGTCGAACTATGCATCTACAACAAGTGGATGAGGGGGCGATCAGATTTAGGGATGAAAATGGAGTGGAAACTTTCCGTTTTTCGGGCAGAAAAATGGAAACGGAGAGGAAAAATGGAAGTGGAAATGGAAATTTGCAAAACGGAAATGGAAACGGAATTTTTTATGCGGAAACGGAAATGGAAACGGAACGATGTTTTCCGGTGGAACAGGCGCGGAAACGGAATTTTCCGTTTCCGTTAATATGAAACTTTCCGTTTTGAATATGAGCACATGGTTGTTTTGTAGCCCAACGAACACACAATTATGATGAGCAGAATGGCTCAGATGGCCCAACTTCTACACCACCACTACTACTACTACTACTACTACTACTACTACTACTACTAGCAGAATTCCTAATCCCTAATTGAGCACGCTGCCATCGCCCACATATCCTATTATATAGCCATGATATATCATAATATTTAGTAATCATCTTATCAATTGAAGGACTTTGTTTGTTTCCTTGTTTTTGGGTCGATGGTTCAAGGGGTCTTTAGTTCCGGCGAACACTCCACTTCCGTCTGTGTCCGTGCCGTATTCGCTCCGTTTTCGTTTCCGGTAGTATTCATTTCTGTATTTGTTTCCGGGGTTTCTGTATTCGTTTCTGTTTCCGTAAAAAAATATGACAACAAATGTGGCAGCACCCAGTTCCGTCCGTTTCCGCTCCGTTTTCATCCCTAATCAGATTGGATCAAGCTATCCACAAGGCTCTCTCCCTCGGGATTGCCGTGACCCCAGTCAATTAGGAGATGAATGAACTTGCCGAAAAAGCGGCCAAAGCAGAACTTGGCGGCAACGGTGAGAAGCAAGACGGTAATCTTGGCGATGGTTGACGATTTCCGATGGGATTTCGTGAACACTAGCATCCATGCCAGGATGGCGCCGAGCGCGACGGTGAGGCAGCCCACCAAGCATATGAGTGCGCTCCTACTGCACTCGGCAGGCTCCACCTCCACCGCCATGCCGGCGTCGCCGTCTGGATTCAGCTGGACGTCCGCCATGTCCCTGTCTCGTGGCCAGCCCTTGTAATTTCGAAGATGCGACGTGTTTCTAAATATACCGAAGAGACTCGGCAGCCGGCAGGTGCCGTGTTTTCGTTTTGCATTGAGACTCGGTCCGGCCTCAAAATTTGGTTCAAAACGATGGGAACAGTACTGCCAGTCGTATCCAAATAGACCCAGCTGTGCATAATGATGCGAGGAGCCTTTGCAAATTAATCAGGCTCTCCAGATATCACGTTCATATATACGCACGCTCATATTCGATCACGCGTTTTACATGATTGCCATGGCACGTACGTGCATGCTTCCATGGCCGACTCCGTCGAGGATCCGGAGGTGGCGGTGGCGGCCGAGCCTGCTCAGTGGTGCAGGTGCGCGTTCATCTGCATGTCTGGTTTCTTCTTCGCCATGCTCATTGTTGTCTCCAAACTTTTGATGGACCTCAGGTTTTATTAACCACCGGCGATGTCGGCCCCTGCGTTCATCGTGTTGCTACTGGCCTTGTTCCAAGGAATCTGGATCGGCTTCTATTTGGTGGGCCTCCTGCAAGAGTGGTAAAATGACAATCCAGAGGGACAGAGGATGGTAGACAGCTTCCTTCAGGGTGAACTGCCTTCTCTGACGGAATCTATGGATCAGTGTTGGATTCGTAGAGAGATGCAAAATTAAACTGTTGTGTTTCAACATGCCGAGCACAAACTTAATTTACTAGAAAGCACAGGTTAGTGCTAATTGGAAGCACAAGCTAGCTGGAGTATAATTTTCGCCCGAAAAAAAGCTCGTCGGAATCTACGAACACAAAGTCTAGTTTTGAACATCTCGACGCGAGGAATGCAGCGGTGACAACGGTTTGTAATTTGGATTCATGGTTCATGAGATATTTCGTTTTGACAAAATGGATCTCTCTACATTTATTACTACTTTAAAAAAGAATAGTGTTCCTTTTCATGCTAGGCACAGTGCTTCGTTCAACCTTAGGTACATCCCCCGTCTCTGTTTTGATTTTATCTTCCCTATCTCTGGTTTCTTTCCATCGGTTTTCCTTGAAAACTGTCTAACTATACCACAACTTATTGACTTTGTTAGAGTTGTGTCGAATATATTTGTACAAGATAGTTTCACTAGTAGAAAACAGACCTTTCGTCTGCCCCTTTAGTCCCGGTTTGATTACGGCCCGGGACTACTGTGACCATTAGTCCCGGTTTAACGGCTAGGAGCGGTCGGGGGCACGGGCATCATTAGTCCCGGTTCATTTTCTATCTATAGTCCCGGTTTGTATCACAAACCGGGACTAAAGGTGTGGTGGCAGGCTGGTGGCAGGCTGGGGCCCCACGAGCCCCTTTAGTCCCGGTTTGTATCACAAACCGGGACTAGAGGTGGACCTTTAGTCCCGGTTTATATAACCAACCGGGACTAAAGACTTCCCTATATAAACCCTTCTTCTTCCAGCCCGAGCCCATTTTCTCTTCTCTTTTCTTCCCCTTGCTCGAGCTCATCCTCCATTTTTGCCAAAGATTTGTCAAGATTTGAAGGCACCCCATCTATCCAAGTGTTCACAAAGGTTAGCAACTTTGTCCTTTCATCTCTCATTGCTAGATTAGCTCGTGCAATGCTCTATAAGTATAGTGATTTGTGGGTTTTAGTTTGGGAGTAATTATGTGGGAGTTTATTTGATTTATATGCAATTTGAACACAAATTAACTTCTTAGTTTGCATATGTGTAGGTGTGGTTTACTTAGTCCCTTCCCATCTCCGTCCTAACCACCGTCGATCGCCCGCACAAATTAACTTCTTAGTTTGCATATGTGTAGGTGTGGTTTACTTATTTGTATGATTTAGATAGTTACTTCTATAATTTTCTTACTTGTATGATTGTTTGTTATACATAGTGCCATGACTTTGATATCCGTCCCCGTCGGCCCTCGTCCGGTTTATGATTCGGATGTGGTATATATTCTCTTTTATAACTATTTGTTGCATTTCGTGTTTATGACAATTATGCTCATCAAGTTGACATAGATATTTTTATCTAGAAGGTATGTGAACCGGAAATTGCAACCGACCCTCTTGTCGAGAAGTTAAATTTAGTTGAAAAATAAAACGAGTATTTGAAAGAAAAATTGAAAAGAATTGAAGAAGAGAAGATGAAATTGGAGTTGTATGTTGCCGATGTCGTCGATGATCACAAGATCAAGATGGATGCAATGCGCTTGAAGATTAGAAAGATTAGAAAATATGCCGTTAATAAAGAGGCTTGGTATCATTATGCTGTTGGATCAATTATTACCTTAGTTGCGATTTTGATCGCATTTGTTGTTGCATTTAAATGCTTTAGCTAGATAGTTTTATGTTGTTTTATGAGAATAAGTGTGTATGAACTTTATGTATGAACTTGTATTAATTTGGTCTTTTCGGTGTTGTGTAATGAAGATGAGTCGGCAATGGATGTACGATGACCGACGCTCTCCCCAGTTCATTAATGGCGTGCATAGTTTTCTGCGTGCGGCTGAGGCAAACAAGCGGAATGGTTTTATGTGTTGTCCATGTGGTGTCTGTAAGAATGATAGGAATTACTCTAGCTCAAAAGTCATTCACGTCTACCTGTTTACGTCCGGTTTCATGTCTGGCTATAACTGTTGGACCAAGCACGGAGAAAGAGGGGTTCTAATGGAAGAGAATGAAGAAGAAGAGGATGATGACAACTATCCTGAGTTCCCTGAATACGATGGTACTACAATGGGGGAAGAGAATAAGGAAGAAGAAGCTGAAGAAGAGGCATCAGATGAGCCCGCTGATGATCTTGGTCGGGCCATTGCTGATGCAAAGAGAAACTGCGAAAGTGAAAAGGAGAAGTTGAAGTTGCAGCGCATGTTAGAGGATCACAAAAAATTGTTATACCCAAATTGCGAAGATGACAAGAAAAAGTTGGGTACCACACTGGAATTGCTGCAATGGAAGGTAGAGAATGGTGTATCTGGTAAGGGATTTGAAAAGTTGCTGAAAATAATGAAGAAGAAGCTTCCAAAGGACAACGAATTGCCCAACAGTACGTACGAAGCAAAGAACGCTGTCTGCCCTATAGGATTAGAGGTGCAGAAGATACATGCATGCCCTAATGACTGCATCCTCTACCGCGGTGAGGAGTACGAGAATCTAAATGCATGCCCGGTATGCGGTGCATTGCGCTATAAGATCAGCCGCGATGACCCTGGTGATGATGTTGAGGGCGAGCGCCCCAGGAAGAGGATTCCTGCCAAGGTGATGTGGTATGCTCCTATAATACCACGGTTGAAACGTTTGTTCTAAAACAAAGAGCATGCCAAGTTGATGCGATGGCACAAAGAAGACCGTAAGAAAGACGGGAAGTTGAGAGTACCCGCTGACGGGTCGCAGTGGAGAAAAATCGAGAGAAAGTGGCGGGACTTTGCAGATGACGCAAGGAACGTATGGTTTGGTTTAAGTGCAGATGGCATTAATCCTTTTGGGGAGCAGAGCAGCAATCATAGCACCTGGCCTGTGACTCTATGTATCTATAACCTTCCTCCTTGGTTGTGCATGAAGCGGAAGTTCATTATGATGCCAGTGCTCATCCAAGGTCCCAAGCAACCCAGCAACAACATTGATATGTACCTAAGGCCATTAGTTGAAGAACTTTTACAGCTGTGGGACATAAAAGGTGTACGTGTGTGGGATGAGCACAAACAGCAGGAATTTGACCTACGAGCGTTGCTGTTTGTAAGCATCAATGATTGGCTTGCTCTTAGCAACCTTTCAGGACAGACAAACAAGGGATACCACGCATGCACGCACTGTTTAGATGAGACCGAAAGTATATATTTGGATAAATGTAAGAAGAATGTGTACCTGGGACATCGTCGATTTCTTCCGATCAAGCATGTCTTAAGAAAGAAAGGCAAGCATTTCAAAGGTGAGGCAGATCACCGGAAGAAGTCTCGCCACCATACTGGTGATGATATACTTGATATGGTCAAGGATTTAAAAGTAATCTTTGGAAAGGGTCCTGGCGGACAATCTGTTCCGAATGACGCTGACGGACACGCACCCATGTGGAAGAAGAAATCTATATTTTGGGACCTACCCTATTGGAAAGACCTAGAGGTCCGCTCTGCAATCGACGTGATGCACGTGACGAAGAATCTTTGCATGAACCTGCTAGGCTTCTTGGGCGTGTATGGGAAGACAAAAGATACACCGGAGGCACGGGAGGACCAGCAACGTATGCACGGAAAAGACGGCATGCATCCAAAGCAGTATCAAGGTCCTGCCAGGTACGCTCTTACCAAAGAAGATAAGGAAATCTTCTTTGAATGCCTGCTCAGTATGAAGGTCCCGTCTGGCTTCTCATCGAATATAAAGGGAATAATAAATATGGCAGAGAAAAAGTTCCAGAACCTAAAGTCTCATGACTGCCACGTGATTATGACGCAATTGCTTCCGGTTGCATTGAGGGAGCTTCTACCGGACAATGTTCGATTAGCCATTGTGAAGCTATGTGCATTCCTCAATGCAATCTCTCAGAAGGTAATCGATCCAGAAATCCTACCAAGGTTACAGAATGATTTGGTGCAATGTCTTGTCAGTTTCGAGTTGGTGTTCCCACCATCCTTCTTCAATATCATGACGCACGTCCTAGTTCACCTAGTCGACGAGATTGCCATTCTGGGTCCTGTATTTCTACACAATATGTTCCCCTTTGAGAGGTTCATGGGAGTCTTAAAGAAATATGTTCATAACCGTGCTAGGCCAGAAGGAAGCATCTCCAAGGGCCATGAAACAGAGGAGGTCATTGAGTTTTGTGTTGACTTTATTCCTGACCTTAAGCCGATTGGTGTTCCCGAATCGCGGCATGAGGGCAGACTGGGTGGAAAAGGCACGCTAGGAAAGGATTCAGTAATATGTATGGACGGGCATTCTTGGGCGTAAGCACACTACACAGTTCTACAAAATTCCAGCTTGGTGGCTCCGTATATCGAGGAACACCTGGATAGTGTACGCTCCAAGAACCCGGAGCAGTCTGAGCCCTGGATCAACCGTACACACATGGCGTCATTCGGCGGTTGGTTGCAAACACGTCTCATGCATGACGGCACTATTGGAGATGAGCTGTACTTGCTGGCCAAGTCACCATCTTCGACTATATCGACTTTCAAAGGGTACGAGATAAATGGGAATACATTTTACACGATCGCCCAAGATAAAAAGAGCACAAACCAAAACAGTGGTGTCCGCTTTGATGCAGCAAACACCAATAGGCCAAAGGACACATATTATGGTTACATAGAGGAGATATGGGAACTTAACTATGGACGTGATTTGAAGGTCCCTTTGTTTCGGTGCAAATGGGTCAATCTGACTGGAGGCGGGGTAAAGGAAGACCCGCGGTACAGAATGACAACAGTGGATCTCAACAATCTTGGGTACACAGACAAGGAAGCGAAGATATCATATCCAATGATGTGGCGCAGGTTTTTTATGTGAAGGACATGTCTACCAAGCCGAGAAAAAGAAAAGATAAGGAAGCGAAGATATCATACGATGAGCCAAAGCGCCACATAATTCTTTCAGGGAAAAGAAACATCGTGGGAGTGGAGGACAAGACAGACATGTCAGAAGATTATGAAAAGTTTCATGAAATTTCTCCCTTCACAGTGAAGACTGACCCAAGCATCCTGTTAAATGATGAAGATTGTCCATGGTTACGGCGCAAAGGGACACACGCGAAGAAAAAGTTTTATACCCCAATATCCCACTCTAGGATGTGACCGGCTTCACCGTCATCACTTTCTTCTCTAGTGAGTTTCCGGACTTATCTGGAAAGTCCCACTTCGGACAAACCGGAGGGAATATTTGTAATAGTTAGGGTATATATATGTGTTTTGGCATTTGAAACGCGAAGGAACGCTATTTTTCACGCATTTATTGATTTTTTTAAGCTAAATGACCCTGAAATTGAAAAGCACTACAAATGAACTCTGAAAAGGTTGAAACTTGGCATGGTATCATCATTTCACCCACATAGCATGTGCTAAAAAGTTGAGAGGGTTACGGCAAAAACTGGATGCACTTCGTGTACAAACTGGACAATCTCTTTCGAAGTATCAGGGTTTCGGATGAAAACTCATCTGTTACAAAGGTATTTTATTTTTTTAAACTTATTTTAACTCCAGACTTTTTGTGCGTTCAATATGCACCATTCAAAGCCACGTCATCAATTTTCAACCCTTTCTGACTTCATTTGCTATTTTTCATGCATTTAATGATTTTTTTTGAGCTATAAAACTAAAAGAGCTAAACAGAATCTGTTTTTGATTAAAACACCTATTTAAATAACCTAAAAATTACCAAATTGAACATACTGATAAAACACACTAATATTAAACAGCAGGAAAAATAATAACTCAAAAATCTATTTTTAAAGTAAAGTTATTCACAAACTAGTGATTCACACAAATTTCAAAGAATTCAAATTTAAACTACTCAAATTTGAAAACTACTGGCACTAACAGAAAGTTTATAATTTTTGTGACCTAAACCAAAAAGATTCACTCAAAAACTCTAAATATTTGGCTGTAAGTAGAAACAAAAGAAGAAAAAAAGCAAAAAACAAAAAAAACTGGAAAAGACCTTTAGTCCCGGTTGGAGCCACCAACCGGGACTAAAACATTTGCAAAAAATAAAAAAATGCCTGCCTACTAGGCCACCACGGCCTGCATACGACTAGAAACCCAACTTTATATGGGCCAGGATGCAGGCCCGCAGGACAAGTAGGCCCAACAGGGCAGAGAGGAACGTTAGGCATACACTGCCTGCTTTAGAGAGGAGCTCGAGACGGTTATCACAGCGGGGCTTATAAACAGGTGCGAATGCCTCTTGCTTGGCGAGGTGGGACTAAACTTCCACCACGCTAGGACCAACCCTTTAGTCCCGGTTGGTGGCTCCAACCGGGACTAAAGGCCCCCCTTTAGTCCTGGTGCGAGCCACCAACCAGGACTAAAGGTCTGAGCTTCCCGCCGCTCGGCCTGGTGAAATTCACCTTTAGTCCCGGTTGGTGGCTCGCATCGGGACTAAAGGTAGGCCTTTAGTCCCGGTTGGAGCCACCAACCGGGACTAAAGGTCTAGGTATATATATTAACCGCCCCGGCCCTTCTTCCTCCCCAATCTTCTTTCTCTTCGCGCCTCTGCCCCGACGCCGAACCACCGCCACGCCGCCGCTAGGCTGCCGCGACGCCCTGCCCCGGGCCGTCCCCGAGCCCGCTGACCGTCGCCGGACCTCCTCGCCGTCCTCCCCAAGCATCGCCGCCCCCGAGCCCGCTCCTCGTCGCCGCCCCCGATCGAGCCCCGTCCTCGTCGTCGCCGCCCCACGGTGAGCACCCTTTCCCCCTCCTCCCCCTCTTCCCCAAATGGATGGATGGATGGATTCATGGATGGATGGCAGTAGGTGAACCCTAGTTCATCACTTTGTTTGAAATTTTGTGATGTTAAATTTGTTTAGTATGGATATGAGGTAGTAACAGAGGTGTGTTGATGAATGTATGGATAGATTGTATGGATATGTTGTAGTTAATTTTTTTAATTTGTATGGATGAATAAATTTTTTTGTTGTATATGTACGGATATATAGAAATTTGATGAATGGATGTATATGTACGGATATATAGAAATTTGATGTATGTGTATGTGTATGTATATATATATATATAGGTTGCCCGGCCCCGACGCCCTGCCCCGATCCCCTCCTGGCTTGCTCGTATTGGAAGTAATGCTCTGTATGTAGATGAACGGTGGAATTTGCATAGATTGTTTTTTTTTCACTAGCTAGTTTTTTTTCTTCTGTTTTTTAGTTTTTTATACTTTTAATGTTGTATCATGTATAGTATAGAAAAAAGTTGCATAGAAAAAAGTTGACCATGTATTAAAAATATTTTAATGTTCTATCTTAAAAATATTGATCAAAAACATGTTAATATCTTATTTCAAAAATGTTAATATCTTAATGTTGTATTTGCAAAAGTTTGTCATGTATTTGCAAAATCAAGTGAACAAGAATTACAAAAATCATAATCAAGCATTTAAAAAATGTTAAATTTGCATAGAAACATTTTTGGCGTCGACGATGCCCGGCCCGCATCCTCGTCGTCGACTCGGTGGCGACAACCTGCTTGAGAGGCGCCATGTCCGGGACTGGGCTCCGCCGGGCTGGCACTGGGAGGTGCTACCTTCCGGGGCGCGCAGCTTGGTGAGGAACCGGGCTCCCATCGTCGACCCAGAGCTTCTTTGGTGGCGGTCGCGTGGGCCATTATCGGTGCGGAGGCAGCCGGCCCCCGAGGAGGTGGTACGTCGCCGTGTCAGGGAGGAGGACGAGCACGTCCGTCGCTACATGGTTACGTTGGACGTCAGGTTCTCCAATACCTGGCAGGTTCTTCAGGGATCTCACCCGAGCTATGATCCTGTGATGGTTCCTTCTTTTTGGGTGTCCACCGCCCGCGCGTCAGGAATCGCGAGTCAACTGGATTATTCGGTAGTATTCGATCTGTATTAGCTAGTGATGTTATATGATAATATTCGAGATGTATTAGTGATAATACTCGAGATGTATTCGAGATTATATTCGATAATATTCGATGATGCATTAGTGATAATATTCGAGATAATATTCGAGATGTATTAGTGATAATATTCGAGATGTATTTGTGATAATATTCGAGATTATATTCGATAATATTCGATGATGAATTAACTGGATTATTATTCGAGATGTATTAGTGATAATATTCGAGATTATATTCGATAATATTCGATGATGCATTAATTGGATTATTTGAGATGTACTAGTGATATTATTCGAGATGCATTCTAATTTGAATACTAAATTGTTTTATCTTTCTTCTGGATTAGTTAAGCTATGGACGCTAGCGGCAGAGACGACCATGATCAAGAGCATATCATGTTCAGCATGATCCGAAACCCAGAGGGTGAACCTGAAGATGACGGCTCACAATATCTGAACAATTCCGGAGAGGGAATATTTGAGGAAGAACCAACAGACGAAGGCCACACAAACAATGATGGCGAAGGCAATGATCTTCAATTAACAAAGACCGACGAGGTATATATAAGGCCTCTGGTGATCATTACATGTATTAATTGATTTGTATATATATATATATATATATATATATATATATATATATATATATATATATATATTAACGAATCTTTCTTCTTTTAGCCCTCCGGATCGAGCAAATCTTCTACAAGCAGGGCAGTACGAGGCCCGGCCAAAAAGTTGCAGGCTGGCATAAAGTACAACATCGATGAGATCAAACCAAATGGCGAACCACTTGCTCCTAAAAAGAATGCGGACAAATTTACTCGTCAGTGCGGAGTTATTGTCAGGGACCAAATCCCGATCTCCGTTCAAGAATGGAATAAGCCAAAGGGAGATCGAGAAGTTAGTTTTGTCGACGAAAGAGCAAAATATCTGCTTTGGGAAACGCTCATGTCACATTTCACACTACCAGAGCATTTAACAGATGCAGAACGGGAGAAAGTCAAGAAGAGTGCTCTTCAGAAGATGGCCACACAATTCCGCAACCACAAGAAAAGATTATGGGCCTGGTACGTCCAAGCAGGAAAGCAGACTCCAGAATTCACTGGAGCACTGGAGAAGGCAAAAGATCACTGGGACTTATTTGTGGAGTTCAAGGAATCGGAAGCAGCTAAGGAACGGTCGAGGATAAACAAGATCAATGCTGAGAAGAAACAGTTTCACCATGTTCTGGGGCCAGGTGGCTACAAGACTGGCCGGCCTAAGTGGGATGAATCTGAGGAAAAGATGATTGCTGCAGGGGTCACTCCAGTAACATTGGGTTGGCCCGACAGGTGCAGGACTTGGTTTTATGCGCATGGGGGAAAGTTGGACCCAAAGACAGGGGAGATTATGGTGCAGGCAAGTCTTAAAGAAGCCTCGGACGCTTTACTTGGTGCAATAGAAGCGGCTCGAACGGGGGCATTCCAGCCCGAGAGAGAGAACGACGAGCTTACACGCGCCCTCGGGAATCCTGAACACCCGGGACGAACACGAGGCAAAGGCGTTGTTCCATGGGTTGAGGGGTTTGCGGACTGAAACGTCAGTTACAGAAGCCGTGCGAGAAAGAAGAAGAAGGAGGAAGACAAGAAGAAGCAGGATGCAGACAGGCTTCAACAGCTAGAAGCAAAGCATGCGGAGTTCGAACGCGCTTTCATGCGGCAGCAGGAGCAGATCGACACACTTAGCCTGGAAAGGGCGTCTCAGCGGCAGCAGCAAGCAGATCCAGCATTGGATAGCACCGTCCCATCTATGCCGAAAAGCAGCGTGGGTTCCACGGGGGTCCCGGCCGATGATGCACTGCTGGCTCGCTACCCCGTGGATGATATCCAAGAGACGACAAGTTGTGAGCTACACCTTCCACTGAAGAACATATCCATGAAGGTGGCGGACGGCTATGCTTTACCAAATCCCCCTGAAGCAGCCTTCCACGGCAATCCGATTCCACTTGGCTATGCTCGTGTCGGGGTGGATGAAGTTCTGTCGGCATATGACTCACTACAGCTTGACTTTCCTGGAGGTCAAGGGGAGCAGACACTGGGAGAAGCCAAACGTGGTATCATTGTATGGAGGAAGGATTGCATCGTCTTTCCAAACTCGACGCCAAGGGCACCGACTCCTCCTCCAAGTCCGCCGCGTCAGCCGACTCCTCCTCCAAGTCCGCCGCGTCAGCCGACTCCTCCTCCAAGTCCGCCGCGTCAGCCTCCTCCTCCTCCAAGTCCGCCGTGTCAGCCGACTCCTCCTCCAAATCCGCCGTGTCAGCCGACTCCAGCCCACCCCGAGACGGAGCCCAGCGCGAGTTCGCAATATCGAACTCTGCAGCGTCAGCGGACTCCCAAGCGGAAGAGAGCACCAAACAAGAAACCCGAGCCTCCTGCCAAAAAGAAGTTAGCTTACGAGATGACTGAGGAGGAAAACAAACTGGTCGTGGATGCCCAAGTGAAGGCCCATTTTGCACCGAAACCGCCCTCGCCGCCGAAGGAGAAAATACCTGAGAAAGTTATACAACACTTTCGGGATCTTGCTAAATCGGCTGTGGAGAAAAGTGATTCAGACTATGAGCGCTCTATTAAGAAGTCATATCATGCACAAAAATATAAGGAGTCGAGCCTTACAACAGGTAGTAATAAAAGCGGGAAAACTGTTCCCCAGCTGGGAGAACAGGCAGTGCAATCGATCCCCCCGCTCAAGGTGAGTACCACCGATAAGCCGGTAATAACCGACGCTGCTAGACAGATGGCTAGAGAGGCCGGTGTCACTGTTGAATAACTCCTAGGCATCGAGGATCTTCCCACGAATATTGATGAGAAGGATCTAGCATGGAAATACGTCCACGGGAACCCTCTGGTCAGGCCTGAGGAGGTCGAGCTTCTACCAACGCAGATGCGCAGATTGCATCACTGGTACCTGAGAGAAGTAAAGGCCGGGCGAGAGAGCCTCATGGTGAAAGTCAAGCCAGAGCATTACTACCATGGAAAAGATGTGTGGATTGAATTGCCAGAACTTTTTCAGTTATACAATCAAGACGCACTGGACAAATCTCTCGTCAGTTGCTATTGTCTGTAAGTGATTTCTTTCTGTAATTTAAGTCTCTAGCTCAGCTCGTTCATTGCCTGTAATTATCCTCACTATATTCTTTTGTGTGGTATTATGCAGATTGAAGATTTCTGAAATGAAAAGAGATGGAGTCTATGGCATTGGGTTCATTGACCCAAATACCATTTATGAACAAGTGTTAAAAAAAGAACCCAAAGACACAGAGGCCAACTTGCTAATGTTTTTGAAGGAACTAAATGCCAAACCAGAGATAGTATTTCCTTACAACTTCAAGTGAGTGTTACTGTCTTGTACTACAAATTCTATTTTGCTTACTCGATGTTAAGTGTAGTTGATGAGTAATGCATGCCCGCTTATACAAACGTGTGCGCAGTTTCCACTGGATCCTGCTAGTCATTAGAGTTGACGAGGGAAAAGTTGATGTACTGGACTCACTAACTAGAGACCCTAAAGAATACTACGACCTGAAGTTGATGCTCGACAGGTAATTTCAATCATTATCGCACTATGTCGGCCTCTTTAGTTCATTTCCTGATATCAAGTAATTAATAACTCCTTTATTCATTTTCTTTGCCGGGCAGGGTTTGGAAAACGTTCATCAAAGAGGTTGTCGGTCAATGGAAACCAAGCCTGAAATGGTGGCGACCAAGGGTAATTAAGTAGTACTAGCTAGCTAGCTACGTCCGCGCATCTCTTTAATTCTAGTTTCAATACCATTATCATGCTTGATTATTATCTGATTGAATTCTATTCTCGTAAAGTGCTTGAAGCAGACACCGGGGAATAATTTATGTGCATACTACGTTTGCGAGAACATTCGCATTATTGTGAACGAAAGGAACAGAGATGCAAGAAATCTTTGGGTACGTAAATACTATTCACAATTCTTTTTATCATTATCTAATATATATACACACAACTAATATATTCATATTGATCTCCTTCTTTAAAGATGATGGAGATGCGGGATCAGCTCCTACCAACGGACCGCATACGAGCACTTTAAGAGGAAATGGCGGATTTTTGCTTAAGCAGGTCATATCTCCCGACGGAGAATACCATTTCACCTAATGCCTGCATGTAATGATCTGCAAGTTGTAGGAGAAACTGTATATACCATATTGTAGGAGAAATTGTATATACCAAATTGTATATATATATGTGTATGTATGGTCGTACGAGAAATTCTATGATATATGATTGGTTCTACGAGAAATTCTATTATATATGCATAACGTGTACAGTACGTAGTAGCGTAAAATATGTTTGAAATGAAAAATAATTAAATGGAAAACACAAAATGAAAAGGAAAAATAAACAATAAACCCTAAACCCCTAAACCTTTAGTCCCAGTTGGTGACGTCCCGGTTGGTGTCACCAACCGGGACTAAAGGTCCCCAGCCCCAGCGCACGAGCGCGGCCACGTGGAGGGCCTTTAGTCGCGGTTTGTGACCAACCGGGACTAAAGGGTGGGGGCCTTTAGTCCCGATTGGGCTGTCCCGGTTGGTGACCCGGGACTAGAGGCCCTTCCCAACCGGGACTAAAGGCCCGTTTTGTACTAGTGTTTACAGTTGGACTTGGATTTAAAATTGTGTGTAGGCAGGGTAGGAACCGTGTCCTATTAGGTCACCTGTATCTTAGGCCTCTTATATATGTGGGGGTAGACACACGATGTAACCTATGTCAACATAAACGCACATGCACGTAGGGGAGCCGGCGGCGTGTGCCGGCGCCCGGGCGGCCGGGGTGCGGTATTGTGACGGTGTCACGGCAAGGAGCCGCACGTAGACAGGCCCCAGGGATGTAGCCATATCGATGAACCCGTTAACAAATCTCGTTGTCGTGCTTGTGTGAGTTTTTGGTCCTCGTAGATCGACTGTGCATCTCAAATTATTTTAACAAATGATATCATGAACAAAGGTTCGATTTGAACCAGGTTGAGCTGCGAACCCCCAACGCGGGGCTAGCTGAGCGGGCCGTTGGTGTTGCCTAGGCGAACGAGACGGGCATGTACTCACAGAACGTGCGCAACCAGAGCCGTGGTCATCAGGAGATTTGTTAAGAAAAGAGGAAGAGCAAGTCCCATGTACGTGCATGGTGTACAGGAGCATGGGTGTGAATCATGTTTGGTCGTTTATGCTAAGATACACGGAAAGCTATCATGGGACATGTTCTGGATAAAAGTCTATATGCGTACACAGAAGTTAAACTATCAGTGGGGTCAAGTTTGCATGGAGATTTTTTTTGGTGGGTCAAGAATACGGGAAGTACTTGGAGTGTGTGCGGCAAAGATGGATGCTAAGGTTCAGAGTAGTCTGAAGTGCGTCAGAAGGGATCATGCATACACAGGGCGTCAAGCAATGCACGGAGATATGCGGGACGGAAAAGACGCAGGGTGGAGCATGGTTGTAGTCGGATAATTTCGGCTGGGTCGGACTAGACAGTCTAATGGATCGATATGAGTTAAATGCACAGAACCACCACTTTCGTGTCACGGCTTGCGAAAAACCACCCCTTTAGAAAACGTGACATTTTGCACTGAACCAAAAATCTGACAGTGGCAAAACATTGAGCAAAAAAATGATCTCGTTTTGACGTGGCAAAGCGGCCGCGTGGCTAGTGTTAGAAGGCGCAAGCAATAACGGCCGTTAACGGTCCGACCGACCGAGCCGGTCGGAAGATGCCCAAAAAGGCAACAGTGGCCGCTCTCTCCTGTCGCTCTCTTCACTCTCGCTCACTCTATCCCCTCTGCGCCCTCACTCTTGCTCTCGCTCCCCTTTGTGCCGCCGCCACCCAACGTCGCCGCCGCCACCGCAATGGCTTCTTGGAGAGATCTGGAAGACAACATCAAGGAGGAGGAGCTGACCTACGCCGGCATGGACGTGGATGTGTGCGTATGTACACACTGGTTTCAGTTAGGGTTAGGGTTCGAGTTTGAATATTATGAATTGTAGAGTGTGACATTTTAGATCCTCCCTTCTCTGCTTCTCATCTGTGCCTAAGGCTTTTTGTCAATGCAGGAGAATCCTGATACAACTATTGATGCTTCCTTCTGTGGGTCAGTGACTGATCCACAGATCAAATGCAAGCTTCATTAGTTTAGGGGCAAGAAATGTGTTGCATTCGATGGCATAAACACAGGTAGAAGATTCTATGGCTGTGCTAAGCAGGTAATAATTGATGATCTTATTGTTTAGTGAATGTGGTCTGCAATTGAATGTGCTAGTGTTAATTGAACTTGCTACTGTTAACTGAATCACTAGTGTTAACTGAATTTGGTACTCTTAACTGAATCACTAGTGTTAATTGAATTACTACTGTTAACTAAATCACCTCTGTTAACTGAATTACTACTGTTAACTGAATCACTAGTGTTAATTGAACTTGCCACTGTTAACTGAATCACTAGTGTTAACTGGATTTGCTATTGTTAACTGAATCACCTCTGTTAACTGAATCACCTCTGTTAACTGAATTACTATTGTTAACTGAATTGCTACTGTTAATTGAATTTGATGGTGTTAACTGAATCACCTCTGTTAATTGAATTGCTACTGTTAACTGATTTGCTACTGTGAACTGAATTTGATAGTGTTAACTGAATTTGGTAGTGTTAACTGAATTTGATAGTGTTAAATGAATTGCTACTGTTAACTGCATTATACTATCGACTGAATTTGATAGTGTTAACTGAATCATAGTTTGATCTGAATTTGGTATTGTTAACTGAATTACAATTACTGATGTCAACTGAATTTGCAGGAAGGTATTGACTGTAGAGTGATTCAGTGGGTTGATGGTCCCTGGCCTGTCATACTTCAGAGGTGCCTGACAAAACTGTGGGAGATGTTTCATGACCAGAACTGTGGCAGGCTGATGGATAGACAGGCTTATGACAAAAAAAATAGCCAAACTGGAGAAGCAGAATGATTTCCTGTGCAAGCAATTCAGTAATATGGTTGAGGAAGTTGGCCAGCTTTTTGATTGGCAAGATGAAAATGTGCAACATATGAAACATGAGAATGCAACAAAGCATGCTGAAGATGTCAAGACAAAACTTGCAGAGTTAGAGGAGCAGTGCAAGATGAAGCTGAAGATGGAGAAGATGAGGCCGGCCAAAGGAGCAGAGATGCAGAGATGAACACAATAGGACAGCGAAACATTCCCAGAAAAAGGCAGAACACCGACGCTATTACTTGAGATGTCTCTACAAATTTATTCAATCGAGTCATCATATGACCATTCATGAGTGACGTGATCTTTCCGAAAAAGATAACGAGCATCACAGCCGGGTGAGGAGGCCACGAAATGGGCCACACCCACGGCCACGGCGGAGTCGTTTGAGAGCCATCTGCATTGACGGCCTTTGCTGCGGATCCACAACGGTACAATCCACGCCCAGCCTGAATACAATTGCCATGTCGTCCATGTACCGCGCTTGATCTGGGATGCTCTTGTCCACGGCACTCTCGAACTTCTCCGGTTGTTTTGCCCTCAGGTTAGTAAAGTTGTGTGCCCAAATTGCCAGATTACCATCCCCTCCAGCTTCATTGGCCACACGCCCCGTGACGAGCTCTAGCAACATCACACCAAAGCTATAAATGTCTACCTTCTCCGTCATCTGGCTTGCCGTGTTCCCATATTCTGCAGATAATCATTTATTAGTACTAGTTAAAGACCAAGCTAGTTAAGACAGAATTCCAGCTTAAAAAGTCAAGATAAAATTCTATTGCGTGCGTCGATAGCCCAACATACCTGGAGCTGCGTACCAAAAGTTCCCAGGAAGCAGGCCCATGATTGGCAATGGTTGCCCGAGCCCGGCCATGCTCATACATGCATCATCAAAATTGGTTATCACGGCATTGCCATTCTGATCAATAAAGATGTTGTCAGAGCTGATGTTGTGGTGGATAATCGGCTTATTGCATCCGTGGTGCAAGTGGACGAGCCCGTTGGCCGTGCCAATGGCAATGCGCCTCCTCTGCGGCCAGCTCAGTGGCTGACGGGCATCCATCGGTTGGTGCAGCCAGGATCGAAGGCTGCCGTTCACCGGATACTCGTAAACGAGCATGATCGCATCTTCCCTCTCGATGAGGTCTAAGACTTTGATGATGTTATCGTGAGAATTGCTGGCTAACATGATCATCTCCAACCTGTAGCGGTAGTTGACATTGTGGTCTACTTGTAGTGTTGAGTTCATTTTCTCAAACTTCTTGACGACCAGCGTGCACTGGGGAGTGATGCCAGCAATGCCCTGATCATGGACTAAGTATTGTTGTTCGTCCTTCCATGTCCTTCTGCTAGCCCATATCGTTTTCACATTATCTTCACTCAGTTTGTCGACAATGGCTTGTTCATTGAGCAGAATAGGCTGCGTCGCCACAGGACGGCTCCAGAACCGCGAGTTCATTCTCTCAGAGTCCGGATAGGGCGTGGAGAGGTTTGTGTCAAGGGTGTCTCAACCTGCAGACACATTATTTATCAGTATACAGCAGTACTATCTCGGTTATATACATATAAAACTGTTATGAGATAAAGAGGGACGCATGTTTATAATTAGTTTTCCCAAATGATAAGTGTCACACGTGTTGCACTTATCAACTCGGCCCGAACGCTTCTATCGCCCTCCATCGCGATTCACGATTTGTAAAGCGACGATACAGTGCCACGTCATCTTTGGTTCATGTTCGGGCCGAACAGAGGCGCTACCGAATGAATCTTATCCACTCCCCCATCCACTCCTCCCGCGGGTTCACTTTCTCCCCTTCATCTCGAGCTCGTGCGGCGGCATTTTTCAGAGACCACGGCAAGAGGAGCTCGTGCCAGTGGCTGCGCAGTGCCGGCGGCCTACTCAGAGACCGCGACGGAGGAGCAGCTCATGGACGCGAGCGCGGCGCTCCCAAGCACTCTTGCTCCGCGGCTCCGGCGACGCGCGCGCTGGCGGTGAGGAGTGGCGGGAAGGAGATGGGGGCGATGCGTTTGACGACGATGGGCCGCCCCTGCTACTACCCTGGGTGTTGGCGCCGCTCCCCTGCCTGCAACGACGACGCCGGCAGGAACAGCTCCCTCCTTCGCGGCGCGCGACGCGGCGGTGGCGGCGGGGCTCCCGAGCTACGGGGTCGCCGGCGCATCCACGGCCTCTCCAAGACCTCGGACATCGACCCGTCGCTGGACCTGGTGTACGCGGAGCGGCTGTGGAAGATCTGCCCGCGTCCCAAGCCGGACGACGACCCGCAGGCGGTGCCCAAGGTGAACTTCGACAAGCGCACCGGGGAGAAGCTGGACAACTCCTACTACCCCGCTACGTTTCATACTGCAATCTTAGCTATTGGTTTTACAACTTTTGCATGGATAATCTGTAGTTGCCATGCACATTCCCAGTATGCCGTGACGGCAAGTTTGATATGCACACCCCGTTGCATTCTTGCCATGTTTTTTGCTTAGGAAGAACATGTTTTAGGGGGGAAACAAGTAAACTACATTGGACATGGCAATAAAACATTGCAGTTTTTTATATGAGTAGTTGCCATGGACATGACATTTTTGCCATGGCAAAAAACATGGCAGTTTCTTGATACGAGTAGTTGCCATGGACATAATTGCTTTGAGTTTTTTGCCATGGCAAAATTCTGGTTCAATTGCCATGGCAAAATTCTGTAGTAATTGGCATGACAGGTTTTTTTTTTTGGAATTCATCCCACGACAAATTTGTACGGAATGACATCATTTGACTAAGCTAATGGAGCATGGCAACTTAATTTCATGGACCATGCCAATTTTTATTTTTTATTTTTTGCCACGGCAAATTTACTCTTTTTCTAGATAATATGGCACCTCTAGTGTATACAACATGGCAATTTAACTTTTTTTTGGACCATGATTCATTGTTTTTTCGAACATGGCAAATTTTACTTTTTTCCATTTTGGCAAATTTACCTTCATATTTGCCATGGCAATTTTACTTTATCATACATGGCAAATTTAATTTTAAACGCCCATGGAAAATCTTTTACTATGAATCTGCCATGGCAATTCTTTGTTCATCATTTGTTCTTTTTTTTCACACACGGCAATTTTCTCATACGGACATGAAAAATTTATTTAAAATACCATGACAATTTTTTTTAATGAACTCGCCATGGCAATCCATTGTTCATAATTTGTTCATTTTTTACATGCACCCATTGGTCATGACATTTTTGCCATGGCAACTTTCTTAACCCTGGCAAAGAAATCTTCCTCATCATGGCATTTTTTTATTTCAACCATGTCAAATTCATACTTCATACATGGCAAAATTATTTATTATGGGGCATGGCAATTGTAGTTTACGGGGCATGGCAAATTCATACTTCATAACATGGCAAATGTAGCCATGTATGGCAAGTCTAGTGAATACAACATGGCAATTTAACTTTTTTTTGGACCATGATTCATTGCTTTTCAAACATGGCCAATTTTAGTTTTTTTTCTTGGCAAATTTACCTTCATTTTTTTCCATGGCAATTTTACTTTATCATACATGGCAAATTTAATTTTAAACGCCCATGCCAAATCATTACTATGAATCTGCCACGGCAATTCTTTGTTCATCATTTGTTCTTTTTTTACACACGGCAATTTTCAAAAAAATTATTTAAAATACCATGGCAATTTTTTTAATGAACTCGCCATGGCAATTCTTTGTTCACAATTTGTTCATTTTTTGCATGCACCCATTGGTCATGACATTTTTGCCATGGCAACTTTCTTAACCATGGCAAAGAAATCTTCCTCATCATGGCATTTTTATTATTTGAACCATGTCAAATTCATACTTCATACACGGCAAATTTATTTATGACGGGGCATGGCAATTGTAGTTTACTGGGCATGGCAAATTCATACTTCATAACATGGCAAATGTAGTCATGACAAAATAATCTTAAAACTTTTTGTCATGACTCCAATATAAAAACTTGCCATGGCAAAAATCTTACTACTTTTGCCATGTCATCAATTCAAAATTTGCCATGGTTCCAGCCAAAGTCCCCACGGCCACTATAAAAACTTGCCATGTCAAAAATCTTACAACTTTTGCCATGTCATCAATTCAAAATTTATTTTATTACGGGGCATGCAATTGTAGTTTATGGGGCATGGCAAATTCATACCTCATAACATGGCAAATGTAGTCATGGCAAAAAAATCTTAAAACTTTTTGTCATGACTCCAATATAAAAACTTGCCATGGAAAAAATCTTACAACTTTCGCCATGTCATCAATTCAAAATTTGCCATGGTTCCAAAACAAAACTTGCCATGGCAAAAATCTTAAACTTTTTGCCATGGCAAAATCTTACAACATTTGCCATGTCAAGTTCAAAAACTAAAAATGCCATTACAAAGCATGGCATTTTAAGCTAAAATGTCATGGCAAGTTTTATGTACATTTTGCCATGGCAATTTTTATATACATTTGCCATGGCAATGTTTTAATTATACTTTGTTTTATACTTGGCAAATTTCTTTTATATAAGCATGGCAATTTTAATTATGCATCTGCCTTGGTAATTTCTGGTCCTAATTTTGTTTTTGTAATGTTCATTCTATTCATTGTTTTTCATCGCCATGACATTTTCCGAACATAATTTTGTAGTCATGACAATTCTAGAAAATTTTGTAACGACACAACATCAACTAATGATGACTTTTGCCATGGTAAATTCGTGCTCCATTTTAGTTGTTTTCACCCATTGCATTTTTTGCCATATTTTGCAGAAGAGTTCATATAGATTTGCCATGTATAATGGCAAATTATTCTTCCACGTCTTCATAACATAGAAAATTCATTTTTTTCGTTTATTATAAGGTAAATTTCATTTATCGTGCATGGCAAATTCATTTTGTTATTCATACGGCAAATTCTACTATTGTCACCTGACACATTCTTAACGTTTTTCCTTTTTTCTATAGGTTAATTGTTCATAACATGACAAATTAATTTATGGCCACATGGCAAATTCATTTAAGGTCTCATGGCAAATCCATAACATTTTCCTTTCAGGTTACCGAGGACGACGGTGACGAGAAAACAGATCAGCAGCTGAATGGTTCTTTTTTCTGTCCATTTTTTTTTATGTTCACCTGAAAGTGGATCAGACACCATGGCAATTTTTACACTAACTTCTCTTTTGATGGCAAGGAGTTCCTTTTTCTCCTTCATTTTTTAAATTTTTTTTTGGACTTTTTCTCTTTTTTGTGCTTTTTATTCACGACTGGGAAGAGGCCTAGCAAATGGGCTGCTAGGTCTTTTTAGATCGCTGGGGTCGCTCAGGCTGTAGTGGTTCTTCCACCGAACGATCTCGTTCGGTCGAACATCCCTCCCCTGGCGAACGAGTCGTTCGGTCGGGTTAGCCCCAGACCGAGCATATGGTGGTTATCGGCGTCCTTAGTTTTAGCCAATTAGTTTGAGAGCAAAGGACAAAGATCGGTGAATCTGTAGAATTTGTGTGCCTTTCGAAATAATACAGGTTGTTATTTTTTCTAACCGGGCTCACACACCTTTCCATTAATTGCTCCACCGAAATATTCAGTACATAGATCAACGACACCTAGATAGTAGACACAAACAAGTAGCAAGTGAAGGGAACGGGAAACCCGCTGTCAGTGCCGGATATCGAAAAACCAATTATGGGGAAAAAACCTGTTGACACCATAACCCACCAAGCGAATCTTCAACATACAAGAGTTGCTATATTTTTTGCGCCGTTTATTTTGCATGATTCTTCATACACGACGATACAAGGATCAAATTACTGAAATGCTGATAAATTACTGAAATGCTGATAAATTGCTGAAATGCCCGTTGTTTACCACTTACTAGAGCAGAGGAAGCGGAGAGGAGGCATCAAATTAGTTGAGGGGAAACGTGGAGGGATATGAGAGGACCGTGTGCGAGGAATTTGACGTTGGAGATCGAACCAGTCGGAGTTTGAGAAGAAGGGTGCAACGCGGGAACCGGTCGGAGTTTGTGTCCACTGTTGCTTACCAGTTAGGAGAGAGAGAGAGAGAGAGAGAGAGAGAGAGAGAGAGAGAGAGAGAGAGAGAGAGAGAGAGAGAGAGAGAGAGAGAGAGAGAGAGAGAGGTGTGCTCGTAAAGAACAAGGTAACGGGGAAAAGTGGGAAGGCGAAAAAACAGCTCGCCTGGGTCGCTCTTGCGGGTGGCTGGGCGAAACCCTAGCCGCCGCCGCCAGCACCTCCTTCCCTGCCTCCCCCGCCCCCCCTCGCCGCCGCCGGAGGGCGCCGCTGGGCCAAGCCCGGCTGGCGTCTGCGGCGGCGGGGCCTCTTTTCCCTCCTCCCCTGGTGATCGCGGCGCGGGACACGACGAGAGGGCGAGGAGCGCGGCGCTCACGCGGGGCGGCGCGGCGGCGCCTCGGGCGGCCGGGCCTTAGGCACGGCGGCGCGACTGCGTGGTGGCGGCTGCGTGTTGACGGTGGTGGGGCGGGCCGGCGCAGTGGGATGGCCAGGCGACTGGCTATGTGCCGGCTTCGCCAGATCCGGTGACTAGCGCCGCGGGCTGCAGCGGCGCGGCTGGAGGCGCCTGCTGGCGTGGCTGAGCAGGATCTGGAGGGCGTGCGGGGCTGGGCCTCGACCTCCCCTGGCTGGTCGGATGTGGCGCGACTGGAGGGCTCCTGCTAGACGCGGGTCTGATCCCCCCGGATCTTGCTCTGGTCGTCGACGGGTGGCTCGGGGTTGTGGCATGGCCGTCCTGGTGGGTGCACGGTGATGGGCTGTGACGGCATGGTGGCAGTCCATGGTGGCGGCGCGGGTCGTTTTGCGGCGGCGGCTGGATTTGCTCCTGTGTCGATCCGTTCGCGCACAGCTTTGGTGGTGGTCTCTAGTGCCCTTTAGCGGCTGCAGGTTGTGGCCGGTCCAGTACCTCGCGTCATTTGGCCGATGGCTGGGACGGCCAGTTGCCAGGCCGGGAGCAACGGTTGGGCATCACCGGGGGTGGCGTTTGGAGAGGTGGTGGGAGAGATGGGTGACGCCGATGCGGTCGGGCCACCCGTCGCCGGCAGGGGTGCCGGGCGTCGTCGTGGTCCGCTCCCGCTTCACCTCTTCTCCGACTTGGTGGCTCCCCGCTCGATCTGGTATTTCCGGTCGCTGGCGGCTCTGTCGGCGGTCGGAGCTTGCCGGTCGGCTCATCGCTCGCAGTCTTGGAGGACATATGGGACTTTGGGTTTCCCTGGGCGGCGACCCGGGTCGTGGGAGCAGCGATGCTTGTGGACTGAGCTCGCAGCTCAAGTGAGGGCGGCTAGCGGCCATGGCTCCGTGGGCAGTGTGGTGGCTGACGTTTAAACGTTCTGTGGCGGTGTGTAGCGGTGGTCCATATACCTGGCCGCACCATGGGCGAAGGTGAAAACCCTGCCTGGGGTGAAAACCCTGCCTGGCTTTGGCCGGACCGACGGAGGCGGCGCTTGTGGATGTCGTCATCTTCCTGAAGTCTTCGTTGTGGTTGCTCCTTCCCTTCGTCTTCTCCGGATCAAAATCTTGATCTTTGGATCGGACGGTGGCGGCGCTTCGGTGTCGTGTCCTTCTTGAAGGCACCGTCTTGGAGCTCATGGTTTCGTCAACTCTCAACTTCACCTCTTCGCGGTATCTTCACCGGGAAGGGCTCGGGCGGCTCCGTAGTGATGCTTACTGTCATTTTGCAGTCTACTTCGACTCGCTCGGTGTGTTGTTGGTGTAGCTCTTTTGTACCTATGTATCTGGCCTTGGGTGCGTGCGAGTGTTGGGGTGTGGTGTATTGCTTGTATCGGTTTGAATGTTAGTTGATGCTTGGTTCTTTATAAGTAAAGCGGGGCGAAAGACTTTTCGGTAAGTGTGAAGGCGGCGGGGAGCTCAGCGACGGTGCATCAAATTTGTTGAGCGAAACGTAGAGGAAGAGAAGAGGACTGGTCGGAGTTTGAGAAGAAGGGTGCACGGGAGGAATTTGACGTTGGAGATCGGACCGGTCGAAGTTTGAGAAGAAGGGTGCAACACGGGCAACGGGAGCTCGAAGCGGCCGGTGAGGAAATCAGCTTTGGAACGTCGATCCTCGTCTCCCGGTGCTTCGGAACTGACCCTACGACGCCGAGCGGCCGGTCGTGGCGCCGCCGGACCGACGCAGCGGCCGCAGTCTCCTGCGTGCGTGTCGGCGGCCGCATGCCGCGAACGAACGGCCGGCCGTCCCAACTCGCCTGCGCAACAAGAGCGATGGCTTGCGGCTCCATCATCTCCGGGCGGATCCGCAACATACGTCGTGTAGTGGCGCTGACTAGCGGACACCACCTGTCTATACGTGATTTTGGCCCAATTAGTAGTACTAACTACAGCTAGATGAAGATGTTAAAAAAAAAACTACAGCTAGATGAAATTATCATTGTGGGTTTGGAAATTTCATTGGAACTTTTGTGAATAAAATATCTAAAACATTTATGGAGCCAGTGAAAGCTTATGCTGTGATTAATCTACAGAAAAAATGTTGTAGAATTCGAATCAAACATTTTAAACAAGTGATCTATGGGCAAGATTTGATAGTTCTTTCTGGAAAACAAATATCGGAAAGAAAGTGGTATGAATTGTGGAGAAAAAAGTGCTATGAATTCGTGAAGAAAAGCCAGAGGATAGAAGCAAAATTTTCTGGAGATGAACTAATTGACAGCGTACACGTACCTCGATCAGTTCCAATGAGAATGAGAAGCCAGCCGGACGGGCAGACATTGGTAGCTTTCTTATAAATTTTCTGGAGTAATAATAATCCAATCGAGGTCCTCGTCTTTTCAGCCGGCGCGCGGTCACTGTCAGATTCAGAGCAGGGAAATTAAATTTCTAAAGCAAGGCTAATTTACAGTTATTTACTCCGCCTCGGTCTTGTGTTTTGTTTTGTGCCAACTGCCAAGTCGTATGAGAACCATAATCATTTGCATTCACCGGCCAGCTAAGAGCATGTCCAACAATTTTACTTTTTTCCGTATAAGACTGATTTAGGGGGCGTTAGGTAAAAAAAAAACTGCTTTAACATGTCCCGCATACGTGATTTTTCTTCTTAAAACCAGGTATAATCAGCCCAACTTCCCATATAGGGGAATATGGATTTTTCCCTAAACCTTCCCATGAAAATGTCACGTCAGTGCGCCGTTGCCAACCCTCCAAGCCGTTGCGCCGCCGACTACCATGCGACCATCATCGACCACCGCTGACCATCGGCGCCGCCGCCATAAACCACTTATAGGGGTAGTTTTCAAGTGGACTTGTTGGAGATGCTCAACTGCAAACCTCATTTAAATTATATAATAACCCAGTATAACCACTTTTAGGGGGTGTTTTTAAGGGGACATGTTGGAGATGCTCTAAGAGTATCTTTAACAAGTCCCATTTCCCATATAAAAAATGAACTAGGGCAAGTTGAGCAAAAAAAGAACAGCTCCAAACAAGTCTTTTAACCACAACTTAGGGGAAGAAAGCCTTTTCGTAAACCTTTTACTAAAAATGCCACGTCAACGTGCCGCCGCCGCCGACCACCGCTGCCCTCACGCCACATCCGAAAAACAATTATAGGAGAGTTTCTAAGGGAACCTATTGGAGATGCTCACCTCCAAACCTACCCTAAATTATATGGACACTGTATAACCACTTTTAGGGGGGGGGGAGTTTTTAAGGGGACTTGTCGGAGCAAGGGCGCGATCTCCTCCATGTATAGATGCCCTGTCTTTTTCAGGAACACGCATGAGATCTACATGCGTACGCATAAAGAGAGAGAAATCTCATTTACTAAGTGTAACGCAGTGCCACATCCGGTCTCTCGTAATGCATATACCCCAACCCATCTACACGCTACTGAACTACTCTCGCTAGACTACCATTTCCTACCTTCATCCACTCACAACATTGAGTCTTTGTGTTAATTATGATCCTCACATGAATAAGGATCAAAATTTGATTAGACATCTAGCACCATTGACATAAGCATAAGAATTGCAGTCAGCTTAATTGTAAACATGCTCCAAAAAATAATATATCAAGTAAAATGAGTTGATGCCGAGCTACATGTATATCAGTCTGAATCTAGCTTTATGACGTAGACAAGTTGATAATGTCACAGTTAAAATCAGTAGAGATGTGTATATACTAGTGTACCTTTAGAGTTTAGATTGAGGTGATTGAGGTCATCAGTGAACTCGATGCCATGGGATGACATAGTGCGGCATTCGGTAGAACGGAGTGGCAAACTTGACGACACCGCAAAAATATGGGGGTTATTTGGTTCCAAGCCACACCTTGCCGCACTTCGCCACATCTCAAGTAAGGAAAGTTTGACCAAGCTAGGTGGTTGTCTGCTTCTAGTCACACCTAAGGCAAGATTATTTCTGTGAGGAATAAGCTCCACATTTTATACACACAAAAGTGTGACAAGATTTCCCTAAGGCAAACCAATGTGTGGCTAAAAATTTAAACACCTAAGGTAAGGAAAATGTTGCAAAAATAGTGTGGTAACCTATGACAAAAGTTTTTTTTAAGCTAACCTATAGCAAAGTTAGTCACCAACCAAACATGCCCATGGTGTCCTGGTCTCTTGACGTGGTGGCGTTGGCTATGTGGTGCCTCGGAGCGTTGAGCGCCATCGGGTGACATGGTTCACACGGATAGGAGCGGCAGAAGTGCCCTAACAACAAGAAAATCGATCGATCATTCAGAGATGGAGAGGCAACCCTCAGCATGGGCAAATGAACGGACGAAACTATCAACAACAATCGTCCTTCCGGCCTTCTATCACAGGAAATGTGGGCCATATTGTGGCTTCAACGTGTGGCCTTAGAGATAGCTTCGGATTTGTATAGTATTTTTAATACTAATTAAGTTGTCCATTCACAAATATAAGATGTTCTAGCTTTTTGTGAATCGAATGTATAGACATGTTTAGAGTGTTTATTCACTCATTTCAGTCCGTATGTAGTCCATATTGAATATCCAAAACATCTTATATTTGTGAATGGAGAGAGTATTTATCACCTGCCATTAGTACGAGTATATGCTAGTGCATTGCATCCAAAGTCTTATGTAAATTCATGGGGGGTGCCGGTAGCTTGTGGAGGGGGGGGGGGGGGGGAGCAATGCTTACACAGTTGATGTGTAGTATTAGGATTGGAAATAGGAAGGCCAACCCCAGCGAAATTCATGGGGGATAGAGAATTAGTTTGGAAAGTTTAGTAACCAAAATATTTTTAGACCATTGGGCGGGCGGGGGGGGGGGGGGGGGGGGGGGGGGGGGAGTCATTCAACTAGCAATCGATGCGTCCTGGAATGTTGCATTGTATGTTGATCGGATTGTGTGATTCGGCGAGGAGGTCTGTTTCCATGTCCATGCATCTGGACATGGCATGAGAGGGATAGCCAGAAGATCGCCGACCTGTCTCTCTGTATGTGGATCGTCGTGCAATCTGCAAAGCGAGCCTACGCTTCACCGGAATCCACAAGGTTCAAAGCACACCGCATGAGTTGGTCACTCTTCTTCGCCATCAATAGCCACTTGGTCCTAGGCGCAACGGTTTGGAGTTTCAAGTAATGGAATCCAAGGCCACCAAGCTTTTTTGGGAAGTAAACAACCTACCAACCTACCTTCCATTGGCCGCCTTTTGCGTCGTCGCTCCATGTCCAAAAGAAATCGAGTTGAAATTTTGCCACAACTTTGAGAAACCACGGCCAGAGATCCATTTCAAGCACGGGGAATATGCACCAGGATGTGATTGTCAAACTGATTAACACGAGCCGCCCACTCAACGCAATCAACTCAGATTTCCATGTCGGCTGTCTGTTCGCAATTTATCAACATATGGCATGAGACCCACCTTCCTCAGGCCCTTGTGTGACAGTGACAATCCCAAGTACTTGATAGCGGAAAGCTTCCATTGCAACGAGAATTGTCGTCACATCCATATTGTCGCATCTGATAGGAATGATCTCACTCTTTGCTAGGTTGACCTGCAGCCCAGAAGCCGTCCCAAAAAAACTATAGTGAGTCCAGTGTTTTTTCGGCCCTCTAACAATAGGCGCATGAAGCGGGCCACGTCATCCTCGAATAGAGAAATTTGATGCTTGATCCCCAAGGAGCTAGGAGTTGTACGATTTGCAACTGATCAAAGCAAAGGAATACGATGTTCAACACATTAATTTTTATGAGGAAAGCATTGGGGAAATCGGGTCTCCTTTGCGAAGGCCCCTCACGTGCCAAACTTCCTCGGTAGCGTCGCCATTAATCAGAATGCGTGAGCTCGAGGTGCGAAGGATAGTTGCTATGCACTCTCTCCACCCGGAGCCAAATCGTCTTCGCTAAATAACCCCAAGAAAGAATAGAGAGCTAACCTTAAACATTGATGCCCTTGTCCACATCATCTTGAACATTTTTAGATTGTTTGCCATCATTCATTGTAGTTATCCGAGCCCAAATTACCTATGGACCATCCACTCCTGCTCCATTGGCCACCTTCCCGGTTACTATCTCCAACAGCACCACACCATACCTTGCAAGTAATCAAGTATTATCAGTACCCAGAGTGAAGTACCCAAAGTTACCAACAAGAATCTCTGCAATTAACAATGGTTGGTTAGGCCCGGCAACTTTCATCTAGGCAACACCAAAATCGGGGATCTTCGCATTCAACTCCTGATCAAGGAAGATGTTATTAGAGGTGAGCTTGTGGTGGACTATCGGTGTGTTGCATCCGTGATACAGGTGGTAAAGCCCTTGGGCCACGCTAATGGCAATGGTCTTCCTCTCCAGTCAGCTTAGCAGCAGCTCGCCCTCCGCCCGCTGGTGCAATCAGTAGTCAAGGCTGCCACTCAGTGGGTACTTGTAAACAAGCATGATCGCATCTTCCCTCTAGATAAACGACAAGACATTGATGATGCTGTCATGACAGACGCTAGCTAACAGGATCATCTCCGACATGCAGCAGTTCTTGATGTTGTCATCCACTATTTGTGTCGGGTTCACATTCTAGAACTTCTTAACAAGCAGCGTAGTCGGGAGACTGATGCCAGTTGTGCCCTGAATGTGGACTACGGACAGTTCGTCCTCCCCTATCCTTTTGCTAGCCCACATGCTTCTCAGATTATTTTCAGTAAGGTTGTCGACTATGCCTTGTTCATTGTACTTGACTGGCGGCGGCGCGACAGGATGGCAGCTGGGATTGAACCACCACGATCCGGGCATTTCCAGCGGTGGGGTAACGCGCGAAGAGGCTCATGTCAGGGGTGGTCAACCTGCAGCTATGAGAGGTAGAGAAAGATGCATGTTCGTCATTAGTTTGATAACCGAAAATGATAAAGAATGATGAAAATTACAAGAATATGTGTGCCTTTTGAAGTAGTTTAAAATGTTCTTCCAATTGAGACAATGAGACCTTAGCCATCCATGCTTGCAATTTATTAATGTGACAACCATCCCCTCTAAGGTGAAGTTTTTCGGTTGGATCCTCTTGATGCCCCGTGTCCAATCAAGCTGCCGTCCTGAAGAAGGGGTTTCTCGAGTGTACTACCTTATGTGCAAGGCCATCGAAGATATGACGAGTCACATCGTCTTCGGCTGCCTCCTTCCTTCTTGTTTCTAGGTTGCTATCGATTTCCGCTTCCCTCCTTTTTTTTTGCATGGAAATTTCTGATCTATTAATCATCAATCATGGCAGTACAACGAACACAACAAATAATAATAATTACATGCAGATCCGTAGACCACCTAGCGACGACTACAAGGACTGACGAATGTTAGCAGTAGTCTTGAATTAATTGTTAATATATATTAGAGTAATGGTTGCATGTGTGGTAGAGCTACAACGTTCATGTATGTTAGTTGTGCTATGCTCACTCAAAAAAATAGCGCTTTATGGCGCCGCTAATAGCACGTTACATCATCGTGTGGGCTTGGCACATTTGCCGTATTGGCTAATTAGTATAGGAAGTGGACTTGGAGTCCAATAGTGTCAGTGTGGTGATAGAAGATTTGACTGTACGTTTAGAAGTCCTAGTCGGTTTGTCATGCTGGTCGTGTTTACTCCTCGCCGAACGTGTATATGCGTAGGCATAGAACAGCAAGATTGTATCGTGGGGATTTGAGAAAATGAGAAAAAAAAAGGAAAAAAAAAAGAGAACGATACATGCCCTTGGTTATAAGTTTTTTCCGTGCGTGTCTGTTTGCTTACTTTGATGTGATTGGTCCTTGGGCGAATTTTTAACAACGTACTCCTACATGTCAGGAACATGCATGCATACGAGCCAGTAGGATGGCCATGCCCAATCCAGGATGCAGTTACTAGTACAAATTACATGAATAATGACATCCAGAGCCCCTGCCAATGGTTTTGAGTTTCGGTTTGAGAAGTATTTCAGCCATTGCCATAATCACTGAATTTCAGTGAAATTCAATGATTTCGGTTTTCATTTCGGCCAAAGGACCGAAATTTCCACTTGAATTTGATAGAGATTGAACCAAATATCTCATAACTTAAACAAAACTAATGAGTTTCCGTACCGAAACTACTGAAATATTTTGACTGAAAAGTAATTATTTCAATATGCATCAAAATTAATGAAATTTCACTGAAATTACTTGGAAGTGAGAACTATATTCTCACCTGCTGTTGTAGTGCAGGGGCTGTTGAATTCAGGGAGTGTTGCTTACCACATAGAACAGAGAGCGCGCAGAGAGGAGGTGCTGGTGAAGAACATGGTAGCGGTGGAAGGAGAACGGGAGAGTGGGCTGATCACGTCCAGGTGTTTCCGTCCGCTCCGTGGTGACCGGCAGCGAGCTGGTGCGGCATCGGTGGGAGGGAGGAATTCGGGGGTGCAGCTGCAGCAGTCGTGGCTGCCGCCGCTGCCGCATCGGCCGTACTGCACACCAGCGCGACGTCTCCTCCGGCATGCCTCCCACATTGGCACGGTCAGCCTCCTGTACGCTTCCCAATTTTGAAGAGAAGAAGACCATGGCTGGGAGCGGGTGTAGATTAGCGAGGAGCAATACGACCCCAAACACCCTCGGAACATTCCCTCTTCTTCCGGACGTCAACAAAAAAACGCAACATTCCAAGCAGCGGCTGGCTATATATGGAACCTAATAAATAAATAAAATTATGGTCT
Organism: Elymus sibiricus; assembly: GCA_039707655.1. NCBI lineage: Eukaryota > Viridiplantae > Streptophyta > Magnoliopsida > Poales > Poaceae > Elymus > Elymus sibiricus. Next base: position 16,711,980 of record CM077676.1, read on the forward strand.
TGTGTGAAGAAAAAAAGGACATGGCTAGGCGATCATGGCATATTTTTTTTTTTTGCGGGGTTAGGCGATCATGGCATTGACACTGAACGACAAGGTGTTGATTGTACCGATGCGCTACTGCCCCGTAAATTATTGTATACCTCGTTTCCGCCGGACCATATTGCTGGATTTTTCTCCATTCCTGTTAATGGGAGTGATATTCCTGTTCGTGGGAATGATAGATGATGAAACCGAGGTGATTGCTTTGGAGAGTCAGCACAACACAACGATGTGGAGAGCCAAAGAGTTCCCGCGGAGAGTTCAATGCGTCTTGCGTACGTACAAAATTAGGCCACCAACAGCCCTCTGTGTGCGCTAATGAAGCTCTGTCGTACCTCACTGACACGCTGGGTCTTGGTGTTATGGAAGATTACCCTATCCCTCTGAGAATCCATGACTGGTTGGTTTTGTCAACAAATACCGCATGGAGAGTGTACCAAGGTGCAACTCGAACGTTACTCTCCCCGCAAAAAGAAAAGAAAAAAGTCCAAACGTTGCTCTGTTCCCGACGTGAAAGGTAATGTTACCAGCTGACGTTCGCTGGGAGAGGGATGGCAAGCAAACGCCATTTGATGGCAATTTTGGTTGTGAAGAAAGATCAAATGACGGTGGCACACCTTCGGCTCACTCTACCGCTTGTAGTCGTCGCTAGGTGGTCCATGGACTTGGTTGTAATTTCTATTACATCTGCTGTTTTCTGTATTGCCATGATTGAAGATGAATAGATTGTAAGTTTATCACAGACAAAAAAACATAAATCAAATAATCGCTTATTTCCGATTTTATGTTTCCAGTCTTGTTTCCATCAAATATAGAACTCCAACGAAGGGCGGATGGACCGGGGGGCTTTTCGGCCCGCTCACGGCCCATGCTAGATCGGACCAAACGGTCCTAGTCCTCGAAATCACTAATTGAAGAGTACTCTTTCCAAAAATCACTCCCATCTCCCCAGGTTGCGACAAGTGGCACACTGCAACCTGGGAGTTTTCCCTTTTTTCGTAGATCCGTTTATTCAAAATGTTTTATCTCTTCAACCGTGCGTCCAAATCTCGAACCGTTTTCACCATTGGATTCCTCGCGTCGAGATCTTCAAAAATAGATCTCATGTTGATAGGTTTTGACGAACATTTTCTTTCACGAAAAAAAGCGGACGAAAAAACCGAAGTGGGAGCACTTTTTTTTTCCTTTCCAAAAGAGGTACGACTGTGCTTCTCGCGGAAGTAAATCCGTGCCTCCACGAGAAGTAAACCCGTGCCTCTCGCGGAAGGAAAAAAAAGAAAACGCGTTTTTTTCCGTTTCCAAGAGGCACGGTCGTGTCTCTCGCGAAAGAAAAAAAAAAAGAAAACGCGTTTTTTTCATTTCCAAGAGGCATGACCGTGCCTCTCGCGAAAGCAAATCCGTGCCTCTCGCGGAAGGAAAAAAACCTGTTTTTTCACGCAAATTTTTTTTCGTCCGAAAGCTAAGAAAGACCAGTGGAAAACCAAAAACCCGAAAAAAACCAAAAACCATCTAAAAGGCCGGAAATGCGTGCGGAAAAATATATAAGAAAAAAACAAAATTCAGAGGGAGCATCGAGAGCGTGACATGTGGCTGCGGCTGAGAGCGCGCCAAGTGGCGATCTCTCAGCCCGGCCCCAAGTGATCGTTGGGAGGCTCCCGAAGGAGCGCTCATCAACTAGTTGCTCTCCTATCAACATCAGAAACGAAAAAAAAAACGGGTTATTTTTTTTCCTTCCGCGAGAGGCACGGGGTTTACTTCTCGTGGAGACACGAATTTACTTCTGCGAGAGGCACAGTCGTGCCTCTTTCGGAAAGGGAAAAAAACATGCTCTTGCTTCGGTTTTTTCGTCCGGTTTTTTTTGTGAAAAAAAAGTTCATAAAAAACTATCAACATGGGATCTAGTTTTGAAGATCTCGACGCGAGGAATCTAATGGTGAAAACGGTTCGGGATTTGGACGCACGGTTTAAGAGATAAAACGTTGTGAATAAACGGATCTACGGAAAAATAAAAACTCTCAGGTTGCGACAAGTGGCACATGTGGGAGTGATCTTTGGAAGGAGTACTGGTCAATTAGTGATTTCATCCGAAGAAGCGCTCGACAACTAGTTGCTCTCGTCAGTCCTCTGATACAGATGGTTAGTCCAGTCTGTATAATTAGGCCCGAAATCCCATTCGGTCCGGCTCGCATTTTAACAGGTCCGCTTGGTCCGACCGAGAATTGGCCCAGCTGGCTAGGCTCACCAACCATCTCGCTAGGGCAGGGTCGAGGCGCTCGGTCCCTCCCCAACCATAATCTCGACTCAATTCCCCCCAAGACACGACGCATTGTGTGTCGACGGTGCCATAGCACGTCTCCTCCCCCTCCCATCCCAGCCCCGCCGTTGCCCATCACCTCTCCCAGCACGGTCTCCCCATGTATGAGCTGGAGCATGCGCACGTCGGGGACGCGCGAGTCTGTTGCTTTGACACATTGTAGCCGAGCAGGATTGCTTGAACGCGCGAGTCTGTTGGCTTCAATTAATGTGCGCAAATCTTCAAATTCTGCAGATTCATGGTGCCGAGCATTACAAGGAGAACATAAACAGCAGGGCTTGAAATACATACTCAGTGCCTTCATCTAGCTCGGTACCTTCAAAAGGCGACAGCAGAGAGAATATATTTTAAATGAATTTTAACGAAAATGAACAAATTGGATGCATATTTGAACATACCGGACAATATTCATTCAAACATGGATGATTTTTACATAAAACCTAGACATATTTCAACTAGACCGGACTCTAAATCTAGACTAAAATGACTGCCAACGCCCGTTCCCCTCTGCTCTGACGACATGTCTTCCCCATGTCCGACAGCCCACTCCTCGGACTGCCGGATGCCCTGGAGATATGCTTCAGCGAGAGGGAAATAATAGCCCCCGTCTTGTTCGGCAGCGCCGCTCATCGGAGTGGCACCGGAGGGATATGCTCTTCCGCTTCGGTGAAGCACGGATCAGGGTTGGTTTTGGGGGCAGGGGACGACGGTGCCCTGCGAAGAGGCCAAGTCACCGGCCGTGCACGCCGGCGAGGGGTCGGTGGTGGCCTTCCTGGGACCCAAGCGGCGGTGGCCTCCCATGTTCTACTTTTCCTCGATGTTGGCGGCGGCCGCGAACGTGCTGGCTGCCGCCTTGTCGATCTCCCTGATGCCAGCTTCTTTCTTCACCGGCAGGGCGTGGTTCCACGGATGTTGAGGGCGGATGGCGGTGCCGCAGGTGCGGGAGGAGTGGTATGGCACGGTCTCGTCCAAGGCAACCACGATGCCCGTGCCGCCATGCTCCCCCGCATCCGGCCTCAATTATATAGCGGGCGAATGTGAGAAGCCAACCGGCGTTGTGTTTAATGCCGGCCGACTCACGAACGAACGTGTGGCTGGAGTAGGTTTCTCGGCACACGCGCGGGTTTAATGGAGGTAGGCGTGCAGTTTGTAGCCGTTTGAATGTGGCGAGGGGGCATGTTCAGCCCGGCGTGCAACGGGTGGTGCTCTCTCGTCCAGCGCGCCGCTTTAATGCCGACAGTGAGAGGTTGCGTCCGCTCTAGGCCGGCGTCAATGCGGGCAGCTGGCGTCGGGCGGGAACGCACACGGGCGAGGGAGGAGGGTTTTGGGTGGGCCACGGTTGCCAGTAGCCGACGTGGCAGCGGTCCGGACGCCTGCAACCCCCTCCCCCCCCCCCCCCCACACACAAAAGCGCTTTTGGACCGGCCTGCAAAGAGATCCAGGACCGCGTTGGATGGCGGACCGCGTGGTCCAGACGGTTAAGGAGGCAGCAAAAATGCCGGTCCCATCCGGCGAGGTCCAGACCGGCGGACGCCCGACGGGAAAGCGCTTAGGCCGCGTGCTCCCCAGTCTACTACCTCGCAGCCGCCAACCACCTCCATAGCTCCCGTCCACACAGCCTACGACCGAAAATCGCAACCAATTCTCCCCTCATCCCACAGCTTTCCCCCCTGCCCACACCGCCCACGATGAGTTGGAACGGACGCGTGTTCCCCCAAAGCATAGCAATCCAGCACATGGTTAGTTCAAGGCGGTTCAGAATTCGTCAACATAGGCTGACAGAGAGGTCCCACACGCTCCCCAGTGCCCCGATTCACCCTAGCGCTGTATTTCGAGGGAGCTTAGGGAATTTCTAACCGATCCCTTATAACCGGTTAGAGGAGTAAAAATTCAGTTTTACTCCTCTAACCGGCACCTAGCCGATCCCCAATCCGCCGCCAGGGAGTAAAAATTATACTCAGCCGCACCGATTCTCCCTATATTTACTCCACCGCTCGGCGGCTGAGTAAAAGCCGTAACTCTCCTCCACTGGCTCCCCTCCACTCCCGCGCCGCATCTGCACCAGCGCCGCCCCTCCCACCCCCTGCAGGCACCCGCCCACCGCCGCGGACGCTCCGTAGGTTCCGCTGCCGTCCTCTACCACTTGGGTTTGTGCCTTCTCGTCCCGTCGCTGGCGAAGAACCGGTGGATCTACGGCTGCTGCCGCCGCCGCCGGATTTTGCGTTTCCGGCCGCTGGCGACAGCGCCTTGCCATGGATTGGCCAGGAAGCGGACCGCACAACCCCTTCAATGCCTCCGCGCCGCATGCAGGTACCGGCTCCTCCTCTAGCCATTCGAATCTCTCCTGTCGGCGGTTCGCCGGCAGAGACACGCCCGGCCGTCGCTCGGGGCTCGGCGCTGGCCCAGCGGCTCGTCGGCTCGCCTTTGCGGGTCATACAGTGCGATGACTGCCCGCGGCAGGTGGTGCGCCGAGTTTCGACAACGCCGCAACATCCCGGATGGGTGGTCTTCAAGTGCACAAATGATGGGGTGTGTGCTTCTTTTCATTCGGTTGTTCACCAGATTCGGCGCAATTTCGGTAGCTCATTGTTTCTCAAATTTGTGTGTAGGATGGATGCAAGTTTTGGTATTGGGAAGAAGAATACATCGATCTATTGATAGCACGAAAATTGATAGATGTTCGTGCACTCGTTGCTAGAATAGAGGCTAAAGATGAGATTAGATACGAAGCAACGTCTACTTCTTTAGAATCGAAGAAGAAAGAAATGTTGAAGCTCGAGAAGCCGCAGATCAATAATGAAGACATAGAGAAGATATTAATCCGACTAGTGAGAGCAGTTAGGGAAATTGGATATCTTTTAAAATGTTTAATTGTGGTTCTTATTTTCTTTGGTCTTACTCTTGTAGTAAAGAATTGGGGAATTATTATGTACTACAATGTCGTTGAATGAAATAAAGAAGTAAAGAAATGTGTTTTGGTTGCTGAAAATGAAATGCAAATATTTTTTTTTTACTCCGTTAAATATGAGGGATCAATTAGATCCGGCAAAACTTAGTGGAGTAAATTAACTCCACTAAGTCTTTACTCCACCGAATACTCCTCGCAGGAGCTAGCCCTAACTATGTCTCGCCTGTAGAGTCCGTGCGTATGGGCCGTCACAGCAATCAGGTTTCTAGCTAGCGCATTCACTCGCACAGGTCGATGAATGACAGCTCGGTTGCTATACTACGTTTTTTCTTCTTCTTTATTTTCTACTGGCTGGATTGGTAGGTTTTTACTGGTTTTCTCTTTTCTTACTTTTTGTGTGCTTTCTTTACAGTTTTCCTTGGTTTTTATTGAGTTTTTCCTTCTTCTGCATTTTTTTTTACAGTTTCATTGGTTCAATATTTTGTCTTTGTTTTTGTACACACTTTCCATTTCTTTTTTTAGGTTTTCTGTGTCAGTTTTCAACGGCTTTCTTTTAGGTTTAGATTACTGTGTTTCTTCACTGGTTTTCTTGGAGTTTCTTCTATTTTATTTTTAAAATTTTATTGTTTTCAACACATGTCTACATTTTTCATACACATTTTACATTTTTCGTATACATTAGTAATAATATGGACTAAACATTTTTCAAATACATGATTTGGTGTCAATTTATTTATACACATTGTGCCCTTTTTGTATACATCAAGAACAATTTTTTATACGTGTTTAACATTCTTCAAATGCATGGCATTAACACTTTTTCAAATACAAGTTTTGATATCCATTTTTTTCATATACATTGTACAGTTTTGGTATACACCTAAAAATATATATATACATTTAACATATTTTAAATAACGATTTTGTTGCCATACATGTTTTCGAATGTTTTTTCAATATGTGATAAACATTTTTCGAACACACGTTTAAACATTTTTTAATTATATGAAATATATTTTTAACTACGTGAACATTCTTCTAGATTTTATAAATGTTTTTAGAAAATTTCATGATCATAGTTTTCAAGTGGATGAACATTTTTTAAAAATATCACATATATTTTTTGAATAGTGCAAACTTATTTTGAGCACAAACCATTTTTACATTGTATAATTGTTTTTTAAAGTCTAGTACATTTTTTTGTAAGGTGTGAACATTTATTAAATGTCTCTACCATTTTCTATGATGTATCAATTTTTTTTAATTAAGCTAACAAATTATTTACACTACTTTAACATTTTTCAAATTCATAGTTTTTGCAAATCTAGTCAGATATGTTAGACCAGAGCTATAGTGCCTATGGTTGACGTGCTTACTCTGTTACGCAATATGTGTAAAAGACATGGGGTGATGGGTGACGACATCTGTAAAGGGGAGCTATAAATCGCTGGTGTTTGTGTGCTCTTTTCTTAGCGATGAAGTGATTTGTTCTTTGCGCAACGGTGTTGTACTCTTCTAGGTGTTTGCTTAATTGTCTTCTATTCGAAGTGTCTAGTTAGTATCTAGTAGATATATTGGGATATCAATACGTTATCAATCATTTTTTTCCTCCTACCAGATGATGACGTGTGTCCCTCGGTTAAACCCTTCCAATACGCTAAAAAACTAAGGAGTCCACAGAAGACATATTGGGCATATCATGCTATTTATGTCAACCCGAGAGGTCCTCATCAATGCCTTAAGCGCCGATGCGGTTCTATAGTGCACATGAGCACGTGCATGGGCGCGGTCCAGTAAGCATATCGGCATCGCGCTTGCTTGTTCACCCCAACTTTGCTCCATTGCTGGTTAATCCTTTTTGCTCTTTTTTCTCCCGCTGTGCTGGTCTTCGTCTGAGGATAAAATCATCTCATTTTTTTTATTTTAGAAAACTCTTGAATTTGCAAAAAGTCACAAATATGGAAAAGAATCACAATTTTTAAAATATAAATATACAATAGTTTGCAAATGTAAAAAACATTGTTTTCAAAAAATTTGCAAATTTGAAAATGTTATTTTAAAAACAATTCATGAATTTGAGAAGATTTACAATTTTTTAAAAATTCATGGATTTGAAAAAATTGTTTGTGTATTTGGAAAAAAAATACACGGGTTTGAAAATTTCTAAAAAAATTGGATTGAAGTTCGTAAATTTTAAAATTGTTCTTGATCTTCAAAAATGTCCACAACAGTTTTAGAAAATTTCATCAAATATAAGATAAACAAAAATTATCAAGCTGAAAAAGAAAAGCAAAAAAACATGAATAAAAATGAAAATTAAAAATAAAATACAAAGGAAAAAGAAAAAAATGAAAAAGAGGAAGAAGAGAAAAACTAAGAAAACCCGAACAAAAACCGGTGATAACAAAATGAAAAGAAACCACAGCCAGAAACCGGAAGGAACCTTCTAAAAGGTACCAAAGTGGGGGAGATATAACTTGGGCTGACGGCCCACTTACAACGTCGTGAGGGAGTTTCTGGGTGCCCTGTGCTGTACATTTTTGCATGTATTTGCATTTGGCATTAAACAGACTTTGAAATCACTAGTTAAGAGTTATCCCTTGCAAAGGTCACTCGCAACATAGCAGTTTTTATTTTTCCAGTATATTCATTTATTCAAAAGGTTTTATCTCGTAAACAGAGCGTCCAAATACCAAACCGTTTTCACCGTTTGATTTGTCACGTCAAGATCTCCGAAACCAGATCCCATGTTAATAGGTTTTGCGAACACTTTTTGATGAAAAACTAATACCCTGAAAAATAAACAGGAATAATGGAAAAAAAACCAAAAAACCAGTAACAAAAAAAAAATTAATACGGGAAAAAAGGAAGAAAAAAAAACAAAACCCGGAAGCACTATCGCGGTTTTCAATTTTTCTGGGAAACACAACCTGTGCTTTCCACCTTTTTGGAGGAAGTGCGGGTTGTGCTTCTCACCGTTCTCATGGAAGCACAACTATGCTTTGCCTTTTATTCGAGAAGCATAGTTGTGCTTTACAAAAAAATAAAAAATTTCTCACCAAAACATAGGAAAACCAGGTAAAAGCCAAAAAAATAAAAAATAAAAGTGCGTGCAGTTTTTTTTTTTTTGCTTCCAAGGGTGCACCCAAAACATGACACTTGGCGGCGTCGGGGCACACCACTTTACACGCTCCAGACGCCAGAAAAGTGACCGTAGCGGTTGCCCCAAAGGGGTAACCGTCAACTAGTTGCTCTCGTACAGGCTATATGTCACTTATTGAGTTCAACTTAGCATTCGCCTACCTGCCGGGCACAACCCAACAAATGGTATTATGTTGTTCCCTTTCCGCCTGATAACCTCGCTTGTGTATACCCGCAAAAAAAAAAAAAATCGCTTGTGTAAGCGTCCCCCCCCCCCCCCCCCTTAATTCCGTGCAAGGCTTGCTCCCAATGGCTGGTCATGTACGCTGTTTTGTTTCCGTTTCTGTTTTTAGTTTTTTTTTTCATTTATTTTCTCCTTGTTTCTTTTTTTTCCGGGAATTTCTTTTTCTTGCTACATTTTCTTCTTTCATATTTCCTCTTTAATATTTTTTCATTTCTTATGTTTTCATTTTCTCATAGTGTATTTGAAAATTATCATAGTGTATTTAAAAAATATTCATTGTCTATTTTAAAATAGTCGCCGTGTATTTGGAAAATATATTTATTGTGTATTATAAGATGTCCATTGTAATTTCAAAATGTTCATCTTCTATTTACAAAATATTCATTGTATATTAAAAAAGTTATCATAGTGTATTTTCAAAAAAAATATGTGTATTTAAAAAAATGCTCATGGTGTACTAAAAATGTTTGTAGTGTTTTAAAAAATGATCATTTATTTCGAAAAATTTCATGGCATTTTAAAAAGTGGTCATCATGTATTTCTGAAATGTTCATCCTGTTTTAATATATTCATCATCTATTGAAAAATATCATAGTGTCTTAATAAACTTTTTCTATAATTGGAAATGTTCACCATGTCTTTGAAATAATTTAATGTGAAATTCTTAAATGTTCATCGTCTATTTTTGTGTAATTTCTAGTGGCCATTATTGCCCAGCCCACCCCTATGAATATTGTGGAGGTAAATAACTTCATTGGATTATTTCTGCAACCAAAAACAAAGTAAACACATGTAAGTAAAAAAAATCATGTTGAGATAAAGTGTCAAGAGACATATGATGTTAGAGAAAAAGGACAGGACATCCAAAAAAGATATTGCGCTTCTCCCATAAAATATGAAAACTCATTGACTATATTTCTTAAAAGCTTGCATTTATTCATTCCCCGCTCCATGATCGAGACATTAAACAAAGAGAAAAGCATGTTTTCGGTCCCTCAAGTTCCCCAAAAGTATTGACTTGGTCCCTCAAGATTTTTTGGTAGACATTTGGTTCTTCAAGTCTCAAAACCGGGTAATTTCATCCAAAACCAGATTTTGAACACGTTGACAGAATTTGACCGCCACGTAATATGTGCTTTGATGAACAATAAATTCTAAAAAATCTGAACTTTCTTGGTATCCAATATGCTTGGGTGTGCAAGGTGCGTGCAAATTTTTGTGGTGTTTAGACACTCAAGGAGCTTGTGGGACAAAACAACGGTAATTATGCTGTAGATAAATAGTAAATGTGGAAAATAGAACAACAATTCAAAAAACAATGAAACCTTTTGAATTTAAATATGCTCGGGTGCGCAAGGTGTGTGCAAATTTCATTACCTTTTGACATTCGAGGAGCTAGTGGCATAAAAAACATATTTTGGCTAAAAATGCCAATTTTTGTTTTTTCGCTAGAGATGTCATTTGACCACAAAATTTGGCACGCACCTAGTGCACCCAAGCATCTTGGTTGCCACAGTTTTTCAGATTTTCCAAAAGCGTTTTGCTCTTTTCAAATTTACTGTTCACCTAGAGTAGATTTTTTTTTGTCACAAGCTCCTCGAGTGTCCAAACACATAAAATAAAAAATTTGCACGCACCTTGTGCACGCAAGCATATTGGATGCCATTTTTGAAGATATTTTGTAATTTAATTTTGATGGTCCGAAACATTGTATTGTACTCCACGCCTTCCGCCATATTAATTTGATTGAATCCGGCCCTGAGGTCTTGCTTTGTGAACCAGTTTGCACCCGTGTGCTCGTCGATTGCCTGCAATGGGAAGCGCCGTTTCATTGTCATGGAGTTTAGCTAGAGGTAGTCTATGCGAAACTCCTCATATTGACACACCATATGAATTCTAGAATTTTCTATTAGCTATAACAAAGTAAACACTCGTACTTGAAAAATCTTTGATTGGGATATTTGCTAACTCATACATTCTTCATATTTCTAGTTAATAAAATAGATACAAACACAGATGTAAACACACTGTAATACATCTAGGTGGCACATAATCTTTTAGATTAGTATGATTTGTTCACCTTTTTTTTTCTCTTCTTATACTAGGCAGACGTGAGACCATCGAGTTTCTATCTAAAAAGTTAAAAAAGATGTTTACTTCAAATTGAGTTAGGTCTTTTGTACTTAGTGACAGACACTTGAATTGTATAATACAAAACTTGGGTATTATCTTTATGTTTGGTTAATGTTATTCAATAAATGTTTGGTAGAGACTGTATCATAGCAAACTACTTGTTGACACAATAGCCAATAAATAAGTAAAATAGTTTAGTATAAAAAATGCTACTGAGCCATGTAAAGTATGTGATTCCCCTAGACGCCCACACCACCAGGTGGTCCGCACCCATGACGGCCAATGCTGATGGCCAGTGGATTCTGATTTCGGTTCAGTTGGCTGCTGGCGCTAGGGACATTTTCCTCTGTATGTTCCAGTGGACGATCAAGTGGTGTAAACTTAGAAACTGAACGTAGTTAAAACAGGAAAAATATTACCATTGTCAGCATTCCACGACATATCTCACCACAACATTCAATGCATAGCGATAATGCTTCTGGGGAAGATGCTACTGCGTGAACATTATCACGACCCAGGCCAGAGCGTCCAAATTGTATATCATTTCTAGAAAATGGTCTCATTGCACATACAAAGAATTATGCAAGAAAACATTGCACGGACAATCCACAAGAGGATCAAACAATCCACAAGCCTCTCTCACTCAGGATTGCCGTGATATACCAGCGGGTCATGAGAAAAAATGAACTTGCCAAAAAGGCGGGCAAACCAGAACAATGTGCAAAATTCAAGTCTAACTTAAAAACTATTGCCACATTTACCTTTCTATTTGTGACATTATGCCATTATTACTAATTTTATTAGTACCATTTCTCAAACTTGCAAACCCAAACATATAGTCCAGTTGCGCTGTCAGTTAATCAGACAAGACTTTCATTGCAAAAAAAAGAGTTGTATTCATATTTGTTGACGTTCAAGATTCAACTTTCGACTAGGGGTATCTGCTACTCTCTGTAGAGTTGTTGGATTTCCCCGAAGAGGAAGGGTGATGTAGCGTAGTAGCAGATAGTATTTCCCTCAGTTAAGAACCATAGTTTATCGAACCAGAAGGAGATGACACACAAACAAGATAAACGGTACTTGCACACACACAAAGCAAATGCTTGCACCCAACAAAAGGCAAGGGGGTCGTCACTCTGCTTGTTTCTTGCCAATTGCAAATATTAAATCTGGTAGTAATAGGTATATAAATAAAGTAAAAACAAAGTAAAAAAAATAGCGAGCAAAGTGTAGGATTCTTAGTAATAAAGGAGAATGGACCCGGGGGCCATAGTTTCACTTGAGGCATCTCTCTCATAAGCATATTAACGGTGGGTAAACAAATTACTGTTGGGCAATTAACAGGATTGCGCATAGTTATGATTATGATTCTTCATGGCATAATTCATATATAGGCATTACTTCTGTGACAAGTAGACTGTTAGTTCAACCGCATCTACTACAATTACTCCACCCAAGATCGCTATCCAGCATGCATCCAAAAGTATTAAGTTCATACAAACAAAGTAACGCATTAAGCAAGATGACATAATGTAGACAAAGCAAGATCAAATAATATGACTGAACCCCATCGTTTTATCCTTAGTAGCAACAATACAATACGTGCCTTGCAACTCCTCTTTTCACAGAGTAAGGACATCCCAAGATTGAACCCACTACTATGCACAACTACCTTTGAAGATCTACTCATCTAATTGGCCAAAGAAGACTCAGAGATCGGAAAGCATACGTAGCTATAAAATTATACAACAAATAAATATCAAAGGACTCAATTATTTTCAATGAATAATCTGATAATAAACCCACAATTCATCGGATCCCAACACCGTGAGAATTACATCGAATAGATCTCCGAAGAGATCGTTGTATTGACCCGTAGGTCCTAAAGGACCTAGTCACACATCATCATGGAGGCAGCAAGGTTCATGAAGATAGCCTCCCCAATGGTTTCCCCCTCTAGCAGAGTACCAAAAAAGGCCTCCAATGGTTTCTCCCTTCCACCGTCGCACCCCTGTCTCCGCTGCCGCACCCCTTCCACCGTCGCACCCTGCCTCTGCTGCACCTCTTCTCCTTCCCTGCCGCCGCCATCCCCTCCTCTTTTCTCCTATCGCCGCTGCAACCCTACTGCCGCCGCACCTCTTCCTCTCCCTATACTACTAGGGAAAACCCTAGTAGTAGCGCGAGGTATTGGCCTAGCAGTAGCGCGGGCGCCCCTCGCTGCTAATACTTAACAATAGCGCGTGCTACCTACCCCGTGCTACGGCTAATCATCTACCTATAGGCTTTTCCCTAGTAGTGCTACCTGCCGCTGCCATGGCTTCTCCCACCTCCTCCGTCTCCGGTGCGTCCAACCCTTTTGTGGGCCCCGATCCCCCTCCTCCCAAGACATTCGTGACATCAACATCCTCGATCGCGTCCCCGTCCATCTCTCCCAAGATGACTCCTCCTACTACTCCTGGAAGACCTATTTATCTCTAGTTTTTCGCGAGTACCACCTCCATGAACACATCGAGGGCTCTGATGCGCAGGCCATTAGGTTCGACACCGAGTGGTCGACCATCGATACAACTCTCATCCACTAGTTCTATCTTACCATCTCCAAGGATCTTTTTCACACCGTGGTGCACGGTGGCGACGATGCACACTCCGTCTAGACCAAGCTCAATGGCCATTTCACACACAATCGGCTTCAGTGGCTTGTTTTTTTCAACATGAGTTCTTTGGGTGCCATCAAAACGACTTGTCCATTGACGAGTTTTGCATGCGCCTGAAACGAATCTCTAACGAGCTCCGCAACATTGGTGAGAAGGTCTCTGATGACCTCCTCCTCAGCACCCTTGTTGCCGGCCTCAACGAGGAATTCAGCAACGCGGCGTCCAACCTTATGCTGATCCCCCAGCCGACTTTTCACAAGGTCGTCGCTTACTTGCGCTTGGAGGAGCGCCTGATGAAGCTGCTCAACACCCGGGCGGTTCACACCACTCTAGCTGCCGGTACTTTACGTGGACCTCCCGCACTACGTGCACCTCAGCCGCCGCCGGTGCTGTTCCAGCAGCAGCACCCGCCCGCGTCCTCCAATGACCGCGGCCACCGCGGCAAGGGTGGGCGCAAGGGCCAATAGTGGCTCCCAACTCTAGGGGGAGCCCCGGACAACCCAGCAGCAGCTCACGCCCCCATGGCCTTTGGGCAGAACCCATGGACCGGTGTGGTCCATGCATATTCCATGCCAGTACGTCGCGCACCGGCACCCGACATTCTTGGCCCTCGTACGGCCTCGCAGCAGGCCTACCTCCCCAACAGCAGTACGGCGCCTACCCGATGCTCCCGCCTCCTCCCCAACAGCAGGCCAGAGCACTCTTCCCCGCCAACCCGGCGTTGGGGCTGCCTCCTGCACCATGGGATCCGGTTCTCCTCGCTTCCCTTCACTCCGCACCTACACCGACCAACTACACCGGCAGAGGAGACTGGTATATGGACACCGGGTGACCGCCCACAAGTCTTCCCATCCCGATAACCTTCACACTTCCTACCCCACTAACACTTCCACTCGCATTACCGTCGGTGACGGGTAATCTCTTCCTATAACACATGTTGGGAATGCTTCGTTTCCATCTTCGTTTATGCCTTTATCATTGTCTAACATATATACTTGTTTCCCCTACGCTCATCAATAATCTTGTTTCTGTTTGCTGTTTTACTCGTGAAAATTATGTTACCGTTGAATTTGTCTAGTGTGGTTTTTCTATCAAGGACGCCCATACCCGGATGGTTCTCCACCGATGTGATAGCCCCGATGATCTCTACCTGGTTCACTCATCATCCTCCACTGCCACCGCTCCCGCCGCCCTCTCCGCTGGTGTGGATTTTTGGCACACTTGTTTGGTTCATCCCAACCCCGCCACCCTTCGTCGTATTCTGAAGAGTTTTTCTTTCAGTTATAATAAGATCGACGATCACACTTGTCATGCTCGTCGTGTTGGCAAACATGTTTGTCTCCCCTTTAGCGAATCTTCCACCATTGCATCCTACCCATTTTAGTTAATTCATAGCGATGTATGGACTTCTCCTATTGCGAGTAACACGGGCTATCTTTATTATCTTGTCATCTTAGACGATTTTTCTCAATATGTGTGGAATTTTCCATTACGGCAAAAATCTGATGTTCTACCCACCCTCACCACTTTTTACTCATATGTCACCACACACTTTGGTCGCCCCATCCATGCACTTAAAACCGACAATGGGTAAGAGTTTGAAAATCTTGCTATTGGTACTTTACTCACCACACATGGTACTATTTTTCGTCTTACCCGCCCCTACACTTTGCAACAAAGCAAGAATGCCAAGTGTGTACTTCGCACTCTTAACGACTGCGTCCGCACACTCCTCTTTCATGTTGATGTGTGCTACTTGTGAGTTGCGTTAGGATTTCCTCGAAGAGGAGAGGATGATGCAGTACAGTAGCGATAAGTATTTCCCTCAGTTAAGAACCAAGGTTATCAATCCAGTAGGAGAACCACACAGAACCTCGTTAGCAGCACCTACACACACAAAAGCAAGTACTTGCACCTAATGCGAACAAGTGGGTTATCAATCCCCTTGGCAGTTACTTGCAAGGATTAATTCTCACTACTAGGAGAAAGCTTATAGATAGAACCTTAGCAGTAGCGCGGGGTTCTGGCACGGCGCTACTACTACTTAGCAGTAGCGCGTTGCATGTACAAGCGCTACAGGTAGGATAGTAGCTGTAGCGCGAGTCGGCCAACAAGCGCTACTACTAAGTGGTCCCATCCTCACCCCCCGGGGCTGCCCGTAGTGGTAGCGTTCTTCAAAAAACAGCGCTACTACTAGTCCCATAGCAGTAGCGCGTGTCTGTGGCCCACCGCTACCGCTATGTGTGCACGGTGCCAGCAGGTGGGCCGCACTTAGCAGCAGCGGTGGGCCACAGACACGCGCTACTGCTATAGAGCTTAGAAGTAGCGCGGTTGCCTATCCTGCGCTGCTGCTATGCCACCTTATCCAACTCCCCGCGCCCAGACCTTCTTCCTCACCTCACTCCTCACTGCCTCACTCTGCCAGCCTCCCGCCGTCGCCACCGCATTGCCGCCACCGTCCTGCCTCCTCCTTTCTCGGTATGCCGCGGCCCTCCTCCCTCCTCCTTCCGCCGCCCTCCTCCCTCCTCCTCCCTCCTCTTCCTCCCACCTCCCTCCTCCCTCCTCCTCCCTCCTCCTCTCTCCTCTTCCCACCCTCCTCCTCCCACCGCCCTCCTCCCTCCTCCTCCGGCTGCGTCCTCCTTCCTCCTCCTCCGGCAGCCCTCCACCCTCTCCTCCGGCCGCCCTACTCCTTCCTCCTCCACCATCCTCCTCTCTCCTCCCTCCTCCTCCTCACTCCTCCCTCCTCCCACCTCTCCTCTATGCTATAGAAATGTTAGACAAATTTTTAGGTATTATGTTGTTATAGAAAATTTTAGTAGTTTTGTTATAGAAAGTACTATGAATGTTTAGGTATAGTGTTGTTATAGAAAATGTTAGTAGTTTTGTTATAAAAAAATTTAGTACTAATTTAGGTATAGAAACACTAGTAGAAAAAGGGCCATTTGTCCCGGTTCGTAAGGGCCTTCAGTCCCGGTTCTGGAACCGGGACTAAAGGGTCGGGACTAAAGCCCAAAACCTTTAGTCCTGGTTCGCTTACGAACCGGGACCAAAGGGGCTCCACGTGGCCGCTGCGGGAAGCCCAGGCAGGAGGACCTTTAGTCCCGGTTGGTAATACCAACCGGGACCAAAAGGCATCCACGTGGCGCTGCCTGGGGCGGGGGAGGGAGGACCTTTAGTCCCGGTTGGTGTTACCAACCGGGACTAAAGGCCACGCGTCAGCAGCTCGCAGTCGCTGGTTTTTTTTTTTTGGAAGGGGGGGTTTTGGGGTTTTGGAGGGTTAATTTAGGGGTTTCATATTGTGTTAGCGAGCTAATAGAGAGAAGTGACCTCTCTTTTTCCGTGCTTGGTCGACGCTAGCTACTACACATATAGAGAGAACTCGACGCTAGCTAGTAAGCAAATAAAGGAAACCATTAATTACACAAGATCGTCATGAACATATATAGAGAGAAGTGACATCTCTTTCTTCGTGCTTGGTCGAACAACAAGTTTTCGTATATCTATCCGACGCTGCTACATATGTACAATATATAACATCCCTTACAACAATTTCAATTTCACATGGTATTCTCCTTGTTCAGGTATGACGTGGTCAAGAAAGAATCCCGCCAATTCCTCTTGAATTGCTCGTATGCGATCATGTGGTAGGAGTTCATCCCGCATCTGCCAGATCTAATTTAAAGAAGGGGTCAATACATATATATGAATGAAACTCAACACAATTGATGGTAATATATAAAATAAAATTGTGAATATTGTTTACGTACTTCAAATTGTTTCTCAGAGGAGGCCCGTTCAGAGGTATAGTAGCGAATGAACTCGCATACGTAGTATCCACATAAATGAGTGTTGGGTGCCTGCAACAAGCACTTTACGAGAATAGAGTTCAATCAAACTGATAAGCAAGCATGATAATGGTATTGATGAAACTAGAATCAATGAGAGATGCGCGGAACTAGCTAGTACTACTTACTTTGGGGTGTGTAAATCGCAGCTCCTTCTTCAGACCCGGAACCTTAGCGGTGAACGTTTTCCAAACCCTGGCAGGCAAAGAAAATGATTACTTGATATCAGGAAATGAACGATAGTTGCCGATATGGTCCCGGTATTGATTGAACTTACTTCTGGAGCATTGCAGTCATGTCCGCATAATACTTGGGATCTTTACGGAGCGAGTCTAAGACAGTTACTAATGCCCCGTCAAGGTTAATGGATAGCAGAATATAGTGGAAGCTGCGCACGCATAACTCATCAATTACATTACTTAACCACGAGTAAGCGGAACCGAATATGCAGAAGACAGTAACACTCACTTGAAGTTGTAAGGAAAGAGTATTTCCCTTTTGTTTTGATGTTTAAGGAACATTTGTAGTAAGTTGTTCTCGGTATCTTCAGCCGCCTTTCGTACCGACCATTCATTTACGGTATTTGGGCTAATGAACCCAACGTCGAAGATTCCTATTTTTTGGCATTCGACCATCTTCAATCTGCATAATATAGTGAGGATAATTATATATACATGCAATGAACGAGCTGAGCTAGAGACTTAATTATAGAAGTAATACTTACAGACAGTAGCAAGTCATGAGTTGTTTGTCGAGGGCCTT
This sequence comes from Elymus sibiricus, assembly GCA_039707655.1. Taxonomy (NCBI): domain Eukaryota; kingdom Viridiplantae; phylum Streptophyta; class Magnoliopsida; order Poales; family Poaceae; genus Elymus; species Elymus sibiricus. Next base: position 16,730,020 of record CM077676.1, read on the forward strand.
TTGATTGTATAATTGAAATAACTCCACAAATTCAACAGGCAGCAGGTTGACTCCAGGGAAGTCATGCTCTTTTTTAATTCCGACTAACAAACTGTCTTTCCCAAACTTCCTGCAGGTTTCCATGTACCAGTCATGCAATTTTTGCATCATCGTTGTTAGATGAGGATGATCAGGTTTGACGAGAGGCTTCCCGTGCTCGTATCTAAAGACGTCTACTACCTCAGCCGTTTCAAACTGTACATCATCGGGCAGGTAATCATCAAGAGTGGTACCGGGCAGTAGCACCGGATGATTAGCGATATCGCTAGACACCTTGAGCGGGGGGCACGATTGCTTCTCCTGTTCGCCGAGCTGGGGAATTGTTTTCCCACTTCTTCGTTTTTTCGCTCTTGCAGCACTGGAAGTACTTCCCGACCGCTGCGCTTTAGCATGTGTCTTAGTAATTATGCGGTCATAGTTGGAATCCGGCGGAGGCGGTGGTGGTCGCTTCAGGGCATCGATAGTGCGCTTCACTTTCACCGGATCTAGCTTCTCCTTCGGAGGTGGAGTTTTGTTTGCAAAATGTTCCCTCACTTCGGCACGACATATGTCCTCGTTTTCCTGCTCGGTCCTCTCATATGGTAACTTTTCCACAGGCTTGAGACATGGACCGTATCTGAATTGCCTCCCGCCTCTGCTTGTACTGCTAGCCGCCGGAGCGGCGGCGTCTCTCTTCCGTTGTTGCTGAGGAGGCGGAGAAGGAGGCGGAGTGCTCCGACGCACCGGAGTAGGCGAAGGAGGAGGCGGAGTGCCCTCACGCGTCGGAGGAGCCGGAGAAGGAGGCGGAGTGCCCTGATCACTCGCCGGAGGAGGAGGAAGAGGAGGAGGCGGAGTGCCCTGACTCGCCGGAGGAGGAGGAGGAGGCGGAGGCGTCCAGTTTGGAAGCTTGATGTACTCCTTCTGCCATAGACACGTACTCCTCAGAGCACGAACCAGCTGATTCTCCCCTTCACCTGTAGAGTGGTAAAGCTCGAGCTCCTCAAATCCATCCATTACTTCATCCACCATCACAACAGCATAGCCATGTGGAATCGTAAGGCAGTGAAAAGTTCCGTTGGGTTGAGGAGGTGCAACAGAGCCGAGAGCCGCCTTGAAAGTGAGGTTATGGCATTTCGTCATAAGCTCGCAATTTTGAGCCTCCGTGATAGTATCCACGGGGTAGATAGGCTCCGTGAAGTCAGTCTGAACGGGCTCCGTGGAAGCCACGCTGCTTCTTCGCTGAGATGGCGGGGTAGCTTCTGGGGTAGCTTCGTGCCGCTGAGATAGTTGGCCGGCAGCTCGCTGGCTCTCAGCTTCCTCTAGCTTTTGTAGTCTTGCACTCATCTTCTGCATGTCGCTCAGCTCCGCTTTCCTCTTTCTCTCCCGGCTTCTGTAACCGCCTGCGTCGGGAAACCCAAACTTCCACGGAACGGAGCCTGGTGTGCCACGTGTTCGTCCAGGGTGCTCAGCATTCCCTAGGGCCTCAGTCAGCTCGTCCTTCTCTCTGTCGGGAATGAACGTCCCTTCCTGCGCTGCGGTGATATACTTCTGAAGCTTCGTGACGGGTATTGCAAGTTGCTCGTCCGTCCAACGGCACTTCCCTGTTTCAGGGTCCAAAGTTCTCCCAACCCCGAAGAACCAAGTCCTTGAACGGTCTGGCCAGTTCAATGTCTCTGGTTCGACCCCTTTAGCAATCAGGTCATTCTCAGCTTTGTCCCACAACGGCCGGGCTTTGAGGTAGCCACCTGACCCCGTGTGATGGTGATACTGCTTCTTTGCAGCGTTGTTCTTGTTTGTCTCTGACATTTTCTTACTCTTGTCTGATGTCTTGTAGGCCACAAATGCGGGCCAGTGATCTCTTATCTTCTCAAATCGGCCGATGAATTCTGGAGTCTCACCTTTGTCGACAAACTTTGATTTCAACTCCTTCTTCCACCTCCTGAATAGATCTGCCATCTTCTTAAGAGCACACGCCTTGACCAGTGGCTCTATAACGGGCTTATTCGGATCCTCCTCTGGCGGTAGGGTGAAATTTGCCTTCAGCAAGGTCCAAAGATCATCTTTCTGTCTACCGGTGACATAATCACCTTCAGGGGCGTCGTCCTTAGGCTTATTCCATTGCTTGATGCTGATCGGGATGTTGTCCCTAACAATAGCTCCGCACTGAGCAGAAAATGTGTCCTTGGTCCGCTTGGGTTCAATCGGTAGGCCATCGTCCGCGAGTGCTGTGATCGTGAACCTTTCATCCTTGCGCAACCTCTTCTTCGGGCCTCGTCTCGTTACCGAAGTTTGGCTCGATCCGGAGGGCTATAAAAGAAGAAAGAAGAGTTAATATATGTACATACCAAAACAATTAATGCATCAATTAGCTAGTCAGCACCTCCGGAGCCATCATGATCATGTCACTGGAGCCATCATGATCATGTCCTTCCTCCTCCATTGTTCCATCGGTGTCATTGAGAAACGACAAGACAGCATCACCTCCGACGAGGATTATCTCCCCCAACAACTGTTCTTGTTCCAAGTGTCTTTGATCCATAGTTTCTGCAAATATAGAAGAATATATATATATAGATGAGATCAGAAAAAAATTGGATCAACTTGTGCACATCCATAATGGGGGTATTCTTGATACCGGAGTTATCTATGTTACCGGAGTTATCTATGTTACCGGAGGGGGTAGACGACAACGACGCTCACCCCTCATGTCATGTCCGACGTCCCTCCTCATGTCGAAGTTATCGGGGAGGGGGTAGACGACAACGACGCTCACCCCTCATGTCCGACGTCCCCCCTCATGTCGAAGTTATCGGGGAGGGGGTACAGGTGGCCTCGAGAGTTGGTCGGGCGAGCGGACCGGGAGTAAGTAACTTTTAACTCATTTTAACTCATTTTGAATATATGAACATTTTAACTTTTACGGGTAGGGGCGGGAGGGGGTTGATCGACGTCTCCCCCCCTCATGTCGAAGTTACCGGAGTTTTCTATATGAACAAAAAAAATCCACATGACATGTCCGACGAGCGGACCGCCTCTCTCTCATGCATGTCCGACGTCCCCCCTCATGACAAAAACTTTCTATAAAAAAAAGCATACATCTATGAAAAAAAAAATTCTATGAACAAAAATAAAATTGTATCAATGCATATATAAAAACTTTCTATGGATCATCATTGCTCATATATCAATGCATATATAAAAACTTTCTATGGATCATCATTGCTCATATATAAAAACTTTCTATAAACAAAAAAAAACATACATCTATGAACAAAAATAAAATTGTATGAATGCATATATAAAAACTTTCTATGGATCATCCATCCATACATACATACTGCATATACATACATACATACATCATCCATACATACATACATACATACTGCATATACATACAAAAAAAAAGGCAGATCCGGCCGGGGCGGCGGTGGCGGCGGCGGCGCGGCAAGCAGAGCAGGGGCACGGCGCGGCAAGCAGAGCAGTGACAGCGGCGCGGGGGAAGGGGGGGGCTCACTGGGGGAGGCGTCGGGGCAGGGGCAGGGGGGCACGGCGGGCGGCGTCGGGGCTGCAGGGGCGCGGGGAGCGGCGCCGGTGTCGGGGCAGAGGGCATCGAGGGCGTCGGGGCAGCGGGGCTCGGCGGCGATGGCGACGAGGAGCAGCCTAACAGCGTCGACGGGGCAGAGGGCGGCGAGGGCGTCGACGGCGAGCTCGGGCAGCCTGGCGGCGTCGATGTGCTTGGCGTCGTCGGGGGAAAGTGGCAAATTTTCCCAACTCCCGTTTATATAGGGACTCCTCCCCCCTCATTTTCCCGAGAGAGTTAGGGGATAATTGCGGACTCCTTCCCCCTCATTTTCCCCGATTTACGCTCTTTCTTAATATGAACAAAAAAAATCATGAACGTTTAGTGAAGTTGCCCCTCCCCGATTTAGGCAAAGTAAAACCCCTTCGTGAAGGAACTTCTTTTTAGCCAACTTATTTTCTGCCAACAAAATACATATATCATATATACAAAAACATGGGATACCTTAATTAGTTCAATTTTTTGCCTTGACAAATCATTGAACCTTTTGACAGAAACCTCCCATAAACAATTTCATAATTTTCTTTAGCATACATCCATGAAAAAAAAACAGGAAGCTACGATATTTTTTTTATATCATATTTATATCATATTTTCTTTAGCATACATATATATCATATGATCATTTTCTATATATATACATCCATCCATCCATCCATCCATACACACACACATATATACATGGACCAAAAATGCTATAAAAAAATTATATGAACAAAAAAAAAGCATACATCATCTATCATCAGCTATCATCAACATCATCATCTAACTATCATATATCATCTATCATCTATATATCATCAAAATCATCAAAATCAACAGGGGACAGGGAGGACAGGGAGGAAAGGGGGCCGACCGGACCGTACGGGGAGGAGGGGCGGCGTCGTCGGGGCAGGGCAGTGGCGCGGGGCGGCGTCGGGGCAGGGCGCGCGTCGGGGAGCGGCGCCGGCGTCGGGGCACGGGGCGGCGCGTCGGGGCAGAGGTGCGCGTCGAGGAGCGGCGCCGGCGTCGGGGCACGGGACGGCGCATCGGGGCAGAGGGCGTCAGGGCAGAGGGCGTCGACGGCGAGCTCGGGCAGCCTGGCGGCGTCGATGTGCTCGGCGTCGTCGGGGGCAAGTGCTAGATGAAATCTGAAAAAATCACAAGTGCTGGTTATATACACAGAGTATTGGTCCCGGTTTGTGGCACCAACCGGGACCAATGCCTACCTTTAGTCCCGGTTGGTGCCACCAACCGGGACCAAAGGTCTCTTTTCGTCAGCCCAAAGGGCGGGAAGCAGAGACCTTTGTTCCCGGTTGGTGGCACCAACCGGGACTAAAGGGTGGCATTGGTCCCGGTTGGTGCTACCAACCGGGACCAAAGGTGGGTATTGGTCCCGGTTGGTGCCACGAACCGGGACCAACGGGTGGTGCTGCCCGGGGCCAAAAGTTTAGTCCCACCTCGCTAGCTGAGAGGGCTCGAGAGTGGTTTATAAGCGCTGCTGCGCACACCCTCTCGAGCTCCTCTCAGCAGCAGGCTTACGGGTCTAATCGCATGACCTCTGCCTGTGGGCCTTCTGGGCCTTCTGCGGGCCTGAATCCTGGCCCAATTGGCTTGTTGGGTTTCTAGTCGTATTCAGGCCGTGGAGGCCCATTAGGCGGCATTTTTTTTGCTTTATTTATTTTCTTTTGTTTTTTTTGCTTTATTTATTTTCTTTTGTTTCTACTTACAACTAAATACTTAGAGTTTTTGAGTGATTCTTTTTGCTTTAGGTCACAAAAATTATAACGAAAAAATACTTTATGAAAATTCGAACCAAAAAATACTTAGAGTTTTTGAGTGATTCTTTTTGCTATTGAAGAATATTATAGTTTTATTTAAGTTGATCATAACAGAATTTTTTAATTGATTATTTTTAGTTCATTATTTTTGCTATTAAGTTTCATAAAGGTTTTCTAGTTCATTCTTTTTGCTATTAGTTCATTCTTTGAGCTAAATGACCCTCAAATTGACAATCACTACAAATGAACTCTGAAAAGGTTGAAAGTTGGCATGATCTAAAAAGTTGAGAGGGTTACGGCAAAAACTTGATGCACTTCGTGTACAAAATGGACAATTTCTTTCGAAGTATTAGGGTTTCGGACGAAAACTCATCTGTTAGAAAGGGATTTCATTTTTTTGAACTTATTTGAACTCCAGACTTTTTCTGTGTTCAAAATGCACCATTCAATGCCACACCATCAATTTTCAACCCTTTCTGACTTCATTTGGTATTTTTCATGCATTTACTGATTTTTTAACACTAAATGACCTTGAAATTGAAAAGCACTACAAATGAACTCTGAACAGGTTGAAAGTTGGCATGGTATCATCATTTCACCCACATAGCAGGTGCTAAAAAGTTGAGAGGGTTACGGCAAAAACTTGATGCACTTCGTGTACAAAATGGACAATCTCTTTCGAAGTATTAGGGTTTCGGACGAAAACTCATCTGTTAGAAAGGGATTTCATTTTTTTGAACTTATTTGAACTCCAGACTTTTTCTGTGTTCAAAATGCACCATTCAAAGCCACACCATCAATTTTCAACCCTTTCTGACTTCATTTGGTATTTTTCATGCATTTACTGATTTTTTTACGCTAAATGACCTTGAAATTGAAAAGCACTACAAATGAACTCTGAACAGGTTGAAAGTTGTCATGGTATCATCATTTGACCCACATAGCATGTTCAAAAAAGTTGAGAGGGTTACGGCAAAAACTGGATGCACTTCGTGTACAAAATGGACAATCTCTTTCGAAGTATCAGGGTTTCGGACGAAAACTCATCTGTTACAAAGGTATTTCATTTTTTTGAACTTATTTGAACTCCAGACTTTTTCTGTGTTCAAAATGCACCATTCAAAGCCACATCATCAATTTTCAGCCCTTTCCGACTTCATTTCCTATTTTTCATGCATTTACTGATTTTTTAAGCTAAATGACCCTGAAATTGAAAAGCAGTACAAATGAACTCTGAAAAGGTTGAAAGTTGGCATGGTATCATCATTTCACCCACATAGCATGTTATAAAAAGTTGAGAGGGTTACGGCAAAAACTAGATGCACTTCGTGTACAAAACGGACAAAGTTGTGGAGAGAAAGTCTTCACTTTTTCTTCGCTTGTGTCCTTTGCTTATTGCGCCATAACCATGGATAATCTTCATCGTTTAACAGGGTGCTTGGGTCAGCCTTGACTTTGAAGGGAGGAATTTCATGAAACTTTTCATAATCTTCAGACATGTCTGTCTTGCCCTCCAATCCCACGATGTCTCTTTTTCCTGAAAGAACTATGTGGCGCTTTGGCTCATCGTATGATGTATTCGCTTCCTTATCTTTTCTTTTTCTCGGTTTGGTAGACATGTCCTTCACATAGAAAACCTGCGCCACATCATTGGCTAGGACGAATGGTTCGTCTGTGTACCCAAGATTGTTGAGATCCACTATTGTCATTCCGTACTGTGGGTCTACCTGTACCCCGCCTCCTGACAGATTGACCCATTTGCACTGAAACAAAGGGACCTTGAAATCATGTCCATAGTCAAGTTCCCATATGTCCACTATGTAACCATAATATGTGTCCTTTCCCCTCTTGGTTGCTGCATCAAAGCGGACACCGATGTTTTGGTTGGTGCTCTTTTGATCTTGGGCGATCGTGTAAAATGTATTCCCATTTATCTCGTACCCTTTGTAAGTCAATACAGTCGAAGATGGTCCCCTGGCCAACGAGTACAGCTCATCAGAAACAGTGTTGTCACCCATGAGACGTGTTTGCCACCAACTGCCGAAAGTCCTGATGTGTTCATATGTAATCCAGTCGTCACACTGCTCCGGGTGTTTGGAGCGCAGAATATTCTTGTGTTCATCGACATACGGGGTCACCAAGGTAGAATTCTGTAGAACTGTGTAGTGTGCTTGAGACCAAGAATGCCCGTCCCTACATATTATTGAGTCCGCTCCTAGCGTGCCTTTTCCAGTCAGTCTCCCCTCATACCGCGATTGAGGGAGACCAATCTTCTTAAGGTCAGGAATGAAGTCAACACAAAACCCAATGACATCCTCTGTTTGATGGCCCATGGAGATGATTGCTTCTGGCCTAGCGCGGTTACGAACATATTTCTTTAAGACTCCCATGAACCTCTCAAAGGGGAACATATTGTGTAGAAATACAGGGCCCAAAACGACAATCTCGTCGACTAGATGAACTAGGACGTGCGTCATGATATTGAAGAAAGATGGTGGGAACACCAGCTCGAAACTAACAAGACATTGCACCAAATCACTCCTTAACCTTGACAGGATTTCTGGATCGATCACCTTCTGAGAGATTGCATTGAGGAATGCACATAGCTTCACAATGGCTAATCGAACGTTTTCCGGTAGAAGCCCCCTCAATGCAACCGGAAGCAGTTGCGTCATAATCACGTGGTAGTCATGAGACTTTAGGTTCTGGAACTTTTTCTCTGCCATATTTATTATTCCCTTTATATTCGACGAGAAGCCAGACGGGACCTTCATACTGAGCAGGCATTCAAAGAAGATTTCCTTCTCTTCTTTGGTAAGAGCGTAGCTGGCAGGACCTTCATACTGCTTTGGATGCATGCCGTCTTTTTCATGCACACGTTGCTGTTCCTCCCGTGCCTCCGGTGTATCTTTTGTCTTCCCAAACACTCCCCAGAAGCCTAGCAGGTTCACGCAAAGATTCTTCGTCACGTGCATCACGTCGATTGCAGAGCGGACCTCTAGGTCTTTCCAATAGGGTAGGTCCCAAAATATAGATTTCTTCTTCCACATGGGTGCGCGTCCCGCATCGTCAGTCGGAACAGATAGTCCGCCAGGACCCTTTCCAAAGATTACTTGTAAATCATTGACCATATCAAGTATGAGATCACCAGTACGGAGGGCGGGCTTCTTCCGGTGATCTGCCTCACCTTTGAAATGCTTTCCTTTCTTTCGACATTGATGGTTGGTCGGAAGAAATCGACGATGCCCCAGGTACACATTCTTCCTGCATTTGTCCAAATATATACTGTCGGTGTCATCTAAACAGTGTGTGCATGCGTGGTATCCCTTGTTTGTCTGTCCTGAAAGGTTACTGAGAGCAGGCCAATCGTTGATGGTTACAAACAGCAACGCATGTAGGTCAAATTCCTCCTGTTTGTGCTCATCCCACACACGTACACCTTCTCCATTCCACAGCTGTAAAAGTTCTTCAACTAATGGCCTTAGGTACACATCAATGTCATTGCCGGGTTGCTTAGGGCCTTGGATGAGCACTGGCATCATAATGAACTTCCGCTTCATGCACAACCAAGGAGGAAGGTTATAGATACATAGAGTCACGGGCCAGGTGCTATGATTGCTGCTCTGCTCCCCAAAAGGATTAATGCCATCTGCACTTAAACCAAACCATACGTTCCTTGCGTCACCTGCAAAGTCCCCCCACCTTCTCTCGATTTTTCTCCACTGCGACCCGTCAGCGGGTGCTCTCAACTTCCCGTCTTTCTTACGGTCTTCTTTGTGCCATCGCATCAACTTGGCATGCTCTTTGTTTCTGAACAGACGTTTCAGCCGTGGTATTATAGGAGCATACCACATCACCTTGGCAGGAACCCTCTTCCTGGGGCGCTCGCCCTCAACATCACCAGGGTCATCTCGTCTGATCTTATACCGCAATGCACCGCATACCGGGCATGCGTTCAAATCCTCGTACTCACCGCGGTAGAGGATGCAGTCATTAGGGCATGCATGTATCTTCTGCACCTCCAATCCTAGAGGGCATAGAACCTTCTTTGCTTCGTACGTACTGCCGGGCAATTCGTTATCCTTGGGAAGCTTCTTCTTCCTTATTTTCAGCAGCGAACTAAATCCCTTGTCAGATACACCATTGTCTGCCTTCCATTGCAGCAATTCCAGTGTGGTACCGAGCTTTCTGTTGTCATCTTCGCAATTTGGGTACAACCCTTTTTTGTGATCCTCTAACATGCGATCGAACTTCAACTTCTCCCTTTCACTTTCGCATTCTCTCTGTGCATCAACAATGACCCGGCGAAGATCATCATCGGGCACATCGTCTTGTTCCTCTTGATCTTCAGCTTCCCCCATTGCAGCATCACCGTATTCAGGGGGCGGGTAGTTGTCATCATCCTCTTCTTCTTCGTTGTCTTCCATCATAACCCCTCTTTCTCCGTGCTTGGTCCAAACATTATAGTGTGGCATAAAACCCTTCTCAAGCAGGTGGAAGTGAAGGGTTTTAGAGTTGGAGAAAGCCTTCGTATTCTCACAGACAGTACATGGACAATGCATAAAACCATTCTGCTTGTTTGCCTCAGCCGCTTCGAGAAAATTATGCAGGCCCTTAATATACTCGGAGGTGCGTCGGTCACCGTACATCCATTGCCGGTTCATCTGCGTGCGTTATATAGTTCTTATTATTGAACAACATATAACTCTCTAGAGCATCTAATTAAAACACACAAATAAGAACTTTTTTCTTTTAGAAAGAAGATAAGAAGAAGAGGCTAACCACGGTGTTGCCGGCGCCGAGATGGGCGCGGGCGATCGACGGCGGTGAGGACGGGGACGGGACAGGACGGACCGCCAAACCTAGACAAATCTTGAGGAAAATGGAGCTTGGACAAGGAGCTTCGAGAGGAGAAAGCTTAAGTGTGGCTCGGGCATTTCATCGAACACCTCATGTGCATAGGAGGTGAGCTAGAGCACCACAAAAGAGTAGTTTGATTAACCTGGAACCTGGTGTTCATTTGAGTGGGGTAACATCGACATAATAGCCAATTGATTGATGAGTAATTTTATCAGAATTGATTGGTTCAGTTTTGTATGTTTGATTAAATTGTTAAGCACATCGTTCGTCTCATTTTGAAGCATGTTCGTAAGCATATGGTACAGTTTGTTATCGTCCAAATATGCAAATCAAATACACTTCGGGTATGCAAATAAACTGCACTTCAGGCAATATGATGCTATTTCATATGATTAGTTAATCCTCCATGTGTGTTGCGAGTTTTAGTCCCCGGAGGTCTTTTATTCCATCGTGCATCAAAATGACGGAGTAACCGAGAAGCGGGCTTACCTTTAACAAAGAGTGTGGTCAACTACGAAGGCAACCCAAGCAAGGAGGACATGGTGTATAACATATACAATGACCCAAGAGGTTGAAAAGGAGCGGCTGTTGTCCAAGGTGAAGAAGGGCACCAACAACATGAGCATCGCATTCTACAACCCGCCAAAGCGGCCATGGAAAAGGAAGATGAGATGTGTCATTCAACAACAAATAGCATTTGAATGTCTGAGGGGAATCATCAATACTAATTGATTTATGGGCCTTTCATTTTTTTCGATTGCAACGCATAGGCATGTTTGCTATAATTATTCTAATTTGGACAGTCCAGTGAATGTTCGTGCTTCGCAATTCTGGATTTTTTTTCTTATCTCCTGATTCTTGCATTTTGTACGCCATGTTTTTAGTAGGAGAACAGAAAAATATTTTCCCCGTTGCAACGCACGGGCACATTTACTAGTAACTCTAATATATAAAGTAAATGGTAAAATTTATTAAACTGTGTACTAAATGTTCCCCTGATAAGTAAATACATGATGTGATGTACATAACAAATTTACAATATCATATATGGGATAAACTGCGAAAAGAGACAATCATATTATTAGAGATAATAGCTAGAAATTATATTGTATATCTAACATATACTCGAAATTTCTGAGCCTGACATAATGTATTAAAAGGACAATATGGCGGCAGTGATATAACTATACATCCAACAAAAAGGTAAAAAAATCAAGACATCATTGGTGGTCTTTTTTTCAATGGAGAGAGATCTTCATCAGTGTAATTAAGACATGTTGCAAATTAATATCCAGGACTGAATACAACAAAAATAGAGACCTTGTTATAAACTATGATTAATTACTAAGAGTTGTGCCTGTTAATATGGTGGATCTACTTTATAGTGCACCACATCCGGTAAAATTTCGAAGTTATGCTTAACCCTTCAAGCTGGTGTCCCAAAGTTTTGGCGAACTAGATTGAAGTTTTGCAAACATGATCTGAGTTTGATGCCATATGAATACACACACACACACACACACACACACACACACACACACACACACACACACACACACACACACACACATATGTGTACCGGGAGGGAGAGAGTGCAATATAGGGAGGGAGGTTGGTATGTCTTTTTATTCAAAGGATACTAAAAAGAATTATGGATGATTTTAGATTTGAAATATTAACCTATAGATATTGTTTGGTTTGTATTGTACAATCAGGGAACTCTTTCGATAGAACACCATAAATTTCAAAGAAACTTCTTGGAGTAAAACCTTTTGTAGAAGATGAAAATGACTCTGGAGTCACAGTGCCTCTTTACAAACACACCCATAGGGAACAATAGAATTCCGTTCAAATCCTTGGGGGTGCCGAAGTCTTCTTCCTCCTACATGCACAGGTGGCGCACCGTGAGCATAGCTCGATGTTGGCACTCAGATACGACCATGTCAAATACTCTGTGTGATTGGATTGCCAGTTACAGGATAATGATTAGGTGTGTGAACTAAAATTTCAGTGTGAAGTCACTTTAATCGGATAGACAACAAGCTTCCAATATTTTTATGTCAAAAGGTACAATTGAAAGTCATAATATGCATAAAGAAAATGGCATTTCTCTTTGCATTATTGAATAAAGTTGTATCTGCGTGAAATGTCTTTTCAAATTACCATTACTGAATATACCTTGCTGACGTTGAGCTCTTATGTGCTTAGTGTAAAAGTTTCAAAAGTTTTACTAATTTTGTTCATAGGTTTGGATGTAGTTGATGCCTAGTGAATTTTGAGAGAGAGAGAGAGAGAGAGAGAGAGAGAGAGAGAGAGAGAGAGAGAGAGAGAGACCTAATGAAATGAAATGGTTTCGCAAAAAAAAATGAAATGTTATGCTTGCTGTCAAAATTGAACCACTGAAATGCAATGAGCATACCAAGTTTGGAATTTTCTATATAAATGTTCATGTGTTTATGCTCATGTGTGGCGCAGGGTATATCACCGACGAGCCGGTCGACGACGCCCAGAAGATCACCGACGACACCCGCATCCTCGACAGCCATTGCCTATAGTGAGTAAAGATGTATATCTAGTGTTGTGTACTAGTGTTGCTCAAATATGATGGAGATTTAGACATGTGATATGTAGTGTTGTGTACTACTAGTGCTGTCACACATGAATATTTGGAAAATGAAGGATATGTGCTTGCCCAAGTGGCCTATGTTTGCAGGGAAACTGATCCGAGTGGCCTATGTTTTGCCGGAATGTTGATTCATTTCCGTTCCGGCAAATTTCAGGCGCTCGATATGTCCTATTTTAGCAAAGGTCATGCCAAAAAATTTCATGGACTTCTACATGACTTGTGTTATAAAATAGGAAATATCGAGTACCCATAATTTGCCGGAACAGGAATTAAATGACATTCCGGAAAAACATATGCCATTTTTATGTCATTGCTCCATATATGTAACAGGTTGACTTTCAGTTTTTTGGCGCTCCTTGCTCCATATATGAGAGAGAAGAATCCCGACTGTTGTCGTGGGGGTCGCTTCTCCTTCTTCTCCTTGTGCTAGACCTTTGTAATGCACTAGGTGAAGGAGGAGTTGCGACCATCACCGACGGTTGCAATATCAGAGAGGGAGTGCCCACCATATATATACACCACGAGAGATGAGAGTTTTTCAAGGAAGACTCAACGGACCGAAAGTCAACCCGTGTTGAATAGTGATCTGTGTGTTGAGTTTCTGGTAATTGCCATCGACCGATTTTTAATCTTTGAATTATGAACATAGGAAATGTCTGACGACGAAAGGATCCCAGAGTGCGACTACTGCGGCGACGAAAGGGGTCTGTGCGACAGGTATCCTCACCTGGAAGACGGTCGACGCTTCACTATTAAGCTCGACGAGACCTTCGATGTTTGTACGGTACGCAACGACGACAAGTCTTTTTTCGTAATTAAGCATGACTTCTGCTTCTTTGCTTCAACATGTAATTTTCGTTTTTTACCATTCTACTAGTGCATCCCCTGCCATGCAAGACGTTATGTCTTGGAGAAGCTGGATTTCGAAGATCATGAGAATAAGGAGACAAAGAGAGTTATCCTTAGGACCCAACATGGTTACGTTTTTGCCGTAAAGCTATACAATGCAGTGACCTACTCCCATTTTGGTTGCTCGAATTGGAATGTACTATGCAAGGCGTATGGATTTCAGGAGGGTATGCATGTCACCTTCGATATTTGTCCTGAAGATGACATCGAAGATAATATCGACATTTGGGTCAATGTTGATACGCTTCCAGTTCTACATCTATGTGAGTTTCTCAAACATATTTATTAAGTAATTTATATTGTTTATTTAAAAATAGTTGACAGCTTCTTTCCATTGACAGCTTATTTCCATTCTTCAAAGTATGTATGGGATGTAGTCGACAAAACCTACTACAGTTATGGGTCTGAACTAACTTGCGAGGAGATAAATCATTTTGTTTCATGGATTAATGATGTTGAGACTTTTAAGACGAATCATCATATTCCTCCGAGTTATGATAAATACGTGCCACTAGTCCATGAGTTGAACTACGGTAACATCCATCGAGATATCATGGTAAGATTTTTCCTATTATGTCACCAGTGCATCTTTTGCATACATTCTTCTTAAGCTAAACTACATTTTGCTAAGTATGTTATTATGATGTTCTTCAACAGAAACTCCTGGCGGATTGTGTGCCTCGTCTTATGGATATGAAAGGTCACATGAACATTGTTAGCTTACGGCCAAGTTGGCCTACGTGTCAACGCAGTGCATACACGATTTTTCAAAGAGATGAAGTCCTCACAATCAAAGACTGGAGAAAAGTTCTGAATGATCGCAGGGAACTACTTGGGGGCAACATGAAGCGCAACCCACAAATGGGAGACAGGTTGATCTGTATTCTCCATAATGGAGATTCAGGGGTTTACCTGTTTTGTGCTATTTTACCTTTGAGAGAGTAGCAGGTCTTAGGTAGTACGTACTCATCATGTGCTAAGAACAATTAGCTAGTGTTGGTTATGAGTATGATGATGATGTTCAGTTGTTATCATGATGATGATGATGAGTTATGTGCTACATTGTGCTAGAATGATGAGCTATGATGATGAGTTGTTATTATGATGATGATGTATGAGTTCTTATATGAATATGAGGATGATGATGATGATGATGAGTTATTATGATCATGATGAGTTATTATATTATTTGGGTGGAAGAAACGTGGATTAGATTCATGTGGATAGATCCAAAGTGATCAAAAGTTGGATTAGTAGGACGATCCTACTAATCCAACTTTTGATCACTTTGGATCCATCCACATGAATCTAATCCGTGTTTCTTCCACCCAATGATATAATAACTCATCATGATCATAATTATAACAATCTCTTAATTGCTACTATATCAAAATTTATATAATGATGTATAAATACAGTATAAAACAAAAGAAATGAAATACAGATGAATAGTAGTAGCGCGGGGTAAAGCCCATGCTGCTACTACTTAGCAGTAGCGCTGGCACAGAAGCACGCTACTGCTAACTGCGTTAGGAGTAGCGTGGGTCTGGCCAGCGCTACTGCTAAAGTTTAGCTGTAGCGCCCTAGCAGTAGCGCGGGTGCCCGCGCTACTGCTAGGCAAAAACCCCGCGCTACTACTAGGGTTTTCCCTAGTAGTGTTTGATAGTGAAAGATAGGTAAAGTAAATTGCAAAATAATAATAAAAGAAAGGTAATTTTGATTTTATATATGATGGATAAATGACCCAGGGGCCATAGTTTTCACTAGAGGCTTCTCTCTCGAACGCATAGCATACGGTGGGTAAACAAATTACTGTTGGGCAATTGATAGAAAAGCGCATAGTTATGACGACATTTAAGGCAGTGATCATGTATATAGGCATCACGTCCGACACAAGTAGACCGACTCCTGCCAGCATCTACTACTATTACTCCACCCATTGACCGCTATCCAGCATGCATCTAGAGTATTAAATTAATGAAAACAGAGTAACGCCTTAAGCAAGATGACATGATGTAGACAATGTAAACTCAAGCAATATGAATAAACCCCATCGTTTTGTCTTTAATGGCAACAATACGAATACGTATCTTGTCCCTTTCTGTCACTGGGATAGAGCACCGCAAGATTGAACCCATCACAAAACACCTCTCCCACTGCAAGATAAATCAATCTAATTGGTCAAACCAAACGGATAGATCGGGGAGAAATACAAAACTATAACAATCATGCATAAATAAGTTCAGAAAAGACTCAAATATTTCTCATGAATAATCTGATCATAAACCCACAATTCATCGGATCCCAACAAACACACCGCAAAAGAAGATTACATCGAATAGAACTCCAAGGAGATCGAGGAGAACATTGTATTGAATATCAAAGAGAGAGAAGAAGCCATCTAGCTACTGGCTATGGACCCGTAGGTCTGTGGTATACTACTCACACATCATCGGAAGGGCAGCAAGGTTAATGTAGAAGCCCTCCGTGATCGATTCCTTCTCCGGCAGAGTACCGGAAAAGGCCTCCAGATGGGATCGCGGAAGAACAAAGGCTTGCGGTGGCGGAAAAGTTATTCGAGGTGGTTCTCTATTGCTTTCCCAATATTTGAGAATTTATAGAAGTGGAATTAGGTCAAACGGAGCCACGAGGGGCCCACAAGGCATCAGGGCGTGCCCCCGGGGCCGCGCCCTGTTGCCTTGTCACCTCCTCGTGAGGCTTATGGCCTCCTCCCGAAGCTTCCAGAGTCTCTTTTGTCCAGAAAAAAATCGTCAAAAAGTTTCATGGCATTTGGAATTCGTTTGGTACTGATTTCCTAAAAAACTAAAAACAAGCAGAAAACAGCAACTGGCACTAGGCACTAGGTTAATAGGTTAGTCCCAAAAAATAATATAAAATAGCATATTACTGCATATAAAACATCCAAGATTGATACTATAATAGCATGGAACAATAAAAAATTATAGATACGTTGGAGACGTATCAATGTGCCGCCTCGTTTCTGGCCGGATGCACTTGCCACGACATCTCTTTTAATTAACACCCTCACGAGTTGCATCACAACGTGTCCCATGCCGTGCTCGCTGGAATTACACGCCACACCACTTGCTCTATGGCACTCCACCATCCTACGACGAGCTACGAGTTTCTGGCTGTCTCTGTTATCCTATCATCGCATCCACTACACATCATAAGCTCGCTCTGCGTTCCATCGCATGCATCTTTCTTGGCTACCCCTCTAACAGCAAAGACTACGGTGCTATGATACCGTATCCCATCGTGTGATCACCTCGAGACACGTTTACATTGACGAGAAAGTGTTTCCGTTTCAGCAGGTGTCACCGGCTGTCGCACCGTTATCACCACAATCGCCCCACACCGATGGTTCACCGTCAGCGCCTCCACGGCCCCTAGGGGGCCACCCGCGGATAGCCCCTGCACTCGCGCATTGCTCCCCGGCGTTGGTCCCTACCCAGGACACGGCTGCCATGGCAGCCGATTTGGCGCCCACTCCGACTGCCACGACAGCCAACTCTCCAGCTGATTCGCGTGCCACGACAGAGTTTGCTCCGGCCTCTCCGTTTTCCTGCCATGGCAGTGATTCTGCTACAGCTGCCATGGCAGCTGATTCGCCGGACCCGTCTACCTCCACCACATCGGGTTCGGCCTCGGGTGCATCTGCGCCGGATGCCTCTACTCTGACCACGTTGGGCTCAATTGCAGGTACCTTTGCGACGGGCTCGTCACTAGCCCCTTCGCACGTCACACCGGCAGCCCCACCGGCTGGAGGGCCACCCGCTCCTCGTCTCCATACCGAGTAATGACTTGGGCTCAGGACGACGTTGTTTGCCTGAGCAAACACTACCCGCCTGATCAGTACTTGTGCGCTACCTCACTTCCTCGCCATCGCCAGTTCCGTCGTCGGCTCACGCCGCTCTTTGCGATCATAACTATCTCGCCGCGATGCAGGAAGAGTTCGATGCGCCGCAGCGCAATCACACATGTCAGCTCGTTCCCCGGCATCGTCACGCCAACATTATCAGCGGGAAGTGGATGTTCGGTCACAAGACTCGCCCCGATCGCACTCTTGGGTGGTCCGTGGTTTTTGGCTGCGAGCTGACGTCGAATTCACCGACACTTTTGCGCCGGTCGTCAAGTCAGGCATGATTTGCACCGTTCTGTAACTTGCGATGTCCCGTGCTTTGCCGGTGCATCACCTGGACATCTCCAATGCTTTCCTTCATGGCCATCTCGCTGAACAGGTCTACTGCCAGCAGGCCACCGGTTTGATCGATGCAACTCACCCTGATCATGTGTGCCATCTTTCGCGCTCTCTCTATGGGCTCAAGCAGGCTCCACTTGCGTGGTACCAGTGCATCAGCACATTTCTTCAGCAGCTCGGTTTCCAAGCTACTCACTCCGATGCCTCGTTTTTCGTGTATCATTACGGCCATGCGACTGCATACCTACTAATCTATGTTGACGACATCATCTTCATGGCATCCTGGGCTAAGCTCCTTGGGCAGCTCACCACTCATCTCGTTTGCCATGAAGTACTTGGGCCCCTTGCACAACTTCTTTGGCATCGAGGTAGTACAACGCACTGACAGATTATTTTTGTTCATCAACAAAAGTATGCTCATGAGCTGCTCGAGCGCGCCGGCATGCTTAACTGCAAGCCCATCGCCACGCCTGTCAACACGAAGGCCAAGCTTTCCTCACTTGATGGTTCCCCGGCACCGGACGGTCCTTTCTATTGCTCCATTGTGGGCGCCCTTTAGTACTTGACACTTACCAGAGTGGATTTGCATAGTTCAGTAGGTGTGTCTCTGTTGGAAATATGCCCTAGAGGCAATAATAAATTGGTTATTATTATATTTCCTTGTTCATGATAATCGTTTATTATCCATGCTATAATTGTATTGATTGGAAACTCAAATACATGTGTGGGTACATAGACAACACTGTGTCCCTAGTAAGCCTCTAGTTAACTAGCTCGTTGATAAAAAGATGGTGAAGGTTTCCTAGCCATGGACATGAGATGTCATTTGATAACAGGATCACATCATTAGGAGAATGATGTGATGGACAAGACCCAAACTGTAAACGTAGCATATGATCGTGTCAGTTTATTGCTATTGTTTTCTGCATGTCAAGTATCTGTTCCTATGACCATGAGATCATGCAACTCACTGACATCGGAGGAATACCTTGTGTGTATCAAACGTCGCAACGTAACTGGGTGACTATAAAGATGATCTACAGGTATCTCCGAGGGTGTCTGTTGGGTTGACATGGATCAAGACTGGGATTTGTTACTCCGTGTGACGGAGAGGTATCTCAGGGCCCACTCGGTAATACAACATCACAATGAGCCTTGCAAGCAAAGTGACTAAAGAGTTAGCCACAGGATGTTGTATTACGGAACGAGTAAAGAGACTTGCCAGTAACGAGATTGAACTAGGTATAGAGATACCGACGATCGAATCTCGGGCAAGTAACATACCGAAGAACAAAGGGAACATCATACGGGATTAACTGAATCCTTGACATAGAGGTTCGACCGATATAGATCTTCGTAGAATATGTAGGAACCAATATGGGCATCCAGGTCCTGCTATTGGTTATTGACCGTAGAGGTGTCTCGGTCATGTCTACATAGTTCTCGAACCCGCAGGGTCTACACACTTAACGTTTGGTGACGATTAGTATAGTTGAGTTATTGTGTTGGTGACCGAAGTTTGTTCGGAGTCTCGGATAAGATCCCGGACATGACGAGGATCTCCGGAAGAGTCCGGAGGTAAAGATTGATATATGTGATAATAGTGTTTTGATCTCCGGAAGAGTTCCGGAATTCACCGGAAGGGGTTCCGGATGTTTACCGAAGTGTTCGGGTGCAACAACACTTTATATGGGCCAAAGGGGTAAAGCCCACGAGGTATTGGAAAGTGCAAAAGGAAGTTTTGCTGCTGCCTTAAGCGGTACTACCGCTGTAAGGCAGTACTACCGCGTAAGCGGTACTACCGCTTGTGTGAAGCGGTACTACCGCTCAAGCGGTACTACCGCTCGTGAGCGGTACTACCGCTTGTGCGCGGTACTGCTGGAATCCGAGTTGGACTCTTTCCGTGCGGGCCAAACCGACCTTGTACGGGCAAAACCGACCTTGTGGAGGCTTTCTCTCCAAGTTTAGACCCCAGGGCTCAACATATAAATAGAGGGGCAGGGCTAGCACACAAGATAGATCAAGATTTCCCAAGCCGTGTGCCGGCAACCCTAACCCTCTAGTTCCTCCCATCATAATCTCCGTAGTGCTTGGCGAAGCCCTGCAGAGATTGTTCCTCACCACCATCACCACGCCGTCGTGCTGCCGGAACTCATCTACTACTTCACCATCGCTCGCTGGATCGAGGAGGTGAAGGCGTCATCAAGCCGTACGTGTGTTGAACGCGGAGGTGCCGTCCGTTCGGCACTAGTTCGTGATCGGATCGAGGGACGACTTGTGATTTGGATCACGGAGACGTTCGACTACATCAACCGCGTTTCTTAACGCTTCCGCTTAGCGATCTACAAGGGTATGTAGATTCACTCTCCTTCTCGTAGATGCTCATCACCATGGATAGATCTTGCGTGTGCGTAGGAAATTTTTTGTTTCCCATGCGACGTTTCCGAACAGTGGCATCTGAGCTAGGTCTATGCGTAGATGAGATCTCGAGTAGAACACAAAGGAGTTTGTGGGCGTTGATATTCAGATTGCTTCCTCCCTTGGTCTTTTCTTGTTTCGGCGGTATTGTGGGATGATGCGGCTCGGACCAACATTACTCGTACGCTTACGAGAGACCGGTTCCTTCAACTGACATGTAACTTCGTTGCATAAAGATGGCTAGCGGCTGTCTGTTTCTCCCACTTTAGTCGGATCGGATTTGACAAAGGCGGTCCTTGAGAAGGTTGAATAGCAATTTTTATATCACCGTTGTGGTTTTTGCGTAGGTAAGAATCATTCTTGCTAGATACCCGTAGCAGCCACGTAAAACTTGCAACAACAATTAGAGGACGTCTAACTTGTTTTTGCAGGGTATGTTGTGATGTGATATGGCCAATTACATGATGAGATATATGTGATGTATGAGATGATCATGTGTTGTATAGAATATCACGACTTGCATGTCGTTGAGTACGGCAACTGGCAGGAGCCATAGAGTTGTCTTTAATTATTTTTGCCGTTTTGCTTTACTTTATCGCTATGAGTTAGCAATAGTCGTGGAAGCAACAGTCGGCGCGACAACCTCATGGCGACACGTTGATGGATATCAAGATGATGGAGATCATGGTGTCATGCCGGTGACGATGGAGATCATGCCGGTGCTTTGGAGATGGAGATCAAAAGCACAAGTTCATGGCCATATCATGTCACTTATGATTTGCATGTGATGTTAATCCTTTTATGCATCTTATTTTGCTTAGGACAACGGTAGCATTATAAGGTGATCCCTCACTTAAATTTCAAGATAAAATTGTGTTCTCCCCGAGTGTGCACCGTTGCGAAAGTTCGTCGTTTCGAGACACCACGTGATGATCGGGTGTGATAGACTCTACGTTCGCATACAACGGGTGCAAGCCAGTGTTGCACATGCGGAACACTCGGGTTAAACTTGACGAGCCTAGCATGTACAAACATGGCCTCGGAACACAAGAGACCGAAAGGTCGAACATGAGTCATATAGTAGATATGATCAACATGAAGATGTTCACCATTGAAACCACCTCAACTCACGTGATGATCGGACTTGAGTTGGTGGATTTGGATCATGTGACACTCGAATGACCGGAGGGATGTCAATTTGAGTGGGAGTTTTTAAGTAATATGATTAACTAAACTCATTATCTTGAACAATAGTCTAAGTTGTCTTTGCTATATTTATGTTGTAGATCATGGCTCGCGCAGTAGCACCCCTGAATTTTAATGCGTTCCTAGAGAAAGCTAAGTTGAAAGATGATGGAAGTAACTTTGTGGAGTGGGCCCGTAATCTAAGGATTATCCTTACGGCTTCCCAGAAGGCTTATGTCCTTGATGCACCACTTGGTGATCCACCCGCTCCAGTTGAGTCTCTAGACGTTGTGAACGCCTGGCAGGCTCGTTCTGATGATTACTCAATAGTTCAATGTGCAATGTTGTATGGCTTAGAACCGGGACTTCAAAGACGTTTTGAACGTCATGGAGCATATGAGATGTTCCAGGAGTTGAGGTTTATCTTTCAGAAGAATGCCCGGATCGAGAGGTATGAGACCTCCGATAAGTTCTATGCTTGCAAGATGGAGGAGAACGGGTCTGTTAGTGATCACATACTCAGAATGTCTGGGTACTCCACCCGTCTAGCTGAATTAGGGATGCCCCTTCCGCCAGAGGCTATCACTGACAAAGTTCTTCAATCATTGCCACCTAGCTACAAGAGCTTCGTGTTGAACTATAACATGCACGGGATGAACAAGTCAGTCGCCGAGCTGTTTGCGATGCTGAAAGTCGCTGAGTCTGAAATTCAGAAGGAGCATCGAGTGTTGATGGTCAATAAAACCACTAGTTTCAAGAATAATGGCAAGGGTAAGAAGGGTAACTCCAAGAAGAGTGGCAAAGCAGTTGCTCCTCTCGTGAAGAAACCCAAGGCTGGACCCAAACCAGAAACTATGTGCTTTCATTGCAAGGGAACTGGACACTGGAAGCGGAACTGCCCCAAGTATTTGGCTGACAAGAAGGCGGCCAACAACAAACAAGGTATATATGATATACATGTTATTGATGTGTACCTTACCAACTCTCGTTGTAGTGCCTGGGTATTTGATACCGGTGCGGTTGCTCATATTTGCAACTCAAAACAGGAACTGCGGAATAGACGGAGGCTGGCAAAGGACGAAGTGACGATGCGCGTGGGAAATGGTTCCAAGGTTGATGTGATCGCCGTCGGCACGCTCGCTCTTCGATTACCATCGGGATTAGTGATGAACCTGAATAATTGTTATTTAGTGCCTGCGTTAAGCATGAACATTATATCTGGATCTTGTTTATTGCGAGACGGTTACTCATTTAAATCAGAGAATAATGGTTGTTCTATTTATATGAGTAATATCTTTTATGGTCATGCACCCAATGTGAGGGGTTTATTTTTATTGAATCTCGATAGTAATGATACACATGTTCATAACATTGATGCCAAAAGATGTAGAATTGATAATGATAATACCACTTTCTTGTGGCACTACCGTTTAGGTCATATTGGTGTAAAATGCATGAAGAAGCTCCATACTGATGGACTTCTGGAGTCACTTGATTTTGAATCACTTGACACATGTGAGCCATGCCTCATGGGCAAGATGACTAAGACGCCGTTCTCTGGAACAATGGAACGGGCAAGTGACTTGTTGGAAATCATACATACTGATGTGTGCGGTCCGATGAGCATTGAGGCGCGCGGTGGTTATCGTTACTTTCTCACCTTCACTGATGACTTAAGTAGATATGGGTATATTTACTTAATGAAACACAAGTCTGAAACGTTTGAAAAGTTCAAGCAATTTCAGAGTGAAGTTGAGAATCATCGTAACAAGAAGATTAAATTCCTACCATCTGATCGAGGAGGAGAATATCTGAGTTAGGAGTTTGGCAGTCACTTAAGACAATGTGGAATTGTTTCACAACTGACACCGCCTGGAACACCACAGCGTAATGGTGTGTCCGAACGTCGTAATCGAACCTTATTAGATATGGTGCGATCTATGATGTCTCTTGCCGATTTGCCACTATCGTTTTGGGGTTATGCATTAGAGACAGCTGCATTCACTTTAAATAGGGCACCATCGAAATCCGTTGAGACGACGCCATATGAACTTTGGTTTGGCAAGAAGCCAAAGCTGTCGTTTCTTAAAGTTTGGAGATGTGATGCTTATGTCAAAAAGCTTCAGCCTGAAAAGCTGGAACCCAAAGCGGAGAAATGCGTCTTCATAGGATACCCAAAAGAGACAGTTGGGTATACCTTCTACCTCAGATCCGAAGGCAAAGTGTTTGTCGCTAAAAACGGAACATTTCTTGAGAAAGAGTTTCTCTCGAAAGAATTGAGTGGGAGGAAGATAGAACTTGATGAGGTTATTGAACCTTTACTTCAACCTGAGAGTAGCACAGTACAGAAAGATGTTTCTGTAGAGCCTACATCAGCTAAAGAGGAAGTTAATGATGATGATCATGAAGCTTTGGATCAAGTTGCTATCGAACCTCGTAGGTCGACAAGGACACGTACTGCTCCTGAGTGGTACGGCAACCCTGTCTTAGAAGTCATGTTGTTGGACAACGATGAACCTACGAGCTATGGAGAAGCGATGATGGGCCCGGATTCCGAGAAGTAGTTAGAGGCCATGAAATCCGAGATGGGATCCATGTATGAAAACAAAGTATGGACTTTGGAAGTATTACCTGAAGGGCGTAAGGCCATTCAGAACAAATGGATCTTTAAGAGGAAGACGGACGCGGACGGTAATGTCACCGTCTATAAAGCTCGACTTGTGGCAAAGGGTTTTTCACAAGTTCAAGGAGTTGACTACGATGAGACCTTCTCACCCGTAGCGATGCTTAAGTCCGTCAGAATCATGTTAGCAATAGCTGCCTTTTTCGATTATGAAATTTGGCAGATGGATGTCAAAACAGCGTTCCTTAACGGTTTCCTTAAGGAAGAGTTGTATATGATGCAACCAGAAGGTTTTCTCGATCCAGAGAATGCTGACAAAGTTTGCAAACTCCAGCGATCCATTTATGGACTGGTGCAAGCATCTCGGAGTTGGAATCTTCGCTTTGATGAGGTGATCAAAGCGTTCGAGTTTATACAAGTTTACGGAGAAGCTTGTATTTACAAGAAAGTGAGTGGGAGCTCTATAGCGTTTCTAATATTATATGTAGATGACATATTACTGATTGGAAACAATATAGAAATGTTGGAAAGCGTGAAGGAATATTTGAACAAGAGTTTTTCAATGAAGGACCTAGGAGAAGCTGCTTTCATATTAGGCATCAAGATCTATAGAGATAGATCAAGACGTTTAATAGGACTTTCACAAAGCACATACCTTGATAAGATTTTGAAGAAGTTCAAAATGGATCAGTCCAAGAAGGGGTTCTTGCCTGTTTTGCAAGGTGTGAAGTTGAGTAAGACTCAATGCCCAGTGACTGCAGAAGATAGAGAAAAGATGAGTGTCATCCCCTATGCTTCAGCCATAGGCTCTATCATGTATGCAATGCTGTGCACAAGACCCGATGTCAGCCTTGCCATAAGTATGGCCGGAAGGTTTCAAAGTGATCCAGGAGTGGAACACTGGACGGCGGTCAAGAATATTCTGAAGTACCTGAAAAGGACTAAGGACATGTTTCTCGTTTATGGAGGTGATCAAGAGCTCGTCGTAAAGGGTTACGTCGATGCAAGCTTTGACACTGATCCGGATGACTCTAAGTCGCAAACCGGATACGTATTTATTCTTAATGGGGGTGCGGTTAGCTGGTGCAGTTCCAAGCAAAGCGTGGTAGCTGATTCTACATGTGAAGCGGAGTACATCGCTGCCTCGGAGGCGGCAAAGGAATGTGTCTGGATGAAGGAGTTCATGACAGATCTTGGAGTAGTGCCTAGTGCGCTTAACCCAGTGACTCTGTTTTGTGATAATACTGGTGCCATTGCTCTAGCCAAGGAACCAAGATTTCACAAGAGGACCAGACACATAAAGCGACGTTTCAATTCCATCCGCGATTACATCAAGGAGGACGACATAAATATTTGCAAAGTACACACGGATCTGAATGTTGCAGATCCGATGACTAAACCTCTTCCAAGGGCTAAACATGAACAACACCAGAACTGCATGGGTGTTCGATTCATTACAATGTAAATCACATAGTGATGTGAACTAGATTATTGACTCTAGTGCAAGTGGGAGACTATTGGAAATATGCCCTAGAGGCAATAATAAATTGGTTATTATTATATTTCCTTGTTCATGATAATCGTTTATTATCCATGCTATAATTGTATTGATTGGAAACTCAAATACATGTGTGGGTACATAGACAACACTGTGTCCCTAGTAAGCCTCTAGTTAACTAGCTCGTTGATCAAAAGATGGTGAAGGTTTCCTAGCCATGGACATGAGATGTCATTTGATAACAGGATCACATCATTAGGAGAATGATGTGATGGACAAGACCCAAACTGTAAACGTAGCATATGATCGTGTCAGTTTATTGCTATTGTTTTCTGCATGTCAAGTATCTGTTCCTATGACCATGAGATCATGCAACTCACTGACACCGGAGGAATACCTTGTGTGTATCAAACGTCGCAACGTAACTGGGTGACTATAAAGATGCTCTACAGGTATCTCCGAGGGTGTCTGTTGGGTTGGCATGGATCAAGACTGGGATTTGTTACTCCGTGTGACGGAGAGGTATCTCAGGGCCCACTCGGTAATACAACATCACAATGAGCCTTGCAAGCAAAGTGACTAAAGAGTTAGCCACAGGATCTTGTATTACGGAACGAGTAAAGAGACTTGCCAGTAACGAGATTGAACTAGGTATAGAGATACCGACGATCGAATCTCGGGCAAGTAACATACCGAAGAACAAAGGGAACATCATACGGGATTAACTGAATCCTTGACATAGAGGTTCGACCGATATAGATCTTAGTAGAATATGTAGGAACCAATATGGGCATCCAGGTCCCGCTATTGGTTATTGACCGTAGAGGTGTCTCGGTCATGTCTACATAGTTCTCGAACCCGCAGGGTCTACACACTTAACGTTTGGTGACGATTAGTATAGTTGAGTTATTGTGTTGGTGACCGAAGTTTGTTCGGAGTCTCGGATAAGATCCCGGACATGACGAGGATCTCCGGAAGAGTCCGGAGGTAAAGATTGATATATGTGATAATAGTGTTTTGATCTCCGGAAGAGTTCCGGAATTCACCGGAAGGGGTTCCGGATGTTTACCGAAGTGTTCGGGTGCAACAATACTTTATATGGGCCAAAGGGGTAAAGCCCACGAGGTATTGGAAAGTGCAAAAGGAAGTTTTGCTGCTGCCTTAAGCGGTACTACCGCTGTAAGGCAGTACTACCGCGTAAGCGGTACTACCGCTTGTGTGAAGCGGTACTACCGCTCGCGAGCGGTACTACCGCTTGTGCGCGGTACTGCTGGAATCCGAGTTGGACTCTTTCCGTGCGGGCCAAACCGACCTTATACTGGCAAAACCGACCTTGTGGAGGCTAGCACACAAGATAGATCAAGATTTCCCAAGCCGTGTGCCGGCAACCCTAACCCTCTAGTTCCTCCCGTCATAATCTCCGTAGTGCTTGGCGAAGCCCTGCAGAGATTGTTCCTCACCACCATCACCACGCCGTCGTGCTGCCGGAACTCATCTACTACTTCACCATCGCTCGCTGGATCGAGGAGGTGAAGGCGTCATCAAGCCGTACGTGTGTTGAACGCGGAGGTGCCGTCCGTTCGGCACTAGTTCGTGATCGGATCGAGGGACGACTTGTGATTTGGATCACGGAGACGTTCGACTACATCAACCGCGTTTCTTAACGCTTCCGCTTAGCGATCTACAAGGGTATGTAGATTCACTCTCCTTCTCGTAGATGCTCATCACCATGGATAGATCTTGCGTGTGCGTAGGAAATTTTTTGTTTCCCATGCGACGTTTCCCAACAGTCTCCACATGCACTCCCCGCGTGACTCCCATTGGAACGTGGTGAAGCGGATTCTTTGGTACATCCGCGGTACTATGGCTCTTGGTCTTATGTTGACGGCATCCTCCTTCACTGACATGGTCGCCTACTCCGCTGCAGACTGAGCAGGTTGCCCCGATACTCGCCGATCCACGTTTGGCTATTGTGTCTACCTCGGGCCATCCCTCATATCGTGGTCCTCTAAACGACAACCCACGGTGTCGCGTTCTAGAGCCGAGGCGGAATACCGGGCCGTAGCCAATGCCATCGCTGAGTGCTCATGGCTTTGTCAACTCCTCACGAGTTGCATCACAACGTGTCCCAGGCTACTATGGTGTACTGCGACCATGTCTCCGCCGTCTACCTCTCCGCCAACCCCGTTCATCATCGTCGCACGAAACACATCGAGCTGGATATTCACTTCGTGCATGAGCAGGTGGCTCTCGGGCGTATCCACGTCTTGCATGTTTCCACTGCGCAACAATTTGCCGATGTCATGACCAAGGGGTTCCCGACGTCCACCTTTGAGGAGTTCCGGTCCAGTCTGTGCGTCACCGGTGACATATCAACTGCGGGGGGTGTTGAGTATGCATATTATCGCATGTACATTAGGCAGGCTAGGATATGTTTTATCCTTTCCTAGCAAGCAATATCTCCCGATCCTTTTCTTGTAATACAGATACAGTTGAGATCACGCTACCCTTGTACTCTGTACATGCTACATCATACAATCAATGAATTGTATTTGTCCAAATCTTGTCTATCTACAGGTTGGACACTATTCCAAATATGTTCAAAACGCTATTTAAGTGTGGGAGCGTATGCCTTGTTATTCTTGCTTTGGCTATGTAGAAATGGTTTAGTTTTTAATAGCAAAAAAAAATTCTCCTTTGCAACTTATTCTTCGTTGTACGCACTTGCTTTATACATGGTCTATGCACCAAACTGAGTGCCAACTGTGTTGAAGGCAGTGTGTATGCGATTGGAGCAAGTGGCCTTGGAGAAGATTTACCCGACATGGGTGGCATAATCTCCCGATCAGCCCACCACCTCCTTCAACATAGGCATAGTGACGGTCATATGACTCTTCTGTTGTTGATATGTCGATTTTTTTTATCAGACTGTTGGTTTTGGTTTTGTGCATCTTAGATATGCAAAGGTTGGGTGTTGCTCATGATGTTTTATATCCGCTTGATGTTAATTTTGAGTAAATAAAAGCGCTCTTTATAAAAAAAATTGCTCTAACTAACTAAGAGTTGCGGCTAGTTTATCAAAAAGGTGTGATAGCTCCTGGGTGCCACCCTCTATGAACAGTAAATTCAAAAAAATAGAAAAAATAGAAAAAAAATCTGAAACTTTGCAACATCAAAGATGGTCAAACTTTGTAGGTTCTTGCAAGTTTTCATGCCAAAATATCATGTAGAGAAAGGTGTACAAACGAGTTTCAGATTTCAGTGCTAAAAGTGCTCAAAACTTCAAGCACTGAAATCTTTTTCGTGTGTAGAGCTCCTCGATGGTTTTTTGGCATGAAAACTTGCAAGCACCTACAAAGTTTGATCATCTTTGATGTTGCAAAGATTCAGATTTTTTTGATTTTTTTTATTATTTTATTTTACTGTTCATTGAAGGTGCCTAGGCACCTGGGAGCTGAAAAACCACTCTCCTAGTTTATTTCAGCAATCACAGTCGTGGTCGTGGTGGGTGAGGTGGGCGAGGGGTGGGAGCGCGGTAGGTGGAGTCAAGTCAAACAACAAGATATTTTCGTCGCCAATAATTGACTGCTTTGCAACACTCTGTCCACTTGAGCACCATTTGGTTTCGGCCGTATTCTATTTTGCCTTCTACTTTCCTCTCTCCCAAACAGGTGGATTTAGTTTGATTGCCGGCCGCCATGAATGTAAGTTTAGCAGAGAAATTTTGCTGATCCTTAGCTGTTGTTGGTTGCTCCATGGGTTAATTTGTTGCTCATCTTGTTTTGTTCTTTCTATGGGGATCGCAGCGGACGATGGTGATGAAGGTGGAGCTGACCGACCGCAGCCAACAGCGGATGGCGCTCCAAGCAGTCTCCACTCTCCATGGTACGTACTACTACTTCTATCCTCTTCTTCAGGTTTTCCCTCCCCTCTAGGCTTGTTTCGTGAGTTCGTGTGACCTGAAGGTATCGACGCGATTGCTGCGGACCTGCGGGGCGGGAGGATCACAGTCATCGGCATCGTCGACCCCGTTGACGTCGTGGCCAAGCTGCGAAGGTTGTTTGCCAACGCTCAGATTGTCTCCGTTGGGCCTGCCAGCGAGGGCAAGAAGGACGGCGACGAGGAGCCATGCATGCACTACTCATACGTCTTACAGTCGGGTCCTTGGGGTCCTCCGTACGAGTTTACAGTTGGGTCCTTGAACAGCATCACAGACAATTTCTCAGAGGAGCGCATCATCGGCCGTGGTCGGCATGGAATAGTCTACAAGGTACTATGACAATTTCATTAGTATGGAACTGATAAGGTCTCCGGATCTCTTGCCTTGTGTTATTAGAGTCTAATATAAAATGAAAATAGAGCAGTGTTTCGTGTGTTTGGCAATCTTGATCACAATACTACTTCCTTTCAACCCAAAGGGATAACCATTCATCTCTTCAAGCTTTTGAGATGATGCAAACTTGATCATGAAAGATCTATGTCCATTATACCTAGCAAGCCATTCACAGTTGTTGCCAAGAGCTCAGCGTCCACCTGTTCATTCCATCTTCCACTGCCTAGTCAGGTAGACCAATTCGACCACCCATCACAAGAATCATTACGCTGGCCATCGTCCCCTCCATCTGATTCCACTGACTCCATCAACAATTTAGACTCCGATCTCCGCCACCCGCCATCGCTGCTTCCACGAATGACCTCCCTTCCATCACCGGAGACACGTACTCCACTGTCTTTGCCCTAGAAATGTGGCCACAATTCCTTCTAATTCCCCTCTCCAATCGAGAACCCCGATAGCTGTGTGGGTAGGTATAATCCCAACCCAGTCTGAAGGTCAACCTTGGCCCTATGCCCCAGCCCGCAATTTTGAACTAGTTCCACGATCCGCTCTCAGTCTTGGCACACCCCATCCATTATGAGCCTTACTGATTTATCCACTGTTTAACACCCCACCACTAGTGTCAAACAGTGGCCTCCACCTGCTCAGCAACGCGTCCCAGAGTCACTCCTCCGCGCCAGTGTCGTCAAGATCCCTTGTGATCTAAGGTGCTACCACCTCTCGATGGCGATCCTACCCTGGCTCCAACAGAAAACTTCCTACAGTCAACTTACATAATATCTAGTGGTGGAAGAGGCGAAGTCCCCATCTTGATCCATTAATTTCTATCACCCCTAGTATTAAATGCTTAACCAGCAACACTCTATTAGCATATGGTGACTTTATAGATATGTTTAAACAGGGAGTACAAGACACCGGGATATGCATTGCTGTGAAGAAGCTTCATCTCATGCCGGCGCTTGATGACGAGGAATTCAAAAATGAGTTTAACAATCTTGTGAGGGTCCGGCATCAAAATACCATACTTTTAGTTGGTTACTGTCATAATACATCACAAGTGCTTGTTGAGCACAATGGAAAACATGTTTCTGCTAGAGTGGAAGAAAGATCTTTATGCTCTGAATACTTGCAAGGAGGAAGCCTTGAGAAGCATCTTTCTAGTATGATTATGCTCTACTTACACTATATTTTGCATGCAAGAACAATGATGCCTAAACTTTACATCTTGGTAAAACTCATTTTGTTTACTTCTATAGATGGACCATGTGTGCTTGCTTGGCACACATGTTACAACATAATTAAAGGGATATGTGAGGGTTTACATTACCTTCACAAAGGACTCGAGTATCCTATTTACCATCTGGAATTAAAACCTACAAAGATTTTGCTCGATAATGACATGATGCCCAAACTTGGAGGTTTTGGTTTCTCTAGACTCTTTGATACAACAGAAACCTTCAGCCCATCAGAAGTTACACGAACAAGGTAGTTTAACAACTATGGTAAGTAATCTGTTTCTTTTATGAAGCTAAAATAAATTCTTTTTTTCTATGCAGTGTATACATGCCACCAGAATACATCAGTAAACAGAAAATCACACCAAAATTTGATGTATTCAGTCTGGGCATTATAATCTTGCAAATAATGGCAGGAAAGGAGAGCTATACCACATGTGCACACATTCCTCCTGAAGAATTTATTCAGAGTGTATGAAAAAACTCTATATTATGAAATTAACAATTTTTACAAATATTAGGTTGTGCAATACATCAAAGCATGCATGATATCGAAATGTTTCAATTCTGCAGGTATATGGATTCTGGGTAAATGGGATGCAGGGCACAGTATCGAAGCAAACTTCACGTGAAGTTAGAACATGCATCGAAATTGCTCTAGAATGTGTGGAGTCCAATCAAGTGAAGAGGCCTACTATAAGTGAGATCATGCAAAGAATGAATAAGATTGATATTGTTGAGTGCACATCTATAGGCGATCTATATAGGACAAAGGAGTTTGCATTCGAGTTCTTAGAACATATTACAGATGGTTTTTCTGAGCAGAACATAGTTGGCCGTGGTGGATATGGAGTTATATACAAGGTATGGTATTGTTTCATCTTCTGACTTCCATACAGACCCTACTGTTAACTACAAGAATGATGTGCCTTAAGAACAGAGATTCTCAACAGGGAGTGCTGGACAATGGAGAAGAGATTGTTGTTAAGAAACTTCATCCATTGTTGTCGATTGATGATGAGCTATTCAAGAAAGAGGTTAATAATCTAATGAGGGTCAAACACAAAAATATTGTAGGGTTAGTTGGCTACTGCCACCATACATCACAAATATTTGCTGAGTACAAAGGAAAACATGTTTCTGCCAGTGTGGTAGAAAGAGCGATTTGTTTCGAATACATGCAGGGTGGAAACCTTGACGATCAACTTTCAGGTACAATTCTGCTCTAGTTGTACTAAGTTATATTTGAATTTCCTACAGCATAATCAACTACATGGGGAGTGGGGCATGGTATATTTACTCACCCTTGTATCCATACAAATGATTCATGCTTCGACTTGGTGTTGTATCTATTTTTACGACTATGTCTTAGAGAAAACATACGTGATAATACTAATACACTTTTTATTCACATGGTAATACTACAATACTTCTTTTTTACTTATACAGTTGAATCCTGCAAACTTGATTGGGACAAATGTTACAAAATAATAAAAGGAATATGTGAGGGTTTACATTACCTTCATGGTGTTGTTACTCCCATGTACCATCTGGACTTAAAACCCGCAAACATTTTGCTGGATAAGAATATGGTGGCAAAAATTGGTGATTTTGGTTTGTCAAGACTCTTTGATACAATGCAAACCTATGTGACGGCATCCCAAGTTATTAACGGAACACGGTGAGTAAATGACTTGAGAATAATTAATCAACTTCATTTCTCGAACTTATGAAATAAATAACGTATATGATGAATTGCAGTGGATACATGCCACCAGAATACATCGACGGACATGTAATCAGTCCAAAGTTTGACGGATTTAGTCTTGGGGTCATAATGATACAAATGATGGCGGGAAAGGAGGGCTACTTTAACTATCCAAACACCCCTCCGAAAGAATTTATTGAGCATGTAAGGAAAAGTATCCATTATTAGAAAATAAATCACACGTATTTTATTGTGCCTCACCCCTCCGTGCAAACTTCTTTTGGCATTATGTTTCAATTATGTAGGTGTGTGAAAAATGGCAAGTGAGGCTTCAGGCAACAATGTCGTCCCATGTATCTGAAGAAGTGATTACATGCATCGAAATAGCACTAAAATGTGTTGATGGTGATCGAACTCGAAGGCCTATGATATCCGAGATTGTGAGTGAATTAAGTAACATTGGTATTGCTAAAAGTTCACAACCAGGTCAGGTACATATCCTTTTCTCCTGTGGATCAATCTCTTTTTCACCATGACTAGCCTTATGTCTTTCGTCATCGTACTTTAGTTCATATGTTCCCCTGCCCTAACCTGAAATTATAAACTGCTCTGCCCAGATTTCCCGAGATACTTTTTCTAGCCTGCAACAGGTGCCACGGATGCAACAAGGAGGACGCCATGCAAATTGCTTGCATTTTTTTTTAGAAAAGGAGGATTACCCCCGGCCTCTGCATCTGGGCAATGCATCCAGCCATTTTATTAATTATTTACAAAGACCTTACAAAGTAGTACATCAGGTAGTCTGAAGTCATCATCTTAGCAACAACTGTCGCTACTCCTATCCACTTGATGAAGGGGTGCCGATAGTCCGAACCTAATACCAAACAGACATCGCACCAAAACCTAACATCTAAAGCCGTAGGCCCCAACCAAGCCACATACTGTGTTTGGGGTACAAACCGGTCCAACGCAATCTCATGTGTCGTCGCCGCCGTCTTCCACCAATCCATCTTCAGAGCAGAAAATAACGCACCGACCTTGTCAGGCCTCTCTGCCATCGACGCCACCATGACGCCAGACAGCGTCTTCCTCCTGCGCGAGTCCATCTTCGCGCATCAGACACCGAGTCTCCACTGCGCCACGCCGCCGAGATCCGCTGCCATCAATGAGTAAGATGAAGCACCGCTCCACCAAAGAAGCCGTCCACTGGTCCCTCGAGCCCGTGTACACCTCAAGAATGACGCCCCCAAGGGGGAAACGACACCAGAGCGCCGCCGTCATCCGATCTACTGATCTAGGGTTTCCCCCGGAGGTAGCAGATAGAGGCCTGGAGCTTCTCCACGGCGATGCCTTCAAGAAGGCAACAACACAAAAGAGTGCCGCCATCGCCGGTCTTGGCAACAAGCCGAGAATGAGGTTTTCACCCGGATCCGCTCGACGAACCTCCATCAAGCATCGTGTGCACGGGTCGCCACCGATCTGAGCCGCCGCGCAGCGAGCAGGCCGCACCGGCCAGATCAGATCTGTCCGGAGGCCAGACCACTCATGGCGTCGACCCGTCCACCAGGCCCTCCATGCCGCCACCGCCGATCCGAGGTCAGATGGCCCGTTGCCGCAGATTCGCCGCCGCCGAACGCAGCCAACGCCGCAAGGCCGGCCGACGCGCTGCCGCCGGTCAAGGCAGGGACGCTCGCCGCGCCGCCAAGGCCAGATCGGCCGCGCCTTCTCACGCCGCGGGGCTCCGCACCATCCCCATGGCGCAGGAGAGAGGGAGGCCCCTTAAAATTGGGGGAGAATTTCACTTCCCCGGCCTCTGCACCAACTAGGGATGCATACGACCATTTTAGTATGAGTACCAAGATAGACATGGTCCTCAGAATTTTTTTAAATGAGAATCAAGATATTTTTTGATCAGTGGTTTCACCACACACCAAACTTGATCCTCAATAAATGGGGAAAAACCCCTGTGGATCACCTGTCAATTCTAGGAATTGAACTCGGGTCGTTAGGCTGCACAACCGCATGCCAAACCACTGAGCCAAGGCTCTCTTTGCATGTAAATTGCTTGCATTGAGTTAGAAAAAAAATACATTATCATTTTTGCATAATTTAAGAGACCGCATATGGAAGTTGCACCCACTAGGAATTTATCCCGTGATTGCTTACCTATTCTAAAGCCAGTTACTGAACATATCATCGATGCTAGTAGGGGCGACTGCTAAATGCACACCAATTTTTTTCGCATACTAAATTTAAAATACCAGCAATTAGATTTTCACTCTGATGGACTATTGAAGAAAAGACCAATTCGGCCTTTGAGTGCCTGTTTTAAAAGCAACATCGTTCATTTTTTTAGAATGAAGATCATGGACTATCTCATTTAATAATTACATACCTAAGAAACATAAGGTGTGTGTGTGTGTTTGTTGTAGGGATGCAAGATTAAGATGTAGTACAAAATGAACTAAACGCTCCAGACTTTCTTAATGAAGGAGTTGCAGGCCGGAATACATGAAGTGGAGTTTGGCGAACCTCTGCTTATATCCCTAGTGCGTGGATCCCTACATGATTTGACGGTTCCATTGTGGATGCAGTGGGCAAACAAGCTGACTGCTTTGAAGACCTTTTTATTATCCACTAACTTCAAACGTTGGCTGATGCTCTTAGTCGCAGCCATTGCCATGTGTTTCGTATGGGCTCAATTCTGTCCAGGTATCGACGCATCGTAGTCAAACATGATTGCTTGAACGCATGAGCCTGTTAGCCTCAAATGATGTGCGCGAATCTTCAAATTCTGCAGATTCATGGTGCCGAAGCATTACAATGAGAACATAAAGGAACAGATCTTGAAGTGCATCAATGCGTTCATCTAGCTAGGCACCTCCAAAAGGCGACAACAGAGAGAATATATTTGTTACCCGGGAGGTGTTGGTGATTCTCATGTTAAGTTTCTACTGTCAAACAAAGGAAATGGTGATCTTCAGAACCAGTAGAGTCCTAGGGTATCTGTATGTTTTTAGAAGTTCATGTGCCATACATAGTCTGCTGGTTGGCATGAACTTTGAGTGTAGAGAAGTTTTTTTTGTAAAGGTCTAGGAGGAAACAAAGTGTCACCTGTGCAAAAGACATGCATTGACTATTGCAGGAAGGACCGTCAAGACAAGGCTTAAACGACAGAGAAAGAAAAAGAAAAGCCTAAACTAGCAATCTAGTTTACAGGGGAACAATGTTAACAGTTAAGCTCTGAGGATTTTGGAGATGACATTCGTGGTAATTTGGTGCACTTTGGGGATTTTCTGGGATCGACGAAAGATAGGGAAAGAAGGAAGTGTTGGTTAATCTAATCCTATTCTCTGCTTATTTCTTTGCTGTAACATTTATCTGTAAAGAAGTGTGTAACGGGGCCGCTGGTCAGATGTTATATACCAGGGCTAATGTGCATGTGGTCCACGTGCTCACCCTGCTCTGTGATCTGTGTTGTAGACATGGGGTTACTAGCGATGCCGTAGGAAAACGGCGGTGCGGCATCGGCAATGGCTCATCCCATTTGTGGAACTCCCACCAGTGTCTTGACGAGGTGAGTAGCTACTGGAAATAGCAACAACGAAGGCAACCCCACTGAAATGGGAGCTAGAAATCACTGGTGTTTGTGTGCTCTGTTGTAAGACATGCTGCCTGAGAGGTGTTTGCTTAATGGATGCGTCTAGCGGGCGGCCGTTGGCCCGCTAGCACTCCAAAAGGAAAGCCCTCCCCCGATAGCAACAAACACGCGTCAACCCAGCAAACCACACGGTGGACGCGGTCCCCAGGCCATGACATGCCCTTCCCTCCCCTCCAGAAGCTATCACCCCCTGGCCACAAACTTCTTCCCCACGCCCTTACCTGCCCCCACCTTCTTCCTCCCCAGGAAACAATGGTTTCCCAGGTCTGGATCTCCGTCGCCAGAGCTGCCATGGTAGATGAATCAAAGTGAAATAACAGCGGATGTGGAACAATTTGCTGTGATAAAAAAGAAGAAAGAGGGAGTACAGATCAGAACGTACCAGGTAGAACCAACAAGCGTAAAAACAGAGGTGATCCTTTTCTCCTCCTGTTCAGACCCCCCCCCCCCCCCCCCCCCCATTGACTTCCCTTTCCCCCTCACCAAATTTCTCTTTGCAAAGATAGCTTCTCCATAGTTGAAGAGAGCACAAACAGAGATCAAAAAACGGGGAGATATTGTACCTGTGCAATTTTAACTGATTTTCGTGCAACTACATCATGGCACAAGCCAACATTTATAGCACTGTGTGCAACAAAACGCAGAAAATGTCCAAATATTTAAGAGAGATCACATAGAGAGTCTTATTCCACACATAATGCAGAAGAACCGATGTCCATGTAGCAAAAGAAAAAGAAAAAAAAAGAAATGTATGTTGTAGGTACTATGAAAACATAACTACCAACTAGACAAGAATCTGGTTTGCAGGTGTTTTTTTCCTTTGATCTTTCCACAAAGTAGTATATGTGACTTTGCAGCTGAGAATTATGTGCACAAATCTGTAGCAGCTCTTGCACCCCCGTAACCTGCAAAACCTACACATGATGCAAAATAGAAGCCTGAGAAAAAAAGACCAACTCTAGGTTGTATCTGTGCAACTTAACCAGTACTGTGCAATTGACAACACTCCCATATCCAACTTGTGGGGTTTGAATTTCAATAACTGGCATCTTCAAATCATATAAAAATTGAAGATGCCAACTCATATAATTTTAAATTCATTTTGGTTTAGCTAAAAAAATTGTATGCAAAATTCCAAAAAAAACCTTATGCTGGCTGTTGTGCAACTATTTTGTGCAACTGCAAGTACTCATGCATGCAATTCATGTTGCATGTTTGTGCAACTATGTAATGAATTTTGAACTGATGAACATGATGAATTTAGCCTGTCTGAACACAAGAAATGGAAAAATAGTGAATTTTAAAAGATTATGATCTTCCAAATAAGTAGTGCAACTACATTCAAGTGCATGTGCAAACCTAGAAAATCAGATGCATATGAACACATGAGGATGCCAACTGCTGAATGGTTCTTGTGCAACTAAAGAAGTTGAAGATGCCAACTCATGTGACATTGTTGTGCAACTATTAAAAAAAGTTGGGGATGCCAACTCCTGATTGGTTCTTGTGCAACTAAAATAGTTGAGGATGCCTGTTATGGCCGGGGTTAGCCGAAGGTAATGACGAAGGAGGGGCAAGGTCTTAGCCTGGCACTGGTACAACGAGCTGCTATACAAACGGTTTTTAACCCCTTTCCGTGACACAATTTTAAACCGTCGTCTTGCCTGTGTGTGTGATAGGGGGGGTCCTTCCCACACGACCCAGAAACCGTCGGGGATAGGTCCTCCGGTCACACACGCTGGGCAAAATGAGCTCGTGTGCGATCGGGCGAGCCATCGCATACAATTATACAGGCCCAATCGTTTCCGTTCGTATGTACATCCCACACAGTGAATCCCAGACAAACGTTTCCGTTCGTATATACATCCCACATAGTGAATCCCAGACAAATGTTTCCGTTTGTATGTACATCCCACACAGTGAATCCCAGCCAACCGTTTTCGTTCGTATGCACATCCCACACAGTGAATCCCAGACAAACGTTTCCATTCGTATCTACATCACACACAATTTTCTGTATAGCCTCGTCTGTGATGGTCTAACGATCACACACGCTCTGCCTCCGTAAACCATTTGCGTTATTCAAGTATATCACACACGCTTTTGTTGCTAGAACCGTTTGTAAAGTTCCATGACCCATTTAGCAGGTTTATTAATTTACTATTAATAATTCCAGTATTAAGCAAAATCACATTTCATATCAAACAGATGTTTGCCAATTTCATATCAGGCACATAAATATATTATAACATCACAGTACGATAGGTACGTGAAAACATCACAGTACAACATATAGCTAGTTCACCTTCATAAGCACAATATTAGAACAATATATTCATTTCCCTAATCGATTGATGCATGATCAGCCAAATTAGTCTTCTCCACCTCTGCTTTCAGTTCAGTAAGAACCTATTTTTCACTGACCAACTGGGAAAGTGCCTCCTCCTTCACAAACACCATCTTAGCAAAGTCTAATTTAAAAAATCTGAGCTCATTCTCCATCTTCCTCTTTTTTTCCAGTACCTTGAAATATTCTTCAGCGTTGACAACATTTTCTCTAAGTCTATCTCTATTCTCTTCCTCAAACATGCTCCAGAGCTTTGATAGGCACATCTTCAAAGACGATGGCCACTCTTGATCAACCCACTCCAGGTAAGAACACTTCCGTTCATCCTATAATATTTAAAACTAAATCAGTTACAGTTGTAGGGAAAATGTGTTTCTAGCAACATAGAAAATCACCACATACATATTTTGAAAAACTGCAGAAACACGTTTATTATGACATATCTTCTCAAAAAGTTCAATGTGCAAATGAATTAATTGCTACGGAGACAACAACCAAATTCAGGAACATCACAAGCTATAATTAAGTTCTTAGTCAGGTACTATAATAACAAATTGACCATTTTATGAGGAAGCTAAATATAACTGCAACAGCACAGCGACAGTGTTTCAATGCCATCAAATTAATACTAACAAGTATGTACATGCACAAATTTAATAACATAGAATTAATACCAATAAAGGCCCTCCACTGTGTAGGCCAAAACCGGTGTCAAATCAACTGTTGCTACATTTGGCACCGGTATGCTGCACTGCCGAGTCGTTGCCAGAGAAAAAATTCAGGGAACCGGAGCACCTAGTTGCTCCGATGCCCAGTTCCTTCCTGCCATAAAGTATTAGTATTTTATTGCTTGGTTGCTCGGATGTGTGGAGCAAAGTTGGGTGCACAAACTGCTGAAATGGTGCCAAATAATTTTCTCAGGGCATCGCTGATGAGATGGCAACATTTTTAGATACTAGGTAGAAACTTTGACAGTGTCTTAATCACATCCCTATTAACATAGCACAGTGACAGTGTCTGAATCACATCTAACAAATGATTTGTAACAACGAAAGTGGGGCTAACCTTCTCTGCACATGCCAGAAACTTCCTTCCACTGTTCACAGATTGAAAAGCCACTAACTTCACGCATGGAGATTGATGGTGACAACGAGCAGGCAGATCTTCAGCTACCCCATTCCATTCCTTGCAAGTGATGGTCCTAGGGAGCTACAAGAGGAACAAATGGCACAAATCGGTCTCTGGGTTAAAATCCTTTATTACAAATCAGAACCCTAAGCCTAGGGGGGCGAGAGAGAGGAGAGAGGCATACCCGGCTGGTGACATACTCGTCCGAGGAGGAGGAACCGCTGGAGAGGTCTGATGACCCACAAGTATAGGGGATCAATCGTAGTCCTTTCGATAAGTAAGAGTGTCGAACCCAACGAGGAGCAGAAGGAAATGACAAGCGGTTTTCAGAAAGGTATTTTCTGCAAGCACTGAAATTATCGGTAACGAGTAGTTTGATAGCAAGATAAATTGTAACAAGTGACAAATAGTAAAGGTAACAAAGAGTGCAGCAAGGTAGCCCAATCCTTTTGTTGCAAAGGACAGGCCGGAACAATCTCTTATAATAAGCAAAGTGTTCTCGAGGACACATGGGAATTTCATCTAGTCACTTTCATCATGTTGGTTTGATTTGCGTTCGCTACTTTGATAATTTGATATGTGGGTGGACCGGTGCTTGGGTGCTGTTCTTACTTGAACAAGCCTCCCACTTATGATTAACCCCTCTCGCAAGCATCCGCAACTACGAAAGAAGAATTAAGATAAATCTAACCATAGCATTAAACATATGGATCCAAATCAGCCCCTTACGGAATAGCGCATAAACTAGGGTTTAAGCTTCTGTCACTCTAGCAACCCATCATCTAATTACTACTCCACAATGCATTCCCTTAGGCCCAAAGATGGTGAAGTGCCATGTAGTCGACGTTCACATCACACCACTAAGAGAATCAACAACATACATATCATCAAAATATCGAACGAATACCAAATTCACATGATTACTTATGACAAGACTTCTCCCATGTCCTCAAGAACAAAAGTAACTACTCACAAATCATATTCATGTTCAAGATCAGAGGGGTATTGAATAGCATAATGGATCTGAACATATAATCTTCCACCAAGTAAACCAACTAGCATCAAGTACAAGATGTAATCAACACTACTACCAACCCACAGGTACCAATCTGATATTTTGAGACAAAGATTGAATACAAGAGATGACCTAGGGTTTGAGATGAGATGGTGCTAGTGAAGATGTTGATAAAGATTGGTCCTCCCACGATGAGAGAATCGTTGGTGATGACGATGGCTCCGATTTCCCCCTTCCGGAGGGAAGTATCCCGGTGGAATCGCTCCGCCGGAGAGCAAAAGTGCTTCTGCCCAAGTTCCGCCTCGAGACGGCGGCGCTCCGTCCCAAAAGCCTTCTCCTTATTTTTCCTAGGGCAAATGGGCTTATATACCAGAAAATGGGCACCGGAGGCTGTCCAGGGGCCCCACAAGCCACCAGGGCGCGCCTGGGGGGGGGGGGGGGGGTGGCGCGCCCTGGTGCCTCGTGGGCACCTGGGTGGCCCCCTCTGGTACTTCTTTTCTCCAATATTTTTTATTTATTCCAAAATAAATCTCAGTGAAATTTCAGCTCATTTGGAGATGTGCAGAATAGGTATATCTGACATAGCTTTTTCAGGTCCAGAATTCCAGCTGCCGGCAATCTCCCTCCTTATGTAAATCTTGCATATTAAGAGAGAAAAGGCATTAGAATTGCTCCACAAAGTGTTATATTTATTAAAAACACTATAAATAACAGTAGGAAAACATGATGCAAAATGGACGTATCAACTCCTCCAAGCTTAGACCTCGCTTGTCCTCAAGCGAAAGCCGATATCGATAATCATGTCCACATGTTTAGAGAGAGAGAGGTGTCGATAAAAACAAAATACGGACA
Organism: Elymus sibiricus; assembly: GCA_039707655.1. Classification (NCBI taxonomy): domain Eukaryota; kingdom Viridiplantae; phylum Streptophyta; class Magnoliopsida; order Poales; family Poaceae; genus Elymus; species Elymus sibiricus. The sequence goes on from CM077676.1 coordinate 16,772,004, forward strand.
TAGTAGCATCATGATCATTATTATAACAGCAATATTCATTATCATAGAACTTCTCATGAGCAAGTAACAATTCATCACAACAACGAAGTATAAGACATAAACTTTCTTGAAAACTAACAAACTATGTTCTTAGTCAACAATGCAATTGCAATTCATCATATTTTCAGGAAGGGTCTCATGTAGGAGCTTTTTAGCAAGTCCACATACTCAACCATCATTTAGTCTTCTATGATTGCTAACACTCACAACATATATATGGAGCAAAAAGTTTCAGCCAGACACATAGAAAGATAGGGGCTTATAATTTCGCCTCCCAACTTATTCACCTCAAGGGTAATGTCAACAATAATAACTCATGATCACTCATATCTAAGGGTGTTGAGTATGCATATTATCGCATGTACATTAGGCAGGCTAGGATATGTTTTATCCTTTCCTAGCAAGCAATATCTCCCGATCCTTTTCTTGTAATACAGATACAGTTGAGATCACGCTACCCTTGTACTCTGTACATGCTACATCATACAATCAATGAATTGTATTTGTCCAAATCTTGTCTATCTACAGGTTGGACACTATTCCAAATATGTTCAAAACGCTATTTAAGTGTGGGAGCGTATGCCTTGTTATTCTTGCTTTGGCTATGTAGAAATGGTTTAGTTTTTAATAGCAAAAAAAAATTCTCCTTTGCAACTTATTCGTCGTTGTACGCACTTGCTTTATACATGGTCTATGCACCAAACTGAGTGCCAACTGTGTTGAAGGCGGTGTGTATGCGATTGGAGCAAGTGGCCTTGGAGAAGATTTACCCGACATGGGTGGCATAATCTCCCGATCAGCCCACCACCTCCTTCAACATAGGCATAGTGACGGTCATATGACTCTTCTGTTGTTGATATGTCGATTTTTTTTATCAGACTGTTGGTTTTGGTTTTGTGCATCTTAGATATGCAAAGGTTGGGTGTTGCTCATGATGTTTTATATCCGCTTGATGTTAATTTTGAGTAAATAAAAGCGCTCTTTATAAAAAAAATTGCTCTAACTAACTAAGAGTTGCGGCTAGTTTATCAAAAAGGTGTGATAGCTCCTGGGTGCCACCCTCTATGAACAGTAAATTCAAAAAAATAGAAAAAATAGAAAAAAAATCTGAAACTTTGCAACATCAAAGATGGTCAAACTTTGTAGGTTCTTGCAAGTTTTCATGCCAAAATATCATGTAGAGAAAGGTGTACAAACGAGTTTCAGATTTCAGTGCTAAAAGTGCTCAAAACTTCAAGCACTGAAATCTTTTTCGTGTGTAGAGCTCCTCGAATGGTTTTTTGGCATGAAAACTTGCAAGCACCTACAAAGTTTGATCATCTTTGATGTTGCAAAGATTCAGATTTTTTTGATTTTTTTTATTATTTTATTTTACTGTTCATTGAAGGTGCCTAGGCACCTGGGAGCTGAAAAACCACTCTCCTAGTTTATTTCAGCAATCACAGTCGTGGTCGTGGTGGGTGAGGTGGGCGAGGGGTGGGAGCGCGGTAGGTGGAGTCAAGTCAAACAACAAGATATTTTCGTCGCCAATAATTGACTGCTTTGCAACACTCTGTCCACTTGAGCACCATTTGGTTTCGGCCGTATTCTATTTTGCCTTCTACTTTCCTCTCTCCCAAACAGGTGGATTTAGTTTGATTGCCGGCCGCCATGAATGTAAGTTTAGCAGAGAAATTTTGCTGATCCTTAGCTGTTGTTGGTTGCTCCATGGGTTAATTTGTTGCTCATCTTGTTTTGTTCTTTCTATGGGGATCGCAGCGGACGATGGTGATGAAGGTGGAGCTGACCGACCGCAGCCAACAGCGGATGGCGCTCCAAGCAGTCTCCACTCTCCATGGTACGTACTACTACTTCTATCCTCTTCTTCAGGTTTTCCCTCCCCTCTAGGCTTGTTTCGTGAGTTCGTGTGACCTGAAGGTATCGACGCGATTGCTGCGGACCTGCGGGGCGGGAGGATCACAGTCATCGGCATCGTCGACCCCGTTGACGTCGTGGCCAAGCTGCGAAGGTTGTTTGCCAACGCTCAGATTGTCTCCGTTGGGCCTGCCAGCGAGGGCAAGAAGGACGGCGACGAGGAGCCATGCATGCACTACTCATACGTCTTACAGTCGGGTCCTTGGGGTCCTCCGTACGAGTTTACAGTTGGGTCCTTGAACAGCATCACAGACAATTTCTCAGAGGAGCGCATCATCGGCCGTGGTCGGCATGGAATAGTCTACAAGGTACTATGACAATTTCATTAGTATGGAACTGATAAGGTCTCCGGATCTCTTGCCTTGTGTTATTAGAGTCTAATATAAAATGAAAATAGAGCAGTGTTTCGTGTGTTTGGCAATCTTGATCACAATACTACTTCCTTTCAACCCAAAGGGATAACCATTCATCTCTTCAAGCTTTTGAGATGATGCAAACTTGATCATGAAAGATCTATGTCCATTATACCTAGCAAGCCATTCACAGTTGTTGCCAAGAGCTCAGCGTCCACCTGTTCATTCCATCTTCCACTGCCTAGTCAGGTAGACCAATTCGACCACCCATCACAAGAATCATTACGCTGGCCATCGTCCCCTCCATCTGATTCCACTGCCTCCATCAACAATTTAGACTCCGATCTCCGCCACCCGCCATCGCTGCTTCCACGAATGACCTCCCTTCCATCACCGGAGACACGTACTCCACTGTCTTTGCCCTAGAAATGTGGCCACAATTCCTTCTAATTCCCCTCTCCAATCGAGAACCCCGATAGCTGTGTGGGTAGGTATAATCCCAACCCAGTCTGAAGGTCAACCTTGGCCCTATGCCCCAGCCCGCAATTTTGAACTAGTTCCACGATCCGCTCTCAGTCTTGGCACACCCCATCCATTATGAGCCTTACTGATTTATCCACTGTTTAACACCCCACCACTAGTGTCAAACAGTGGCCTCCACCTGCTCAGCAACGCGTCCCAGAGTCACTCCTCCGCGCCAGTGTCGTCAAGATCCCTTGTGATCTAAGGTGCTACCACCTCTCGATGGCGATCCTACCCTGGCTCCAACAGAAAACTTCCTACAGTCAACTTACATAATATCTAGTGGTGGAAGAGGCGAAGTCCCCATCTTGATCCATTAATTTCTATCACCCCTAGTATTAAATGCTTAACCAGCAACACTCTATTAGCATATGGTGACTTTATAGATATGTTTAAACAGGGAGTACAAGACACCGGGATATGCATTGCTGTGAAGAAGCTTCATCTCATGCCGGCGCTTGATGACGAGGAATTCAAAAATGAGTTTAACAATCTTGTGAGGGTCCGGCATCAAAATACCATACTTTTAGTTGGTTACTGTCATAATACATCACAAGTGCTTGTTGAGCACAATGGAAAACATGTTTCTGCTAGAGTGGAAGAAAGATCTTTATGCTCTGAATACTTGCAAGGAGGAAGCCTTGAGAAGCATCTTTCTAGTATGATTATGCTCTACTTACACTATATTTTGCATGCAAGAACAATGATGCCTAAACTTTACATCTTGGTAAAACTCATTTTGTTTACTTCTATAGATGGACCATGTGTGCTTGCTTGGCACACATGTTACAACATAATTAAAGGGATATGTGAGGGTTTACATTACCTTCACAAAGGACTCGAGTATCCTATTTACCATCTGGAATTAAAACCTACAAAGATTTTGCTCGATAATGACATGATGCCCAAACTTGGAGGTTTTGGTTTCTCTAGACTCTTTGATACAACAGAAACCTTCAGCCCATCAGAAGTTACACGAACAAGGTAGTTTAACAACTATGGTAAGTAATCTGTTTCTTTTATGAAGCTAAAATAAATTCTTTTTTTCTATGCAGTGTATACATGCCACCAGAATACATCAGTAAACAGAAAATCACACCAAAATTTGATGTATTCAGTCTGGGCATTATAATCTTGCAAATAATGGCAGGAAAGGAGAGCTATACCACATGTGCACACATTCCTCCTGAAGAATTTATTCAGAGTGTATGAAAAAACTCTATATTATGAAATTAACAATTTTTACAAATATTAGGTTGTGCAATACATCAAAGCATGCATGATATCGAAATGTTTCAATTCTGCAGGTATATGGATTCTGGGTAAATGGGATGCAGGGCACAGTATCGAAGCAAACTTCACGTGAAGTTAGAACATGCATCGAAATTGCTCTAGAATGTGTGGAGTCCAATCAAGTGAAGAGGCCTACTATAAGTGAGATCATGCAAAGAATGAATAAGATTGATATTGTTGAGTGCACATCGATAGGCGATCTATATAGGACAAAGGAGTTTGCATTCGAGTTCTTAGAACATATTACAGATGGTTTTTCTGAGCAGAACATAGTTGGCCGTGGTGGATATGGAGTTATATACAAGGTATGGTATTGTTTCATCTTCTGACTTCCATACAGACCCTACTGTTAACTACAAGAATGATGTGCCTTAAGAACAGAGATTCTCAACAGGGAGTGCTGGACAATGGAGAAGAGATTGTTGTTAAGAAACTTCATCCATTGTTGTCGATTGATGATGAGCTATTCAAGAAAGAGGTTAATAATCTAATGAGGGTCAAACACAAAAATATTGTAGGGTTAGTTGGCTACTGCCACCATACATCACAAATATTTGCTGAGTACAAAGGAAAACATGTTTCTGCCAGTGTGGTAGAAAGAGCGATTTGTTTCGAATACATGCAGGGTGGAAACCTTGACGATCAACTTTCAGGTACAATTCTGCTCTAGTTGTACTAAGTTATATTTGAATTTCCTACAGCATAATCAACTACATGGGGAGTGGGGCATGGTATATTTACTCACCCTTGTATCCATACAAATGATTCATGCTTCGACTTGGTGTTGTATCTATTTTTACGACTATGTCTTAGAGAAAACATACGTGATAATACTAATACACTTTTTATTCACATGGTAATACTACAATACTTCTTTTTTACTTATACAGTTGAATCCTGCAAACTTGATTGGGACAAATGTTACAAAATAATAAAAGGAATATGTGAGGGTTTACATTACCTTCATGGTGTTGTTACTCCCATGTACCATCTGGACTTAAAACCCGCAAACATTTTGCTGGATAAGAATATGGTGGCAAAAATTGGTGATTTTGGTTTGTCAAGACTCTTTGATACAATGCAAACCTATGTGACGGCATCCCAAGTTATTAACGGAACACGGTGAGTAAATGACTTGAGAATAATTAATCAACTTCATTTCTCGAACTTATGAAATAAATAACGTATATGATGAATTGCAGTGGATACATGCCACCAGAATACATCGACGGACATGTAATCAGTCCAAAGTTTGACGGATTTAGTCTTGGGGTCATAATGATACAAATGATGGCGGGAAAGGAGGGCTACTTTAACTATCCAAACACCCCTCCGAAAGAATTTATTGAGCATGTAAGGAAAAGTATCCATTATTAGAAAATAAATCACACGTATTTTATTGTGCCTCACCCCTCCGTGCAAACTTCTTTTGGCATTATGTTTCAATTATGTAGGTGTGTGAAAAATGGCAAGTGAGGCTTCAGGCAACAATGTCGTCCCATGTATCTGAAGAAGTGATTACATGCATCGAAATAGCACTAAAATGTGTTGATGGTGATCGAACTCGAAGGCCTATGATATCCGAGATTGTGAGTGAATTAAGTAACATTGGTATTGCTAAAAGTTCACAACCAGGTCAGGTACATATCCTTTTCTCCTGTGGATCAATCTCTTTTTCACCATGACTAGCCTTATGTCTTTCGTCATCGTACTTTAGTTCATATGTTCCCCTGCCCTAACCTGAAATTATAAACTGCTCTGCCCAGATTTCCCGAGATACTTTTTCTAGCCTGCAACAGGTGCCACGGATGCAACAAGGAGGACGCCATGCAAATTGCTTGCATTTTTTTTTAGAAAAGGAGGATTACCCCCGGCCTCTGCATCTGGGCAATGCATCCAGCCATTTTATTAATTATTTACAAAGACCTTACAAAGTAGTACATCAGGTAGTCTGAAGTCATCATCTTAGCAACAACTGTCGCTACTCCTATCCACTTGATGAAGGGGTGCCGATAGTCCGAACCTAATACCAAACAGACATCGCACCAAAACCTAACATCTAAAGCCGGAGGCCCCAACCAAGCCACATACTGTGTTTGGGGTACAAACCGGTCCAACGCAATCTCATGTGTCGTCGCCGCCGTCTTCCACCAATCCATCTTCAGAGCAGAAAATAACGCACCGACCTTGTCAGGCCTCTCTGCCATCGACGCCACCATGACGCCAGACAGCGTCTTCCTCCTGCGCGAGTCCATCTTCGCGCATCAGACACCGAGTCTCCACTGCGCCACGCCGCCGAGATCCGCTGCCATCAATGAGTAAGATGAAGCACCGCTCCACCAAAGAAGCCGTCCACTGGTCCCTCGAGCCCGTGTACACCTCAAGAATGACGCCCCCAAGGGGGAAACGACACCAGAGCGCCGCCGTCATCCGATCTACTGATCTAGGGTTTCCCCCGGAGGTAGCAGATAGAGGCCTGGAGCTTCTCCACGGCGATGCCTTCAAGAAGGCAACAACACAAAAGAGTGCCGCCATCGCCGGTCTTGGCAACAAGCCGAGAATGAGGTTTTCACCCGGATCCGCTCGACGAACCTCCATCAAGCATCGTGTGCACGGGTCGCCACCGATCTGAGCCGCCGCGCAGCGAGCAGGCCGCACCGGCCAGATCAGATCTGTCCGGAGGCCAGACCACTCATGGCGTCGACCCGTCCACCAGGCCCTCCATGCCGCCACCGCCGATCCGAGGTCAGATGGCCCGTTGCCGCAGATTCGCCGCCGCCGAACGCAGCCAACGCCGCAAGGCCGGCCGACGCGCTGCCGCCGGTCAAGGCAGGGACGCTCGCCGCGCCGCCAAGGCCAGATCGGCCGCGCCTTCTCACGCCGCGGGGCTCCGCACCATCCCCATGGCGCAGGAGAGAGGGAGGCCCCTTAAAATTGGGGGAGAATTTCACTTCCCCGGCCTCTGCACCAACTAGGGATGCATACGACCATTTTAGTATGAGTACCAAGATAGACATGGTCCTCAGAATTTTTTTAAATGAGAATCAAGATATTTTTTGATCAGTGGTTTCACCACACACCAAACTTGATCCTCAATAAATGGGGAAAAACCCCTGTGGATCACCTGTCAATTCTAGGAATTGAACTCGGGTCGTTAGGCTGCACAACCGCATGCCAAACCACTGAGCCAAGGCTCTCTTTGCATGTAAATTGCTTGCATTGAGTTAGAAAAAAAATACATTATCATTTTTGCATAATTTAAGAGACCGCATATGGAAGTTGCACCCACTAGGAATTTATCCCGTGATTGCTTACCTATTCTAAAGCCAGTTACTGAACATATCATCGATGCTAGTAGGGGCGACTGCTAAATGCACACCAATTTTTTTCGCATACTAAATTTAAAATACCAGCAATTAGATTTTCACTCTGATGGACTATTGAAGAAAAGACCAATTCGGCCTTTGAGTGCCTGTTTTAAAAGCAACATCGTTCATTTTTTTAGAATGAAGATCATGGACTATCTCATTTAATAATTACATACCTAAGAAACATAAGGTGTGTGTGTGTGTTTGTTGTAGGGATGCAAGATTAAGATGTAGTACAAAATGAACTAAACGCTCCAGACTTTCTTAATGAAGGAGTTGCAGGCCGGAATACATGAAGTGGAGTTTGGCGAACCTCTGCTTATATCCCTAGTGCGTGGATCCCTACATGATTTGACGGTTCCATTGTGGATGCAGTGGGCAAACAAGCTGACTGCTTTGAAGACCTTTTTATTATCCACTAACTTCAAACGTTGGCTGATGCTCTTAGTCGCAGCCATTGCCATGTGTTTCGTATGGGCTCAATTCTGTCCAGGTATCGACGCATCGTAGTCAAACATGATTGCTTGAACGCATGAGCCTGTTAGCCTCAAATGATGTGCGCGAATCTTCAAATTCTGCAGATTCATGGTGCCGAAGCATTACAATGAGAACATAAAGGAACAGATCTTGAAGTGCATCAATGCGTTCATCTAGCTAGGCACCTCCAAAAGGCGACAACAGAGAGAATATATTTGTTACCCGGGAGGTGTTGGTGATTCTCATGTTAAGTTTCTACTGTCAAACAAAGGAAATGGTGATCTTCAGAACCAGTAGAGTCCTAGGGTATCTGTATGTTTTTAGAAGTTCATGTGCCATACATAGTCTGCTGGTTGGCATGAACTTTGAGTGTAGAGAAGTTTTTTTTGTAAAGGTCTAGGAGGAAACAAAGTGTCACCTGTGCAAAAGACATGCATTGACTATTGCAGGAAGGACCGTCAAGACAAGGCTTAAACGACAGAGAAAGAAAAAGAAAAGCCTAAACTAGCAATCTAGTTTACAGGGGAACAATGTTAACAGTTAAGCTCTGAGGATTTTGGAGATGACATTCGTGGTAATTTGGTGCACTTTGGGGATTTTCTGGGATCGACGAAAGATAGGGAAAGAAGGAAGTGTTGGTTAATCTAATCCTATTCTCTGCTTATTTCTTTGCTGTAACATTTATCTGTAAAGAAGTGTGTAACGGGGCCGCTGGTCAGATGTTATATACCAGGGCTAATGTGCATGTGGTCCACGTGCTCACCCTGCTCTGTGATCTGTGTTGTAGACATGGGGTTACTAGCGATGCCGTAGGAAAACGGCGGTGCGGCATCGGCAATGGCTCATCCCATTTGTGGAACTCCCACCAGTGTCTTGACGAGGTGAGTAGCTACTGGAAATAGCAACAACGAAGGCAACCCCACTGAAATGGGAGCTAGAAATCACTGGTGTTTGTGTGCTCTGTTGTAAGACATGCTGCCTGAGAGGTGTTTGCTTAATGGATGCGTCTAGCGGGCGGCCGTTGGCCCGCTAGCACTCCAAAAGGAAAGCCCTCCCCCGATAGCAACAAACACGCGTCAACCCAGCAAACCACACGGTGGACGCGGTCCCCAGGCCATGACATGCCCTTCCCTCCCCTCCAGAAGCTATCACCCCCTGGCCACAAACTTCTTCCCCACGCCCTTACCTGCCCCCACCTTCTTCCTCCCCAGGAAACAATGGTTTCCCAGGTCTGGATCTCCGTCGCCAGAGCTGCCATGGTAGATGAATCAAAGTGAAATAACAGCGGATGTGGAACAATTTGCTGTGATAAAAAAGAAGAAAGAGGGAGTACAGATCAGAACGTACCAGGTAGAACCAACAAGCGTAAAAACAGAGGTGATCCTTTTCTCCTCCTGTTCAGACCCCCCCCCCCCCCCCCATTGACTTCCCTTTCCCCCTCACCAAATTTCTCTTTGCAAAGATAGCTTCTCCATAGTTGAAGAGAGCACAAACAGAGATCAAAAAACGGGGAGATATTGTACCTGTGCAATTTTAACTGATTTTCGTGCAACTACATCATGGCACAAGCCAACATTTATAGCACTGTGTGCAACAAAACGCAGAAAATGTCCAAATATTTAAGAGAGATCACATAGAGAGTCTTATTCCACACATAATGCAGAAGAACCGATGTCCATGTAGCAAAAGAAAAAGAAAAAAAAAAGAAATGTATGTTGTAGGTACTATGAAAACATAACTACCAACTAGACAAGAATCTGGTTTGCAGGTGTTTTTTTCCTTTGATCTTTCCACAAAGTAGTATATGTGACTTTGCAGCTGAGAATTATGTGCACAAATCTGTAGCAGCTCTTGCACCCCCGTAACCTGCAAAACCTACACATGATGCAAAATAGAAGCCTGAGAAAAAAGACCAACTCTAGGTAGTATCTGTGCAACTTAACCAGTACTGTGCAATTGACAACACTCCCATATCCAACTTGTGGGGTTTGAATTTCAATAACTGGCATCTTCAAATCATATAAAAATTGAAGATGCCAACTCATATAATTTTAAATTCATTTTGGTTTAGCTAAAAAAATTGTATGCAAAATTCCAAAAAAAACCTTATGCTGGCTGTTGTGCAACTATTTTGTGCAATTGCAAGTACTCATGCATGCAATTCATGTTGCATGTTTGTGCAACTATGTAATGAATTTTGAACTGATGAACATGATGAATTTAGCCTGTCTGAACACAAGAAATGGAAAAATAGTGAATTTTAAAAGATTATGATCTTCCAAATAAGTAGTGCAACTACATTCAAGTGCATGTGCAAACCTAGAAAATCAGATGCATATGAACACATGAGGATGCCAACTGCTGAATGGTTCTTGTGCAACTAAAGAAGTTGAAGATGCCAACTCATGTGACATTGTTGTGCAACTATTAAAAAAAGTTGGGTATGCCAACTCCTGATTGGTTCTTGTGCAACTAAAATAGTTGAGGATGCCTGTTATGGCCGGGGTTAGCCGAAGGTAATGACGAAGGAGGGGCAAGGTCTTAGCCTGGCACTGGTACAACGAGCTGCTATACAAACGGTTTTTAACCCCTTTCCGTGACACAATTTTAAACCGTCGTCTTGCCTGTGTGTGTGATAGGGGGGGTCCTTCCCACACGACCCAGAAACCGTCGGGGATAGGTCCTCCGGTCACACACGCTGGGCAAAATGAGCTCGTGTGCGATCGGGCGAGCCATCGCATACAATTATACAGGCCCAATCGTTTCCGTTCGTATGTACATCCCACACAGTGAATCCCAGACAAACGTTTCCGTTCGTATATACATCCCACATAGTGAATCCCAGACAAATGTTTCCGTTTGTATGTACATCCCACACAGTGAATCCCAGCCAACCGTTTTCGTTCGTATGCACATCCCACACAGTGAATCCCAGACAAACGTTTCCATTCGTATCTACATCACACACAGTTTTCTGTATAGCCTCGTCTGTGATGGTCTAACGATCACACACGCTCTGCCTCCGTAAACCATTTGCGTTATTCAAGTATATCACACACGCTTTTGTTGCTAGAACCGTTTGTAAAGTTCCATGACCCATTTAGCAGGTTTATTAATTTACTATTAATAATTCCAGTATTAAGCAAAATCACATTTCATATCAAACAGATGTTTGCCAATTTCATATCAGGCACATAAATATATTATAACATCACAGTACGATAGGTACGTGAAAACATCACAGTACAACATATAGCTAGTTCACCTTCATAAGCACAATATTAGAACAATATATTCATTTCCCTAATCGATTGATGCATGATCAGCCAAATTAGTCTTCTCCACCTCTGCTTTCAGTTCAGTAAGAACCTATTTTTCACTGACCAACTGGGAAAGTGCCTCCTCCTTCACAAACACCATCTTAGCAAAGTCTAATTTAAAAAATCTGAGCTCATTCTCCATCTTCCTCTTTTTTTCCAGTACCTTGAAATATTCTTCAGCGTTGACAACATTTTCTCTAAGTCTATCTCTATTCTCTTCCTCAAACATGCTCCAGAGCTTTGATAGGCACATCTTCAAAGACGATGGCCACTCTTGATCAACCCACTCCAGGTAAGAACACTTCCGTTCATCCTATAATATTTAAAACTAAATCAGTTACAGTTGTAGGGAAAATGTGTTTCTAGCAACATAGAAAATCACCACATACATATTTTGAAAAACTGCAGAAACACGTTTATTATGACATATCTTCTCAAAAAGTTCAATGTGCAAATGAATTAATTGCTACGGAGACAACAACCAAATTCAGGAACATCACAAGCTATAATTAAGTTCTTAGTCAGGTACTATAATAACAAATTGACCATTTTATGAGGAAGCTAAATATAACTGCAACAGCACAGCGACAGTGTTTCAATGCCATCAAATTAATACTAACAAGTATGTACATGCACAAATTTAATAACATAGAATTAATACCAATAAAGGCCCTCCACTGTGTAGGCCAAAACCGGTGTCAAATCAACTGTTGCTACATTTGGCACCGGTATGCTGCACTGCCGAGTCGTTGCCAGAGAAAAAATTCAGGGAACCGGAGCACCTAGTTGCTCCGATGCCCAGTTCCTTCCTGCCATAAAGTATTAGTATTTTATTGCTTGGTTGCTCGGATGTGTGGAGCAAAGTTGGGTGCACAAACTGCTGAAATGGTGCCAAATAATTTTCTCAGGGCATCGCTGATGAGATGGCAACATTTTTAGATACTAGGTAGAAACTTTGACAGTGTCTTAATCACATCCCTATTAACATAGCACAGTGACAGTGTCTGAATCACATCTAACAAATGATTTGTAACAACGAAAGTGGGGCTAACCTTCTCTGCACATGCCAGAAACTTCCTTCCACTGTTCACAGATTGAAAAGCCACTAACTTCACGCATGGAGATTGATGGTGACAACGAGCAGGCAGATCTTCAGCTACCCCATTCCATTCCTTGCAAGTGATGGTCCTAGGGAGCTACAAGAGGAACAAATGGCACAAATCGGTCTCTGGGTTAAAATCCTTTATTACAAATCAGAACCCTAAGCCTAGGGGGGCGAGAGAGAGGAGAGAGGCATACCCGGCTGGTGACATACTCGTCCGAGGAGGAGGAACCGCTGGAGAGGTCTGATGACCCACAAGTATAGGGGATCAATCGTAGTCCTTTCGATAAGTAAGAGTGTCGAACCCAACGAGGAGCAGAAGGAAATGACAAGCGGTTTTCAGAAAGGTATTTTCTGCAAGCACTGAAATTATCGGTAACGAGTAGTTTGATAGCAAGATAAATTGTAACAAGTGACAAATAGTAAAGGTAACAAAGAGTGCAGCAAGGTAGCCCAATCCTTTTGTTGCAAAGGACAGGCCGGAACAATCTCTTATAATAAGCAAAGTGTTCTCGAGGACACATGGGAATTTCATCTAGTCACTTTCATCATGTTGGTTTGATTTGCGTTCGCTACTTTGATAATTTGATATGTGGGTGGACCGGTGCTTGGGTGCTGTTCTTACTTGAACAAGCCTCCCACTTATGATTAACCCCTCTCGCAAGCATCCGCAACTACGAAAGAAGAATTAAGATAAATCTAACCATAGCATTAAACATATGGATCCAAATCAGCCCCTTACGGAATAGCGCATAAACTAGGGTTTAAGCTTCTGTCACTCTAGCAACCCATCATCTAATTACTACTCCACAATGCATTCCCTTAGGCCCAAAGATGGTGAAGTGCCATGTAGTCGACGTTCACATCACACCACTAAGAGAATCAACAACATACATATCATCAAAATATCGAACGAATACCAAATTCACATGATTACTTATGACAAGACTTCTCCCATGTCCTCAAGAACAAAAGTAACTACTCACAAATCATATTCATGTTCAAGATCAGAGGGGTATTGAATAGCATAATGGATCTGAACATATAATCTTCCACCAAGTAAACCAACTAGCATCAAGTACAAGATGTAATCAACACTACTACCAACCCACAGGTACCAATCTGATATTTTGAGACAAAGATTGAATACAAGAGATGACCTAGGGTTTGAGATGAGATGGTGCTAGTGAAGATGTTGATAAAGATTGGTCCTCCCACGATGAGAGAATCGTTGGTGATGACGATGGCTCCGATTTCCCCCTTCCGGAGGGAAGTATCCCGGTGGAATCGCTCCGCCGGAGAGCAAAAGTGCTTCTGCCCAAGTTCCGCCTCGAGACGGCGGCGCTCCGTCCCAAAAGCCTTCTCCTTATTTTTCCTAGGGCAAATGGGCTTATATACCAGAAAATGGGCACCGGAGGCTGTCCAGGGGCCCCACAAGCCACCAGGGCGCGCCTGGGGGGGGGGGGGGTGGCGCGCCCTGGTGCCTCGTGGGCACCTGGGTGGCCCCCTCTGGTACTTCTTTTCTCCAATATTTTTTATTTATTCCAAAATAAATCTCAGTGAAATTTCAGCTCATTTGGAGATGTGCAGAATAGGTATATCTGACATAGCTTTTTCAGGTCCAGAATTCCAGCTGCCGGCAATCTCCCTCCTTATGTAAATCTTGCATATTAAGAGAGAAAAGGCATTAGAATTGCTCCACAAAGTGTTATATTTATTAAAAACACTATAAATAACAGTAGGAAAACATGATGCAAAATGGACGTATCAACTCCTCCAAGCTTAGACCTCGCTTGTCCTCAAGCGAAAGCCGATATCGATAATCATGTCCACATGTTTAGAGAGAGAGAGGTGTCGATAAAAACAAAATACGGACATAGTAGCATCATGATCATTATTATAACAGCAATATTCATTATCATAGAACTTCTCATGAGCAAGTAACAATTCATCACAACAACGAAGTATAAGACATAAACTTTCTTGAAAACTAACAAACTATGTTCTTAGTCAACAATGCAATTGCAATTCATCATATTTTCAGGAAGGGTCTCATGTAGGAGCTTTTTAGCAAGTCCACATACTCAACCATCATTTAGTCTTCTATGATTGCTAACACTCACAACATATATATGGAGCAAAAAGTTTCAGCCAGACACATAGAAAGATAGGGGCTTATAATTTCGCCTCCCAACTTATTCACCTCAAGGGTAATGTCAACAATAATAACTCATGATCACTCATATCTAAGGGTGTTGAGTATGCATATTATCGCATGTACATTAGGCAGGCTAGGATATGTTTTATCCTTTCCTAGCAAGCAATATCTCCCGATCCTTTTCTTGTAATACAGATACAGTTGAGATCACGCTACCCTTGTACTCTGTACATGCTACATCATACAATCAATGAATTGTATTTGTCCAAATCTTGTCTATCTACAGGTTGGACACTATTCCAAATATGTTCAAAACGCTATTTAAGTGTGGGAGCGTATGCCTTGTTATTCTTGCTTTGGCTATGTAGAAATGGTTTAGTTTTTAATAGCAAAAAAAAATTCTCCTTTGCAACTTATTCTTCGTTGTACGCACTTGCTTTATACATGGTCTATGCACCAAACTGAGTGCCAACTGTGTTGAAGGCGGTGTGTATGCGATTGGAGCAAGTGGCCTTGGAGAAGATTTACCCGACATGGGTGGCATAATCTCCCGATCAGCCCACCACCTCCTTCAACATAGGCATAGTGACGGTCATATGACTCTTCTGTTGTTGATATGTCGATTTTTTTTATCAGACTGTTGGTTTTGGTTTTGTGCATCTTAGATATGCAAAGGTTGGGTGTTGCTCATGATGTTTTATATCCGCTTGATGTTAATTTTGAGTAAATAAAAGCGCTCTTTATAAAAAAAATTGCTCTAACTAACTAAGAGTTGCGGCTAGTTTATCAAAAAGGTGTGATAGCTCCTGGGTGCCACCCTCTATGAACAGTAAATTCAAAAAAATAGAAAAAATAGAAAAAAAATCTGAAACTTTGCAACATCAAAGATGGTCAAACTTTGTAGGTTCTTGCAAGTTTTCATGCCAAAATATCATGTAGAGAAAGGTGTACAAACGAGTTTCAGATTTCAGTGCTAAAAGTGCTCAAAACTTCAAGCACTGAAATCTTTTTCGTGTGTAGAGCTCCTCGAATGGTTTTTTGGCATGAAAACTTGCAAGCACCTACAAAGTTTGATCATCTTTGATGTTGCAAAGATTCAGATTTTTTTGATTTTTTTTATTATTTTATTTTACTGTTCATTGAAGGTGCCTAGGCACCTGGGAGCTGAAAAACCACTCTCCTAGTTTATTTCAGCAATCACAGTCGTGGTCGTGGTGGGTGAGGTGGGCGAGGGGTGGGAGCGCGGTAGGTGGAGTCAAGTCAAACAACAAGATATTTTCGTCGCCAATAATTGACTGCTTTGCAACACTCTGTCCACTTGAGCACCATTTGGTTTCGGCCGTATTCTATTTTGCCTTCTACTTTCCTCTCTCCCAAACAGGTGGATTTAGTTTGATTGCCGGCCGCCATGAATGTAAGTTTAGCAGAGAAATTTTGCTGATCCTTAGCTGTTGTTGGTTGCTCCATGGGTTAATTTGTTGCTCATCTTGTTTTGTTCTTTCTATGGGGATCGCAGCGGACGATGGTGATGAAGGTGGAGCTGACCGACCGCAGCCAACAGCGGATGGCGCTCCAAGCAGTCTCCACTCTCCATGGTACGTACTACTACTTCTATCCTCTTCTTCAGGTTTTCCCTCCCCTCTAGGCTTGTTTCGTGAGTTCGTGTGACCTGAAGGTATCGACGCGATTGCTGCGGACCTGCGGGGCGGGAGGATCACAGTCATCGGCATCGTCGACCCCGTTGACGTCGTGGCCAAGCTGCGAAGGTTGTTTGCCAACGCTCAGATTGTCTCCGTTGGGCCTGCCAGCGAGGGCAAGAAGGACGGCGACGAGGAGCCATGCATGCACTACTCATACGTCTTACAGTCGGGTCCTTGGGGTCCTCCGTACGAGTTTACAGTTGGGTCCTTGAACAGCATCACAGACAATTTCTCAGAGGAGCGCATCATCGGCCGTGGTCGGCATGGAATAGTCTACAAGGTACTATGACAATTTCATTAGTATGGAACTGATAAGGTCTCCGGATCTCTTGCCTTGTGTTATTAGAGTCTAATATAAAATGAAAATAGAGCAGTGTTTCGTGTGTTTGGCAATCTTGATCACAATACTACTTCCTTTCAACCCAAAGGGATAACCATTCATCTCTTCAAGCTTTTGAGATGATGCAAACTTGATCATGAAAGATCTATGTCCATTATACCTAGCAAGCCATTCACAGTTGTTGCCAAGAGCTCAGCGTCCACCTGTTCATTCCATCTTCCACTGCCTAGTCAGGTAGACCAATTCGACCACCCATCACAAGAATCATTACGCTGGCCATCGTCCCCTCCATCTGATTCCACTGCCTCCATCAACAATTTAGACTCCGATCTCCGCCACCCGCCATCGCTGCTTCCACGAATGACCTCCCTTCCATCACCGGAGACACGTACTCCACTGTCTTTGCCCTAGAAATGTGGCCACAATTCCTTCTAATTCCCGTCTCCAATCGAGAACCCCGATAGCTGTGTGGGTAGGTATAATCCCAACCCAGTCTGAAGGTCAACCTTGGCCCTATGCCCCAGCCCGCAATTTTGAACTAGTTCCACGATCCGCTCTCAGTCTTGGCACACCCCATCCATTATGAGCCTTACTGATTTATCCACTGTTTAACACCCCACCACTAGTGTCAAACAGTGGCCTCCACCTGCTCAGCAACGCGTCCCAGAGTCACTCCTCCGCGCCAGTGTCGTCAAGATCCCTTGTGATCTAAGGTGCTACCACCTCTCGATGGCGATCCTACCCTGGCTCCAACAGAAAACTTCCTACAGTCAACTTACATAATATCTAGTGGTGGAAGAGGCGAAGTCCCCATCTTGATCCATTAATTTCTATCACCCCTAGTATTAAATGCTTAACCAGCAACACTCTATTAGCATATGGTGACTTTATAGATATGTTTAAACAGGGAGTACAAGACACCGGGATATGCATTGCTGTGAAGAAGCTT
This sequence comes from Elymus sibiricus, assembly GCA_039707655.1. Taxonomy (NCBI): domain Eukaryota; kingdom Viridiplantae; phylum Streptophyta; class Magnoliopsida; order Poales; family Poaceae; genus Elymus; species Elymus sibiricus. The sequence goes on from CM077676.1 coordinate 16,789,539, forward strand.
CATCTCATGCCGGCGCTTGATGACGAGGAATTCAAAAATGAGTTTAACAATCTTGTGAGGGTCCGGCATCAAAATACCATACTTTTAGTTGGTTACTGTCATAATACATCACAAGTGCTTGTTGAGCACAATGGAAAACATGTTTCTGCTAGAGTGGAAGAAAGATCTTTATGCTCTGAATACTTGCAAGGAGGAAGCCTTGAGAAGCATCTTTCTAGTATGATTATGCTCTACTTACACTATATTTTGCATGCAAGAACAATGATGCCTAAACTTTACATCTTGGTAAAACTCATTTTGTTTACTTCTATAGATGGACCATGTGTGCTTGCTTGGCACACATGTTACAACATAATTAAAGGGATATGTGAGGGTTTACATTACCTTCACAAAGGACTCGAGTATCCTATTTACCATCTGGAATTAAAACCTACAAAGATTTTGCTCGATAATGACATGATGCCCAAACTTGGAGGTTTTGGTTTCTCTAGACTCTTTGATACAACAGAAACCTTCAGCCCATCAGAAGTTACACGAACAAGGTAGTTTAACAACTATGGTAAGTAATCTGTTTCTTTTATGAAGCTAAAATAAATTCTTTTTTTCTATGCAGTGTATACATGCCACCAGAATACATCAGTAAACAGAAAATCACACCAAAATTTGATGTATTCAGTCTGGGCATTATAATCTTGCAAATAATGGCAGGAAAGGAGAGCTATACCACATGTGCACACATTCCTCCTGAAGAATTTATTCAGAGTGTATGAAAAAACTCTATATTATGAAATTAACAATTTTTACAAATATTAGGTTGTGCAATACATCAAAGCATGCATGATATCGAAATGTTTCAATTCTGCAGGTATATGGATTCTGGGTAAATGGGATGCAGGGCACAGTATCGAAGCAAACTTCACGTGAAGTTAGAACATGCATCGAAATTGCTCTAGAATGTGTGGAGTCCAATCAAGTGAAGAGGCCTACTATAAGTGAGATCATGCAAAGAATGAATAAGATTGATATTGTTGAGTGCACATCGATAGGCGATCTATATAGGACAAAGGAGTTTGCATTCGAGTTCTTAGAACATATTACAGATGGTTTTTCTGAGCAGAACATAGTTGGCCGTGGTGGATATGGAGTTATATACAAGGTATGGTATTGTTTCATCTTCTGACTTCCATACAGACCCTACTGTTAACTACAAGAATGATGTGCCTTAAGAACAGAGATTCTCAACAGGGAGTGCTGGACAATGGAGAAGAGATTGTTGTTAAGAAACTTCATCCATTGTTGTCGATTGATGATGAGCTATTCAAGAAAGAGGTTAATAATCTAATGAGGGTCAAACACAAAAATATTGTAGGGTTAGTTGGCTACTGCCACCATACATCACAAATATTTGCTGAGTACAAAGGAAAACATGTTTCTGCCAGTGTGGTAGAAAGAGCGATTTGTTTCGAATACATGCAGGGTGGAAACCTTGACGATCAACTTTCAGGTACAATTCTGCTCTAGTTGTACTAAGTTATATTTGAATTTCCTACAGCATAATCAACTACATGGGGAGTGGGGCATGGTATATTTACTCACCCTTGTATCCATACAAATGATTCATGCTTCGACTTGGTGTTGTATCTATTTTTACGACTATGTCTTAGAGAAAACATACGTGATAATACTAATACACTTTTTATTCACATGGTAATACTACAATACTTCTTTTTTACTTATACAGTTGAATCCTGCAAACTTGATTGGGACAAATGTTACAAAATAATAAAAGGAATATGTGAGGGTTTACATTACCTTCATGGTGTTGTTACTCCCATGTACCATCTGGACTTAAAACCCGCAAACATTTTGCTGGATAAGAATATGGTGGCAAAAATTGGTGATTTTGGTTTGTCAAGACTCTTTGATACAATGCAAACCTATGTGACGGCATCCCAAGTTATTAACGGAACACGGTGAGTAAATGACTTGAGAATAATTAATCAACTTCATTTCTCGAACTTATGAAATAAATAACGTATATGATGAATTGCAGTGGATACATGCCACCAGAATACATCGACGGACATGTAATCAGTCCAAAGTTTGACGGATTTAGTCTTGGGGTCATAATGATACAAATGATGGCGGGAAAGGAGGGCTACTTTAACTATCCAAACACCCCTCCGAAAGAATTTATTGAGCATGTAAGGAAAAGTATCCATTATTAGAAAATAAATCACACGTATTTTATTGTGCCTCACCCCTCCGTGCAAACTTCTTTTGGCATTATGTTTCAATTATGTAGGTGTGTGAAAAATGGCAAGTGAGGCTTCAGGCAACAATGTCGTCCCATGTATCTGAAGAAGTGATTACATGCATCGAAATAGCACTAAAATGTGTTGATGGTGATCGAACTCGAAGGCCTATGATATCCGAGATTGTGAGTGAATTAAGTAACATTGGTATTGCTAAAAGTTCACAACCAGGTCAGGTACATATCCTTTTCTCCTGTGGATCAATCTCTTTTTCACCATGACTAGCCTTATGTCTTTCGTCATCGTACTTTAGTTCATATGTTCCCCTGCCCTAACCTGAAATTATAAACTGCTCTGCCCAGATTTCCCGAGATACTTTTTCTAGCCTGCAACAGGTGCCACGGATGCAACAAGGAGGACGCCATGCAAATTGCTTGCATTTTTTTTTAGAAAAGGAGGATTACCCCCGGCCTCTGCATCTGGGCAATGCATCCAGCCATTTTATTAATTATTTACAAAGACCTTACAAAGTAGTACATCAGGTAGTCTGAAGTCATCATCTTAGCAACAACTGTCGCTACTCCTATCCACTTGATGAAGGGGTGCCGATAGTCCGAACCTAATACCAAACAGACATCGCACCAAAACCTAACATCTAAAGCCGGAGGCCCCAACCAAGCCACATACTGTGTTTGGGGTACAAACCGGTCCAACGCAATCTCATGTGTCGTCGCCGCCGTCTTCCACCAATCCATCCTCAGAGCAGAAAATAACGCACCGACCTTGTCAGGCCTCTCTGCCATCGACGCCACCATGACGCCAGACAGCGTCTTCCTCCTGCGCGAGTCCATCTTCGCGCATCAGACGCCGAGTCTCCACTGCGCCACGCCGCCGAGATCCGCTGCCATCAATGAGTAAGATGAAGCACCGCTCCACCAAAGAAGCCGTCCACTGGTCCCTCGAGCCCGTGTACACCTCAAGAATGACGCCCCCAAGGGGGAAACGACACCAGAGCGCCGCCGTCATCCGATCTACTGATCTAGGGTTTCCCCCGGAGGTAGCAGATAGAGGCCTGGAGCTTCTCCACGGCGATGCCTTCAAGAAGGCAACAACACAAAAGAGTGCCGCCATCGCCGGTCTTGGCAACAAGCCGAGAATGAGGTTTTCACCCGGATCCGCTCGACGAACCTCCATCAAGCATCGTGTGCACGGGTCGCCACCGATCTGAGCCGCCGCGCAGCGAGCAGGCCGCACCGGCCAGATCAGATCTGTCCGGAGGCCAGACCACTCATGGCGTCGACCCGTCCACCAGGCCCTCCATGCCGCCACCGCCGATCCGAGGTCAGATGGCCCGTTGCCGCAGATTCGCCGCCGCCGAACGCAGCCAACGCCGCAAGGCCGGCCGACGCGCTGCCGCCGGTCAAGGCAGGGACGCTCGCCGCGCCGCCAAGGCCAGATCGGCCGCGCCTTCTCACGCCGCGGGGCTCCGCACCATCCCCATGGCGCAGGAGAGAGGGAGGCCCCTTAAAATTGGGGGAGAATTTCACTTCCCCGGCCTCTGCACCAACTAGGGATGCATACGACCATTTTAGTATGAGTACCAAGATAGACATGGTCCTCAGAATTTTTTTAAATGAGAATCAAGATATTTTTTGATCAGTGGTTTCACCACACACCAAACTTGATCCTCAATAAATGGGGAAAAACCCCTGTGCATCACCTGTCAATTCTAGGAATTGAACTCGGGTCGTTAGGCTGCACAACCGCATGCCAAACCACTGAGCCAAGGCTCCTTTGCATGTAAATTGCTTGCATTGAGTTAGAAAAAAAATACATTATCATTTTTGCATAATTTAAGAGACCGCATATGGAAGTTGCACCCACTAGGAATTTATCCCGTGATTGCTTACCTATTCTAAAGCCAGTTACTGAACATATCATCGATGCTAGTAGGGGCGACTGCTAAATGCACACCAATTTTTTTCGCATACTAAATTTAAAATACCAGCAATTAGATTTTCACTCTGATGGACTATTGAAGAAAAGACCAATTCGGCCTTTGAGTGCCTGTTTTAAAAGCAACATCGTTCATTTTTTTAGAATGAAGATCATGGACTATCTCATTTAATAATTACATACCTAAGAAACATAAGGTGTGTGTGTGTGTTTGTTGTAGGGATGCAAGATTAAGATGTAGTACAAAATGAACTAAACGCTCCAGACTTTCTTAATGAAGGAGTTGCAGGCCGGAATACATGAAGTGGAGTTTGGCGAACCTCTGCTTATATCCCTAGTGCGTGGATCCCTACATGATTTGACGGTTCCATTGTGGATGCAGTGGGCAAACAAGCTGACTGCTTTGAAGACCTTTTTATTATCCACTAACTTCAAACGTTGGCTGATGCTCTTAGTCGCAGCCATTGCCATGTGTTTCGTATGGGCTCAATTCTGTCCAGGTATCGACGCATCGTAGTCAAACATGATTGCTTGAACGCATGAGCCTGTTAGCCTCAAATGATGTGCGCGAATCTTCAAATTCTGCAGATTCATGGTGCCGAAGCATTACAATGAGAACATAAAGGAACAGATCTTGAAGTGCATCAATGCGTTCATCTAGCTAGGCACCTCCAAAAGGCGACAACAGAGAGAATATATTTGTTACCCGGGAGGTGTTGGTGATTCTCATGTTAAGTTTCTACTGTCAAACAAAGGAAATGGTGATCTTCAGAACCAGTAGAGTCCTAGGGTATCTGTATGTTTTTAGAAGTTCATGTGCCATACATAGTCTGCTGGTTGGCATGAACTTTGAGTGTAGAGAAGTTTTTTTTGTAAAGGTCTAGGAGGAAACAAAGTGTCACCTGTGCAAAAGACATGCATTGACTATTGCAGGAAGGACCGTCAAGACAAGGCTTAAACGACAGAGAAAGAAAAAGAAAAGCCTAAACTAGCAATCTAGTTTACAGGGGAACAATGTTAACAGTTAAGCTCTGAGGATTTTGGAGATGACATTCGTGGTAATTTGGTGCACTTTGGGGATTTTCTGGGATCGACGAAAGATAGGGAAAGAAGGAAGTGTTGGTTAATCTAATCCTATTCTCTGCTTATTTCTTTGCTGTAACATTTATCTGTAAAGAAGTGTGTAACGGGGCCGCTGGTCAGATGTTATATACCAGGGCTAATGTGCATGTGGTCCACGTGCTCACCCTGCTCTGTGATCTGTGTTGTAGACATGGGGTTACTAGCGATGCCGTAGGAAAACGGCGGTGCGGCATCGGCAATGGCTCATCCCATTTGTGGAACTCCCACCAGTGTCTTGACGAGGTGAGTAGCTACTGGAAATAGCAACAACGAAGGCAACCCCACTGAAATGGGAGCTAGAAATCACTGGTGTTTGTGTGCTCTGTTGTAAGACATGCTGCCTGAGAGGTGTTTGCTTAATGGATGCGTCTAGCGGGCGGCCGTTGGCCCGCTAGCACTCCAAAAGGAAAGCCCTCCCCCGATAGCAACAAACACGCGTCAACCCAGCAAACCACACGGTGGACGCGGTCCCCAGGCCATGACATGCCCTTCCCTCCCCTCCAGAAGCTATCACCCCCTGGCCACAAACTTCTTCCCCACGCCCTTACCTGCCCCCACCTTCTTCCTCCCCAGGAAACAATGGTTTCCCAGGTCTGGATCTCCGTCGCCAGAGCTGCCATGGTAGATGAATCAAAGTGAAATAACAGCGGATGTGGAACAATTTGCTGTGATAAAAAAGAAGAAAGAGGGAGTACAGATCAGAACGTACCAGGTAGAACCAACAAGCGTAAAAACAGAGGTGATCCTTTTCTCCTCCTGTTCAGACCCCCCCCCCCCCATTGACTTCCCTTTCCCCCTCACCAAATTTCTCTTTGCAAAGATAGCTTCTCCATAGTTGAAGAGAGCACAAACAGAGATCAAAAAACGGGGAGATATTGTACCTGTGCAATTTTAACTGATTTTCGTGCAACTACATCATGGCACAAGCCAACATTTATAGCACTGTGTGCAACAAAACGCAGAAAATGTCCAAATATTTAAGAGAGATCACATAGAGAGTCTTATTCCACACATAATGCAGAAGAACCGATGTCCATGTAGCAAAAGAAAAAGAAAAAAAAAAGAAATGTATGTTGTAGGTACTATGAAAACATAACTACCAACTAGACAAGAATCTGGTTTGCAGGTGTTTTTTTCCTTTGATCTTTCCACAAAGTAGTATATGTGACTTTGCAGCTGAGAATTATGTGCACAAATCTGTAGCAGCTCTTGCACCCCCGTAACCTGCAAAACCTACACATGATGCAAAATAGAAGCCTGAGAAAAAAAGACCAACTCTAGGTTGTATCTGTGCAACTTAACCAGTACTGTGCAATTGACAACACTCCCATATCCAACTTGTGGGGTTTGAATTTCAATAACTGGCATCTTCAAATCATATAAAAATTGAAGATGCCAACTCATATAATTTTAAATTCATTTTGGTTTAGCTAAAAAAATTGTATGCAAAATTCCAAAAAAAACCTTATGCTGGCTGTTGTGCAACTATTTTGTGCAACTGCAAGTACTCATGCATGCAATTCATGTTGCATGTTTGTGCAACTATGTAATGAATTTTGAACTGATGAACATGATGAATTTAGCCTGTCTGAACACAAGAAATGGAAAAATAGTGAATTTTAAAAGATTATGATCTTCCAAATAAGTAGTGCAACTACATTCAAGTGCATGTGCAAACCTAGAAAATCAGATGCATATGAACACATGAGGATGCCAACTGCTGAATGGTTCTTGTGCAACTAAAGAAGTTGAAGATGCCAACTCATGTGACATTGTTGTGCAACTATTAAAAAAAGTTGGGGATGCCAACTCCTGATTGGTTCTTGTGCAACTAAAATAGTTGAGGATGCCTGTTATGGCCGGGGTTAGCCGAAGGTAATGACGAAGGAGGGGCAAGGTCTTAGCCTGGCACTGGTACAACGAGCTGCTATACAAACGGTTTTTAACCCCTTTCCGTGACACAATTTTAAACCGTCGTCTTGCCTGTGTGTGTGATAGGGGGGGTCCTTCCCACACGACCCAGAAACCGTCGGGGATAGGTCCTCCGGTCACACACGCTGGGCAAAATGAGCTCGTGTGCGATCGGGCGAGCCATCGCATACAATTATACAGGCCCAATCGTTTCCGTTCGTATGTACATCCCACACAGTGAATCCCAGACAAACGTTTCCGTTCGTATATACATCCCACATAGTGAATCCCAGACAAATGTTTCCGTTTGTATGTACATCCCACACAGTGAATCCCAGCCAACCGTTTTCGTTCGTATGCACATCCCACACAGTGAATCCCAGACAAACGTTTCCATTCGTATCTACATCACACACAGTTTTCTGTATAGCCTCGTCTGTGATGGTCTAACGATCACACACGCTCTGCCTCCGTAAACCATTTGCGTTATTCAAGTATATCACACACGCTTTTGTTGCTAGAACCGTTTGTAAAGTTCCATGACCCATTTAGCAGGTTTATTAATTTACTATTAATAATTCCAGTATTAAGCAAAATCACATTTCATATCAAACAGATGTTTGCCAATTTCATATCAGGCACATAAATATATTATAACATCACAGTACGATAGGTACGTGAAAACATCACAGTACAACATATAGCTAGTTCACCTTCATAAGCACAATATTAGAACAATATATTCATTTCCCTAATCGATTGATGCATGATCAGCCAAATTAGTCTTCTCCACCTCTGCTTTCAGTTCAGTAAGAACCTATTTTTCACTGACCAACTGGGAAAGTGCCTCCTCCTTCACAAACACCATCTTAGCAAAGTCTAATTTAAAAAATCTGAGCTCATTCTCCATCTTCCTCTTTTTTTCCAGTACCTTGAAATATTCTTCAGCGTTGACAACATTTTCTCTAAGTCTATCTCTATTCTCTTCCTCAAACATGCTCCAGAGCTTTGATAGGCACATCTTCAAAGACGATGGCCACTCTTGATCAACCCACTCCAGGTAAGAACACTTCCGTTCATCCTATAATATTTAAAACTAAATCAGTTACAGTTGTAGGGAAAATGTGTTTCTAGCAACATAGAAAATCACCACATACATATTTTGAAAAACTGCAGAAACACGTTTATTATGACATATCTTCTCAAAAAGTTCAATGTGCAAATGAATTAATTGCTACGGAGACAACAACCAAATTCAGGAACATCACAAGCTATAATTAAGTTCTTAGTCAGGTACTATAATAACAAATTGACCATTTTATGAGGAAGCTAAATATAACTGCAACAGCACAGCGACAGTGTTTCAATGCCATCAAATTAATACTAACAAGTATGTACATGCACAAATTTAATAACATAGAATTAATACCAATAAAGGCCCTCCACTGTGTAGGCCAAAACCGGTGTCAAATCAACTGTTGCTACATTTGGCACCGGTATGCTGCACTGCCGAGTCGTTGCCAGAGAAAAAATTCAGGGAACCGGAGCACCTAGTTGCTCCGATGCCCAGTTCCTTCCTGCCATAAAGTATTAGTATTTTATTGCTTGGTTGCTCGGATGTGTGGAGCAAAGTTGGGTGCACAAACTGCTGAAATGGTGCCAAATAATTTTCTCAGGGCATCGCTGATGAGATGGCAACATTTTTAGATACTAGGTAGAAACTTTGACAGTGTCTTAATCACATCCCTATTAACATAGCACAGTGACAGTGTCTGAATCACATCTAACAAATGATTTGTAACAACGAAAGTGGGGCTAACCTTCTCTGCACATGCCAGAAACTTCCTTCCACTGTTCACAGATTGAAAAGCCACTAACTTCACGCATGGAGATTGATGGTGACAACGAGCAGGCAGATCTTCAGCTACCCCATTCCATTCCTTGCAAGTGATGGTCCTAGGGAGCTACAAGAGGAACAAATGGCACAAATCGGTCTCTGGGTTAAAATCCTTTATTACAAATCAGAACCCTAAGCCTAGGGGGGCGAGAGAGAGGAGAGAGGCATACCCGGCTGGTGACATACTCGTCCGAGGAGGAGGAACCGCTGGAGAGGTCTGATGACCCACAAGTATAGGGGATCAATCGTAGTCCTTTCGATAAGTAAGAGTGTCGAACCCAACGAGGAGCAGAAGGAAATGACAAGCGGTTTTCAGAAAGGTATTTTCTGCAAGCACTGAAATTATCGGTAACGAGTAGTTTGATAGCAAGATAAATTGTAACAAGTGACAAATAGTAAAGGTAACAAAGAGTGCAGCAAGGTAGCCCAATCCTTTTGTTGCAAAGGACAGGCCGGAACAATCTCTTATAATAAGCAAAGTGTTCTCGAGGACACATGGGAATTTCATCTAGTCACTTTCATCATGTTGGTTTGATTTGCGTTCGCTACTTTGATAATTTGATATGTGGGTGGACCGGTGCTTGGGTGCTGTTCTTACTTGAACAAGCCTCCCACTTATGATTAACCCCTCTCGCAAGCATCCGCAACTACGAAAGAAGAATTAAGATAAATCTAACCATAGCATTAAACATATGGATCCAAATCAGCCCCTTACGGAATAGCGCATAAACTAGGGTTTAAGCTTCTGTCACTCTAGCAACCCATCATCTAATTACTACTCCACAATGCATTCCCTTAGGCCCAAAGATGGTGAAGTGCCATGTAGTCGACGTTCACATCACACCACTAAGAGAATCAACAACATACATATCATCAAAATATCGAACGAATACCAAATTCACATGATTACTTATGACAAGACTTCTCCCATGTCCTCAAGAACAAAAGTAACTACTCACAAATCATATTCATGTTCAAGATCAGAGGGGTATTGAATAGCATAATGGATCTGAACATATAATCTTCCACCAAGTAAACCAACTAGCATCAAGTACAAGATGTAATCAACACTACTACCAACCCACAGGTACCAATCTGATATTTTGAGACAAAGATTGAATACAAGAGATGACCTAGGGTTTGAGATGAGATGGTGCTAGTGAAGATGTTGATAAAGATTGGTCCTCCCACGATGAGAGAATCGTTGGTGATGACGATGGCTCCGATTTCCCCCTTCCGGAGGGAAGTATCCCGGTGGAATCGCTCCGCCGGAGAGCAAAAGTGCTTCTGCCCAAGTTCCGCCTCGAGACGGCGGCGCTCCGTCCCAAAAGCCTTCTCCTTATTTTTCCTAGGGCAAATGGGCTTATATACCAGAAAATGGGCACCGGAGGCTGTCCAGGGGCCCCACAAGCCACCAGGGCGCGCCTGGGGGGGGGGGGGGGGGTGGCGCGCCCTGGTGCCTCGTGGGCACCTGGGTGGCCCCCTCTGGTACTTCTTTTCTCCAATATTTTTTATTTATTCCAAAATAAATCTCAGTGAAATTTCAGCTCATTTGGAGATGTGCAGAATAGGTATATCTGACATAGCTTTTTCAGGTCCAGAATTCCAGCTGCCGGCAATCTCCCTCCTTATGTAAATCTTGCATATTAAGAGAGAAAAGGCATTAGAATTGCTCCACAAAGTGTTATATTTATTAAAAACACTATAAATAACAGTAGGAAAACATGATGCAAAATGGACGTATCAACTCCTCCAAGCTTAGACCTCGCTTGTCCTCAAGCGAAAGCCGATATCGATAATCATGTCCACATGTTTAGAGAGAGAGAGGTGTCGATAAAAACAAAATACGGACATAGTAGCATCATGATCATTATTATAACAGCAATATTCATTATCATAGAACTTCTCATGAGCAAGTAACAATTCATCACAATAACGAAGTATAAGACATAAACTTTCTTGAAAACTAACAAACTATGTTCTTAGTCAACAATGCAATTGCAATTCATCATATTTTCAGGAAGGGTCTCATGTAGGAGCTTTTTAGCAAGTCCACATACTCAACCATCATTTAGTCTTCTATGATTGCTAACACTCACAACATATATATGGAGCAAAAAGTTTCAGCCAGACACATAGAAAGATAGGGGCTTATAATTTCGCCTCCCAACTTATTCACCTCAAGGGTAATGTCAACAATAATAACTCATGATCACTCATATCTAAGGGTGTTGAGTATGCATATTATCGCATGTACATTAGGCAGGCTAGGATATGTTTTATCCTTTCCTAGCAAGCAATATCTCCCGATCCTTTTCTTGTAATACAGATACAGTTGAGATCACGCTACCCTTGTACTCTGTACATGCTACATCATACAATCAATGAATTGTATTTGTCCAAATCTTGTCTATCTACAGGTTGGACACTATTCCAAATATGTTCAAAACGCTATTTAAGTGTGGGAGCGTATGCCTTGTTATTCTTGCTTTGGCTATGTAGAAATGGTTTAGTTTTTAATAGCAAAAAAAAATTCTCCTTTGCAACTTATTCTTCGTTGTACGCACTTGCTTTATACATGGTCTATGCACCAAACTGAGTGCCAACTGTGTTGAAGGCAGTGTGTATGCGATTGGAGCAAGTGGCCTTGGAGAAGATTTACCCGACATGGGTGGCATAATCTCCCGATCAGCCCACCACCTCCTTCAACATAGGCATAGTGACGGTCATATGACTCTTCTGTTGTTGATATGTCGATTTTTTTTATCAGACTGTTGGTTTTGGTTTTGTGCATCTTAGATATGCAAAGGTTGGGTGTTGCTCATGATGTTTTATATCCGCTTGATGTTAATTTTGAGTAAATAAAAGCGCTCTTTATAAAAAAAATTGCTCTAACTAACTAAGAGTTGCGGCTAGTTTATCAAAAAGGTGTGATAGCTCCTGGGTGCCACCCTCTATGAACAGTAAATTCAAAAAAATAGAAAAAATAGAAAAAAAATCTGAAACTTTGCAACATCAAAGATGGTCAAACTTTGTAGGTTCTTGCAAGTTTTCATGCCAAAATATCATGTAGAGAAAGGTGTACAAACGAGTTTCAGATTTCAGTGCTAAAAGTGCTCAAAACTTCAAGCACTGAAATCTTTTTCGTGTGTAGAGCTCCTCGAATGGTTTTTTGGCATGAAAACTTGCAAGCACCTACAAAGTTTGATCATCTTTGATGTTGCAAAGATTCAGATTTTTTTGATTTTTTTTATTATTTTATTTTACTGTTCATTGAAGGTGCCTAGGCACCTGGGAGCTGAAAAACCACTCTCCTAGTTTATTTCAGCAATCACAGTCGTGGTCGTGGTGGGTGAGGTGGGCGAGGGGTGGGAGCGCGGTAGGTGGAGTCAAGTCAAACAACAAGATATTTTCGTCGCCAATAATTGACTGCTTTGCAACACTCTGTCCACTTGAGCACCATTTGGTTTCGGCCGTATTCTATTTTGCCTTCTACTTTCCTCTCTCCCAAACAGGTGGATTTAGTTTGATTGCCGGCCGCCATGAATGTAAGTTTAGCAGAGAAATTTTGCTGATCCTTAGCTGTTGTTGGTTGCTCCATGGGTTAATTTGTTGCTCATCTTGTTTTGTTCTTTCTATGGGGATCGCAGCGGACGATGGTGATGAAGGTGGAGCTGACCGACCGCAGCCAACAGCGGATGGCGCTCCAAGCAGTCTCCACTCTCCATGGTACGTACTACTACTTCTATCCTCTTCTTCAGGTTTTCCCTCCCCTCTAGGCTTGTTCGTGAGTTCGTGTGACCTGAAGGTATCGACGCGATTGCTGCGGACCTGCGGGGCGGGAGGATCACAGTCATCGGCATCGTCGACCCCGTTGACGTCGTGGCCAAGCTGCGAAGGTTGTTTGCCAACGCTCAGATTGTCTCCGTTGGGCCTGCCAGCGAGGGCAAGAAGGACGGCGACGAGGAGCCATGCATGCACTACTCATACGTCTTACAGTCGGGTCCTTGGGGTCCTCCGTACGAGTTTACAGTTGGGTCCTTGAACAGCATCACAGACAATTTCTCAGAGGAGCGCATCATCGGCCGTGGTCGGCATGGAATAGTCTACAAGGTACTATGACAATTTCATTAGTATGGAACTGATAAGGTCTCCGGATCTCTTGCCTTGTGTTATTAGAGTCTAATATAAAATGAAAATAGAGCAGTGTTTCGTGTGTTTGGCAATCTTGATCACAATACTACTTCCTTTCAACCCAAAGGGATAACCATTCATCTCTTCAAGCTTTTGAGATGATGCAAACTTGATCATGAAAGATCTATGTCCATTATACCTAGCAAGCCATTCACAGTTGTTGCCAAGAGCTCAGCGTCCACCTGTTCATTCCATCTTCCACTGCCTAGTCAGGTAGACCAATTCGACCACCCATCACAAGAATCATTACGCTGGCCATCGTCCCCTCCATCTGATTCCACTGCCTCCATCAACAATTTAGACTCCGATCTCCGCCACCCGCCATCGCTGCTTCCACGAATGACCTCCCTTCCATCACCGGAGACACGTACTCCACTGTCTTTGCCCTAGAAATGTGGCCACAATTCCTTCTAATTCCCCTCTCCAATCGAGAACCCCGATAGCTGTGTGGGTAGGTATAATCCCAACCCAGTCTGAAGGTCAACCTTGGCCCTATGCCCCAGCCCGCAATTTTGAACTAGTTCCACGATCCGCTCTCAGTCTTGGCACACCCCATCCATTATGAGCCTTACTGATTTATCCACTGTTTAACACCCCACCACTAGTGTCAAACAGTGGCCTCCACCTGCTCAGCAACGCGTCCCAGAGTCACTCCTCCGCGCCAGTGTCGTCAAGATCCCTTGTGATCTAAGGTGCTACCACCTCTCGATGGCGATCCTACCCTGGCTCCAACAGAAAACTTCCTACAGTCAACTTACATAATATCTAGTGGTGGAAGAGGCGAAGTCCCCATCTTGATCCATTAATTTCTATCACCCCTAGTATTAAATGCTTAACCAGCAACACTCTATTAGCATATGGTGACTTTATAGATATGTTTAAACAGGGAGTACAAGACACCGGGATATGCATTGCTGTGAAGAAGCTTCATCTCATGCCGGCGCTTGATGACGAGGAATTCAAAAATGAGTTTAACAATCTTGTGAGGGTCCGGCATCAAAATACCATACTTTTAGTTGGTTACTGTCATAATACATCACAAGTGCTTGTTGAGCACAATGGAAAACATGTTTCTGCTAGAGTGGAAGAAAGATCTTTATGCTCTGAATACTTGCAAGGAGGAAGCCTTGAGAAGCATCTTTCTAGTATGATTATGCTCTACTTACACTATATTTTGCATGCAAGAACAATGATGCCTAAACTTTACATCTTGGTAAAACTCATTTTGTTTACTTCTATAGATGGACCATGTGTGCTTGCTTGGCACACATGTTACAACATAATTAAAGGGATATGTGAGGGTTTACATTACCTTCACAAAGGACTCGAGTATCCTATTTACCATCTGGAATTAAAACCTACAAAGATTTTGCTCGATAATGACATGATGCCCAAACTTGGAGGTTTTGGTTTCTCTAGACTCTTTGATACAACAGAAACCTTCAGCCCATCAGAAGTTACACGAACAAGGTAGTTTAACAACTATGGTAAGTAATCTGTTTCTTTTATGAAGCTAAAATAAATTCTTTTTTTCTATGCAGTGTATACATGCCACCAGAATACATCAGTAAACAGAAAATCACACCAAAATTTGATGTATTCAGTCTGGGCATTATAATCTTGCAAATAATGGCAGGAAAGGAGAGCTATACCACATGTGCACACATTCCTCCTGAAGAATTTATTCAGAGTGTATGAAAAAACTCTATATTATGAAATTAACAATTTTTACAAATATTAGGTTGTGCAATACATCAAAGCATGCATGATATCGAAATGTTTCAATTCTGCAGGTATATGGATTCTGGGTAAATGGGATGCAGGGCACAGTATCGAAGCAAACTTCACGTGAAGTTAGAACATGCATCGAAATTGCTCTAGAATGTGTGGAGTCCAATCAAGTGAAGAGGCCTACTATAAGTGAGATCATGCAAAGAATGAATAAGATTGATATTGTTGAGTGCACATCTATAGGCGATCTATATAGGACAAAGGAGTTTGCATTCGAGTTCTTAGAACATATTACAGATGGTTTTTCTGAGCAGAACATAGTTGGCCGTGGTGGATATGGAGTTATATACAAGGTATGGTATTGTTTCATCTTCTGACTTCCATACAGACCCTACTGTTAACTACAAGAATGATGTGCCTTAAGAACAGAGATTCTCAACAGGGAGTGCTGGACAATGGAGAAGAGATTGTTGTTAAGAAACTTCATCCATTGTTGTCGATTGATGATGAGCTATTCAAGAAAGAGGTTAATAATCTAATGAGGGTCAAACACAAAAATATTGTAGGGTTAGTTGGCTACTGCCACCATACATCACAAATATTTGCTGAGTACAAAGGAAAACATGTTTCTGCCAGTGTGGTAGAAAGAGCGATTTGTTTCGAATACATGCAGGGTGGAAACCTTGACGATCAACTTTCAGGTACAATTCTGCTCTAGTTGTACTAAGTTATATTTGAATTTCCTACAGCATAATCAACTACATGGGGAGTGGGGCATGGTATATTTACTCACCCTTGTATCCATACAAATGATTCATGCTTCGACTTGGTGTTGTATCTATTTTTACGACTATGTCTTAGAGAAAACATACGTGATAATACTAATACACTTTTTATTCACATGGTAATACTACAATACTTCTTTTTTACTTATACAGTTGAATCCTGCAAACTTGATTGGGACAAATGTTACAAAATAATAAAAGGAATATGTGAGGGTTTACATTACCTTCATGGTGTTGTTACTCCCATGTACCATCTGGACTTAAAACCCGCAAACATTTTGCTGGATAAGAATATGGTGGCAAAAATTGGTGATTTTGGTTTGTCAAGACTCTTTGATACAATGCAAACCTATGTGACGGCATCCCAAGTTATTAACGGAACACGGTGAGTAAATGACTTGAGAATAATTAATCAACTTCATTTCTCGAACTTATGAAATAAATAACGTATATGATGAATTGCAGTGGATACATGCCACCAGAATACATCGACGGACATGTAATCAGTCCAAAGTTTGACGGATTTAGTCTTGGGGTCATAATGATACAAATGATGGCGGGAAAGGAGGGCTACTTTAACTATCCAAACACCCCTCCGAAAGAATTTATTGAGCATGTAAGGAAAAGTATCCATTATTAGAAAATAAATCACACGTATTTTATTGTGCCTCACCCCTCCGTGCAAATTTCTTTTGGCATTATGTTTCAATTATGTAGGTGTGTGAAAAATGGCAAGTGAGGCTTCAGGCAACAATGTCGTCCCATGTATCTGAAGAAGTGATTACATGCATCGAAATAGCACTAAAATGTGTTGATGGTGATCGAACTCGAAGGCCTATGATATCCGAGATTGTGAGTGAATTAAGTAACATTGGTATTGCTAAAAGTTCACAACCAGGTCAGGTACATATCCTTTTCTCCTGTGGATCAATCTCTTTTTCACCATGACTAGCCTTATGTCTTTCGTCATCGTACTTTAGTTCATATGTTCCCCTGCCCTAACCTGAAATTATAAACTGCTCTGCCCAGATTTCCCGAGATACTTTTTCTAGCCTGCAACAGGTGCCACGGATGCAACAAGGAGGACGCCATGCAAATTGCTTGCATTTTTTTTTAGAAAAGGAGGATTACCCCCGGCCTCTGCATCTGGGCAATGCATCCAGCCATTTTATTAATTATTTACAAAGACCTTACAAAGTAGTACATCAGGTAGTCTGAAGTCATCATCTTAGCAACAACTGTCGGTACTCCTATCCACTTGATGAAGGGGTGCCGATAGTCCGAACCTAATACCAAACAGACATCGCACCAAAACCTAACATCTAAAGCCGGAGGCCCCAACCAAGCCACATACTGTGTTTGGGGTACAAACCGGTCCAACGCAATCTCATGTGTCGTCGCCGCCGTCTTCCACCAATCCATCTTCAGAGCAGAAAATAACGCACCGACCTTGTCAGGCCTCTCTGCCATCGACGCCACCATGACGCCAGACAGCGTCTTCCTCCTGCGCGAGTCCATCTTCGCGCATCAGACGCCGAGTCTCCACTGCGCCACGCCGCCGAGATCCGCTGCCATCAATGAGTAAGATGAAGCACCGCTCCACCAAAGAAGCCGTCCACTGGTCCCTCGAGCCCGTGTACACCTCAAGAATGACGCCCCCAAGGGGGAAACGACACCAGAGCGCCGCCGTCATCCGATCTACTGATCTAGGGTTTCCCCCGGAGGTAGCAGATAGAGGCCTGGAGCTTCTCCACGGCGATGCCTTCAAGAAGGCAACAACACAAAAGAGTGCCGCCATCGCCGGTCTTGGCAACAAGCCGAGAATGAGGTTTTCACCCGGATCCGCTCGACGAACCTCCATCAAGCATCGTGTGCACGGGTCGCCACCGATCTGAGCCGCCGCGCAGCGAGCAGGCCGCACCGGCCAGATCAGATCTGTCCGGAGGCCAGACCACTCATGGCGTCGACCCGTCCACCAGGCCCTCCATGCCGCCACCGCCGATCCGAGGTCAGATGGCCCGTTGCCGCAGATTCGCCGCCGCCGAACGCAGCCAACGCCGCAAGGCCGGCCGACGCGCTGCCGCCGGTCAAGGCAGGGACGCTCGCCGCGCCGCCAAGGCCAGATCGGCCGCGCCTTCTCACGCCGCGGGGCTCCGCACCATCCCCATGGCGCAGGAGAGAGGGAGGCCCCTTAAAATTGGGGGAGAATTTCACTTCCCCGGCCTCTGCACCAACTAGGGATGCATACGACCATTTTAGTATGAGTACCAAGATAGACATGGTCCTCAGAATTTTTTTAAATGAGAATCAAGATATTTTTTGATCAGTGGTTTCACCACACACCAAACTTGATCCTCAATAAATGGGGAAAAACCCCTGTGCATCACCTGTCAATTCTAGGAATTGAACTCGGGTCGTTAGGCTGCACAACCGCATGCCAAACCACTGAGCCAAGGCTCTCTTTGCATGTAAATTGCTTGCATTGAGTTAGAAAAAAAATACATTATCATTTTTGCATAATTTAAGAGACCGCATATGGAAGTTGCACCCACTAGGAATTTATCCCGTGATTGCTTACCTATTCTAAAGCCAGTTACTGAACATATCATCGATGCTAGTAGGGGCGACTGCTAAATGCACACCAATTTTTTTCGCATACTAAATTTAAAATACCAGCAATTAGATTTTCACTCTGATGGACTATTGAAGAAAAGACCAATTCGGCCTTTGAGTGCCTGTTTTAAAAGCAACATCGTTCATTTTTTTAGAATGAAGATCATGGACTATCTTATTTAATAATTACATACCTAAGAAACATAAGGTGTGTGTGTGTGTTTGTTGTAGGGATGCAAGATTAAGATGTAGTACAAAATGAACTAAACGCTCCAGACTTTCTTAATGAAGGAGTTGCAGGCCGGAATACATGAAGTGGAGTTTGGCGAACCTCTGCTTATATCCCTAGTGCGTGGATCCCTACATGATTTGACGGTTCCATTGTGGATGCAGTGGGCAAACAAGCTGACTGCTTTGAAGACCTTTTTATTATCCACTAACTTCAAACGTTGGCTGATGCTCTTAGTCGCAGCCATTGCCATGTGTTTCGTATGGGCTCAATTCTGTCCAGGTATCGACGCATCGTAGTCAAACATGATTGCTTGAACGCATGAGCCTGTTAGCCTCAAATGATGTGCGCGAATCTTCAAATTCTGCAGATTCATGGTGCCGAAGCATTACAATGAGAACATAAAGGAACAGATCTTGAAGTGCATCAATGCGTTCATCTAGCTAGGCACCTCCAAAAGGCGACAACAGAGAGAATATATTTGTTACCCGGGAGGTGTTGGTGATTCTCATGTTAAGTTTCTACTGTCAAACAAAGGAAATGGTGATCTTCAGAACCAGTAGAGTCCTAGGGTATCTGTATGTTTTTAGAAGTTCATGTGCCATACATAGTCTGCTGGTTGGCATGAACTTTGAGTGTAGAGAAGTTTTTTTTGTAAAGGTCTAGGAGGAAACAAAGTGTCACCTGTGCAAAAGACATGCATTGACTATTGCAGGAAGGACCGTCAAGACAAGGCTTAAACGACAGAGAAAGAAAAAGAAAAGCCTAAACTAGCAATCTAGTTTACAGGGGAACAATGTTAACAGTTAAGCTCTGAGGATTTTGGAGATGACATTCGTGGTAATTTGGTGCACTTTGGGGATTTTCTGGGATCGACGAAAGATAGGGAAAGAAGGAAGTGTTGGTTAATCTAATCCTATTCTCTGCTTATTTCTTTGCTGTAACATTTATCTGTAAAGAAGTGTGTAACGGGGCCGCTGGTCAGATGTTATATACCAGGGCTAATGTGCATGTGGTCCACGTGCTCACCCTGCTCTGTGATCTGTGTTGTAGACATGGGGTTACTAGCGATGCCGTAGGAAAACGGCGGTGCGGCATCGGCAATGGCTCATCCCATTTGTGGAACTCCCACCAGTGTCTTGACGAGGTGAGTAGCAACTGGAAATAGCAACAACGAAGGCAACCCCACTGAAATGGGAGCTAGAAATCACTGGTGTTTGTGTGCTCTGTTGTAAGACATGCTGCCTGAGAGGTGTTTGCTTAATGGATGCGTCTAGCGGGCGGCCGTTGGCCCGCTAGCACTCCAAAAGGAAAGCCCTCCCCCGATAGCAACAAACACGCGTCAACCCAGCAAACCACACGGTGGACGCGGTCCCCAGGCCATGACATGCCCTTCCCTCCCCTCCAGAAGCTATCACCCCCTGGCCACAAACTTCTTCCCCACGCCCTTACCTGCCCCCACCTTCTTCCTCCCCAGGAAACAATGGTTTCCCAGGTCTGGATCTCCGTCGCCAGAGCTGCCATGGTAGATGAATCAAAGTGAAATAACAGCGGATGTGGAACAATTTGCTGTGATAAAAAAGAAGAAAGAGGGAGTACAGATCAGAACGTACCAGGTAGAACCAACAAGCGTAAAAACAGAGGTGATCCTTTTCTCCTCCTGTTCAGACCCCCCCCCCCCCCCCCATTGACTTCCCTTTCCCCCTCACCAAATTTCTCTTTGCAAAGATAGCTTCTCCATAGTTGAAGAGAGCACAAACAGAGATCAAAAAACGGGGAGATATTGTACCTGTGCAATTTTAACTGATTTTCGTGCAACTACATCATGGCACAAGCCAACATTTATAGCACTGTGTGCAACAAAACGCAGAAAATGTCCAAATATTTAAGAGAGATCACATAGAGAGTCTTATTCCACACATAATGCAGAAGAACCGATGTCCATGTAGCAAAAGAAAAAGAAAAAAAAATGTATGTTGTAGGTACTATGAAATCATAACTACCAACTAGACAAGAATCTGGTTTGCAGGTGTTTTTTTCCTTTGATCTTTCCACAAAGTAGTATATGTGACTTTGCAGCTGAGAATTATGTGCACAAATCTGTAGCAGCTCTTGCACCCCCGTAACCTGCAAAACCTACACATGATGCAAAATAGAAGCCTGAGAAAAAAAGACCAACTCTAGGTTGTATCTGTGCAACTTAACCAGTACTGTGCAATTGACAACACTCCCATATCCAACTTGTGGGGTTTGAATTTCAATAACTGGCATCTTCAAATCATATAAAAATTGAAGATGCCAACTCATATAATTTTAAATTCATTTTGGTTTAGCTAAAAAAATTGTATGCAAAATTCCAAAAAAAACCTTATGCTGGCTGTTGTGCAACTATTTTGTGCAACTGCAAGTACTCATGCATGCAATTCATGTTGCATGTTTGTGCAACTATGTAATGAATTTTGAACTGATGAACATGATGAATTTAGCCTGTCTGAACACAAGAAATGGAAAAATAGTGAATTTTAAAAGATTATGATCTTCCAAATAAGTAGTGCAACTACATTCAAGTGCATGTGCAAACCTAGAAAATCAGATGCATATGAACACATGAGGATGCCAACTGCTGAATGGTTCTTGTGCAACTAAAGAAGTTGAAGATGCCAACTCATGTGACATTGTTGTGCAACTATTAAAAAAAGTTGGGGATGCCAACTCCTGATTGGTTCTTGTGCAACTAAAATAGTTGAGGATGCCTGTTATGGCCGGGGTTAGCCGAAGGTAATGACGAAGGAGGGGCAAGGTCTTAGCCTGGCACTGGTACAACGAGCTGCTATACAAACGGTTTTTAACCCCTTTCCGTGACACAATTTTAAACCGTCGTCTTGCCTGTGTGTGTGATAGGGGGGGTCCTTCCCACACGACCCAGAAACCGTCGGGGATAGGTCCTCCGGTCACACACGCTGGGCAAAATGAGCTCGTGTGCGATCGGGCGAGCCATCGCATACAATTATACAGGCCCAATCGTTTCCGTTCGTATGTACATCCCACACAGTGAATCCCAGACAAACGTTTCCGTTCGTATATACATCCCACATAGTGAATCCCAGACAAATGTTTCCGTTTGTATGTACATCCCACACAGTGAATCCCAGCCAACCGTTTTCGTTCGTATGCACATCCCACACAGTGAATCCCAGACAAACGTTTCCATTCGTATCTACATCACACACAGTTTTCTGTATAGCCTCGTCTGTGATGGTCTAACGATCACACACGCTCTGCCTCCATAAACCATTTGCGTTATTCAAGTATATCACACACGCTTTTGTTGCTAGAACCGTTTGTAAAGTTCCATGACCCATTTAGCAGGTTTATTAATTTACTATTAATAATTCCAGTATTAAGCAAAATCACATTTCATATCAAACAGATGTTTGCCAATTTCATATCAGGCACATAAATATATTATAACATCACAGTACGATAGGTACGTGAAAACATCACAGTACAACATATAGCTAGTTCACCTTCATAAGCACAATATTAGAACAATATATTCATTTCCCTAATCGATTGATGCATGATCAGCCAAATTAGTCTTCTCCACCTCTGCTTTCAGTTCAGTAAGAACCTATTTTTCACTGACCAACTGGGAAAGTGCCTCCTCCTTCACAAACACCATCTTAGCAAAGTCTAATTTAAAAAATCTGAGCTCATTCTCCATCTTCCTCTTTTTTTCCAGTACCTTGAAATATTCTTCAGCGTTGACAACATTTTCTCTAAGTCTATCTCTATTCTCTTCCTCAAACATGCTCCAGAGCTTTGATAGGCACATCTTCAAAGACGATGGCCACTCTTGATCAACCCACTCCAGGTAAGAACACTTCCGTTCATCCTATAATATTTAAAACTAAATCAGTTACAGTTGTAGGGAAAATGTGTTTCTAGCAACATAGAAAATCACCACATACATATTTTGAAAAACTGCAGAAACACGTTTATTATGACATATCTTCTCAAAAAGTTCAATGTGCAAATGAATTAATTGCTACGGAGACAACAACCAAATTCAGGAACATCACAAGCTATAATTAAGTTCTTAGTCAGGTACTATAATAACAAATTGACCATTTTATGAGGAAGCTAAATATAACTGCAACTGCACAGCGACAGTGTTTCAATGCCATCAAATTAATACTAACAAGTATGTACATGCACAAATTTAATAACATAGAATTAATACCAATAAAGGCCCTCCACTGTGTAGGCCAAAACCGGTGTCAAATCAACTGTTGCTACATTTGGCACCGGTATGCTGCACTGCCGAGTCGTTGCCAGAGAAAAAATTCAGGGAACCGGAGCACCTAGTTGCTCCGATGCCCAGTTCCTTCCTGCCATAAAGTATTAGTATTTTATTGCTTGGTTGCTCGGATGTGTGGAGCAAAGTTGGGTGCACAAACTGCTGAAATGGTGCCAAATAATTTTCTCAGGGCATCGCTGATGAGATGGCAACATTTTTAGATACTAGGTAGAAACTTTGACAGTGTCTTAATCACATCCCTATTAACATAGCACAGTGACAGTGTCTGAATCACATCTAACAAATGATTTGTAACAACGAAAGTGGGGCTAACCTTCTCTACACATGCCAGAAACTTCCTTCCACTGTTCACAGATTGAAAAGCCACTAACTTCACGCATGGAGATTGATGGTGACAACGAGCAGGCAGATCTTCAGCTACCCCATTCCATTCCTTGCAAGTGATGGTCCTAGGGAGCTACAAGAGGAACAAATGGCACAAATCGGTCTCTGGGTTAAAATCCTTTATTACAAATCAGAACCCTAAGCCTAGGGGGGCGAGAGAGAGGAGAGAGGCATACCCGGCTGGTGACATACTCGTCCGAGGAGGAGGAACCGCTGGAGAGGTCTGATGACCCACAAGTATAGGGGATCAATCGTAGTCCTTTCGATAAGTAAGAGTGTCGAACCCAACGAGGAGCAGAAGGAAATGACAAGCGGTTTTCAGAAAGGTATTTTCTGCAAGCACTGAAATTATCGGTAACGAGTAGTTTGATAGCAAGATAAATTGTAACAAGTGACAAATAGTAAAGGTAACAAAGAGTGCAGCAAGGTAGCCCAATCCTTTTGTTGCAAAGGACAGGCCGGAACAATCTCTTATAATAAGCAAAGTGTTCTCGAGGACACATGGGAATTTCATCTAGTCACTTTCATCATGTTGGTTTGATTTGCGTTCGCTACTTTGATAATTTGATATGTGGGTGGACCGGTGCTTGGGTGCTGTTCTTACTTGAACAAGCCTCCCACTTATGATTAACCCCTCTCGCAAGCATCCGCAACTACGAAAGAAGAATTAAGATAAATCTAACCATAGCATTAAACATATGGATCCAAATCAGCCCCTTACGGAATAGCGCATAAACTAGGGTTTAAGCTTCTGTCACTCTAGCAACCCATCATCTAATTACTACTCCACAATGCATTCCCTTAGGCCCAAAGATGGTGAAGTGCCATGTAGTCGACGTTCACATCACACCACTAAGAGAATCAACAACATACATATCATCAAAATATCGAACGAATACCAAATTCACATGATTACTTATGACAAGACTTCTCCCATGTCCTCAAGAACAAAAGTAACTACTCACAAATCATATTCATGTTCAAGATCAGAGGGGTATTGAATAGCATAATGGATCTGAACATATAATCTTCCACCAAGTAAACCAACTAGCATCAAGTACAAGATGTAATCAACACTACTACCAACCCACAGGTACCAATCTGATATTTTAAGACAAAGATTGAATACAAGAGATGACCTAGGGTTTGAGATGAGATGGTGCTAGTGAAGATGTTGATAAAGATTGGTCCTCCCACGATGAGAGAATCGTTGGTGATGACGATGGCTCCGATTTCCCCCTTCCGGAGGGAAGTATCCCGGTGGAATCGCTCCGCCGGAGAGCAAAAGTGCTTCTGCCCAAGTTCCGCCTCGAGACGGCGGCGCTCCGTCCCAAAAGCCTTCTCCTTATTTTTCCTAGGGCAAATGGGCTTATATACCAGAAAATGGGCACCGGAGGCTGTCCAGGGGCCCCACAAGCCACCAGGGCGCGCCTGGGGGGGGGTGGCGCGCCCTGGTGCCTCGTGGGCACCTGGGTGGCCCCCTCTGGTACTTCTTTTCTCCAATATTTTTTATTTATTCCAAAATAAATCTCAGTGAAATTTCAGCTCATTTGGAGATGTGCAGAATAGGTATATCTGACATAGCTTTTTCAGGTCCAGAATTCCAGCTGCCGGCAATCTCCCTCCTTATGTAAATCTTGCATATTAAGAGAGAAAAGGCATTAGAATTGCTCCACAAAGTGTTATATTTATTAAAAACACTATAAATAACAGTAGGAAAACATGATGCAAAATGGACGTATCAACTCCTCCAAGCTTAGACCTCGCTTGTCCTCAAGCGAAAGCCGATATCGATAATCATGTCCACATGTTTAGAGAGAGAGAGGTGTCGATAAAAACAAAATACGGACATAGTAGCATCATGATCATTATTATAACAGCAATATTCATTATCATAGAACTTCTCATGAGCAAGTAACAATTCATCACAACAACGAAGTATAAGACATAAACTTTCTTGAAAACTAACAAACTATGTTCTTAGTCAACAATGCAATTGCAATTCATCATATTTTCAGGAAGGGTCTCATGTAGGAGCTTTTTAGCAAGTCCACATACTCAACCATCATTTAGTCTTCTATGATTGCTAACACTCACAACATATATATGGAGCAAAAAGTTTCAGCCAGACACATAGAAAGATAGGGGCTTATAATTTCGCCTCCCAACTTATTCACCTCAAGGGTAATGTCAACAATAATAACTCATGATCACTCATATCCAACTAGATATATGTGCCTAGATCTTTCCGCACCACATGATGCTTGCAAAAGAGAAAAATAAAATGGAACAGAGGAGAGCACTATTGACTCTTGCATAAAAAGTAAATACATAAAAGT
The DNA here is from genome assembly GCA_039707655.1 of Elymus sibiricus. Lineage (NCBI taxonomy): Eukaryota > Viridiplantae > Streptophyta > Magnoliopsida > Poales > Poaceae > Elymus > Elymus sibiricus. The sequence continues at coordinate 16,815,276 of CM077676.1, forward strand.
AAAAGATAGGCCCTTCGCAGAGGGAAGCAGAGGTTGTCATGCGCTTTTTGTTGATGGATGCACAAGCTCTTAATGCAAAGGAACATCACTTTATATTGCCCCTTGTGATAGCAACCTTTATTATGCAGTCCGTCGCTTTTATTTCTTTACCATCACAAGTTCGTACAAAGCTTATTTTCCCTTACAATAAAAGTTCATACATATTTAGAGGCAATTTTTATTGCTTTTTGCACCGATGACAACTTACTTGAAGGATCTTATTCAATCCGTAGGTAGATATAGTGGACTCTCATGACATGAAACTGGGTTTAATGGTTTTTGGATGCACAAGTAGTATCTCTACTTGGTGCGGATTTTTGGCTAGCAAAGATATTGAGCAAGCACCACATGTTGGAGGATCTATGACAATATAACTTCTATGTGAATATAAGCAAACATAATTCATTATGTTGTCTTCCTTGTCCAACATCAACAATTTGACATAAAATACTCAATGAGGGCTCACAATCATAAAAGATGTCCAAGATAGTGTATTTGCATGTGAATCTTCTCTTCCCTTATTAATTTTTTCATGAATTGCATCATTGACCAATGCTATGCTTGTTAACTTTCAATAAATTTTACCACTTATACTTTTCTTTATGTAATGTCATTACTTTCCATAAGATTAGCATATGATCTTTTTCATTATTTTCATTGCTAGGATTGAAACATAAAAGTAAAGAAGCAAAAACTCAAACTACTCTTTATTATATAACTCTCAACTCAATTACATAGATAGATAGATCACGTAACTAGCACTCGAAAATAGATCATACTAAACTTTATTCAACTAAATCACGAAATAACTAAGGATCGAACTAAAAATAGGTAAAGATAATAAAAGTGATGGTGATACGATACCGGGGCACCTCCCCCAAGCTTGGCACAAGCCAAGGGGAGTGCCCATACCCATGTACTCAAATTTCTTTCTTCGGTGATGGTGGTGATGATGAAGTGGCGGGCTTGTCCTTCATGGCATTAATTAGTATCTCCTTTAGGCTCTGAATTTCCCGAAGTACATGCTGTATCATCTCTGTATTCTTTTGGACTTCGGCCATAATATGCTTATTCTCTGGCCCCCAAGCATTCTTTCCTGCACCACTTTCACTTGGACGAGAGATGTCCCAATTGGAGGGTATGTGCATACGGGGAGTATTTTCGACCCCATAATTGTGAACCAAATTATGAAAGTTGTTCCGATGTAACCTGTGTAAGGGCCTCCTTGGGGGAAGCCCTTCTTGTAGCTCTGGACTCCCATGGCTTGTAGTGCTTCTCATGGCTTGATGAGGATTTGGAATTGCGGAGATGCCGGTAAGAGTGCCCCTCTCGGAAGCCGGAGGGTGGACCTCAAGTGGATCTCCATCACCTTCTTCCATGGTAACCTCTCCTTCCTCCTCCCTCCTGAGCTCCATCTACAACAACCAAGCATCGTCTCCCATGTTGTTGGAAGAAGAGGAAGACATGGTGCCTGGCCTAGAAATCTGACAAAAAATAGCACGAAACAACAACAGAGGATATTTCTGCGATACGGTGATCAAAACGTCCGGGAGTATATATAAAGAATTTTATCTTGCGAAACAAGTATTCCAGAAGAAAACGGAGTCGGGAAGGCTCACGAGGGGCCCACGAGCCACCAGGGCGCGCCTGGGGGGGGGGGTGGCGCGCCCTGGTGCCTCGTGTGCACCTCGTGGGTCCCCTCGGCTGTTTCTTATTTTTGTATTTTTTCTAATATTCCAAAACTGACAGAAAGTATTTTTATGGAATTTTTGGAGTCGGTTTACTTACCGTATCACGTACCTCTTCCTTTTCAGGGTTCTGGAGTGTTCTGGAAGGTCTCTCTTATGTATTCCTCCGGTGTCATAGTTTGAATAATGTTAGTCTCAACATTAATATGTGTACCTGAGATGTAATGCTTAATTCTTTGCCCATTGACCACCTTCGGATTAGTGCCTTCGGCGTTATTGATCTTAATGGCTCCAGAGCGATAAACTTCCTCAATGATATACGGTCCTTCCCATTTAGAGAGAAGTTTTCCTGCAAAAAATCTAAAACGAGAATTGTACAATAGAACATACTCACCCACTTTGAATTCCCGTTTTTGAATTCTTTTATCATGCCATATTTTAACTTTTTCTTTAAACAATTTGGCATTTTCATAAGCTTGGGTTCTCCATTCATCTAGCGAGCTAATATCAAATAACCTCTTTTCACCGGCAAGTTTAAAATCATAATTGAGTTCTTTAATTGCCCAATACGCTTTATGTTCTAACTCAAGAGGTAAATGACATGCTTTTCCATAAACCATTTTATAAGGAGACATACCCATAGGATTTTTATAAGCAGTTCTATAAGCCCATAATGCATCGTCAAGTTTCTTAGACCAAATCTTTCTAGATCTATTGACGGTTTTTTTTGCAAAATTAACTTTATTTCTCTATTGCTCAATTCAACTTGACCACTAGATTTAGGGTGATAGGGAGATGCAATTCTATGGTTGACATCATATTTAGCAAGAAGTTTACGGAGTGCACCATGAATAAAATGTGAACCACCATCAGTCATTAAATATCTAGGGACTCCGAACCTCGGGAAAAAAATTTCTTTAAGCATTTTAATAGAAGTGTTATGATCAGCACTACTTGTTGAAATAGCTTCTACCCACTTAGTAACGTAATCAACAGCAACTAAAATATGTGTATACCCATTAGAGGAAGGAAAAGGTCCCATATAATCAAATCCCCAAACATCAAATGGTTCAATAACAAGTGAATAATTCATAGGCATTTCCTGACGTCTACTAATATTACCAATTCTTTGACATTCATCACAAGATAAGACAAACTTACGAGCATCCTTGAAAAGAGTAGGCCAATAAAACCAGATTGTAGCATGGTGTCCTCCGTAAGCCTCGGAATGACACTTCCGTAGTATTTGTTCCTGTTCATGCTCGGGTATACAAAGTCTAATAATACCATCCACTCCTTCTTTATAAAGATGTGGGTCATCCCAGAAGTAATGTCTTAAATCAAAGAAGAACTTTTTCTTTTGTTGGTATGCGAAACTAGGTGGTATAAATTAAGCAACAATATAATTAGCATAGTCTGCATACCAAGGAGTATTACGAGAAGCATTTATGACAGCTAATTGTTCATCAGCAAAATCATCATTAATAGGAAGTGGGTCATCAAGAACATTTTCCATTCTAGACAAATTATCAGCTACGGTGTTCTCAGCTCCCTTCCTATCAATAATGTGCAAGTCAAATTCTTGTAGCAGTAGAACCCACCTAATGAGTCTAGGTTTAGCATTTTTCTTTTCCATAAGGTACTTAATAGCAGCATGATCGGTGTGAACAATTACTTTAGAATCAATTATGTAAGATCTGAATTTATCACATGCAAACACAACTGCTAGAAATTGTTTTTCAGTAGTAGCATAATTTCTTTGAGCACTGTCTAGAGTTTTACTAGCATAATGGATAACATTTAATTTCTTATCAACTCTCTGTCCTAGAACAGCACCAACAACATAATCACTAGCATCACACATAATTTCAAAAGGCAAGTTCCAATCAGGTGGTTGAACAATAGGTGCAGAGGTTAAGGCTTTCTTAAGTGTTTCAAAGGCTTCTACACAATCATCATCAAAAACAAATGGAAAATCTTTTTGCAAGAGATTAGTAAGAGGCCTAGAAATTTTAGAGAAGTCTTTAATAAACCTCCTATAGAAACCAGCATGACCAAGGAAACTTCTTATACCTCTAATATCTTTAGGACATGGCATTTTCTCAATTGCATCAACTTTAGCCTTATCTACTTCAATACCTCGTTCAGAAATTTTATGCCCCGAGACAATACCTTCATTCACCATAAAGTGGCACTTCTCCCAATTCAAGACAAGATTAGTTTGTTCACATCTCTGCAAAACTCGATCAAGGTTGCTTAAGCAATCATCAAAAGAAGTTCCGTAAACGGAAAAATCATCCATGAAAACCTCAACAATCTTTTCACAAAAGTCAGAGAATATAGCAGCCATACATCTTTGAATGGTAGCAGGTGCATTTCATAAACCAAAAGGCATACGTCTATAAGCATAAGTTCCAAAAGGACAAGTAAAGGTGGTTTTCTCTTGGTCGGCTTGTGATACAGGTATTTGAGAGAAACCAGAATATCCATCAAGAAAGCAAAAGTGTGTATGCTTGGACAATCTTTCTAACATTTGATCAATAAAAGGTAAGGGGTAATGATCCTTTCTAGTAGCTTTGTTTAATTTTCTAAAATCAATTACCATCCTATAACCAGTTACAATTCTTTGTGGAATGAGTTCATTTTTATCGTTAGGAACAACAGTAATGCCTCCTTTCTTAGGGACACAATGAACGGGACTTACCCATCTACTATCAGCTATGGGATAGATTATACTTGCTTCCAGAAGGTTTAATATTTCAGTTCTTACCACCTCCTTCATCTTAGGATTTAATCGTCGTTGGTGGTCGACAACTGGTTTAGCATCAGGCTCCATATTAATTTTGTGCTGACATAGAGTGGGACTAATGCCCTTAAGATCATCAAGAGTATATCCAATAGTAGCACGGTGCTTCCTCAGAGTTTTTAGTAATCTCTTTTCTTCATGCTCTGAAAGGTTAGCACTAATAATAACAGGATATATCTTATTTTCATCTAGATAAGCATATTTCAATGTATCAGGAAATTGTTTCAGTTCAAATACAGGGTCACCCTTAGGTGGAGGAGGACCTCCAAGAGTTTCAACAGGCAAATTGTGTTTAAGGATAGGTGGTTGATCAAAGAACATCTTATCTATTTCATTTCTTTCATTCATGTGCATATCATTTTCATGGTATAGCAAATATTGTTCTAACGGATCAGTAGGAGGTACGGCAATAGAAGCAAGACCAATAATTTCATCTTTACTAGGCAATTCTTTATCATGAGCTTGTCTACGAAAGTTGGAGAAATTAAACTCATGAGATATACCAGCAAAATTAACACTAACAATTTCTTTAGCGCAATCAATCTTAGCATTATCAGTGTTCAAGAAAGGTCTACCAAATATAATGGGACAAAAATTATCTTGTGGAGAACCGTGGACTAGAAAATCAGTAGGGTATTTTATTTTTCCACACAAGACTTCAACATCTCTAACGATCCCAAGCGGCGTAATGGTATCTCTGTTTGCAAGATTAATAGCAACATCAATGTCCTCTATTTCAATAGGTGCAACATCATTCATAATTTCTTGATATAAGGTAAACGGGATAGCACTCACACTAGCACCCAAATCACATAAGCCATGATAACAATGATCTCCTATTTTAACAGGGACAACAGGCATGCCTACTACTGGTCTATTTTTATCTTTAGGGTCTGGTTTAGCAATTCTAGCTGCTTCATCACAGAAGTAAATGCTACTTGTAGCTTGCGTTAGTATTTCCCCGAAGAGGAAGGGATAATGCAGCACAGTAGAGATAAGTATTTCCCTCAATTATGAAACCAAGGTTATCGAACCAGTAGGAGAATCACAAAACACCTAGTAAGCAGTACCTGCACACAAACAACAAATCCTTGCACCCAACGCTAACAAGGGGTTGTCAATCCCTTGGCGGTAAGATTGCAAGAGTAAATTGTATTTGATAGATTGACAGATTGCAGCAAAAATACTAAATAAAATAAATAAAAGAAAATGGCAGCAATATTTTTAGGGTTTTAGTAATATGATTTTGATAGACCCGGGGGCCATAGATTTCACTAGAGGCTTCTCTCGAGAAAATAGCATACGGTGGGTAGACAAATTACTGTTGGGCAATTGATAGAAAAGCAAATAATCATGACGATATCCAAGGCAATGATCATGTATATAGGCATCACGTCCAAGATTAGTAGACCGACTCCTGCCTGCATCTACTACTATTACTCCACACATCGATGGGCTATCCAGCATGCATCTAGTGTATTAAGTCCAATAGAACGGAGTAATGCCTTAAGAACGATGACATGATGTAGACAAGACAAACTCACGAATTAATAAACCCAATGAATAGATCCCATATTTTTACCCTTAGTAGCAATGATACATACGTGTCATGTCCCTTTCTGTCACTGGGATTGAGCACCGCAAGATCGTACCCACTACAAAGCACCTCTTCCCATGGCAAGATAAATCAACTCAGTTGGCCAAACCAAATCAATAGATCGGAGAAGAAATATGAGGCTATAATAATCATGCATAAAAGAGATCAGAGAAGACTCAAATAATTTCATGGATAATCTGATCATAAACTCACAATTCATCGGATCCCAACAAACACACCGCAAAGAAAGATTACATCGGATAGATCTCCAAGAACATCAAGGAGAACATTGTATTGAACAGCAAAAAGAGAGAAGAAGCCATCTAGCTACTGCCTATGGACCCGAAGGTCTGTGGTGAACTACTCACGCATCATCGGAGAGGCAGCAAGGATGATGTAGAGCCCCTCCGTGATCGATTCCCCCTCCGGCAGATTACCGGAGAAGGACCCCAGATGGGATCTCTCTGGAACAGAAGCTTGCGGCGGCATAAAAAGTATTTCGTGGACTCTCCTGAGGGTTTCTGATTTTTCTGAAATTTATAGTGCTGGAATTAGGTCAAACGGGGCTTGGTGGGGCCCACGAGGCACCAGGGCGCGCTTGCCCCCCCCCAGGCGCGCCCTGGTGGCTCGTGGGGCCCACCAAGGTATTCTGGCCTCCCCTCGAAGCTTTTGGTATTGTTCTTCCCCAAGAAAAAATCTCCAAAAAGTTTCACTGTATTTGGACTTCCTTTGATATTGATTTTCTGTGAAACAAAAACAGGGCAGAAAACAGCAATTGGCACTAGGGACTAGGTTAATAGGTTAGTCTCCAAAAATGATATAAAATTGCTATAAATGATTATAAAAACATCCAAGATTGATATTATAATAGCATGGAACAATCAAAAATTATAGATACGTTGGAGACGTATCAGCATCCCCAAGCTTAATTCCTGCTCGTCCTCGAGTAGGTAAATGATAAAAACAGAATTTTTGATGTGGAATGCTGCCTAACATATTTATCACATATTCTTTTCTTTTTGTAGCATGGACATTGGACTTATATGATTCAAAACAATAGTCTATAATTTGACATGAAAACATAGATACTCAAGCATACTAACAAGCAACCATGTCTTTCAAAATATCAACGCTAAAGAAAGTTATCCCTAGCCCATTATGCTCAATCATTGATCCATTCATGAAACACACTCAAATATTTGCTACAACCAATGCACAAGTATGACAATAGTGTTCTCTAGTTGGTGCTTTTGTAAGAGAAGATGGAGACTCAAGAAAAATAAAAATTGCATAAAAGTAAATAGATAGGCCATTCGCAGAGGGAAGTAGAGATTTGTCAAATGTGCCAGATCTCAAAGCTGAAATTAAAGAGATAAAAATATTTTGGGAGGCATGCTTTTTCTGTCAACGAAAACGAATGAGAATTCCCAATATCTTCCATGCTACATACATCATAGGCGGTTCCCAAACAGAAAATAAAGTTTATTCCTTTCCACCAATTCTTTCACAATCCATGGCTAGCCGTATCCACGGGTGCCCTCCATACCATCACTTTCCAAGGAATTTATTATTGTGATCACATAAGATTTTTCATTTCATTTCATTTCACAATTCGGGACTGGGCATCCCTATTACCGCCACACTCTCATGCAATGACAAGTGAATAAACACTCATCTTGAGAATAACACACCTAGCATGGAAGATATTGGCTACCCCCTTCCGCTTCATGAGCGGTACGGGCACACAAAACAGAAAAAATATTTTGAAAATTAGAGTTGGCACACGCAAATTTACTTGGAACGGCATTGGAATACCGCATATAGGTAGATATAGTGGACTCATATGGCAAAACTTTTTTTAAGGATTTTGGATGCACAACTAGTATTTCCGCTTAGTACAAATGAAGGCTAGCAAAAGATTGAGAAGCAACCAACCAAAAAACGAAAACGGTCATAAACATGCATTGAACATAACTAACACCGAATAATGCACCATAGTAGGATATAACTTCATTGCATAACTATTGACTTAACGTGCTTGCATAGGGAATCACAAACCTTAACACCAATATTCTTACTTAAGCACAATTACTCACTAACATGGCATCACATATCATCATTTCCATATCGCAAAACTATTGCAAGGAATCACACTTGTCATATCCAATGATCTATATGAAAGTTTTTATCTATATCCCTCTTGAATATTCATCACTTTGGGACCAATGGCATAACATGTGCAAATTACCGTTACTATCATCATCTCTCAAAAAGATTTAAGTGAAGCATGAGAGTGCAAATATTTCTTCAAAATTTCAATCTTAGCAATTCTCAAAATAATATAAGTGAAGCATGAGAATTCATTTCTTCAAAATTTCAATCAAGTCAATTCTCAAAATGATATAGGTGAAGCATGAGAATTTATTTCTACAAAATTTCAATCAACTCTCAAAATAATATAGGTGAAGCATGAGAGTTTATTTCTTCAAAATTTCAGCCACCGCCGTGCTCAAAAAGATTTAAGTGAAGCACTAGAGCAACTGCCTAGCTCAAAAAATTTAAGTGAAGCACATAGAGTACTCTACAAATTATGATGATAACATGTGGCTCTCTCAAAATAGGTGTGTGCAGCAAAGATGATTGTGACAAGCTAAAAAGCAAATAAAGCAAAGACTCATATCATACAAGACGCTCCAAGCAAAACACATATCATGTGATGAATAAAAATATAGCTCCAAGTAAAATTACCGATGGTCGGTAGAATAAAGAGGGGATGCCTTCCGGGGGATCCCCAAGCTTAGACGCTTGAGTCTTCCTTGAATATTACCTTGGGGTGCCTCGGGCATCCCCAAGCTTAGGCTTTTGCTACTCCGTATTCCTTCATCCATCGTGATCTCACCCAAAACTTGAAAACTTCAATCACACAAAACTCAACAAAACCTTCGTGAGATCCGTTAGTATAACAAAACAAATCACTACTATAAGTACTGTTGCAAACCCATTCATATTTTATTTTTGCATTAAACCTACTGTACTCTAACTTCACCATGGCTTATACCCCCCGATATAATCCATAGATTCATCAAAACAAGCAAGTAGTGCATCAAAAACAGAATCTGTCAAAAACAGAACAGTCTGTAGAGATCTGAATTATGGTCATACTTCTGTAACTCTAACAATTCTGAAAAATTAGGGCAACGTGGAAAATTCATATACCAATACTGTGTAAAAAATTCAGAACGTTCTTACGTAACAGTGAAAAAACAAAATTCTAGCATTGGACGCAAAACTTTCTGTTTTCAAACAGAATCAATTATACTATCTTCCAAATCATCCTAAAGGCTTTACTTGGCACAAACACTAATTAAAAACATAAAAACACTATCATACCAGTAGCATGACAGTAAAAACACACCATAACAGAAACTTATAACAAAAATTTATTTTATTCATTGGGTTGCCTCCCAACAAGCGCTATTGTTTTATGGCCCTAGCTAGGCATAATGCATAATTTCAAGTATTGTCATCTTTCAAGTTGATTCCATAAGTGGCCCTCATAATTGATTCATATGGTGCTTTAATTCTTTTCCTAGGGAAGTGCTCCATACCTTTCTTTAATGGAAACTGAAATTTTATATTCCTTTCTTTCATATCAATAACGGCACCTATAGTTCGTAAGAACGGTCTACCAAGTATTATAGGGCAAGAAGAATTGCATTCAATATCAAGAACAATAAAATCAACAGGCACATAATTTCTATTTGCAAGAATAAGCACATCATTAATTCTTCCCAAAGGCTTTTTAATAGTAGAATCCGCAAGATGCAAATTAAGGGAACATTCATCTATATTGGTAAAACCTAGCACATCACATAGAAATTTTGGAATTGTGGAAACGCTAGACCCAAATCACATAAAGCGTTGCACTCATAATTTTTAATTTTAACTTTAATGGTGGGTTCCCATTCATCATATAATTTTCTAGGAATTGAAATCTCTAGTTCAAGCTTTTCTTCTAACGCTTTCATCATTGCTTCCACTATATGTTTAGTAAAAGCTTTGTTTTGCTCATAAGCGTTGGGTGAATTTAACATGGATTGCAACAAACAAATACACTCAATCAAAGAACAATTATCATAATTAAAATCTTTGTAATCCAAAATAGTGGGCACATCACTATTTAAAGTTTTTACCTCTCCAAACCCACTTTTAGTAATTTTCTTATCAAGATTTTCACCCTCCGAATTATGGGGACGCTCTTTAGCTAAAGTTGACTCTTCTTCAGTCCCTTTTTCATCAAGTTTAATATTGCTAAATAAATAATCAATATATGAAACACCAATCATTTTAATATCCATCATTACTACGATAGAAACCGGGAGGAATCGCTTTTTCTAAAAATTCTCGTTTAGCTCTTAGCATGGCGGTTCTTTTCTTACTCTCATCCATGGAAACATATAAAGCTTTGATTGATTCACTAATATCAATTTTAGGTGGCAAAATTTTATTCTTAAGATTTTCCACATCATGAATAACTCTATCAATGCTCCTAGACATATCATCAATTTTACTCAATTTTTCTTCTATCGTAGTGTTGAAAACTTTTTGAGCATTAATAAATTCTTTAATATTACTTTCAAGATCAGAAGGTATCCTATTGTTATTGTAGGAATTACCATAAGGATTGCCATAATTATTAGAGGAATTTCTAGGAAACGGTCTAGCATTGAAATTACTTCTATAAGCATTACTATTAAAATTGTTTCGTGAGACAAAATTCACATCTACGGGATCATTATTTTGCTCAATCAAAGTAGACAATGGCACATCATTAGGATCAATAGGAGAATTTTTACTAGCAACCAATTTCATAAGAGCATCAACTTTATCACTCAAAATATTAATTTCTTCAACGGAATTCACCTTTTTACTAGTAGGAGTTCTTTCAGTATGCCATTGTGAATAATTTGCCATAATATTATCAAGCAATTTAGCAGCTTCACCCAAAGTAATTTCCATAAATGTACCACCCGCGGCGGAATCTAAAAGATTTCTAGGGACAAAATTTTTTGTATGATCATCCATAAATTTAAACCATGAGTAGGGCAATTTCTTATCATTAATTTCATCCTCTCCCAAGATTGGCCAACATGTTCATGATCAAGTTGCTTAAAATTCATAATTTGATTTCTTAGAGAAATAATTTTCGCGGGAGGAAAATACTTAGTAATAAAAGCATCTTTACACCTATCCCAAGAATCGATACTATTTCGTGGTAAAGATGAAAACCAAATTTTAGCACGATCCCGCAATGAGAACGGGAATAATTTTAATTTCACAATATCATTATCCACATCTTTTTTCTTTCGCATGTCACACAATTCTACAAAAGTATTAAGATGGGATGCGGCATCTTCATTAGGACTACCGGAAAATTGATCTTTCATAACAAGATTTAGCAAAGCGGCATTAATATCACAAGTCTCCGCACTAGCGGCGGGAGGAGCAATCGGAGTACTAATAAAATCATTATTATTATTATTGGAAAAATTACATAATTTGGTATTTTCTTGAGACATCGTGACTACGCAAATAGAATAGTAAACAAGCAAACAAGCAAATGAGAAAAAAGGCAAAAAGGCAAACGGAAAATATTTTTGTATTTTTGTAAAAATGTTTTAGAAGTGGGGGAGATGAAAACGAGAGGCAAATGGCAATTAAAGTAAATGCAAGGAGATGAGAGTTTGTGCAAAGGTACTTGATAAATGTTGATGATGTCTCCCCGGCAACGGCGCCAGAAATTGGCAAGTTGACCAGAGACGGTGTTGAAGTGAGACGGTGTTGACGTGACTTCTCCCCGGCAACGGCGCCAGAAATTCTTCCTTCTACTTGTAGCTTGCGTTGGTATTATCCCGAAGAGGAAGGGATGATGCAGCACAGTAGAGATAAGTATTTCCCTCAATTATGAAACCAAGGTTATCGAAGCAGTAGGAGAATCACACAACACCTAGTAAGCAGTACCTACACACAAACAACAAATCCTTGCACCCAACGCTAACAAGGGGTTGTCAATCCCTTGGCGGTAAGATTGCAAGATTAAATTGTATTTGATAGATTGATAGATTGCAGCAAAAATCCTAAATAAAATAAATAAAAGAAAATGGCAGCAATATTTTAAGGGTTTTAGTAATATGATTTTGATAGACCCGGGGGCCATAGATTTCACTAGAGGCTTTCTCTCGAGAAAATAGCATACGGTGGGTAGACAAGTTACTGTTGGGCAGTTGATAGAAAAGCAAATAATCATGACGATATCCAAGGCAATGATCATGTATATAGGCATCACGTCCAAGATTAGTAGATCGACTCCTGCCGGCATCTACTACTATTACTCCACACATCGATGGGCTATCCAGCATGCATCTAGTGTATTAAGTCCAATAGAACGGAGTAATGCCTTAAGAACGATGACATGATGTAGACAAGAAAAACTCACGAATTAATAAACCCAATGAATAGATCCCATCTTTTTACCCTCAGTAGCAATGATACATACGTGTCATGTCCCTTTCTGTCACTGGGATTGAGCACCGCAAGATCGAACCCACTACAAAGCACCTCTTCCCATGGCAAGATAAATCAACTCAGTTGGCCAAACCATATCAATAGATCGGAGAAGAAATACGAGGCTATAATAATCATGCATAAAAGATATCAGAGAAGACTCAAATAATTTCATGGATAATCTGATCATAAAATCACAATTCATCGGATCCCAACAAACACACCGCAAAGAAAGATTACATCGGATAGATCTCCAAGAACATCAAGGAGAACATTGTATTGAACATCAAAAAGAGAGAAGAAGCCATCTAGCTACTGCCTATGGACCCGAAGGTCTGTGGTGAACTACTCACGCATCATCGGAGAGGCAGCAAGGATGATGTAGAGCCCCTCCGTGATCGATTCCCCCTCCGGCAGATTACCGGAGAAGGACCCCAGATGGGATCTCTCTGGAACAGAAGCTTGCGGCGGCATAAAAAGTATTTCGTGGACTCTCCTGAGGGTTTCTGATTTTTCTGAAATTTATAGTGCTGGAATTAGGTCAAACGGGGCTTGGTGGGGCCCACGAGGCAGCAGGGCGCGCTTGCCCCCCCCAGGCGTGCCCTGGTGGCTCGTGGGGCCCACCAAGGTCTTCTGGCCTCCCCTCGAAGCTTTTGGTATTGTTCTTCCCCAAGAAAAAATCTCCAAAAAGTTTCACTGTATTTGGACTTCCTTTGATATTGATTTTCTGTGAAACAAAAACAGGGCAGAAAACAGCAATTGGCACTAGGGACTAGGTTAATAGGTTAGTCTCCAAAAATGATATAAAATTGCTATAAATGATTATAAAAACATCCAAGATTGATATTATAATAGCATGGAACAATCAAAAATTATAGATACGTTGGAGACGTATCAGCATCCCCAAGCTTAATTCCTGCTCGTCCTCGAGTAGGTAAATGATAAAAACAGAATTTTTGATGTGGAATGCTGCCTAACATATTTATCACATATTCTTTTCTTTTTGTAGCATGGACATTGGACTTATATGATTCAAAGCAATAGTCTATAATTTGACATGAAAACATAGATACTCAAGCATACTAACAAGCAACCATGTCTTTCAAAATATCAACGCTAAAGAAAGTTATCCCTAGCCCATTATGCTCAATCATTGATCCATTCATGAAACACACTCAAATATTTGCTACAACCAATGCACAAGTATGACAATAGTGTTCTCTAGTTGGTGCTTTTGTAAGAGAAGATGGAGACTCAAGAAAAATAAAAATTGCATAAAAGTAAATAGATAGGCCATTCGCAGAGGGAAGTAGAGATTTGTCAAATGTGCCAGAGCTCAAAGCTGAAATTAAAGAGATAAAAATATTTTGGGAGGCATGCTTTTTCTGTCAACGAAAACGAATGAGAATTCCCAATATCTTCCATGCTACATACATCATAGGCGGTTCCCAAACAGAAAATAAAGTTTATTCCTTTCCACCAATTCTTTCACAATCCATGGCTAGCCGTATCCACGGGTGCCCTCCATACCATCACTTTCCAAGGAATTTATTATTGTGATCACATAAGATTTTTCATTTCATTTCATTTCACAATTCGGGACTGGGCATCCCTATTACCGCCACACTCTCATGCAATGACAAGTGAATATACACTCATCTTGAGAATAACACACCTAGCATGGAAGATATTGGCTACCCCCTTCCGCTTCATGAGCGGTACGGGCACACAAAACAGAAAAAATATTTTGAAAATTAGAGTTGGCACACGCAAATTTACTTGGAACGGCATTGGAATACCGCATATAGGTAGATATAGTGGACTCATATGGCAAAACTCTTTTTAAGGATTTTGGATGCACAACTGGTATTTCCGCTTAGTACAAATGAAGGCTAGCAAAAGATTGAGAAGCAACCAACCAAAAAACGAAAACGGTCATAAACATGCATTGAACATAACTAACACCGAATAATGCACCATAGTAGGATATAACTTCATTGCATAACTATTAACTTAACGTGCTTGCATAGGGAATCACAAACCTTAACACCAATATTCTTACTTAAGCACAATTACTCACTAACATGGCATCACATATCATCATTTCCATATCGCAAAACTATTGCAAGGAATCACACTTGTCATATCCAATGATCTATATGAAAGTTTTTATCTATATCCCTCTTGAATATTCATCACTTTGGGACCAATGGCATAACATGTGCAAATTACCGTTACTATCATCATCTCTCAAAAAGATTTAAGTGAAGCATGAGAGTGCAAATATTTCTTCAAAATTTCAATCTTAGCAATTCTCAAAATAATATAAGTGAAGCATGAGAATTCATTTCTTCAAAATTTCAATCAAGTCAATTCTCAAAATGATATAGGTGAAGCATGAGAATTTATTTCTACAAAATTTCAATCAACTCTCAAAATAATATAGGTGAAGCATGAGAGTTTATTTCTTCAAAATTTCAGCCACCGCCGTGCTCAAAAAGATTTAAGTATTTCATGGACTCTCCTGAGGGTTTCCGTAGAGCCCCTCCGTGATCGATTCCCCCCCCGGCAGATTACCGGAGAAGGACCCTAGATGGGATCTCTCTGGAACAGAAGCTTGCGGCGGCGTAAAAAGTATTTCATGGACTCTCCTGAGGGTTTCTGATTTTTCTGGAATTTATAGTGCTGGAATTAGGTCAAACGGGGCTTGGTATGGCCCACGAGGCACCAGGGCGCGCCTGCCCCCCCAGGCGTGCCCTGGTGGCTCGTGGGGCCCACCAAGGTATTCTGGCCTCCCCTCGAAGCTTCTGGTAGTCTTCTTCCCCAAGAAAGAATCTCCAAAAAGTTTCACTGTATTTGGACTTCGTTTGATATTGATTTTCTGTGAAACAAAAACGGGGCAGAAAACATCAACTGGCACTGGGCACTAGGTTAATAGGTTAGTCTCCAAAAATGATATAAAATTGCTGTAAATGATTATAAAAACATCCAAGATTGATATTATAACAGCATGGAACAATCAAAAATTATAGATACGTTGGAGACGTATCAGTAAATAACATGCCCATCTATATTATTGACCAAGAGATCCTTAACCATAGCAACATTAGGATCAATTTTAATTTGTTCCAAGGGTCTAGGTGTTCCAATATTACTTTTGTTAACCGCAGTTGAAACCTTAGCATGTTCCTTAATCCTTACAGGAAAATGTGGTTTCTCAATATAAGCAGTAGGCACAACTGGATCAACATGGTAAACAATTGTTTCTTCTTTAACACTAACGGGTTCCTCAATCTTTTCTTTAACAGGGGGATGATATTTAAACCACTTCTCCTTAGGGAGATCAACATGAGTAGCAAATGATTCACAAAAGGAGGCTACTATCTCAGAGTCAAGTCCATATTTAGTGCTAAACTTATGAAAAGCATCGGTATCCATAAAAGATTTAACACAATCGAACTCAAGTATTATCCCTGACTCATTACCTTTGTCGAGTTCCCAATCTTCAGAGTTGCGTTTAATTCTTTCCAGAAGATCCCATCTGAATTCAATAGTTTTCTTCATAAAGGAGCCAGTCGAAGAAGAATCGAGCATGGTTTGATCATCATGAGAAAGCCGAGCATAAAAATTATGTAAGATAATTTATCTTGAGAGCTCATGATTGGGGCATGTGTACATCATGTACTTAAGCCTCCCCCAAGCTTGAGCGATGCTTTCTCCTTCACGAGGCCAGAAATTGTATATATAATTCCAATCACGATGAACCAGATGCATAGGATAAAACTTTTGATGAAATTCCAATTTCAATCGATTCCAATACCACATTCCAATATCATCACATAGCCTGTACCATGTCAATGCCTTTCCCTTCAAAGATAAAGTGAAAACCTTCTTCTTAACTTCATCTCCGGGTAAACCTGCAAGCTTAAATAATCCACAAACTTCATCCACATAGATTAAGTGCATATCAGGATGTATTGTTCCATCTCCTGCATAAGCGCCAGAAAAGAGTCTTGATGACCCACAAGTATAGGGGATCAATCGTAGTCCTTTCGATAAGTAAGAGTGTCGAACCCAACGAGGAGCAGAAGGAAATGACAAGCGGTTTTCAGCAAGGTATTTTCTGCAAGCACTGAAATTATTGGTAGCAAGTAGTTTGATAGAAAGATAATCTGTAACAAGTGACAAGTAGCAATAGTAACTAAAGTGCAGCAAGGTAGCCCAATCCTTTTGTTGCAAAGGACAGGCCGGAACGATCTCTTATAATAAGCTAAACGTTCTCGAGGACACATGGGAATTTCATCTAGTCACTTTCATCATGTTTGTTTGATTCGCGTTCGCTACTTTGATAATTTGATATGTGGGTGGACCGGTGCTTGGGTGCTGTTCTTACTTGAACAAGCCTCCCACTTATGATTAACCCCTCTCACAAGCATCCGCAACTACGAAAGAAGAATTAAGATAAATCTAACCATAGCATTAAACATATGGATCCAAATCAGCCCCTTACGGAATAGCGCATAAACTAGGGTTTAAGCTTGTGTCACTTTAGCAACCCATCTTCTAATTACTACTCCACAATGCATACTCTTAGGCCCAAATATGGTGAAGTGCCATGTAGTCGACGTTCACATGACACCACTAAGAGAATCAACAACATACATATCATCAAAATATCGAACGAATACCAAATTCACATGATTACTTATGACAAGACTTCTCCCATGTCCCCAAGAACAAAAGTAACTACTCACAAATCATATTCATGTTCAAGATCAGAGGGGCATAGAATAGCATAATGGATCTGAACATATAATCTTCCACCAAATAAACCAACTAGCATCAACTACAAGATGTAATCAACACTACTAGCAACCCATAGGTACCAATCTGAGGTTTTGAGACACAGATTGAATACAAGAGATGAATTAGGGTTTGAGATGAGATGGTGCTGGTGAAGATGTTGATGAAGATTGCTCCTCCCACAATGAGAGGATCATTGGTGATGACGATGGCTTCGATTTCCCCCTCCCGGAGGGAAGTATCCCCGGCGGAATCGCTCCACCGGAGAGCAAAAGTGCTCCTGCCCAAGTTCCGCCTCGAGACGGCGGCGCTCCATCCCGAAAGTCATCTCCTTATTTTTTCTAGGGCGCTCTGGTGCCTCGTGGGCACCTGGGTGGCCCCCTCTGGTACTTCTTTTCTCCAATATTTTTTATTTATTCCAAAATAAATCTCCGTGAAATTTCAGCTCATTTGGAGATGTGCAGAATAGGTATCTCTGACATAGCTTTTTCAGGTCCAGAATTCCAGCTGCCGGCAATCTCCCTCCTTATGTAAATCTTGCATATTAAGAGAGAAATGGCATTAGAATTGCTCCACAAAGTGTTATATTGATTAAAAACACTATAAATAACAGTAGGAAAACATGATGCAAAATGTACGTATCAACTCCCCCAAGCTTAGACCTCGCTTGTCCTCAAGCGAAAGCCGATATCGATAATCATGTCCACATGTTTAGAGAGAGAGGTGTCGATAAAAACAAAATACGGACATAATAGCATCATGATCATTATTATAACAGCAATATTCATTATCATAGAACTTCTCATGAGCAAGTAACAATTCATCACAGGAACGAAGTGTAAGACATAAACTTTCTTGAAAACTAACAAACTAAGTTCTCTGTCAACAATGCAATTTTAATTCATCATATTTTCAAGCAGGGTCTCATGTAGGAGCTTTTTAGCAAGTCCACATACTCAACCATCATTTAGTCTTCTATGATTGCTAACACTCACAACATATATATGGAGCAAAAAGTTTCAGCCAGACACATAGAAAGATAGGGGCTTATAATTTTGCCTCCCAACTTATTCTCCTCAGGGGTAATGTCAACAATAATAACTCATGATCGCTCATATCCAACTAGATATATGTGCCTAGATCTTTCCCCACCACATGATGCTTGCGAAAGAGAAAAATAAAAAGGAATAGAGGAGAACACTATTGACTCTAGCATAAAAAGTACATACATAAAAGTAAAAGATAGGCCCTTCGCAGAGGGAAGTAGAGGTTGTCATGCACTTTTGTTGTTGGATGCACAAGCTCTTAATGCAAAGGAACGTCAATTTATAATGCCCCTTGTGATAGCAACCTTTATTATGCAGTCCGTCGCTTTTATTTCTTTACTATCACAAGTTCGTACAAAGCTTATTTTCCCTTACAATAAAAGTTCATACATATTTATAGGCAATTTTTATTGCTTTTTTGCACCGATGACAACTTACTTGAAGGATCTTATTCAATCCATAGGTAGATATAGTGGACTCTCATGACATGAAATTGGGTTTAAGGGTTTTGGATGCACAAGTAGTATCTCTACTTGGTGCGGATTTTTGGCTACCAAACATATTGAGCAAGCACCACATGTTGGAGGATCTATGACAATATAACTTCTATGTGAATATAAGCAAACATAATTCATTACGTTGTCTTCCTTGTCCAACGTCAACAATTTGACATAAAATACTCAATGGGGGCTCACAATCATAAAAGATGTCCAAGATAGTGTATTTGCATGTGAATCTTCTCTTCCCTATTAATTTTATGAATTGCATCATTGACCAATGCTATGCTTGTTAACTTTCAATAAATTTTACCACTTATACTTTTCTTTATGTAATGTCATTACTTCCCATAAGATTAGCATATGATCTTTTTCATTATTTTCATTGCTAGGATTGAAACATAAAAGTAAAGAAGCAAAAACTCAAACTACTCTTTATTATATAACTCTCAATTCAATTACATAGATAGATAGATCACGTAACTAGCACTCGAAAATAGATCATACTAAACTTTTATTCAACTAAATCACGATATAACTAAGGATCGAACTAAAAATAGGTAAAGATAATAAAAGTGATGGTGATACGATACTGAGGCACCTCCCCCAAGCTTGGCACAAGCCAAGGGTAGTGCCCATACCCATGTACTCAAGTCTCCTTCTTCGGTGATGATGAAGTGGTGAGCTTGTCCTTCAGCTTTAGCAGATACTCCAATTTACGGTTGATGCTCCGAAGGGCAATGTTTTGCTCTTCCAACAAAATAACTTCACGAGTGAGAGATGTATTCGGAGAACCAATTGTTTCAAAAACTCTTAGGGCTTCAATTTCAGATGGGGAGAGATGATCATAGAAGGGTTGAAGGATATCTCCCTTCTCTGCGGTCTCCCCCATGGGAATGGCTTGCCCTCCTTCTGGACCCTGGGTTCCCGCAACTTCCTCGACCTAGTCCTCCTTGCCATTGTCTTCCTCTCCCGACGACCACTCGTAGTAAACCTCGCTGTAGGGGCGTTTGCCCGGCGATGGTTTTTTTTTAACCCTGAAGACACTGGGAGAAGCTCCCACTGTCACATAACTTTATTGATCATAGGTGGCCAGTGCAAATTAGATAATTACATCATAGCACAATATACAGTGGTGAACGGTTAGCACCTACGCACTACCAAGAAAGCTATGAAGGATCAGATAGATGCGACGAAAGAGGTGATGTAGGGCTCTAGGTCATCTTTGGTTCTATGGACCATCATAGCAAAGTCCCTTTTGAACCTGTCTCTCCAGGATGCTTTGCCCGGCGATGGTTGCACAAAACGGTGCTTGGCACGGAGCTTTTGGGGAGCCATGGCGATCTAGATCTGTCAGAGAAATAGCACGAAACAAGAACAGAGGATATTTCTACGATACGGTGATCAAAACGTCCGGGAGTATATATAAAGAATTTTATCTTGCGAAACAAGTATTCCAGAAGAAAACGGAGTCGGGAAGGCTCACGAGGGGCCCACGAGCCACCAGGGCGCGCCTGGGGGGGTGGCGCGCTGATGACCCATAAGTATAGGGGATCAATCGTAGTCCTTTTGATAAGTAAGAGTGTCGAACCCAACGAGGAGCAGAAGGAAATGACAAGCGGTTTTCAGCAAGGCGTTTTCTGCAAGCACTGAAATTATCGGTAACGAGTAGTTTGATAGCAAGATAATTTGTAACAAGTGACAAGTAGCAATAGTAACAAAGAGTGCAGCAATATGGCCCAATCCTTTTTGTAGCAAAGGACCAGCCGGAACGATGTCTTATAGTAAGTAAAGCGTTCTCGAGGACACATGGGAATTTCATCTAGTCACTTTCATCATGTTTGTTTGATTCGCGTTTGCTACTTTGATAATTTGATATGTGGGTGGACCGGTGCTTGGGTGCTTTTCTTACTTGAACAAGCCTCCCACTTATGATTACCCCCTCTCGCAAGCATCCGCAACTACGAAAGAAGAATTAAGATTTCTCTAACCATATCATTAAACATATGGATCCAAATCAGCCCCTTACGGAATAGCGCATAAACTAGGGTTTAAGCTTCTGTCACTCTAGCAACCCATCATCTAATTACTACTCCACAATGCATTCCCTTAAGCCCAAAGATGGTGAAGTGTCATGTAGTCGACGTTCACACGACACCACTAAGGGAATCAATAACATACATATCATCAAAATATCGAACGAATACCAAATTCACATGATTACTTATGACAAGACTTCTCCCATGTCCTCAACAACAAAAGTAACTACTCACAAATCATCATCATGCCCAAGATCAGAGAGGGATTGAATAGCATAATAGATCTGAACATATGATCTTCCACCAAGTAAATCAACAAGCATCAACTACAAGATGGAATCAACACTACTAGCAACCCACAGGTACCAATTTGAGGTTTTGAGACAAAGATTGAATACAAGAGATGAACTAGGGTTTGAGATGAGATGGTGCTGGTCAGGATGTTGATGAAGATTAGTCCTCCCAAGATGAGAGGATCGCTGGTGTTGTCGATGACGACGATTTCCCCCTCCCGGAGGGAAGTTTCTCCGGCAGAATCTCTCCGCCGGAGATCAAAAGTGCTCCTGCCCAAGTTCCGCCTCGAGACGGCGGCGCACCATCCCGAAAGTCTTCTCTATAATTTTTTTAGGTCAAATGCACTTATATACCAGAAAATGGGGGCCAGAAGTGGGCCAGGGGCTCCACGAGGTACCAGGGCGCGCCTGGGGGGGGTGGCGCGCCCTGGTGCCTCGTGGGCACCTGGGTGGCCCCCTCTGTTACTTTTTGCTTCCAATATTTTTTATATATTCCAAAATAATTCTTCGTGAAATTTCAGCTCATTTGGAGATGTGCAGAATAGGTATCTTGACAGAGCTTTTTCAGGTCCAGAATTCCAGTTGCCGGTATTCTCCCTCCTTGTGTGAATCTTGCATATTAAGAGAGAAAAGGCATTAGAATTGCTCCAAAAAGAGTTATAATGATTCAAAACACTATAAATAACAGTAGTAAAACATGATAGAAAATGGACGTATCAACTCCCCCAAGCATAGACCTCGCTTGTCCTCAAGCGAAAGCCGATATCGATAATCATGTCCACATGTTTAGAGAGAGAGGTGTCGATAAAAACAAAATACGGACATAGAAGCATCATGATCATTATTATAACAGCAATATTTACTATCATAAACTTCTCATGAGCAAGTAACAATTCATCACAACAATGGAGTATAAGGCATAAACTTTCTTGAAAACTAACAAAATATGTTCTTAGTCAACAATCCAATTGCAATTCATCATATTTTCAGGAAGGGTCTCATGTAGTTGCTATTTAGCAAGTCCACATACTCAACCATCATTTAGTCTTCTATGATTGCTAACGCTCACAACATATATATGGAGCAAAAGTTTCAGCCAGACACATAGAAAGATAGGGGCTTGTGAATTTTCCTCCCAACTGATTCACCTCAAGGGTGATGTCAACAATAATAAATCATGACCACCCATATCCAACTGGATATATGTTCCTAGATCTTTCCCCACCACATGATGCTTGCAAAAGAGAGAAATAAAAAGGAATAGTGGAGAACACTATTGACTCTTGCATAAAAAGTAAATACATAAAAGTAAAAGATAGGCCCTTCGCAGAGGGAAGTAGAGGTTGTCATGCGCTTTTTGTTTTTGGATGCTAGAGCTCTTAATGCAAAGGAACATCACTTTATATTGCCCCTTGTGATAGCAACCTTTATTATGCAGTCTGTCGCTTTTATTTCTTTACCATCACAAGTTCGTACAAAGCTTATTTCCCTTTCAATAAAAGTTCAGACATATTTAGAGGCAATTTTTATTGCTTTTTGCACCGATGACAACTTACTTGAAGGATCTTATTCAATCCGTAGGTAGATATAGTGGACTCTCATGACATGAAACTGGGTTTAAGGGTTTTGAATGCACAAGTAGTATCTCTACTTGGTGCGAATTTATGGCTAGCAAAGATATTGGGCAAGCACCATATGTTGGAGGATCGATAACAATATAACTTCTATGTGAATATGAACAAACATAATTCATTACGTTGTCTTCCTTGTCCAACATCAACAATTTGACATAAAATACTTAATGGGGGCTCACAATCATAAAAGATGTCCAAGATAGTATATTTGCATGTGAATCTTATCTTACCTTATTAACTTTTTCATGAATTGCATCATTGACTAATACTATGTTTGTTAACTTCCAATGAATTTTACCAATTATACTTTTCTTTTGTGATGTCATTACTTTCCATAAGATTAGCATATGATCTTTTTCATTATTTTCATTGCTAGAATTGGGACATGAGAGTAAAGAAGCAAAACCTCATACTACTCTTTATTATATAACTCTCAACTCGATTACATAGATGGATAGATCACGAAGCTAACACTCGAAAATAGATCATACTAAACTTTTATTCAACTAGATCACGAAATAACTAAGGATCGAACTAGAAATAGGTAATGATAATGAAAGTGATGGTGATACGATACCGGGGCACCTCCCCCAAGCTTGGCACAAGCCAAGGGGAGTGCCCATACCCATGTGCTCAAGTTTCCTTCTTCGGTGATGGTGGTGGTGGTGAAGTAGTGAGCTTGCTCAGCTTACGTTTGAGGATGAAATTTTCCTCCCACAAATCATCGACCTCTTGCTCAAGTTTCAATACCTTTTTACATAATGCCTCCTTGCTTTCCTGCAGAAAACGGGATGGGATAAATTGGATCTTAGATTTTCTTACTGTGTTTGGGAAGCTCGACTTGTTGAACTCCACGTGCATGTCCCCTGGTTGGGGTAGAGCGGCATCGTTTTCATCCGAACTCGCGTCCTCCGTCCCCTTTACGTTGGCATCTTGATCCTCCTCCTCGGACCATCCATAGGGGTCTATATCCCCATAGATCTTTGGATTTGCAACCTCGTGCCATACGAAGCTCTCCCCATCTGAGTCTTGGGATGACATACTTTCGGATCTGCCAGGAAAATAGCATGAAACAAGAACATAAGAGATTTCTGGGATACGGTGGTCAAAACATCTGGAAGTATATATATATGATTTTTTATCTTGCAAAACAAGTAATCCAAAAGAAAAACGAAGTCGGGAAGGCACACGTGGGGCCGACGAGGTACCAGGGCGCGCCTGGGGGGGTGGCGCACCCTTGTGCCTCGTGGGCACCAGGTGGGTCCCCCCGGCTGTTTCTTATTTTTGTATTTTTCTAAATATTCCAAAACTGATAGAAAATATTTTTATGGAATTTTTGGAGTCGGTTTACTTACCGTACCACATACCTCTTCCTTTTCAGGGTTCTGGAGTGTTCCGGAAGGTCTCTTTTATGTATTCTTCCAGTGTAATTGTTTCAATAATATTAGTTTCAACATTAATGGGGGTACCTGAAATATAATGCTTAATTCTTTGCCCATTCACCACTCTCGGATTAGTGCCTTCGGAGTTGTTTATTTTGATGGCTCCGGAGCGATAAACTTCTTCGATGATATACGGTCCTTCCCATTTAGAGAGGAGTTTTCCTGCAAAGAATCTCAAACGAGAATTTTACAATAGAACTTGCTCACCTACTTTGAATCCACATTTTTTAATTCTTCTATCATGCCGTCGTTTAACTTTTTCTTTAAATAATTTGGCATTTTCATAAGCTTGGGTTCTCCATTCATCTAATGAGCTAATGTCAAATAACCTCTTTTCACCGGCAAGTTTGAAATCATAATTTAGTTCTTTAATTGCCCAATTTGCTTTATGTTCAAACTCAAGAGGTAAATGACATGCTTTTCCATAAACCATTTTATAAGGAGACATACCCATAGGATATTTATAAGCGGTTCTGTAAGCCCATAATGCATCGTCAAGTTTCTTAGACCAATTCTTTCTAGATCTATTGACGGTTTTCTGCAAAATTAATTTTATTTCTCTATTACTCAATTCAACTTGACCACTAGTTTGAGGATGATAGGGAGATGCAATTCTATGGTTGACATCATATTTAGCAAGCAATTTACGGAAAGCACCATGAATAAAATGTGAACCACCATCAGTTATTAAATATCTAGGGACTCCAAACCTTGGGAAAATAACATCTTTAAGCATTTTAATAGAAGTGTTATGATCAGCACTACTAGTTGGAATAGCTTCTACCCACTTAGTAATGTAATCAACAGCAACTAAAATATGAGTATACCCATTGGATTTAGGAAAAGGTCCCATATAATCAAATCCCCAAACATCAAATGGTTCAACAGCAAGTTAATAATTCATAGGCATTTCCTGACGTCTACCAACATTACCAATTCTTTGACATTCATCACAAGAGGATACAAAGTTACGAGCATCCTTGAAAAGAGTAGGCCAATAAAAACCAGATTGTAATACCTTGTGTGCAGTTCTGTCTCCCGCATGGTGTCCTCCGTAGGCTTCGGAATGACACTTCCGTAGGATTTGTTCCTGTTCATGCTCAGGTATACAACGTCTAATAATACCATCTACTCCTTCTTTATAAAGATGTGGGTCATCCCAGAAATAATGTCTTAAATCAAAGAAGAACTTTTTCTTTTGTTGGTATGTAAAACTAGGTGGTATATATTTAGCAACAATGTAGTTAGCATAGTCTGCATACCAAGGAGTATTACGAGAAGCATTTATGATAGATAATTGCTCATCAGTAAAATCATCATTAATAGGTAGTGGGTCATCAAGAACATTTTCAATTCTAGACAAATTATCTGCTATGGGATTCTCAGCTCCCTTTTTATCAATAATATGCAAGTCAAATTCTTGTAGCAATAGAACCCACCTAATGAGTCTAGGTTTAGCATCTTTCTTTTCCATAAGATATTTAATAGCAGCATGATTGATGTGAATAGTTACTTTGGAATCAACTATATAAGATCTAAATTTATCACATGCAAACACAACTGCTAGAAATTCTTTTTCGGTAGTACCATAATTTCTTTGGGCACTGTCTAGAGTGTAACTAGCATAATGGATAACATTTAACTTCTTATCAACTCTTTGTCCTAGAACAGCACCAACGGCATAATCACTAGCATCACCCATAATTTCAAAATTCAAGTTGCAATCAGGTGGTTGAACAATAGGTGCAGTGGTTAAGGCTTTCTTAAGTGTTTCAAAGGCTTCTAAACAATCATCATCAAAAACAAATGGAACATCTTTTTGCAAAAGATTGGTAAGAGGCCTAGAAATTTTAGAGAAGTCAATAATAAATCTCCTATAGAAACCAGCATGACCAAGGAAACTTCTTATACCTTTAATATCTTTAGGACATGGCATTTTCTCAATAGCATCAACCTTAGCTTTATCAACTTTAATACCTCTTTCAGAAATTTTATGCCCCAAGACAATGCCTTCATTCACCATAAAGTGGCACTTCTCCCAATTCAAGACAAGATTAGTTTCTTCACATCTCTGCAAAACTCGATCAAGGTTGCTTAAGCAATCATCAAAAGAAGTGCCGTAAACGGAAAAATCATCCATGAAAACCTCAACAATCTTTTCACAAAAGTCAGAGAATATAGCAGTCATACATCTTTGAAAGGTAGCAGGTGCATTGCATAAACCAAAAGGCATACGTCTATAAGCATAAGTTCCAAAGGGACAAGTAAAGGTGGTTTTCTCTTGATCGGGTTGTGATGCTTAGACAATCTTTCTAACATTTGATCAATAAAAGGTAAGGGGTAATGATCTTTTCTAGTAGCTCGGTGCTTCCTTAGAGTTTTTAGTAACCTCTTTTCTTCATGCGCTGAAAGGTTAGCACTAATAATAACATGATATATCTTCTTTTCATCAAGAAAAGCATATTTCAATGTATCAGGCAATTGCTTCAATTCAAACACAGGATCACCTTTAGGTGGAGGAGGGCCTCCAAGAGTTTCAACAGGCAAATTGTGTTTAAGGATCGGTGGTTGATCAAAGAACATCTTATCTATTTCATTTCTTTCATTCAGATGCATATCGTTTTCATGGTCTAGCAAATATTGTTCTAACAGATCAGTAGGAGGTACAGCAATGGAAGCAAGACCAATAATTTCATCTTTACTAGGCAATTCTTTATCATGAGGTTGTCTATGAAACTTAGAGAAATTAAACTCATGAGACATACCACCAAAATTAACGCTAACAATTTCCTTAGCGCAATCAATCTTGGCATTAACAGTGTTCAAGAAAGGTCTACCAAATATAATGGGACAAAAATCATCTTGTGGAGAACCAAGGACTAGAAAATCAGTAGGGTATTTTATTTTTCCACACAAGACTTTAACATCTCTAACAATCCCAAGTGGTGTAATGATATCTCTGTTTGCAAGCTTAATAGTAACATCAATGTCTTCTATTTCAACAGGTGCAATATCATGCATAATTTCTTGATATAAGGTTAACGGAATAGCATTCACACTAGCACCCAAATCACATAAGCCATGGTAACAATGATCTCCTATTTTAACTGAGACAACAGGCATGCCCACAACGGGTCTGTTTTTATCTTCAGGATCAGGTTTAGCAATTCTAGCTGCTTCATCGCAGAGGTAAATAACATGCCCATCAATATTATCAACCAAGAGATCTTTAACCATAGCAACATTAGGTTCAACTTTAATTTGTTCAGAGGGTCTAGGTGCTCTAGTATGACTTTTGTTAACCACATTTGAAACTTTAACATGTTCTTTAATCCTAACTGGTTCTTCAATTGTTTCTTCTTATAAGCGGTAGGCACAACTGGATCAGCATGGTAAACAATTGTTTCTTCTTTAACACTAACTGGTTCTTCAATTTTTTATTTAACAAGGGGATGATATTTAAACCACTTCTCCTTAGGGAGATCAACATTAGTAGCAAATGATTCACAAAAGGAAGCTACTATCTCAGAGTCAAGTCCATATTTAGTGCTAAACTTATGAAAAGCATCCGTGGCCATAAAAGATTTAACACAATCGAACTCAAGTATTATACCTGACTCATTACCTTTGTCGAGTTCCCAATCTTCAGAGTTGCGTTTAATTCTATCCAGAAGATCATATCTGAATTCAATAGTTTTCTTCATAAAGGAGCCAGTCGAAGAAGAATCGAGCAAATTTTGATTATCATGAGAAAGCCGAGCATAAAAATTCTGTAAGATAATTTCTTTTGAGAGCTCATGATTGGGGCATGTGTACAACATGTACTTAAGCCTCCCCCAAGCTTGAGCGATGCTTTCTCCTTCACGAGGCCAAAAATTATATATATAATTTCGATCACGATGAACCAAATGCATAGGATAAAATTTCTGATGGAATTCTAGTTTCAATCGGTTCCAGTCCCATGTATCAGTATCATCACATAGCCTATACCATATTAATGCTTTTCCCTCCAAAGATAAAGGGAATACTTTCTTCTTAACTCCATCTCCGGATATACCTGCAAGCTTAAACAATCCACAAATTTCATCCACATAGATCAAGTGCATATCAGGGTGTACCGTTCCATCTCCTGCATAAGGATTAGCTAGCAATTTCTCTAACATACCCAGAGGAATCTCATAATAAATATCTTTTTCAATAGGTGTAGTAGGTTGAGGAGCTACTCTTCGTGTTTCCAGTCGAGGTGAAGATACCCCGAACAAACCCCTCAAAGGATTACTCTCCATAGTGACAAGTGACAATAAATTTCAGCACGTAATATAAATGTTTCCTTACCAAATTCCACTTACCAAAGGCGCTTCACTCCCCGGCAACGGCGCCAGAAAAGAGTCTTGATGACCCACAAGTATAGGGGATCAATCGTAGTCCTTTCGATAAGTAAGAGTGTCGAACCCAACGAGGAGCAGAAGGAAATGACAAGCGGTTTTCAGCAAGGTGTTTTCTGCAAGCACTGAAATTATTGATAACGAGTAGTTTGATAGCAAGATAATTTGTAACAAGTGACAAGTAGCAATAGTAACAAAGAGTGCAGCAATATGGCCCAATTCTTTTTGTAGCAAAGGACAAGCCAGAACGTTCTCTTATAGTAAGTAAAGCGTTCTTGATGACACATGGGAATTTCATCCAGTCACTTTCATCATGTTTGTTTGATTCGCGTTCGCTACTTTGATAATTTGATATGTGGGTGGACCGGTGCTTGGGTGCTGTTCTTACTTGAACAAGCCTCCCACTTATGATTAGCCCCTCTCGCAAGCATCCGCAACTACGAAAGAAGAATTAAGATTTCTCTAACCATAGCATTAAACATATGGATCCAAATCAGCCCCTTACGGAATAGCGCATAAACTAGGGTTTAAGCTTCTGTCACTCTAGCAACCCATCATCTAATTACTACTCCACAATGCATTCCCTTAGGCCCAAAGATGGTGAAGTGTCATGTAGTCAACGTTCACACGACACCACTAACACAACTGGAATCAGGGTCTTTGCCATCTGCCAGCTCTTTGCCGTCTGCTTTCCCAAAGCAGACGGCAAACAACCTGTTTGCCATCAGCCATCTCTTTGCCGTCTGCCAGCGGACGGCAAAGATTCTTTACCGTCCGCTAGCAGACGGCAAAGAGGTGGGGTGGGGCCCCGTGGAGGCCAGTTAACTGCAACGGCCCACCCCACCTCTTTGCCGTCTGCTAGCGGACGACAAAGAATCTTTGCCGTCTGCTGGCAGACGGCAAAGAAAATAACCCCCTAACGGCCGTTACCCCCCCCCACCTCCTCTCTCTCCCTCTCTCTCTTCTCTCTCTCTCGCGCCCTTTCCCCTTTTAATTTTCGTCCCCCGCCGCCGCCGCCCGACGCTCCCCCGCCCCTCCCCCTCCGCCGCCCCGCGCTGCCGCCCCTCCGCCGCCGCGCACCGCCCCCCCGCCTCCCGGAGCCCGCCCCGTCGCCGGCCGCCCTGCCCAGCGGACCCAGGCCGCGGCGGCCGCCCTGCCCCGCCCCATCGCCGGAGCCGCGCCGCGTCGCCCCGCCCCGCCGCTGGAGCCGCACCGTCGCCGGCGCCAGATCCCCCCCACCCGCAGCCACTGGAAGGTCAGCCCCCCTCCTCCCCTGTTCTTTTTTTTTGTATTAGTTAGATTTAATTTTTAGGTTGAATTATGTTAGCTACTCCTCTAGTTCACTCAGAGATGTATTGCATAGAAAGGATTCAGAGTAGCTATAGGTTCGGATTTGAGGGGAAATAGAGTAGCTACAGCCTACAGGTTCAGCTTACAACCAGATACACGCACAAGGGTGTGGGAAACTGAAGAAGCAAGAATTGGGGGTAGGGTTGAGAGCCAGGTGGGAGAGAAAGCCGCCGCCGCCAGTTCTGATCGAATCCCCGATACCTAGTTCCTGGGATCACCCGCACTTATACTGCCGTCGGTGTGGACTTGGGCCGTCTTGTGATATGACGTGGGCTCTTCCTGGGCTCCCGGTCCAGTAGTGGTAGGGATGCTAACACCCCCTCCTCCTTGCGATTCGGCTTGTCCCCAAGCCACAGCAGACGGGAACCGCGCGTGCAATTCCCCGCGGTCCTCCCCTGTCGGGTCATGCTGCTCCTCAGACCAACGCACCTGGACTTGGTCGACGACCCTGTTCGCTTTGTTCTTCACTCGTGTGTCCAGAACTTGCACTGGAATAGCAAACTGATTAGTATTCGTAGGCAAAGTTGAGGAAGCAGACACACCTGGCTTAATTAAGTGCTTTGCGGAGTTGTGAGCCGTGGAACACAGGATGAGTCAGAGAGGTCTCCAAACGCTGGCTGACACGTTCAACTTTTGCTTGTTGAGAAATGGAGCATGATTGCACATAATCAGAAACATCAATCTTCATCCGTGGCCAAGCACAAACAACTTTCAGACGTTCATACGTGGCTGGCGCTCCTGAATGCCCTTGAATAGCAGACCGATGCCCGGCACTGAGAACTTGTTGCTGCAGTTGTTTATCTCTGCCGAGCCAAATTCCGCCTTTAAGTCTCAAGAGCCCTTCCTTCAGAGAGAAATTAGGGTGTAACAGGGGATCCTTAACAATTTCCTGGATCAGTTTCTGAGTGTGAACCATGTCTTAATGATGATTAATACTCGGTTATCTGATTTTATTTTAAATGGAGTTGTGTGTGTGTGAGGGAGAGAGCAATAAATTTGTACATGAACTAACGGCGTTGGTAAGAAATTTAGGTGTTCGTAAACTTGGTTACATGAATACCCTGTTCTCGTTAGTTAGCTGGTTGTAAGTGACATTGTAAACTCTTAATGATGATTAATAGATTGTAGTTTCCCCCATAAGAGAGAAATATGACATGAACGATGAGTTATCAATAATTTTTGGGTTCACTACAACACGACGAAGGTGGGAGGAGAGCACGGTATATTATTTTGGGGTGGCGTCAAGGAGGCAAGGACCCACTATCTTGATGACAAAGGGAGGGGGCAAACTGTCTCCGCCCTTATCCCCTTAGAGGGAGAGGTTAGGAGAGAGCAAACCATGTCTTATAGCCTTAGAGAGAGAGTTTAGGAGAGAGCAAACCATGTCTTATAGCTTTAGAGAGAGAGGTTAGGAGAGAGCAAATCATGTCTTCTTCACAAGACGTGCGGTGCACGTGCACGTTTACTAGTTTAGGTAATAGGAGTAAGATTTAGGAGAAGAAAAAGGAAAGAAGAAGAGAAGAAGAAAAAGGAAAGAAGAAGAAGTAGAAGAAAGATAGGAAATAAAAGAAAAGGAAGTATAAGAAAGAAAGAAAATGAAAAGAAAGAGAAGAAAAATATGTAGATGCAAATATAATTAAAGGAAAATGGAAAGGAAAAAGAAAAACAGAATAAGAAGATAAAGAATAGGAAGAGAAGGAGAAGGAGGAGAAGAGGAGGAGGAGGAGTAGGTTGAATTAGATTTAGTTTTAGATTTGTTCTCTGTTTGTATTATTTAGGTAATAGGAGTAAGATTTAGGAGAAGAAAAAGGAAAGAAGAAGAGAAGAAGAAAAAGGAAAGAAGAAGAAGTAGAAGAAGATGAAGGAGAGAAGGAGGAGGAGCAGCCCGAACCGTCGCCGCCGCAACCCACCGCTCCCGTCCGGCCCTCCTGCCGGTGAAGATGGAGGTGGACGACGACGCGCCGCTCCTTCCGGTGAAGATGGAGGAGCCACTCTACATAGACCTTGTCTCGGGGTCGTAGTAGATCGTATCCCGGCGATGAGGAGGAGAGAAGAAGAAGAATGTTAGTATTAGATAATGTAGTTAGTAATTAGATGTTAGTATTACTTAGCTTAATTACTGGTACTAGTGTTTGTGTTGATTACCCCGACACCCAGACACGACACCCCCGACACCCCGAGACCCGACACGACACCCCGACCCCGACACCCCGACCCCGACACGACACCCCGACACCCCGACACCCGACACGACACCCCGACCCCGACACCCCGACACCCCGACCCAGACACCCCCGACACCCCGACACCCGACTCGACACCCCGACCCCGACACCCCGACCCCGACACCCCGACACGACACCCCGACACCCCGACACGACACCCCGACACCACGACACCCCGACACCCCGACACCCCGACACCACGACACCACGACAATTAGTTCATGTTAGGTATTCAATTTTTTATTATGTTCATGATGATGATACACTTAAATTATATACATATTATTCATGTCAGGTATTCATTCTTTTTATGCTGTACTAATTTCGTTTACTCTTTGTCATTGCAGGTGTTGACAGATGGTGGGCGCGGATCGAGAGCGCTCCGAGGCTCCTACCTCGGCGCGTGGTGGGAGGGGTAGTTCCATTCCACCCCAGAGCCTCCGGAGAGCGCTGGATCTCAGTATGCAGACACCACCGGCGGTCGCTTCTTCTTCGGCTAGGAGAGGTCGGGGGGAAGAAGGCTGGTAGAGGTGGACGTGGCGGCAGGAGAGGTAGGAAGGCTGCTACTACGCCTTCCTCGCCGCCACCCCCAGCTGATTCACCCGACCACAGGAGTGCTCTGTCTGAGATGGAGCCGCCTGAGGTGGACCCATCTCGGACTCCGGTCCACGAGCCTCGGGGCGACGAGCCTACGGCAGACGCGCCTACGGCCGACGAGCCTCGGGCCGACGAGCGTCGGGCCACCGAGCCTTCGTCCCACGAGACTCCGTCCCACGAGACTTCGGAGCTCAGCAGGGATCACGCTGAGTCGCAGCCGAACCCATGTGCGGACTCGTCGAGTGGCCGTGCTAAGGGTGGCTATAGTTCTGATAGCTATAGCGAGGGTAAGTGGGTTGAGGGGCGCAAAGTCTACCAGTGTGGTGGTACAAAGCTCCCGCCCACCCCGGCGACCCCCGACCAGAGGTGGTTGATTGCGCCGGAGGGGGAGAAGTAAGTGCATTTACTCTTTTTTAACCTTTTGCCTTCACGTTTCTTCGAATATCTAATGCGTTGGCCTTGTCATACTGCAGGTCTTGGACACACGAGCCTCGTGTCCGCAGGCCCAACACTGTCCTTGGTGTGATTTGTCGCCAGAGCTTCCCGGGGTGGGTCACGTTGCCCGGTGAGGGCCGGGTTCCAGAGCTAGGAATGACCTGGGAGCACTACTTGGCTGCCCCGGCCCCGCCGGGGCATAGCATCGGCGATGTCGAGTGCCACACGGTGGCCGACATTGTGATCCAGACGTTTTGGGTAATTTCTCCTTTGTCGTCTACGTTGTGTTTTCTTCTTTGATTGGCAACCCTAGTGATTGTACTAATCCGTGTTTTCTTGTTTGATTGCAGAACTTCTACAGGTGTGCTGAGGGACAGGAGGAGGCCGTGGCTCGGGTTATCGACAACGAGTGCAGGCGCCTACTTAAAAACTTTCGGCACGAGGCTCGGACACAGGCTGTTCGAGACTACTTCGCCTCGGCTGGTATTAGGAGGAAAAAAGAGAAGTGCCGCGACAAGTATCTGAGTAAGGAGAAGTACATGAAGGTAATTACCTATTCTTAAGGCCTTGTACTTAGTTTCCTTGATTTGATTCGTAGGCGTAGCGCTCAAATTTCTCTTGCTTAACTTAGGTGCCTCCGAGATGGTGTGCGGATAGGATGGACTGTTGGGAGGCATTGGTGGATGAGTGGTGCTCTCCCCAATGGCGCTCCACCCACGACACTGCAAAGGACAAGCGTGGCAAAATGAAAGGTGTCCCACACCATCTAGGCAGCGTCAACCTACATCAGTACGGGGAAAAGTGGGTATGTGGTTTGCTTCATGATTCATGCAAATTCATTCTTCATGCTAGCTTGAGCCCTTAACTAATACTCTGTTCCTCTCTTTTAGGCGCGACACAACAAGGCTCCAGTGCCAGAGCTGTTCGACCTCTATGCCATGTCCAATACTGCCTCGTACAAGAAGGCCAAGGCATTCTCTCAGTCAGTACTCGATGATCCGGAGAAATTCAGCAACCGCGCCTCCCACCACAAGCTTGTGAGGTACAGAGACGAGGGGAAGGCGAGGAAAGGGCCGGACTTTAACCCGAGCCAGCAACCTCTTGATCCAGAGCTGGTGATGATATCTGGTGGCGGGAGGCACCATGGCTCGTTAGCCATTGGGGATGGACTAATACGTTGTACTAGCACTCTCCCGCGGATCAAGAAGCGCCAGACCAGCTCCGATCCTGAGATAAGGCCTCGTGCACGGCCAATGGAGCTCGAATTCAAGGTTAGTTATACGGACTCAGATACCTTTCCTCCATTACATTGCGTGTGCGGCCGTCGATGATTACAATGCTAACGAGTGGTGTTGCAGGCTGCTATTGAGGCAGGGAGAGCGAAGACCCATGCTTATATTGAGGAAGAGAGAGCGAAGACCCAGGTGCTTCTAGAGGAGAGGGACCGGCAGGCGGAGGAGAGGACGGCTAGGCTAATGGAGGAGGAGAGGAACCGGAATGAGTTGGGTCAACGGGCCCTATACGAGCTCATCGTGGTAAGTTTCTTCTGCATATTAGCCAAATCATGCACGTAATGTTCCTTTCATTACTAATTAATATGACTGACTCGAGAAAACCAAATGTGCAGACCATGTGCCAGAACAATGGCACGACCCCTCCGCCGATGCCAGTCATTGCTCCAGCGGGCACGGTGAGTTTCATTTGAATGGTCATTAGTTACTAGTCTTGACATTTGAGTTGCATCATGCTAACGATACATTGGAAATGATCTTTGGTGCAGCATAACTCCCGACAAGCATCGACTGATGCTTCTCCGTCTGCCACTGGCGCGACCGGTCCTAGAGCTACACCTACACCTCCGCGTTGACGGTAAGTTTTCCCAAGTGTTTAGCTTAACAAATGCATACTTAGCTTAAGAAATGACCTATTTATCTCCAAAATGCCGTATACTTAGCTTAGTTTCCTCGAAAATGACATTATAACCTTACTTAGCTCCAAAATGACCAATTTTACCATGGATAGCTCTCAAATGACCTATACTTAGCTTAGCTTAAGAAATGACCTATTTAACCTAGGAAAGCTCTAAAATGACCTATACTTAGCATTTGTTCCTCCAAAAATGAATTTATATGCTTAGCTAGCTCAAAAATGACATAACATCCTTAATTAGCTCAAAAATTACATATTTAACCTAGGATAGCTCTAAAATGACATATACTTAGCATTTATTACTCCAAAAATGATTTTATATGCTTAGCTAGCTCAAAAAAGACATAACAACATTAATTAGCTCCAAAATGACCTATTTAACCTAGGATAGCACCAAAATTACCTATACTTAGCATTTATTCCTTCAAAAATGAATTTATATGCTTAGCTAGCTCAAAAATGACATAACAACCTTAACTAGCTCAAAAATGACCTATTTAACCTAGGATAGCTAAAAAATGACCTATAATTAGCTTTTTTCTTGCAAAAATGATTTTATATGCTTAGCTAGCTCAAAAAAGACATAACAAACTTAATTAGCTCCAAAATGACCTATTTAACCTAGGATAGCACCAAAATGACCTATAGTTAGCATTTATTCCTCCAAAAATGAATTTATATGCTTAGCTAGCTCAAAAATGACATAACAACCTTAATTAGCTCAAAAATGACCTATTTAACCTACGATAGCTCTAAAATGACCTATACTTAGCATTTATTCCTCCAAAATGACTTAATATGCTTAGCTAGCTCAAAAATGACATAATATGCTTAAGAAATGACCTATTTAGCTCCAAAATGACTTAATATGCTTAATTAGCTTAGAAATGGCATAATTACCTAGGTTAGCTCTAAAATGACTTATACTTAGCTTTTTTTAGTCCATTTATGACATACTTAGCATATTTAGGTCTAAAATGGCCTATTTACCTAGGTTAGCTCTAAAATGACACTAGTAAGCAATAAGAAGAAAAAAAGAAGAGGAGAAAAAGAAAGAGAAGAAAAATTCTTCTTCTTCTTTTTCTTCTTCTAGTCTTCTTCTTCTTCTTCTTCTTCTTCTTCTTCAAGTCTTCTTCTTCTAACTTTCTTCTTTCTCATTTTGCAGATTTGCTTCAGATCACCCGACCCTTGCGTTGATGGAGTGCTTGTCTTTATTTTTTGTTTTGACTTTGTGAAACTTGATACCTATGGATGCAACTTTGTAATATTGATGAAACTATGTATATGTATGGATGAAACTTTGTAATATGTTGAAATTTGGACATATGTGATGATTTGGTATACATTTGTTGGATGATCATATCCATATGGCAGGGATGTGCATGTTGGATGAAAGTATTCTGAAATATATATATATATCATATATATTGCTGTGAAATTGCTTGAATTTAAGAAAAAGCAAGAAAAACAAGGGCTATATGGCCACTTTGCCGTCTGCTAGCAAACGGCAAAGAGGTTTGCCTTCTGCCAGCAGACGGCAAAGAGGCCACGTGGCAGCAGCCTGTGCAACCTGGGCTGGCCTATTTGGCCTCTTTGCCTTCTGCCAGCAGACGGCAAAGAGCGCCGTTAGCCCCCTAACGAGGCTGACACCTTTTGTCTGCCGTCCAGTTGCTTTGCCGTCTGCCAGCAGACGGCAAAGACCTTTGCTTCTTTGCCGTCTGCCAGCAGACGGCAAAGTGGCCTTTGCCGACAGCTGTTCGGCCGGACTGTAGGCCGTCTGCTGGCAGACGGCAAAGGCTTTGCTGTCCGGCATTCATGCCTTTGCCGTCCGCTATGGCAGACGGCAAAGCAGCTGATTCCTGTAGTGTAAGGGAATCAACAACATACATATCATCAAAATATCGAACGAATACCAAATTCACATGATTACTTATGACAAGACTTCTCCCATGTCCTCAAGAACAAAAGTAACTACTCACAAATCATCATCATGCCCAAGATCAGACAGGGATTGAATAGCATAATAGATCTGAACATATGATCTTCCACCAAGTAAACCAACAAGCATCAACTACAAGATGTAATCAACACTACTAGCAACCCACAGGTACCAATCTGAGGTTTTGAGACAAAGATTGAATACAAGAGATGACCTAGGGTTTGAGATGAGATGGTGCTGGTGAAGATGTTGATGAAGATTAGTCCTCCCACGATGAGAGGATCGCTGGTGTTGTCATTGACGACGATTTCCCCCTCCCGGAGGGAAGTTTCTCCGGCAGAATCTCTCCGCCGGAGATCAAAAGTGCTCCTGCCCAAGTTCCGCCTCGAGACGGCGGCGCACCGTCCCGAAAGTCTTCTCTATAATTTTTTAGGTCAAATGCACTTATATACCAGAAAATGGGGGCCAGAAGTGGGCCAGGGGCTCCACGAGGTGCCAGGGCGCGCCTGGGGGGGGGGGGGGTGGCGCGCCCTGGTGCCTCGTGGGCACCTGGGTGGCCCCCTCTGGTACTTTTTGCTTCCAATATTTTTTTATATATTCCAAAATAATTCTATGCGAAATTTCAGCTCATTTGGAGATGTGCAGAATAGGTATCTTGACAGAGCTTTTTCAGGTCCAGAATTCCAGCTGCCGGTATTCTCCCTCCTTGTGTGACTCTTGCATATTAAGAGAGAAAAGGCATTAGAATTGCTCCAAAAAGTGTTATAATGATTAAAAACACTATAAATAACTGTAGTAAAACATGATGCAAAATGGACGTATCACGCGCCCTGGTGCCTCGTGTGCACCTCGTGGGTCCTCTCGGCTGTTTCTTATTTTTGTATTTTTTCTAATATTCCAAAACTGACAGAAAGTATTTTTATGGAATTTTTGGAGTCGGTTTACTTACCGTATCACGTACCTCTTCCTTTTCAGGGTTCTGGAGTGTTCTGGAAGGTCTCTCTTATGTATTCCTCCAGTGTCATAGTTTGAATAATGTTAGTCTCAACATTAATAGGTGTACCTGAGATGTAATGCTTAATTCTTTACCCATTGACCACCTTCGGATTAGTGCGTTCGGCGTTGTTGATCTTAATGGCTCCAGAGCGATAAACTTCCTCAATGATTTACGGTCCTTCCCATTTAGAGAGAAGTTTTCCTGCAAAAAATCTAAAACGAGAATTGTACAATAGAACATACTCACCCACTTTGAATTCCCGTTTTTGAATTCTTTTATCATGCCATCTTTTAACTTTTTCTTTAAACAATTTGGCATTTTCATAAGCTTGGGTTCTCCATTCATCTAGCGAGCTAATATCAAATAACCTCTTTTCACTGGCAAATTTAAAATCATAATTGAGTTCTTTAATTGCCCAATACGCTTTATGTTCTAACTCAAGAGGTAAATGATATGCTTTTCCATAAACCATTTTATAAGGAGACATACCCATAGGATTTTTATAAGCAGTTCTATAAGCCCATAATGCATCGTCAAGTTTCTTAGACCAATTCTTTCTAGATCTATTGACGGTTTTTTGCAAAATAAACTTTATTTCTCTATTGCTCAATTCAACTTGACCACTAGATTGAGGGTGATAGGGAGATGCAATTCTATGGTTGACATCATATTTAGCAAGAAGTTTACGGAGTGCACCATGAATAAAATGTGAACCACCATCAGTCATTAAATATCTAGGGACTCCGAACCTCGGGAAAATAACTTCTTTAAGCATTTTAATAGAAGTGTTATGATCAGCACTACTAGTTGAAATAGCTTCTACCCACTCAGGTCGATTCAACCACAAGTGTTCTACTAACATTGTGCCCTCAAAGTTGCCGACATAGTCATGCCCATGATCAGGAAAACAGAACCATCATGCAACACTTGAGCTAGTCTTAGAGGCCAGACTAGGAATACATTTTACCGTTTATTATTCCACACGTGCATATGAGTCTTCCTCCGAGCCTCTTGGTTATTGTAGACTCGAGAACCATAGCAGTTATAGCACGGAATATAAACTTAATTACGAACATGGGAAATAATAACATTTATTATTGCCTCTAGGGCATATCTCCTACAGACTCCCACTTGCACGAGAGTCAATAATCTAGTCAATGCTAAAACACTTTACACCTATGGCATACCGGTGTAAAATATGCTTCGCTTGTGGTATAGCTTGATGTCCAACGGATCTGACAACTTCAGTTCCGTGTGTACCTTTGCATTTCCTCGCATTTTCACGCTTTCACAAAATTCATATTTTGTGTGGACTTGGCTTTGTATATATGTGAATCACAGGTCAAACCTTGATTCCTCAGACTGAGCTATGGAGCAACTATCTGCAATAGTGTCCCATTGACCAAAGCCTTCTTGGAACCATACTAAGTTCATGAATGAACTATATGATTCAACATCTTCTTTGTCGCTTCTAAAGCGTCAACATACTTAGCCTTTGTTATAGAAATCGTGATAGTAACTTGTTTGGAACAATTTCCATCTACCGTGCCACCATATTGTGTATTACACAAAACCCTTAACTTAAATCAAAAATCGCATGGAACATTGATGAAGACTGTATCGATGTAATTACTTACAACGAGCACTTCATAATCTCTGCTTGCGAGAAAACATGTCATCAGTGCTACTTTAGTACTCAATGACATTTTTCACTGTTGTCCCATGATCAGTACTTTGATCACTTTGGTATCTATACTCGCAACAGCTTTGGGAGTATCGGACATATCTGGTTGTTTTACATACCATGGAATACATGATTAATCCAAACACAACAGTGTGTGGAATCTCCATCATGTATTTTGCTCAACGGTGTTTTGGGACACCGAGTCTTGCAAAAACCCTTTCCATGTGACTTCGGCAAGAATAACTCCTTGGCGTTTTAATGCTAAACTTTTTCAGCATCTTGTCAATATGTATTTTTTTTTCTTAGCCTATTAGGAAATTCTATCTCGTAGATAAATATGCCTAATATCAAGGCTATTCCGCCCAAGCACTTCATCGAAAAACTATTTTCAATGAAGTCCTAATTCGTGTCAAGAAATTTATATTATTTCCAATCAACAATGTGTCAAGCACACAAAGTTTTATAAATATTATTATGCTCCCACTTACTTTCTTGTAACCACAAGCATCTTCGTTATCCATTGATGAAATCAAACTCTTTTGACTATTTCATCAAAAACGAAGATTCCAACTCCATTTTGCTCTCTTCTGTCCATTGCTGGAACTCTGAAGTTTGCATACTTACTAGCATCCTCTGGATTAACAAAATACTTCGGACTGTATCACATGCAAGTCCTAGGTTGCATTTCCATCACATGGAAATCCTTTTGGCATCCATGTATCATATCTCAAGATTGAAATATGTATTAATTGCTAGTTTAACCCGATCTGACTTTAAGCATCGCTACGGTGAGACAACCTCATCGTAGTCAACTCCTTGAATTTGTTATTGCAACAAGTCGAGCTTTATGGATAAAACATTTTATCCACGTCAGTTTATTGTTCCATTAATGTTCGTTAGACTCTAAGTCTTCCGAAGGGTTTATCAAGATATAATCTTGAATCATTTATATGGAAACTATCTCAGATTATATTGGCATTTAGCCAATTCCGGAGTCAGGGCCCATCAACGCTTCCTTGTGTATCGTAGGTATACTGTTGTCTAACAACAATATCCCGCTTGCGCACCTGAGAGGTTTGCACGAGTTTTGCCTACGTGGTTCAGTTGCAAGTTCGACCGAAGTCCATACATCTCATGTAGAGGCTTCCGTATCAGTCGCAGTAGGAAACAGTGGAATTACTTCCAAGGTTTCTTTTCTTTGAACTGATGACGAAGATACTGTTAGCTCGTTGAGTTGCACTGTCCTCCCACTCACCTTTTTGCAAGAACCATTTCTTTCAAAAGCATACCGTTTTGTGGCAAAACCTTTTGCGTCGGTATAGTGGTGGAGGAATTCCCAATAACATGGGATAACCTACAAAGCAGCACTTGTCTGATTTGGAATAGGTTTGTTAATATTTTACACTAGCCCCATATTCCAAATGTTAAGAAAAGACATAACATGGTTGGGGTTACCATACCATGGCGTCATTTCAACAGATCTGATGGAGCTCTTTTCAGTGTAAAAGCCGCAGTCTCTAAAGCATTACTTTTAAAAGGGATAATGGCAAATTGATTTATGTCATCTTTGATCTTACCATGTCATAAATGGTTTGATTACATCTTGGCGGATATTCCACTCACAATGGTGCTCCGTGAGGTGTAAGTTATGAAACTCTTTTCACAACTCATCAGACATTCGCTAAACTTGTAACTCAAATATTCCTTTCCGCAATCAAATTGCAGAAACACAATTTTCTTGTTACAATAATTTCTACTTCATCTTGAAAACCTTATGAATGATTTCAAAAGATCCAGACTTACGTCTCATCAAGTAAATATCCATATATCTACTTGAGTCATTTCTGAAGATAGATAAATCCACTGCTAGCAACAACATTTATCGGACTACATACATCAAAACGTATGATCACCAATAAGTTCATTGCTCGTTCCTTATGGCCTGTGAACGGTATTTCATTCACTTCACTTTTTGGAGGAAAGTTGCAAGTGTCAGATGATTCATAATCAAACGACTTCAAAATCCATCATTATGGAATTTCTCCATGTGGGTTTCTCCAATGTGACCAAATGCAGTGCCACACATGTGTGGTATTCTCTTAGTCTTGCGACATTTAGCGTCAGTGTTATGGATGTATCATATTACCATCAATATTCATAACATACATCCCATTCATGATGGAAGTATGGCCCTTATGTTATTCATAATCCTGAACAACAATTGTTCTTTTATGAACAACCCTTTTGCAACAAACATTATGCAATGGGCTAGAGTGTGTAAAAACACTAAAATGAATTATGAAAGTAAATACAGAGGTAATATATTATTATCAATATTCATAACATACATCCCATCCATGATGGAAGCATGGCCCTTATGTTATTCATAACACCGAACATCAAAAGTTCTCTTATGAACAACCTTCTTGCAAGATACTTTATGCAATGGGCTAGAGTGTATAAAAACTCTAAAATGAATTATGAAAATAAATACATAGGTAATGTACCGAGTATAGCAACTTTTACTATGTTCCCTGCGCATATCTAAACCTCACTCCAGCAAGTCTTTTAGGCCGTAGTAGTTCTTGCATCGAGTCGCAGCAGAATGCAATCGAGCGGGTATCTTTTGTGATCAACTCACAATACCCAAGAATTAGTGACTAACAATTTAATCACAATTCCCAAGAACTATTTCTTTGACCAGCCTTCTATACATCAATAGCTTGTATGACTTTCATACATGAGCTGGACATTCCAGTCTTCTCTCTTTTTGCCTTTATACTTCTAACAGTTTAACTTTCAGTATTTCTCCTACTCTCAGAAGAAGCACTCAACTTAAGAGCGGCGTTAGCCCCAGACTTCCTAGGTGTGTAAGTCACACTAACACCCTTCGGACATTTCCTTTCTCTTTAAGTTGTTGTTTTATTCACCTTCATCATATGATAGGCGTTCTTCTGGATCCCTCTCGTATTAGTCAAATGCATAGTAAACACTTTTACTAATAGTTTGCAAACAAACATTGCTTTGGATATCTCATATCTTTTAGCCTTTGTTTGTATCTGAAACTAATTTTTAGTTCCATGAATATCACATAGCTATCCCAAACTTTTGAAGTTCGGGTCTCATGGAAGCAAACATATTGCACTTGACCGTAACGGAATTCTAGCTTTTGGATCGAAGGACGAGAGTCACATCATCCATAGCATTAGCGGGAGAATACCGAAAGCATGCGATAGGACAATGTCCTTCTCGGCACTCTTGAGGACAATCCTCACATTACGTTACCAACCGTAAAGTTTTAACCAGATATTTAACAGCTTATTCAATTTTAACAGGGAAGGTGGAAACGCGAGCCATTCTTCTATAACTATTATGCATATAACACTTAGACAGTGTCCATAATTAATTG
Organism: Elymus sibiricus; assembly: GCA_039707655.1. NCBI lineage: Eukaryota > Viridiplantae > Streptophyta > Magnoliopsida > Poales > Poaceae > Elymus > Elymus sibiricus. The sequence goes on from CM077676.1 coordinate 16,858,674, forward strand.
CACTGAGAATTTAAACAAGTAATTCTATAGTGCGCTCACACTCAAATCAATATCTCTCATAATTGACTGTGAGTGATTCAAGACCCGCATTTCCATTCAACGCCACGGTTCGAGATGAACTCAAATGGCGCAAACTTCAATCGGTAGGCAAACTTGCCGATCACATCTTTATGTGATTCTTGTTCATCTTTCGATGCGTGTGTTCCGAGCTCAGGACTGTCCTGCCTGAATGTCAAGACAACCAAGTGATCTCGCTACGAGGTCTCAACTCACCCGCCTCACACTTCTCTAATCGTTCGCACCCATGGAGATCATGTGATGCCCCGAAGAGATAGGTGCCTTGACGGTGCTACACTTGGGAGAACACTAACTACTTGATATTTTAAGTGAGAGATCACCCTAATAAAAAGCGACTACCGCGCAATCAAAAAGGGTGCATCATAAGGGACAAACATCTCAGGCAATTCATAATAGCATGATATGGTATAGCCCTTTCTGACGGAGAAGTCTTTAATTTCTTCGTCTTCAGCATTGGCGTCGGTGTTCACCTTCGCGAAGATTGCCACCACCTTGTCGATGCACCAGATAATATTGCTATCTCTATAGCTAATAAAATAAGTGCATTACTTAAGGTTGACACGCAGGTCATTAAAGTGACAATCATATGGCTCCAGCCATCATGCCGAATCATGACACGCAGGTCATGTTAATTTTACATCATATAGTCATCTCATACATAATCAAATTAATATGAGCATTGCTATACCACATCACATGCACATCCTGCAAAACCAAGTTAGACGCCTCTAATCGGTTTATGCAAAATTTTATTTTACGTGGCTTCTAAGGTTTCGAAACAAACCGAAGCTACCAACGTCCATCATCAAGTATGATTATTCAAGTCGCTAGATTAACTTTGCGGGGTGCATGAAACAAGAGATAATAAAATCTCGAGCCCCATACTTAACTTCGTCATACGCATGACCCCCGTGCAGATCATATCTGCATTGCCCTTTCGTCTGCGAAATTTCATCTTTCTCTCTAACTATGGTGGAATTCAACGAACTGTTAGCACTTCGTTGATCAATCAGGATCGCGGATTGCCAGAACTTTGAAACTCCACCATGCTATTATCAAGATCAGAAATATGCAAATTCCAGGAAAGCAACAAGAACATCGGGTAACAGATTTCATCTGCTACCCGCACAAATAATTTTCAATAATAGAACTCATCTACTACAAATTATATTGTGCAACACCCATACATCTCTATGTATTCTAGATCGTAACCTGCATCTACGCATAGCACGGCTCATGATGCCATTGTAGGGGAACGCGACAGAAAACAATAATTTTTGGTACAGCGAGCACGCCCAGGACCACTATGGAGACTGCATACAAGGTTTAATCTTTTCGTTACCGACTCGTAGCGCAGCGGAAGTAGAGTCGATGACGATCAGCGGTGCAGATCCCCGCAGGTAGGATTTTACAACCTCCCAACCACGAGGATGTTCTCCCTCATCTGCCCCTTGGACAGCCCTCCGGGAGGCAGTCGGACAGTCCCTCGGATAGTGTCACGGACAGCCCTTCGGGAGGACGCTCGAAACTCGGACGGTCACTCGGATAGCCCTTCGGGAGGACACTCGAAACTCGGACGGTCACTTGGACAGCCCTTCGGGAGGCACTCTCGAACAGCCCCTCGGGTAAAAAGATCGAACCTACAACCTCTCTACAGGGTTGCACACATACGGTGTCATCTATCCGGCGGGGCTTCGCCGTCTAGAACTAGTTCCCACCAGAACCCAGACAGCCTTTCGGCTCTACGAAACTATTTCGCGGGGAGGGAGAGAAGAAGCCAGATCATTGCAATGGCATGTGTATGTGAGAAAGAGTGAGTGTGGAGAGTGCCTCTCCACCTCTATTTACAGGAAAACCCAAGGGGTAGGGTGGCTCCCAAAATACCAAAATGCCCTCAGATATTTTCACACTATTCATAATTGTGTTTCCACTATTCAGAATAGTGTTTCCACTATTCATGAGATAGTTTCTCCCAATAGTGTTTCCGCTATTCATAATAGTGTTTCCACTATTCATGACACATTTCCTCCCCGGTAGTGTTCCACTATTCATAATAGTGTTCCCACTATTCATGAAACATTTTCCGCGACCGTTAAATCCGAAAATATTTCTGTAGGTCTTAGAACATTTCCAGTACCCACTAAAATAATTTTGGACGCGTTTCGAAACAATTCCGGATTAGTGATTTTCATCTGCGAAAAGCAACCAAAGCGGTTCCGGCAGCTCCGGAACATTTCCGGGTTTTTTCTCCGAAAAAATCCCAGAAGTTTCCAGAACAATTCTGGCACCCTCCAAGAATTTCCAAGCGTGTGCCGAAACCAATTTAACCTAATGGTATACCCTGAAACAACTTTTCAGTTTTACCGAAACTATTCCGGTGTTCTCTCTCCGGAACTTTTCCGTTGTCTCCGAAACTTTTCCGGTGACTTTCTCTCAGACTCCCTGTCTAGAATTCAGCAGATAGATGACCCTTAAGCGTGTGATCCTATAGGTTCGGTGAAGTATAGACATGACCAGAACACTTTCCGATCAATGATCAACATCGGAGCCGTGGACACCCATATTGACCCCTATATCCACACGAATAAATATTCGAGTGAACCTCCAGTTGCCGTGTGCTATTCCTGTTGCTTCGCGATATGTTACAAATACCCGAGGTGAGATTTATCGGCATCCCCGTGGATCAACAACTTGTCCACTGTGCCAGTTACCTCGTTATCGGTTTTTGTTCTCTTTTCTCATTCCCGTGTTCCGGCATCCCTGTGATCAAATCACAATTTGTCTGGCTAGACGATGGTGGATACCGTAACACCAAGAGGGCCCAGAGATATCTCTCCATCGTCGGAGGAGCAAATCCCAATCTTGAGCTATCAAGTTACTTGACATACTTTTCCATGAACCCGTAAGCCGCCGTAATAGCCACCCATTTACGGATGACGTTTAACAAACCCCAAAGTTCATGAAGCAAGCATGAAGAAACTCGATACTCTCATGGTCTAAGGAATTATGCAAACGTTAACTTTCTCTGTGTTATTAACCATTAACTTCTGACGAATGTATCTCATAGCATAACATCAATTCAGGTCGATTCAACCACAAGTGTTCTACTAACATTGTGCCCTCAAAGTTGCCGGCATAGTCATGCCCATGATCAGGAAAACAGAACCATCATGCAACGCTTGAGCTAGTCTTAGAGGCCAGACTAGGAATACATTTTACCGTTTATTATTCCACACATGCATATGAGTCTTCCTCCGAGCCTCGTGGTTATTGTAGACTCGAGAACCATAGCAGTTATAGCACGGAATATAAACTTAATTACGAACATGGGGATAAATAATAACATTTATTATTGCCTCTAGGGCATATCTCCTACACTAGCATCACACATAATTTCAAAAGGCAAGTTCCAATCAGGTGGTTGAACAATAGGTGCAGAGGTTAAGGCTTTCTTAAGTGTTTCAAAGGCTTCTACACAATCATCATCAAAAACAAATGGAACATCTTTTTGCAAGAGATTAGTAAGAGGCCTAAATTTTTTAGAGAAGTCTTTAATAAACCTCCTATAGAAACCAACATGACCAAGGAAACTTCTTATACCTCTAATATCTTTAGGACATGGCATTTTCTCAATTGCATCAACTTTAGCCTTATCTACTTCAATACCTCGTTCAGAAATTTTATGCCCCAAGACAATACCTTCATTCACCATAAAGTGGCACTTCTCCCAATTCAAGACAAGGTAAGTTTGTTCACATCTCTGCAAAACTCGATCAAGGTTGCTTAAGCAATCATCAAAAAAAGTTCCGTAAACGGAAAAATCATCCATGACAACCTCAACAATCTTTTCACAAAAGTCAGAGAAAATAACAGTCATACATCTTTGAATGGTAGCAGGTGCATTGCCTAAACCAAAAGGCATACGTCTATAAGCATAAGTTCCAAAAGGACAAGTAAAGGTGGTTTTCTCTTAGTCGGCTTGTGATACAGGTATTTGAGAGAAACCAGAATATCCATCAAGAAAGCAAAAGTGTGTATGCTTGGACAATCTTTCTAACATTTGATCAATAAAAGGTAAGGAGTAATGATCCTTTCTAGTGGCTTTGTTTAATTTTCTAAAATCAATTACCATCCTATAACCAGTTACGATTCTTTGTGGAATGAATTCATTTTTATCGTCAGGAACAACAGTAATGCCTCCTTTCTTAGGGACACAATGAACGGGACTTACCCATCTACTATCAGCTATGGGATAGATTATACCTGCTTCCAGAAGCTTTAATATTTCAGTTCTTACCACCTCCTTCATCTTAGGATTTAGTTGTCGTTGGTGGTCGACAACTGGTTTAGCATCAGGCTTCATATTAATTTTGTGCTGACATAGAGTGGGACTAAAGCCCTTAAGATCATCAAGAGTATATCCAATAGCAGCACGGTGCTTCCTCAGAGTTTTTAGTAATCTCTTTTCTTCATGCTCTGAAAGGTTAACACTAATAATAACAGGATATATCTTCTTTTCATCTAGATAAGCATATTTCAATATATCAGGCAATTGTTTCAGTTCAAATACAGGGTCACCCTTAGGTGGAGGAGGACCTCCAAGAGTTTCAACAGGCAAATTGTGTTTAAGGATAGGTGGTTGATCAAAGAACATCTTATCTATTTCATTTCTTTCATTCATGTGCATATCATTTTCATGGTCTAGCAAATATTGTTCTAACGGATCAGTAGGAGGTACGGCAATAGAAGAAAGACCAATAATTTCATCTTTACTAGGCAATTCTTTATCATGAGGTTGTCTACGAAACTTGGAGAAATTAAACTCATGAGATATGCCATCAAAATTAACACTAATAATTTCTTTAGCGCAATCAATCTCAGCATTATCAGTGTTCAAGAAAGGTCTACCAAATATAATGGGACAAAAATTATCTTGTGGAGAACCGAGGACTAGAAAATCAGTAGGGTTTTTTATTTTTCCACACAAGACTTCAACATCTCTAACGATCCCAAGCGCCGTAATGGTATCTCTGTTTGCAAGCTTAATATTAACATCAATGTCCTCTATTTCAATAGGTGCAATATCATTCATAATTTCTTGATATAAGGTAAACGGGATAGCACTCACACTAGCACCCAAATCACATAAGCCATGATAACAATGATCTCCTATTTTAACAGAGACAACAGGCATGTCTACTACAGGTCTGTTTCTATCTTTAGGATCTGGTTTAGCAATTCTAGCTGCTTCATCACAGAAGTAAATAACATGCCCATCTATATTATCGACCAAGAGATCCTTAACCATAGCAACATTAGGTTCAACTTTAATTTGTTCCAAGGGTCTAGGTGTTCTAATATTACTTTTGTTAACCACAGTTGAAACCTTAGCATGTTCCTTAATCCTAACAGGAAAAGGTGGTTTCTCAATATAAGTAGTAGGCACAACTGGATCAACATGGTAAACAATTGTTTCTTCTTTAACACTAACGGATTCCTCAATCTTTTCTTTAACAGGGGGATGATATTTAAACCACTTCTCCTTAGGGAGATCAACATGAGTAGCAAATGATTCACAAAAGGAGGCTACTATCTCAGAGTCAAGTCCATATTTAGTGCTAAACTTATGACAAGCATCGGTATCCATAAAAGATTTAACACAATCGAACTCAAGTATTATACCTGACTCATTACCTTTGTCGAGTTCCCAATCTTCAGAGTTACGTTTAATTCTTTCCAGAAGATCCCATCTGAATTCAATAGATTTCTTCATAAAGGAGCCAGTCGAAGAAGAATCGAGCATGGTTTGATCATCATGAGAAAGCCGAGCATAAAAATTCTGTAAGATAATTTCTCTTGAGAGCTCATGATTGGGGCATGTGTACATCATGTACTTAAGCCTCCCCCAAGCTTGATCGATGCTTTCTCCTTCACGAGGCCAGAAATTGTATATATAATTCCAATCACGATGAACCAGATGCATAGGATAAAACTTTTGATGAAATTCCAATTTCAATCGATTCCAATCCCACATTCCAATATCATCACATAGCCTATACCATGTCAATGCCTTTCCCTTCAAAGATAAAGTGAAAACCTTCTTCTTAACTTCATCTCCGGGTAAACCTGCAAGCTTAAATAATCCACAAACTTCATCCACATAGATTAAGTGCATATCAGGATGTATTGTTCCATCTCCTGCATAAGCGCCAGAAAAGAGTCTTGATGACCCACAAGTATAGGGGATCAATCGTAATCCTTTTGATAAGTAAGAGTGTAGAACCCAACGAGGAGCAGAAGGAAATGACAAGCGGTTTTCAGCAAGGTATTTTCTGCAAGCACTGAAATTATCAGTAGCAAGTAGTTTGATAGAAAGATAATCTATAACAAGTGACAAGTAGCAATAGTAACTAAAGTGCAGCAAGGTAGCCCAATCATTTTGTTGCAAAGGACAGGCCGGAATGATCTCTTATAATAAGCTAAACGTTCTCGAGGACACATGGGAATTTCATCTAGTCACTTTCATCATGTTTGTTTGATTCGCGTTCGCTACTTTGATAATTTGATATGTGGGTGGACCGGTGCTTGGGTGCTGTTCTTACTTGAACAAGCCTCCCACTTATGATTAACCCCTCTCACAAGCATCCGCAACTACGAAAGAAGAATTAAGATAAATCTAACCATAGCATTAAACATATGGATCCAAATCAGCCCCTTATGGAATAGCGCATAAACTAGAGTTTAAGCTTCTGTCACTCTGGCAACCCATCATCTAATTACTATTGCACAATGCATTCTCTTGGGCCCAAAGATGGTGAAGTGCCATGTAGTCGACGTTCACATGACACCACTAAGAGAATCAACAACATACATATCATCAAAATGTCGAACGAATACCAAATTCACATGATTACTTATGACAAGACTTCTCCCATGTCCTCAAGAACAAAAGTAACTACTCACAAATCATATTCATGTTCAAGATCAGGGGGGTATCGAATAGCATAATGGATCTAAAGATATAATCTTCCACCAAATAAACCAACTAGCATCAACTACAAGATGTAATCAACACTACTAGCAACCCACAGGTACCAATCTGAGGTTTTGAGACACAGATTGAATACAAGAGATGAACTAGGGTTTGAGATGAGATAGTGCTAGAGAAGATGTTGATAAAGATTGGTCCTCCCACGATGAGAGGATCGTTGGTGATGACGATGGCTTCGATTTCCCCCTCCCGAAGGGAAGTATCCCCGGCGGAATCGCTCCACCAGAGAGCAAAAGTGCCTGCCCAAGTTCCGCCTCGAGACGGCGGCGCTCCGTCCCGAAAGTCTTCTCCTTATTTTTTTCTAGGGCAAATGGGCTTATATACCAGAAAATGGGCACCGGAGGCTGGCCAGGGGCCCCACAAGCCACCAGGGCGCGCCGGGGGGTGGCGCGCCCTGGTGCCTCGTGGGCACCTGGTTGGCCCCCTCTGGTACTTCTTTTCTCCAGTATTTTTTATTTATTCCAAAATAAATCTCCGTGAAATTTTAGCTCATTTGAAGATGTGCAGAATAGGTATCTCTGACATATCTTTTTCAGGTCCAGAATTTCAGCTGCCGGCAATCTCCCTCCTTATCTAAATCTTGCATATTAAGAGAGAAAAGGCATTAGAATTGCTCCACAAAGTGTTATATTGATTAAAAACACTATAAATAACAGTAGGAAAACATGATGCAAGATGGACGTATCATGCGGCGAGCCGCAGCCTATCGGCGCGGACGCGCCTGTCTTGCGCTGCGGGGCGCCACCGATCATGTTGTGCATCGAGCTGCAGCCTCTCGGCGCTGAGTTAACTTTCTTGATCCGCGGCGCTGAAGCACCGTCCGCCAAGTGTCTGCTCAACCCTGGCGATGACGCGCAGTACGGCGTCGTCCATCACGTTGCCGGGGACGCCCTTGGCCTCGACGGGCCATGGCGCCTGCTCGTTTACCTCGTCGAGGAGGTTGATGGCAGAGGCGGCGCTTCGGTGGGTTGGCATGCTTGCAAAAGGTAGCTAGAGGGGCTGTAGGTTGCGCTTGTGCCTCGGTGTGTCGTGCGCCGCCTAGGCTTATGCGCAATCGCTGGGTGGCGGCGGGAAACCGATGGGGAAATGGCGGGAAACGTTGGCGTGTTCATAAAACGCCATCAATTAATGTAAACTTAGCATAGAAGGAAGCGCGAGCTAGCACGACGCGTGCGCGCACATTGCTTGCCACGGGTGTGATCCATATATCTCGTGTGCCCAACAGAGCACACTATTCACACACAATAATATAGTTCTGTACACAGAGAGCGTTGATGTTGTGCGGACTGAGCAAATACATCGCACACGGATAAAACTACGGAACCCGTCGGTGATGATTTCATCAATCGCTGACAATTGTTTACCAGCAAGTGTTTGCCCACAACACACACGGGTTATTAGCAGGAATCGTCCGTGTTGTTATCCGTCTTCCCACACATTTCGGATTATTGACCTGTTTGCCGCGTATCACACACATCTTGTTAAGTTGAACCGTTTCTGTTGTGTTGGGTAATCGCAAACAGTCTATCCGAGTGAACCGCATGCCGTATATCGCACACACCTTGATCTGCCTGACCGTTTCCGTTGTGTTGCGTAATCACAAACAGTTCATCCGACTGAACTGTACGCCGTGTATCGCACACACCTCGAATTGTCTGCCCGTTTCTGTTGTGTTGGGTAATCACAAACAGTTCATCCGAGTGAACTGTACACTAGTAGAAAACGGGCCTTTAATCCCGGTTTGTAAGGCCCTTTAGTGCCGGTTCTACAACCGGCACTAAAGGGGGGGGGACTAAAGGCCCCCCCCCCTTTAGTCCCGGTTCGTCACGGCCCGGCACTAAAGGCCCACCACGTGGCGCCTGCCGGGGCCGTTCGCTGGGGGACCTTTAGTCCCGGTTGGTGTTACCAACCGGGACTAAAGGTGGAGCCTTTAGTCCCGGTTGGTAACACCAACCGGGACTAAAAATATTTAATTCTTTTAATTTTGGTTTATTTTTCCTTTTAATTTTGTGTTTTCCATTTAATTATTTTTCATTTCAAACATATATTACGCTACTACAAACTGTACACGTTGTGCATATATATATAAATCGAATTTCTCGTACGTACGACGACCATTCACATACATATATATATACAATTTGGTATATACAATTTCTCCTACAATTTGCGAATCATTACATATGCAGGGCATTACTGCTTGATCTTGTAATGGTATTCTCCTTTGGGATCTATGACCTGGTCGACCAGAAATCCAGCTATTTCCTCTTGAATTGCTCGTACGCGAGCCGTTGGTAGGAGCTGGCCCCGCATCTCTATCATCTATAATCAGGAGATCAAGATGAATATATTAGTTGTGTGTATATATATTAGCTAGATCATGATAAAAAAAATTATGGATAGTGTTCTGGCAAACGTACCCAAAGAGTTTTTTCATCTATGCTCCTTTCAGACGTGATCTTGCGAATATTCTCGCAAACGTAGTATGCGCATAAACTATTCCCCTTCTCTTGCCTCATGCACTTTACGAGAATAAAATTCAATCAGGTAATAATTAATCAAGCATGATAATGGTATTGAAACTAGAATTAAAGAGATACACGGATGTAGCTAGCTAGTACTACTTAATTACCTTGGGTCGCACCTATTTCAGCTGTTGTTTCCATTGGCCGGGGACCTCTTCGATGAACTTTTTCCAAGCCCTGCCCGCCGGCAAAGAAAATGAATAAAGGAGTTATTAACTAGTTGATATCAGGAAATGAAGTAAAGAGGCAGACATAGTGCGATAATGATTGAAATTACCTGTCGAACATCCCCTTCACGGTTGCGTATTCGGATGGATCCTTATATAGTGAGTCCAGTACTTCAACTTTTCCCTTGTCAACTTCAATGATTAACAAGATCCAGTGGAAACTGCATGCGCACATGTTTTTTATAAATAAGCGGGCATGTGCATAACTCATCAACTACACTTATTAACATCTAGTAAGCAAAAAATAGAATTTGTAGTACAAGATATAGTAACACTCACCCGAAGTTGTAAGGAAGTAGTATTTTTGGTTGGGTGTTTAGTTGCTTCAAAAACTCTAGCAGGAATCTCTCTGTGTCTTCTCTCGAATATTGATCTTCCCATATCGCCTGATTAATCGTATTTGGGTCAATCAACCCAACTCCATAGCGTCTAGTTTTTTTCATTTCATACATCTTCATTCTGCATAATACCACAGAAAAGAATATAGTGAGGATAATTACAGTTAATGAACGAGAGCACATCTAGCTAGCTAGCTAGAGACTTAAATTACAGAAAGAAATCACTTACAGACAATAGCAACTGACGATAGATTTGTCGAGTGCGTCTTGATTGAATAACTGAAGCAACTCTGAATAATGAATCCACACGTCTTTTTTATGGAAGTAATGCCTTTTCCTGACTTTCACCATGAGGGACTCTTCATTGGTATTTGCTGTTTTTTGCATGTACCACGTATGCAACTCGTACATTCTCGTTCGTAGAAGCTTGACTTCGTCAGGCTTGACCAGAGGTTTGCCACGGACATATTGGTATTTTACTTCCTCCTCTGTAATCCTGGGAATTTCCTCAAGGCCTAGGAGTTGTTCAACAGTGACACCGGCCTCTTTAGCCTGCCTTCTAAGATCGTCGGTTATTGCCGGCCGATCAGCGGTACTCACATGTGTTTGTACAATGAGCGGGGGGAACGATTGCACTGCTTGTTCTCCCAGCTGGGGAACAGTTTTCCCGCTTTTTTTGCCAACTGCTTGGCTCGAGCTCGAGCTCGACTCCTTTTGCCCTGCAGAATATGACTTCTTGATAGACCGCACATAGTCGGAGTCCTTCTGATTGTCAGCCGGTCGAGCCATATCAATAAAGTGTTGTGATACATGCTCAGGTACTTTCTCCTTTGGCGGCGCGGGCGGTTTCGGTGCAAAATGGGCCTTCAATTGGGCATCACATGCGTCGTCGAGTTCCTCCTGAGTCAGGTGGTAAGACAACTTCGGAAGATGCTTGAGGTCTGGACCATATTTGAATTTCTTGCTTGTTGTACCGCTGGCCGTCGTAGCTACGGCCTCTCTCTTCCGCTGTTGCTTAGGCGGAGCACGCTGAGTCGGCTGACTTGGAGGAGGAGGAGTTGGCTGACGCCGTGCCGGACTTGGAGGAGGAGTCGGCTGACGCCGTGCCGGACTTGGAGGAGGAGTCGGCTAACCTTTGTGAACACTTGGATGGATGGGGTGCCTCCAAATCTTGACAAATTTTGGCAAAAATGGAGGATGAGCTCGAGGAAGAGGGAAGAACAAAGGAGGGGAAGAAGGGGGAAAAAAGGGAGGAGTACTGTGATCGGGCTGGCCGAATTCATATAGGGGATCTTTAGTCCCGGTTGGTATCTCCAACCGGGACTAAAGGGGGGGGGGCCTTTAGTCCCGGTTGGTGATACCAACCGGGACTAAAGGGGCTCGTGGGGGCCCCAGCTGACACCAGCCTGCCACCACCCTTTAGTCCCGGTTCGTGTTACGAACCGGGACTAAAGGGGGGGCCTGTAGTCCCGGTTGGTGATACCAACCAGGACTAAAGGGGCTCGTGGGGGCCCCAGCTGACACCAGCCTGCCACCACCACATTAGTCCCGGTTCGTGTTATGAACCGGGACTAAAGGTCCGGAACGAACCGCGACTAATGATGCCCGTCCTGAACCGGGACTAATGGTCACATTAGTGCCGGTTCAAAACCCGACCGGGACTAAAGCTGCGGACAAAAGGTCCGTTTTCTACTAGTGGTATGCCGTGTATCGCACACAGCACGAACTGGCTGACCGTGTTTGTTGTTCTGGCTTATCGCAAACAGTTCGTATGAATCAACTGTATGCCACGTATCGCACACGCGTCTCTAATCTGAATCGTTTTTGATATCTCCGGCATCGCAAACAGTTCGTCTTATTTGGGACGGTTTTTTTACGACAGCGTTTGCGATTCATGCATCGCACACAGTTTGGTCGCGGGGTCTCTGATTCATGTGTCGCGTTAGTGGTCGCCTGCAGTAGTGGCCTGCTCCACGCTTGACACAGAGAGATGGGAAATAGATTGATATTGATTGCTTGATCCCTCAATTACATGGTTTGCCCCTTATTCAAGCTACTAGCTAGAAACTTGAGTTTCCTAACAAACTTTGCTGTAATCTATCTGGACTCTGTTGTTGCGGAGTCCTTCTTTCTCTTTTCATAGTGACGGCCCCACATAACAATGCCAACTCATGTGATATTGTTGTGGGACTAATTAAAAAGTTGAGACTGCCAACTCCGAAATGGTTCTGGTGCAACTATGAAAGTTGAGGATGCCAACTCGTATGATACTGTTATGCAACTATTTGAAAAGTTGAGGATACCAATTCCTAATTGATTGTTGTGCAACTATAAAAGTTCAGGATGCATCTATAAAAGTTGATGATACCTCTCCTTCACTAGGAGCCACATCTCCTTCTACAACCATTTTTGGTCTGTGAAAAAAGGCGAACGAACAAATTAGTCGAAGCAACCAAATGTATACAAGAAAAGAAAAATGAGTAAAAACAAATGATATAAAAAATGCCATGAGGTAAGCAACTTATATTGATTTTTCAAAGCACACCTACAAAAAAAAAAGTGTGCAACTTGATGCACTGTATGGCCAACTGGGAACACATGAGTGTGCAACCAAAAAAATCAGCATACACACTGCCTAAACATGATTTAGGCAGTGGAGCCAAAACTAAACTAGCCGTCAACCGTGCAACTAGATAGCCCTTCCCTGTGCAACTGCATAAGCGCGGCTAAGCCAACTAGGATATGTACTGCTTTTATCTGCAAACTCCTGTATGAACGCATACCCTTGACAACAAACAGGGCACACATAAGTGTGCAACCAAAAAAACCACAAACACTGCTTGAACATGGTTTACACAGTGTATCCATCTGAATACCATCGATTGTGCAACTGGTTAGCCCTCACTATGCAACATCATAAGTTGGCTAGCCAACTGAGATATGTATATGCGTCATCCAACTACGTTTGTGTTCCTGTGCAACTATTACAACAAACTAACCAACTGGTTACTTATATGACGGATGCACACTTGCAACACGATAACTGGAGGAGTGATGCAATTAGTTGCGGTAGTATAATTAACTACTCTAAAAAATATTAATTAACAAAATTTGCATGTCGTGGTACTGTTGTAGCAGTGGCGGAGCCAGGAATTTGCTCCTGGGTATTCCCGTAATTTTTTTTTGCCAAAGCAATATAATATAGCAACAAATGTACTGTAAAATGGCAATATCAATAATCCAATGACCATACATCGATAATAGTAGTAAAATATTATTGTGGCAATATCTCTAACAATTAAGAAAGATTACAAACGACAAAGGAAATTACAATATAACTTTATGATCCCATTTTTGGAAGAGATTGATGACATCCTCATCTACGGCACAATCAAATAAACAAAGTAGAAATCAGTGGCATTGGCAATGTGGCATGGACATTGGTCATTGGACAAACAATTTCGGTGTACAGCCAATTAGTGAAAATGATCAAGAGAGGTAGTGGTCACCGGGTTCATTATGTCCATCTAGCAATCAGTGAATCACATAGGTAGCAAATGAATCATATAATAAGCAGTTCAATTTCACTGGTTTACAAGCAATCAGTGACTGTCTTCTACGAAGGCAATGGCATTTACAAAAAATCTTCAGATCTGTTTAGAAACAGAGGGGAAAAATACCTTCGACGGAGCCACAGAGGCTAGATTGCCGGAGGTAGTAGAGCCGGGCCGTGGAGGGGGAGGGCGCCTGAAGCCCTGCAAGGCGAGCCGAGCCGGGGAGGGGCCAGAGGGCAGAGGCGGATGCCGGACCGGTCGCAGAGTCACAGACTCGCGGAGGGGAGGGCCGAGGGCGGCGAGGGCCGGAGGCCGAGGGGAGGGGAGGGGAGGGAGTCAGGGAGAGGGCCGGCCGGAGGGGAGGGGAGGGGAGGGGAGGGACCGAGGTAGAGGGCGACCGCCGGACTTGGAATCGCCGCCGCCGCCACTACCGCTAGGTTTGGTGCGTCGTTCGGCCGCTCCCGTAGGTGCCTGTTTGGGCTGGACTCAGTGGGCCAAGTGTTTACGTATAAACATATGTATTAAATTTTTTGGGGGCCAAAATCTTGGGTATTCCAGGGAATTCCCAGGAAGACCCCCAGCGCCGCCACTGTGTTGTAGTGGCTGCTTAATGTATCTTTGGAGCAATGTAGCAATGGGTCTCATACTGAAGCTAACTCTTCTTCTAGCGTGGCTTTCTGCACTTTAGCTGCACTGCCATCCAGAGAAACTTCTACAGTGGAAAAATGAATCTCATCTGATGACGTTTGTTTATCTTTAGACAATCTTCTGAGCTTGGCCATTGTTCTCCATGAGAAATGGCAGCATCCTCTTGTAGCTAAATGAGCTCGGATGATGAACAAACTTTGATCTCGTGCAGCGGGTAGGACACTGAAACGAGCAAAATCACAGATTATCTCACTGCTATGCAGGAAATGTAGCGAACCCTGCTGAATTTGCAGACGCAAACAAGAGACGTACTAGCGTCAAGAAACATGATGTGGGCCAGCAATTCTAGCAAATCCTCAGGCGCTGGGCCAACCAAGAACTGTACGTTAGGTGCAAATCATGATCTTTGGCCAGCTTTTGCCAGCCATGCCATGCCACCACCATGGTTTTGGGTACCGCCCGAGAAAAACGGTTACCAGGCGGATACCGAACTTCTTGCTGCCATGCGTGCGCACAGATCTCGGCCACACTGGTGTGACCCCGAGGCCCGGATCTCGTGGATCCAGCCGCACGCCGGCGAATTCCATGCCCGGATAGATGTCGCAGAGAGAGAGGAGGATGAGTCACGGGTGGAGTCACTTACCGTCAGGTTCAGCCTCGAGGTGCTCCTGTGAGGGAGGAAGGGGCGGGGTGGAGCGGGGAGGAGCGGAGAGCGCTTGAGGTTGGAATCCGGCGAGGATGCATTGGGGGAGCCCGTGGCTTCCATATGCCGGCGGCGCGGGATGGTGGAAGGGAGAGGTGGGGATGAAGGAAGAGGACTGGAGGTAGGAGAGAAAACTGGGACGGGTCGCCACCGCTTGCCTGTCGGCTGTCCCCACTACTCTCGCTGCCTCGCACATGCCTGCGAATCAATCAGCGCATCCAACGGTTCGCGTGCGGCCGCTCGGAGAGCCGGGATGGCGCACGCGCACTTTTAAGAATTTGGGTTGCTTAATTGTATTGCTGTCGTGTGCACCTGAGAATTGAGTCCTCTTGCTGTGTCCAGATATCGTGAGATCGAGAGAGACTCCTAGAGGACTGCCATCTAGTACCAGATCCAGATTTGGAGTGGAGGTGCAAGAAAAGGTGTTGGCGGACTTCTGACGCCCTAGACGATGGAGGAGGCGGTGAGGAAGCAGGTGTAGGAGACGAGCGTCATGTTCATCACAAAATACGTTTGTGCAAGAAACAGTGATGGCCGGCGGACTTGCTGGCACCGGAGGAGATGGCGGAGGCAGCGAGGAAGCAAGTGGAGAGACGCGGCTGTTGGCAATAGGTG
This sequence comes from Elymus sibiricus, assembly GCA_039707655.1. Taxonomy (NCBI): domain Eukaryota; kingdom Viridiplantae; phylum Streptophyta; class Magnoliopsida; order Poales; family Poaceae; genus Elymus; species Elymus sibiricus. The sequence goes on from CM077676.1 coordinate 16,874,413, forward strand.
GAGGAGATGAGCATTATGTTCATCGAAAAACGAATTGTAGAACGTGATCGATGTCTCCTTATTCATGATACGGCCACTAGTCAGACTGGATCAGCACATCCACCAACCGATGCCCATTCGGGTTGTTGGCGCACCACTCGAACAGGAGACCCACGAAGACAGCGCAGGGCCAGGACATGGCCCGGGCGATGCTGAGGAACGCCGGGAGATCCAGCAATGCGCCTGCCAAAGTATGACAAGATATCACATAGCGGTGGAATAAATCGTCGGTGAGCCGGGAGAAGACGCCCAATTGGGACCAAGGAGAAACCCGCCACGCATATGCAGAAAACCCTAATGCACTTTTTCCCCCCAAAGGCTCCACCGGCGCCCTCGGTGGGATCACGGCAGTCCAAGCCCTCTTCTTGGATGGTTGTTCTTTCACAAGCATAAACAGTTGAAAGTTAAGATTGTACTCCCTCCCATCCTTTTTACTCCGCGTATTAGATTTATGTCAAGTCAAACTTTACCAAGTTTGACAAAATTAACATTAAAAAGTATCAAGATCTAAAATATCAAATATATACCCAAATGATAAGTGTCACACGTGTGGCACGAAGCAACTTGATCCAAACGCCTCTATTACCATCTATTTTGCCACATCAAACAGATAACATCAGCGAAATCTTTTTGGTTTTTTCGGACTTAAAAATGCTTTATCTCTTAAATAAAAAATCTGATTAAAAATCCGTTTTCAGCATTAAATCCGTCTCGACGAGATCTTCAAAACTAGATCTTATAATGATATGTTTCGACGACTTTTTTTTTGGCCAAAAATTGCCATGATGTTACACTGAAGTTGTCATAGTGTTTACACTAAAATTGCCATGATATGTTTCATCTATTTTTTTCTTCTAGATTTAAAACTACCGTTGTATTTCAACTTCTTTTGACGGCAATTTTTAGTAATTAACCACGGCAAATTTAATTCATGGATCATGGCAATTTTTAATAATTCATGATGGCAATTCTAGTTTATAGATCATGGCGATTTTAGTATTTTGATCATGGCAATTCTAGTATTTTAACCATGGAAATTATTTTTTGTATGAACCATGGCAAATTTTTGTGCATATATCATGGCAAATTTAAGTAATTCACCATGGCAATTTTAGTTTCTGGTTCATGGCAAATTTGAGTCATTGACCATGCATTTTTAAAATAACTGACGACGGATTTCTTTCTAATTATGAACCATGTCAAAATTATTTCATGGAATATGGCAAATTTTAGTAATTCACCATGGCAAGTTTACCTTTTTAATATCATTTTTTTATAACATGTCAAAATTTACTTTAAACGTAGAAAAAAAAAGTAGTTGAAACATATCATGACAATTTCAGTGTAAACACCGTGGTAATTTATGTGCAATAGACATGGCAAATTTTGACCGCCAAAAAATATCGTCGAAACATATCGATATGGGATCTAGTTTTGAAGTTCTCGTCACGGCGGATTTAATGGTGAAAACGGATTTTCAATAGGATTTGTCATTTAAGAGATAAAACATTTTAAAGTTTGAAAAACCCAAAAGATTCCCGCTGACATTATCAATTTTCTTCCCTGTTTGCATGCATGTGTGAAAAAACAAAAAGTCTGACGTGTCACAATGGGTGGCTAGAATGGTGTGTGGCCCGACCTTCTTCAGCCCACACATGTGGCACTTATCAGGGTCCTAGAAACCACATTTCATAATGAATCTAACAATATTGATTTGGCATTGTGAATGTTGATACTTTTTTCTATAAGTTTGGTCAAAGTAGATATGCTTGACTTCGAACAAAACTTGTATGCAGACTAAAAAGAACCGGATGGAGTATCGAACAGTCTCATTGCACATACAAAGAATTAAGAAAAAAAAAGCATTACACGAATAATAACGGTATATTCTGGACGCTAATTAGCACAGTACTATGTATGAAAATTAACGATCAAAAGAGGATCGAACTATGCATCTAAAACATCCAACACATTAAGCGTCGGGACAACGGCGCCTCCTCGTGCGTTCCACCTCCTGATTTTACTGTGCCGATTTTTTTTTAACCGGATAAGGTGGAAACGCAGGAAGCCCTACCCCGTTCGCCGCCCCCTCCCCGATCCCTCTCCCTCTTCCTCGTCTGCCGCCGCCCACCACTCACCGAAACCCCCCCACAGCCGCCACCGCCGCCACCAGCGCCCTCCCCAACAGCCTGCAACCCACCCCTCTCTCTTGCGCTGAGTGGTGGGGCAGAGGCGGAGGAATGAGAGGGGGCAATCAGAACGAGGAGGAGCCGGGCGGCAAGGGTGTGTGTGTGGGGGGGGGGGGGGGGGGGGGGGGACCAAGATCGACTCCCTCCCATCCAGATATTCCGCGAGGGCACGAGGTCCGATCATATACGACCACTAACCGGAGACGATGCAGAAGCTGGTGGGGACGAGGCTGCCCAACTTCACCGAAGAGCAGACGAAGCCGGTGCAGGGGATGGCGGATGTCATCGGGATAAACGACTACACCACCTACCATGTCAAGCATGAATTTTCAGGTAAATCAGTGCAGCCATATAAGAAGAAAATCTGTTGAATTGTTGATGAGCTTGTCTTATAAATTTCAGTTATTATGATTTCTATAGGGATAGCCTAGCTTTTGGCTGCTGATTACAGTGTCAAAGGCCATTACCTCAAGTCCTACCAGTATATGCTGAGAGCAGCTTGACTCAGACGATGTTTTCAACTTAAGAGGACTATCCAACTTTTGTCTAAAGCATACTTGCATGCATCTATTGATACCCGCACTTGATTCTTTAACTGCATTGGGTTGCTTGTATGGTTGAATGAACTGTTGAAGAATGAAGATTTACTGCAGTATTAAGCAATTATAGTATTGTTCTTCACTTCTTCACAATGCTGTTAATTTCTGTAGAGCAAAGCCTGCTGTTAAGTTGGTCCTCTTGGATAAAGCAGATGCCATGACCAAGGATGTACAATTTGCATTGCAGGGAAGTTTTTTATTGTTTGGTCCTTTTTTACCCATATGATACTATTATTCATAAAATCTATTTACATTGATCCGACTTGCAGTCGTTGAGAAGTATACAAGGAGCACAAGGCACAAGGTTTAAGGTTTGCACTCATATGCAACCATGTGAACAAAATCATCCCCGCACTACAATCAAGGTGCACTAGGTTTAGATTTGCTCCCCTTGAGGGCACTCATGTTAGTGAGCGTCTTCAGCATATAATAAAATCTGATGGGTAAGAACTAACATTTTTCTTGTAAGATTATGTTAGGAATCTATACCTTTTGTCAGGTTCCTCATTTTTCTATGCCTGACTTCCTTCAGTACTCTGTGGGGACTTTAGAAGCCAGTATTTTTTCTATATATGTGAGTATGACGACGCTACATACGTTTATGCTTGTTCTTGCAGACTTGATGTCGATGGGGGTGGCTTGAAAGAGGAAGGCTTTGAATATATTGCAGGTTATATTTGAGTAATCTCAAGCACTTTTTTTATTCTGAAGCTGCTATATTGTTATCCATTGATTTGTTCCATGAGCTGATGTACCTTCGATTTGATACTGAACGTGCATTCTCGTTTATGCGCAGTCAACACACATGGCATGTAACACCCCTATGTAATGAGCTACAGTGATCCTCAAGATTATGCTTAATCATTTTGATTTACCATGCTTGATCACATTGGAATCATATCTCATTTCAAATTTCAATTCAAATTTAAATTCAAATATGAGATGAAAATAAAAGTTGCTCAAATCCAGAAACTAAAATGTTCATAATTTTGGAAATAATCAATTGTGAATTATGTTCAGGAAAGAACATCACCAAAATTCTCTAGATGTCTCTAACATCTTGAAAACAGAGCCAACAGCACCTTTTTGGCACTTTAAATGTAATACAAAATTCAATTGAAATTATATTGCCCCCAAACTTTTTGTGGCAGGGCACAATATTCCTTACTATTTGTTTCTACCAGTGGCACATTTTTGCAAAGTCATTAGTTGGCTAAAAATAAATGCAAAAGCTACTGAGAAAAGGTTTGGGGGCAATATAATGGCCGTCCCAGGTCGCGAGACCGCCACCGTTGGACGCGGCGCTCGACACCCGTTCGAACGGCACCGGCAGCGTCCGTTTTGGCCCACCGTAGCGAAATTCCGGCGATGGCAGTAGCTCGCCGTCGTGTTTTCCGGCGCAGGCGGCTGAACGCCGACGCGCGCTGACGTGGACGCCTGGGGCCCACCCCTATGCCACTGACTGTGGGCCCGTGGAGCCCAGTTGACTGGGTTGACCCAGTCAACTCTGCTGACTGGGCAGCCCCATGTCACTGACATGCGGGCCCCGCACTATTTAAACGTTTTTAAAAATAAATAAAATGCTAATTAAACAGTTAATTAATCTGTCAATTAACCGGTTAATTAAACAGTCACTGACAGTGGGTCCCACTAGCTAATTAGGTTAATTAGTTAAATTTAAACCCTGTTAATTAGTTCTGTGTATGACAGATGGGCCCCATTTGTCAGTTTGACTGGTCAGCTGGTCAGTTGACCGCTGACGCAATGCTGACATCAGGCTGACATCATATTTCCTTTTCTGTCGAATTTAGTAATTAAAATAATTTCAGAAAATGGTTAAAACTTTGAAAAATCATAGAAAATAAACCGTAGCTCGGATCAAAAAGTTTTCTACATGAAAGTTGATCAGAAAAATGAGATGAATCTGAATATGCCCTCCGTTTATCTGTCACATGCCCACAACTATGTGAACATGGAACCTTCCCCTCCGGTTCATCTGTCTGACAGATGCTCGAAGCCGGGAAAATATCCCCAGATATTTTCCTGCTCCGTCTGCAACGTGTAGTGCTGCATTAGGTCACCCCTAGCACAGCATACTGCCTTGCCATGCATCGTGCTGCATTTGTTTGTTTGTATTTATTGTTTCTTCCCCCTCTTCTCCTCAGGTAGACTTCGAGACTGACGCTGCTCCCGAGTACGACTACACCGCAGAGGACCAGTCCCTTTCAGCAGAGCTTCCAGGTAAGAAAAACCTCCCTTGATCATCCCTATATCGCCCATTCAGCCTCTCTCATGCTTGCATTAGATTTTGCTACTGTATTAGACAGCTCATATTCTGATGCATAGCCTGCTTTTGTAACCTGCTATTGTTACTATACCTGTTATCCTATATGCTTAGTATAGGCCGGATAGTGATCCATCTGTGACCCCTCACCCTTGTCCCTGTTGCCCCGCTTTGTTACCAGTGCCCCGATCAATGTGATCGAGGGGCCGAGACCAGTACTTTATATTATTCAGTCCCTTGATGAAGTCGGGTCGGCCCCGAGGGGTACCCGCGAGGTATGTGGAGACGGGTTGACCGTGAGGGTACCCGCGAGATAATTACGTGGCACGGCCGGGCATTCCTAGCCCTTGCCGTAAGCCCACGAGACGGGGCGACGGGACCACAGATCGTGGATCGCTGATTGTCACCGCGCGCTACCAACGCAACAATGGGTTTGGATATCTGATCTGAGTAGGCCTCTGGCCTTTTCGCGCTAACCACAACGCGGGAATAAGTATGGGCACTCGGCGTCGTGTGCATCAGCCGAAGCTCTTCAGACGTCAGCAGTGGAGCGGCGCGCGCCGGGTTGGACTGTGTATGCCTGCGTTTGTCTTAAGGGGGCTAGGTCTGCTCCCGGCCGCGTACGCAACGTGCAGGAGTGCAAAGGGCGATAGGCTCAAGACCCCTGAGCGCTTAGGAGTTAGACCGGCGTGCTGGCCTCTCTGTTGAGCCTAGGTAGGGCTACGACATGTCGATCAGCCGAGGTCAGGCATGACCCGGAAAAGTGTGTCCGGTCTGAGTTAATCAAGCGTGTTGGGTAAGTTAGTGCACCCCTGCAGGGAAGTATATCTATTCGAATAGCTGTGTCCACGGTAACAGGACACTCGGAAAATATCCCGATCTTCTACAACTAGAACTGGTTACTATGTTGGCCCGGGATCGCTTTCTCGAAGGGAGTCGAGGAAGGATCTCTGGGCGTTGCTACTACTTGTTGCTACTACTATAGTTATGTACTAATCTACACTCTTCTAATGCTGCAAGACTCTGAAGATGCTAGTCTTCGTTAGGCTAGGCCTTCCCTCTATTCTGGCATTCTGCAGTTTAGTCCACAGAAACAGCCCCTTCTTTTGATAATGATGCATACATAGATTAGTTCTGATGTAAGTCTTGCGAGTACTTTGGATGAGTACTCACGGTTGCTTTGCTCCTTCTTTTCCCCTATTCCCGATTGATGCGATCAGGTGACGGATCCCAGGAGCCAGTTGATCCCGCCGACGACTACTACTACCCCACCGGCGGAGCCTACTACTACGTGGAGACCGCCGACGACCAGGAGTAGATAGGAGGCACCCAGGCAAGAGGCCTGCGCCTGTTCTATCAGTGTCGTTGTTTTGCTCAGCCTTCTTAAGGCAAGCTTGTTTTCTTTATGTCTGTACTCAGATATTATGTTGCTTCCGCTGACGCTTGTTCGCGACCTTATGTATTCGAGCCCTCGAGGCCCCTGGCTTGTATTATAAAGCTTGTATGAGTTTTATTTGTGTTTAGAGTTGTGTTGTGATATCTTCTAGTGAGTCCTTAGGCTTGATCGTGTGTATTTGTGTGTATGATTAGTGCACGATTAAGTCAGGGGCGTCACAAGTTGGTATCAGAGCCGACTGCCTGTAGGAATCCCCTTTTCCAACTCCTTGGCCGAAGTTGAGTCTAGTCTTTCAAAAACTGTTTTACTAACATGGCTGTGTGGCTTACGGGCCCACGTCGCCAATGGGTGGTGTTAGGATCTTTTATTCCTCTTCCTTACTTTGGGACTCTCATCTCTCTTCTATTCGGGTTTTGCTAACTCTAACATTAGGTTCTCGTGTTCACAATCATCCGGAGAGCTGGATTATCTGCAAACATTTCCTTCCAATGCTATTAAATGCTTCTCACACTGTCTCGGGACATTTTGCACTCCCTTGTTTCAGATGCATCCCGCAAGACAGCTTGTGCGCCAGACTATGGCTGTCGATGCGACTGGGTTCCCTGCTATCTTGGCCGATCTCTTGACCAGGCTGGGATATCGCTGGTACCCCGAGTACACCGTTTACGAGGATTACCGCGAGTTCAACCAGGAGCAGTACCATGCTGTGGTTCGTATCTTTGATCGATAGGACATCTCCATCACTGAGTTGCACACCTTTCATGGTGTTGGAGTGACTGTTGATATGGCAGTTCATGATGCTGCCTATACTGCTATTGCCCGTCTCCGTGGAGAGCACAACAGTCGCTTGGAGGAGACTGCTTTCAGATATATCCCGTATGCCCTGTTGGGGACGAGACCGGATACTACACTGCTGTTTGTACACCTTACGTGACGCATCGTTATGACCCGCAGGTTCTGGTTCAGTACACACAGGCTCTGGATCGCACTGCCCGAGCTCTTGCTGTCGAGTTGCGCGCCACTCGTGCTCGTCTTTACGACGCTCTGACACAGTTGCTGCCAGCAGTAAGTGCACGGATGCACCCAGAGTACATTCTTTACCCGCGCAGGACAGAGATGCCACCAGGTCTTGAGTGGCCTGCTGTTGGAGGTCTTGACCCTCCACGTGGTCCTCTTCTTCCAGTTCGGGACCAGGTTCTGCACCAGAGTGTTCACGGAGCGCAGGATCTTTATATCGAGGGTACCCTGCGTCGTCACTTGCAGTTGCCTGGCTTCAGTGGTTTTCTCCGACGTTGATGTAGCATATCGCTATGTCCCGTTGTTGTATCCCACCACCGCGTGCCTGCGTGCCGCCTAGCTGTCTAGCTTTCCCTTTCTGTTGTTGTAACGCTGGCTTGTAAACGAATCTATGTATGGAACTGTATGTCATGTTTCACTATGATGGCGTATCTATTGCACTTTCTTTTTGTGCACGTTACTTCATGTATGATTCCATACACCTGCAATGTTCGTTGCTAAATTACCCCTGTTGAATTTTAGCAGGATGGTTAGACCAGCAGGTCATGTTCGTGGCCGTGGTGTCAACAATCCACCACCGCCTGACTATATGGCTGGAATGATGCAATAGTTTGAATTGAACTGCCAATTCATGCAAGGGCTTATGGCTCAGTTTCCTCGTCCCAATGCCAACCAGCAGCCAGCCTCAATCACTCTGCAAGAGTTTGTGCGCCTCAACCCCACAATCTTCCGCAACTCAGTTCAGCCGCTTGATGCTGATGACTGGCTCCGCGACATCGCATTTGAAATGGAGTCTGTTAATGTGGCCCTTGCCAGCTATGTCACATTTGCGTCCTACTTTCTGAAGGGTCCCGCAGCTCAATGGTGGGACAGTCACAGGCATACCTTAGCTGTTGGAACAATCATCACCTGGCCAGAGTTCCAGGCTGCCTTCCGTTCCTGCTACATTCCCCAGGGAGTCATGGATCGGAAGAAGCATGAGTTCCGCAACCTTTCCCAGGGCAGCAAGACTGTAGAAGCTTACCAGCGGGAGTTCCTTGAACTATCTCGTTATGCTGAAGAGGATATTACTACTGATGCTCGCCGACAGGAGATGTTCCGTGAAGGGCTCAACTCTGAAATCAAGAGGGCACTCTTAGTCCACGACTTTGCTGACTTCGCCACCTTGGTGAACAAGGCCATACAGGTTGAGACTGGACTGAAGGATAGTAAGCGCACCCGTGAAGCGGGCTCGTCTTCGCAGAAGCGCCGTATCTGGATTCCTCACAGCATGTACCGTCCAACTGTACCTTCTCCAAGACAGTCGTATGCTGCACCTCGTATGCCTCCTCCACCTCTGCGGCAGCCAAGACCTCAAGCTCCAATGCCTCGAGCTCCTGCTCTCCGTCCCGAAGACGGACTCTGCTTCAAGTGTGGCCGTCCAGGTCACCGTTCCAGAGACTGCAATCAGAACCAGAATCAGCTTGTGCTCCCGTCAGCTGGCCGTGGAAATGGCCGTGGCAACAACCAGCCCCGCAACAACAATGCCAGACCTTCTTATGGTCGTGGTCAAGCTTACCATGTTGATCTGAATGAAGCTCAAGACCAGCCTGCTACTGTGATTAGGACTGGACACGAGCCGAGCCGAGCCGAGCTTGATCCGAGCCTGGCTTTGGCTCGCTCTGGAGCGGCTCGGCTCGGCTCGGCTCGCTCAGCCAACGAGCCTACTTCAGGCGGCTTGGCTCGCTTCAGCTATGGCTCGGCTCAGACCGAGCCGGCTCGTAAGCTAGTTGCCCCCAGAACCTTTCTACGTACAGAACCTCTGTATATAGTCCAGTTTTGCAGCAATTAAACCCATATTTTAGAAAACAAACAGTTTATATTGCTAAAAATGGAACATTCAGCAGTCTATTGTTTTAAGAAATGGTCATAGTATTGAAAAATAAGCTTTCATCTATGAATTCTTCTACCAAAATTGTAATAATGGAATAGATATGAGAGAAAGAATTCAACAGCATTTCTACTGAATTTTGGACAGCACTTCCTTTGAACTTTACACAGCAAAGCATCAAATATTGACAGCCACACAAAGAAATTTTGCATAGCACAAAACTTGCCACTTTGACATAAAAACTGAGAAAATGTTGACAGCCAAACAATGACTAGTGAAAACTACATAATACCAAGTTCATAGTTCATCACAAGTTCACAACAACATCGTTGAAAGTGCATGGTTCATCACAACATCATTCAAGGACCATAGTTCATCACAACAAACACATAATCCAAAGTTCATCACAACAAACACATAATTCAAAGTTCATGACAACAAAAGAAATGGCTCGAGACGATCACGTTGACCTCAACAATCCACATGACAAGATCATGTAGACATCCATCTTCAAAGTAGGAAGAGCAACACCCACATGACGATTATCTACATGTAACACAGATTTGGAAACATATTGGGATCATGTAAAGATATGAAAACTGAAACATGTCAAAAGAATAGTTACCAATTGTTGTTATCCCCCACATCAACAATCTTGGGCAACTTGATATTCTCAACATCGTCCTCCTCATCTTCATCTCTCTCCTAATTATTTGGAAGTTAGCCACATACAAGAAATAGACAGAAACCATAGAAGAAAAAGATAGGAATCATACCACCACATTGAAGTCCTTGTGAGAACCTTTGATATAACTAGCACCGCACACCAAGGCTTCCACCATTTCTGGTTTCAAAGAACTCCTGTAGTCATCTAAAACCACACAAGTAGACATATCTAAGTTCAAGGATAGGATGACAAGTTGACAAGTTAACATCCAAAGTAACAAGTAGACATACCTAAAACTCTTACACCTGTGCTAAAAGTTGATTCTGAAGACACGGAGGTAGCCGGGACAGTCAAGAACCTCTTTGCCATCATTGCCAATACGGGGTATCTAGGTGCATTCACCCTCCACCAATCAAGAAGATTGAACTTAGGATCCATTGCCTCATTCAAGTCATCTAGATAGTTTCTAAGCTCACTTTTTGATGGTGTTGATGAAGTGGCTGATAAGAAGGACTGAAACTCACAATCCATAAGTGGCATCGAGGTACTTATGTTGCAATTGTTCTTGGCTGATGATCCACTAGCTCTTTCTTCAGCTTGCTTATTTTTCGCAACAAACTTCTCATACAATGTGTCCAACTCTCCGCGCACAATATTCTTCTCGGTATTTGCTTTCCCCACAGCATACATTTGGTGATAGCACCACTCCACATACCTCATCTTGTACCTTGGATCCAAGATGGTAGCAAGCACCATGACATTGTTTGGCTCTTCCCAATACTTCTCAAATTTATCCATCATTGCATCACCCATTTTCTTGTAGCATTCATCATCATGAGCCATGGCTTTTCTCAAAGCAATCTTGATGCTCACAATGTGGGGGTAGAATATGTTGGAGGTGGGATATAATTGCCCTGAAAACGCAGTGGTCACACGAGATAAAGAGAGGAGCAATGGCTTAATAACTTCAAACTTGTCCCATTCTTCTTTTTCCGGCTCCCATTGATAGTTGGCATTTGAAGCTGCATAAGAGGACAAGGCTTCCCTATACGAGCAGGCGGTCTCGAGCATCTTGTACGTTGAACTCCACCGTGTGACACAATCAAGATGCAAATGGTCGCCAACCTCAACACCCAATATTTTGCAAGTCTCAACAAACTTGTGGAGGCGACTCGGTGACTTCTTGAAATACTTCACAGTCTCTCTCAAATTCTCTATCAAAGGGGCCATGATAGATGTCCCATCTTGCACCACCAAGTTGATAATGTGTGCACAACAACGGACATGGAAATATTTAGCTTCAAAGTCCGTACCTATAAAAAAACAGCAAGCATGACAATATATTCAACCAAAACAGCACACATATGAGCATATGTTCAACCAAGATATCATTATTTGGACAAACAAAGCATATGTACTACAAAAACAGCAAGAATGTGACCATATATTCAACCAAAACAGCAAGCATATGACCATATATTTGAAGCATTGTCTAGTGTGATAGATATTTAAAGCATATGTACTACAAGAACAGCAAATATATTTGAAGTACCACAAAAACAGCAAGTATATACCTCTCCGAACAGCAAACTTTGCCTTCAAACCTCTGACCGCAACATCATTGTTTGAAGCATTGTCTAGTGTGATGGATATAATTTTCTTCTCTATCTTCCATTCAGTCACACACTCATAGATAGCATCTGAAATGACATGCCCGGAGTGAGGAGGATCCAAATCTATGAAAGAAAGAACACGTGTTTGCATCTTCCAATCCTTATCTATAAAGTGTGCAACCACACACATATACGATATGGTCTGGTTGCTAGTCCACAAATCGGTTGTTAGACTAATGAAGTCCACATCCTTTAGGGCAACTTTAAGCAACTCCCTTTCTTTTATGAAAACCCTCATGCATTCAGCTCTTATTGCCTTCCTTCCAATGGGTTGATAATTTGGATTCAAGCACTTCATGAGAATGTTGAACCATTTATGCTCAACCATTCTAAATGAGTACTCATGGACGCAAATCATCTTTGCCATGACCTCCTTGATGAGATCCTTATCATACTCAATGCATTGGACTGCTGGACCACTTGTTGTTGCATTGGTTTTTCTAAAAAACAGAGTAGCTTGGATGAGCTCCCTATTAACCTTGTCCTTGTAATCCTTACATGTGTCCATATGTCTTTTAATGGAGGAGGTGCTTCCACCTTGGGAATATGCATATTGATTGCCGCAATAATTACATTCTGCCTTCAACTCCTCCAAACCTTCTTCTGTTGGCACCTTTACCTTATGAAAGAAGGTCCAAACCACCGACTTCAACCTCGAAGGAGCTTGACCTTTTTGCTTCTTGGCACTCTTTCGTTGCACTTTTCTTGCTTCATCCTCACTCGAACTAAGAACTACGGTCTCTTGCTCTTGAGGCGTAGGCCCAAGTCCAAGACCATCCTCGGACATGTCATCACCTTCGAAGTCTTCTTCTTCACTATTCGCAAACCCATCTGAATCTGATTTGTCACCAACCCCAGGCGGCACCTCAAACAAAGTATCTTGCTCGTCCTCGTCCTCCTCCTCATCCTCTTCCACCTCTTCGTGATCATCCTCCGCTTGCTTACCATGCACGATTGCCTAGCACACAAAACAACACACACATGAGGTTCATCACACATATCTTTGACTTTTGGATAGCAAAAACAGCGCATACATGAGCTTCCACAAACATATATTCGACATTTGGATACCAAAAACAACACATATGAGCTTGGACACACATAAATTTGACTTTCAGATAACAAAAATAGCACATACATGAGCTTGCACAAACATATATTTGGCACGCACATACCGGCGAAGATGTAGCATCCCTATCATAGTCGTTTGCGGAGCCGGAGGCAGCGGCGATTGCAGCATGCACGCCAGCGCCGGTGGGGTCAGGGAGACGTCGAGGCGGAGGTTTCCTATACAACAACTCAGCGATCGGGACATTGACAGAATCCTTTGACAGCTTCCTCGGCAGCCGCGTAGTAGCTGCTGCATTGCCCTTCCCGTTCCCCTTTTGCATCCCCGAGACCGGCAACTTACTCTTCATAATGGAGTCCAAGGTCCTCTCTTTCTCCGCCTCCTTCCCATTCGCCTTCCTCTTTTCCTTGTCCATTGTTGCGATGATAGGCCTCTGCAGACATCAGCAAACAACAAACAAATAATCATCAACAGCAGTAAACAAATTACACATGGAATCAATCTATCCATCCATTCTGCTCTATAGCTCCATCCATCCATCCTTTTCAAACAATTAATTCATGAAAGAGGACAGCACATGGCAGATACTAATTCACACAAGCCACTGAAATTGATAAATTGAGATATAACCCAACAAAATACCGAGCAGTCCCTACTACATCTAGGAGACTAGGACGCAGTTCTACAAATTCTGAAACCCCAAAAGTCGCTGATGAATAGCCAATTAATCAAATCTGACGGACTAAACCTATGAACTACTAGTGCCTACTACATCCATCGATCCATCCATCCATCACATGCATGGTAGTTCAGAGAGATACAACTAGGGATTGGCAAGGAAGGAGATAGTACCTTCTCCTGCTCGTCACGCTCGGCTAGAAACCAGGGGAGACGTGTGCGTGTCCGTTTGCGTCCAGTGTGGCGAGGAAAGGTAGCGCCGCCCGTCGCCGTCGATGCCGCTGCCGCTCCCGTTGCTGCCGATGTGCTGAGGAAACGCAGCGGCGTCCGTTGTCGTCGATCCAGCTTTGCGGCGTGGCGAGACCGCGAGAGAGGGGTGAGGCGGCGGCGCAGAGGCCAGAGCAGAGAGGAAGAGATGCGGTCGCTGCGGTCGTGCTCGTGCGGTCGTGCCCTAATGCGGCGCAGAGCAGAGATGGGCTGGGCCTCAAGCGAGTCACCGAGCTGGACCGGCCGAAACTCGGCTCGGCTCGGTCGCGGAACGGGCCGCTTTTCAGAACTAGGCCCGCTCGTTTATCCTATCGGGCCGAGCTGGAACGGGCCGAGCTGGAGCGAGCTTCGGGCCGAGCCAAAAAGCTCGCTCGTACGTCCAGTCCTAACTGTGATGGGTACACTTCTCGTTAATTCAGTAACAGCTTCTGTTTTATTTGATTCAAGAGCATCGCATTCATTCATGTCAGAAACTTTTGCATACATGCATGACACTAAATGTGAGCAGTTACACAATCCGTTAATGGTAAATACTCCCGTGGGCCAATGTCGATCCTCCATGTTCAGCCCCAATGTTACCATTCAAATTGAAGGGTTAGAGTTCCATGCCTCTCCTATTATTTTGAAGTCTTCCAATATTGACCTCATTCTGGGAATGGATTGGTTGAAAGCTCATACCGTTTCTATCCATTGTGCCACTAAAGTCGTCCAAATTCTGCACCCCTCGGATGAGTTAGTAAACTATCACACTCATTTCATTCGAAATGCCGAAGCCCAGATTTATGCTCTGAATGCGTTGAACGCTTCTCCTCTTGAGGGAATCGAAAACGTTCCAGTCGTTCACGACTTCCAAGATGTCTTTCCGGAAGAACTTCCAGGAGTTATCGAGTTTGTTATTGACTTGAAACCAGGCACCACTCCTATTGCCAAGCGACCCTACAAGATGCCGCCGCATGAACTTCTTGAGATTAAGGAGGAAATCGACAAATCACTTCGTAAAGGTTTCATTCATCCAAGTTCCTCTGCCTGGAGAGCACCTTCTCTCTTTGTTAAGAAGAAAGATGGTACAAACCGGTTAGTCCAGGATTACCGGCCCATTAACCAGGCAACCATTCAAAACAAGTATCCGCTTCCTCGGATCAATGATCTGTACGATCAACTTGCTGGATCTTCAGTATTCTGTAAACTCGACTTGAGGTTGGGTTATCATCAGATCCGAGTCCGCGAAGAGGATATTCCCAAGACTGCTTTCGTTACTCGCTATGGTTCATACGAGTACACCGTCATGTCCTTTGGTTTAACTAATGCTCCAGCTACGTTCTCCCGATTGATGAATTATATCTTCATGGATTACCTCGACAAGTTCGTCGTGGTTTATCTGGATGATATCTTGATATTTTCCAAGAATAAGGAAGAACATGATGAACACCTTCGTCTTGTGCTGGAAAAGCTTCGAGAACATCAACTATATGCCAAGTATTCCAAGTGTGAATTCTGGTTATCCGAAGTGACCTACCTTGGCCATGTGATATCCAAAGATGGTATTGCTGTTAACCCAGAACGAGTTCAGGCTATTCTTGACTGGACTCCTCCGAAGAATGTCAAGCAAGTAAGAAGTTTTCTCGGACTCGCCAGCTATTGCCGCCGTTTTGTTGAGAACTTCTCCAAGATTGCCTAGCCTCTGACTAATCTGCTTCACAAAGGCGTTAAGTTTGAGTGGACAGGTGGCATATAAATTGGAGTTGCCGCCGCATTTCTCTCACATCCACGATGTCTTCCATGTGTCGCAACTTCGCCATTGCTTCGAGGAATCTCCGCACCGAGCAGTGGATCATGAATTGCTCGAATTGCAAGATGACCTATCTTATAAAGAGCATCTGATCCGCATTCTCGATCAAGCTGAACGTCGGACCCGTCAGAAGACAACCAAGTTCCTTAAAGTGCAGTGGTCAAATCATACCGAAGATGAAACCACTTGGGAACGTGAGGATCGTCTTCGTGAAGAATACCTCGATCTTTTCCCTTCTACCTCCTGAATGCTCGGGACGAGAATTTCTTTTAGAGGAGGAAAATTGTAACACCCCTATGTAATGAGCTACAGTGATCCTCAAGATTATGCTTAATCATTTTGATTTACCATGCTTGATCACATTGGAATCATATCTCAATTCAAATTCCAATTCAAATTTAAATTCAAATATGAGGTGAAAATAAAAGTTGTTCAAATCCAGGAACTAAAATGTTAATAATTTTGGAAATAATCCATTGTGAATTATGTTCAGGAAAACAACATCACCAAAATTCCCTAGATGTCTCTAACATCTTGAAAACAGAGCCAACAACACCTTTTTGGCACTTTAAATGCAATACAAAATTCAATTGAAATTATATTGCCCCAAACTTTTTGTGGCAGGGCACAATATTCCTTACTATTTGTTTCTACCAATGGCACATTTTTGCAAAGTCATTAGTTGGCTAAAAATAAATGCAAAAGCTACTGGGAAAAGAAAACAGAAAAAGAAAGCAAAAAAGGCTAGCGGCTACTGTGCACTCAAGCCTGCGGGCTACAGCGCCGGCCCAGCACACTCCCCGCTCATCTCCTTCCTCTGTTCCTCCCTGCACGCTGTCGCCGCGCGCGCGATCACCGCAGCCGGCCCCCCCTTCTCCTCGCGCGACAACGAGCCGCTACAGGGCCCCTGGTGGGGATAAGGACCCCTCCTCGTCCCCGAGGACGAACCCTAGTGCCCCTCCTTTCCCTCCCTCGCTCTCCCCCATCTCGCCCGAACGCCGCCATGGCCTCGCCGCCGTGAAGCTCGCGGCCACCGAGCTCCGTTCGCCTCCCCAACGTGTCCACCGGCTTCCCCGTCGTCGACTACGTCGGCTACGGGCACTCGTCCGACCGGAGCCGCTCCGGAACGTCGCCCACTACCGCGCCTCCCCCTCTCGGACGCCGGGAATCGCCGCCGCCGATCTGCCACCACCGGACCTCCTCGAGCCCACTGCCTCTCCCTACGGCTCCGCTGTGAGCTCCGCTTCCCTCCGCTCTCTTCTTCTCGCTCCACCGTGCCCGTAGCTGCCATCCCCGTAGTGGCCGAGCCCGCCGCCGCACGAGCTCGTCGCCGGAAGCTTCCGGTGATCAAATGGCCCCGCGCTAGTGCCCGTTGAGCTCGCGCACACTCGTAGATCCCCCCTGGCCCCTTGTTTCGCCCGCAATCACGCCGTGTAGCCGTCCCCGCCGAGCACCCGTAGCCGCCGCCGTACGCCGTCGAAGCTCCGGTCGACTCCGGCCGTCCCAGGTCGCGAGACCGCCACCGTTGGACGTGGCGCTCGTCGCCCGTTCGAACGGCACCGGCCGCGTCTGTTTTGGCCCACCGTAGCGAAATTCCGGCGATGGCCGTAGCTCACCGCCGTGTTTTCCGGCGCCGGCGGCTGAACGCCGGCGCGCGCTGATGTGGATGCCTGGGGCCCACCCCTGTGCCACTGACTGTGGGCCCGTGGAGCCCAGTTGACTGGGTTGACCCAGTCAACTCTGCTGACTGGGCAGCCCCGTGTCACTGACATACGGGCCCCGCACTGTTTAAACGTTTTTAAAAATAAATAAAATGCTAATTAAACTGTTAATTAATCTGTTAATTATCCGGTTAATTAAACAGTCACTGACAGTGGGTACCACTAGCTAATTTGGTTAATTAGTTAAATTTAAACCCTGTTAATTAGTTCTGTGTATGACAGATGGGCCCCACCTGCCAGTTTGACTGGTCAGCAAGTCAGTTGACCGCTGACGTGATGCTGACATCATGCGGACGTCATATTTCCTTTTCTGTCGAATTTAGTAATTAAAATAATTTCAGAAAATGGTTAAAACTTTGAAAAATCATAGAAAATAAACCGTAGCTCGGATCAAAAAGTTATTTACATGAAAGTTGATCAGAAAAACGAGACGAATCCGAATATGCCCTTCGTTTATCTGTCACATGCCCACAACTATGCGAACATGGAACCTTCCCCTCCGGTTCATCTGTCTGACAGATGCCCGAAGCCAGGAAAATATCCCCAGATATTTTCCTGCTCCGTCTGCAACGTGTAGTGCTGCATTAGGTCACCCCTAGCACAGCATACTGCCTTGCCATGCATCGTGCTGCATTTGTTTGCTTGTATTTATTGTTTCTTCCCCCTCTTCTCCTCAGGTAGACTCCGAGACTGACGCTGCTCCCGAGTACGACTACACCGCAGAGGACCTGTCCCTTTCAACAGAGCTTCCAGGCAAGCAAAACCTCCCTTGATCATCTCTATATCAACCATTCTGCCTCTCTCATGCTTGCATTAGATTTTGCTACTGTATTAGACAGCTCCTATTCTGATGCCTAGCCTGCTTTTGTAATCTGCTATTGTTACTTTACCTGTTATCCTATATGCTTAGTATAGGCCGGATAGTGATCCATCTGTGACCCCTCACCCTTGTCCCTGTTGCCCCGGTTTGTTACCAGTGCCCCGATCAATGTGATCGAGGTGCCGAGACCAGTACTTTATATTATTCAGTACTTGATGAAGTCGGGTCGGCCCCGAGGGGTACCCGCGAGGTATGTGGAGACGGGTTGACCGTGAGGGTACCCGCGAGATAATTACGTGGCACGGCCGGGCATTCCTAGCCCTTGCCGTAAGCCCACAAGACGGGGCGACGGGACCACAGATCGTGGATCGCTGATTGTCACCGCGCGCTACCAACGCAACAATGGGTTTGGATATGTGATCTGAGTAGGCCTCTGGCCTTTTCGCACTAACCACAATGCGGGAATAAGTATGGGCACTCGGCATCGTGTGCATCAGCCGAAGCTCTTCAGACGTGAGCAGTGGAGCGGCGCGCGCCGGGTTGGACTGTGTATGCCTGCGCTTGTATTAAGAGGGCTAGGTCTGCTCCCGGCCGCGTACGCAACGTGCAGGAGTGCAAAGGGCGATAGGCTCAAGACCCCTGAGCGCTTAGGAGTTAGACCGGCGTGCTGGCCTCTCTGTTGAGCCTAGGTAGGGCTATGACGTGTCGATCAGCTGAGGTCAGGCATGACCCGGAAAAGTGTGTCTGACCTGAGTTAATCAAGCGTGTTGGGTAAGTTAGTGCACCCCTGCTGGGAAGTATATCTATTCGAATAGCCGTGTCCACGGTAACAGGACACTCGGAAAATATCCCGATCTTCTACAACTAGAACTGGTTAATATGTTGGCTCCGGGATCGCTTTCTCGAAGGGAGTCGAGAAAGGATCTCTGGGCGTTGCTACTACTTGTTGCTACTACTATAGTTATGTACTAATCTGCACTCTTCTAATGCTGCAAGACTCTGAAGATGCTAGTCTTCGTTAGGCTAGGCCTTCCCTCTATTCTAGCATTCTGCAGTTTAGTCCACAGATACAGCCCCTTCTTTTGATAATGATGCATACATAGATTAGTTCCGATGTAAGTCTTGCGAGTATTTTGGATGAGTACTCACGGTTGCTTTGCTCCCTCTTTTCCCCTATTCCCGATTGCTGCGATCAGGTGACGGATCCTAGGAGCCAGCTGATCCCGCCGACGACTACTACTACCCCACCGGCGGAGCCTACTTCTACGTGGAGACCGCCGACGACTAGGAGTAGATAGGAGGCACCGAGGCAGGAGGCCTGCGCCTGTTCGATCAGTGTCGTTGTTTTGCTCAGCCTTCTTAAGGCAGGCTTGTTTTCTTTATGTCTGTACTCAGATATTATGTTGCTTCCGCTGACGCTTATTTGCGAGCTTATGTATTCGAGCCCTCGAGGCCCCTGGCTTGTATTATAAAGCTTGTATGACTTTTATTTGTGTTTAGAGTTGTGTTGTGATATCTTCTAGTGAGCCCTTAGGCTTGATCGTGTGCATTTGTGTGTATGATTAGTGCACAATTAAGTCAGGGGCGTCACATGGCATCCCCACAAATTACAGAAGAAGTTGTCTATCTTTGCACGCGAAACCCCATGCCTAAAGATATTGAGGAGATAGCGTCTTGGTTACTAAATGAACCATTCTCAACCAGCTTCAAATGTTCTCCTAGTTACCATTACCATGTTTCACAGTTCATGGTCTAAATGTGTGCTCAATGCAATCTGTGTCCTTATCTTTTTCAGATATATCTGATATGAACATGAGAAAAGGTCTGGCCTGGAGGTCACTATGTAAGTACTTCATTATTCTCTTAAACCTACTAAGGTTCCTTTTAATTTTTTTTGGCAGAGTTCGAAACAAAAATGCTCATCTAGTGTACGAGCAAAGTTGATTAATGATTTGGCAGATATCGGGTATGTCCTGTTTATACTTTTAAAGTTGAATTTTAACCAAAGTTGTGTCGATTAGTTATACTTTGCTGATTATTCTGCTCAAATCGACACCTAGCCGTAATAGTAACAATGTATGCTCACCTCTCAGAATTTAGATTCTAAATTGTTAAATGGCAATAATCTTGGTTTCAATGTATAGCAACTGTAACCTCTAAAGAAGCTAAAATGGTTTGCTGAAATTCTTCAAGGAAGGTTTGTTAGGAAACAAAATCCTCTCTTTCATGAAGTTTAGAATGATACACTTTAGTTAGTATCTTTTGATGTATGACACTTTAATTACTACATCTTGCTGTTACATTCTGCAGATATCTTGCTTAAATTGTGATGCGTGGGAAGATAATTGCTGAACATTGCACAAGCTGTTATGGTTCAGGCAAAGTCCAAGTTGAACGAAGTATAAATGTAGGCATACTGGGAGGTATTGAGGATGGTTCAGCCATTCGACTTACCGGAGGAGGTAGTGTTATGCAAAGGCAAGCACTGCGCAATTAATTCATGAACCCCTTGTATAGTTTTCCGCATGTTTAGTTTAAACAAGTAACTTGGTCAGAGCTATGCCTAAGTTGTCCATAATGAGATTTCTATCAACTGACAAGGTGCTTATACTTGTCAATTTGTAAGCTTTAAGTAGAGTAATATAGTCTGGATGAAATATTACTCACATTTCAGTTAAGTTTATTAGGATCCACTTATTGGGAGAAGATATTGTTGTTATTGTTATCCATTCCTACCTTATCATGCAGGGTTATAAGTGGTGACTTGTATATATTTGTTCGTGTTGAAGAAAAACAAGGCATCCACAGAGAAGGTCTCAATTTGTATTGGGATGTAATGATTGATTACACTGATGCAGTTTTAGGAACAACGGTGAAGGTGAGCTGTCAAAACTCGAAAGCTCGAAACCTTTTTTGACATGTAATCGTTGTCCTAAGTTAGATCACACAAAACTTACGTGTTGTCTTATAACTAAAGTATATCCTTTGTTAATTCCATAATGTTGCAATCATTCTCATTTTGTGCTACAAAGACTCCCACTTAAGCTTAATCGCGAAATCAATCTTGTTATTTCAGGTCGAGGCAATGGAGGGATTGAAGGATCTTTATTACTATTTTGCATATAACCTTACATGTTGAGGTGCTTCCTTTGTGTCCTTCGCTAGCTCGTGCATGTATATTAGTGATGGACTACTACAAAGACTCTGATCTTGTGGTTTTCAAATGGTTTATGTGTAGGTCACACCTTTTAAAGATTCAAGCTATTCATGCTACTTTTATTTATTTTTATCATGCCTGATTCTTTACATCTCATAGTCAATGCATAAAGATATTGTTGGAGCTGCACATGACAAGGTTGTGCTGCTACGTAAAATAGATGCATAGAACAGGCCGAGGCACTCGAAACAATACAAGTGCGCACAGGACCGCCTCAAGAGGCGCCACTAGGTGGCGCCCCAGTCACTAGTATGCATCAAGGGCCAATCGGATTGGATCAAGCTATCCACAAATCTCTTTCACTCCGGATTGCCGTGATGCCAATCGATGAGGAGAGGAGAAGAGCGAACTTACCGAAACAGCGGGCAAACAAGAACGAGATGGCGCCGGTGAGAAGCACAACGAAAACCGTGCCGGCGGTTGACAATGTTGGTTGGGATTTCTCGAACACAAACATCCGTGCCAGGACGACGCCGAGCGCGACGGTGAGGCAGCTCACCAAGCATATGAACGCGCGCCTACTGCACTTGGCGGGCACCGCCGCCGCGTCGCCGCCGCCATGTGGATTCAGCTGGACGTCGGCCATGTCCCCGTCTCGTGGCCGGCTGGCCCCTGTGATTTCGAAGGTGCGGCGTGTTTCTTTTTGTGATTGAGCTGCCCGGCGTACTTGTATACTCCTGGTTGTTAGAGTGTCGTTGCGCCTGCCCCTAGTCTTGAGCTAGTCTGCACCGCCTCTACGCCCATGCATGCATGGTTATCCAGCGGCATGCACCCACGTTGTAGGAGGATCTTCAGCTCATGTTAGCTGGAGCCTTGGACGAGGATTGTTACAACGCGGGTGCATGCCCTCTCCACTCTTTCTCTTGTAATCTCTGATAAATACACACATGTGGACGAATACTAGTGTTTGTTTTCCATTGAGACTCGGCCGGCCTTCTTGCTCAAATCGATGTGAACACTACTGCAAGTCGTATCCGAACAGACTCTAGACATATCGCCTCGTACGTGCAGTGTTCGGATTGGTTTCAACTTTCAAGAGAAGGCATATATATATGCACGGTCGTCATACTGGATCAATCGCACGTTTTACACGATTGCCGCGGCGCGCGCGTACGTGCATGCATCCATGGCCGACGCCGTCGATGATCCTGAGGTGGTGGTGGCGGCCGAGCCCGCCGAGTGGTGCAGGAACGTGTTCATCTGCTTCGTGGGTTTCATCTCCTTTGCGCTCATCGTTGTCTCCCATCTCTTGAGGGACCTCAGGCATGATTACCCACCGGCAATGTCGGTCGCTGCCCTCATCACGGGGCTACTGGCCTTCTTCCTCGGTTGCTTGGTCTGCTTCTTCTTCGCGGCCTTCCGGGACGAGTGGAGCAATGGCAATCCGGAGGGGCAGAGGATGGTAGACAGCTTCCTTCAATCTGATCGGACTTTCTTTCGGGAATGCATCCACTGGCTTGGACGCCTTATAGAGACTGGGGAACTGAAACGTTTTATGTACGCACTCGTTATTTACTTGTTGTCTTGTGAATCCTAATACAGTTTAGTTTTTAATATATGTACTCCAGCTATGCTTTATTTATAGACACCAATACCGAGTGAGGAGAGTCCCTATGTGCCGCCCGTTAGCGTCAAAATGACGACCTTTCGCTGAAGGCAGAGCGAATTGCGGGAGCGACAGCTCGAACTCGCGACCTCCCTCTCGTGCACGAGTGTTACAAACCGATCGAACTGGTGAGTTCTAGTGATAAAATAGAGGCGCGATAGTTTAAGTATCATACTCTTTTGAAAAGTTTCGAAAAATATACTTTGAACATTTTGTAATATCCGTTGAACATTTTGTAATATACGTTCAATATTTTCTTAATATACGTTGAACATTTTAAATAATACACGATGAACTTTTTTGTATTATAAGATGAACTTTTTTAGTATACAATGAACATTTTTAAAAAAATATGAATATATGCGTTGAACAAATTTCGAATATGCATTGAACATTTTGTAAACATATATTGAAATTTTTTCGAATTATAGATTGAACATTTTGTAAATATACATTGAACAATTTTTGAATACACATTGAACATTTTGTAAAAATACGTTGAACAATTTTCGAATACACAATGAACATTTGTGTAACATACACTGAACAAATTTCAAAAACATAGTGAACATTTGTATATTCGTTGGAAAACCAAAACCAGAAGAAAAAAAACAGGAGAAAAACCGAAACCAGAAGAAACATGAACAAAACCAGAAGAAAAAACCAAAACGTTGAAGAAGAAAAAAAACAACGAAAGAAACAGCGAAGCTACTGCAAAGCAACTGTGGGCCGGCCCAAACTGTGGCGTCGCAAGGCAAAGCTTCAGGGAAGCCACGACTCCCTGACGCACGCGCGCGTCAAATAGGATCCACCCCGAGTGACCGTCGCGCAATTGGCTTGTCATGCGACGCGCCCAGCAAAAACACAGCGGATCACGAGGCCCACCTTGGCAAATCACATTGCAACATATCTTGGATCATGTGGTGCAGAGGCCGTTGTTAGACTGTATATTTACATAGAACTTCTGTACGTAACTGTATATTTACATAGAGCTTCTGTACGTAACTGTATATTGTATTTGTACACGTTGTGTACCCCTATATATATAAAGAGCCACACCCGTATTAGGGTGTCGTGCAGTTTCCCACAACCCTAATCTTCACATGGTATCAGTTTAGGTCTACGATCGTTTGCTTCCGCACCTATCCCGATCGCCCCCGATGGCTTCTGTCCGGCCGCCGCCGCTCAGGCCGCCCCGGCCTCTCCGTTTTTGGCGTCTCACCCGCTGGTCTCCATGGGCGGTGCCTCCGTAGCCGCAGCCGCACAGGCTGTCACCGCGCCGCCGCCTCCTGTCTTCAGCGACGTCGCTACGCCGCCGGCGCACTACGGCGCTGTCGCTCCGCCGTCTCCAGGCTTCAACGACGCTGCCGCGCCGCCGGTGCCCTACGGCGCCGCCGCTTCATTCCCGCCTCTCCCGGCCTGGCCCCGCCGCCGCCGCAGGCATACGGGGGTCACGCGACCTATGGCGCCCCGCACGCGGCCACCTCCTGGTGGGGCTACCACGCGCCTCACGGCATCCAGCACCCGCCCGCGGCCGACTCCCACGGCGCTGCCACGGCCATACCGTGGCCGACTCCAGCCGCGCTGCCGGCGCCCTACGGCCCCTCTGCCCCGTTGGCGTACGCCTACCCGACAGCCCCAGCGACCGCGCCTCCTCATGGCGCGTCTTCTTCGTACAGGGTGCCCTACGGCGGTCCATCGACAGAGTTGGTGGCTTCCTCCGTGCTACCGAGTGGGACTTCACCTCCAGGCTTTTATGCGCCGCCGCCGCCTTCGGATTATGGTGTACCTAATGCACCGTTCTACTTTGCGCATCTCATCCCGGTGAAGCTGACAACGGATAACTACCTGTCGTGGCGTGCTCAAATCCTGCCGCTTCTTCGCAGTCGCTATTTGGATGGTTATGTCGATGGCACACTGCCGTGCCCTCCGCCATATCATCCGGCGCATCATGCTTGGGTGGCCCAGGATCAAGCCATCCTCTCTGCAATCCAGTCCTCTCTCATAGAGGGAGTCTCGTCACTGGTCATCTTCGCCGCTATGTCTCGGGACGCGTGGACGGCCCTTCATACCAGTTTTGCTTCGCAGTCCCAGGCGCGTGCTCATGCTATTCGCACTGCGCTTGGGGAGGTGAAGCTTAATGACCTCACCATCACTGACTACTTCAACAAGGTGACGGGTATGGCTGACACACTTGCCTCCATTGGCAAGGCTCTTGGTCCGGAGGAGTTCACCTCTTATGTGCTCAATGGACTGGGTGACGACTATGACAATTTGGTGGAGAATATCAATGGTCATGACACTCCCATCCAGCCGCGTGAGTTGTACGCGCGTCTTCTTGCCACGGAACAGTGCATCCAGGCTCGCCGCTCTACGCCGAGTTTCCCTTCCGCCAACGCTGCAACGCGTGGCAAGGGCAAGCCCTACAAGCCACCAACTGGTGGCAAACCTCCGCCGGCCGCGCCCAACCCGCGGAACTCCACTACCTCCGCGGGCGGCCGCGTCTGTGCCTGCTGTCCCTCATGTGGTGCTCAGGTCCCCTGCCAGTTATGTGGTCTTGATGGCCACCTTGCTTCCCGTTGTCATGGTCGCTTCAAGCAGGATTTCTTGGGGATCGGGAACAATGGCAAGGGTAATGAGAAGCAGGCTGCCCTGGCGAGTCATGAGCAGGGTCACACTCCTTCCTATCCCATTGATGCATCGTGGTACATGGATACGGGAGCTACCAATCACCTGACGAGTGAGATGGGCAAGCTCTCTACACAGGAGCCGTACCGTGGACATGATCAGGTTCGCACCGCTAATGGGGAACGTATGCACATCTCACATATTGGTCAGGCTTCACTTCTCACTCATCGATCTAAACAATTGCGTCTCCTTAATGTCCTTAGAGTTCCCTCTGTTTCACGTAGTTTGCTATCAGTTCCTAAACTTACTCGTGATAATAATGTTCTTGCTGAATTTCATCCTTTTCATTTTTTTGTTAAGGACCGGGACACGAGGGATGTACTTCTTAGAGGTCGACTGCGCAATAATGGTCTTTATGCACTTGATGTGCCACCAGCTCCTTCTGCTTTCAGCGGTGTTCGTGTGTCTTCATCACATTGGCATGCGCGTCTTGGTCATCCTGCCACTCCCATTGTTCGCCATGTACTTCATCGTCATGAGCTTCCAGTTGTGTCCAATAAACATGTTGATGCAGTTTGTGATGCCTATCAGCAAGGCAAGAGTCATCAGCTTCCTTTTTCTGAGTCGAGTCGTGTAGTCAATAAACCGCTTGAACTTGTGTTTTCGGATGTATGGGGCCATGCCCAAACCTCTGTTAGTGGTCATAATTACTATGTCAGTTTTATTGATGCTTACAGTCGGTTCACTTGGCTTTATCTTCTTAAACGCAAGTCTGATGTGTTTAATGTTTTCTTGCAATTCCAAGCGCATGTTGAGCGTCTGCCCAGTCACAAAATCATTCACGTGCAATCCAATTGGGGGGGGGGGTGAGTATCACAACCTCAATGCATTCTTTAATAAGCTTGGAATTACGCATCGTGTGTCTTGTCCTCATACACATCAGCAAAACGGTTTAGCTGAGCGTAAGCATCGCCATATAGTTGAGACAGGTCTCGCCTTGCTTGCTCATGCCTCCGTTCCTTTCCGGTTTTGGAGTGATGCTTTCTCCACCGCCTGTTTCCTCGTTAACAAGCTTCCTACACGACTCCGTCAGATGAAAACACCACTTGAACTCTTGCTGAATGAAATTCCTGATTATACGTTTCTCAAGGTTTTTGGGTGTGCGTGTTGGCCACATCTTCGTCCATATAACCAACGCAAGTTGGAGTTTTGGTCTAAACAGTGCGTGTTTCTTGGTTATAGTTCTCTTCATAAAGGGTACAAGTGTCTTCATGTTCCCTCTAACCGCGTCTACATTTCTCATGATGTGGTGTTTGATGAGAATGTTTTTCCTTTTTCCACACTTCCGGTCACTTCCACCACTCCCACTGCACCTGAGAAATCTGCTTTACCTTTGCCTGGTCAATTTGTAGATGCTGCATATACCCCCTGTTGCTACCTAACCATGGTGCAGGTACTGGGCGAGGAGCACGCCTCGAGCTTCTGGATGAGCAGCTGCCGGTGTTCCCTCGTGCGTCAGACGATGGGGGCGTGAACGGGACGTCGATCGGGGTTGCATGCCCCATGCACCTGCTCGTGACACCTCCTGTCACCTGGCTCGTCGACGGAGCTGGCCGAGCCGGCCCCCGCCTCTTCGGCCCAGCGTGGGACTGGCCCGACGCCTGCGTCGGCCGCTGCCTCGTCTCCTTCGGCCCCGCGTGGCCCTGGCCCGACGCCCGCGTCGGCCGCCCCGGCCTCCGCTCCGTCCTCGCCTGGCCGTTCGCCTGGCCCGGCCGGATCTCCCGTGTTGCCGGACGTGTCCCCGGTGCACATGGCTTCTGAGCCTGGGGAGCGGCCTGTGTCGTCATCGCCATCTTCATCGACCTCGTCTCCGACGCCACCTCCGCCACCTACCGCTATTCTGCGTCCTCGTACACGCAGTTAGAGTGGTATTGTTCTGCCGAATGAGTGCACTGACGGCACGATTGCATGGATTGCGGCATGTGTGGCACAGGATTATGAGGATACCTTCAGTCCAGTTGTCAAACCTACCACTATTCGTCTGCTTCTGTCCTTGGCTGTTGCCAAAGGGTGGTCTCTGCGTCAGCTTGATGTTCAGAATGCTTTTCTTCATGGGGTCTTGGAGGAAGAGGTTTACATGCGGCAACCTCCAGGTTTTGTTGATCCTGCTCGTCCACATCATTTGTGTCGTCTTGTTAAGGCGCTTTATGGACTTAAGCAGGCTCCTCGTGCATGGCATGCATGACTTGGCTCGGTTCTTCGACGTCATGGATTTGCTCCGTCCACTGCTGATACGTCTCCGTTCTTGTTCCACCGTCCTGAGGTTACTATGTATCTGCTGGTTTATGTTGATGACATTATTCTTATCAGCTCCTCAGTGACTGCCGCTGATCGTCTGTTGTCTGCTCTGAGTGGTCACTTTGCTGTCAAGGATCTGGGTGCTCTCCATTACTTCCTTGGTCTGGAGGTCTCATGGTCATCCGCTGGCCTAACTCTTACTCAGCATAAGTATTCCCTGGACTTGCTGCGACGTGCTGGTATGTTGCAATGCAAGCATGCTACCACTCCTATGTCTGCAACTGATCGCTTATCGGCCTTGGATGGTGCTTTGCTCCCTTCGGATGATGCTACTGAGTACCGCATCATTGTTGGTGGCTTGCAGTACTTGACTATCACACGGCCGGACATATCCTATGCGGTAAATCGTGTGTGCCAGTATCTTCATGCTCCTCGGACATCACACTGGTCAGCTGTGAAGCGTATACTGCGTTATATCTCCCATACTGTCTCATATGGCTTGCATCTCCGGTCTACCTCGTCGAGTGCTCTCTCGGCGTTCTTTGATGCGGATTGGGCTGGGAGCCTGGATGACAGGCGATCAACGGGGGGCTATGTTGTCTTCTTTGGTCCCAACTTGATCGCCTGGAGTGCGCGCAAGCAGGCCACAGTTTCTCGGAGTAGCACTGAAGCAGAGTATAAGGCAGTTGCCAATGCCACAGCTGAGCTTATCTGGGTACAGTCTTTGTTGAGAGAGTTGGGAGTCTCTCAAGATCAGCCACCGGTCCTTTGGTGTGACAATATTGGTGCGACATATCTTTCGTCCAATCCAGTTTTCCATGCTCAAACCAAGCACATCGAAGTTAACTATCATTTTGTGAGGGAACGTGTTGCACAGAAGCTTCTTCATATCAAGTTTATCTCCTCCAAAGATCAACTTGCTGACATCTTCACGAAGCCACTTCCACAGCCTCAGTTTGAAGGTTGTAGACGCAATCTTAACTTGCTTTGTACTTCAGGCCACAGTTAAGATTGAGGGAGGGTGTTAGACTGTATATTTACATAGAGCTTCTGTACGTACACTAGTACAAAACAGGGAATCGGTCCACCCCTGAGAAGCCCATTAGTCCCGGTTCACTCACGAACCGGGACCCATGGGGGCATCGGTCCCGGTTCGTGAGGCCAGGGTGCCGGCCGGGCCTCGTGGGGCATTGGTCCTGGCTCGTCTGACCCCTTCTGTCCCGGTTCTAGACACGAACCGGGACCAATGCGCCTCTGTCCTGGCCCACAACCATTGGTCCCGGTTTGTGGCTGGAACCGGGACTAAAGGTTACCCCTTTTGTCCCGGTTCCAGCCACGAACCGGGACCAATGCGCCTCGCTCCTGGCCCACAACCATTGGTCCCGGTTTGTGGCTGGAACCGGGACCAATGGTTGGCCTATATATAGCCCCCGCCCGCGAGCAGAGCAATGTGTTGCTCTGTTTTTTTGCCCGGCCGTGGAGAGCTTTTGTGGTGCTCTAGCTCACCTCCTATGCACATGAGGTGTTCGATGAAATGCCCGAGCCACACTTAATCTTTCTCCTCTCGAAGCTCCTTGTCCAAGCTCCATTTTCCTCAAGATTTGTCTAGGTTTGGCGGTCCGTCCTGTCCCGTCCCCGTCCTCACCGCCGTCGATCGCCCGCGCCCATCTCGGCGCCGGCAACACCGTGGTTAGCCTCTTCTTCTTATCTTCTTTCTAAAAGAAAAAAGTTCTTATTTGTGTGTTTTAATTAGATGCTCTAGAGAGTTATATGTTGTTCAATAATAAGAACTATATAACGCACGCAGATGAACCGGCAATGGATGTACGGTGACCGACGCACCTCCGAGTATATTAAGGGCCTGCATAATTTTCTCGAAGCGGCTGAGGCAAACAAGCAGAATGGTTTTATGCATTGTCCATGTACTGTCTGTGAGAATACGAAGGCTTTCTCCAACTCTAAAACCCTTCACTTCCACCTGCTTGAGAAGGGTTTTATGCCACACTATAATGTTTGGACCAAGCACGGAGAAAGAGGGGTTATGATGGAAGACAACGAAGAAGAAGAGGATGATGACAACTACCCGCCCCCTGAATACGGTGATGCTGCAATGGGGGAAGCTGAAGATCAAGAGGAACCAGACGATGTGCCCGATGATGATCTTCGCCGGGTCATTGTTGATGCACAGAGGGAATGCGAAAGTGAAAGGGAGAAGTTGAAGTTCGATCGCATGTTAGAGGATCACAAAAAAGGGTTGTACCCAAATTGCGAAGATGACAACAGAAAGCTCGGTACCACACTGGAATTACTGCAATGGAAGGCAGACAATGGTGTATCTGACAAGGGATTTAGTTCGCTGCTGAAAATAATGAAGAAGAAGCTTCCAAAGGATAACGAATTGCCCGGCAGTACGTACGAAGCAAAGAAGGTTCTATGCCCTCTAGGATTGGAGGTGCAGAAGATACATGCATGCCCTAATGACTGCATCCTCTACCGCGGTGAGTACGAGGATTTGAACGCATGCCCGGTATGCGGTGCATTGCGGTATAAGATCACACGAGATGACCCTGGTGATGTTGAGGGCGAGCGCCCCAGGAAGAGGGTTCCTGCCAAGGTGATGTGGTATGCTCCTATAATACCACGGCTGAAACGTCTGTTCAGAAACAAAGAGCATGCCAAGTTGATGCGATGGCACAAAGAAGACCGTAAGAAAGACGGGAAGTTGAGAGCACCCGCTGACGGGTCGCAGTGGAGAAAAATCGAGAGAAGGTGGGGGGACTTTGCAGGTGACGCAAGGAACGTATGGTTTGGTTTAAGTGCAGATGGCATTAATCCTTTTGGGGAGCAGAGCAGCAATCATAGCACCTGGCCTGTGACTCTATGTATCTATAACCTTCCTCCTTGGTTGTGCATGAAGCGGAAGTTCATTATGATGCCAGTGCTCATCCAAGGCCCTAAGCAACCCGGCAATGACATTGATGTGTACCTAAGGCCATTAGTTGAAGAACTTTTACAGCTGTGGAATGGAGAAGGTGTACGTGTGTGGGATGAGCACAAACAGGAGGAATTTGACCTACATGCGTTGCTGTTTGTAAACATCAACGATTGTCCTACTCTCAGTAACCTTTTAGGACAGACAAACAAGGGATACCACGCATGCACACACTGTTTAGATGACACCGACAATATATATTTGGACAAATGCAGGAAGAATGTGTACCTGGGGCATCGTCGATTTCTTCCGACCAACCATCAATGTCGAAAGAAAGGAAAGCATTTCAAAGGTGAGGCAGATCACCGGAAGAAGCCCGCCCTCCGTACTGGTGATCACATACTTGATATGGTCAATGATTTACAAGTAATCTTTGGAAAGGGTCCTGGCGGACTATCTGTTCCCACTGACGATGTGGGACGCGCACCCATGTGGAAGAAGAAATCTATATTTTGGGACCTACCCTATTGGAAAGACCTAGAGGTCCGCTCTGCAATCGACGTGATGCACGTGACGAAGAATCTTTGCGTGAACCTGCTAGGCTTCTTGGGAGTGTATGGGAAGACAAAAGATACACCGGAGGCACGGGAGGAACAGCAACGTGTGCATGAAAAAGACGGCATGCATCCAAAGCAGTATGAAGGTCCTGCCAGCTACGCTCTTACCAAAGAAGAGAAGGAAATCTTCTTTGAATGCCTGCTCAGTATGAAGGTCCCGTCTGGCTTCTCGTCGAATATAAAGGGAATAATAAATATGGCAGAGAAAAAGTTCCAGAACCTAAAGTCTCATGACTGCCACGTGATTATGACGCAACTGCTTCCGGTTGCATTGACGGGGCTTCTACCGGAAAACGTTCGATTAGCCATTGTGAAGCTATGTGCATTCCTCAATGCAATCTCTCAGAAGGTGATCGATCCAGAAATCCTGTCAAGGTTAAGGAGTGATTTGGTGCAATGTCTTGTTAGTTTCGAGCTGGTGTTCCCACCATCTTTCTTCAATATCATGACGCACGTCCTAGTTCATCTAGTCGACGAGATTGTCGTTCTGGGCCCTGTATTTCTACACAATATGTTCCCCTTTGAGAGGTTCATGGGAGTCTTAAAGAAATATGTTCGTAACCGTGCTAGGCCAGAAGCAAGCATCTCCATGGGCCATCAAACAGAGGATGTCATTGGGTTTTGTGTTGACTTCATTCCTGACCTTAAGAAGATTGGTCTCCCTCAATCGCGGTATGAGAGGAGACTGACTGGAAAAGGCACGCTGGGAGCGGACTCAATAATATGTAGGGACGGGCATTCTTGGTCTCAAGCACACTACATAGTTCTATAGAATTCTACCTTGGTGACCCCGTATGTCGATGAACACAAGAATATTCTGCGCTCCAAACACCCGGAGCAGTGTGATGACTGGATTACATATGAACACATCAGGACTTTCGGCAGTTGGTTGCAAACACGTCTCATGGGTGACAACACTGTTTCTGATGAGCTGTACTCGTTGGCCAGGGGACCATCTTCGACTGTATTGACTTACAAAGGGTACGAGATAAATGGGAATACATTTTACACGATCGCCCAAGATCAAAAGAGCACCAACCAAAACAGCGGTGTCCGCTTTGATGCAGCAACCAAGAGGGGAAAGGACACATATTATGGTTACATAGTGGACATATGGGAACTTGACTATGGACATGATTTCAAGGTCCCTTTGTTTCAGTGCAAATGGGTCAATCTGTCAGGAGGCGGGGTACAGGTAGACCCACAGTACGGAATGACAACAGTGGATCTCAACAATCTTGGGTACACAGACGAACCATTTGTCCTAGCCAATGATGTGGCGCAGGTTTTCTATGTGAAGGACATGTCTACCAAACCGAGAAAAAGAAAAGATAAGGAAGCGAATACATCATACGATGAGCCAAAGCGCCACATAGTTCTTTCAGGAAAAAGAGACATCGTGGGATTGGAGGGCAAGACAGACATGTCTGAAGATTATGAAAAGTTTCATGAAATTCCTCCCTTGAAAGTCAAGGCTGACCCAAGCACCCTGTTAAACGATGAAGATTATCCATGGTTACGGCGCAATAAGCAAAGGACACAAGCGAAGAAAAAGTGAAGACTTTCTCTCCACAACTATATCATTGCAGTTACATGTGAAGAAATTAAATGCCTTTTGTAACAGATGAGTTTTCGTCCGAAACCCTGATACTTCGAAAGAGATTGTCCGTTTTGTACACGAAGTGCATCCAGTTTTTGCCGTAACCCTCTCAACTTTTTAGCACATGCTATGTGGGTGAAATGATGATACCATGCCAACTTTCGACCTGTTCAGAGTTCATTTGTAGTGCTTTTCAATTTCAGGGTCATTTAGCTTAAAAAAATCAGTAAATGCATGAAAAATAGGAAATGAAGTCAGAAAGGGTTGAAAATTGATGATGTGGCTTTGAATGGTGCATTTTGAACACACAAAAAGTCTGGAGTTCAAATAAGTTCAAAAAAATGAAATCCCTTTATTACAAATGAGTTTTTGCCCGAAACCTTGATACTTAGAAAGAGATTGTCCATTTTGTACATGAAGTGCATCCAGTTTTTGCCGTAACCCTCTCAACTTTTTAGAACATGCTATGTGGGTGTAATGATGATACCATGCCAACTTTCAACCTTTTCAGAGTTCATTTGAAGTGCTTTTCAATTTCAGGGTCATTTAGCTCAAAGAATGAACTAATAGCAAAAAGAATGAACTAGAAAACCTTTATGAAACTCTAATAGCAAAAATAATGAACTAAAAATAATTAATTAAAAAATTCTGTTATGATCAACTAAAATAAAACTATAATATTCTTCAATAGCAAAAAGAATCAACTAAAAAGCTTTTATAAAACTCTAATAGCAAAAGGAATCAACTAAAAATATTTTATAAACCTCTAGTATTTATGAAACTAAAATTATATAAAATTTATGCAACTAAAGTTATCAAAGTATTTTTTGTTCAAAACATTAATAGCAAAAAGAATTTTCATAAAGAATTTTTTTAGAAACTTTAATAGCAAACTAAAATAACAAAATCTGTTTATGGTTAAAACAGACATTTAAAATTACCTAAAAATTACCAAATTGAATATAATGATAAAACACAGTAATATTAAATAGCAGGAAAAAGAATCACTCAAAAATCTATTTTTATAGTAAAGTTATTCACAAACTAGTGATTCACACCAATTTAAAAGAATTCAAATTTAAACTATTCAAATTTGGAAACTAATGGCACTAACAGAAAGTTTATAATTTTTGTGACCTAAAAGCAAAAAGAATCACTGAAAAACTGTAAGTAGAAACAAAA
The DNA here is from genome assembly GCA_039707655.1 of Elymus sibiricus. Classification (NCBI taxonomy): domain Eukaryota; kingdom Viridiplantae; phylum Streptophyta; class Magnoliopsida; order Poales; family Poaceae; genus Elymus; species Elymus sibiricus. The sequence continues at coordinate 16,908,571 of CM077676.1, forward strand.
GAAAATAAATAAACAAAAAAGTAGAAAAAAATTAAAAAAAATGCCGCCTACTGGGCCGCCACGGCCTGAATACGACTAGAAACCCAACCATCTAGTTGGGCCAGGATTCAGGCCCGCAGAAGGCCCAGAAGGCCCACAGGCAGAGGTCTTGCAATTAGGCCCGTAAGCCTGCTGCTGAGAGGAGCTCGAGAGGGTGTGCGCAGCAGCGCTTATAAACCACTCCCGAGCCCTCTCAGCTAGCGAGGTGGGACTAAACTTTTGGCCCCGGGCAGCACCACCCTTTAGTCCCGGTTGGTGGCACCAACCGGGACCAATGCCCACCTTTGGTCCCGGTTGGTGCTACCAACCGGGACCAATGCCACCCTTGAAAGATCGTGGATGTCGCCTAGAGGGGGGGGGGGGTGAATAGGCGCTTTAAAATAATTACGGTTTAGGCTTGAACAAATGCGGAATAAAACTAGCGTTTAATTTGTCAAGCACAAAACCTAAATCGACTAGGCTCACCTATGTGCACCAACAACTTATGCTAAGCAAGATAAACAACTAAGTGATAGCAAGATATATAACAAGAAACAATATGGCTATCACAAAGTAAAGTGCATAAGTAAAGGGCTCGGGTAAGAGATAACCGAGGCACGCGGAGACGACGATGTATCCCGAAGTTCACACCCTTGCGGATGCTAATCTCCGTTAGAGCGGTGTGGAGGCACAATGCTCCCCAACAATGCCACTAGGGCCACCGTATTCTCCTCACGCCCTCGCACAATGCAAGGTGCCGTGATTCCACTAAGGGACCCTTGAGGGCGGTCACCGAACCCGTACAAATGGCAACCCTTGAGGGAGGTCACCGAACCCGTACACTTTGGCAACCCTTGGGGGCGGTCACCGGTACCCGTCAAATTGCTCGGGGCGATCTCCACAACCTAATTGGAGACCCCGACGCTTGCCCGGAGCTTTACACCACAATGATTGAGCTCCGAGGCACCACCAAGCCATCTAGGGCGCCAAGGCACCCAAGAGGAACAAGCTCTAGGGTGCTGAAACACCCAAGAGTAATAAGCTTCTCAACTACTAACTTCCACGTATCACCGTGGAGAACTCAAACCGATGCAACTAATGCAATGGCAAGAACACACGAAGTGCTCAAGTCCCTCTCTCTCAAAACCCACCTAAGCAACAAAAGCTATGGAGGAAAGTGAGAGGAAGAACAAGGAGAACACCAAGAACTCCAAGATCTAGATCCAAGGGGTTCCCCTCACTTAGAGGAGAAAGTGATTGGTGAAAATGTGGATCTAGATCTCCTCTCTCTTTTCCCTCAAGAAGGAGCAAGAATCATTGGAGGGATTGAGAGATAGGCAAGCTCAAGAAGGTCAACAATGGGGGGGAGAAATGAGCTCAAAGGATAAGATAACCGTTGGGGAAGAAGACCCCTTTTATAGGGCCACCCCAAATCCAACCGTTACCCGTGCTGGACGCGTACAAGCGGTACTACCGCTCTTGCGAGCGGTACTACCGCTTAAGCGGTAGTAATTCAAAAACAGCAGGCGAGAACACGGGACTGCAGCGGTAGTGCCGCACCAAGCGGTACTACCGCTCAACTAAGCGGTACTACCGCTAAAGCGAAAAGAGCAACAGAAGCTTGCACATTCTGCGAAAAACAAGCGGTAGTAGCAGCGGTAGTGGAGGGCGGAAGTACCGCACCAAGCGGTACTACCGCCCAGCAGAGCGGTACTACTGCCCTGAGCGGTACTACCGCACTACTGCCGCACTACTACCGTTTAACAGAAAACGGCAACAGAGACGTGCACAGAAGGAAACCCCGCAAGCGGTAGTGGCGGCGGTAGTAAGGGCGGTAGTACCGCCAGAGCGGTACTACCGTGCTACTACCGCTCTACTACCGTGAATGGCAAACTGGCAACAGAGAGTTGCACGCTCGGGGAAACCCCAAGCGGTAGTGCCACGGAAGTACCAGCGGTACTACCGCATAAGCGGTACTACCGTGGGCACCAGCGGTACTACCGCTTGCAAGGTACTGAAAATCCACAGAAAACAGAGGATACAAATAAAACTAGAACTGCCATAACTTCTGCAAATGAGCTCTGAATTGAGCAAACTCAAGCTTGTTGGATAGAAGACAACGAGTACTATCCAAACAGCGAAATATGCCTAACATATAGAGATGAGAAACCTCTATGAATGAAGAACCGGTATAAACTCCAACATCGAAAACATCATAGAAGATGCATATATGAACTCCATTTTCGATGAACTCGAGCTTGTCATGAAGATGACCAAAAGCTCAAAGACTCACAAAGAGAAACACCAAACATAAACCAAGAAAGATGATGCAAGGATGCAATGGTTTGAGCTCTCTACGAATGATACGATAAAGCTACTCACTTGAGAGCCCCCCTTGATAGTACGGCTATCGATCCTAAAACCCGGTCTCCCAACTACCACCATGAGACCGGTAAAATAGAAAACCTATCAAGGGCAAACCTTTGCCTTGCGCATAGTCCACTTGAGCTAGATGATGACGATCTTGACCTCCTCAAGTTGGACCACCTTTCTTGATTGCGCCGGCTCGATGAAGACTAGTTGATTGCTCCCCCATACTCCACTATGGGTGAGCCACTCTTTGGCACATCTTCACAAGTCCATTGTCACCACAATGGACGGCAAGCTTCAAGCATGTGATCTCTTCGTGATGCTCCACTTGAACTTGCACACCGCAATGTTGATGACGATCACCACTTGATGTCATCCTCCATGGGTTGAATGAGATCTTCCTCTTGACGCAAGCCCATGGAAACATACCTAACCCCGCATAAAACTCTCGCATAGAACATGGGTTAGTACACAAAGCGTAATGGACAATGCTTACCATACCGTGAGATCACTTGATCCCACTCGGTACATCTTCTACGCTTTGTGTGTTGATCAACATGACCAATCTTTGGATAACTCCATGAATAACCTTGGTCAACACATATTCTTCTTCTAATAACCTTGAAACCAACAAATGGTCTTCAAGCAATGCCTATGGACAAACCCTTCAAATATAACTCAAGGCAACCATTAGTCCATAGAGATTGTCATCAATTACCAAAACCAAACATGGGGGCAGCACATGTTCTTTCAATCTCCCCCATTTTGGTAATTGATGACAATCACTTTCAAGAGAGTTTATATAAGGAATTAAGCATCACCATGCAAAGAAACAACTAATAATGCAAGAGCATGTGATGCAAATGCTTAGGAACAAAACCAAAGCAAACATGAAGAAATAGCTCTCTAAACTTCTCCACAAAACTCTCTAAACTTCTCCCCCATTGGCATCGATTGCCAAAATGGGCGAAAAGCTTAGAAGGCCAACATAATATGTGTTCCTCCATAAAGTGTGTATTTCTCAAAATATGAGTGAAATACAATACACATATCCAATGATGAATAGTTGGAGGAAGACAAACTATATTGAGGATCCAAAGATTGCTAAAAGAATGATATGGCACAAAGACATACCAAAGAGAGAAGCAAGCAATCTAAGGATACCAAAAGGACCAATCAATCAAATGATCCGATACCAATTGATAGAAACCAATTGAAGGATACCAATTGGACCAATCAATCAAATTATCCGACGAGCCACACGAACAACATATATTATGATATGAGCATAGGAGTGTTCTAAAGAACATAGAGAAGCTCCCCATGATTTGTGCATTATTTAGTTTTGTATTTGGATACAACGTGCACAAAATAGGATCATCACTCCCCCAAAATCAATAGAAACTCACAACAAGTGCAAGTGAGCATATAGGAAACTAAGCCTAGCACTTGCAACAAACACATGGTTGAGCAACATGAAAGAGAGGCAACTTAGGAATAGGCTCAACCAAAACGATGTGTGTGAGTCATGGCAAAGCACTTGAGAAGACTAATATAAGGATGAGCATTAAGCATCAACATAGTCTTTAATAAATGAGATACAAGGTGCAAGACACGTCCTTCCCACACACAACAAGCAAATGGGTTCACAAGCTCACTAAAATGCGAATTAACTACAAAGCTTGTGACAACCCACGGCAAAGATAGAAAAAGATAGCTTTGTCAAGAGGAGGGATACCAATTGACATGGCGAAAGCCTCGTCAAGACAAGCATGAGGAAAACAATCTTCACCACAAAAGAGTGCAACAAGATGCAAGGATATAAGATCCGCACTCAAGAGACAAATGCTTTCACGGAGCCACCAAAGAAAATAGGAGAGAAATAAAAGGTGGACGTGAAAGAAAGGATATCATCTAGAGATGTAATTTCTCTCAAGTGTATAAGGTTCTAGGTAGATGAAAATCATGATGATATCAATCCACAAAGAAGGATATACACACGAAATAGTTACAACACGAAGGAACAAGATATCCAAAAGGAAGTCATAAATATACCAATAAGATCTTTGTTGAAAGCATAGCACATGGCTTAATATTGTCTTATTGTATATCAATGAATTCCAACTACACAAACATCAAAGACATCACAACTCGCAAGAAGAGATCATTGTTGGGATGCTTTGAGAAAGGAAACAAGTATCACTAGAACGGATCAAGAAAATCATGCCATGATGCAACCTACACAAGGTTGAATGTAATAAATGTATGCATGAAGTTGATACTTGTTACCGAGATAGCATTGGAATGATGTAGAAGATACCAATTGAAGGTAGTAGAAAGTAGTTCGTTGATCATCCTAGCTTGACTCCGAAATGCACATGGTGACAACACCTTCCTTGTGAGTGAGCCGAGCATCCAATGCATCTCCAATTGTTCCTAGAACAACATCACAAACAAAAAGGTGCCCAAACTCATTGGGACCAAAGAGTTAGAGAACCAACAACACATAGGACAAACTCCACATAAATATGTGCATATGGATATGAAATTGAATTTTATGCACATCTCATCCAATTAGAGACTTGGTGGAGTTTCCCCTATATATTGGGTCAAAGAAAGAAAGCATGCCAAAGGAAATACATAAAGTAAATATGCATGCACAAGACTTTCAAGGACCAAAGGGAGATACAATTTGGACAAAACACCAAGTAAACCAAGAAGGCAACCAAAGATTGACACGACATAAGGTTGTCCAAATTATATCAAAGAACCAACTCAACTCATGATTTAAGACAATTAGAGATCAACACATGAGAAGAGATGCCAATTGAAACCAAACCAAATCAACACATGATTTGATAAGATACCAATTGAAAAGATACCAAGTGAAAATAAGATATCAAAAGAAGAAATAATCACTTGAAGGATACCAAATAGAAGATACATCAAGGAATGAGATACCAATGAAACACAACAATTGAAAGATATCAAATAAAGAGATATCAAACTCCCAGAAAAGAGCAAGGTTCCAACAAACAAAACCCTCTACAAATTTTCATGATGGCACAAAGTACCAAAAAGAAACGGCATGCCTTCCACCAACACACACTTGATAAGGATCACACGATGAGTGTTTTAGAAAAAATAGGATAGCTCCCCCAAGCGTTGTGCATTATAGAGAATTTGCATTTGAATACAAAATGCACAAGATGGGATCACCACTTTCACTATATCTCGAACAACACTAGACAAGATCAAGAAAATAACAAGATCCACAAGTGGTATGGAAGACAATGGGAGTTGACACAAACCTTGGCAAGAGATAAGGCAATTAAGCACAAGCCAACGAGAAGATGATTCAACAATTTCTACCACATACAAGAATACCAATTGTACAAGTACAAGAAATATTTGGAATGAATTCCCGGTGGTAGATTGTAAAGCAATCCAACATCATCTTCACACCAAACAACATAAGCAAATTGCAACTTGTAGAGCTAACATGCCACCTAGGAACAAGATAATTTACTATATCAACTCTAAGTGACAATATCTCAAATGTACACATTTTCTAGGCTTGTAATATACACTAAGCATATTACTCCCCCATAATGTGATACCAATGACAACCAAACAAGAGGCAATAAGAGGAATGCAACACGAGAGAATTAATGGATTATTTAGAATTTGAATTTCTCATGAGAAGACATACCACATAGAGACTAGATAATCTTGTAATATCAATACTAGGTGGTATTCCTCATGTACACACATTTATAGGATCGTGACGTGCACAAAACACATCACTCCCCAAAAATGGGATGTTCCATTAATCTCTCACAAGAGCCAACTAAGTTATAAACAAGATGCAAAAAGGCTCAAACCAATACTCACTCGTACATGATGTCCAAACCAACATACACATACTTGATTTCTCAAGATAAGCAAATTGGAGACACAACATATACAAACACATGCAAGGTACAAAACCAAACATGCAAAGGGGCAAGTAACTTTCAATGTGAACAATTTAAGTACAAGTTACCGCAAGGAGGCACATTGGATATAAGATAGAAACTTGATAATCCAATGACTTGGCTTGAGACAATATGAATGATGAAGTCCCCTTAATTCTTCATAATATAGCCAAGTCTCCAATGCCCTCCAACAACACCTATTGATCAAGTTTGAGCTTGTTGGTCCCCAACCAAGTTGGGTCCTAAGAGGTCAGTCACAATAGGCTTGGCTACCCAAATGGTTCTTTTCTTGACACCACTTTGAGTACCAACTAACTTGGCAAACACATTGCCAACCTTATCCTTCCCAAGAGAATAGATATCATTAATTAGAATAGGGTTGGATAAGGTACCATTCGTGCATGAAGAAGCAAAGTGACCCTTCTTCCGACATAAGTAGCAACATTTACCCTTTACTTTCTTCTCAATTGATTTCTCAACTTGAGGAGCGTTGACTTGGGTCTTCTTGGGAAGTGGCCTTTCTTCAACTTGACGTTGGGCATGGGATTGAACTTGTGGCCGCTTCCCTTGTTGCTTGTCACTATGGGGCTTCTTCTTCAATGGGCAAGATCTAACATGGTGCCCTTCTATCTTGCACTTAAAGCAAACAATCTTGGCCGAATTCTTGACTTGTTCTTGGCCCTTCTTATTGTTGCTCTTGGACTTCTTCTTCTTATTGGAGTTGAATCCAAGTCCACCTTTGTCATTGGGGGATTTTTGCACACTCAAAATATTCTTGAGTGTGGACTTCCCTTCATGACTCTTTTCCAAGTTTTTCTTCAAAGAAGTGACTTGGGCCTTGAGCTCTTTGATTTCCTCTACATGGTTAGTATCAACACAAGTACTAGAGGAAGTATAAGAATCATTGTTAGAGCAACAAGGCAAGGAAAGTAATTCATCACAAGATGTACCAATGTTATGCATAGAAGAATTACGAGGACTAGCACATGTCAATAAAGCATTTTTACTAGATGTAGTGCTAAGGTCCACATGAGGCTCACTAGATGTTACCTTAGTAATACTAGCCTCATGAGCTATTTTTAGCACATTATGGGATACTAGAAGATCATCATGAGAGCTCGAGAGCTTTACATGACTTTCTTCCAATTTCCCATAATTGCTAGATAGCAACTCAAGTTGAGCCCTTAGCTCAACATTCTCCTTCAATATGGATGCTTCACAAGAAATAGAGTTAGTAGCACAAGCATCATCATTAACAACAAGAGGAGAAGGCAACTTGGCAAGCTCTTTAGCATGTGAAGCTTGAAGTTGAGCATGAGACTCGGTGAGTTCAATGAGCGAACTCTTAACGACCCTTGAGCCATTTTCGAGGTGCTCAAAGTCCTCAAGGAGTTTAGCATGCACAAATTCAAGCTTATCATTTTTAGTTCTAAAATCATTAGCCACCTTGAGAGCTCTTTCATGGGATTCCTTTAATCTAGATAATTCTAGAGCAAAGGTCTCCTCAAGAGATTCCTTGGTGGTTTGTTCATTTTCAAGAGCTTGAGATAGCTCCGCAATCTCATTAGCGTAATCACGCTCATGACCTTCCATTTTCTCAATGGTGTCCTCATGCTCCTCGAGACGAGTTTCCAACTCCTCAATGTATTTCTTGCCCTCAATGGCAATAGTCATGATTTCAAAGAAGTTAGAGCAAGCAATTTTATTCCTACGAAGAGCTTTAAAAATCATTTCACCCTTAATCTTTAAGGATGCAACATTATCATTCTCTTCATCATTATCCTCATCATCATTAGTATCAACATCATCATCAAGAGACATATTGGGGTTCAAAGGAGGAGATACCTTAGAAGCCTTAGCCATAAGGCAAAAAGCAATAGATGATGATGTGGGATCCCTTGAGGCACCATTCAAGACCACTTCTTGTTCCATGGAGTGTTGGGTTTCCTTTACATTGTTAGCATAACAATTCGAGGAAATAGATACATTTTTATCATGGCAACAAGACATAGGAAGCATATCATCATGACATTTAGACAAGCAATTTCTACATGATATGCAAGGACTATCGACACGAGCATGTGAAGCATTTAGAGTGCTCGAAGTGTTAAAGTCCAAAGATGGAGCATTGCAATAAGATAGTGATGAACGATCATCAATAATGAGCCCACTATCATCATTGCAATGACCAACACTACTCACCATAACATTACCTTGTGGCAAACCACATGTAGGTGAAGTAGAAGAAGTTGAGAAGACAACACGGCCGGAGGTGGAGGGAGAACAATCATCCCTACAAATCTTGGACACACCATATTTATCTTGAAGCTTTGTCCACAACTCATGAGCATCCCGAAACGGCATGAGTTGAAATATAACTACATTGCTCAAAGCATCGAAAAGCACATTAGAAGCTTGAGCATTGAGATAAGAGTTTTTCTCATCCTCTATAGATAATCTTTGAGAATCCTTTGGAGGAGAAAAACCCATATCTACAATTCGCTCTAAACATGGGTCCATGACCCTAAAGAGATTAAGCATGCGAATTACCCAAACATCAAAATTTGTGCCATCGAAACTAAGAGTGTCAGAGAATCCTAATCCCCTAGTCGACATCCTTACTCTCTAGGCGGTTAAGCCTAATAACGAGAGACGAGGCTCTGATACCAATTGAAAGATCGTGAATGTCGCCTAGAGGGGGGGGTGAATAGGCGCTTTAAAATAATTACGGTTTAGGCTTGAACAAATGCGGAATAAAACTAGCGTTTAATTTGTCAAGCACAAAACCTAAATCGACTAGGCTCACCTATGTGCACCAACAACTTATGCTAAGCAAGATAAACAACTAAGTGATAGCAAGATATATAACAAGAAACAATATGGCTATCACAAAGTAAAGTGCATAAGTAAAGGGCTCGGGTAAGAGATAACCGAGGCACGCGGAGATGACGATGTATCCCGAAGTTCACACCCTTGCGGATGCTAATCTCCGTTAGAGCGGGGTGGAGGCACAATGCTCCCCAACAATGCCACTAGGGCCACCGTATTCTCCTCACGCCCTCGCACAATGCAAGGTGCCGTGATTCCACTAAGGGACCCTTGAGGGCGGTCACCGAACCCGTACAAATGGCAACCCTTGAGGGCGGTCACCGAACCCGTACACTTTGGCAACCCTTGGGGGCGGTCACCGGTACCCGTCAAATTGCTCGGGGCGATCTCCACAACCTAATTGGAGACCCCGACGCTTGCCCGGAGCTTTACACCACAATGATTGAGCTCTGAGGCACCACCAAGCCGTCTAGGGCGCCAAGGCACCCAAGAGGAACAAGCTCTAGGGTGCTCAAACACCCAAGAGTAATAAGCTTCTCAACTACTAACTTCCACGTATCACCGTGGAGAACTCAAACCGATGCAACTAATGCAATGGCAAGAACACACGAAGTGCTCAAGTCCCTCTCTCTCAAAACCCACCTAAGCAACAAAAGCTATGGAGGAAAGTGAGAGGAAGAACAAGGAGAACACCAAGAACTCCAAGATCTAGATCCAAGGGGTTCCCCTCACTTAGAGGAGAAAGTGATTGGTGAAAATGTGGATCTAGATCTCCTCTCTCTTTTCCCTCAAGAAGGAGAAAGAATCATTGGAGGGATTGAGAGATAGGCAAGCTCAAGAAGGTCAACAATGGGGGGGAGAAATGAGCTCAAAGGATAAGATAACCGTTGGGGAAGAAGACCCCTTTTATAGGGCCACCCCAAATCCAACCGTTACCCGTGCTGGACGCGTACAAGCGGTACTACCGCTTAAGCGGTAGTAATTCAAAAACAGCAGGCGAGAACACGGGACTGGAGCGGTAGTGCCGCACCAAGCGGTACTACCGCTCAACTAAGCGGTACTACCGCTAAAGCGAAAAGAGCAACAGAAGCTTGCACATTCTGCGAAAAACAAGCGGTAGTAGCAGCGGTAGTGGAGGGCGGAAGTACCGCACCAAGCGGTACTACCGCCCAGCAGAGCGGTACTACCGCCCTGAGCGGTACTACCGCACTACTGCCGCACTACTACCGTTTAACAGAAAACGGCAACAGAGACGTGCACAGAAGGAAACCCCGCAAGCGGTAGTGGCGGCGGTAGTAAGGGCGGTAGTACCGCCAGAGCGGTACTACCGTGCTACTACCGCTCTACTACCGTGAATGGCAAACTGGCAACAGAGAGTTGCACGCTCGGGGAAACCCCAAGCGGTAGTGCCACGGAAGTACCAGCGGTACTACCGCATAAGCGGTACTACCGTGGGCACCAGCGGTACTACCGCTTGCAAGCTACTGAAAATCCACAGAAAACAGAGGATACAAATAAAACTAGAACTGCCATAACTTCTGCAAATGAGCTCCGAATTGAGCAAACTCAAGCTTGTTGGATAGAAGACAACGAGTACTATCCAAACAGCGAAATATGCCTAACATATAGAGATGAGTAACCTCTATGAATGAAGAACCGGTATAAACTCCAACATCGAAAACATCATAGAAGATGCATATATGAACTCCATTTTCGATGAACTCGAGCTTGTCATGAAGATGACCAAAAGCTCAAAGACTCACAAAGAGAAACACCAAACATAAACCAAGAAAGATGATGCAAGGATGCAATGGTTTGAGCTCTCTACGAATGATACAATAAAGCTACTCACTTGAGAGCCCCCCTTGATAGTACGGCTATCGATCCTAAAACCCGGTCTCCCAACTACCACCATGAGACCGGTAAAATAGAAAACCTATCAAGGGCAAACCTTTGCCTTGCGCATAGTCCACTTGAGCTAGATGATGACGATCTTGACCTCCTCAAGTTGGACCACCTTTCTTGATTGCGCCAGCTCGATGAAGACTAGTTGATTGCTCCCCCATACTCCACTATGGGTGAGCCACTCTTTGGCACATCTTCACAAGTCCATTGTCACCACAATGGACGGCAAGCTTCAAGCATGTGATCTCTTCGTGATGCTCCACTTGAACTTGCACACCGCAATGTTGATGACGATCACCACTTGATGTCATCCTCCATGGGTTGAATGAGATCTTCCTCTTGACGCAAGCCCATGGAAACATACCTAACCCCGCATAAAACTCTCGCATAGAACATGGGTTAGTACACAAAGCGTAATGGACAATGCTTACCATACCGTGAGATCACTTGATCCCACTCGGTACATCTTCTACGCTTTGTGTGTTGATCAACATGACCAATCTTTGGATAACTCCATGAATAACCTTGGTCAACACATATTCTTCTTCTAATAACCTTGAAACCAACAAATGGTCTTCAAGCAATGCCTATGGACAAACCCTTCAAATATAACTCAAGGCAACCATTAGTCCATAGAGATTGTCATCAATTACCAAAACCAAACATGGGGGCAGCACATGTTCTTTCAACCCTTTAGTCCCGGTTGGTGCCACCAACCGGGACCAAAGGTCTCTGCTTCCCGCCCTTTGGGCTGACGAAAAGAGACCTTTGGTCCCGGTTGGTGGCACCAACCGGGACTAAAGGTGGGCATTGGTCCCGGTTGGTGCCACCAACCGGGACCAATGCTTTTTGTATATAAGAAAACCCTTAGAAAATTTCAGTTTTCATCTACCAGTTGCCCCGAGCTGCCGTCCTCGTCCCCATCGCCTCCCCGAGCCGCCGTCTTCGTCGCCGGCCCCGTCGCCTCCCCGAGCAGCCGTCCTCGTCCCCGTCGCCACCGTCCTCGTCCCCGTCGCCGCCGTCCTCGTCGCCTCCCCGTCGCCGCCGTCCTCGTCCCCGTCGCCGCCGTCCTCGTCGCCTCCCCGTCGCCTCCCCGAGCTGCCGTCCTCGTCCCCGTCGCCGCCGTCCTCGTCCCCGTCGCCTCCCCGTCGCCTCCCCGATCTGCCGTCCTCGTCCCCGTCCCCGTCGCCTCCCCGAGCCGCCGTCCTCGTCCCCGTCGCCGCCGTCCTCGTCCCCGTCGCCGCCGTCCTCGTCTCCGTTGCCGGCCTCCAGCCTTCGCCGCCCCCCCCCAGTGAGCCCCCACTGCTCCCCGTCACCGCGTATATGTGTGTATATGTTCATGTATATGTTTTTTTTCGGGCATGTATATGTGTATATGTTCATGTATATGTTTTTTTTCATTTATGTATATATGTTCATGTATATGTGTGTATATGTTCATGTATATGTTCATGTATATGTTTTTTTTCATGTATATGTATATATGTTCATGTATATGTGTGTATATGTTCATGTATATGTGTGTATATGTTCATGTATATGTTCATGTATATGTTCATGTATATGTTTTTTTTCATGTATATGTATATATGTTCATGTATATGTGTGTATATGTTCATGTAAAAAGTCTTCGTTGTTTTTCGTATGTACAAAAATGTAGAGTGAAAACGAAAACAAACATATAAGAAAAAACAAAGGAAAAAATGAAGAAGGAAAAGAAAACCGCCCGGCCCGGCCACCACCGCATTTTCAAAAAGTTTTTCCACCGAGTCCACGTCGCACCGCCCCCGAGCGCGCCCGGCCGCGCCCCTGCCCCTATGTATTTTTTTTGTTCATAGCATTTTTTTCTATGTATGTATGTGGCTATATGTATGTATGTCGCCGTCGCCCTCGATCTCCTACCCCCTCCCGCCCCTACCCGACAAACTCTCGAGAGGAGATCGACATGAGGGGGGACGTCGGACATATCGGGCGACCAACTCTCGAGGCCACGCAAACCCTAGAAAAAAAGCGTTGTCGATCTCCTACCCCCCCCCCTCCCCTACCTGACAAACTCTCGAGGTCAGCCAAACCCCTAGAAGAAAACTCCGGTAACTTCGACATGAGGGGGGACGTCGATCAACCCCCTCTCGCCCGACCAAACACTCGAGTCCACCCAAACCGGGACTGAGATGTGATAGGTAGTATTTTTTTTGTTCATAGAAAACTCCGGTAACTCTCCAACATGAGGGGGGACGTCGATCGATCAACCCCCTCTCGCCAAACCGGGACTGAAAAAGCGTTGTCGAGGCCACCCCCCCGATAACTTCGACATGAGGGGGACGTCCGACATGACACGAGGGGGGACGTCGGACGTCGGACATGAGGGGTGAGCGTCGTTGTCGTCTACCCCCTCCCCGATAACTTCGACATGAGGGGGGACGTCGGACATGACATGAGGGGTGAGCGTCGTTGTCGTCTACCCCCTCCGGTAACATAGATCTCTCCGGTAACATAGATTTATCAAGAATGCCCCCATTATGGATGTGTACAAGTTGATCCAATTTTTTTTTGATCTCATCTATATATATTCTTTTATATGTCACGTTGTCTGTCAAAGTATTGAAGAAATCCATGGCTTCATCATTAGCCGGAAGTAACATGCGTATGATGCTATGAAGCTCTTCAAAGTTGTTTTGGAACGGAGTTCCGGATAGAATAATTGGCTTTTTGGTACGAATTTCAGCAAAGGCCTTCCAAATAGCGATATTCGGAAGGCTCTTGCTGAACTTCGTACCAAAAAGCTAATTAATTATCCTATCCGGGACTCCGTTCCAAAACAATTTTGGAGAGCTTCGTACCATTATGCGCCTGTTACTTCCGGCTAATGATGAAGCCTTGGTTTTCTTGAATCCTTTGACACTAGACAACGTGACATATAGAAGGGTAGATGAGATCAGGAAAAATATGGACCATTTTCTGCACATTCAGAATGGCGCCATTTTGTTAAATCCCTTAAAGGTTAAGAGAATCCCTTGTTTGACATTCATGAGAGAGGCGGTCCAGACGTCGGACATTCATGAGAGAGGCAGTCCGGACGTCGGACATTCATGTTTGTATATTAATTGCCATGTTGTAATATTTGCAGAAACTATGGATCAAAGAGACTTGGAACAAGAACAGTTGTTGGGGGAGATAATCCTCGCCGGAGGTGATGCTGTCTTGTCGTTTCTCAACGACACCGATGGAACAATGGAGGAGGAAGGACATGATCATGATGGCTCCGGTGACATGATCATGATGGCTCCGGAGGTGCAGACTAGCTAATTGATGCATTAATTGTTTTGGTATGTACATATATATATTAACTCTTCTTTCTTCTTTTATAGCCCTCCGGATCGAGCCAAACTTCGGTAACGAGACGAGGCCCGAAGAAGAGGTTGCGCAAGGATGAAAGGTTCACGATCACAGCACTCGCGGACGATGGCCTACCGATTGAACCCAAGCGGACCAAGGACGCATTTTCTGCTCAGTGCGGAGCTATTGTTAGGGACAACATCCCGATCATCATCAAGCAATGGAATAAGCCTAAGGACGACGCCCCTGAAGGTGATTATGTCACCGATAAACAGAAAGATGATCTTTGGACCTTGCTGAAGGCAAATTTCACCCTACCGCCAGAGGAGGATCCGAATAAGCCCGTTATAGAGCCACTGGTCAAGGCGTGTGCTCTTAAGAAGATGGCAGATCTATTCAGGAGGTGGAAGAAGGAGTTGAAATCAAAGTTTGTCGACAAAGGTGAGACTCCAGAATTCATCGGCCGATTTGAGAAGATAAGAGATCACTGGCCCGCATTTGTGGCCTACAAGACATCAGACAAGAGTAAGAAAATGTCAGAGAAAAACAAGAACAACGCTGCAAAGAAGCAGTATCACCATCACACGGGGTCAGGTGGCTACCTCAAAGCCCGGCCGTTGTGGGACAAAGCTGAGAATGACCTGATTGCTAAAGGGGTAGAACCAGAGACATTGAACTGGCCAGACCGTTCAAGGACTTGGTTCTTCGGGGTTGGGGGAACTTTGGACCCTGAAACAGGGAAGTGCCGTTGGACGGACGAGCAACTTGTAATACCCGTCACGAAGCTTCAGAAGTATATCACCGCAGCGCAGGAAGAGACGTTCATTCCCGACAGAGAGAAGGACGAGCTGACTGAGGCCCTAGGGAATGCTGAGCACCCTGGACGAACACGAGGCACACCAGGCTCCGTTCCGTGGAAGTTTGGGCTTCCCGACGCAGGCGGTTACAGAAGCCGGGAGAGAAAGAGGAAAGCGGAGCTGAGCGACATGCAGAAGATGAGTGCAAGACTACAAAAGCTAGAGGAAGCTGAGAGCCAGCGAGCTGCCGGCCAACTATCTCAGCGGCACGAAGCTACCCCAGAAGCTACCCTGCCATCTCAGCGGAGAAGCAGCGTGGCTTCCACGGAGCCCGTTCAGACTGACTTCACGGAGCCTATCTACCCCGTGGATACTATCACGGAGGCTCAAAATTGCGAGCTTATGACGAAATGCCATAACCTCACTTTCAAGGCGGCTCTCGGCTCTGTTGCACCTCCTCAACCCAACGGAACTTTTCATTGCCTTACGATTCCACATGGCTATGCTGTTGTGATGGTGGATGAAGTAATGGAGGGATTTGAGGAGCTCGAGCTTTACCACTCTACAGGTGAAGGGGAGAATCAGCTGGTTCGTGCTCTGAGGAGTACATGTCTATGGCAGAAGGAGTACATCAAGCTTCCAAACTGGACGCCTCCGCCTCCTCCTCCTCCTCCGGCGAGTCAGGGCACTCCGCCTCCTCCTCCTCCTCCTCCGGCGAGTGATCAGGGCACTCCGCCTCCTTCTCCGGCTCCTCCGACGCGTGAGGGCACTCCGCCTCCTCCTTCGCCTACTCCGGCGCGTCGGAGCACTCCGCCTCCTTCTCCGCCTCCTCAGCAACGACGGAAGAGAGACGCCGCCGCTCCGGCGGCTAGCAGTACAAGCAGAGGCGGGAGGCAATTCAGATACGGTCCATGTCTCAAGCCTGTGGAAAAGTTACCATATGAGAGGACCGAGCAGGAAAACGAGGACATATGTCGTGCCGAAGTGAGGGACCATTTTGCAAAGAAAACTCCACCTCCGAAGGAGAAGCTAGATCCGGTGAAACTGAAGCGCACTATCGATGCCCTGAAGCGACCACTACCGCCTCCGCCGGATTCCAACTATGACCGCATAATTACTAAGACACATGCTAAAGCGCAGCAGTCGGGAAGTACTTCCAGTGCTGCAAGAGCGAAAAAACGAAGAAGTGGGAAAACAATTCCCCAGCTCGGCGAATAGGAGAAGCAATCGTGCCCCCCGCTCAAGGTGTCTAGCGATATCGCTAATCATCCGGTGCTACTGCTCGGTACCACTCTTGATGATTACCTGCCCGATGATGTATAGTTTGAAACGGCTGAGGTAGTAGACGTCTTTAGATACGAGCACGGGAAGCCTCTCGTCAAACCTGATCATCCTCATCTAACAACGATGATGCAAAAATTGCATGACTGGTACATGGAAACCTGCAGGAAGTCTGGGAAAGACAGTTTGTTAGTCGGAATTAAAAAAGAGCATGACTTCCCTGGAGTCGACCTGCTGCCTGTTGAATTTGTGGAGTTATTTCAATTATACAATCAAAAGGCCCTCGACAAACAACTCATGACTTGCTACTGTCTGTAAGTATTACTTCTATAATTAAGTCTCTAGCTCAGCTCGTTCATTGCATGTATATATAATTATCCTCACTATATTATGCAGATTGAAGATGGTCGAATGCCAAAAAATAGGAATCTTCGACGTTGGGTTCATTAGCCCAAATACCGTAAATGAATGGTCGGTACGGAAGGCGGCTGAAGATACCGAGAACAACTTACTACAAACGTTCCTTAAACATCAAAACAAAAGGGAAATACTCTTTCCTTACAACTTCAAGTGAGTGTTACTGTCTTCTGCATATTCGGTTCCGCTTATTCGTGGTTAAGTAATGTAATTGATGAGTTATGCGTGCGCAGCTTCCACTATATTCTGCTATCCATTAACCTTGACGGGGCATTAGTAACTGTCTTAGACTCACTCCGTAAAGATCCCAAGTATTATGCGGACATGACTGCAATGCTCCAGAAGTAAGTTCAATCAATACCGGGACCATATCGGCAACTTTCGTTCATTTCCTGATATCAAGTAATCATTTTCTTTGCCTGCTAGGGTTTGGAAAACGTTCACCGCTAAGGTTCCGGGTCTGAAGAAGGAGCTGCGATTTACACACCCTAAAGTAAGTAGTACTAGCTAGTTCCGCGCATGTCTCATTGATTCTAGTTTCATCAATACCATTATCATGCTTGCTTATCAGTTTGATTGAACTCTATTCTCGTAAAGTGCTTGTTGCAGGCACCCAACACTCATTTATGTGGATACTACGTATGCGAGTTCATTCGCTACTATACCTCTGAACGGGCCTCCTCTGAGAAACAATTTGAAGTACGTAAACAATATTCACAATTTTATTTTATATATTACCATCAATTGTGTTGAGTTTCATTCATATATATGTATTGACCCCTTCTTTAAATTAGATCTGGCAGATGCGGGATGAACTCCTACCACATGATCGCATACGAGCAAGTCAAGAGGAATTGGCGGGATTCTTTCTTGACCACGTCATACCTGAACAAGGAGAATACCATGTGAAATTGAAATTGTTGTAAGGGATGTTATATATTGTACATATGTAGCAGCGTCGGATAGATATACGAAAACTTGTTGTTCGACCAAGCACGAAGAAAGAGATGTCACTTCCCTCTATATATGTTCATGACGATCTTGTGTAATTAATGGTTTCCTTTATTTGCTTACTAGCTAGCGTCGAGTTCTCTCTATATGTGTAGTAGCTAGCGTCGACCAAGCACGAAAAAAGAGAGGTCACTTCTCTCTATTAGCTCGCTAACACAATATGAAACCCCTAAATTAACCCTCCAAAACCCCAAAACCCCCCCTTCCAAAAAAAAAAACCCAGCGACTGCGAGCTGCTGACGCGTGGCCGCCTTTTGGTCCCGGTTCGTGTTACCAACCGGGACTAAAGGTCCTCCTGCCTGGGCTTCCCGCAGCGGCCACGTGGAGCCCCTTTGGTCCCGGTTCGTAAGCGAACCGGGACTAAAGGTTTTGGGCTTTAGTCCCGACCCTTTAGTCCCGGTTCCAGAACCGGGACTAAAGGCCCTTACGAACCGGGACAAATGGCTCTTTTTCTACTAGTGGTAACTGTATATTGTATTTGTACACGTTGTGTACCCCTATATATATATAAAGAGCCACACCCGTATTAGGGTGTCGTGCAGTTTCCCACAACCCTAATCTTCACAACCGTCGCGCCAGGGAGATATCGACCAAACGTACTGTACGCTCGTTATGTAGTTGTGGACTTGTGGTCGCCTCGAATTATTTCAGCTAGTTACGATACTAGTAAACAGCTAGGACTTAGAAAGCAAGGTGGTCCTTGGTAAAAAAAATACAACAAACATGACGTGTGAACGTTCTAACTAATTACTAATACCACATAAAAATAGATCAAGTCTTACGAACATACTTTCTATTAGTTCATCTATACATATGTACTACATCTAGTCAAATTCATTCTTCAATACCATGCCTCTAAAAAGGAGAAGTAATGTTTCTGATAACTAGTGCAATTAAGCCCGTCGCACACGGTTAAAACCCTCTTTCGCGAACAAAGATCAGACTCATTGTTCGTCTGCCATGCCCAACGTACTCTTCCTCGTCGGAGTCTGTCGTCTGCACGTCGCCGGTCGATGTGAGGTCGACGATGAATCCATAGTGGTCGGAGGCCGACACATTCACCACGACGCATTTGCGGTGCCCGGGGTTGCCGACCCGGATAGTGTGACTCCGCCTCGCCGACGTCTGCCGCGAGGGCTGTCGCGGCCTCCCGCGCCCTCTGCCTCGCATGGCGGGCATGCCGCGCCATAGCCTCAGTGACGGGCCACAGAAGGCCACCGAGTCGGCACGCCAACGAAGGGGTTGCGCCTCCACCACGGCGTTCAGATGCCAAACGGAGCGCACCGCCTCCAGCGAGGCAACGGCGATGCATCTTGCGCCGGATCCAAGCGTCATTTGGGCGGACGCTATGGATTCCCGCTGGATCGAGTCCGACCGTTGTCGGGCATTCTCCTCGCAGGCGCAGCGCAGCGCAATGCGGACGACCATCTCCTCCTTGGTCCCAGTCCGCAAATCGGGTGACGGGGGACTCAGATCTGCTGCCCGCCATGCTGGAGAAGGCCGGAACGGAGTTTGGTGGCGGAGTGGAGTGGCTAGGGTTTGGTCCAGGGAGCGGATGGGAACGAATATATGTGGGGTCAGGTGGGCAAGCGTGGCCCGGATCTGACGTGGCGGACGCGCCCGGGCCTCCCCATATCCGCCCTAGTTTTGGGCTGGATATGAGGGGTGCCGGTCAGCCCGGGCGTTTGGAGCCGGTATGAGGCGTCCGTCTGGTTCGGATTTTCTTGACCGGTCAGTGACAGGGCCGTCTGCCCAGGTGTGTAGGGGGGAGGGGGGTTAAGACGCCCGTCGATGCTCAAACTTCTTTTGTCGAGAACAACAAGAAAGAAATAAAGAGAAGAAAATGATAAATATTATCAAATCTGCAAACAACCAAATGTCAATACAAGTTTAAATTTTCATTGCATACACAAGTTTAATTTTCACCCTCAAATCAAAAAATGTTGCAGAGATTAGGCGTTCTTACTCTAAGCTTCTCTCTCTTCTTTAATTGTCTGCCACATCAGCGTGTTTGCTAGCCCCAAGTGCATGATACCGGCTAAGATACCACCACTATGACCAGCCTTAGACTGCAGCACCTAGCCCTCGTCCCGTGTTTAAGTTTGCTTTCATTCAATACGAGAAGTATACTGCGCATGAACAATGAATCACATTTATTTCAGCCCCCAACTGTGTTTTGTCAGATGCTGAGATGGGTTGAAAGTACGTTTGTGGCCATCAAGCAGGGCCGTGTCGAAGGGATGTCAACCAAGGTAGAAGCACGGATCAAGGGCGCCGGCCACGAGCATGAAACTCACGTCCTCGACCAGGAGCACGACGTACATAACACGGTGGCTGAGCAGGAGCACGTCCATGCTGAGCTTGACGGCGACGGAGACAACCCGGACGCGGACAACGTACACGGCAGCTGAGGGAATCAGCCTGTTCTTATCGTGCTTGGAAGTAGTACCGCTGGGTGCAGGAAGGCAGTCCATGGTGTCGGCGGCCAGGGCAGACGCGGTGTCACTGGCCGCAGCCGCAGCTGCGTAGGACACGGCAAGCTTGGACCATGGCTGTATCAATTTGCTCGTCGTCAACGGCGTAGTCGTCCTCCAGGCTTTCTTCCTAGATGTTTCTCACTGGCTGCGAGAAAGCGGGACTCGGTTTCAGCGGGTAGGGCGGATGTCCTGTCATTGGCCGTGTCCGCACGGGACGCGGCAAGCTCGGACCGCTACCTCATTCTTCCTCAACGTTCTTCCCGTCGGCAACATTTTTTGCCATGTCCACGTTTCCAAAGGAGAAGACCATGAGCGCAAAGAAGAACCAGAAAATTAGGGGGAGTAACAGTGGCGGATCTAGGATTACATTATGGGGGGTGCCACTCAAATTTTTTTTTTGCACAAAGCTGACAACTTAAATGTAAAGCAAATACCGCAAATTTACATGCTGTAACAATTATCAAAATGTCAAAAACATACATGATAGTTACCTTATTTGACTGCTAGAGACTTAGTACATCCTTCTTGGTGTTTATTGCGGCTGAATTTGCTCATCCATACAAGATATGAGATAATAAGTAATTAGTATTTGGTCAACAAACAATATATTGGGCATAAGAGCTTGCATATTTGCATAATAAGAGAATAAAAACAAGTGTATACCTACTGGAATAGCAGCCAACATCAGGCACGCAACACATCAGGTCCCTCTGTCCCCCTCCTCTTCACAGCAGAAACAAAAAACAGCCACATCACAACAGCAACGAGAGAACAGCAGCAACAAGCAGTCCAATAGCAGCACCATATCAATAACAATTCCAGAAAAGAAGTTCTGAATGCACGAAAGCAAATTACAGATAGTTTTCATAAGATCTTACATCAATAAAAGATTACAAAAACAGCCAAAAGTGTTACTAATCAAGCGAACATGAAACTTACAATACCCTACGCGTTTTCAATGCCATGAAATTCTCGACTATATCATCATCAGGCACTTCCATGAAGATATCCTTGTCAATAAATGTGACCAAACAATCATTCAACATTTGATCGCCCATACTATTTCTCAATTTGTTCTTCACTAGATTCATTGCCGAAAATACATGCTCAACACTTGCCGTTGCCACCGGTAAAACCAACACCAACTTGAGAAGCAAATACACCAACCTGTAAAGGTCACTCTTTTTTGTTTCAACTAGCTTCACAGAAAGCTCACCAAGATTCTTTAGGTCCATGAATCTGTCATCTTTTCTCATGTCATCAATAAAGGTGACCTCTTGCAATAAGCCTTCGCCGAACTGCATCTTGATCATTTATGGGATAGCTTGCAATGGGTTTCCTCTCCCTGGATCATGTGGAATGAGCTCAACATTGTAAATCGCTTCATTACTACTTACTCGAGATAGATCAGCCTGAACATTGACCTCCGGCACTGCTGCTGCAGGGGGAGGTGGAGTAGCAGTAGGAATTTGATTTCCACTTCCTCCAGCTAATCTATCTTCAACTTCTTGTTCTTGACCTGTCCCCTGTTCTTGAGTGCAGTGGCTTTCTACTAGAGTAGTAGCAGTCGGTGATGACGATGGTCCTTTTTTTTTTGTACCTTTGCTGCTTCATGCCTCTGAAATAGGGACACTATGGGATTATCTCTCTTCATGACTGTCTCAAGTCTCAACTCTCAATCACAATCAGCGGCAGCCCATGTCTCAAACTCTCAATAAATCTACATAAGAAATGATGAAAAATGAACATCAATTTTTGAATCATCACAAGGGACACAGACAACACTACAAATCATTTCCTGATGTTTCAATCAAAATTCACAAAGGGAAGATTCTAATTGTACTTTACTTACTCCAGGTTGTAGCCTTGTAGGTTGAGAGCAGTGGCGGATCTGAGAGGGCACCATGCCAGCACCAGCAGTCCAGCACACCGGCACGCGAGCCACGCCGGCCGCCACTGCCCTCTGGTTGGCGGTAGCTGTCCCCGCCGGCCGCCGCTGCACGTCCGTGCCGCCGACGCCGAGCCTTGGCTAGGTTTCTGTTCGTTCAGATGTGGGTAATCGATTAGGAGAAGAAGTGTGGAGGCGTAGCTATGTCCAGCCCCAGAACGTTGGTTACGTGAAGATGGGCCAATGGGCTTTAGGAATAGACGGGCTGGTCAGTTTTATACCTCTAATACATATATAATTAGAATTATTATTACTAGGTAAAAAAAATTACAATTTTTTAGGGGATGCCATGGCACCCACGGCATCCCCATTGGATCCGCCCCGGAGGAAGAAGAACATGAACAGTATCAGTTATGGTTGTAGGGAATGGGCGTCCATGGGAAGATGACTTCGTGTGAACGTGGGTGCATTGATTGGGTTGTTGGGAGCTGGTGGTTGAGGTCCTCGGGTGTGTTCTTCATCTCACTGACAACTTCAGACTAGAAAGGACATGAATACATGCCTGTATTATATGAGATACATGGATTATAATCAGAGGGAAACTTTTGGTCTATGGGTGTATATACACCCTATATGGGAAAAAAATTAGTAATTAAATAAAAAATCAACAAATTCTGAAAATATTTTTGAAATAAACTTGACCTTCCATTGTACTGGTAAAAAAATCCACAAAAAGAAAAAAAATCGTTGACTTCTTTTCAGAAAAGACAAAATTTTCGGTCAAAATAGTGTGAATAGTGACCTATAATAGCAAATAAATTTTGTTTTTTTTGCCCTGACGTCAACGCTGATTTTCTATTCATGAAAATTTATATACTAGTGCAAAAGAAAGTCAAGTTTATTGTAAAAAATTTCCAAACTTTTTTGACTTTTTTTTAGTTATCATTTTTTTTCCATATGAGGTGTATATACACCCAGGAACCAAAGGGTATTTCCCGATCATAATCTCGTAATACATACTCCCTCCA
Source organism: Elymus sibiricus (assembly GCA_039707655.1). Lineage (NCBI taxonomy): Eukaryota > Viridiplantae > Streptophyta > Magnoliopsida > Poales > Poaceae > Elymus > Elymus sibiricus. Next base: position 16,931,905 of record CM077676.1, read on the forward strand.
TTCCATAATGTAGTGCGCCTGTGCTTTTCGAAGTTGAATCTCGAAAAGCGCAGACGCACTACATTATGGAATGGAGGGAGTACTATCTATTATAGCAGTGTGAATCCCGAGGCAAATGAATGGGGCAGATTCCGGTGGGCGTGGTAGCCGTGTGCTCCATTGCAATTTCGGTAAATTATGCCCATACTCTACCCATCGGGTACGATGATATTGATGCTAATGCCCATATCCTACGAGTATCCATGTACGATGGGTACCCATTGGGCAGATCAACACAACATTGATGGTGGTGACATAATTGCTAGTTCCACTTGTGGTGGAGGCGCCAACCATTGAGAGATTTCTATGGTTGGGTAATTGGTAATTGGGAGAAAAATGGTGGTGGGGCTGTGCCGTAGCCATGTCTGGGCCATGCCCCGGGCCAACCTTCTTAGCTACAGTATCTATGGTTGTTATAGTGGCAAAATTACCTACCATAAACAAAGGATTTCAGAGCCACGACTCAGACCATGGCCCCTGTATGCCTGGGACCTGGCTACGCCCCCCTAGGGTGGGGTACAGAGCTTACGTACAAAGATTCGGTAGCTTAGGATTTATAGCACATGTAACCCATCAATAAGATAATCGGGTAGGGTCTGGGCACATGTAACCCACCACGGCCGACAAGGAGGCGCGCGCCTACGATGCCATGGCGGTTGACTACCAGGGGCGAAGGACGCAGGTCAACTTCCACGCCGACATCTGGCGCGTGCACGAGCGGGGTGCCTTTGAATATGAGGGTAGCCTCCAGGGCCGAGGAGAAGGAGCACTTGAAGGCCGAGGCGCTTCTCAATGCTCGGCAGGGCAGTGATCCTTTGGTGGTGCGTTGGATGAATGAGGATCCACAACTCTATGCCTTGAATGAGTCATTGCTAAATGCCGCTACCAAGAAGAAGAACGAGGAGCGCCAGGAGGACGAGGAGGACAGTGACGACGATGACTTTTCAAACAAACTCCTCGGCCCTTGCTCGGACGCGGATGAGGCCCGCCCCTCCCACAGGGGGTAGAAGAAGAATTCTGACCCAGAGGACTCCGGCTATGACTTTCACTTTGACGAGGAGTTTCTCCCTTCACCGCATAGCTACTTTTATCACTTTGTGGTAGAGATGTTTAAACTATGATCGTAGTACTGTTGAAACTATGGAAGTTGCTATGGCGTACTATATATATGTCTTTTTTAGATGAGCTACTTAATTAGTTTTTTCGATGAGCTACTTAATTACGTTGTTGCTACTGTTAGCTTAATCTTTTTTTCGAGTGGACAATCCCTCACTCTTAATCTATCTCATAGTCCTCCCTTTGTCGACACACTGAGATGAGAGATAATCTGAGAGGAGGATACCGACTATTGTCGTAAAGGATCGTCTTTCCCCTCCTCGTCCTCTAAGACCTTGGTAAAGCAGGAGGAGAAGGTGAATGACGACCATCACCGACAGTCGAAATAATAGTGAGTGAGTGAGTGTACATCATATATACAACCACTTGAGAGATGAGAGATGTTCTGAGAGGAGGATACCGACTGTTGTCATAGGGGATCGTCCTTCCTCTTCTCCTCCTCTGAGACCTTGGTAAAGCAGGAGCAGAAGGTGAAGGACGACCACCACCAACGGTCGAAATAACAGTGAATGAGTGTCCACCATATATACGACCACTTAAGAGTGAGGAAGTGTCCACCAGAAGGAAAGATTAAGCTAACAACGAGGAAGTGTCCACCGTATATATAGAAACGCTATACATTTTTTATTTTTTATAAATGTTGCTATCTTTATAAATGTGTTTTTTCCTTCTAAATGTTAGGTTTTTTCTATGTGTTAGATGGGGACGTCGAGACGCCTCGTTAGGACTACAGCCGTAGAATCCTCGCGGATGTGGCTGAGTATGCGGACATCATGCTTGCCTATGCCAAGAGCTCTTGAGCAGCCGCCGAGATCGCCTGAGCATACCCCGAGAGTGCTAGAGCATCCGCCAAGAGCGCAAGAGCAGTCACTGAGAGCACTATAGTGGCCGCCGAGAGTGCTCGAGCAGCCACCAAAGCCGCGAGGACCGCCCTAGCCCAGATCATGGCGCCCCCTTCCCCATGAGATTGACGAGCACGAGCTAGAGATGCATGGAGGCGAGGAAAGCTCACGTCGGAGCTAAACATTTGCTTCTGAACTATGTGATCTGTATGACCGATGCTTGTGAACTGAATTTCTATGTTGCTATGAAGATTGCTACTCCCTCTATCCATATATATAGGGCCTAATGCATTTTTCAAGGCTAACTTTGACCACATGTTAGAGCAATAATATATGACATGCAAGTTAAACAAAACATACTGCCAAATTCGCACGAGGGAGTATACTGCCACATGAAAGGAGCTTACAATGATATAATTTTCATATTATACATCTCATATACTATTAATCTTATCAATAGTCAAACACAGTCTAGAAAAACACATTAGGCCCTATATATATGGATGGAGGGAGTATATGACTTATTGATTTGCTATATGGAATTGGTACTTATGAAATTGACTTGTTGTTAGCTTGTTTATTCATCTTCGTAGACGAAGTGATATGTGGTGCACTCAGGGAGGTATCCAGGAGTCTACGATTCATGAGAGGAATGCCAGGAACAAGTGAAGGGTTACGAGAACAACTGCTATAAAGGATATAAGACTAGAGAAGAGGCAGCGAATAAATACTTCAAGTTCGTCCACGGAGAGAAGAGCAAGCATGATGTTTTCAAGACTATAGGTCATATGGGGAAGAGTGGACGACTACAAAACTTGATAATCCTCATCCAATTCATCGTCATTATGGTGCTGCTATTATCGTGTGGCCGTATATGTATGTAATTAACTTGCAACATGATGGAGGATTCGGCGAGAAAGGCGATGTGTACTTAGTTATAATGTTGCTTTGTGAATTCTAATGTCATGAATACATCTTTTGCAATGTATATGGAACTATCAATATACTAAAATGTGTCGCTATTGTGGCAACAAAAAAAACTGCCATGACGGTTGTTTTATTAATTACTGATATTGTAGTAGTGGCGGGCAACAAAAACCGCCTACCACGAAGAGGAGATCTAGTTGTGGCGGGTGAAGTGCAGGGACCGCCACTGCTACATCCAAAAACAGTGGCGTGCATCTATCTACGCCCGCCACTAATTGCGTACTACCAGTGGCGGTCGTTGTGCCCGCCACTGATGTCATGTTAGCAGTGGCGGGAGATCAATGGCGGGCGCCCCTGAGAGCCTCACCCACCACTGATGGGCTTTTGGCGCCCGCCACTACAGGGCATTCCTACAGTAGTGTAGCATCATGTGATTTATTGTTGTGTATGCAGGGGAGGCCACTAACTGAGAACAATAGGTCATGCAGATGCGAGTGTCCTGCCCCGGTTCGTCTCCTGAGGACAACAGACAATGGTTGTTATATAAAAAACATAGCATAGAGTGAATCACAACCATTCATTGACTCCAACGACGTGTGGGGAGAAGGTGAACTGGACGTCGCACAAGCTTGGGGAGAAGGTGAACTGGACGTCACACAAGCACATAGATGGGTACACGAAGAACTAAGGCAGAATAATATCAATGTCAGCAAGGTCAACATCATCATAGGGAGTTTCTTTGGGGATATCGACAAGGTGTCATTTACAAAAAGGATACTAAAGAAACCTGTGTGGGAGAATAAACAAAGACCAGGAGGAAGATGACGTGTTGAAAACAATTCAAACATTTGCTGACATAGCAGCTAAAGACACCGAGTTCTTTTTCAGAGTTCAACCTGATGCAGGTAGTGGGATTAAGAACTTAATGTGGACTATTGGAAATAGCCGCAACTATACACTTACTTCAGAGACATCATTACGTTTGGCACGACGTACATGACCGACTTGTATGACATGCCATTTCGATTGTCTGTTGGTGTGAACTACCATTTTTAGAGCTTTATCTTTGTCGGTGTGTTGCTTAGAGATGAGTAGGTGGAAAACTTCGAGTGGGTTTTCACCGAGTTCATAAGGATGATGGGAGGCAATCCTCACACAACAATTTTGACAGGCAATGACTAGGAACATGAGATAGAAGTTTGTTGGACAGAACCTCATTTGACGAGTCTAACTGTTTTTTATTCAATTTCCGTAGACCAGAGCAATTGAGGTCATAATCAAGACCACAATGCCAACGACAACTCACCGATGATGCAAATGGCATGTCCCGAAGAAGGCGAAGGAGAGCCTCGGGCCACTGTACACAAAGCGGAGTGAGTTCAGGGCACAATTCCAGAAATTAGTAAATCACATGCTAACTGATCTCATTTACCAGGCGCATGCGTACAAGATTGAAGATGTGACACCCTGATCCGACTGGAGCAAGGGGGCCTTCGCACGTCAGCCCAGGATAACCTCTGACGCACGACAGGTACATGGTACAGCATTCCAAGCACAAAAATATACTCCATTAACATGAAATAGAGTATTACATCGCTGATGAATACAAAGGTTTGCATAGCTCTAAGGCTAACTAAATGGCGGCGGAAGTCTTGGTTTAGAGGCACGACGTCTCTGGCTGGGCTCCACAACTCACGGGACTGGCAAGGTTACGGTCTAGCACGACAAATCTTCTCCTGCAATCTGGCCACGTGCAAGGCCAGGTGAGTACTTTGAATGTACTCGCAAGACAAACAAATACATAGCATCCAAACAAACAGATGACAAAGCAAGCTCTATGCTCATACATGCATTTATTTCATAGCAAACGATATACATGGCATGACACTAGCAAGTAACATGGATCAAGCAAATCTTTAACATATAACAACATATCATGTCATATCATAGCATAAAATGGAAAGTCATGGCATGGCATATTATGGCATGACATAGAATAGCAAGGAACATCATGGAATAACATAGCATAGCATAGTTGCATCTACAAGATATGCATGAAACTAGACTGAAAAGTAAACTACACTGACCTTCCATGAAGAGAGGAAGTAATATACTGTTCATAAATCAGTTTTACTGCCACTACCCCTCTGGGCCAACTCATGATTCACCGAGATCTCATCTCGTGATCATGCCAGAATAACATGATAGTGTGACCTACTACGAACTGTGTCCATCACCGAGGACGCGGCTATCGATAGATTACACTCTGTAGAGGTTAGTACACTGTACCCACACCACTGAACTCATGGACTCGTGCTCCCATTTGGGTGGACCAACGACATTCCGACAAAACCAATCTATTGCATGACACTCTCCCGGCCACTCCGACAAACTCCCCTTTGGGCTATGTCATGGGTGACCCCATGTCAACGCGTGACACCCCGCCACCGTCGTGGCCAAACAAAACTGTCCCAAACGGGGACCTGAGCTCAATACCAAAATCGGGTACACAAGGTTATTGCCGCCTACCGGGCCAGGGTAGCACGCGCACATAACCTTCCCTGGTTGGAGGTACCGGCGAGAGGCATGACAATAGACCGAATTAGGGCCTCCCCATCAAGGCAAGTGTGGTTGCACTGATGAGCTCGATTCGGTGGCACTATGACACGATCCAGCCGATGGAGGCAAATGTTTTTATTAAGACATGTTCTTGTCATCACCATTATCTTACCATATCATTAATGTTTATGAGCATGAATATCATGAATACAATAATGAACATATTTTACCAATTTCTTAAATGAATAGCATTGATGACATATGAAGCATGGCAATAGCATGATACCGATATAACATGACAGGATTGCAATAGCATTGACACACATGGTGAGGGATACAGACAAAGTATTAACATGATATTATCAATAAAAGTATTATTACTAACATGGCAACAGATAGTATGAAGTCCGGTCATAGCATGACATAGCAAGTAATATGTATATCACCAATTTGCAGATGGAAACATAATATGAATATACTGCAGCTACACACGCACAGGATTCAAGCAAAGTCAACATGCAAGTCTGGTGCTCATGATAAGAGGTTGGCTTGCCTTGGGGTGGATGGATTCATCGGGAAGAACTGCGAGAAGCTCGCGGAAAGATTCGCCGGAAAAGTTTCCCTCCCGACGGAGCTGATTAGAGGGCAAGGGCAAAATGGTCATTTTCACAGAGTGAACACATTATGAAAATGGCACAACCAGAACGGGCTCGACGAACTAAGAACATGGGCTTTGGAGTTACCTCAATCGGAGTTACGGTCGCGAGAATATAGCCGTTCGTTCGTTAGGCATAAAACAGACAAAAAACTGTCCGTTTCTGCCCTTAACCAGCGAACGTCCACAAAATAGCGGTTTCGGCGGCGGGCTGGGCTGAAGGCGTATTTCTGAAAGTACGCTTCCGCGCAGAGAAAACGTGTTTTGGTCTGAAGTAGAAGCAGAATGCGTTTTCTCCAGAGGAAAGCGCAGTGCACGAAATGCGCCTCCACTTACTCCGGTCAAAGGGGCCGCCTGGTCAGCGCCAGAGTGACGGACGCCCGGGGCCCACCGCACCTCGATCACTCTCTCCTCCCGGTCGTCTCCTAGCTCTCGACCGGGGCACGAGGAAGGGCCGACCGCCGGCCTGGCTGACGCCTCGCCGCCCTAGAGGGCTGGCCGACAAGCGCGGGAGCTCCGCCGTTCCCTGCCGCGCTCGCAGGTTGCCGCGGGGTCGGCTGGGCCTGCCCACAGCGCCGACGCCAAGGACCGGCCGCGGCGGCCGAGGTGCTCCAGGGAAGGAACCGCGCCGGAGGGCTCCCTCGCCGGAGCTAGGGACGGCGGCGGCGCGCGGACATCCAGGCGAGGCTAGGGGACTGAGGTGAGGAAGGGGAAATGGCCACGAGCCGGTGATGGTCGAGGGGAAAAAGGCAACGGCCTTCGGCCATTGGGAGAATGGGGAGCTCCTGAAGCTTGGGGGAGAACTGCGGGTGGCAAGTGGGGGCTCGGGCACGCGCTAAAAGCCTCGGGGAAGGCTCGGGAAGGGAGGGGGGAGCTCGCACGCGGCACGGCAACGTGGCGGCTCTCCGGTGACGGACGTAGCGTCGGCACGCGTGGCCAGGAGCTACGGGACAAGGGCCGCGGGGGCACAGGCGACGCGGGTGAGGGCGTGGCACGCCGTGGCGCGCTGGACGACCGTGTGGACCTCCCACTGGGTCCAGACGCATAGGGCACACCCACAGCTGTCCATGCGCGCGCTCTACGCGTGGTCACCGCGTGGCCACAGTGTTAGCACGCGCACTGGGCGGCCCGTGCATGTCTGTCGGGTTACTCACTCCCCCAGTAGCTGCCGGCGCAAAGAGACAACACTCAGGGCCCACGATGCAATCACAGGATGCACAAACCTTCATCAGCATCAAAGTGTTTGATAGAAGGTGTGATCACTGTACAGCTCCATTAGGCTTGGAATTTGCAGGAGGGTAATGATCTACTAAGGTGATCATTGTGCCAAAATCTCAGGTCAAAAAGAGAATGCTAGCTGGTACTTCCTTTACAAAGTGCCCAGCTGACCAGAAATGGAAAAGAGAGCGCTGGGGAAAAATGGCTAAGTGGATTGAGCTGATTTTCGGTTTGCAGAGGTAATATGTACATATGAACTACCCTGCAAAATTTCAGCTCAATATGATCAAGGAATCAAGCACTTCCTTCACAACGCTTCCGGCAAGGCAGAAACTTGCATTGGATCGTGTGCTCAATTTTGAACTATGGAGCTTGGGGTATGGATGGAAATGGTGAAGATATATCTAGGAGAAACTCCACAATTAATTTGGGAATTTTCCTGGCTACCAAAATGGTAGTTCCTTTGGAAAGTGGCAGAGAGGCAATATTGACCTAGTCAAGGAAAAAGGGAATTTTCCTTATTTAAATTTGGCCAATATTCTTACCAGAGCTTGAGATAGTCACAAAGATCATCTCCACAAATTTTCATGAAATTCAGAGATGTCTTACTATCCGTCTGGATTTAATTCCTCAGAAAGACAGGAAAAGGAAATAATCCCAGATGAAAAATATTGCATATGACTTGGCAATATTTTTGCATATCCAGGGTTTATAAGTGTCAGAAGATCTCCGGGAACATTTGGACGATCAACAGAGCAAAGGAAATGATGGATCCATTGTAATCACAAAGGCAGATCTTCAAATTCCAAAATCTGGAATTAGAGTTCAGATGGGTTTTGGGATGATGCAGATGGGGTCTTGACCAGCATCAAAGACATGGGCAAGGTTCTGAAAGGTTGGAAAATTTCCTGGATTCACCTGATCATCCAGCAAACTCCGGAGGAAGATTTTGAAAAAGAAAGCTTGGAAGGAATAATAGCACAAAAATTGATAACCCATTTTTTGGGGTGTTGCAAACCTTCCCCCCTTAAGAGAATCTCGTCCTCGAGATTCCTAGGGTTAAAGCAAGATGGTTGCCACTCCAGGGAAAAACCTCTGGGTTATCTGCTAACCCTTCGGTTGGACACAACTGAGTTGGGGTACCGATAATTGGTACACCCAGAGAGAGATACGGATAAAGCGAGGTTAGATCCACTGTTGGGGTCACTTTGGAGCAAAGTCCAAAAATGCTAGAGGCACCCCAATGAACAGTGGTTTCTCCGGCTGACAGGTGGGCCCGGGGCCCACTGGCAACCTCCTTCTTCTACCTCCAACTCTCGGCTTCTTCCTCGCTGCTGCTCCGTGCGCGGCTTGGCACAGCGCACACCTAGCTCCTAGGGCACTAAGAACCCTAGTGCCATAGTGCGCGGCGTGCACGGTGCTGATGCAAAGAGCACTCACGTCGCGGGCCAGTGCCTTGTCGGCACTGCTCGCGGATTCGCCTCCTCGACGCCGGTGATTGAGCGACGCGCGATCCTCCTGGACCTCGCTCACCGTACACCGGACTCGGGCTATAAAAGACAGCGGCATGATTCTGCCCAACTCACACCATGCCGCTCTTCCATCTCTTCGGTTTGGACGAGATCGAGCCGAGGTCCTTCGGCGATGCGGTGTTCCTGGTGGGGCTACGCTGGTTTCTCACCGCGGTGCTGGCCACACTGATCGGTTCATCACTCTGCCTGCTGCAGCTCATCTTGCAGGAGCGGGCTCGCGACGACGAGGGTCAAGGTGCGACAGCTGGAGGGGCGAACGTTGATGGTGCGGTGGCTGGTCCTCCGCCATGCTTGCTCCTCCGCCGCTTCGGGCCGGTGGAGTAATCGCGTGCTGCGGCTAGCCGGGATGGCGGCTTGTCCGGCGTCACGCAATGCAGTGACGGCGGTGCCATTGGTTCCGGGGAATTACAAGATGCAGAGGAGATGGCTTCACCAGCACGGGGATCCCGCTACTGGTTCCACGAAGGAAAAACTTCGCGGATAGCTCCACAAAGAAGAGGCATCGAGGTAGAATTAGGGATAGAATCTGTACTGGGGTAGTTGTATTGATTCCATTGAAATAAAGCTGGCAGTGTTCCTCTGGAACTGCAATTGGGCTCTAGAGAAAGGATTAGAAACGAGGAATTGCCAGGTGGAACTGCCTCTTGGAGGCTCTGGATCTGGAAATCTGGCATACGGGGTATACACAGAAAGAGGTAAATAAGTGACTTTGCATTTCCCCGAGTCGTACTCGTGGGTGAACCTTGTATGCGTGCATTATGCAGCACATTCAAAACCAATACATATGCAAATGCAACATACGTGCGAAGAAAAGCACATCAAACAAATAGCACTAAGGTGTTTTAATGCTAGTGGGTATATGTACTCCTGGTATACATACACCAGCTCGCATTTTATTAGGGACTCTGGGCGAGTCCAATGTTGTTGGTGTATGTGCTCTACCAATTAAAATCTTTTTAGGAGATCATTGCCAACCCTGTAAAATATTTCTACTTGACAGAGAGACAGATGAAACACAAAGCAAAGGAGCAAACATAGAACATTACCACAACACACAAGTTACAAACAGTACAACCAAAGCACACCTTACTACGCACATAACAGCACAACTCCCTCCAGGATACAAGGTTCTATCCTCCTAATGAGGATGAACAGACGGACTAGGTAAACTTGCAGCATCGCCTGACTGCGCGATTGGGGTCCACGAGGGACTAGTCTTGCTGGGGCTCTCCTGGGGGACGCAGGCTGAGCCAATCTCCATCTTCATCGTCGAGTACCTCTATCGGTTGGGGCTCAACTACGGGAGTTGCGGATGAAGCGGGTTTGAGCTTGCCCTGACGACGAAGACGACAGACCGCCCTGTCGATGGAGCGAAGGTTGACGGTGCCTGGCTTCAACCAAGGCACAGGCTGAGACGGGAGCACTGGGCCGGCTGGCACGGGGTCAGCGATCTAGGATGCAGCGAGACGGGCCTCACGGTATGCCTCCGAGACAACCCGGGTAGCGTCGCGGTTGATAGCTTTAAACTCTCCAAGAATGCTACCGATCATCCCCTGGGCAGTGATGAACTGAACCAGGCGAGCTATTGCGGGGTGCTACTTGTAGCTTGCGTTGGTATTTCCCCGAAGAGGAAGGGATGATGCAGCACAGTAGAGATAAGTATTTCCCTTGATTATGAAACCAAGGTTATCGAGCCAGTAGGAGAATCACGCAACACCTCGTTAGCAGTACCTGCACACAAACAACAAATCCTTGCACCCAACGCAAACAAGTGGTTGTCAATCCCTTGGCGGTAAGATTGCAAGATTAAATTGTATTTGATAGATTGATAGATTGAAATAAAAATACATAATAAAATAAATAAAGAAAGAAATGGCAGCAATATTTTTAGGGTTTTAGTAATATGAGATAGATAGACCCGGGGGCAATAGGTTTCACTAGAGGCTTCTCTCGAGAAAATAGCATACGGTGGGTAGACAAATTACTGTTGGGCAATTGATAGAAAAGCAAATAATCATGACGATATCCAAGGCAATGATCATGTATATAGGCATCACGTCCAAGATTAGTAGACCGACTCCTGCCTGCATCTACTACTATTACTCCACACATCGACCGCTATCCAGCATGCATCTAATGTATTAAGTCCAATAAAGAACGGAGTAATGCCTTAAGAACGATGACATGATGTAGACAAGATAAACTCACGAATTAATAAACCCAATGAATAGATCCCATCTTGTTATCCTTAGTAGCAACGATACATACGTGTCATGTCCCTTTCTGTCACTGGGATTGAGCACCGCAAGATCGAACACACTACAAAGCACCTCTTCCCATTGCAAGAAAAATCAATCTGTAGGGTAACGCAGTAGCAAACAAAAAATTTCTGACCTACGCATCAGCTCAGGACCACTATGGAGACTGCATACAAGGTTTGATCTTTTTCGTTACCGACTCGTAGCGCAGCGGAAGAAGAGTCGATGATGATCGGCGGTGCAGATCCCCGCAGCTAGTATTTACAACCTCCCAACTGCGAGGATGTACTCCCATGTCTGCCCCTCAGACAGCCCTCCGGGAGGCAGTCGGACAGTCCCTCGGACGGACCTTCGAAACTCGGACGGTCACTCAGACAGCCCTTCGGGAGGACCCTCGTAACTCGGACAGTCACTCGGACAGCCCTTCGGGAGGCACTCTCGAACTAAGACCGAAACTACAATCTCTCTACAGAGTTGCACACATACGGTGTCATCTATCCGGCAGGGCTTCGCCGTCCAGAACTAGTTCCCACCGGAACCCAGACAGCCTTTCGGCTCTACGAAAACTCTTTTCGTGGGAGGGAGAGAGAGAGCCAGACGAGCATGGCATTTGTATGTGAGCAAGGAGTGAGTGTGTAGCCATCCCACTCCACCTCTATTTATAGGAAAGCCAAGGGGTAGGGTGGTTTTACAATAAAACCCAAAGTGCACATAAAAGAAGTCCTTCACAAGGGCATAAAGGTGAAGCCATGAGACAAGTGGGGCTCCATGATGGAGCACCACATGTGGCCAGCCACCCCTTGATGGGTCCCCCCATGAGGAGCTTCCTTGGCTCCCAAGTCCTCTAGAAGCCTTTTGGGAAATATCCCAAAAGGTGCTTTCCAAAAAATATCCAAAAAGCACTTTCACTATTCACAAAGACATTTTTCTGCGTCCGTTAAATCCCAAATTATTTCTGTGTGCCTAGAACAAATCCAGTACCCACCAAAACAATTTTGAACGCATTCCGAAACAATTTCGGAACAATGTTTTCTTCAGCGAAAAGCTACCATAGCGGTTCCGGCTGCTCCGGAACATTTCCGGTTTTTCCTCCGAAAAAATCCCAGAAGTTTCCAGAACGATTCTGGCACCCTCCAAGAATTTCCAGACATGTGCTGAAACCATTTTGACTTAATGGAATACCCTGAAACAACTTTTCAGTTTTACCGGAACTATTCCGATAACCTCTCCGGAACGTTTCCGTTTCGTCCGAAACTTTTTCGGTGATTTTCTCTCAGACTCCTTGTCTAGTATTCAGCAAATAGATGACCCTTAGGCGTGTGACCCTATAGGTTCGGTGAAGTATAGACATGACCGGAACTCTTTCCGATCAATGATCAACATCGGAGCCGTGGATACCCATATTGACCCCTATACCCACACGAATTAATATTCGAGTGAACCTCCAGTTGCCGTGTGCTATTCCTGTTGCTTCGCGATATGTTACAAATACCCGAGGTGAGATTTTCTGCATCCCCGTGGATCAACAACTTGTCCACTATGCAAGTTACCTCGTTACCGGTTTTGTTCTCTTTTCTCGTTACCGTGTTCCGGCATCCCCGTGATCAGATCACATTGTGTCTGGCCAGACGATGATGGATACCGTAACACCGAGAGGGCCCGAGAATATCTCTCCATCGTCGGAGGAGCAAATCCCAATCTTGAGCTATCAAGTTACTTGACATACTTTTCCATGAACACGTAAGCCGCCGTAATAGCCACCCATTTACGGATGACGTTTAACAAACCCCAAAGTTCATGAAGCAAGCATGAAGAAACCCGACACTCTCATGGTCTAAGGAATTATGCAAACATTAACTTTCCTGTGTTATTAACCATTAACTTGTGACGAATGAATCTCATAGCATAACATCAATCGGGTCGATTCAACACAAGTGTTCTCCCAACATTGTGCCCTCAAAGTTGCCGGCATAGACATGCCCATGATCAGGAAAACAGGACCATCATGCAACACTTGAGCTAGTCTTAGAGGCCAGACTAGGAATGCATTTTACCGTTTATTATTCCACACGTGCATATGAGTCTTCCTTCGAGCCTCGTGGTTATTGCAGACTCGAGAACCATAGCAGTTATAGCATGGAACATAAACATAATTATGATCATGGAGATAAATAATAATCATTTATTATTGCCTATAGGGCATATCTCCTACACAATCTAGATGGCCAAACCAAATCAATAGATCGGCGAAGAAATACGAGGCTATAATAATCATGCATAAAAGAGTGCAGCAAAGACTCAAATAATTTCATGGATAATCTGATCATAAACTCACAATTCATCGAATCCCAACAAACACACCGCAAAAAGAGATTACATCGGATAGATCTCCAAGAACATCAAGGAGAACATTGTATTGAAGATCAAAAAGAGAGAAGAAGCCATCTAGCTACTGCCTATGGACCCGAAGGTCTGTGGTAAACTACTCACGCATCATCGGAAGGGCAGCAAGGTTGATGTAGAGCCCCTCCGTGATCGATTCCCCCTCCGGCAGATCACCGGAGAAGGACCCCAGATGGGATCTCTCTGGAACAGAAGCTTGCGGCGGCGTAAAAAGTATTTCGTGGACTCTCCTGAGGGTTTCTGATTTTTCTGGAATTTATAGTGCTGGAATTAGGTCAAACGGAGCTTGGTGGGCCCCACGAGGCACCAGGGCGCGCCTGCCCCCCCCCCCCAGGGTCTTCTGGCCTCCTCCCGATGCTTCTAGTGTTCTTCTGGTCCAATAAAAAATCTCCAAAAAGTTTCATTGCATTTGGACTTCGTTTGATATTGATTTTCTGTAAAACAAAAACAGGGCAGAAAACAGCAACTGGCACTGGGCACTAAGTTAATAGGTTAGTCTCCAAAAATGATAGATAATTGTTGTAAATGATTATAAAAACATCCAAGATTGATATTATAACAGCATGGAACAATCAAAAATTATAGATACGTTGGAGACGTATCACGGGGTCATCATCTTGGGCAGCGTTGGGGTACTCACACCCTGCATTTGACGCTGAGGGGAAATAACGGAATTCCCGCATCTCCGCTACACGCGGAAACTAGGATCGGAGGTGGGCGAGAGCCTCTGCAGCGGCTATCTGGATAGCCAACACCGGAGTGGGCATGGGTCTACCCAGAAAAATCATGGGCTTCCCATCCTCTCCTGGACCTGGGCAGATCTGCACCTTTGCCTGGTATCGGCGAAGATGAGGGACGGGTTCCGATTGGAACACCAGATACTCGGGACTGGCGCTACAATCCAGGGCTTGGGTGAGCATATATGAAAGAAGGGGCGGAAAGCCAACATGGCCGGCTGTGAAAGTGCGGCTATGAAAAGTGGCTTCCCTGGGAAGACTAGCCATGGCTCCAGATTTGGGGCTACTAGCTAGGGTTCTTGCGGGGATATGGCTTACTGGGCTGGGGTCGCAGCTATCAGGTGGGAGGGGGTTTTATAGGTGACTAGGCGGGGACACACCAGTACGACGTGAATCCTTCCCCTACAGGGAAAAGGATACGCCGATACGGACGACAAAAGGATAGGGTCGCCGTCCAACTCAAGAAAACTGGGTGGGGGGCAACTGGGTAGGGACGTGTCAGTTCCGACTGTGCCACTTGTTGTTCAACAGTGGCCCTGCCGGACGCCAGGGTTGGGTCAACTCTATTGGGATTATTACGGGTTGATACTAACGGTGATTACACGCTAGGGTAGCCTATTGCCAGCCTGACTCTGATACCATCTCCTGTGACACCCCGATCCGATTGGAGCAGGGGGGCCTTCGCACGTCAGCCCAGGATAACCTCTGACGCACGACAGGTACATGGTACATCATTCCAAGCACAAAAATATACTCCATTAACATGAAATAGAGTATTACATCGCTGATGAATACAAAGGTTTGCATAGCTCTAAGGCTAACTAAATGGCGGCGGAAGTCTTGGTTTAGAGGCACGACGTCTCTGGCTGGGCTCCACAACTCACGGGACTGGCAAGGTTACGGTCTAGCGTGACAAATCTTCTCCTGCAATCTGGCCACGTGCAAGGTCAGGCGAGTACTTTGAATGTATTCGTAAGACAACCAAATACATAGCATCCAAACAAACAGATGACAAAGCAAGCTCTATGCTCATACATGCATTTATTTCATAGCAAACGATATACATGGCATGACACTAGCAAGTAACATGGATCAAGAAAATCTTTAACATATAACAACATATCATGTCATATCATGGCATAAAATGGAAAGTCATGGCATGGCATATTATGGCATGACATAGAATAGCAAGGAACATCATGGAATAACATAGCATAGCATAGTTGCATCTACAAGATATGCATGAAACTAGACTGAAAAGTAAACTACACTGACCTTCCATGAAGAGATGAAGTAATATACTGTTCATAAATCAGTTTTACTGCCACTGCCCCTCTGGGCCAACTCATGATTCACCGAGATCTCATCTCGTGATCATGCCAGAATAACATGGTGATTGTTTATAGTCCAAGTTATCACATTTACTCATAACACATTCTTAGACAAGTTTATTATATCAGGTTTATCCTCCATGTCAACACAGACCAGATAGTGTGACCTACTACGAACTGTGTCCTGTTGGAAATATGCCCTAGAGGCACTAATAAATTGGTTATTATTATATTTCCTTGTTCATGATAATTGTTTATTATCCATGCTATAATTGTATTGATTGGAAACTCAAATACATGTGTGGGTACATAGACAACACTGTGTCCCTAGTAGGCCTCTAGTTGACTAGCTCGTTGATCAAAGATGGTTAAGGTTTCCTAGCCATTGACATGAGATGTCATTTGATAACGGGATCACATCATTAGGAGAATGATGTGATGGACAAAGACCCAAACTGTAAACGTAGCATTTGATCGTGTCAGTTTATTGCTATTGTTTTCTGCATGTCAAGTATATGTTCCTTTGACCATGAGATCATGCAACTCACTTACACCGGAGGAATAGCTTGTGTGTATCAAACGTCGCAACGTAACTGGGTGACTATAAAGGTGCTCTACAGGTATCTCCGAGGGTGTCTGTTGGGTTGGCATGGATCAAGACTGGGATTTGTTACTCCGTGTGACGGAGAGGTATCTCAGGGCCCACTCGGTAATACAACATCACATTGAGCCTTGCAAGCAAAGTGACTAAAGAGTTAGCCACAGGATCTTGTATTACGGAACGAGTAAAGAGACTTGCCGGTAACGAGATTGAACTAGGTATAGTGATACCGACGATCGAATCTCGGGCAAGTAACATACCGAAGAACAAAGGGAACAGCATACGGGATTAACTGAATCCTTGACATAGAGGTTCGACCGATAAAGATCTTCGTAGAATATGTAGGAGCCAATATGGGCATCCAGGTCCCGCTATTGGTTATTGATCGTAGAAGTGTCTCGGTCATGTCTACATAGTTCTCGAACCCGCAGGGTCTACACACTTAACGTTTGGTGACGATTAGTATAATTGAGTTATTATGTTGGTGACCGAAAGTTGTTCGGAGTCTCGGATAAGATCCCGGACATGACGAGGATCTCCGGAAGAGTCCGGAGGTAAAGATTGATATATGTGATAATAGTGTTTTGATCTCCGGAAGAGTTCCGGAGTTCACCGGAATGGGTTCCGGATGTTTACCGAAGTGTTCGGGTGCAGCAACACTTTATATGGGCCAAAGCGATAAAGCCCACGAGGTATTGGAAAGTGCAAAAGTAGTTTTGCTGCCGCGTAAGCGGTACTACCGCTTGGTGAAGCGGTACTACCGCCCGAGCGGTACTACCGCTTGTGTTAAGCGGTACTACCGCCCAAGCAGTACTACCGCTTGTGTGAAGCGGTACTACCGCTTGTGCGCGGCTGTGCGCGGTTCGGCAGGGATCCGAGTTGGACTCTTTCCCTGCGGGCCAAACCGACCTTGTGCGGGCAAAACCGACCTGGAGGAGGCTTTTGCTCCAAGTTTAGACCCCAAGGCTCAACATATAAATAGAGGGGCAGGGCTAGCACACGGGACACATCAAGATTTCCCCAAGCCGTGTGCGGCAACCCTAACCCTCTAGTTCCTCCGTCATAATCTCCGTAGCGCTTGGCGAAGCCCTGCAGAGATTGTTCCTCACCACCATCACCACGCCGTCGTGCTGCTGGAACTCAACCACTACTTCATCATCGCTCGCTGGATCGAGGAGGTGAAGGATTCATCAAGCCGTACGTGTGTTGAACGCGGAGGTGCCGTCCGTTCGGCGCTAGTTCGTGATCGGATCGAGGGACGACTTGCGATTTGGATCGCGGAGACGTTCGACTACATCAACCGCGTTTCTTAAACGCTTCCGCTTAGCGATCTACAAGGGTATGTAGATTCACTCTCCCTCTCGTAGATGCTCATCACCATGGATAGATCTTGTGTGTGCGTAGGAAAATTTTTGTTTCCCATGCAACGTTCCCCAACAGTGGCATCATGAGCCAGGTCTATGCGTAGATGAGATCTCGAGTAGAACACAAACGAGTTGTGGGCGTGGGTGTATACATATTGCTTGCCGTTACTAGTTGATATTTGATTCGGCGGTACTGTGAGATGAAGCGGCCCGGACCGACATTACGCGTACACTTACGCGAGACAGGTTCCTTCAACTGACATGTAACTTCGTTGCATAAAGATGGCTAGCGGGTGTCTGTCTCTCTCACTTTAGTTGAATCGATTTCAATGAAGAGGGTTCTTTTAGAAGATCAAAAAGCAATCACTACACCACGTTGTGGTTTTGCGTAGGTAAGAACGGTTCTTGCAAACCCGTAGCAGCCACGTAAAAATTTGCAACAACAATTAGAGGACGTCTAACTTGTTTTTGCAGGGTATGTTGTGATGTGATATGGCCAATTACATGATGAGATATATGTGATGTATGAGATGATCATGTGTTGTATAGAATATCACGACTTGCATGTCGATGAGTACGGCAACTGGCAGGAGCCATAGAGTTGTCTTTAATTATTGTATGACCTGCGTGTCAATCATTAAGCGCTATGTAATGCTTTACTTTATCGCTAAACGTTAGCAATAGTCGTGGAAGCAACAGTCGGCGCGACAACCTTATGGCGACACGTTGATGGAGATCAAGATGATGGAGATCATGGTGTCATGCCGGTGACGATGGAGATCATGCCGGTGCTTTGGAGATGGAGATCAAAAGCACAAGTTCATGGCCATATCATGTCACTTATGATTTGCATGTGATGTTAATCCTTTTATGCATCTTATTTTGCTTAGGACGACGGTAGCATTGTAAGGTGATCCCTCACTTAAATTTCAAGATAAATTGTGTTCTCCCCAAGTGTGCACCGTTGCGAAAGTTCGTCGTTTCGAGACACGCCGTGATGATCGGGTGTGATAGACTCTACGTTCACATACAACGGGTGTAAGCCATGTTGCACGTGCGGAAACACTCGGGTTAAACTTGACGAGCCTAGCATGTACAGACATGGCCTCGGAACACAAGAGACCGAAAGGTCGAACATGAGTCATATAGTAGATATGATCAACATGAAGATGTTGACCATTGAAACCACCTCAACTCACGTGATGATCGGACTTGAGTTGGTGGATTTGGATCATGTTACACTCGAATGACCGGAGGGATGTCAATTTGAGTGGGATTTTTTAAGTAATATGATTAACTAAACTCATTATCTAGAACAATAGTCTAAATTGTCTTTGCTATATTTATGTTGTAGATCATGGCTCGCGCAGTAGCACCCCTGAATTTTAATGCGTTCCTAGAGAAAGCTAAGTTGAAAGATGATGGAAGTAACTTTGTGGACTGGGCCCGTAATCTAAGGATTATCCTTACGGCTTCCCAGAAGGCTTATGTCCTTGATGCACCGCTTGGTGATCCACCCGCTCCAGTTGAGTCTCTAGACGTTGTGAACGCCTGGCAGGCTCGTTCTGATGATTACTCAATAGTTCAATGTGCAATGTTGTATGGCTTAGAACCGGGACTTCAAAGACGTTTTGAATGTCATGGAGCATATGAGATGTTCCAGGAGTTGAAGTTTATCTTTCAGAAGAATGCCCGGATCGAGAGATATGAGATCTCCGATAAGTTCTATGCTTGCAAGATGGAGGAGAACGGGTCTATCAGTGATCACGTGCTCAGAATGTCTGGGTACTCCACCCGTCTGGCTGAGTTAGGGATGCCCCTTCCGCCAGAGGCTATCACTGACAGAGTTCTTCAATCATTGCCACCTAGCTACAAGAGCTTCGTGTTGAACTATAACATGCACGGGATGAACAAGTCAGTCGCCGAGCTGTTTGCGATGCTGAAAGCCGCTGAGTCTGAAATTCAGAAGGAGCATCAAGTGTTGATGGTCAATAAAACCACTAGTTTCAAGAAAAATGGCAAGGGTAAGAAGGGTAACTCCAAGAAGAGTGGCAAAGCAGTTGCTCCTCTCGTGAAGAAACCCAAGGCTGGACCCAAACCAGAAACTGTGTGTTTTCATTGCAAGGGAACTGGACACTGGAAGCGGAATTGCCCCAAGTATTTGGCTAACAAGAAGGCGGCCAACAACAAACAAGGTATATATGATATACATGTTATTGATGTGTACCTTACCAACTCTCGTTGTAGTGCCTGGGTATTTGATACCGGTGCGGTTGCTCATATTTGCAACTCAAAACAGGAACTGCGGAATAGACGGAGGCTGGCAAAGGACGAAGTGACGATGCGCGTGGGAAATGGTTCCAAGGTTGATGTGATCGCCGTCGGCACGCTCGCTCTTCGATTACCGTCGGGATTAGTGATGAACCTAAATAAGTGTTATTTGGTGCCTGCGTTAAGCATGAACATTATATCTGGATCTTGTTTATTGCGAGACGGTTACTCATTTAAATCAGAGAATAATGGTTGTTCTATTTATATGAGTAATATCTTTTATGGTCATGCACCCATTGTGAGGGGTTTATTCTTATTGAATCTCGATAGTAATGATACACATGTTCATAACATTGATGCCAAAAGATGTAGAATTGATAATGATAATACCACTTTCTTGTGGCACTGCCGTTTAGGTCATATTGGCGTAAAACGCATGAGGAAGCTCCATGCTGATGGACTTTTGGAGTCACTTGATTTTGAATCACTTGACACATGTGAGCCATGCCTCATGGGCAAGATGACTAAAACACCGTTCTCTGGAACAATGGAACGGGCAAGTGACTTATTGGAAATCATACATGCTGATGTGTGCGGTCCGATGAGCATTGAGGCGCGCGGTGGTTATCGTTACTTTCTCACCTTCACTGATGACTTAAGTAGATATGGGTATATTTACTTAATGAAACACAAGTCTGAAACATTTGAAAAGTTCAAACAATTTCAGAGTGAAGTTGAGAATCATCGTAACAAGAAGATTAAATTCCTACGATCTGATCGAGGAGGAGAATATCTGAGTTATGAGTTTGGCAGTCACTTAAGACAGTGTGGAATTGTTTCACAATTGACACCGCCTGGAACACCACAGCGTAATGGTGTGTCCGAACGTCGTAATCGAACCTTATTGGATATGGTGCGATCTATGATGTCTCTTGCCGATTTGCCACTATCGTTTTGGGGTTATGCATTAGAGACAGCTGCATTCACTTTAAATAGGGCACCATCGAAATCCGTTGAGACGACGCCATATGAACTTTGGTTTGGCAAGAAGCCAAAGCTGTCGTTTCTTAAAGTTTGGGGATGTGATGCTTATGTCAAAAAGCTTCAGCCTGAAAAGCTGGAACCCAAAGCGGAGAAATGCGTCTTCATAGGATACCCAAAAGAGACAGTTGGGTATACCTTCTATCTCAAATCCGAAGGCAAAGTGTTTGTCGCTAAAAACGGAACATTTCTTGAGAAAGAGTTTCTCTCGAAAGAATTGAGTGGGAGGAAGATAGAACTTGATGAGGTTGTTGAACCTTTACTTCAACCTGAGAGTAGCGCAGCGCAGAAAGATGTTTCTGTGGAGCCTACATTAGCTGAAGAGGAACTTGATGATGATGATCATGAAGCTTTGGATCAAGTTGCTATCGAACCTCGTAGGTCGACAAGGACGCGTACTGCTCCCGAGTGGTACGGCAACCCTGTCTTAGAGGTCATGTTGTTAGACAACGATGAACCTACGAGCTATGGAGAAGCGATGATGGGCCCGGATTCCGAGAAGTGGTTAGAGGCCATGAAATCCGAGATGGGATCCATGTATGAAAACAAAGTATGGACTTTGGAAGTATTACCTGAAGGGCGTAAGGCCATTCAGAACAAATGGATCTTTAAGAGGAAGACGGACGCGGACGGTAATGTAACCGTCCATAAAGCTCGACTTGTGGCAAAGGGTTTTTCACAAGTTCAAGGAGTTGACTACGATGAGACCTTCTCACCCGTAGCGATGCATAAGTCCGTCAGAATCATGTTAGCAATAGCTGCCTTTTTCGATTATGAAATTTGGCAGATGGATGTCAAAACAGCGTTCCTTAACGGTTACCTTAAGGAAGAGTTGTATATGATGCAACCAGAAGGTTTTGTCGATCCAGAGAATGCTGACAAAGTTTGCAAACTCCAGCGATCCATTTATGGACTGGTGCAAGCATCTCGGAGTTGGAATCTTCGTTTTGATGAGGTGATCAAAGCGTTCGAGTTTATACAAGTTTACGGAGAAGCTTGTATTTACAAGAAAGTGAGTGGGAGCTCTATAGCGTTTCTAATATTATATGTGGATGACATATTACTGATTGGAAACAATATAGAAATGCTGGAAAGCGTAAAGGAATATTTGAACAAGAGTTTTTCAATGAAGGACCTAGGAGAAGCTGCTTTCATATTAGGCATCAAGATCTATAGAGATAGATCGAGACGCTTAATAGGACTTTCACAAAGCACATACCTTGACAAAGTTTTGAAGAAGTTCAAAATGGATCAGTCCAAGAAGGGGTTCTTGCCTGTATTGCAAGGTGTGAAGTTGAGTAAGACTCAATGCCCAGTGACTGCAGAAGATAGAGAAAAGATGAGTGTCATCCCCTATGCTTCGGCCATAGGCTCTATCATGTATGCAATGCTGTGCACAAGACCCGATGTCAGCCTTGCCATAAGTATGGTCGGAAGGTTTCAAGGTGATCCAGGAATGGAACACTGGACGGCGGTCAAGAATATCCTGAAGTACCTGAAAAGGACTAAGGACATGTTTCTCGTTTATGGAGGTGATCAAGAGCTCGTCGTAAAGGGTTACGTCGATGCAAGCTTTGACACTGATCCGAATGACTCAAAGTCGCAAACCGGATACGTATTTATTCTAAATGGGGGTGCGGTTAGCTGGTGCAGTTCCAAGCAAAGCGTGGTAGCAGATTCTACATGCGAAGCGGAGTACATCGCTGCCTCGGAGGCGGCGAAGGAAGGTGTCTGGATGAAGGAGTTCATGACAGATCTTGGAGTAGTGCCTAGTGCACTTAACCCAATGACTCTGTTTTGTGATAATACTGGTGCCATTGCTCTAGCCAAGGAACCAAGATTTCACAAGAGGACCAGACACATAAAGCGACGTTTCAATTCCATCCGCGATTACATCAAGGAGGACGACATAAATATTTGCAAAGTACACACGGATCTAAATGTTGCAGATCCGATGACTAAACCTCTTCCAAGGGCTAAACATGAACAACACCAGAACTGCATGGGTGTTTGATTCATTACAATGTAAATCACATAGTGATGTGAACTAGATTATTGACTCTAGTGCAAGTGGGAGACTGTTGGAAATATGCCCTAGAGGCAATAATAAATTGGTTATTATTATATTTCCTTGTTCATGATAATCGTTTATTATCCATGCTATAATTGTATTGATTGGAAACTCAAATACATGTGTGGGTACATAGACAACACTGTGTCCCTAGTAGGCCTCTAGTTGACTAGCTCGTTGATCAAAGATGGTTAAGGTTTCCTAGCCATTGACATGAGATGTCATTTGATAACGGGATCACATCATTAGGAGAATGATGTGATGGACAAAGACCCAAACTGTAAACGTAGCATTTGATCGTGTCAGTTTATTGCTATTGTTTTCTGCATGTCAAGTATCTGTTCCTTTGACCATGAGATCATGCAACTCACTTACACCGGAGGAATACCTTGTGTGTATCAAACGTCACAACGTAACTGGGTGACTATAAAGGTGCTCTACAGGTATCTCCGAGGGTGTCTGTTGGGTTGGCATGGATCAAGACTGGGATTTGTTACTCCGTGTGACGGAGAGGTATCTCAGGGCCCACTCGGTAATACAACATCACATTGAGCCTTGCAAGCAAAGTGACTAAAGAGTTAGCCACAGGATCTTGTATTACGGAACGAGTAAAGAGACTTGCCGGTAACGAGATTGAACTAGGTATAGTGATACCGACGATCGAATCTCGGGCAAGTAACATACCGAAGAACAAAGGGAACAACATACGGGATTAACTGAATCCTTGACATAGAGGTTCGACCGATAAAGATCTTCGTAGAATATGTAGGAGCCAATATGGGCATCCAGGTCCCGCTATTGGTTATTGATCGTAGAAGTGTCTCGGTCATGTCTACATAGTTCTCGAACCCGCAGGGTCTACACACTTAACGTTTGGTGACGATTAGTATAATTGAGTTATTATGTTGGTGACCGAAAGTTGTTCGGAGTATCGGATAAGATCCCGGACATGACGAGGATCTCCGGAAGAGTCCGGAGGTAAAGATTGATATATGTGATAATAGTGTTTTGATCTCCGGAAGAGTTCCGGAGTTCACCGGAATGGGTTCCGGATGTTTACCGAAGTGTTCGGGTGCAGCAACACTTTATATGGGCCAAAGGGATAAAGCCCACGAGGTATTGGAAAGTGCAAAAGTAGTTTTGCTGCCGCGTAAGCGGTACTACCGCTTGGTGAAGCGGTACTACCGCCCGAGCGGTACTACCGCTTGTGTTAAGCGGTACTACCGCCCAAGCGGTACTACCGCTTGTGTGAAGCGGTACTACCGCGTGTGCGCGGCTGTGCGCGGTTCGGCAGGGATCCGAGTTGGACTCTTTCCCTGCGGGCCAAACCGACCTTGTGCGGGCAAAACCGACCTGGAGGAGGCTTTTGCTCCAAGTTTAGACCCCAAGGCTCAACATATAAATAGAGGGGCAGGGCTAGCACACGGGACACATCAAGATTTCCCCAAGCCGTGTGCGGCAACCCTAACCCTCTAGTTCCTCCGTCATAATCTCCGTAGCGCTTGGCGAAGCCCTGCAGAGATTGTTCCTCACCACCATCACCACGCCGTCGTGCTGCTGGAACTCAACCACTACTTCATCATCGCTCGCTGGATCGAGGAGGTGAAGGCGTCATCAAGCCGTACGTGTGTTGAACGCGGAGGTGCCGTCCGTTCGGCGCTAGTTCGTGATCGGATCGAGGGACGACTTGCGATTTGGATCGCGGAGACGTTCGACTACATCAACCGCGTTTCTTAAACGCTTCCGCTTAGCGATCTACAAGGGTATGTAGATTCACTCTCCCTCTCGTAGATGCTCATCACCATGGATAGATCTTGTGTGTGCGTAGGAAAATTTTTGTTTCCCATGCAACGTTCCCCAACATGTCCATCACCGAGGACGCGGCTATCGATAGATTGTACACTCTGCAGAGCTTAGTACACTGTACCCACACCATGGAACTCATGGCCTCGTGCTCCCATTCGGGTGGACCAACGACATTCCGACAAAACCAATCTATTGCATGACACTCTCCCGGCCACTCCGACAAACTCCCCTTTGGGCTATGTCATGGGTGACCCAGTGTCAACGCGTGACACCCCGCCACCGTCGTGGCCAAACAAAACTGTCCCAAACGGGGACCTGAGCTCAATACCAAAACCGGGTACACAAGGTTATTGCCACCTACCGGGCCAGGGTAGCACGCGCACATAACCTTCCCTGGTTGGAGGTACCGGCGAGAGGCATGACAATAGACCGAATTAGGGCCTCCCCATCCAGGCAAGTGTGGTTGCACTGATGAGCTCGATTCGGTGGCACTATGACACGATCCAGCTGATGGAGGCAAATGTTTTTATTAAGACATGTTCTTGTCATCACCATTATCTTACCATATCATTAATGTTTATGAGAATGAATATCATGAATACAATAATGAACATATTTTACCAATTTCTTAAATGAATAGCATCGATGACATATGAAGCATGGCAATAGCATGATACCGATATAACATGACAGGATTGCAATAGCATTGACACACATGGCGAGGGATACAGACAAAGTATTAATATGATATTATCAATAAAAGTATTATTACTAACATGGCAACAGATAGTATGAAGTCCAGTCATAGCATGACATAGCAAGTAATATGTATAACACCAATTTGCAGATGGAAACATAATATGAATATACTGTAGCTACACACGCACAGGATTCAAGCAAAGTCAACATGCAAGTCTGGTGCTCATGATAAGAGGTTGGCTTGCCATGGGGTGGATGGATTCATCGGGAAGAACTGCGAGAAGCTCGTGGAAAGATTCGCCGGAAAAGTTTCCCTCCCGACGGAGCTGATTAGAGGGCAAGGGCAAAATAGTCATTTTCACAGTGTGAACACAATATGAAAATGGCACCATCGGAACGGGCTCGACGAACTGAGAATGTGGGCTTTGGAATTACCTCAATCGGAGTTACGGTCGCGAGAATATAGCCGTTCGTTCGTTAGGCATAAAACAGACAGAAAATTGTCCGTTTCTGCCCTTAACCAGCGAACGTTCACAAAATAGCGGTTTCGACGGCGGGCTGGGCTGAAGGCGTATTTCTGAAAGTACGCCTCCGCGCAGAGAAAACGTGTTTTGGTCTGAAGTAGAAGCAGGATGCGTTTTCTCCAGAGGAAAGCGCAGTGCACGAAATGCGCCTCCACTTACTCCAGTCAAAGGGGCCGCCTGGTCAGCGCCAGAGCGACTGACGCGCGGGGCCCACCACGCCTCGATCTCTTTCTCCTCCCGGTCGTCTCCTACCTCTCGACCGGGGCACGGGGAAGGGCCGACCGCCAGCCTGGCTGACGCCTCGCCGCCCTAGAGGGCCGGCCGACGAGCGCGGGAGCTCCGCCGCTCCCTACCACGCCCGCAGGTGGCCGCGGGGTCAGCTGGGGCTGCCCACAGCGCCGGCGCCAAGGACCGGCCGCGGCGGCTGAGGTGCTACAGGGAAGGAACTGCGCCGGAGGGCTCCCTCGCCGGAGCTAGGGACGGCGGCGGCGCGCGGACATCCAGGGGAGGCTAGGGGACCGAGGTGAGGGAGGGGAAATGGCCACTGGCCGGTGATGGCCGAGGGGAAAACGGCGACGGCCTTCAGCCATTGGGAGAAAGGGGAGCTCCTGGAGCTTGGGGGAGAACTGCGGGTGGCAAGAGGGGGCTCGGGCACACGCTAAAAGCCTCGGGGAAGGCTCGGGAAGGGAGGGGAGAGCTCGCATGCGGTTCGGCAACGTGGCGGCTCTCCGGTGACGGACGCGGCGTCGGCACGCGTGGCCAGGAGCTACGGGACGAGGGCCGCGGGGGCACAGGTGACGCGGGTGAGGGCATGGCGCGCCGTGGCGCACTGGGCGGCCGTGTGGACCACCCACTGGGTCCAGACGCAGAGGGCACAACCACAGCTGTCCATGCGTGTGCTCTACGCGTGGTCACCGCGTGGCCACAGTGTTAGCACGCGCACTAGGCGGCCCGGGCATGTCTGGCGGGTTACTCACTCCCTTAGTAGCTACCGGCGCAAAGAGACAATACTCAGGGCCCACGATGCAATCACAGGATGCACAAACCTTCATCAGCAGCAAAGTGTTTGATAGAAGGTGTGATCACTGTACAGCTCCATTAGGCCTGGAATTTGCAGGAGGGTAATGATCTACTAAGGTGATCATTGTGCCAAAATCTCAGGTCAAAAAGAGAATGCTAGCTGGTACTTCCTTTACAAAGTGCTCAGCTGACCAGAAATGGAAAAGAGAGTACTGGGGAAAAATGGATAAGTGGATTGAGCTGATTTTTGGTTTGCAGAGGTAATATGTCCATATGAACTAACCTGCAAAATTTCAGCTCAATATGATCAAGGAATCAAGCACTTCCTTCACAACGCTTCCGACAAGGTAGAAACTTGCATTGGATCGTGTGCTCAATTTTGAACTATGGAGCTTGGGATATGGATGGAAATGGTGAAGATATATCTAGGAGAAACTCCACAATTAATTTGGGAATTTTCCTGGCTACCAAAATGGTAGTTCCTTTGGAAAGTGGCAGAGAGGCAATATTGACCTAGTCAAGGAAAAAGGGAATTTTCCTTATTTAAATTTGGCCAATATTCTTACCAGAGCTTGAGATAGTCACAAAGATCATCTCCACAAATTTTCATGAAATTCAGAGATGTCTAACTATCCGTCTGGATTTAATTCCTCAGAAAGACAGGAAAAGGAAATAATCCCAGATGAAAAATATTGCATATGACTTGGCAATATTTTTGCATATCCAGGATTTATAAGTGTCGGAAGATCTCCGGGAACATTTGGAGGATCAACAGAGCAAAGGAAATGATGGCTCCATTGTAATCACAAAGGCAGATCTTCAAATTCCAAAATCTGGAATTAGAGTTCAGATGGGTTTTGGGATGATGCAGATGGGGTCTTGACCAGCATCAAAGACATGGGCAAGGTTCTGAAAGGTTGGAAAATTGCCTGGATTCACCTGATCATCCAGCAAACTCCGGAGGAAGATTTTGAAAAAGAAAGCTTGGAAGGAATAACAGCACAAAAATTGATAACCCAATTTTTGGGGTGTTACAGAAGAACTAGAGAATGACAACAAGTTGTGTAGGGCAACTCACACACAAGCAGAAATAAGGGAGAAATGATGTAGGGGCGTGTATGAAGTGACGATGGTCGACAGTGGACAAACTTTTGTGTGTGAGTGAACATATGGGCATCACTTGCTGCCACATGCTGAAGGTTTGTCATCTACACCTTATGATGGCATCACAACAGAATTGTTATCTCAACTACTTAATGATAGACAATATATGCCCAGTGCAGGTGATGGATGTCCTTGGGTTCACTGAGATCCCAGAGAAGCTAATTCTCAAGAGGTGGACAAGGGATGTGAGGATGTGCTATATCCGCATGTGCAAATCTACCAATGCGATGAGACAGGCAATAAGGACGATGACCCGCCATCACTCGGCGCTGTATTTGCATGCTATGGAGTTGGTCAGGCTTGGTGATGCAAGTGTAAAGGCATACGAAAGGGGTTTGCAGATTCTAAAGGCTGGCATAGCTACACTTGCTGAATTTGATGACCAACATTATGGCCTGGCGCTGGAGGAAAGACCGTCGGCAAGTAATGGTGTTGTGGCAGCTATGGCTGATGTAGAAGCTGTTAACAACAATGGTGCGCCTGTTCCAGCTGATAATCCTCTTGAAGACCTGGCTGCACCTTGCAAGAACCGGAAAGCTGGTCGACCTACGACGAGCAGAGACAAGGCGCCATACCAGGACACATTGCTGTAGCATTTGCCGTTGCCAGGGGCACAAGAAAACTACATGCTGTGAGAGAGGTGACCTGCCAAAACAGCCGAGGAAAGAGGCAATGTGCAGCAATTATGGGTTGACTGGATATAGGAGGACACATGCACAAACCCCCTCGGTGTGAAGTTCGTACTAGCAATTTAGGCTTAGTGGCGACAGGGTTCCGACGACTGGTTGCATTTTTCATGATAGCCAATTTTCTTAGTCCTGCTGTTAAGTTTAATGTTTAGAGTTAGGATCTGACCCGTGGAGATGTAAAATGAGGATGCACCTTAGAATTAGATTTCCATTAAATTTGTTGTATTCTCCAGATGAGAAGGAAGGGTGGTTGGGTGTTGTGTATTTATTGCAGTGTGGACAGAAGCAAGCGTGGCTTGCATCACACATCTCCAGAGATATTTTCGTCACCAATAATTGACTCCTTGTACTAGTACTCTTCCAGTCGAGCAGGATTTGGGTGTCCATTCGGCCGACTCAGATCTATTTTGCCTTCCACTCTCCTCTCTCTCAGATCTATCTACCTCCATTGGCGTTGATTTGATGGCCGCGATGAAGGTGAGTTTAGCTGAAAACTCTTGCTGATCTGTAGCTGTTGCATTCCCTCTATATACTGATTTGCAGACCTCGGTTGCTCCCTCGTTTGTTTTCCGAGGATTACAGACTTTGCTCATCTCGTTTTGTTGTCCGAGGATTGCAGAAGATCGTGCTGAAGGTCGCGCTGAAGGACGACTTCCAGTGTGGGAAGGCGATGAGAGCACTCTCCGATCTCCGTGGTATACTACTACTACTTCTCTTCTTCAGGCTTTACTGTTCTTTCCAATTTTGTTCGTGAGTTCGTTTCTGACGTGAACAATAACGATCCTCAGGTACCAAGTGGATTGATGCGGACAATAGTCGTGGGAAGATCACGGTCGTTGGCGTCGTTGACCCCCTCGAAGTCGTGACCAAGCTGCGAAGGTTGTTCACGCACGCCCATATCGTCTCCGTCAGGCCAGCCAAGGAAGACGACGGCGGCCCCCTGCTAAAAAGAAAAAGAAAAGAAGACGACGGCGGCCAGGACGACGAAAGCTATGCGACAAAAATTCCTCCGTACGAGTTTACATTCGAGTTCTTGAACCGTATCACAAATAATTTCTCCGAGGAGCGCATAATTGGTCGTGGTTGGCGCGGAGTAGTTTACAAGGTACTGTATGATTTCTACTTGCATCTTTTGTTTCCCAAGTCAATGCAAACCATATTAACAATCAGCATGGTGCGCACACAGCATCTTTACTAGTACTACTCTCTAGCTAATGGCTGTTAAACTTTCTTGTGGAATTAATTTTAGACTTCATATCATGTCACTTGAAAGATCCCCTGACTAATTAACCTTCCCGTTTTTATTTTTTCCCTAAAAACGAGTGGAGCGTTTTGGAGCTCGGCCTCCATGGAGGCCGGATTTTTTGAAAAATTCAAAATTCACACTTTTCAGTTTCAAAAAAATCTGAAAAAAATTATACAAGTAAACAAGGATGTTATGTGTATGTGTGTAAAATTTCAGGATGAAATACCTTAAAATGCGATCTGAGCAAAAAAGACAAATTCATAGACTTTGAGGATGAATAGTGCATCTACTAAAAAGCCTCAGATTTGTTCTTTTTGTGTAACACTCATTTTAAGGTATTTCGTCCTGAAAATTTACACACTTATGCTTTATGTCTCTAAGTATATGTGTTTTTTTTTCATATTTTTTTGAAACGTGGAAATTTGAATTTTGATCAATTCAAATTCGGCCTCCATGGAGGCCGAGCTCCATTGAGCATTTTCGCCTAAAAACCTCCTAAGAAACTCACTTTTCCTTCTTTTTTTTCTTTTTTGCGGGGATCCCAAGAAACTCAGTTATCTCGATCTCTGTCAAACCTACCTCTACCGAATAACAACTGATTCGTCCCCATTAGCATCATTAGAAATGGTGCTGCAAAGAGCCAAATAGCGGCACTAAATGGTGGATTTCATTAGAAATGCTAGCCTCCCTTGTCTAATATTTAGATTGTTCCTACTAGGACGGTTGTATGAAAAAGTAGCTTGATCCGTGTTTTATTTTTGACTTAAGGAGCATCGCTCCCAATCTTTTATTTGAGAAACACAGTACAAGCGCAAGCGCAGACGCTCCCAATTTCATTGATACAAAACTGATAACACAAACAAACAAAGGTCTCCACAACCTTTGTCCACTTATTACAGGAAATGAAAACCAGAGCCCTCTAGCACTGGCAGCATATACACTACAGTCAAACGAAACAGAGCAGCGTTTCTCAACTTTAGCAATATTATATTTGTCCTAAAACATTGCTGCATGCGCTACAAAGAGCAGCAGAACCTCCAAATTAAACACCTTACACCATAAACACTTCTTCCTCCCACAAGACTAGAGAAACCGGAGCCAAAACACAGCCCCCAGCCAGCTATCCTCAGCACCACGGGAGCCCATCCTCGCCGCGTGCTAAAAATTTCAGCTGCAACTCGCAGCAGCACTTTTGCCCCATTGGCCAATATTTCTCGTCGCCCTGGTTTCAGTAATCCAGACCAAAACATCAGCCAATGTGAATCCCGAGTGATCACACTCGTAGGGTCATAAGGAAAGACATTGCGGAAACAAGTTGCATTCCTGTCTTCCACAATGCCCAAATAACAACAGATACACCTACTGCTACTAAGCTTCTAGCTTTCATAGGCAAAGTAAAAGCCCATCTACTGAGATCATTAACAGACTTCAAATTCAAGTCCAAACTGAAAACACAATTCACTACTCCCCAAGCATACCTGGCCATGGAGATTTAAAAAAAAAAAAGATGATCTACAGTTCTACTTCACTGTAGAACATACACTTACTACTACCAGTCCAACCCCTTTTCAAGAGATTTTCCTTTGTCACAATGCTGTTTTTGAACAAAAGCCAAACAAACACCCTAATCTTCAAAGGAACATTAATGTACCAGAACTTCCTCAAAGGGCATTTAACTTGAGCCATCGTCAACATCACATACAAAGAATACACAGAAAAATTACCAGACTTGTTTAGAATCCATCTACACTTATGATTTTCATCAGTTAATACAATACCCCTACACGAATCTTGTAATTGTGGCCACATCTCCTTAGTCTCATCTCAGGAATCTTCTAAACCGAATACAACCAAGGCCCTCATGAAAAAAGTAGAAACTAGGATATTTTCACTAGAAGTTAAATTATACAGTCTAGCAAACTTCTTGTAGAAAGGTATGGAACCCAACCACAAATCCTCCCAGAACCTTGTCCTCTGCCCATTTCCTATTTTCTTACTAGAAAACTTGTAGAAAACATCCCTTACTTTCAAGATACCCCTAAAGAATTGGGATTGATTAGGTCTAGCTTTCAAATAACACAATACATCTTTATTGCAATATTTATCTAGAATTAATTTATGCCATAAACCTGCCTCGTTTTCTAGCTTCCAGAGCCATTTACTTAAAAGGAAAATATTCATAATCTCAAGATCTACAATACCCAGTCCACCCTGATGAACAGGTTGGCAAACATCTTTCCAGTTTACTAAATGGTATTTATGTGTATCATCACTATCCTGCCACAACAATCTTTTTCTATTTTTTTTTTCCATATTCTTAATTAGACCTTTAGGTAACTCAAACATAGAAATCATATAAAAAGGGATGTTACTCATACAAGATCTCAACAACACTAATCTACCCCCATAAGATAGAAATTTCCCTTGCTATGTTCCTAGTTTGCCTTCTACCTTTTCCTCAGTTTTCTTCTGGTCACGGTTTCTTAATATAGCATTACTAATAGAAATACCTAAATATTTCATAGGTAAAACACATTCTGCATAGGTGAAAATACTTTTAAAGCTTCTATCTCTTGAGTAGCCTCACCAAAACAACATATTTCACTTTTATGAAAGTTAATCTTCAGCCTAGACAGATGTTCAAAATAACACAAAATGACTAAGATTTCTAGCACTAACAACGTCAGCTTCAGAAAGAAAAATAATATCATCTGCATATTGTAACATGGATAACCTCCTCCTACTAAATTAGGGAACACCCATCTCAAAATGACTTTAAGTCCTGCCACTTGTTCTCGTCCCTTTTGCCTGTTTCTTCCCATCTACCATAGCTTCTTTCTTGGACTCCACCTCCTGAAAAGCTCCCATGTTGTTACTATCAGCAAGTCCATTCCTAGAGTTTTCAGACATAACCTCCTCATTCATTTCTTTGATAGCTTGAGTAACATAGCCCAGGTGCCTTGCATAAGTTTCTGCATCAATGTCCTCTCCTTTAATTCCTAGATCACAAGACTCATTTCCCCCCATGTCTTCACTACCATCAGAGTCAGCTTGCACCACTTCCTTATCTACATTTTCATCCTCTGTGTCCACCATTGTTACATCTCTGATTCTTTTCCTGTTCAATTCAGAGAGATGGTTCAATCTTTTCTCTAATTGATTCTCTTCTACAGCCTGTTTCCTTAGTACCATTTTCTCTCTAAGTTCAGCCTCCATTTGTTGGTCTATGTTGGGTTGGCTTGATAGCACCTCCTCCACATTCCCATCAACCCCAGCATGTATACTGCCATTACCCTCTTGTTGAATTGTAACAGTAGCTCCTCCAGGCAGAGCACTTGAAGCTATGTTCTTAGGTCTTTTTTGGATCACCACCCCCCACCCCCCCCCCCCCCAACAAATACTTTTTCTTTGTGTTTTTTATTCTGTTCATTTTGTCTGACCACCACTCCATCAACTAGCTTGCCCCCTTCCTCAGCAATCTGCTCTAACTCAAACTTGATACTAAAGATTAAAGGATCATTAGTGAGTTCAGCTATGTCTGGGATCTTAGCACGGTCTCTTACTCCAACCTTGATCCTAATCAAGTCATTCTCTCTAAAACCTGCCATATCTGCATCTTGGAAAGTTCCTATCAAAGATCCAACATCTGCAAAACCATCTTTGTGCTGAAAGTTCTCAGGCACCCCATATGCTCTATCCATATAGAGAAAAGCTTATAAAAGGCTACAACAGCTGGTGACCACTTAGCAATCTTGATCACAGTACTACTTACTTTCAATCCAAAGGGATAATCATTCATCTCTTCAAGCTTCTGAGTTGATGCAAATTTGATCATGAAAGATCTATGTCAATTATCCTTAGCAAGCCATTCATCTCCCCATAGAAACAGTAACCTAAAAGCTTTTGTCAAAAGATCAGCAGTGATTTCTCCTTCCAGAACAGACACTAAACTCCACACCTGCTTCACTCCCTCTCCTACACTTTTCCTTCCTGTTTTTTTTTTTCTTTTTTTCGAAAAGGAGGTTGAAACCCCCGGCCTCTGCATCGGGTGATGCACACAACCATCTTTATTAACATTGATGCAAGGCAACGAGGCCAAAATCATCAACACGTAAAGTACAATGCATACTTGCATAGGAAACTACAGTGAACCATTACAAGATATGGATTTAACACATATGACTAGGTCGATTTCTTCCGCAACAACACCTTCAAGAACATCAATAGTAATCCATCTGCAGAACATCAATTCCTGATTTTGCCACCATCAATGTAATCCATCTGCAGAACATCCAACTAACTTAGCAACTGGACTAGCTCTTGTTATTGAACGCTTCTCTGACACATGTGTTCTTTGCACAATTGATATAGAATAGCACCTCCTTGCAGTCCTTCACCAGGTGCCCTGGTTTCAAGCATCTGTAACATCCTGCAGCACCTTTAGTTCCACTAGACTCGGCTAGATCTCTTGCCACAACATTACTCTTACCTGCACCTCTAGGCGCCGCTGCCCTCGACTGAACTTGAGGCAGAGCCTGACCACCCGCACGAAAACTTCCTGATGACAACTGCCATACCCTGCTGAAAATTGCCCTGAACATCCCCCACAAAACGAGCATCACCACCACTCTAACCCCCTATACCCATCATCGGACGCTGGAACTGATCACCAAACTGCGGTTGTTGCTGATATTGCCATGCGGACGGAGGAGCCATACCTGAGTGTGGGAAACGCCTTCTGATTCCCTTCTTCAATCTTTTTTTTAAAAACACAGTATAGACACAGGCGCTCACATATACATATGCACGCTCACCCATATGAACCCCGCATGCACACCCTACCCCTACGAGCACCTCGAATACCACTCAAAGAATAGCGCCAGGAAGCCTGAAACAAATTCAGCAAATGGGAGCACTCGTGCCAAGTCTAGGACTTGAACCCGGATGGGCAGGTTCCTCCACAAGGAACCTAACCAACTAAGCTATGCTCAGTTCGCATTCCCTTCTCCAATCGAGTCCCTATAGTTGCGTGTGTATTGGAGGCATAAGCCCAGCCGAGTTTAAAAGTACACTTCGGCATGTATGGTCCGGCCCACAATTTTGAACTAGTTCCACCACCCGCTCTCGAGCTTGGCGCACCCCAACCATGGCCGCCACCCACGCAACGTTGCGCCCCCGGCCACTCCCCAGCGTTGGTGCCGTCGAGATCCCTCGGGATCTCCGATGCGCTCGTGATCATGATCGGAAGCCCATGGGCGAAATCTAACCGCCTCTTGTGAGACATCTCCCGATGGCGATCCTACCCACATTCGAACAGAAAACTTCCAACGATCAACTTACCCGAGATGTAGAAGTGGAAGAGGCAAAGAATTGTGTTGATCCATTAATTTCTATCATCCATAATATTAAATGCTTAAACAACAACACTATCCATTAGCATATAGTGACTTAATAGATATGTTTTAACAGGGAGTACGGGACAATGGGGAATGCATTGCTGTGAAGAAGCTTCATCCCATGAAGGAACTTGACGACGAGGATTTCAAAAACGAGTTTAATAATCTTATGGGGGTCCAACATCAAAATACCATACAGTTGGTTGGTTACTGCCATCATACAGCACAGGTGCTTGTTGAGCACAATGGAGAGCATGTTTCTGCTCGAGTAGAAGAAAGATATTTATGCTCCGAATACTTGGAGGGAGGAACCCTTGACAAGCATCTTTCTAGTATGATTATGCTCTACTTACACTATCATTCTTGCATGCATGGAAAATTAATGATCCCTAAACTTTACATCCTCGTAATACACATTTTGTTTACTTCTATAGATGAACCATGTGCGCTTGTTTGGCACACATGTTACGAAATAATTAAGGGTATCTGCGAGGGTATACATTGCCTTCACAAAGGGTTCGAGTATCCTATTTACCATCTGGAACTAAAACCTACAAAATTTTTGTTGGATAACAACATGATTCCCAAAATTGGAGGTTTTGGTTTCTCTACACTCTTCGATCCAGTAGAAACCTTCAACACATCAGAAATTATGCAAACAAGGTATGTTTAACAACTATGAGAAATAATCGGATTCAGCAACTATGAGAAATAGTCGGATTCTTCCATTAACCTTTTGTGAAAATGAATTCTTTTTGTACTACGCAGCTTATACATGCCACCAGAATACACCAGTAAACGGCAAATCACACCAAAGTTTGATGTATTCAGTCTGGGCGTTATAATCTTGCAAATAATGGCAGGAAAGGAGAGCTATCCCAAATGTGCAAATAAACCTCTAGAAAAATTTATTGAGCCAGTAAGAAAAACTATATTATGAAATGTAACCATTTTCACTAATATTAAGATGTGCTATACATCTAGGCATGCATGCCAAGGAATTGTGTTTCAATTCTGCAGGTATATGAATTCTTGGTAAATAGGATGCAGGGCACAATATCCAAGCATACTTCACGTGAAGTTAGAACATGCATCAAAATAGCTCTAAGCTGCGTGGAGTTCGATCAAGTGAAGAGGCCTACTATAAATGAGATCATACAAAGACTGAATAAGATTGATATTGTTGAGTGCTCATCTATAGGTCAGCTATATAGGACAAGGGAGTTTGCATTCGAGTTCTTAGAACATATTGCAAATGGTTTTTCTGAGCAGAACAAAGTTGGCTGTGGTACATATGCAGCTATTTACAAGGTATGGTTATTACTTCATCTTCTAACTTTCAAATGAACCCTACCGTTAACTACAAGAATGATGTGCCATAAAAACTGAGATTTTTAACAGGGAGTGCTGGACAATGGAGAAGAGATTGCTGTTAAGAAACTTCATCAAACAACGCAGATTAATGATGAGCAATTTAAGAATGAGATTAATAATCTAATGAGGGTCCAACATGAAAATATTGTACGGTTAGTTGGCTACTGCCACCATACATCACCAATAATTGCTGTGCACGAAGGAAAACATGTTTCTGCTAGTGTGGTAGAAAGAGTGATTTGTTTCGAATACATGCAAGGAGGAAGCCTTGACGATCAACTTTCAGGTATGATTCTGCTCTAGTTGCACTAAATCATATTTGAATTTCTTACAACATAATCAACTACATAAGGGGGGAAACATGGTCTATTTACTCACCCTTGGATCCGTACACATGATTCATGCTTCGGCTAGGTGTTGAGTAGCAACCAACAAGAAAGGAGATAGATGTTAGGGTTGAGGGAGATAATGGAACTTTTTGTTGCAGCATCTAGGAGGGGAAATCGGGCGGTACTGTGGACTATGGTTGAGAGAAAACATACTTTATAAATACTAACATACTTTTTATTTACTTATACAGCTGAATCCTGCAAACTTGATTGGGACAAATGTTACAAAATAATAAAAGGAATATGTGAGGGTTTACATTACCTTCATAATTCTGCTACTCCCATTTACCATCTGGACTTAAAACCAGCAAATATTTTGTTGGATAAAGATATGGTGGCAAAAATAGGTGATTTTGGTATGTCAAGACTCTTTGATTCAGCGCAAACCTATATGATAGCATCCCGAGATCCTAAAGGAACATTGTAAGTTAATAACCCGTAAATAATTAATCGACATATTTTCTCGAACTTTCAGAAAAATAATTGTATTTGATGAAATGCAGTGGATACATGCCGCCGGAATACATCAACGAACAAAAAATCAGTCCGACGTTTGATGTATTTAGTCTCGGGGTCATAATCATAAAAATGATGGCAGGAAAGGAGGGCTACTCCAACTATCCACACACCCCTCGGAAAGAATTTATTGAGCATGTAAGGAAAAGGATCCAGTATCACGGAAAACATTTTTTTTCACACGTATTTTATTGTGGCTTACCCCCCATTGTTTGTGCACGCTTCTTTTGGCATTATGTTTCAATTATGTAGGTACATGAAAAATGGCGAGTGAGGCTGCAGGCAACAATGTCGTCCCATGTATCTGAAGAAGTGAGGACGTGCATCGAAATAGCATTAAAATGTGTGAAGCATGACCGAAATCAAAGGCCTAAGATAGCCCAGATTGTTAATGAATTAAGTAACATTGGTATTGCTAAGAGTTCACCAGTAGGTCAGTTACATATCCTTTTCTCCTGTGGACCAATCTCTTTGTCACCATGACTAGCCTTTGTTGGCATTATGTTTCAATTAATCAGGTACGTGAAAATTGGTGAATGAAGGTGCAGGCAACAATGTCGCTCCATGCCAGAGCGACTGACATACAAGCCCCACAGTCTGACAAAGACGCGGCCTTGCGGGCTGCTCGGCCCACCAGACAGAGGCGGCCCAACAGCAGGGTCCACGGGCCAGAGTGGGTGTAGCCGGGGAGCCACCCCAGCGACTACTTAGTCGTCCACACACGCAAGAGAAGGGGATCCAGTGGATCATGAACCCGGCGGCGGCGGCTCCCTGTTCTTTCTTATCCCCAATTCCCCTTTCTCCAATTCTTGTATCCCCGGCTTGTAATCGATATTGCTACTTGAATTCGTGAGAAGAGTAATAGATCGAGAGAGATATCGTTAGGTTCCTAACATCTGGTATTCAGAGCCACCATCTTTTGAGTGCTGGAGCATCTCAACGAGACCCGGCTCCAGAAATCGGTGCGAAATCAAATCGCAGCCATGGATCCGGCGTTCAAGGACTACTTCGACAAACTCACCACCTCCCTCGACGCGATCCACTCTGATATCCGCTCCAACACCATGGCGATC
Source organism: Elymus sibiricus (assembly GCA_039707655.1). Lineage (NCBI taxonomy): Eukaryota > Viridiplantae > Streptophyta > Magnoliopsida > Poales > Poaceae > Elymus > Elymus sibiricus. The sequence goes on from CM077676.1 coordinate 16,970,766, forward strand.
AACTCCACGGTTGCCAAGCTGGACGATCTGGTCCAGTGGCGCCCCAATCTGGAGCGCCGCGTCGAGAAGTTGTCCACCGCGGTCGCCGAACTACAGCCAGGGCGACCCGCGACCATGGAGGAGCAGGCGGCTGCGGCCGCTGCGTCTTCACCACCCGCACCACCTGAGCCACTGCGTGACCACGTTGGCACCAGCAAGGACGCGGAGGGCGCCACCCTCGGGTCTCCGGACCATGTCATTGACGTCTTGCTTTGGGGTTTGGCGCCGGCTCTCGCGTCGGTGGCCACCCCGGCCAACGGTCAGTTTCCCCTCCCTTCACCGGCTTCCATCGCTTCTCCCTACGCACACGCCAGCCAGCTGCTCGCTGGAATCGGCCAGGCTCACCCTTCCATAGGGTTTCCCCAATTCACGGGCGAAAATCCACGCCTGTGGAAGACGTTGTGCGAACAGTGTTTCCATATGTTTGGGATTCAGGAGAAATTCTGGGTCCCGATGGCATCTCTGAATTTATGAGCACTGTGGCTTCAGTCAGTTCAGAAGAAACTTTCTGAATTCTATTGGGAGTCGTTCTCTTCACTCTTGTGTACGCGCTTCGGGCGCGATCGACACCGGCTACTGATTCGCCAATTCTACTCCCTCTCACAGGAAACATCTGTAGCAGATTACATTGAGCAGTTTGAGTTGATTATTAGCCATTTATCTGCTTATTCTGAATCCATCCATCCTTATTACTATCTCACTCGTTTTGTGGAGGGTCTTCGCGCCGACATCCGCGCGGTGGTGCTGGTGCAGCGACCGCCGGACCTCGACACCGCGTGTGCTCTAGCGCTACTTCAGGAGGAAGTAGCGGATGGAGTTTCGCGGGAGCTGGCGCGCGCATCCCCAGCGCGGGGCGTAGACTGGGCAAGCCGCGGCAACACAAGCATGCCGATGGCGCTTCCCCCACCACCACCTCAAGGGCGTCCACCTTCAACACAAGTGGCCACGGATCGGCGCGCTGTGGAAGCAAGCGGCGCCGACGGCTCCAAACTCAAGGCCCTGTGTGAGTATCGCCAAGCGCGCGGGCTATGCTTCAAGTGCGGGGAGCGTTGGGGGCAGGACCACATGTGTCCCACCAGCGTGCAGCTCCATGTCGTCGAAGAGCTACTGGAGCTGTTCGGCATCGACAACGCGGACGATCAACCGGCTCCACAGCACCAAGACATGCCGGCAGAAGCAGCCATGGCGATCTCACACCATACTCTCACCGGGGGTACGTCTCCAAAAGCAATTCGCCTCCACGCGTACCTACAAGGCCACAAGGTGCTTCTTCTGGTGGACTCGGGAAGTTCCACGTCCTTCGTCGACGCGCAGTTGGCCTCTTCTCTGATGGGCGTGGTACCGTTGCGCCGATCCGGCCACGTCAAGGTTGCTGACCGGGCGGGGGGGGGGGGGGGGGGGGGGGGAGCTCACATCCCCAAGTGCAGTTGGACATCACAAGCGCAAGAGTTCGTTACAGATATGAAGATTTTGCTGCTCGGAGCCTATGACGCAATCCTCGGCATGGACTGGCTGGAAGAGCACAGCCCAATGAATGTGGATTGGCGCGGCAAACATTTGCTGATTACAACTCCAAGGGGGCCAGCTCATTTGCAAGGCCACTCTGATGGTGTCGCCCCCTGTTCAGAGATCAATGGGCTGCAACTGTACTCTCTTCAGCGACATGGTGCTTTGTCTCAAGTTATACAGCTCTGCCAAGTCACGGATGAAGACGAGCTGTACGCTCCAACTCCAGGTATCATTCAGAGGATCATCGAGCAGTTTGAGGATGTCTTTGGAGAACCAACAGAGTTACCCCCGCGCCATGCTTGCGATCACCATATTCCTTTGATGCCCGGCGCGCAACCAGTCAACCTGAGACCGTACAGGCACAAACCGGAACATAAATCTGAAATAGAGCAACAAGTCAGAGAATTACTGAAGGCTGGCATCATCCAAAGAAGCTACAGTCCATTCTCTTCTCCGGTGATTTTAGTCAGGAAGAAGGATGGCACTTGGCGCCTGTGCATCGATTACAGGCATCTCAACGCGATGACAGTAGTCGGCAAATACCCGGTACCTGTGATCGAGGAGCTGCTCGATGAACTACATGGAGCCAAGTGGTTCTCCAAGCTCGACTTGCGCTCGGGCTACCACCAGATTCGCCTGGCCGAAGGCAAAGAATTCAAAACAGTTTTTCAAACACACTCGGGCCATTTCGAATTCAAGGTGCTGTCATTTGGTTCGGCGGGAGCTCCAGCAACCTTCTTAGGAGCGATGAATGACACGTTGCATCCTTTGCTGCGCGTGTGCGTGCTGGTGTTCTTCGACGACATACTTGTATTCAGCAAGACCCTGCAGGAACATACAGAGCATCTCAGGCAGGTGTTCGGGTTGTTGCGCCATGACCAATGGAAGGTGAGCAAGTGTGCTTTCGGACAGCAGCAAATCTCTTATCTGGGGCACGTCGTCAGCGCGGACGGTGTCGCGACTAATCCGGCCAAGATCAAAGCAGTCGCAGCTTGGCCACCACCGACAAATGTCAAGGAAGTACAGCAGTTCTTGGGTCTGGCGGGTTATTACCACCGATTCGTTCGCCAATTTGGCATACTGGCGCGGCCACTCTTCAATTTGCTCAAGAAGGGGACACCGTTCATCTGGACTGAGAACACAGAGCAGAGCTTACAGATTCTCAAACGCAGTTTGATCTCGGCGCCAGTCCTTGCCCTACCCAATTTTCAGAAACAATTCACAGTGGAGACGGACGCCTGTGACACGGGCATTGGCGCGATTCTACAGCAGGAAGGCCACCCCATTGCTTTCATGAGTAAGTCACTCTGTCCTTAGTATCGGGGGCTGTCGACATATGAAAAGGAGTATTTGGCAATTATCGCAGCCATTGATCAATGGAGACCGTATTTGCAATCAGCAGAGTTTGTGATCAAAACAGATCAACACAGCTTGGTTTACCTGCAAGAACAGCGGCTCACCACACCTTGGCAACAACGCGTGTTCACCAAATTACTTGGCCTGCAGTACAAGATCAACTACAAAAAAGGAGTCGAGAACAGCGCCGCGGACGCCTTGTCTCGCCTGCAACGACCAGAGCTCGCCATGGGGATTTCAAGCTGTCAACCTTCGTGGCTCAACGACATTGTGGCAAGCTACAACTCCAACCCTCAAGCTCAGCGGCTCCTGGAGCAATTAGCGATTCGACCGGATCCTAAAGGGCGTTTCAGCCTGTCCCAAGGGATCTTACGATTTCGCGATCGCTTATGGCTCAGCGGCAGCATGGCACTGCCGCAGTAGATCATCTCTGCCTTCCACGACAGTCCGGTCGGGAGGCACTCGGGATTTCCCGTCATTTACAAGCGTATCAGGCGTCTGTTCGTGTGGCCGAAAATGAAGACGCACATTCTCCAGTACGTCCAGTGTTGCCAAATTTGCCAACAAGCCAAAACGGAACGAATCGCTTCCCCGGGCCTCCTTCACCCTCTTCTAGTCCCTCGTGCATCTTGGGACATGATCACGATGGATTTTATCGACGGCTTGCCACAATCAGGTCAGTTCAATTGCATTTGGGTCAGATTGACCAAATTTGCGCACTTCTTGCCACTTGCCCATCCTTACACTGCTTCTCGGGTTGCTCTTTTTATACATGCAACGCGTTTATCCCATTCATGGTTTCCCAACTCTTATCGTTCCTGATCGCGATCCGGTTTTCACAAGCCACTTTTGGCAAGAACTTTTTCGCTATGCCAGCACGGAGCTCAGAATGAGCACAACCAATCATCCTCAGACCGACAGCCAGTCCGAGCGTGTCAACCAGTGCCTCGAAACCTTCCTCCGCTACTTCACTCATTCCTGTCCGAAATGATGGAGCCATTGGATTCCTCTTGCACAATTTTGGTACAATTCCTCTCCCCATTCTGCAATTGACATGACACCGTTCAAGGGCATGAACCGCTCCACCGGGGGATCACTGCCACGTCTTCTTGCTCTGTTCCTGCTCTTCGGTCTTGGCTGGATGAACGAGCTACCATTCAAGACTTGCTGCAGCAACATCTCCAGCGCGCTCGGCTGCGCATGAAGCAGCAGACAGACAAGAAACGCTCGGAGCGCGTATTCGAGGTCGGTGACAAGGTCTTTTTGAAGCTCCAGCCATACGTACAAACATCGGTGGCCAAACGTGAAAATCACAAGCTATCATTCCATTACTACGGACCTTACACCATCATCGCCAAGATCAATGAAGTGGCCTATAAGCTTGAGCTTCCAGAGCACGCTTCAGTGCACCCAGTCTTCCACGTCTCCATGCTCAGACGAGCAGTCCTCCCAGGTACTTGCTACTCACGATGGAGTTGTTGGACTTCCCCGAAGAGGAAGGGTGAAGTAGCACAGCAGCAGAAAATATTTTCCTCAGTTAAGAACCAAGGTTTATTGAACCAGTAGGAGTCACTAAGCTACCAACGTTAGCAGCACCTGCACATAAACAAATAATTTGCTTGCACCCAACAAAGGCAAGGGGGTCGTCACTCCCCTTGTTCTCGCCAGTTGCAAGATTAAAACAAGTAGTGATATGATAAAGCAATATGAAAGTAAAACAATAATTTTGTAGGAGTTTTATATTAATTGGAAGATAGACCCTCGAGGCCATAGGTTCACTAGTGGCATCTCTCTCGAAAGCATAACAATGGTGGAATAAATTATTGTTGGGCAGTTGACATAATTGAGCATAGTTATGACTTGGATCATTCATGGCATAATCTAACATAGGCATTACGTCCGTGACAAGTAGACCGTTAATCCAACTACATCTACTACTATTACTCCAGCCCAAGACCGCTATCCAGCATGCATCTCAAAGTATTAAGTTCATGACAAACAGAGTAACGCAATAAGCATGATGACAAAATGTAGACAGAAAAAGATCAAACAATATGACCAAACCCCATTGTTTTATCCTTAGTAGCAACAATACAATACGTGCCTTTGTCCCTTTTATCACTGGACAAGATTGTAGGAACGAAGTATGTCTACTAGAGGGGGGGTGAATGGGAGTTTTAAAATTTCTTCGGAAATATCAAAACTCTCGGAACCCAGCAGCGGAGCGAATGAAAATAGCATACAGTGAGCGAAAACATACTACCGAATGGAAACTAAGAGCATACATCGAGGCAAATCACATGATTGAAATATGTCATACAACACAGTTCGAATGTAAAGGGAAGTAGCAGAGGTGACCAGTGATGCTCGATGGAGACAAGGAATTTGATAGACCAGTTCGCCCTTCCGCAAAAGGACTACGTCTGGTTGGAGGGGTTGTGATTTAACACAGAAGATAAACTCTCTTCGCCCTATTCTCCTCGACAATTGGTTCGTCAACCAATGCCAATCACTCGTGGTAGATGCTTGAGGCGATCTCCGAACCTTTACAGACTTCTTCTTCGAGAACCACAATTACTCCTGGTCTCTGAAGAGATTGACACCTAACCGTCTAGAGAGTGTGCAGCTCTCAAGAGTAATAGGCGGAGCGTACTAGACTTAGATTCGAGTGATGCTGAACCACTATCTAATTTTTCGGCTCTAGGGTTTTCTCTCGGTGGATTTTAAACTCAAATATCTCGGAGAGGGGGTTGCTCAACAATCTTCTCAGAATCAAACGGAGCAGCCACCGGACAACGCCGGTGCGGGGTGGCTATTTATAGCCACAGCCTTCCCTGATGGGAAATGACCATTTTGGACACGCGGTCCAGCCAATGGCCAACCGACACGTTCACAACGGTCAGATTTTAAGAGCAACGGTAACATTACTTGTGGAGCAAGTAATGCTAACTCCTCGGTCAGAGACAAATCTCTCGCAGCGAAGAAGATCACAGTCTCTTGCTGGCAAGTATTTGCTCGGAGCACAAAGAGATTTCTCTCGCAACTTTCGTAGGATTTGGGTTTAGCATCAGAGAATCAAAGCTTCGAACGCTACACCCCTCTTAGTAGTACGGTGGTCCTATGACTCAATAAAGAGAAGAGAAACAACAAAATGAATACTACGTCTTCACTTCGTCTTCAATCTTCTCAGACGCAGTCACTTCCTTCGGACGAGCACCGAACCAATTGCTTCACGGCAGCAATTTTTGAGGGGTCACTCTTGTCATCATAATCTTCGGTGATAACCTTCACTGCCACACAGGGTATTTTCTTCGGAGTTTGAACCAAACTCCTCTTTACTCCAGGGACCTGTTACTCTGTGTGCACTAGCAAACACATCAGTCCCTCACTGTTTATGTCAACAATCTCCAAAACATAAGGAGGCAAATTATTGCACCAACAATCTCCCCCTTTTTGGACGATTGTTGACAAAACAGATAATCATCGAAGAGAAGATAGATAAGTGTAAAGTAATTCCAACAAGAGTGACTAAGTGTTACTTTTGTTCTATGATGAAATAGACTCCCCCTAAATGTATGCAAGGAAGAAAGATATCAGATAAATTCTCCTGCAAGAATTGAAGTATATGGAGGAAATTTCAATCATTCGAGACATTGATTCGCACTGATGAGATATAATCCATCGAGATCGTAGTGCAATCAATCATAACTTTTGATAATAATTCCACCTGCAAGACAAATGCTTCGAGAGAAATAGTCCAGCAGCAGGGGTTATTAACATTACAGCATAGAAGTTAACCAGTTTTACAACATAGTGCAGATAGACTTAAACCAGAAGTTGCAAACTCACAGGAAACCAAAGACAACAGAAACACCGAAAGCAAATCTATTGAGACTCGATGTAATTCTCCCCCTTTTTGTCAACAAGTGTCAAAAAGGTGACGAATAACAGGAGTGCAAAAACGCAGAACTATCAATCGGTGGCATCTCCAGAAGAACTGTCTGAAGTGAGTTCTTCTTCGGAAGTGACGGGATTGTCTTCGTCTTCAGCAGCAACAGATTTTCCTTCAGGAATAATAGCTTGGGGCTGAGCAGTCGAAGGAATAGCTGGAGTGGCCACAGGAGGAACACGGGAATGCACATTGCCTTCGGTAGGTTTTTCTGTCGGTGAGGAGGCTTCAGACTCGTCAAGCAATTTGCGAAGCTTGAGATGAAGAAGATCAGTTGTAGGCTCACGAACAGGTAGAGGAGGGGTACTCCGATCTTGAAAATCTTCGATAGTGAAGCCTTTGTCAATATAGTCATAGAGCTCTTGGAGATTGACATTCAGGAGTTGTTTCTCGGTGAAGAACTTGTGAAGCAATTTCCAGAGTCTCTTCTTGTTTTCATCAGCTATCAGATGCATTATCCTTGTGCGATTGTTGAGAGCATTTAGCTCGGAGGTGAGATGTTCTTTCTCGCGTCGATCCTCAGCGATATGCTGCAGCAGCAGTTGTTGTGTACGCAAACTGACTTCGAGTTGCGATGGAGGTTGAGGCAAAATCTTTCGGTCACGCTGAGGCAGACGAGGCCCATCAAATTGCTTGTGATAGTCTTGTGGGCTTGATGCGGGCGATTTGCCCAAAGTAATATCATCCATGACTTGCAAAGTATCGTGAACAGGAGGAATGAAGCTTTTATGGCTTTCCTTCGCAAGATACACTGTGCGCATTGCATGATCAACAACTTTCTGGATCCAGGGCGCAAACACTTTGATGCAGAAGGGATATTGAGCAGAATCCTTCAAAATACGCAGGAACATGTCTTCCACATCGAAGATGTATCGCTCAGAGATGGCATATATAGCATTTCGAAGAACATCTGAGATGGATTTGTCCGGATTCATACCAGCCAGAGGGCAAATGGTGTACGAGAGCATGTGGAATAGCGTCTGATTCTCGAAGGTTAAATGCTCAGGATGAGGAGGACCAGTGTAGTCATGAATCTTTTCTTGATCCATTGTGCACTGAAAAATTTCATCTGATATGACATCAATGTTGTGAACCTGAATTTCAGTATTGCCATGCTCAAAGCGAGGGAAATGGAAGTGCGAGACAAAGTCCGTTGACGTGCATTTGATGCGTTTTCCTTCGGTCATCCATTCCATAACCCATTTGGAGCTATCAGATTCATCGCCGGAGATATACAGTGTCGCATAGAACTGAAGAATAATCTCTCTGTTCTAGGAATGTTCGAATTCAAAGATCTTGGTGAGGCAGAAATCATCCAGATCCTGAAGCAATTGATTGAAACACCCAATGTTGCGCATAGCAGGAATGTCGAGATATTCGTGAGGAAATATCTTTCTGCTCTCATAGAGGACCCGAGAGTAATAAATGGCATGTTCCTTAGTCCAGAAGCGAGGCGATTCCGAAGTGCGCGGCCCATCATACGGACTAACTTGAAAGAATTTGGGATGCGCATTCCGATTGAAAAGAGGACCTTTTGCGCCTGCGCCTGACGAGAACAAAGGCAATTCTTCACGAGGATATGGGTATTTGAGTTCTTCTTCAGGAGAAAGATATTCATCACCATAGACGACCGAGTCAGTACGGCGAGCAGAGACAGATTTGCGTTCGGAAGGACCAACATCTGGTATTCGTGTCGCTGTGTCGATGGATAACTTGAGTGGAGAGGGAGCAGGTGTTGCAACAGAGGGAGGTGCTGAGGTAGTAGGCATAAGGGCAGGTTCATCCATTTTAGGCACTAAGGCCGAATTATGCACTGGAGGAGGTTGTTCCACTGGAATCTGTTGTTGCTCGACCATAGGAGAAGCCGAGACATTTGGAGCTTCAGGAGCCGAAGAAGCTTGGGGCTCGGTGCGAGGGATTTCACCTTCTTCAGAAACAGATTGTTGCGAGGGAATATCAGCCCGAGCAGGGGAGGCCGCAGGCACTGATTCAGTTGGCCTTGGCGAGGGAGGAGCATCCGAGTCCTTTACAGGGGGTTTCGAAGGAATAGCTGGCTCAGGAGATTTTTCTTTCTGAGGCTGAGCAACTTGGCGAACAGGCGACGGTTCCTTCAGAACAGGAGGCACATTTTTCTTCGCCATTTTCTTGCGTTGCTTGTTCTTTTGCTTAGCAACGTGATCAATGTGGCCCTTGACCAGATCATTGTATCCAGTGACTTTGGCTTGATGTTCATCACAGATCCTGCGAACAATTTCATCTAGATCCGTGTGAAAGCATAACCTTCGGTGACGAAGGAGAGTCAGGGCACGATTGATATCCTTGTAGGAGTCTTTGAGTGCTTTAATGACAAATTTTGAAGAGGCACTTTTCATTCGTTCATCAAGATCCATTAGCTCGGCAGAGAGAGAGTTGATCTCAACTGCATCTTCTCTCAGTTCTTGAACTACGGAAGTGGCCTGTGTAATAACTTCAGCAGGAATAGGCAGAGATGCCACTTCACCGTCGAACGGATTGTCCACAAATTTATCGAGCTATTCCATGATAAAAATGTGATCATAATAATGAGGAGCATCAGATTTGACAGGAGGAGCAGTCTGAATAGGAACTTGCTCGGAAGGAGGCTTGGAAGCCAATGGTTGAGTCAAGGTAGGCGCAAACTAAGCAGCCTTCTCCTTCGGAGCAGTAGCTTGTGGAGCATCTTTCTCGGTAGGCGCCTGGATTTTCTTCAAGTCAGGCTTGGGAATACTTTCGCCTGGCTTTGCAGAACTCACAGGAGCGTCAACAACCAAATCCTTCAAATTGATAGCATCTGGATGAGGAATTGTATTCACATGCTGCTTCATCGTGACAGTGGTAGCAGTGGTCTTCCTAGCAGGGATCTTCTTCGGTGGTGCAACTGGAGCCAAATTAACCCGAAGATCAGGCAGCACAGTTGATGTGGTAATGTTCACTTCCTCACTGAGAGTAGCAGCAACTTCTTCCTTGGTGAGCGGAGAGTCATCATCATCAGCCAAAGAATCATTCATTTGAAATTCATCTGCTGGTTCAGCCTTTTTCTTCTTTGGTGCAATCTTTCTTTTCGCAGCAGCGCTGGGATCATGCTTGCGTTTAGAACGGCCATCTGATTTTCCTTCGGCCTTTTTCTTCTCTACATCATCCTTGAGAAGGCGAAGGTTTTCCTCTTCACGAGCCTTTTGCTTTTCAGCCCTCTGAGCTCTCTTGATGGCATTGCTCTGACGCTTAGCAAGCTCATCAGGATAGGATTCGGGTGTGCGAAGGGAAGACTCATGAGCATTTGGCGGAGGAGGTGGTCTCTCTTGGGGACCATTTGCCTTGATGAGAGAAATTTCCCGGCAGTCACCCCATGATGGTTGGAATGCAAAGTTCTGAGCAAACCGAGGATGAACAAATTCATAGTTGAACCATTTGCGCACCTAGTGACGTCGAATCCATTGTTGACGCGTATCTGTCTGGTGTTTTGTCTCTCCTGGAACTGTATCGTACCGATCATGAGAGATATACTCAGCTGTGTTTGTGTATGCCTGTCTGCCACCCCTCTTCTTCTTCGGAGCATTTTCTTCTTGTTCATCAGCATTTAGCTCGGCTCTTTTTCGCTTGCTGGTTGATGGGCCTACCATTGGGCCCTTAGCATTCGGAGCTTTGGATTCATCAGCAGTACCCAGAACAATATCATCTCTGTCAGCCAGGCTCCGTTGAGCTGAATCCTCAACTGACTGCATTTTCCTGTGAACAAAGATAGATGCGAGGGAAAATGGGGATAGGGTTACGAATGCACACAACGAAGATTTTGAAAAAGAAATCGTTTTTGATGATGAAGTAGATGCAGACTTTGAGAAATGTTTCGGTCGAAAGAAATGTGTAGAACAAACTAGTAGGTTCGAAGAATATACTAGTAAACGTGCTAAGCATTCCGTTCGTACGAGACATAACACCAACCCTAGATCTGAAAAAAATTCAGATGCGAGGGACAACTACAAACCACATCCGCACAAGTTACCTAGCAGTAAAGATCTGGGAAAAGCAGTAAAAATAAGTAATTTCTACTGTGGACGAACTCAAACATGATGAATGGAAGAACAAGTTCGCGCTACACATACCCTAACTCGGTGATGTGCAGCGACTACGGCGGCACAGAGATGAAGATGATCCGCGGCGGTGAGGAATGACTCCGGCAACCTCTTTCCAGCAGCGAAGCGGCGAAGATGGTCGACGTCGTCGAGCTCGAGGAGGAGCAGTGCGGTAGGGCTTCGGAAGGTGACGGTGGCGGAGATGCGAAGTGAATCGAAGGAGGGTGGCGGCACAGTATATATATGCGAGGAGGAAATAACCGCACCCGGTGAATCTGATCGGACGGCCAGAGTCAAAGGACTATTGCGATTCAACGGATCGGACAAGCTGGCAGTTGATGAAGAGCATGTGGCAACCGTCACCATAAGAACGTGGTCCGGACTTGGGCGGGAAACCCCAAATTTTGGACGGCTTTCTCCAAAACAGATTAAGTTCGGACCGAAGCTTTAACGTGGTCAAGGACACCAGATAAAGTTTCATTCCCAGATGAATTTTGTGCATTCATAACGGAACAGCATAGACTGGAAGAGATAGAATAGAGGGAAAACAGGGTCCTGGGTATTTCACTCAGACGAAGAAACACAAACACCCGAGAGAAAGCTATGAGTGAAATCGGACGAACACGAAAACTTCAAACGCAACTTTAACGAAGAGAAATTGTGGTGGCGTTACCCACTATATAAGAGCTGTATGACCCCGAGCATCGCACAATTATCGTGGCACCCGGTTAGTCTAGTTCATCGTTAATGTATTCACTCTCAGAAAGAAAATTTCACTTTGTCGAAATTTTCAAACTCTTCGAGTGTTATGCACCCATTCCTTCTAAGATGTGGAAGTGATGGTACGGGTGCCGAGTCCAGCTTACTGCACGTTTGCGGAATCTAGGATATTTAGCTCACACCGTAACACACAGAATCTTTTCTCATCGAGAGGCTTGGTGAAGATATCGGCGAGATTCTCTTCGGTATTGACATGACTGATAACAATATCCTCTCGAGCAACATGATCGCGTAGGAAATGATGTCTGATCTCAATATGCTTGGTGCGAGAGTGCTGCACAGGATTGTGTGCAATTTTGATCGCACTCTCATTGTAGCACAATAGAGGAATCTTCTTGACCTTGATGCCATAATCCTTCAGAGTCTGCTTCATCCATAATAACTGAGTGCAACAAGCGCCAGCAGCAATATATTCGGCCTCAGCCGTAGAGAGCGAGACACAATTCTGCTTCCTTGACCACCATCATACCAAGGATCTACGGAGGAAATGGCATGTTCCCGAAGTAGATTTCCTGTCAACCCGGTCACCTGCATAATCTGAGTCTGAATATCCAACGAGGTCAAACTGTGCTCCCTTAGGATACCATAAACCTAAGGTGGGTGTCGGGGATATAACCCCTGGATATAACCCGCCGGATATAACCCGCCCGTTTAAGGCCAGGTCACTATGCGGCGACTTAGAAGAAGGCTTCTACAGGTGGGCCGCGGCGATCCTGAAGACCGGAGTCTAGAGGATAAGCCGCCCCGGGAAGGCCGGCTCACGGCCCAGAGCTTTCCCATCTAAGGCGCCTAAAGAGTTTTCTTACTTGTGAAACAAGATGAGTAGGAATTAGAGTATGACACGGGTTGTCTCTTCGACCCGGACTCTGTTGTAAACCCAGGGCCTCGACCTGTATATAAAGGCAAGCCCCTGAGGCAGAAAGGCTAAGTTACGAGCTCTCGAGTACTAGGTTAGCCAAGTCGCACCCTTGTAATCGAGATCATCATCAATACAACCAAAGCAGGACGTAGGCTATTACCTCCACCGTGAGGGGCCGAACCTGGGTAAACCCTTGTCTCTCGATTCCGATCAACCCCGTTCGAGTTACCACCTAGCTGCGATGGCCTCACGACTAAGTCCTTTCACGAGGACATCTGCCGTGACAAAACCACGACAGTTGGCGCCCACCGTGGGGCTCTCGCTCGATGGTGTTGAGTACTTGAAGGGAACTCCCGCAGGGATCAAGGGATACGCGATCGGCCGCATGACCAAGAGTCGCCGCGGCAAGCTCTACATCGACGATTCAGGCTGGGGCCCCGAGGCCGACTCAATCGAGTACGGGTACCGGGTCCCCTTCGGCAAAATCCATGTCTTCATCGGCAAAGCCAGCGGATCTGAACCCGAGCCGGACATCTGCACCGACATCGTCGAGCCGGCTCGGCGCGCGCAACCCACCCAGGCTCAAGCCGGACGGAAGCACGTCTTCATCGGTTTCACCCAGGGGGTGGACTTTGCAGATAACTCGGCGTCCAGAGGCGAAACCCTCGTCTACTCGGATGGCGAGTCCTCGGTGGGCGAGACCGAGTCGATCCTCTCGCTTTACGATGGCAGGCTTGGGGGCTATTCCAACGATCCGGCGGCTCGGGACTCCTTCGACACGCCCCCCCCCCCCCCGGGCTGCTGTTTATATGGCCGGCTTAGCCCCGGCCCTTAACTACACGGTGGCTGGCGCAGCGACGGGAACTAGCACTTCAGGAAGATGGGCAGACAGAGCGAGTAAATCAAATTTTGGAAGACATGCTTCGAGCGTGCGCTCTTGCTCACGGACCCAAATGGGAGGACAGCCTACCATACACTGAGTTTTCGTACAACAACGGCTATCAGACTAGTCTCAAGATGTCACCTTTTGAGGCTCTATATGGACGTAAGTGCCGTACCCCACTGAACTGGTCGCATACAGGAGACAGCCGAATCTTCGAGACAGATCTGATGATGGAAGCAGAAGAGCAAGTCAAAGAAATTCGAGACAGACTGCAAGTGGCAAAATCTCGTCAGAAGAGTTACTATGACTCAAAGCATAGACAAATCAGCTTCGAACCAGGTGAATATGCGTATCTCCGAGTTACCCCCATGAAAGGAGTTAAGAGGTTTCATACTCGGGGAAAACTTGCACCAAGATATATCGGTCCATTTCCAGTTATGACCAGAGTGGGCCAAGTGGCCTATCAGTTGGAATTGCCTCCCGAGCTATCCGAGGTTCATGATGTGTTCCACGTATCTCAGCTACGGAAATGCATCGCACCACCCGCAAAGCAGGTGGATATGGCAGAACTAGAGCTGGCCAAGGATTTAACATATGAGGAGAAACCTTTGAGAATCTTGGAGGAAATGGACAGAGTCACCCGCAGCAAAACTATAAAGTTTTACAAGGTCCAATGGGAGCACCACACTGAGGACGAAGCCATGTGGGAAAGAGCGGATTTCTCAAGGACTGCATACCCATATTTGTTTCCCGAGCAACCGAATCTCGAGGACGAGATTGATCCTAAGGGGGGGGAGGTTTGTAACACCCTGGATTTTGCTTTGTTCTTTTATTTGGACTTATTTGGATTTATTGAATGTTTTATTTGCAATTGGGTTTTCCAGTCGTTTCTTTTGGACTTACCACTTGGATTTATTTTGATTTTCTTCCAAGTGGGTTCCTTCATCCATAAACTCTCCCTAGACCTCATCCCTCTCATAATAATGCCATTGGGTATTTTTATTTAATGGCATTATACCCTTTTTCTCTCTGAAAATGCCTCTTTTCTCACTAAGCTCTTAAGCAACCCCTATTTTTATTGCCCTAAAAATCCCAAGAAAATTCCCAAATATTCTTTGGGACATGCCTCACCTTCCTATTCAAAAATATCCCATGGTCATTTGGAAAATTTCAGCCTAGGAAAATATTTTTGCTTCTGGACAGAAAGGTCACTTTGTGAAGCAACTATATTATTCCTTGATCTTTTTAATCTGAAATTTTTACCACTTAATGACCTTCCTAGGTAATGCTTAAATGCCTAAAATTAGCTCAAACCACCCAGCCATTTGTCCCCAGCATTTGGAGCAAGTTTCTGTCCAGAAACTTTTGAGCTAGCTCTTGTCACCTCCATTGCACCATTTGGCAAGCCCAGCGCATTTCTAGGCAAAGCTTTGAAAGGACAACACCGTAGACATGGTGTGGCAGCGCCGAAAGCCACCCCCGTGCCAGAGCACGCGGTGACCGCGCGTGCGCAAGGTGTTCGACGGTCAATCGCCGCGCTCTGCACGTCGGGTCATCTCGGCCGCCGTCCAACCTCTCCTCTCCCGCCACCGCACTCTGTCCAGTCCACTCAGCGCACACCCCCTCTTCCTCCCAGCCCCTCTCTGACCGTCCCCGTCGCCGGTAGCACGCACGCCGGAAGCGGCCACGGCGCTAGCTTCCGGTACAGTGCGTTGCACGCGCGCCCTGTTCCTCCTTAGTGCGCCTGCGCCCGCGTGTGCGTGCGTGCACTATGCTTGGCCTCGCCCGCATCGTCTCCTAGCTCGCCTGAGCTCCAGCCGCCCCCAGGTCGACCTCCCGCACAGCTCCGGCGGAGCCCGAACCCTGCCTCGCCCCTCCCTATAAATAGAGCTCTCCCCCGATATTTCTAGCCATCCCAACCCACCTCACCTCTCTCAAATCGAGCTCCTACAGCTGCTGGCAACGCCGGGAAGGCCTCTGGCCTTCAAACCTCGCCGGCAGCATCCGCGGATCCCCCTCCTCCAAGCTCTCATCCTAGGCCCTCCCAGCTCCAACCACTGCCTCCATTGAGACCGTAGCAACCTCCTGAGCACGACGGTACCAAGGGTTCATCGGATTGAGACCGTATTCCTCAACTCCGGCGAGCTCCGCCGCCCGCCGTCTCTGGAGAGGATCTTCACGACGCCGTCCGACCACCCCAGCCTGCGTTTCGGGTACGTGCGTGACCGTCTCGTCGAGCTAGTTCCATTCCCCCTCTCTTCGGTGATCGCCGACGTCTCCTCGCCGGAGAAACGCCGACGACAGCGCCGCCGCCCTCTGTTTCTCTCTCTCTCTCTATTTAATCCTGACGCCGTGACCCCACCTGTCATTCTCTCTCTCTCACTCGAACCGGTACGTAAGTGGAGGCGCATTTCCAAAAGACGCCTTCGACGTGGCCGCTCGGTTAATTTCATTTAAATAGAAATTTTGACCAGATTCTAATCCAACTTTGACCAGCCATAACTTTTAATCTATAAGTCCAAATGAGATGATTCTTTTTGCTACTGGTTTGAAAATTTTTAAAGTTTTTGTATGCCAAGTTTCAGAATTTTTCTTGCTGCTGAGAATTTCTGGTGCAATAAACAGTAGTATGTGACATTTTCTTTTTGCATTTAATTTATATTCAGAAGCTTCTAATTGTGTTGGAGAAGACCAGGAGTACTGTGACACTCCTCTGAACCAAGGCAAGCCACAACATTCATATGCAAGGATGGCATTGCAATGACTTGGTTTAATTGAATTAAATTCATCCTTTAATCACTATTTAAAATAATTTGCTATATAAATCTTGTTGCATAAA
This sequence comes from Elymus sibiricus, assembly GCA_039707655.1. Lineage (NCBI taxonomy): Eukaryota > Viridiplantae > Streptophyta > Magnoliopsida > Poales > Poaceae > Elymus > Elymus sibiricus. Next base: position 16,987,068 of record CM077676.1, read on the forward strand.
CTTTGTTCTGTTATGCTGATAATTTGTGTAGTAGGTTACATGCTTTCTTGCTAGTATGCAGTAGGTATCATAGCATATACTCATATGACAACATGATGCATTTTTTATTCATGACCGTGACCCGTGCACCCATTCATTCACTATGGCTCGAATCATTTTCTTTTCAAGTTAAACTTGATAATAATCCAACTTGAACATGCTGTTGATCGAGTCATGGTGCCACCGAATCGAGCTCACCAGTGCAACCACACTTGCCTGGATGGGGAGGCCCTAATGCGGTCTATTGTCATGCCTCTCGCCGGTGCCTCCTACAAGGGAAGGTTGTGCTCTGGCGCTACCCTGGCCCGGTAGGCAGTCATAACCTTGAGGACCCAAGTTTTCATGGTACCGAGGTCCCCGTTTGGGACAGTTTTGATGTTTGGCCACGACGGTGGCAGCCACAGAGGTGGCAGATGTCACATGTTGACATCAGGGTCACCCAGGACATAGCCCAAAGGGGAGTGTGTCGGAGTGGCCGTGAGAGTGTCATGCAATAGATTGGTTTTGTCGGAATGTCGTTGGTCCACCCGAATGGGAGCACGAGGCCATGAATTCCGTAGTGTGGGTACAGTGTACTAACCTCTGCAAAGTGTATAATCTATCGATAGCCGCGTCCTCGGATATGGACACAGTTCGTAGTAGGTCACACCGTGGGTCAACAGGTATAATTAACTTGCACACTAAGATTTACAAGATTGCACATGCAAAAATGGTAATTGAGGATCACCATGAAAGGTATGGATGTGATTCAGTAAGGATCACGTTGGCAAGTTATGAACGGTGGTTACGCGGTAACCCCAAGATGGTAAGTTGGTCCCGAGGACCATGGCAATGGTTCACGCACATCTCATGTTGTGGTAGTATCATGCCCATGCATTAAAACTGTTAAATGCCTTGTTATTGTTTGTCGCACTTGTTTTGTTTGCTGTGAGCTTGCGAGTACATTCAAAGTACTCACCTGGCTTATCATGCCAGATGCAGGAGAAGCCGTGCAAGGAGTTGATGTTGAGCAGTTTGTCGCGATCTAGGCCGCGTCCCAGCAGTATCCCTGTGGAATGGAGTTCCACTACCCTGTCGTTTCGCTGCCGCGTAGTAGTTCCCTTATCATCGAGGCCCCTGCCATGTCTACTAAATAATGTACATAAGTGCAGCAGCACCGTGTGTGCCGCTTGGCCTCGCTCATCATGTAAGATGTAAACCTATGTTTCCGCTAAGAGATCAATAAAGCGGTTGTTTCTGTACCAAGTTGTTGTGTATTGCCAGAAGACTTGATATCTGGGCTGGCAATGCAAGGTAAACCGGTTGCTCTGAGCCGGGGTGCCACAATAATGCAGGCTTTCGGCGAGCAGTTCTTTCAGAACCGTCAAGGCGGCGGCGGTGGCAACCCGGGGCAGCCTGAAGCCGGCTCGTCTGGTGGTTTTCATAACCCGGGGTTTCATGGCCCAGGCGGCTCAGGTGAAGGATACCAGGGTTCTGGCAACAACGGTGGCAATCAGCATTCGGGACAAGGAAGTCAACAGCAGGGCAATCATCAGCATGGCAATCAGTCTGGTTTTCAGAGCAATCCCAAGCAGTTGAATAGCGGGCAGTACCATGTGTTCATGACTCATACTGACAAACGAGATCACAAACTCCGGAAACGAGCCGTCAATGCTGTTGAGCCGGCGATCCCGGAATATCTACGTTGGTCGGAACAGCCCATTACATGGAGCAGAGAAGATCACCCTCCCCGGGTTGAGAATACGGGTTGTCTGGCCCTGGTGGTGGCACCTCAAGTGGGCGGCTATTCACTCACAAAGGTGCTCATGAACGGTGGAAGCAGCATAAACATCTTGTATTACGACACTTTCCGACGGATGAATCTGTCTGAAAAATAGCTCCAGTCGTCTTCCACTGTGTTTCATGGGATTGTGCCCGGAAAGTCTGCATATCCTATCGGGTGGATCAAGATGGATGTCGCATTTGGCCCAGATGATAACTACAGGTGTGAGTCATTGACCTTTGAGGTGGTCAAAATCAAGAGCCCTTATCACGCCCTGTTTGGTCGGCCGGCTTATGCTCGCTTTATGGCTCGGCCTTGCTATGTTTACCTCAAACTCAAGATGCCTGGACCAGCAGGCACTATCACAGTTAATGGAGATCGAAAGATCGCCCTCGAGTGCGAGGAAGGGGATGCAGCCTACGCCGAGATGGCTTGCGCTGCGGAAGAGTTGAAGTATTACACTGCAAATGTTGACCCGGCCGATATGACCCCCTTGAAGAAGCCCACTGCAGAGTCTGACCCGCCCCTCAAGTTTAAGTCGGCCGAGGATACCAAGCAGGTTGAATTTGTCCCTGGCGACTCATCCAAGACGTTCACTATTGGGACTGATATGGATCCCAAATAGGAAAGCGCGCTCATCGAGTTCATCCGTGAGAATCGGGACATCTTCGCGTGGAAACCTTCTGACATGCCAGGTGTACCGAGAGAACTCGCTGAGCACCACCTTAATGTGGATCCAAAAATGAGGCCTGTTCGACAATTCCTCCGTTGTTTTAACGAGGAGAGACGCAAGGTTATTGGGGAAGAAGTAGCCCGGCTCCTAGCTGCCGGGTTTATCGTTGAAGTTTTTCACCCTCAGTGGTTGGCTAATCCAGTGCTTGTTCTAAAGAAAAACGGCACTTGGCGCCTGTGTGTTGACTACACAGATCTCAACAAGGCTTGTCCCAAAGACCCGTTTGCCCTCCCTCGCATTGATCAGATCATCGATGCCACGGCGGGTTGTGAGAGTTTGTGTTTCCTGGATGCTTACTCCGGCTATCATCAGATAAAGATGGCTATCGAGGATCAGGAGAAGACGGCTTTCATCACACCCTTTGGGGCCTTCTGCTATGTCTTTATGCCTTTCGGGCTCAAAAGTGCAGGGGCGACTTATCAGCGGTGTGTCCAGAATTGCTTTCATAAGCAGATTGGGCGCAACGTTCATGGTTATGTGGATGATATCGTGGTCAAGTCATTGAAGAAGGAGACCTTGCTGGATGATCTCAAGGAAACTTTTGCCAATCTTCGGACTTACCAGATGAAGCTTAACCCGGATAAGTGTGTTTTTGGTGTTCCTGCAGGCAAGTTGCTGGGTTTCCTAGTATCGGAACGAGGCATTGAAGCCAACCCGGATAAAATCAAGGCAATAACCTCACTTGTCAAACCGGAGAATATAAATGACGTTCAATGGATGGCGGGTCGGATCGCTGCTTTGAGCCGGTTCATAAGCCGCCTTGGCGAAAAGGCGATTCCCCTTTATCAGATGTTGAAGAAGACTGATACCTTTGTCTGGAGTGATGCAGCTGATGCAGCTTTCGAAGCCCTCAAGAAGCAGCTAGCTGAGCCGCCTGTCCTCGCTGCTCCTATTGCTAAAGAGCCTATGCTCCTGTACATTGCTGCTAATAACAAAGCGGTCAGTGTTGCAGTTGTTGTCGAGAGGAAAGAGGCAGGGAAAGAATATCCAGTCCAGAGGCCAGTCAATTATGTCAGCGAAGTTTTATCCGAGTCAAAGCAGAGGTACCCATATTGGCAGAAACTGGTGTTTGGTGTCTTCATGGCTAGTCGCAAGCTCAGACATTATTTCCTGGAGCACCCCATTACTGTGGTTAGTTCAGCACCCTTGGGAGATATCATCCAGAACAGGGAAGCGATAGGCCGGGTTGCCAAGTGGGCGATTGAGCTTGGCCCACATCATCTTAAATACGTGCCCCGCACGGCCATCAAGTCCCAGGCACTTGTCGATTTCATCAATGATTGGACTGAACTCCAAGCTCCGGAAGAGAAGCCTGATAATATATATTGGACTATACATTTTGATGGTTCCAGACAGCTAGAAGGCTCGGGGGCTGGAGTCGTCATATCTTCCCCTCGAGGTGATAAATTTATTATGTCTTGAGGATTCTGTTTACTTGTACTAACAATGCAGCTAAATATGAGGCTCTCCTCCACGGTCTTCGGATTGCTAAAGAGATGAATCTCAACCGGGTCAGGTGCTTGGGCGACTTAGATTTGGTTGCTCAACAAGTTTCAGGCAAGTGGGATTCCAAGGACCCGCTTATGGCGGCTTATCGGCAAGAGGTAACCAATGTGGCTGGACACTTCAAAGGATATCAAGTTGATCACATCGATCAGCGACTCAACGAGGCGGCTGATGCATTGTCACGACTCGGCTCTCAACGTAAGTCGGTCCCTCCGAATGTGTTCCTTGACGTGCTCCATCATCCTTCTGTCAAATTGCCTTCCGAGGAAGATCTCGCTATTCCTGACCCGGAGGCACTGTTGGTAGCGGCTCTTCACGCTATTCCGGACTGGACAGTTCCTTATCTGGATTATCTGACTCGAGGCGAGCTTCCTGCAGATGAACTCATGGCTCGTCAGATCGTCCGCCGCTCCAAGTCTATGTCTATCGTCAACGGCGAGTTGCACAGAAGAAGCATCACAGGGGTTTTCTAGCGTTGTGTTTCCCCTGATGAAGGACGAGAGATCCTTAATGAGATTCATTCTGGAGATTGTGGTCATCATGCTAGCTCAAGATCCTTGGTGGCAAAAGCTTTTCGGCATGGTTTTTACTGGCTTACGGCTCACGTAGATGCTGAGGATATCGTACAAAAGTGTGATGGTTGCCAGAAATTTGCTCGCCAGGCTCATGTTCCGGCTCAAGAGCTCCGGATGATCCCAATAACTTGGCCTTTTGCAGTCTGGGGGCTTGATATGGTTGGTCCGTTTAAGCCGTCCAAAGACAAAAAGACCCACCTTTTGGTTGCTGTCGATAAATTTACCAAGTGGGTTGAAGCCGAGCCAATTAGCAATTGTGATGCAGCAACAGCAGTCAAGTTCTTGAAAAAGTTGATTTTTCGCTTTGGTTATCCACACAGCATCATCACTGATAATGGCACAAATTTGTCCAAGGGAACTATGAAACAGTTTTGTCAGAGAGAGCATATCCGGCTTGATGTTGCATCAGTTGCCCACCCTCAGTCCAATGGCCAGGCAGAACGTGCTAACCAGGAGATTTTACGAGGCATCAAGCCTAGGCTTATGGTCCCACTCGAGCGCACGCCGGGTTGTTGGGTCGAAGAGCTCCCTTCTGTCCTTTGGAGCATACAGACTACCCCTAACAGATCAACAGGCTTTACGCCTTTCTTCATGGTCTACGGTGCAGAAGCTGTTTTACCCAGCGATATTCGCCATGATTCCCCCCGGGTCACCGCCTATGTTGAAGCAGATAACGAGCAGGCTCGTCAAGATTCTCTCGATGCATTGGAGGAGGAACGGGACTTAGCAGCAGCACGATCTGCAATCTATCAGCAAGACCTACGTCGCTATCACAGCCGTCGGGTTCGCAGCCGTACTTTCCAAGAGGGCGACTTAGTACTCCGTCTGATTCAAGAACAGGCGGGTATGCACAAGCTCTCCCCTCCCTGGGAAGGGCCTTTTGTCATCAGCAAGAATCTCAACAACGGTTCATATTACCTGATGGATATATGTGAGCACAACAAATCACGTACGTCGGAGGAGGAGACTAACAGGCCTTGGAATATCGCTCATCTCTGTCCTTATTACACTTAGAGCCACCGGCTCAAGTTTGCTTCTACATACCTTTGTATATATTATGATCAATAAACATAAGCCGGCATCCCCGAAACTCGGGGTCTCTGTCTTTTCATCTCAAATATTGTGCATGACTCTTTTCGTTTTTTATCATTGGTCACTTGGGGGCTTCCAACTCACCGAGTTTAGCTATCTCACCCTCTTGACCCGGCAATTAATGCCACATTATCTTGGTTAAACCTACCTGTCTGCTTGATGCTACTCTGATTAGATGACCCGTTGTACTCTTGACAAGTCAACCATCTTTATGACCCTGAACTTGTCTCGGTTAAAACATCGGCTGTCACGTGAGAGCCGGCTTACAGAGAGCGAGGATAAACCATGGGCTATCACGCCAGCTTCATTGAAGCAAGACTCGAGCCTCGAAAGCCGGTCTATTTTGTCGTGCCTCAACAGCCGACTTAACATTGATATTTATTCATGACTTCTGTTCAATTTTTACAGGGGTTATCTTTGTTGTCCATGAGCCGCCGGATCATAGACGAGTTGGGTTAAACAAAAAAACATAACGGTTTATTTCCGACTGGCGCTAACCACAAGCCGGACAAGCTATTAAGCGCCCCGGGGTATGTTAAGTCTGTGCTATGCAAAGACGGATAAACTATTGATGGTTTCTGCAGATATGACTCGTCATACTGATACTCAACGAAGCATAGTTTCTTCCAAAAGAGACCTGGCGGGTTAATATACAATCACACCAGTGCAGCTGTTTCATCCAAAATACTGCAAAATTTTAAGTGCGCGAAGGCACGTCAGAGCACCCAAGTGTTTCAACTATCCTATTACAAGGCCACAGCCGGGCTCCATGATATCAAAGTTCTTTGGAGCTCTACTCCTGGGCACCAGTTTCAGCACCATCCGGGTTAACAGTTCCCGGGTTAGCTCCCTCCTGCTGCTTCTTGGCGGTTTGCGTCTCTGGGTCATCCTGCTCCGGCTCCGCTCTTCCTCTTATCTGAAGATTTTCGAAGTCCCAGTCGAGGGTGGTCAAGGCTTGGAACTCGACGTCCTCTCCCATGATAATTGACGGGTCAACATCAGGAGCAAAGATGTGCTTACGGTGTGCTGGAGTCAGTCGATCGGCTCAAAGAGTGGCGGTGTGACCCGTTGGTTATCTTCAGTATAAGCCGCCTGATACCTCTTCAAATCCACCTCTTCAACTATCTGACTCGCTACGACATGAGTTGCTTTCAAACAGCTGGAATAGTCAGCTGAACTGAATGCACTGCCATCCGTCTTAAATTCCGGAAACCCGCCAACCAGCTCAGACAAGTCCATATCTGGCACATACGCCTTGGCTCGGCTCAGAGATAGCATGTTGGCTGCTCGGGCGGCTGACTTCTTGGGCTCCTCAATGTACTTTGGCACGGTGGAGAGCTGATTCAACACGTCTCTGATATATTTTGGCGGCTCTTTATGTCTCATCACTGACATAATTGTGAACAAACTCCCTGCATAGAGTTGCTCAAGAAAAGTGTACATCGCCTTCAGCTTGACCAGCGGCTCTTGTCCAAGATTTACAGTCCGGTTCCCTGGAAATTTTTACCCAAGTATGAATCAACCAATGATTGCAGTTTGCAGGCGAGTTATCAGTAAAATTTACCTGGCTCTCTCAAAGAGATGAGCCGGCCCTTGGGGGCTACAGGTCGATTTTCTACATACAACAGACCCGGCTGTTTTACAGAAACAAGCCGGCCCTTGGGGGCTACATCACATTTTGCTCTATAATTGTTGAAGACCAGGCTGTTTCACAGAAACAAGCCGGCCCTTGGGGGCTACATGTCAATTCAGTTTAAAAGACGAAGTTTAAGCACCAGCTCGTTATATGCATAACAAACCGGTCCTTGGGGGCTATGGTTCAAGAAAAAATAAGGAAAGCATATCTGAAGTCTTTCACACAATCATGTCTGTTTATGTCTAAGACTTGGCGGCTACATATGATATATACAGTGTGGAAAAGAAATGTTTTCTTACCTCATATTTCCTCTTCAGCATGTTAACCATGCTGGCTTCCATATCCCGGCTTGTGGATAGCCGGGTCAAGTACGCCTCATGAAGATCAGCCGCGCTAAGTTCTTCAAGGCTTGGGAGTGCATGTTTCGCCAAAGCGGTTGAAGGCTCTGGAGCTTTAAAGGATGCTCCTGTGATGGTGACCTTGTCGGCGGCTTGCGGAGACGACAGCCCTACATTTTTCGCCGCCTTTGTTGGGCTCAAAGCACGGTCAGGACTCGGCGGGTTGATATTTTCTACCTTGTCTGTCACACAGGTTTGAGTGTCCACCTTTTTTGTTAATGGCGGCTTATTTTGTGGTGGCGGCTCAACAATCTCGTCAGCCTGGTCCTTTGCAGTTTCAACTTGCCCTTCAGGGGTTATCAACTCTGGAGTTTCGGATCCGGGTTTCTCCGGGGTCAAGGGTAATTCGCCAGTCTTCCTTTTCTTGGCCTTGGGCCTGCGAACGCACAAGCAGATTCAGGTAAATAATACAACAGGTATAACAAAGCATGACTCATTGGAAAGCACTTACCCTTGTTTGATGACCAAGGGTGGTAGTTGAGTGGCAGATGAGTCGCCAGATGATGGTGGCGACTCCTGATAATCCGAATCAGACGGGTTACGTGGTTGTTTAAAAAGACCGGCAAGTGGGTGAGATGGAGTTGGACTATGAGGCACCTCATTTCGACGCTTGCGGGGGTTTGGCGTATCAGATAAGCCGCCCAAAAGCTCTCCAGAGCCACTTCGCGTCTGGCGCCTTATTGATTCGACATGCTGTGATTTCTTTAAAGAAAATTTTAGGTCTAAGTAAGCAAGTGGATGAGAAAAGGGCACTTTCCTCACAGTTTTACTTAGCTTTTGGGGAACAAAGGTGTCCGAGTCGGAAGAGATAGAAATTACCTCAACATCATCAGCCTGGCTTACATCAACATCGCCCTGGAAATAAGAGGCGTCAGCAAGTTCAATGAAAAGACAGCCAAGGGAGTCAAGTTCTACCTCTGATTCATCATCAGCCAATGGTGACTAGCCCCTAGCTGCCGTCTCATGTTCAGCGGCCGGCTTAATCTTTTTCCGAGGCAGCACAGCCTTGGATTTGGTGACTGCCTTCTACGTTTTCTTGTTCCAGAATGAAGAGTTGACCTGCAGTTTAACGAGATCAACAAGTAAGATTAAGTTATGGATTGATAAGTCAGATAAAACAAATACAAAGAATGCTTACTGGAGGAGCTTGGTTGAGGGCATAGAATGGTTTCAGTCCGGTCTTGTTGCATATTTCTTGAGGTTCTCCGAGTAGCCTCTTCATAGCCTTATTTATATCATCAGCTGACATATCAATGGGACTGAACCGTTGTGGGTCGGTTGACTCGCCAGAATAATTACACATTAAGTTGTCTCGGCGGCTTAAGGGTGGGATCTTCCAGGTAAGCCAGCACCGGGTCAAATCAACACCAGTCAGACCATTGGCTAGCAAAGCCCTCAACCTTGGATATACGTGGGTGACTTGGGCACGTTCTTCTTGAGAAGCCCAGCTAGGAAGTTCAAAGGTTGGGGGAAGGCGTTCAATTCTATAACCCGGCAGAGGGTTTTCATCAGCTGGAGCTGTGTTCTTGCAGTAGAACCATGTTTTGTTCCAACCTTTGGGGTGACTAGGCAGAATAGTTGAAGGAAAAGGAACGTCTCTTCGTCTTTGAATTGAGTCCCCGCCAAGTTCTAGGCAGGGGCCATCAGCGCACTCAGTTTGGCAGTTGAGATAGAAGAATTCTCTGAAGAGAGGAACGGTGGGTTCTATTTGCAGATACACCTCACACAAGACTTGAAATTGGCACAGGTTGGATACAGAGTTTGGACCAATGTCTTGAGGATGAAGGTTGAAGAAGTGTAGAACATCTCGGAAGAATTTTGACCCGGGTGGAGAGAAACCCCTAAGGAGATGGTCTGTAAAAATCACGACTTCCCCTTCGCAGGGGTGAGGGGTGTTTTCTGTTGCTTGAGGGGCTCGATAGCCAATTATTTCCTGAGCCGGTAGGAAGCCTTGCTCTTTAAAATCATTCAGTACAAGGTCAGAGACTTGAGAACACACCCAGTTGCAGACTGTGGTCTTCGCCATAGCAAGTCGCCTAAATAGGAACGAGGAATGCAAAAACGTAAATGGCAGGGTTACTCATGTTCATGATAAGCTCGCATCATACGATCAAAGATACAGGGGCGAGTCACCATGTTCAGTAAGTCGCCCGACTGGGATTTCAGCTATGATTATCAAAATTGGGCGGATCATAATAAGTGGACATGAGTCGCCAAGAGTAACGGCGGCTCATCCTAAGACCAAGGTTCTCCAATTTATCCTAAGTGTTGCAGAAACAAGTTTCGAAAAAGAACAACTACCATTATGGATCTACAAAACAGCTTAAAAAGAGAAATATTTACTATACCTAGTTCATACAGTGGAAGCAGAGTCTGATCTACTCCAGATTTCTAGTAAAGGTCTGAGGCTCCTAGATGCAAAATGGCACTACGGATAGCGGAGGAATATCTCTATAAAGGAGGCATTTAGAAATAGATCTAAATGGCGGCAATGGTGAAACGACCTGTGCAAGAACTCCGACGAACTAGGGTGAGCTACTGCTGCAGATTTAAGGGAGCAATGGAGCGTACCTGGATGCGGTGAATGGCTTGGAGATGACCCTGAGCGACTTCGACGACGGCGCGTGCAAAGAAAATGATGCGGATGAGATCGCCGGCGCGCGTCGAGGTCGTGCGGTGGTGGAGTTCCTGACACAGGCAGACGCGTCGCGAGGGAGAAGAAGAGGTGGGCCGGTCAAAGTGGTAAATAGGAAATGATGACCCCCTCAGGAATATTTCTAAGGGAAAGAAAGAAGAGGAAACGGCAAGCATGAGAATCAAGGCGACGCGGTGATAGAAGGCGCCTCGATTATCGGGCCTATCAGGTCCACTCAAGATTTGGAATGACGTCACGCAAGATTTGCGGATATCAGTTGAATGGAGTCATGAATTTCAAAGGAAAGATATGACAAGTACGAAGCATGTTGTAAGCCGGCAAATGTAAGCCAGCCACGACCCAGAAGATCAGTCCGGGTTATTCCTATTTTGAAGGTTGACATGAATAAATTCAAATCAACCTGGGGGCTAATGTCGGGGATATAACCCCTGGATATAACCCGCCGGATATAACCCGCCCGTTTAAGGCCGGGTCACTATGCGGCGACTTAGAAGAGGGCTTCTACAGGTGGGTCGCGGCGATCCTGAAGACCGGAGTCCAGAGGATAAGCCGCCCCGGGGAGGCCGGCTCACGGCCCAGAGCTTTCCCATCTAAGGCGCCTAAAGAGTTTTCTTACTTGTGAAACAAGATGAGTAGGAATTAGAGTATGACACGGGTTGTCTCTTCGACCCGGACTCTGTTGTAAACCCAGGGCCTCGACCTGTATATAAAGACGAGCCCCTGAGGCAGAAAGGCTAAGTTACGAGCTCTCGAGTACTAGGTTAGCCAAGTCGCACCCTTGTAATCGAGATCATCATCAATACAACCAAAGCAGGATGTAGGCTATTACCTCCACCGTGAGGGGCCGAACCTCGGTAAACCTTTGTCGCTCGATTCCGATCAACCCCGTTCGAGTTACCACCTAGCTGCGATGGCCTCACGACTAAGTTCTTTCACGAGGACATCTGCCGTGACAAAACCACGACAGTGGGGGTGTGAGCCAAATATCTCAGAATACGCTTGACCGCTTGGTGATGCGATTCTTTCGGTGCAGCTTGAAAACGAGCACACATACAAACACTCAACATGATATCGGGTCTGGATGCACATAAGTAAAGCAAAGAACCAATCATCGAACGATAAGCTTTCTGATCGTAATCTTTACCATACACATCTGCGTCCAGCTGGCCATTCGTGGGCATGGGAGTTTTGTAGCCTTTCTGTTTGCAATCTTGCATTTTGAACTTCTTCAGACAGTCTCTCGGATATTTCTCCTGAGATATGAAAATTCCATTGTCCTGTTGAAGAATTTGCAGTCCGAGAAAGAACTTGAGTTCACCCATCATAGACATTTGATATTTCTCGGACATCATTCGCCTGAATTCCATGCTGTAAGCATTGTCAGTTTAGCCGAAAATAATATCATCCAGATAAATTTGACACACGAATAGATCACCATCAATAGCACGAGTGAAAAGAGTGGAATTAGTGGACCCTGGCTTGAACCCTTTGTCGAGCAAAAACCTCTTCAGAGTGTCATACCAAGCTCGAGGGGCTTGCTTCAACCCATACAGAGCCTTTTTCAACCTGAAAACTTTGTTAGGAAACTGAGGGTTTTCAAAGCCAGGTGGCTGCCTAACATATACTTCCTCATCAATTTCACCATTGAGGAAAGCACTTTTCACATCCATTTGATAAAGCAGAATATCATTGTAGTTTGCATAAGCGAGAAGAATACGAATTGCCTCAAGGCGAGCAACAGGAGCATATGTTTCACCGAAATCAATACCTTCTACCTGTGTATACCCTTGAACGACAAGACGTGCTTTGTTTCTCACAACAATGCCATTTTCTTCTTGCTTATTCCGGAAAATCCATTTTGTGCCGATGATATTGTGCTTCTTAGGATTTGGTTTGTCAACCAATTCCCACACATCATTCAATTCGAATTGCACCAACTCTTCTTGCATAGCATTCATCCAATTGGGATCATTCATAGCTTCTTCATACTTTGTAGGTTCTGTCAATGAGACAAAGGAGAAACTGCAACAGTAGTTAGCCAAACGAGTACGAGAGCGAGTTGTGGATCGGTAACCTTGATTCTCGAGATCTTCGAGGATTAATGCAGGGTCAACTCGATTTGCCACTCATGGGAGAGGATTTCCTTCTTGATGATCATTTTCATTTTCGTCAGTGTCAACATCAGGATTGGCATTAGTATCGCCATTTTCATCTTGATTGCCATTTTGATCGGCATTTGCATTTGCATTCGGGCTGGCATTTGTATTTGGTGCGGCATTTTCTTCAGCAGTAGATTGGCGTGTTTGTCGAGCTATGCGGGCATCATCATCGGAAGAATCAGGGTTATTTCCTTCGACTGGCCTGACGTCTCCAATGGCCATTTGCCGAATAGCATCCGAAATCGTAGGTTCATCTATCACATTCGGAAGGTGCTCCTTTTGAGAGCCGTTAGATTCAACAAACCGCACATTTACCGTTTCCATAACTTTCCCGTGGTGAGAGTTATAGACACGACAAGTATGCGAGTTCGAGCCATAACCAAGAAGAAAACCTTCATGTGCCTTAGGTGCAAACTTGGAATTATGATTCATGTCATGAATATAGCAAGGTGCACCGAAAACACGTAAATAAGAAACATTCGGTTTCTTGTCAGTGATAAGCTCATATGAAGTTTTCGTAAGGAATTTGTGAAGATAAACACGATTCACAACATGGCAAGCAGTGTTAATAGCATCAGCCCAGAAACGAATGGGAGTTTTATACTCACTGAGCATTGTTCTCGCCATTTCTATGAGAGTTCTATTCTTTTGCTCAACAACTCCATTCTGTTGGGGAGTGTATGCGGCAGAGAACTCATGAGTTATACCATGTTCATCAAGAAAATCTTCGATATGAGTATTTTTGAACTCAGTACCATTGTCGCTTCTGACTTGCTTAATTCGCACATCATATTCGTTCTGAGCCTTCTTGGCGAATCTTTTGAAGATGTCTTGGGTGCAGGTTTTGTCTTCGAGAAAGAATACCCAAGTGTATCGAGAGAAATCATCAACAATAACCAGACCATAATGGCTGCCAACGAAACTTGCATAATTTTGAGGCCCGAATAAATCCATATGAAGAATTTCCAGTGGTCTTGTTGTGGTCATGACAGTTTTTGACGAATGGTGCTTCTTGGCCAATTTACCGGCTTCACACGCAGCACAGAGACGATCCTTGTCGAATTTCACATCAGGAATGCCATGAATATGATTTTTCTTCATGAGAGTCTGCAAATTTCTCATACCTGCATGACCAAGTCTTCGGTGCCACAGCCATCCTTCGGTTGCTTTTGCAAGCAAACAAGTTTGGACTGAGGGACCCTTAGAGAAATCCACAATATATAAATCACCCTTTCTATTTCCCTCGAAGATGAAGGAATTGTCAGAGGCCATAAAGACGATGCATTTGGAAGAGGAAAATAGAACTAGCATGCCTAGATCACAAAGCTTGCCAACTGACATGAGATTGAATCCAAGAGACTGAACAAGTAAAACATCATCAATGTTCTTGTCCTTGGATATAGCAATTTTACCTAACCCAATTACCTTTCCTTTGTTGTTGTCGCCGAAAGTAATATACTTCTGAGATGAAGCAGTTAAGTTGGGGTCGACAAACAACGACTTGTCTCCAGTCATATGACTAGTGCATTCACTATCCATTATCCATTCGGTACACCCGGAGACATAGTCCTGCAGAGAAATCAGGCTTTCTTAACCACCCACATCTTTGTAGGTGGCTTCGAAACATATGAGCGAGCAGGATATGATTTCTTTCGATAGTCATTCGAACTATAACTTGAATGAGTACGAGCATAATCGAAAGAGTAAGCATTGAAATTCCTTCTAGACGAATGAGTATAGTGGTTAGATGAGGTGTGCGTGTACTCATTCTGTCGAGCCTTTACCAGGATGTATCGAGCATTTTCTTCCTGCATGGTTAGTAACCTAGTAATAGGCAATGCTTCGATAGTTTTCCTGGGCACCCAGATAGCTTCCTTTGGGGGACCATTCCTGTTGTTTGGTCCAACATAGCGACCAACAGGCTCACCACGTTGGTTTTTGAACAACTTATAGTTGTCCAGAGAATCATCATATGAGTATTCAGGGATAGGAGAGTCATATCCCGAAAGTAAAGCTGGATCGAGCGTTTTGCTCTTAGCAGGCACCCACACAGTGCGAGGATATTAATCAGGTTCCCAGTAGGAGCCATTTTCATTCAGTTTCCTTTCGAAACCGATACCTTCTTTCCTGGGATTTTTGTGAAGAATGGATTTCTTCAGAACATCACACGGGGTTTGATGCCCTTTGAGAGACTTGAACATTCCTGTCTGAAGAAGATCCTTCAACCTAGCATTTTCATCAAAAACAGAACCATTTTCCTCGACAGAGGGGTTAGCATTCACAGAAGATTCAGCATTTGATTCAGCGTTACTGCGTTCAAGGTATTTTAAGCAAGGAGGTACAAACACTTCAGGTTTCTCTTTGAGTTGTTGGGTGAGAAGAGAATTTTCTCTAATCAAGTCATCATGAGCCTCTCTCAGTGACTCGAGTTCCTGTTTCCTTTTCAGGTAATCATAAGTCAACCTCTCGTGATCGGCCGAGAGAAAATCATGACGATTTGATAGTTCTTCCATTCGAGACTCGAGAGCGGAATGCTCCTCTGTCAATGACTGATTTTTCTCCATCTCCTCAACCAACAACCCTTCGGATTTCCTGAGGGTTTTCTCAATTTTCTCGAGAGAGTTTTGTTGCATATTAGCAATTTTGATCAGTTTAGCATGGTCATCCTCATCAGAAGAATATTGATCACTGGAGTGAACCTTGTGATGTTTGGAGGATACCTTTTCTTTCGAAGATTTGGCCATGAAGCAGTATGCAGGAGACTCGTTGTCGCTTGAATGATTCTCAAAGAAGTTTGTTGCAGGAGTAGAGGCACATGCTATGCCAGCCATGCCGGAATCAGAATCCTCATCGGACTTGTCAACTTCTTCGGAGTCAGATGACGCTTCTTCATCAGAATCCATCTCCTTGCCGATGTACGCCTTGGCCTTGCGAGAGGTATTCTTGTGGTTGGATGAGGACTTGGAAGGATTCCTTGAGGATGATCTTGACGAGGACTTGGAGGAGCTATCCTTCTTCTTGAAGAACTTCTTCGTTTTCTTCTCATCATCGGAGTCGTAGCTTCTGCTCTTGCCTTTGCCATGGTTGTTTCCTGAATCATATCTTCCACTAGCACGGATTTCAGCTTCCCAGAGAGGGCAGTCCGAAATGAAATGTCCTGACTTTTTGCACTTGAAGCAGGTGTAATCTCCAGTAGGTTTTGATGAAGATTTGGAGCCGCCAGAGTTGCTGGATCCTTTCTTCTGAAACTGATTTTTCCTCTGAAGGCGCTGGAATCTTTTCGTGATCAATGCGAGATCCTTGCTGATCCTTTCTGGGTCATCTGAATCTTCTTCGGCATTTCCTTCTGAGGAAGATTCAGCCACAGCCTTGAGAGCATGACTTTTTCGGAGACTTGAACCATAGAGATCTCTCTTTTCTTCTTCTTGTTCTTCGTGGGTGTTTAGCCTTTCCATGATATCAGCTGAGTCGAGAATCTTGAAATCAGCTCGTTCCCGAATCATCAGAACTAGAGTGTCGAACGAACTGTCAAGGGATCGGAGCAGTTTCTTCACAACTTCATGATCAGTGATGTCTTTGGCGCCGAGACCTTGTAGCTCATTTGCAATGTCACTCAGACGATCGAAGGTTTGCTGGCAGCTTTCATTTCCAATTCGCTTGAACCGATTGAACTTCGCCCGAAGAGTATCAATGCGAGCTTCTTTCTGAGTTGAAACACCCTCGTTTATCTTTTCGAGAATGTCCCACAATTCCTTTGCAGCTTCACACTGGCGATAGCGAAGAAATTGAGCACGAGAGAGATGGCCACCAATTTCATCTTTGGCTTGAGCATCCATCTGAATGAGTTTCTTCTCGCGATCAGTGGGGACCTGGGGCACTTCAACCACGAATCCATTCTGCACCACGTTCCACATATCATCATCAATAGCTCGGAGACGGATCTTCATCTTCTCCTTCCAGAAGGGATAGTCCGTCCCATCGAAGATGGGAATCTTGAGGTGCAACTTGTAGCTCACTGAAGACATAATTAAACTCCAAGGTGGTTAGACCAAAATGAGCAGAGTCAAGGAGTACCTTGCTCTGATACTAATTGTAGGAACGAAGTATGTCTACCAGAGAGGGGTGAATGGGGGTTTTAAAATTTCTTGGGAAATATCAAAACTCTCGGAACCCAGCAGCTGAGCAAATGAAAATAGCATACAGTGAGCGAAAACATACTACCGAATGGAAACTAAGAGCATACATCGAGGCAAATCACATGATTGAAATATGTCATACAGCACAGTTCGAATGTAAAGGGAAGTAGCAGAGGTGACCAGTGATGCTCGATGGAGACAAGGAATTTGGTAGACCAGTTCGCCCTTCTGCAAAAGGACTACGTCTGGTTGGAGGGGTTGTGATTTAACAAAGAAGATAAACTCTCTTCGCCCTATTCTCCTCGACAATTGGTTCGTCAACCAATGCCGATCACTCGTGGTAGATGCTTGAGGCGATCTCCGAACCTTTACAGACTTCTTCTTCGAGAACCACAATTACTCCTGGTCTCTGAAGAGATTGACACCTAACCGTCTAGAGAGTGTGCAGCTCTCAAGAGTAATAGGCGGAGCGTACTAGACTTAGATTCGAGTGATGCTGAACCACTATCTAATTTTTTGGCTCTAGGGTTTTCTCTCGGTGGATTTTAAACTCAAATCTCTCGGAGAGGGGGTTGCTCAACAATCTTCTCAGAATCAAACGGAGCAGCCACCGGACAACGCCGGTGCGGGGTGGCTATTTATAGCCGCAGCCTTCCCTGATGGGAAATGACCATTTTGGACACGCGGTCCAGCCAATGGCCAACCGACACGTTCACAACGGTCGGATTTTAAGAGCAACGGTAACATTACTTGTGGAGCAAGTAATGCTAACTCCTCGGTCAGAGACAAATCTCTCGCAGCAAAGAAGATCACAGTCTCTTGCTGGCAAGTATTTGCTCGGAGCACAAAGAGATTTCTCTCGCAGCTTTCGTAGGATTTGGGTTTAGCATCAGAGAATCAAAGCTTCGAACGCTACACCCCTCTTAGTAGTACGGTGGTCCTATGACTCAATAAAGAGAAGAGAAACAACAAAATGAATACTACGTCTTCACTTCGTCTTCAATCTTCTCGGACGCAGTCACTTCCTTCGGACGAGCACCGAACCAATTGCTTCACGTCAGCAATTTTTGAGGGGTCACTCTTGTCATCATAATCTTCGGTGATAACCTTCACTGCCACGCAGGGGATTTTCTTCGGAGTTTGAACCAAACTCCTCTTTACTCCAGGGACCTGTTACTCTGTGTGCACTAGCAAACACATCAGTCCCTCACTGTTTATGTTAACAATCTCCAAAACATAAGGAGGCAAATTATTGCACCAACAAAGATCACCGCAAGGTTGAACCCACTACTATGCACCACTTTCTCTGAAGATCTACTCATCTATCTTGGCCAAAGAAGACTTATAAATTGGAAAGCATACATAGCTATCATATTACACAAGAAAGAGATCTCAAAAGACTCAATATAATTCAATGAACAATCTGATCATAAACCCACAATTTATCGGATCCCAACAAACACACCGCAAAAGATTACATCAGATGGATCTTAGAGAAGATCATTGTATTAAAGATCAAAAGAGAGAGAGAGAGAGAGAGAGAGAGAGAGAGAGAGAGAGAGAGAGAGAGAGAGAGAGTCATCTAGCTACTGCTATGGACCCGTAGGCCCTGAAAGAACTATTCACACATCATCATGGAGGCAGCAAGGTTGATGAAGATGGCCTCCCCAATGATTTCCCCCTCCGGCAGAGTACCGGAAAAGGGCTCCAGATGGGATCGCTTCGGAACAGAGACTTGCGACGGCGATAAAATTGTTTCGGGACTCGCTCTGAGGGTTTCTGGATTTATGGGAATTTATAGCGCTGGAATTAGGTAAAACGGAGCTCCAGGGGGCCCACACGGCCAAGGGGCGCACCCTACCCCCCAGGGCGCGCCGGGCAGTCGTGTGGGGCCCTCGTAGCTCCTCTCGACTCCTCCTGAAGCTTCTAAGATCTCTTATGTTCTAGAAAAAAAATCGTCAAAAAGTTTCATCGTGTTTGGACTTCTGTAGTTATGGTTTTTATACGAAACAAAAAATATGAAGAAAACAGGAACTGGCACTGGGCACTGAATTAATAGGTTAGTCCAGAAAAACAATATAAAATGACATATAAAACATATAAAAATGATAATATAATAACATTTAACAATTAAAAATTATAGATACGTTTGAGATGTATCAGCACTCCGGTTGAGCAGCAATTGTCTACTTTGTCTGACGTTCCTGCGGTGCCAGCAGCAGTTCTCGACATGCAATGGAGGCGCAAACATGGAGCTATGATCGAACAGGTGCTCATCAGGTGGTCTGATCCTGCGAAGATCGCCGACACTTGGGAAGACAGAACAGAGCTGCAGTCCCGTTTCCCTGCAGCAGAGGCTTGGGGGCAAGACTCATCGCAAGAAGGGGGGATGTCTGAGCCACTGACATACAAGCCCCACAGTCTGACGAAGACGCGGCCTCGCGGGCTGCTCGGCCCACCAGACAGAAGCGGCCCAACAGCAGGGTCCACGGGCCAGAGTGGGTGTGAGCCGGGGAGCCACCCCAGCGACTACTTAGTCGTCCACACACGCAAGAGAAGGGGATCCAGTGGATCAATGAACCCGGCGGTGGCGGCTCTGTTCTTTCTTATCCCCAATTCCCCTTTCTCCAATTCTTGTATCCCCGGCTTGTAATCGATATTGCTACTTGAATTCATGAGAAGAGTAATAGATCGAGAGAGATATCGTTAGGTTGCTAACACCCCATGGATCTGAAGAAGTGAGTACATGCATCGAAATAGTGTTAAAATGTGTGGAGGATGACAGAGCGCGAAGGCCTACAATAGCCCAGATTGTTAATGAACTAAGTAAGATTGGTATTGGAAAAAGTTCATCCGTCAGCCAGGTACATATTCTCTGCTCCCGTGGATCATCTCTTATTCGCCATGACTGGCCTTACGTCTTTCGTCGTCTTACTTTAATTCATATGTTCCCTGCCCTAATCTGAAATTCTAAACACTTTCCCTGCCCAGATTTCCCAAGCTACTTTTTCCAGCCTGCAGCAAATGCCACGGACACGCTGTTAAGGTAGGAACAGATCGTGACTTACCCCTTGGCTCTCCTCCAAGCGAACAGAAGAGGCGGCTAGGGTTTCTGCCTCCCGTCGGCGCCGCCGTCGATCTGCCTCATCTCCTGTGGCCTTAAGGCCATGGAGGCGCGGTGGATCCCGGCTCTTGCTGGCGGGAGGGCTCCGTTTTTATATGTTTCTTTGAGTTTTGTTAGGGTTTGTGCCCTGCTCAGGAAGACGAGACGGCGGCGGCTCCCTAAAGATGGAATAAGGTTCTCCCCGCCTAGCCCCCGTCCCGGTGGTGTGTCTAGCATCGTCAGAGGGCGTGTGGAGGTGTGTCTCCGACGGATCTCGCGGGATTCGGTCGGTGGTTGTCTTTGGTGGATCCGCTCGGATCCGGTCTTCGTTCGTCTACGTCAGTGTGTCTTTAGGTTGGATCCTTTTGATCTACGATTCTCTTCATCGGCGGCGGTTGCTGTTCTGGTGCGCTGGTCCTATGGTAGCATGACGACTTCCCGACTGTCTACTACAACAAGTTTTGCCCGGCTCCGGCGAGGGAGGGGTGATGACGGCGGCGCGGCTTCGGCTCGCTTCAGTGCTTGTAGTCGTCGCTAGGTGGTATACGGATCTGGATGTAATTTTTATTATTTCTGGTGTTCGTTGTACTGACATGATTGATGATGAATAGATTGAAATATTTCCCGCAAAAAAAAAAAGCAAATGCCACAGACGGAACAAGGAGGAGGGCCATGTAAATTACTTGCATTGAATTAGAAACATTTTTATCGTCAAATATAATATAATTTATGCATGACTAAAGAGACTGCATATGGAAGTTGCACCCACTAAGAATTTATCCCGTGATTTCTTTCCTACCTAAAAGCCAGCTGCCGAACATATCATCGATGCTAGTAGGGGCCGCTAAATGCACACCGATTATTTTTCAGATACTAAATAAGAAATACCAGCAATTAAACCTTCATTCCCTGGGATTGTTGGAGAAAAGGCCAATTCACCTTGTCATAGGCTTTTGAGTGTCTGTTTTAAAAACAACATCGTTCAATTTTTTTAGAATGAAGCTTGTGGACTGTCTCATTTAATAATCACATACCTAAGAAACATAAGGTGTGTGTGTGTGTGTGTGTGTGTGTGTGTGTGTGTGTGTGTGTGTGTGTGTGGATCCCTACCTGATTTAGCAGTTCCATTCTGGATGCAGCGGGTAACCTGGCCAAGCGTGCAGAACCTGAACGTGCCGAAGAGGAACCTAAAACTGAAGCTGAAGAAGAACGTAAAACAGGAAGCTGAAGAGGAACGTAAACTGAAGATGAAGGGCGCTGTCGAAACTGAGCTAAACCCTGCAGCACAAACTCAGAAGTGGTGACACCGCCGGAAGCAGGAGAACAAGAAGGCGGGCCCCGCAAGTCAGCCAGACCTTATGCCCCCTCCAAGCGATACGATGGCAATGACTGGGTCCGGTATTAGACAGTGGGCCACAACTGTGTGTGCTTGTTTGGTATGTAACTATATAGCTTTTCCCTCTTCTATAGAGGCATCCGGGTGGATCATTTGAATCGAAGAACCCTGAGAAGGGCGAAACACCTATCTTCCCCCCTCATGTAATTCTGGATTACTGAGTGAGTAAAGCTAGTAGTGCTGAGTATTTGTGGTGTTCGTCTGATCAGGCTTGTAGGATGGTAACAGACTGCTTTGAGGACATTGTCATTGTCCACACACTCCAAACACTGGTTGTTCCTCTTTGCGGTGATCGCCATATTTTTCGCACGGCCTCAATATTGCCCAGGTGTCGGCGCATCGTAGCCGAAAAGGATTGCTTGCATTAACACACGAGTCCGTTGGCTCTCATTAAATTTATTTATTTTTTGAAAAGGTGGTTAAAACCCCCGGCCTCTGCATCAATCGATGCATACGGCCATCTTTATTAATTATTCAACAAAGGTCTAACAAGAACATACATCACGCCACCCGAAGCCACCACTCACACCTACAAACTCGATAATGTGGAGTGCTCTCACTCCCCATATCTAAAACCGGAGTCGTTGCCGATCCATCCACATAACGTATCGGAACCTACATCCAATGCAGCAAACCTAAAGCGTACACCACATGCACACGTTTTAGAAGTCGCCATCCTCATCGAACCGCTGGCCCATCTTCAGGAAAGAGATCTGCATCATCCTTGCCAGTCCGGACATCCGTCGACGCCACCACGGCGCCCAACGACACCACCCCCCTGCGCGCAAACTGCTGAACACGTCGCGGTCGCCGCCAGTACATCGCAACACCATGCCGCCAAGTACCACCGGCCGACACTACTTAAAGCCTCAGGAAGATCTGTCGTGCGTAGCACCTACCGAACAGGCATGACAAAGCGTAGCACCTGTCGGTCAGGCATGACTTGACATCTCCACCGAAGCTCCGTGCAAGACGAAGCCGCTCCACCTCCTGCCTTTGTCCTCCAGCGCTGCTCCACAAACGATGCTCGCAAGAGAGAAACGCCACCGCAGTGTCGCCATCGTCCGATCTGAAAGACCAGATCCTAGGGTTTCCCCCGGAGCAGCACGAGTGGGTCGACAATAGTTACATGGCGATGCCTTCATCAAGGTAACGACGCAGAACGCCGCCATCGCCCGCCGTCGGCTCGGTTTTCACCGGCAACTATGTCTCCCCGACTCGCAGCCGGGACTAGGTGACGGATCACGAGATCCGACCACCCAGCCTCAGGCCGACCACCTCCGGCGAAGGAGGTGACCACCACCGCCACGCCCAGGGCTGGAGCCCCCGACGTCCTCAAGCTGCGGGACGAGCCCAGGAGCAGCATGCCGATGACGAAACAGGGAAGATACAGGAGCAACATGCGCGGCCCGCTGAAGCCCATCTGGGCCCAGATCTAGCCGCCGCCGCTGATTATCATGCCGCCGCCGCCCCGCACCACTCCCGTCGATCCGGCCGGCGAGGTCCGCCGCCACGCTGACCGGAGAGTTGGCCGAGGAGAGACGCCGCTGCCGCCGCTGCGGCACACAGGCTTTGCTTGCGACGCCCCCGGCGGCGGCGGCGGGAGGGGCGGCTGCGCTGGCGGGTTCTGGAGGCGGCCGGCGGGGGCGCTCCGGTGCGGCGCGGCGGCGCCGCACTGGAGCGGGTAGGGTTAGGTGCGAGAGGAGAGGGTTAGGTTCACGGTGCCGAGGTATTACAAGGAGAACATGCACATCAGGGCTTGAATTACATACTCAATGCCTTCATCTAGGCACCCGAAAAGGCGACAGGGGAGATAATTATTTTTTCCACGAGCTGTGTTGGTGATTCTCATGTTAGTTTCTGCTGTCAAAGCAAGGAAATGGCCATCTTCAGAACCAGTAGAGTGCTAGGGTATCTATATGTTTTAAGAAGTCCATGTGCCATACACAGTTTGCTGGTTGGCATGAAATTTGAGTGTAGCGATTTTTTTCTTCTGGAAAGGTCTAGGAGGAAACAAAGTGCCACCTGTGCAAAAACACGCATTGACTATTGCAGGAAGGACCGACAAGCCCCTTAATCGACTGAGAAAGAAAAAGAAAAGCCGAAACTAGCAATATAGTTAACAGGGGAACGTTGTTAATTGTTCTGCGATCTGTGTAGTAGACATGGGGTTACGGATGCCGTGGGAAAACAGCGGCGTGGTGCAGGCAATGGCTGATCCCATTTGTTGAACTCCCCGGTGTTTTTTCGAGGAGAGAGAGTTGCTACTGGAAATAGAAACAAGGAAGGTAACTCAATAGAAAGGGGAGTTGGAAATAGCTCGTATTTGTGTGCTCTGATCTTAGCCATGCTGCCTGAGAGGTGTTTGATTAATTGTCTTGCCGCTGTGTCCACCTGAAATTTTAGTCCTCTTGCTGTGTACACCTATCGTGAGATCGAGAGACTCTGGGAGGACTACTATTTCGTACGAGAACCGGATTTGGAGGTCCAGGGAACGGTGATGGTGGACTTGCTGACGCCGAAGGAGATGGTGGAGGCGGCGAGGAAGCAGGTGGAGGAGACACAACTGTCGGCAACAGCTGGTGGAGGACATCATCGTCGTGTTCATCGAAGTATGCGCTTGTGCAGCAAACGGTGATGGTGCGTGAGGAGGAGATGGTGGAGGCGGCTAGGAAGCAGGTAGAGAGACGCAGCTGTGGAGATGAGCATCATGTCCATCGAAAAATATGTTGTAGAACGCGATCAACGGGCTTGTGAATCATGATATGGTCACTGGTCCGGACTGGATCAACACATCCACCAACCCACGCCTCTCCGGGTTGCTGGCGCACCACTCAGAACACGAGGGCTATGAAGACGGCGCAGTGCCAGAACATGGCCAGGACGATGCTGAAGAATGCCGAGATATCCAACAATGCACCCACCAAAGTAAGTATGACGAGATATCTCGTAGTGGTGGCATAAATCGTCGGTGAGCCGGGAGAAGATGCGGATCTCGACGAAGGAGAAACCGGCCACGCATATGCACACAAAAGCCTGGTGCATTTTTTTTTTCTTTGCCTAAAGCCTGCTGCACTCGTTCGGCTCCGCCGCCACCGCTCCGGTGGCACCGGCACCCTCGGTGGCATCACAGCCGCCGGCACAGTTCTGGCCCTCTTCCTTGGATGGTGGTTCTTTCGCAAGCATAAAAAAATTGAAAATTAAGATTGTATCGAACAGTCTCATTGCACATACAAAGAATTAAGCAAAAAAAAACATTACAAGTATAATAACGGCATATTCAAGACGCTAATTAACACAGTACTGTGTATGAGAACTAACGACGAAAATATGATCTTACTATGCATCTACAACAAGTGCATCAAGGGCCAATCAGATTGGATCAAGCTATCCACAAGTCTCTTTCCCTCCGGATTGCCATGATGCCAGTCGATGAGGAGAAGAGCGAACCTGCCGAAACAGCGAGCAAACAAGAACGAGATGGCGCCGGTGAGAAGTACGACGAAAACCATGCTGGCAGTTGACAATGTCGGTTGGGATTTCTCGAACACAAACATCCGTGCCAGGATGACGCCGAGCGCGACGGTGAGGCAGCCCACCAAGAATATGAACGCGCGTCTACTGCACTCGGCGGGCTCCGCCTGCACCGCGGCCGCGTTGCCGCCGCCATGTGGATTCAGCTGGACGTCAGCCATGTCCCGCTCTCGTGGCCGGCCGGCCCTGTGATTTCGAAGATGCGGCGTATTTCTTTTTCACTTTAGCTATATACGTAAATTCCCCTAAAAAAAATTATACGTAAGTCGCCTGAAATTTAATTTTGGGTCAGTCGATTTTTTCGGCCGTTGATTCTGCTTTAAGATTCATGCTCTTGTTTGTTGTATGATGAGTTGTTTTGTGTCCGTGTTTTTTTGACTGACCACATATTTGGGGAGCTCCTAATCGGCGCTCGTGGCGCCAGCAACCGCAGCAGGCGCTCACGTGCGCGCGCTATGGGCCGGCCCAGCTAACCCCAGCTTGCTCACTCGCTTCGCAGCCCCAGCTCGCTTGCTCGCCCAGCCCCTTTTTTTTGTATTTCAGAACTTTGGTCCAGGGAGAAAAAACCAGAACGGTGTTTTTAGTATTTCAAAAATTTGTGAAATAAAAATCTGTTCACAGGCTTGAAAAAAGCTTACGAATTAGAAAAAAGGTCACCGAATTTTTGAAAAATAGTTCATCCATTTGAACAAAAAAGTTCACAAATTCAAAAAAAGTTCATCGATTTTGGAAAAAAGTTCAGGGATTTTGAAAAAAGTTCATCGATTTTGAAAAAAAGTTCACTGATTTTGAACAAAATTTTCAAAAATTAGAAAAAAAATCATCTTTTGAAAATAGTTCATGAAAATTTGAAATAAAGTTCACCAATTTTAAAAAAAGTTCATCGAACGGGAAAAAAAATTATCAATTTTTTTTAAAAAGTTCACAGAACTGAAAAAGGTTCTTCAATTTTGAAAAAAGTTCATCGAATTTGAAAAACAATTCATGCAATTTGAAAATAGTTCACAAAACTTGAATAAAAGTTCATGGATTTTTTGGAAAAAAATCATTAATTTGAAGGAAAAGTTCGCGAATTTGAAAAAAAAATCATCGATTTTGAAAAAAAAATCGCAAATTTGGAAACTAATCCGCGCATTTATGAAAACAAAAAATAGGAAAAGGAAAAGAAAAAATCCGTGAACTGAAGAAAGAAATAAATGGGGAAAAATCATCTGTGCACAAGCTAAGAAGATAACCTAGTGGTTAACTCGGGTTCCTTTCGAACGCGAGGTTTCGTGTTTGATCCTGTCGTCCCGCACCTTTTTGGTGTTTTTACATAAAAAGAAAAGAAGCTATATGGGCCGGCCCAGAGTGGAGCGAGGGGTGCGCGGCGGTTTACAGTTTACACTGTAACCGAGATCGCTCTGGGCGCGCCGGTTTACAGTTTACACTGTAACCGGCGCCTGAAGCGCCAAATAGGATATGCCACATATTTGGGTCAGTCAATTCCTAAACGGGCTAAAGCCCATTACATGTGCGCCCCAACCCTCCCCTCTCTCCCTTTGTTCTTCTTTTTTGTTTTTCCTTTCTTATTTGTTTTTGCTTTCCTTTTGTTTTCGCTTTTTTTTTCTTTTCTTTTTCCTTATTACTCGGGTTTTTTGTGTGGGTATTTTTGGGATGTTGGGTGAATGTAAAATATATACATACAAATACTGTAAAAATATATGCAAAAAATGTACTATTATATGATTATTTTTCGCATACTACAAAGAAGTGCAATTTCAGTGCAAAGTTATCTGCAAGTTTTCCTTTTTTATTTTTAAAGTGTCATAACAATGCCACTATTTCTTTATTTCATATAAAACTTCATTATTTTTATTTTATTTTATTTATTTTTAAGGATAATACCAATGCCACTAATTATTTTCTTATTAGGATTTTTTTTGCAAAAATTTCACTATTATATGCTTGTTTTTGCATATTTTTTAAAAAGCGTAATTTATGTGTATATTGTGTGCGAATTTTGTTGTTGTTTGTTTTATTTTTTTTATTTTTTTCTTATTAAAGGTTAATATCAACGCCACTAATTCATTCTTCCATACAAACCTCATTGTTTTGATTTTATTTTTGTTTTTATTTTATTTTCTTTCTTCTTAAAGGGTAATACCAAAACCACTAATTCATTCTTTCATAAAAAACTTCACTATTTTGATTTTGTTATATTTTATTTATTTTTCTTCTTAAAGGGTAATACCAAAACCACTAATTCATTGTTTCATAGAAAACTTCATTATTTTGATTTTGTTTCTTTTATTTTCTTTCTTCTTAATGGGTAATACCAAAACCATTAATTCATTCTTTCATTATTTTGATTTTATTTTTGTTTCTATTTCATTAATTCATTCCTTCCGAGGAAATTTCCATTTTTGTGAAAATTTCACTATTGTATGTTTATTGTTGCATATTATAAGAAAGCACAATTTGTATGCAAATTATTTGCAAATTTTGCCATTATTTGTTTTGTTATTTTTCTTTATATATTTTCATTTCTCCACTAATTTATTTCTTAAAATAATTTTAACATTTTCATTTTTAAAGATAATACAATTTTTCTTGGCTTCCCGTCAGTCACAGATATGCATGGCATATGTGTAGTAGTTCAATAGCCCCTAGCTAGTTTTTCTTTTTCTTTTTTGAGTTGGAAGCCCCTAGCTAGCTTATACGTATGGGTCTATACGTGCATGGCCGCATGCTGGCTGCTTCCGCTCACAGTGAGGCAGTGGCTGGCTGTTCCCTGCAACACCCTGCATGCATGCATGCTCGCTAGCTTCCGGTCCGCGTAGGCAGGGGCTGCTCGCTGGCTTCTACTCACGCGCACATGCATGAATGATAATACCAACGCCACATGACCAAAATCGACTGACCAAAATTTTAATTTCAGTCACCTGATCCCTAGCCGGTCCCTTCTTTTTGGTGCTGCCCGACGTACTTGTATATTCCTAGTTGTTAGAGTGTCGTTGCACCTGCCCCTAGTCTTGAGCTAGTCTGCACCGCCTCTACGCCCATGCATGGTTATCCAGCGGCATGCTCTCCTGGACGAATACTAGTGTTTGTTTTGCATTGAGACTCGGCCGGCCTTTTTGTTGAAATCGATGCGAACACTACTGCAAGTCGTATCCGAACAGACTCTAGAGACATCGCCTCGGACGTGCAGTGTTCGGATTGGTTTCAACTTTCAAGAGAAGGCATATACTATATGCCCGGGTGCTCACACAGCTTGGATGCTATGGTGATACAAGCTTTGAGGCGGTTCGATCTGAGATCCAATGGCATCTGAGTAGTCATTGTACTTGTGAGCGGTTCCCAAACTATTGAAGGGCTTTTTTGCAAAAAGCATTCGGACCTACTAAGAGCTGTTGGATCTCGGATCCAACGGCTCCGAGGAGCTCGTATCACCACACACGTGATATCATACTGGATCGCACGTTTTACACGATTGCCGCGGCGCGCGCGTATGTGCATGCATCCCTGGCCAACGCCGTCAATGATCCTGAGGTGGTGGTAGCGGCGGAGTCCGCCGAGTGGTCCAGGAACGTGTTCATCTGCTTCGTGGGTTTCATCTCCTTCTCGCTCTTCGTTGTCTCTGTGCTCTTGATGGACCTCAGGCACGATTACCCACCGGCAATGTCGGTCCCTGCCCTCATCGCGGGGCTACTAGCCTTCTTCCTCGGTTGCTTGGTCTGCTTCTTCTTCGCAGCCTTCCAGGACGAGTGGAGCAATGGCAATCCGGAGGGGCAGAGGATGGTAGACAGCTTCCTTCAATCTGATTGGACTTTCTTCCGGGAATGCATCCACCAGCTTGGACGTCTTATTGAGACTGGCGAATTGAACCGTTTTATGTACGCACTCGTTATTTACTTGTTGTCTTGTGAACCCTAAAAAACTTTAGCTTTAGTAGCTATATAGCCTTGGTTTTAAAAGTGGAGTGGTTGTGGATTGTCAGGGTTTGAGCGGTGGTCTTGCTTTATGGTGGAGAGAAAATGTGCAGGTAAAGATCAGGCCATGGTGCCAATATTTCATCGACGCAGAGATGGTATGGGAGGGCAAAACCTATAGATTCACTGGATTCTATGGGGAGCCAAAGACCGAATTACGGAAGAAATCGTGGGATGCGATCCGGTATCTTCGAGCACAAGATAACCTCCCGTGGATTTGTGTTGGCGATTACAATGAGGCTCTCTTCCAAACTGATCAACTAGGTGGAAACCCGAGGCCTTTTGCGCAAATGGAAGACTTTCGTGATTGTTTGGCGGACTGTGGCCTCGCGGATTTGGGCTTTTCTGGGTACCCATACACATGGGATAACAAACGCGATGGTGCAGCGAACATCCAAGTGCGCTTAGATCGTGCTACATGCACGAACAACTTCTTGGAGTTATTTCCTGAGACATGTGTGGAGCACCTTGTAACTGAAGAATCTGACCATCAGGCTATTCTTGTACGTGCGATGGAGACGGCTCCACGTACGGACAAAAAGGGAACAAGGCCATTTCAGTTCGAGGAGGCGTGGACGAGACATGACCAGTACGATGCTATGGTCCAGGAAGCATGGGAGGCGGCGGGCTCGGGAGAAAGTTCTTTGACTGCGGTCTGGAACAGGCTTAGCAACATGACGGGCAGCATGCAATGGTGGGCTCGTGAGGTGTTTGGCTCCATCAGGCGCCAGATTGCCAAATTAAAAACCCATCTGGCAGATGCTCGTACAAGGGCTACAGTCACCGGATGCTCACTGGAGGTCCGGGAGATCGAGGCACAGCTGAAAGAGATTTATGCGAGGGAAGAGCTGCTATAGAGACAGAGATCAAGGGTAGACTGGTTACGAGCTGGAGATCAAAATACAAAGTATTTTCAGAACCGAGCTTCCCACCGCAAGAGGAAGAATACAATCAGGGCATTACGGAGAGATGATGGGATGAAGTGCACTGTTGATGAGGAGATGAGAGAAATGGCAGCACGGTTTTATGAGCAGATCAAAATACAAAGTATTTTCAGAACCGAGCTTCCCACCGCAAGAGGAAGAATACAATCAGGGCATTACGGATAGATGATGGGACGAAGTGCACTGTTGATGAGGAGATGAGAGAAATGGCAGCACGGTTTTATGAGCAACTATTCACGTCGGAAGGGTCTGTTGATGCCCATGCTTTATTGGAGAATATAGCTCAGGTGGTCTCTGATGATATGAACGTTAAGCTAAAAGCCCCTATTTCTGATGAGGAGATTGAAGCTGCTCTCTTCCAGATGGGACCGACAAAAGTGCCGGGACCCGACGGGCTTCCTGTCCTATTCTACCAACGACACTGGTTGCTGGTTAGAGGCGATGTATGCCGGGCTGTCCGGGAGTTTCTTAATGGGGCCTTGACTCCGGATGCTTTTAATGCTACAATCATTGTTATGATTCCGAAAGTAAACTCACCGGAGTTACTTTTGCAGTTTTGACCTATTAGCCTTTGCAATGTGTTGTACAAAATCGCTACTAAGGTGCTTGCAAATCGTCTAAAGGGCATCCTCCCTATTCTTATTTCTGAGGAACAGAGTGTAGGGTAACGCAGCAGAAAACAAAAAATTTCCGACCTACGTACCAGCCCAGGATCACTATGGAGACTGCATACAAGGTTTGATCTTTTTCGTTACCGACTCGTAGCGCAGCGGAAATAGAGTCGATGACGATCGGCGGTGCAGATCCCCGCAGCTAGGATTTTACAACCTCCCAACCGCGAGGATGTACTCCCTCGTCAGCTCACCGGACGGATCTTCGGGCAGCCCTTCGGGAGGCCTCAGGACAGTCCCTCGGATAGTCCCACCGGACGGATCCTCGGACAGCCCTTCGGGAGGCCTCTGGACAGTCCCTCGGATAGTCCCACCGGACGGATCCTCGGACAGCCCTCCGGGAGGCCTCTAGACAGTCCTTCGGATAGTCCCACCGGACGGATCCTCGGACAGCCCTCCGGGAGGCCTCACTGACAGCCCTTCGGGCGGGTCACTCGGACAGCCCTTCGGGAGGACCCCCGAAACACGGACGGTAACTCGGACAGCCCTTCGGGAGGCACTCTTGAACTAAGACCGAAACTACGATCTCTCTACAGAGTTGCACACATACAGTGTCATCTATCCGGCAGGGCTTCGCCATCCAGAACTAGTTCCCACCGGAACCCAGACAGCCTTTCGGCTCTACGAAACTATTTCGCTGGGAGGGAGAGAGAAGCCAGAAATGTCATGGCACTTGTATGTGAGAAGGAGTGAGTGTGGAGGCAGCCCCTCCACCTCTACTTATAGGAAATACAAGGGGTAGGGTTTCTTAGCCCCCAAGCCTTCTAGAAACCTTTTGGGAAAATATCCCAAAAGGTGACTTTTCCATAAATATCTCAAAAAGCACTTTCACTATTCACGACAACATTTTTCAGCGTCCGGTCGAACTGAAAATATTTATGTGGGCTTAGAACATTTCCAGTACCCACTAAACTAATTTTCAATGCGATCCGGAACAATTCCGGATTAGTGATTTGCATCTGCGAAAAGCATCCGAACCGATTCCGGCAGCTCCGGAACATTTCCGGTTTTCATCCCGGAAAATTCCAGAAAGTTTCCAGAACGATTCTGGCACCCTCCAAGAATTATCAGGCATGTGCCGAAATCATTTTGACTTTATGGTGTACTCCGAAACAACTTTTCGGTTTAGTGATTTTCATCTGTTAAAAGCAATTAAAGCGGTTCCGGCAGTCCGGAACATTTCCGGTTTTTGTCTCTGAAAAATCTCAGAAGTTACCGGAACAATTCTGGTACCTTCCAATAATTTCCAGGCATGTGCCGAAACCAATTTGACTTTATGGTACACTCCGAAACAACTTTTCGGTTTTACCGAAACTCTTCTGGTGTTCTCTCTGTCCGGAACTCTTCCGTTGTCTCCGAAACTTTTTCGGTGAATTTCTCTCAGACTCCCTGTCTAGTATTCAGCAGATAGATGACCCTTAAGCGTGTGACCCTATAGGTTCGGTGAAGTATAGACATGACCCGGAACCCCTTCCGATCAATGATCAACATCGGAGCCGTGGACACCCATATTGACCCCTATACCCACACGAATGAATATTCGAGTGAACCTCCAGTTGCCGTGTGCTATTCCTGTTGCTTCGCGATATGTTACAAATACCCGAGGTGAGACATGTTGGCATCCCCGTGGATCAACAACTTGTCCACTATGCCAGTTACCTCGTTACCGGTATTGTTCTCTTTTCTCGTTCCCGTGTTCCGGCATCCCCGTGATCAAATCACAAAGTGTCTGGTCAGACGATGATGGATACCGTAACACCGAGAGGGCCCAGAGATATCTCTCCATCGTCGGAGGAGCAAATCTCAATCTTGAGCTATCAAGTTACTTGACATACTTTTCCATGAACCCGTAAGCCGCCGTAATAGCCACCCATTTACGGATGACATTTAACAAACCCCAAAGTTCATGAAGCAAGCATGAAGAAACTCGATACTCTCATGGTCTAAGGAATTATGCAAACGTTAACCATCTCTGTGTTATAAACCATTAACTTATGACGAATGAATCTCATAGCATAACATCAATTCGGGTCGATTCAACACAAATGTTCTTCTAACATTGTGCCCTCAAAATTGCCGGCATAGCCATGCCCATGATCAGGAAAACAGGATCATCATGCAATACTTGAGCCAGTCTTAGAGGCCAGACTAGGAATACATTTTACCGTTTATTATTCCACACGTGCATATGAGTCTTCCTCCGAGCCTCGTGGTTATTGCAGACTCAAGAACCATAGCAGTTATAGCATGGAACATAAACCTAATTATGAATAGGGAGATAATCAATAACATTTATTATTGCCTCTAGGGCATATCTCCTACAGACTCCCACTTGCACTAGAGTCAATAATCTAGTCAATGCTAATGCACTTTACACCTATGGCATACTGGTGTAAAAAATGCTTCGCTTGTGGTATAGCCTGATGTCCAACGGATCTGACAACTTTAGCTCCGTGTGTAACTTTGCATATCCCCGCGTTTTCACGCTTTCGCAAAATTCATATTTTGTGTGGACTTGGCTTTGTATATATGTGAATCACAGGTCAAACCTTGATTCCTCAGACTGAGCTATGGAGCAACTATCTGCAATAGTGTCCCATTGACCAAAGCCATCTTGGAACCATACTAAGTTCATGAATGAACTATATGATTCAACATCTTCTTTGTCGCTTCTAAAGCTTCAACATACTTAGCCTATGTTATAGAATTCGCCACAGTATCTTGTTTGGAACAATTTCCAACTACCGTGCCACCATATTATGTATTACACAAAACCCTTAACTTAAATCGAAAATCGCATGGAGCATTGATGAAGACTGTATCGATGTAATTACTTACAACGAGCACTTCATAATCTCTACTTGCGAGAAAACATGTCATCACTACTACTCTAGTACTTTAATGACATCTTTCACTGTTGTCCTATGATCAGTACTTTGATCACTATGATATCCATACTCGCAACAACTTTGGAGTATCGGACATATCTGGTTGTTTTACATAACATGGAATACATGATTAATCCAAACACAAGAGTGTGTGGAATCTCCATCATGTATTTCACTCATCAATGTTTTGGGACACTGAGTCTTGCAAAAACTCTTTCCATGTGACTTCGGCAAGAATTACTCCTTGGCGTTTTAAATGCTAAAAGGTTTTAGCATCTTGTCAATATGTATTCATTGCTTAGCCCTATTAGGTAAATCTATCTCCATAGATCATCATGCCTAATATTGAGGCTATTTAGCCCAAGCACTTCATCAAAAAACTATTTTCAAATGAAGTCCTTAATTCGTGTCAAGAAATTTATTTCCAATTAACAATGTGTCAAGTACACAAGGTTTTTAGAAATATTATCATGCTCCCACTTACTTTCTTGAATCACAAGCATCTTCGATATCCATTTGATGAAGTCAAAACCCCTTTGACCATTCCATCAAAAACGAAGATTCCAACTCCACTTTGCTCTCTTCTGTCCATCGCTGGAACTCTGAAGTTTGCATACTTACTAGCATCCTCTGGATCGACAAATTACTTTGGACTGTATCACATACAAGTCCTAGGTTTCATTTCCATCAGATGGAAATCCTTTTGTCATCCATGTTTCATATCTCATGATTGAAATATGTATTAATTGCTAGTTTAACCCGAACCGACTTCAAGCATCGCTATGGTGAGACAATCTCATCGTAGTCAACTCCTTGAACTTGTTATTGCAACAAGTCGACCTTTATGGATAAAACATTTTATCCATATCAGTTTTTAGTTTCATAAATATTCGTTAGACTCTAAGCCTTCCGAAAGGTGTATCAAGATTTTAATCTTGAAACATTTATATGAAAACTATCTCGGATTGTATTGGCATTTAGCCAATTCCGGAGTCAGGGCCCATCACCGCTTCCTTGTGTATCGTAGGTATACTGTTGTCCAACAACAATATCTCGTTTGCGCACCTGAGAGGTTTGCACGAGCCTTGCCTACGGGGTTCAGCTGCAAGTTCGACTGAAGTCCATACATTTTATTGTAGAGACTTCCGTATCAGTCGCAGTAGGAAACTCCGGAATCACTTCCAAGGTTCCTTTCCTTTGATCTGATGACGAAGATACTGGTTATCTCGTCGAGTTGCACTGTCCTCCCACTCACCTTTTGTAAGAACTATTCTCTTTAAAAGCATACCGTTTTGTGGCAAAATCCTTTACCTCGGTATAGTGGTCGGGGCATACCCAATGACTTGGGATAACCTACAAAGTAGCACTTGTCTGATTTGGAATAGGTTTGTAACCTTTTACACAAGCCCCATATTCCAAATGTTTAGAAATGATATAACATGGTTGGGCTTACCATACCATGGCGTCATTTCAACAGACCCGATGGAGCTCTTTTCAGTGTAAAAGCCGCAGTCTCTAAAGCATCACTTTAAAAGGGATAATGGCAAATTTATTTATGTCATCTTTGATCTTACCATGTCATGAATGGTTCGATTACATCTACACGGACTCTCCACTTGCAGTGGTGCTCCGGGAGGTGCAAGTTATGAAACCCCTTTCACAACTCATCAGACATTCGCTAAACTTGTAACTCAAATATTGCTTTCTACAATCGAATTGTAGAAACATAATTTTCTTGTTACAACAACTTCTACTTCATTTTTGAAAACCTTATGAATGAATTCAAAAGATCCAGACTTACGTCTCAACAAGTAAATATCCACATATCTACTTGAATCATTTCTGAAGATAGATAAATCCACCACTTGCAACAACATTTATTGGACTACACACATCATAATGTATGATCACCAATATGTTCTTTGCTCGTTCCTTATGGCCTGTGAATGGTATTTCAGTCACTTCACTTTTCAGAGGAAAGTTGCAAGTGTCAGATGATTCAAAATCAAACGACTTCAAAATCCATCATAATGGAATTTTCCATGCGAGTTTCTCCAATGTGACCAAATGCAGTGCCACACTTGTGTGGTATTCTTTTAGTCTTGCGACATTTAGCGTCAGTGTTATGGATGTATCATATTTCCATCAATATTCATAACATACATCCCATCTAGGATGGAAGCATGGCCCTTCATGTTATTCATAATACTGAACAACAATTGTTGTTTTATGAACAACTCTTTTGCAACAAACATTGTGCAATGGGCTAGAGTGTATGAAACTCTAAAATGAATTATGAAAGTAAACCCAGAGGTAATGTATTATTATCAATATTCATAACATACGTCTCATTCATAATGAAAGTATGGCCCTTATGTTATTCATAACACCGAACATCAAAAGTTCTCTTATGAACAACCTTCTTGCAAGATACCTTATGCAAAGGGCTAGAGTGTGAAACTCTAAAATGAATTATGAAAGTAAATACATAGGGAATACACCTATGGAAGGCATAGTAATATTTACTATGTTCCCTGCGTGTATCTAAACCTCATTCCTGGCTAGTCTTTCAGGCCATAGTAGTTCTTACATCGAGTTGCAACAGAATGCAATCGAGCGGGTATCTTTGTGATTAACTCACAATACCCAAGAATTAGTGATTAACATGTTTAACCATAATTCCCAAGAACTATATCTTTAACCAGCCTTCTATACATCAAAAACCTGTATGACATTCATACATGAGCTGGATATTCCAGTCTTCTATCCTTTTGCCTTAATACTTCTAACAGTTTAACTTTTAGTATTTCTCCTACTCTCAGAAGAAGCATCCAACTTAAGAGTGGCGTTAGCCCCGGACTTCCTAGGCGTGAAAGTCTTACTAACACCCTTCGGACACTTCCTTTCTCTTTAAGTTGTTGTTTTATTCACCTTTCATCATATGATAGGCGTTCTCCTGGATCCCTCTCTTATCAGTCTAATGCATAGTAAACTCCTTTACTAACAGTTTGCAAACAAACATTGCTTTGGATATCTCATATCTTTTAGCCTTTGTCTGTCTCTGAAAATGATTTTCAGATTCCATGAATATCACATAACTATCCAAACTTTCGAAGTTCGGGTCTCATGGAAGTAAACATATTGCACTTTGACTGAAAAGGAATTCTAGCTTTTGGATCGAAAGACGAGAGTCACATGATCCATAGCATTAGCGGGAGAATACCGAAAGTATGCGATAGGACAAAATCCTTCTCGGCACTCTAGAGGACAATCCTCACATTACGTTACCAACCGTAAAGTTTTAACCAGATATTTAACAGCTATTCAATTTTAATAGGGAAGGTGGAAACGCGAGCCATTATTCTACAACTATTATGCAAACCACACTTAGATAGTGTTCAAAATTAATTGCACTGAGAATTAAACAAGTTAATTCTATAGTGCGCTCCCACTCAAATCAATATCTCTCATAATTGATTTTGAGTGATACAAGATCCAGACTTCAATTCATCGCCATAGAATCATCATCTCATGACGGGAATTTTAATCGGTAGGCCAACTTGCCGATCACATCTCTATGTGACTCTTGTTCATCTTTCGATGCGTGTGTTCCGAGCTCAGGACGATCCTGCCATGAACGTCAAGACAACCAAGTGATCTTGCTGCGAGGTCTGACCTCACCCGCCTCACACATCCCTAATCGTTCGTACCCATGCATCCATGGCGCACCCCGAAAAGTTAGGTGCCGTGACAGTGCTACACTTGGGAGAACACTAACTACTTGATATTTTTGTGAGAGATCACCCTAATAAAAAGCGACTACCGCGGAATCAAGAAGGGTGCATCATAAGGGATAAACATCTCAGGCAATTCATAATAGCATGATATGGTATAGCCCTTTCTGACGGAGAAGTCTTTCATTTCTTCGTCTTCGGCATTCGCGTCGGTGTTCACCTTTGCGAAGATTGCCACCACCTTGTCGATGCACCAGATAATATTACTATCTCTATAGCTAATAAAATAAGTGCATTACATAAGGTTGACACGCAGGTCATTAAAGTGCAATCATATGGCTCCAGCCATCATGCCGAATCATGACACGCAGATCATGTTAATCAATTTACATCATATAGTCATCTCATACATAATCAAATTATTATGAACACTGCTATACCACATCATATGCACTTGCAAACCATCCTGCAAAACCAAGTTAGACGCCTCTAATCGGTTCATGCAAAATTTTATTTTACGTGGCTTCTAAGGTTTCGAAACAAACCGAAGCTACCAACGTCCATCATCAAGCATGATAATCCAAGTCGCTAGATTAACATTGCGGGGTGTATGAAACACGAGATAATAAAATCTCGAGCCCCATACTGAACTTCGTCATACGCGTGACCCCCGTGCAGATCATATCTGCATTGCCCTTTCGTCTGCGAAACATCCATCTTTCTCAACTATGGTGGAACCCAAAGAACTATTAGCACTTCGTTGATCTGTCAATCAGCATACTCAGGAGCAGCATGAAAGGATCGCGGATTGCCAGAACTTTGTGAGATTCCACCATGCCGTTAAGATCAGGACTACGCAAATTCCAGGGAAGCAACAAGAACATCGGGTAACAGATTTCATCTGCTACCCGCACAAATAATTTTCAGTAATAGATCTCATCTACTACCTAATTATATTGTGCAACACCCATACATCTCTATGTATTCTAGATCGCAACCTGCATCTACGCATAGCACGGCTCTTGATGCCACTGTAGGGTAACGCAGCAGAAAACAAAAAATTTCCGACCTACGTACCAGCCCAGGATCACTATGGAGACTGCATACAAGGTTTGATCTTTTTCGTTACCGACTCGTAGCGCAGCGGAAATAGAGTCGATGACGATCGGCGGTGCAGATCCCCGCAGCTAGGATTTTACAACCTCCCAACCGCGAGGATGTACTCCCTCGTCAGCTCACCGGACGGATCTTCGGGCAGCCCTTCGGGAGGCCTCAGGACAGTCCCTCGGATAGTCCCACCGGACGGATCCTCGGACAGCCCTTCGGGAGGCCTCTGGACAGTCCCTCGGATAGTCCCACCGGACGGATCCTCGGACAGCCCTCCGGGAGGCCTCTGGACAGTCCTTCGGATAGTCCCACCGGACGGATCCTCGGACAGCCCTCCGGGAGGCCTCACTGACAGCCCTTCGGGCGGGTCACTCGTACAGCCCTTCCGGAGGACCCTCGAAACACTGACGGTAACTCGGACAGCCCTTCGGGAGGCACTCTTGAACTAAGACCGAAACTACGATCTCTCTACAGAGTTGCACACATATGGTGTCATCTATCCGGCAGGGCTTCGCCGTCCAGAACTAGTTCCCACCGGAACCCAGACAGCCTTTCGGCTCTACGAAACTATTTCGCTGGGAGGGAGAGAGAAGCCAGAAATGTCATGGCACTTGTATGTGATAAGGAGTGAGTGTGGAGGCAGCCCCTCCACCTCTATTTATAGGAAATACAAGGGGTAGGGTTTCTTAGCCCCCAAGCCTTCTAGAAACCTTTTGGGAAAATATCCCAAAAGGTGACTTTTCCATAAATATCTCAAAAAGCACTTTCACTATTCACGACAACATTTTTCAGCGTCCGGTCGAACTGAAAATATTTATGTGGGCTTAGAACATTTCCAGTACCCACTAAACTAATTTTCAATGCAATCCGGAACAATTCCGGATTAGTGATTTTCATTTGCGAAAAGCATCCGAACCGATTCCGGCAGCTCCGGAACATTTCCGGTTTTCATCCCGGAAAATTCCAGAAAGTTTCCAGAACGATTTTGGCACCCTCCAAGAATTATCAGGCATGTGCCGAAACCATTTTGACTTTATGGTGTACTCCGAAACAACTTTTCGGTTTAGTGATTTTCATCTGTGAAAAGCAATTAAAGCGGTTCCGGCAGTCCGGAACATTTCCGGTTTTTGTCTCTGAAAAATCTCAGAAGTTACCGGAACAATTCTGGTACCTTCCAATAATTTCCAGGCATGTGCCGAAACCAATTTGACTTTATGGTACACTCCGAAACAACTTTTCGGTTTTACCGAAACTCTTCCGGTGTTCTCTCTCTCCGGAACTCTTCCGTTGTCTCCGAAACTTTTTCGGTGAATTTCTCTCAGACTCCCTGTCTAGTATTCAGCAGATAGATGACCCTTAAGCGTGTGACCCTATAGGTTCGGTGAAGTATAGACATGACCCGGAACCCCTTCCGATCAATGATCAACATCGGAGCCGTGGACACCCATATTGACCCCTATACCCACACGAATGAATATTCGAGTGAACCTCCAGTTGCCGTGTGCTATTCCTGTTGCTTCGCGATATGTTACAAATACCCGAGGTGAGACATGTTGGCATCCCCGTGGATCAACAACTTGTCCACTATGCCAGTTACCTCGTTACCGGTATTGTTCTGTTTTCTCGTTCCCGTGTTCCGGCATCCCCGTGATCAAATCACAAAGTGTCTGGCCAGACGATGATGGATACCGTAACACCGAGAGGGCCTAGAGATATCTCTCCATCGTCGGAGGAGCAAATCCCAATCTTGAGCTATCAAGTTACTTGACATACTTTTCCATGAACCCGTAAGCCACCGTAATAGCCACCCATTTACGGATGACGTTTAACAAACCCCAAAGTTCATGAAGCAAGCATGAAGAAACTCGATACTCTCATGGTCTAAGGAATTATGCAAACGTTAACCATCTCTGTGTTATAAACCATTAACTTATGACGAATGAATCTCATAGCATAACATCAATTCGGGTCGATTCAACACAAATGTTCTTCTAACATTGTGCCCTCAAAATTGCCGGCATAGCCATGCCCATGATCAGGAAAACAGGATCATCATGCAATACTTGAGCCAGTCTTAGAGGCCAGACTAGGAATACATTTTACCGTTTATTATTCCACACGTGCATATGAGTCTTCCTCCGAGCCTCGTGGTTATTGCAGACTCAAGAACCATAGCAGTTATAGCATGGAACATAAACCTAATTATGAATAGGGAGATAATCAATAACATTTATTATTGCCTCTAGGGCATATCTCCTACAGACTCCCACTTGCACTAGAGTCAATAATCTAGTCAATGCTAATGCACTTTACACCTATGGCATACTGGTGTAAAAAATGCTTCGCTTGTGGTATAGCCTGATGTCCAACGGATCTGACAACTTCAGCTCCGTGTGTAACTTTGCATATCCCCGCGTTTTCACGCTTTCGCAAAATTCATATTTTGTGTGGACTTGGCTTTGTATATATGTGAATCACAGGTCAAACCTTGATTCCTCAGACTGAGCTATGGAGCAACTATCTGCAATAGTGTCCCATTGACCAAAGCCATCTTGGAACCATACTAAGTTCATGAATGAACTATATGATTCAACATCTTCTTTGTCGCTTCTAAAGCATCAACATACTTAGCCTATGTTATAGAATTCGCCACAGTATCTTGTTTGGAACAATTTCCAACTACCGTGCCACCATATTATGTATTACACAAAACCCTTAACTTAAATCGAAAATCGCATGGAGCATTGATGAAGACTGTATCGATGTAATTACTTACAACGAGCACTTCATAATCTCTGCTTGCGAGAAAACATGTCATCACTACTACTCTAGTACTTTAATGACATCTTTCACTGTTGTCCTATGATCAGTACTTTGATCACTATGGTATCCATACTCGCAACAACTTTGGAGTATCGGACATATCTGGTTGTTTTACATACCATGGAATACATGATTAATCCAAACACAAGAGTGTGTGGAATCTCCATCATGTATTTCACTCATCAATGTTTTGGGACACTGAGTCTTGCAAAAACTCTTTCCATATGACTTCGGCAAGAATTACTCCTTGGCGTTTTAAATGCTAAAAGGTTTTAGCATCTTGTCAATATGTATTCATTGCTTAGCCCTATTAGGTAAATCTATCTCCATAGATCATCATGCCTAATATTGAGGCTATTTAGCCCAAGCACTTCATCAAAAAACTATTTCAAATGAAGTCCTTAATTCATGTCAAGAAATTTATTTCCAATTAACAATGTGTCAAGTACACAAGGTTTTTAGAAATATTATCATGCTCCCACTTACTTTCTTGAATCACAAGCATCTTCGATATCCATTTGATGAAGTCAAAACCCCTTTGACCATTCCATCAAAAACGAAGATTCCAACTCCACTTTGCTCTCTTCTGTCCATCGCTGGAACTCTGAAGTTTGCATACTTACTAGCATCCTCTGGATCGACAAATTACTTTGGACTGT
Source organism: Elymus sibiricus (assembly GCA_039707655.1). Classification (NCBI taxonomy): domain Eukaryota; kingdom Viridiplantae; phylum Streptophyta; class Magnoliopsida; order Poales; family Poaceae; genus Elymus; species Elymus sibiricus. The sequence goes on from CM077676.1 coordinate 17,028,593, forward strand.
ATCACATACAAGTCCTAGGTTTCATTTCCATCAGATGGAAATCCTTTTGTCATCCATGTTTCATATCTCATGATTGAAATATGTATTAATTGCTAGTTTAACCCGAACCGACTTCAAGCATCGCTATGGTGAGACAATCTCATCGTAGTCAACTCCTTGAACTTGTTATTGCAACAAGTCGACCTTTATGGATAAAACATTTTATCCGTATCAGTTTTTAGTTTCATAAATATTCGTTAGACTCTAAGCCTTCCGAAAGGTGTATCAAGATTTTAATCTTGAAACATTTATATGAAAACTATCTCGGATTGTATTGGCATTTAGCCAATTCCGGAGTCAGGGCCCATCACCGCTTCCTTGTGTATCGTAGGTATACTATTGTCCAACAACAATATCTCGTTTGCGCACCTGAGAGGTTTGCACGAGCCTTGCCTACGGGGTTCAGCTGCAAGTTCGACTGAAGTCCATACATTTTATTGTAGAGACTTCCGTATCAGTCGCAGTAGGAAACTCCGGAATCACTTCCAAGGTTCCTTTCCTTTGATCTGATGACGAAGATACTGGTTATCTCGTCGAGTTGCACTGTCCTCCCACTCACCTTTTGTAAGAACTATTCTCTTTAAAAGCATACCGTTTTGTGGCAAAATCCTTTGCCTCGGTATAGTGGTGGGGGAATACCCAATGACTTGGGATAACCTACAAAGTAGCACTTGTCTGATTTGGAATAGGTTTGTAACCTTTTACATAAGCCCCATATTCCAAATGTTAAGAAAAATATATAACATGGTTGGGCTTACCATACCATGGCGTCATTTCAACAGACCCGATGGAGCTCTTTTCAGTGTAAAAGCCGCAGTCTCTAAAGCATCACTTTAAAAGGGATAATGGCAAATTTATTTATGTCATCTTTGATCTTACCATGTCATGAATGGTTCGATTACATCTACACGGACTCTCCACTTGCAGTGGTGCTCCGGGAGGTGCAAGTTATGAAACCCCTTTCACAACTCATCAGACATTCGCTAAACTTGTAACTCAAATATTGCTTTCTACAATCGAATTGTAGAAACATAATTTTCTTGTTACAACAACTTCTACTTCATTTTTGAAAACCTTATGAATGAATTCAAAAGATCCAGACTTACGTCTCAACAAGTAAATATCCACATATCTACTTGAGTCATTTCTGAAGATAGATAAATCCACCACTTGCAACAACATTTATTGGACTACACACATCATAATGTATGATCACCAATATGTTCTTTGCTCGTTCCTTATGGCATGTGAACGGTATTTCAGTCACTTCACTTTTCAGAGGAAAGTTGCAAGTGTCAGATGATTCAAAATCAAACGACTTCAAAATCCATCATAATGGAATTTTCCATGCGAGTTTCTCCAATGTGACCAAATGCAGTGCCACACTTGTGTGGTATTCTTTTAGTCTTGCGACATTTAGCGTCAGTGTTATGGATGTATCATATTTCCATCAATATTCGTAACATACATCCCATCTAGGATGGAAGCATGGCCCTTCATGTTATTCATAATACTGAACAACAATTGTTGTTTTATGAACAACTCTTTTGCAACAAACATTGTGCAATGGGCTAGAGTGTATGAAACTCTAAAATGAATTATGAAAGTAAACCCAGAGGTAATGTATTATTATCAATATTCATAACATACGTCTCATTCATAATGAAAGTATGGCCCTTATGTTATTCATAACACCGAACATCAAAAGTTCTCTTATGAACAACCTTCTTGCAAGATACCTTATGCAAAGGGCTAGAGTGTGAAACTCTAAAATGAATTATGAAAGTAAATACATAGGGAATACACCTATGGAAGGCATAGTAACATTTACTATGTTCCCTGCGTGTATCTAAACCTCATTCCTGGCTAGTCTTTCAGGCCATAGTAGTTCTTACATCGAGTTGCAACAGAATGCAATCGAGCGGGTATCTTTGTGATTAACTCACAATACCCAAGAATTAGTGATTAACATGTTTAACCATAATTCCCAAGAACTATATCTTTAACCAGCCTTCTATACATCAAAAACCTGTATGACATTCATACATGAGCTGGATATTCCAGTCTTCTATCCTTTTGCCTTAATACTTCTAACAGTTTAACTTTTAGTATTTCTCCTACTCTCAGAAGAAGCATCCAACTTAAGAGTGGCGTTAGCCCCGGACTTCCTAGGCGTGAAAGTCTTACTAACACCCTTCGGACACTTCCTTTCTCTTTAAGTTGTTGTTTTATTCACCTTTCATCATATGATAGGCGTTCTCCTGGATCCCTCTCTTATCAGTCTAATGCATAGTAAACTCCTTTACTAACAGTTTGCAAACAAACATTGCTTTGGATATCTCATATCTTTTAGCCTTTGTCTGTCTCTGAAAATGATTTTCAGATTCCATGAATATCACATAACTATCCAAACTTTCGAAGTTCGGGTCTCATGGAAGTAAACATATTGCACTTTGACTGAAAAGGAATTCTAGCTTTTGGATCGAAGGACGAGAGTCACATGATCCATAGCATTAGCGGGAGAATACCGAAAGTATGCGATAGGACAAAATCCTTCTCGGCACTCTAGAGGACAATCCTCACATTACGTTACCAACCGTAAAGTTTTAACCAGATATTTAACAGCTATTCAATTTTAATAGGGAAGGTGGAAACGCGAGCCATTATTCTACAACTATTATGCAAACCACACTTAGATAGTGTTCAAAATTAATTGCACTGAGAATTAAACAAGTTAATTCTATAGTGCGCTCCCACTCAAATCAATATCTCTCATAATTGATTTTGAGTGATACAAGATCCAGACTTTAATTCATCGCCATAGAATCATCATCTCATGACGGGAATTTTAATCGGTAGGCCAACTTGCCGATCACATCTCTATGTGACTCTTGTTCATCTTTCGATGCGTGTGTTCCGAGCTCAGGACGATCCTGCCATGAACGTCAAGACAACCAAGTGATCTTGCTGCGAGGTCTGACCTCACCCGCCTCACACATCCCTAATCGTTCGTACCCATGCATCCATGGCGCACCCCGAAAAGTTAGGTGCCGTGACAGTGCTACACTTGGGAGAACACTAACTACTTGATATTTTTGTGAGAGATCACCCTAATAAAAAGCGACTACCGCGGAATCAAGAAGGGTGCATCATAAGGGATAAACATCTCAGGCAATTCATAATAGCATGATATGGTATAGCCCTTTCTGACGGAGAAGTCTTTCATTTCTTCGTCTTCGGCATTCGCGTCGGTGTTCACCTTTGCGAAGATTGCCACCACCTTGTCGATGCACCAGATAATATTACTATCTCTATAGCTAATAAAATAAGTGCATTACATAAGGTTGACACGCAGGTCATTAAAGTGCAATCATATGGCTCCAGCCATCATGCCGAATCATGACACGCAGATCATGTTAATCAATTTACATCATATAGTCATCTCATACATAATCAAATTATTATGAACACTGCTATACCACATCATATGCACTTGCAAACCATCCTGCAAAACCAAGTTAGACGCCTCTAATCGGTTCATGCAAAATTTTATTTTACGTGGCTTCTAAGGTTTCGAAACAAACCGAAGCTACCAACGTCCATCATCAAGCATGATAATCCAAGTCGCTAGATTAACATTGCGGGGTGTATGAAACACGAGATAATAAAATCTCGAGCCCCATACTGAACTTCGTCATACGCGTGACCCCCGTGCAGATCATATCTGCATTGCCCTTTCGTCTGCGAAACATCCATCTTTCTCAACTATGGTGGAACCCAAAGAACTGTTAGCACTTCGTTGATCTGTCAATCAGCATACTCAGGAGCAGCATGAAAGGATCGCGGATTGCCAGAACTTTGTGAGATTCCACCATGCCGTCAAGATCAGGACTACGCAAATTCCAGGGAAGCAACAAGAACATCGGGTAACAGATTTCATCTGCTACCCGCACAAATAATTTTCAGTAATAGATCTCATCTACTACCTAATTATATTGTGCAACACCCATACATCTCTATGTATTCTAGATCGCAACCTGCATCTACGCATAGCACGGCTCTTGATGCCACTGTAGGGTAACGCAGCAGAAAACAAAAAATTTCCGACCTACGTACCAGCCCAGGATCACTATGGAGACTGCATACAAGGTTTGATCTTTTTCGTTACCGACTCGTAGCGCAGCGGAAATAGAGTCGATGACGATCGGCGGTGCAGATCCCCGCAGCTAGGATTTTACAACCTCCCAACCGCGAGGATGTACTCCCTCGTCAGCTCACCGGACGGATCTTCGGGCAGCCCTTCGGGAGGCCTCAGGACAGTCCCTCGGATAGTCCCACCGGACGGATCCTCGGACAGCCCTTCGGGAGGCCTCTGGACAGTCCCTCGGATAGTCCCACCGGACGGATCCTCGGACAGCCCTCCGGGAGGCCTCTGGACAGTCCTTCGGATAGTCCCACCGGACGGATCCTCGGACAGCCCTCCGGGAGGCCTCTAGACAGTCCTTCGGATAGTCCCACCGGACGGATCCTCGGACAGCCCTCCGGGAGGCCTCACTGACAGCCCTTCGGGCGGGTCACTCGGACAGCCCTTCGGGAGGACCCCCGAAACACGGACAGTAACTCGGACAGCCCTTCGGGAGGCACTCTTGAACTAAGACCGAAACTACGATCTCTCTACAGAGTTGCACACATACGGTGTCATCTATCCGGCAGGGCTTCGCCGTCCAGAACTAGTTCCCACCGGAACCCAGACAGCCTTTCGGCTCTACGAAACTTTTTCGCTGGGAGGGAGAGAGAAGCCAGAAATGTCATGGCACTTGTATGTGAGAAGGAGTGAGTGTGGAGGCAGCCCCTCCACCTCTATTTATAGGAAATCCAAGGGGTAGGGTTTTTAGCCCCCAAGCCTTCTAGAAACCTTTTGGGAAAATATCCCAAAAGGTAACTTTTCCATAAATATCCCAAAAAGCACTTTCACTATTCACGACGACATTTTTCAGCGTCCGATCGAACTGAAAATATTTATGTGGGCTTAGAACATTTCCAGTACCCACTAAACTAATTTTCAATGCGATCCGGAACAATTCCGGATTAGTGATTTTCATCTGCGAAAAGCATCCGAACCGATTCCGGCAGCTCCGGAACATTTCCGGTTTTCATCCCGGAAAATTCCAGAAAGTTTCCAGAACGATTCTGGCACCCTCCAAGAATTATCAGGCATGTGCCGAAACCATTTTGACTTTATGGTGTACTCCGAAACAACTTTTCGGTTTAGTGATTTTCATCTGTGAAAAGCAATTAAAGCGGTTCCGGCAGTCCGGAACATTTCCGGTTTTTGTCTCTGAAAAATCTCAGAAGTTAGCGGAACAATTCTGGTACCTTCCAATAATTTCCAGGCATGTGCCGAAACCAATTTGACTTTATGGTACACTCCGAAACAACTTTTCGGTTTTACCGAAACTCTTTCGGTGTTCTCTCTCTCCGGAACTCTTCCGTTGTCTCCGAAACTTTTTCGGTGAATTTCTCTCAGACTCCCTGTCTAGTATTCAGCAGATAGATGACCCTTAAGCGTGTGACCCTATAGGTTCGGTGAAGTATAGACATGACCCGGAACCCCTTCCGATCAATGATCATCATCGGAGCCGTGGACACCCATATTGACCCCTATACCCACACGAATGAATATTCGAGTGAACCTCCAGTTGCCGTGTGTTATTCCTGTTGCTTCGCGATATGTTACAAATACCCGAGGTGAGACATGTTGGCATCCCCGTGGATCAACAACTTGTCCACTATGCCAGTTACCTCGTTACCGATATTGTTCTCTTTTCTCGTTCCCGTGTTCCGGCATCCCCGTGATCAAATCACAAAGTGTCTGGCCAGACGATGATGGATACCGTAACACCGAGAGGGCCCAGAGATATATCTCCATCGTCGGAGGAGCAAATCCCAATCTTGAGCTATCAAGTTACTTGACATACTTTTCCATGAACCCGTAAGCCGCCGTAATAGCTACCCATTTACGGATGACGTTTAACAAACCCCAAAGTTCATGAAGCAAGCATGAAGAAACTCGATACTCTCATGGTCTAAGGAATTATGCAAACGTTAACCATCTCTGTGTTATAAACCATTAACTTATGACGAATGAATCTCATAGCATAACATCAATTCGGGTCGATTCAACACAAATGTTCTTCTAACATTGTGCCCTCAAAATTGCCGGCATAGCCATGCCCATGATCAAGAAAACAGGATCATCATGCAATACTTGAGCCAGTCTTAGAGGCCAGACTAGGAATACATTTTACCGTTTATTATTCCACACGTGCATATGAGTCTTCCTCCGAGCCTCGTGGTTATTGTAGACTCGAGAACCATAGCAGTTATAGCATGGAACATAAACCTAATTATGAACAGGGAGATAATCAATAACATTTATTATTGTCTCTAGGGCATATCTCCTACACAGAGCGCATTTGTTCCAGGACGGTTGATCACGGATAATGTCTTGGTAGCATACGAGTGTGTGCATGCAATACGAACCAGGAAGAGAAAGAAGAAGAGCTTATGCGCGGTCAAGTTGGATATGATGAAGGCATATGACAGGGTGGAGTGGATTTTCCTGGAACACATGATGGCTCAGTTTGGTTTTGCCCCCCAGTGTGTCTCCATGATCATGCGATGTGTTACGTCGGCGAGATTCTCTGTTAAGCTTAATGGGGGTTGCTCGAGGTGCTTCTCACCTTCGCACGGTCTCAGACAGAGCGATCCCTTGTCACCATACCTTTTTTTATTTTGTGTGGAGGGCTTTTTGGCACTGTTAAAGAAAGCACAACAAGATAAGCAAATAAAAGGTGTCAAGTTTGGGAGCACTGGCCCCCATCTTACTCATCTTTTGTTTGCAGATGATAGCATTGTTTTCCTCGAGGGTTCAAGGGGAAACATGGAGACTCTAAAGCAGATCCTTGTCAAATATGAGAAAGCTTCAGGACAAAAAGTAAACTTGCAGAAGTCTTCTATATTTTTTGGGAACGGGAGCCAAAGCGATATGAAGGAGCAAGTGAAGCAGGTGGTTGGTATTCAGTCTGAAGCTCTTAGTGAGCGTTATTTGGGACTTCCAACACTGGTTGGGAGGTCCAAAGATGGCACTTTCAAGCATGTTACTGAATGTTCCAAAGGAAAAGTAAGCGGATGGATGGGACAAGGGTTGTCTAAAGCGGCCAGAGAAGTTCTAATCAAATCTGTCTTCCAGGCGACACCGACCTACACCATGAGTTGTTTTCACCTCTCTAAGAAGATGTGCCGGAACCTGACTTCGATCTCTTCGAAATTCTGGTGGGGTGCGATGAATGGTGAAAGGAAGGTTCATTGGATCGCGTGGAAGAAGATGTGCGCTAGCAAGCGTGATGGTGGAATGGGGTTCCGGGGCCCGGAAGCGTTCAACCAAGCCCTATTGGCCAAGCAAGCATGGCGCATTTTGCAAGTCCCTACTTCTCTATGTGCGAGAGTGCTAAAATCACAGTACTTCAAGGATGATACAATCCTGTCTGCTTCTTGTCCATTGTCGGGGTCATATACTTTTCGAAGCATACTGCATGGACGTGATTTACTCAGAGAAGGACTAATCTGGAGGATCGGGAATGTAGCGCACATCAATATTCACCATGATCCCTGGATACCTCGCAGTGGAAGCTCACAACCTTTGGGTCAGATATACATACAGGGAATTACTAAGGTCGCTGACCTTCTGAGTGATGATGGAACAAGATGGAATGAGGAAAAAGTGGAGGCCATGTTCACCCCGACTGATGCTGTAGATATCAGGCAGATCGCAATCGGGGGTCTGGGAGCTGAGGATTTTTTAGCTTGGAACTTTACGAAGAATGGCATCTTCACTGTAAAATCAGCCTATCATTTGAGGATGCCTCTAAACAAAGCTAGCACCGGACAGCCGGAGGCATCTAGCTCGGTATCCAAACATAAAGGGTACATGGCGTTGTGGGAAACTAGTGCACCAGCTAAGGTCAAAATTCATATGTGGCGAATGATACGAAACGGTCTAGCCGTGGGAGCGGAGCTTCATCGTCGACGGATAAAGCCGGTCGTTTTTTGTGTTGCATGTGGCAGAGAGGAAACCATGGTTCACCGCTTCTGGGCATGCCAACATTCAGTCCTATTCTGGCAGTTGCTACGCGAAGAGTTGGGAGTAATGGTGGCGATCCCACCATGTCACTTGAACTCTCAGGGCGCTCTTACCACCTGGCTGCTGGAATGGTTCGCCGGGGCCTCCGAGGACGAGAAGGAGATCATGCTACAGGCGGCATATGGACTCTGGCTCGCTAGAAATGATGCAAGGGAAGGAAGGAAGATAGTGCAGCCACATGAAATATTAGCTACAGTGAAGGTGCAGTTGACAGATTGGAAGCTTGCGCATGAGACGAGGGCGCCACAATCGGAGCCGAAAACCATCCAAAAATGGGAGCCTCCTGAAGATGGATGGGTGAAGATCAACTCCGACGGCGCAGTTTTGAAGCATGGAGATAATAGTGGCGGGGGTGCGGTGTTTAGGGATCAAAATGCAGCTTTCTTGGCCGGAGTATGTCATTTCTTTCCAAGTATTGCTAATCCTGAGTATGCGGAAGTTTTGGCATGCAGAAGGGCACTCCAGGTGGCGGTCGATCTTCAGTTTCAGCGAGCACATCTAGAGCTGGACAGCAAGGCACTGGTGCAGATGATTAATCAACCTGGGAGGAACTTGTCCGCTGTTGGGCCATGGGTGCAGGACATCAGGGAGATGCTCAATTCGCTGGTGGAGTTTAAGGTGACTTGGATCCGTCGGACTGGGAATGCAGCCGCGCATAAACTTGCTAGGGTAGGAATAGGAGAGAATCGTAGCGAGATTTGGGTGGGCACACCACCAGACTTTATTCTTGATGTAATTTCAGACGAGATCCTGATCTTTGGTTGAATAAAGCGGCATGATTTCCCCTAAAAAAGCTATATATGCTTTGTTTATAGACACCAATACAGTGTGACCGTCGCGCAATTGCGAACCAACCTGTAGTTGGATGGTTAGGTGAACAGTGGTATGCCCAGCCCACCAGGGTTCAAGTCCTGATGTTTGCATTTATTTCTCAATTTATTTCAGGATTTCCGGCATGTGCGTTCAGTGGGAGAAGTAGTTCCCGTCGACTACGAGGCGCCTTTGATGAGTTCATCAAACTCAAAATGATATGCCGGCTCAGTCTCTCGAATGTGCTCGTAGGGGTAGGATACTAGGATGTCCATGTGTGTGTCCATGATGAGTGTATGCGCGTATATATAAGATGCGACGCGCCCAGCAAAAACACAGCGGATCACGAGGCCCACCTTGGCAAATCACATTGCAACATATCTGTTGATCATGTGGTGCAGAGGCCGTCGCGCCAGGGAGATATCGACCAAACGTACTGTACGCTCAGCTCGTACTTGTGGTCGCCTTGAATTATTTCAGCTAGTTACGGTACTAGTACACAGCTAGGATTTGAAAGCAAGGTGGTCCTTGGTAAAAGGAAAATTAAACAAACATGATATGTGAACGTTCTAACTTTTTTTTTTTTAAAAGGAGGATGACCACCGGCCTTTTTTTTGAAAAGGAGGATGACCCCCGGCCCTGCCGCGCCACGCCGCCGAGACTCCACGACGTCGATGCGTCACATGTAACGCCACTCCACTGCAGATGCCCTCCACTGGTCCCTCGAGTCTATGCATACCTCCAAGAATGACGCCCCCAAGAGGGATACGACACAAGAGCGCCGCCGTCATCCGATCAACCGATCTAGGGTTTCCCTCGGAGGTGGCGGATAGGGGTCTAGAGCTTCTCCACGATGATGCCTTTAAGAAGGGGACGACGCAAAAAACGCCGCCATCGCCGGCCTTGGCAAGAAGCCAAGAGCAGGGTTTTCACCCAGATCCGTTCGAGGAACCTCCATCCAGCCTCGTGTGCACGGGACCGCCACCGATCACCGGCGCCGCGCATGGAGCAGGCCGCACCGGCCAGATCTGATCTGACCGGAAGCCAGACCACACGTACAGCCGATCCATCCACCAGGCCCTCCATGACGCCACCGCTGATCCGAGATCCGACCGGCCGCAGAGCCGCCCGCCGCCGCCACGCCGCAGGACCCGTTCTAACTAATTTTCTTTTTTGCGGCTGTTCTAACCAATTACGAATACCACATAAAAATAGATCAAATCTTACAAACATACTTTTTATCAGTTCATCTACGTATGTACTGCATCTAGTCAAATTCATTCTTCAATACCATGTCTCTTAAAAAGAGAAGTAATGTTTCTGATCACTAGTGCAATTAAGTCCGTCGCACACGGTTAAAACCCTCTTTCGCAAACAAAGATCAGAATCGTTGATCGTCTCCCATGCCCAACTCTTCCTCATCGGAGTCTGCCGCCTGCACGTCGCCGGTCGATGTGAGGTCAACGATGAATCCATCGTGGTCGGAGGGCGGCAGGTTCACCACAACGCGGTTGTGGTACCCGGGGTTGCCAGCCATCCGTATCGACGCAGGATAGTGTGACTCTGCCTGGCCGACGTCTGCCGCGAGGGCTGTCGCGGCCTCCCGCGCCCTCTGCCTCGCACGCGGTCATGCCACGCCATAGCCTCATGGAACGGGCCACAGAAGGACTCTGAGTCGGCGCGCCAACGAAGGGGTTGCGCCTCCGCCACGGTGTTCGGATGCCAGACGGAGTGCACCGCCTCCGGCGAGGCAGCGGCGACACGCCTCGCGCCAGATCCAAGCGCCATTTGGGCGGACACTATGGATTCCCGCTGGATCGAGTCCGACCGCTGTCGGGCATTCCCCTCGCGGACGCGGCGGAGCACAATGCGGAGGGCCATCTCCTCCTCGGGCCCGACCGGGATGAGGTCCTAGTCTGCAGATCGGGTGACGAAGGACTCGGATCCGCTACCCACCATGCCGGAGAAGACCGAAGATCGCCGGAACGGAGCTTGGTGGCGGAGTGGAGTGGCTAGGGTTTGGTCCGGTGAGGGATGTGGACGAATATATGTGGGGTCGGGTGGGCCAGCGTGGGCCGGATCCGACGTGACGGACGCGCCTGGGTGCTCCGGGGCCTCCCCATATCCGCTCCAGTTTGGGATTGCATATGAGGGGTGTTGGTCAGCCCGGGCGTTTGGAGCCGGTATGAGGCATCCGTCTGGTTCGGATTTTCTTGCCCGGTCAGTGACAGCGTCGTCCGCCCAGGCGTAGAGGGAGGGGGGGGGGGGCTAAGATGCCCGGCTGTCGATGCTCAAACTTCTTTTGTCGAGAACAACAAGGAATAAATAAAGACAAAAAAATGATAAATAGTATCAAATCTGCAAACAGCCAAATGTCAATACGAATTGTTGCAGAGATTAGACGTTCTTACGTATGCTTGAATTGCCTCAAACAACAAGGAAATAAAACAAAGGGGAGGTATAATAAATAATATCGATATACAAACAACCAAATAATTAATACATGCATAAAATTTCGTCGTATATACACAACAAGGTACATCCGTTTCTAGACAAATAAATCTACTCAAATGATAAGTAATATGGATCGAAGAGAGATTAGGTGTTCTTGACAACAACTTGATGCTACCAAGGTATCTTTATCTATCGGAAAAGACGGCCCAGGACCGGATAGAAGGGCTCGTGGAACCGCCAGCGGTCGGACTGGAGCAGCTCGTCAATGATGAAAAGACGGCCCAGGAACAACCAAATTTTTTGGTAAGAAACATTGATGTTTTTTCTACACATCAATTTTGTTTTTTTTTCCCACACCTCCACAAATGTAATTTCATCATGAAAATTTGCATGCATGTAGAAAAAACATCAATGTTTCTTACCAAAAAATTTCAGATGTATTTGAATATATTTACTATTTTTTCGAATTTTACTGTTCATCAGGGATCACTCAAGCTCGGGATCACATACTCCATGTCCCACCCTTGACACGCAATTCACCTCAACCAAGTTGCATGTCCAGATCCGAAACTTAACCGATCTAGTTGCATGTCCACCCCCCTTGACCTAAAACTGAACCGACTCAATTGCATGTCCTATCCACTCTGGACACACAACTTGCCCTGACCCAGTTGCATGTTCTCCCTTGACCCGAAACTCAACCGAACATTTTTTTCAAGAACATTTCTTCCCCAAAGAACATTTTTTGAATTTGTGATCATTTTTTTAAAATTCACAAACATTTTTTGAAATTCATGAATATTTTACAAATTCATGAACATCTTTTAAATTCACAATTTTTTTTGAATTCGTGAACATTTTATAAGTTCTCACACAGTTTTCTAGTTCGTAACCATTTTTTATATTGCAGATGTTTTTTCAAATTTGGGACCATTTTTAGAACTCTTGAACATTTTTAAAATTGACAAACATTTTTTAAAATTATTTCACATATGTACCGAGTTTGAGGGAATCCTGTGGATTACGAAACACATGATGTCACCCTTAGGTGTGACATAATTTATGTCACATTTAGATGTGTCTTAGACGAACTCTTCCCTAAAATCCTAATGTTCTTCAAATAGTGTGGTCCTTTAGTTATATGTTTCCCTCTTTAATTACGTGTCGTTGCAAATACATCGCTCCTACAAATAGAATCTGCTTTTTTATCTGTAGAAATAATGTTTTTCTGCTTTTCATGTTGGATGGGCTAGCCATGGGCTTAGCTGTTTTGGAGTAGCCTATTGGTGTCGTCTGTTTTTTCTTTCCTTAATGTAGCTGACACGGCCCCCTCAACATTAGTGCATGAGAGGATTCAGAGAGCAACTTACTAAGGGGTACCCCTTGCGGGAGCCTCTCAAGGGTCACTTTTGGTGGGCTAAGAGCGCGCCATGTGTCGCGTGCTCTCTGCCGTTGCCATGTGTCACGTGTTGGGTGCTCCCTCGGGATTTTGTTTTTATATATTTTTCTGTACGCGTTTTAGGGGTGTAGATGATTTTTTCGTATATTTTTGGCTTTTCGGTTTTCGCCTGGTTTCCTGAGATTATGGAGAAAACAAATCAACTTTTTTTGCGTGAAAAACCATGTTTTTTTCATGAGAGACACATTTTTGCTTCCGCTAGAGGCACAACGGTGCCTCTCGAAAAAAACGTGTTTTAGTTTTTGCTTCCACGAAAGGCACATGTTTGCTTCTTGTGGAAGCAAAGGTTTGCTTCTGCGAGAGGCACAATTGTGCCTCTCGAAGCAAAACATGTTTTCTTTGTTTTCTTGATTTCACGAGAGACACATATTTACTTCTCGTGAAGGCACAGATTTGCTTCCGCGAGACGCACAGTTGTGCCTCCCGGAAAGGGGAAAACGCGTTATTTTTTGCTTCCACGAGAGGCACATGTTTGCTTCTTGTGGAGGCACAAATTTGCTTCCGGAAAAGAAAAAAAGTATTTCCGGCTACGTGTTTTTTTCGTGAGAACAAAGTTTGTCGAAATCTATTAACAGGGGATCTAGTTTTGAAAATCTCGACGCGAGGAATCCAAGAGTGAAAACGGTTCGAGATTTGGACGCACAGTTTAAGAGACAAAACGTTTTGGAAAACGAATCTAGCTAAAAAAAGAAAACTCTCAGGCTGCCACTTGTCAGCCCTTGAGAAGGGGGGAGTGACATTTACAAAAGATACCCCTTAACTAGTGATTTCGGATGATTCGGGTACACGTATCATCATCATGAAACTCAAAGTTCGTCATTACAAATACATTGCCCTACAAGCGCAATTATCTTTTGTCGGTAGAAATTATTTTAATATTTTTTCTCTCTCTTTCCATGTCTGGATGGGCTAGCTATGGGCTTTGTTGTTTTGGAGTAGCCCGTTGATGTTCGTCCTTTTTTTTTCACGTTGCTGACACCAGGTCCCACAGCACGAGTGGACGAGGGAACCCACACGGATGCCTCGGCGATATTTCCCTCGCCAATAATTGAGGGCGAAAGCACTGACTCACGTTTCCACTCGACGGGCCGGAGCACCATTTGTTGGATTTTGGTAGCTGGGCAGGATCTATTTTGCCTTCGATTCTCCTCTGTCGCGGGATCTAATCTACCCTCGTCGGCGATCGGCGTTGGTTTGATCTATCGCCGGCCGCCATGATGGTGACTATAGCTTGACAACTCTTGCTGATCTGACTAGCTAGATACTGCCGATGGATCGGCTGCTTATCTCGTTTTGTTGTGCGAGGATCGCAGAACATCGTGCTGAAGCTGGACATCCTCGACCGCAATCGGCAGCGGAAGGCGCTCAAAGCAATCTCCACTTTCTGTGGTACTAGTACTACTACTCTTCTCTTCTTTCCGGTTTTGCTATTACCTAACCGAGTACCTTTCTCACGCCAATGATCTTCGACGAACCGCAGGTCTCGACGAGATTACTGCAGACTTTCAGGGCCAGAAGATCACGGTTATCGGCACCGTCGATCCCGTCCGCCTCGTGCTCAAGCTGCGAAGCAGCTTCTTTCCAACCGCTCAGGTACTCGCCGTCGGTCCTGCTAAGGAGGAGAAGAAGAAGGACGACCACAAGAAGGCCCAAAGCGTGACTCCGTCGTATGAGTTTACAGTCAGGTTCTTGAACCTTATCCTTATCACAAACAATTTTTCCGAGGAGCGCATCATTGGTCGCGGTCAGCATGGAGTAGTCTACAAGGTAGTACTATGATTTCTCCCGGCAGCACATAATCTCTTGTTTTCCCCAAGGTCTTTCTAAGGGGATGAATTAGAGCAGAGTCTTTCTTTTTGTTATATCGAGGTGTTACAACCGCACCGCACGAATATCCAGGCTCTGTATAGCGTGATGCACACAACCGACATGTCCAAGAGAATGAATTAGAGCAGGGATTGATCTTGAGAATGGTGGATTTCATTTGAAATTCTACCTTTCCTTACATAATCTTGACCACTTAGCAATGTTTTAACAGGGAGTACAGGACAATGGAGCATGCATTGCTGTGAAGAAGCTTCATCTCATGCCGGGGCTTGACAACGAGGAATTCAAAAACGAGTTTAATAATCTTATGAGGGTCCGACATCAAAATACCATACCGTTGGTTGGTTACTGCCATCATACAACACAGGTGCTTGTTGATCACAATGGAAAGCATGTGTCTGCTCGAGTAGAAGAAAGATATTTATGCTCCAAATACTTGGAGGGAGGAAGTGGAAGCCTTGACAAGCATCTCTCTAGTATGATTATGCTCTACTTGCACTATCATTTTTGAATGCACCAAAAAATTAATGATCCCTAAACTTTACATCCTGGTAATACACGTTTTGTTTACTTCTATAGGTGAACCATGTGCGCTTGTTTGGCACGCATGTTACGAAATAATTAAGGGTATCCGCGAGGGTATACATTACCTTCACAAGGGATTCAAAGAGCCTATTTGGCATTTGGAATTAAAACTACAAAAAAATTGCTGGATAAGGACATGATGCCCAAAATTGGAGGTTTTGGTTTCTCTAGACTCTTTGATTCAATAGAAACCTCCAGCACATCAGAAGTTATGGGAACAAGGTACTTTAACACTTAACAGACATAAGAAGTAATCAAATTCTTCTATGATCTTTTTTGTGAAAATAAATTCTTTTTGTACTACGCAGTGTATACATGCCACCAGAATACATCAAGTAAACGGCTAATCACACCGAAGTTTAATGTATTCAGTCTGGGTGTCATAATCTTGCAAATAATGGCAGGAAAGAAGAGCTACACCAAATGTGCAGACATTCCTCCCGAAGAATTTATTGAGCGTGTATGAAAAAAAACTATATTATGAAATTAACAATTTTTACAAATATTAGGTTTTGCAATACATCTAGGCATGCATGCTAAGGAAATGTTTCAATTCTGCAGGTATATGGATTCTAGGTAAATGGGACGCAGGGCACAGTGTCGAAGCATACTTCAAATGAAGTTAAAACATGCATCGAGGCAGCTCTAAAATGCGTGGAGTCCAATCGAGTGAACAGGCCTAGTATAAATGAGATCATACAAAGAATGAATAAGATTGATATTGTTGAGTGCTCATCTGTAGGTGATCTATATAGGATAAGGGAGTTTGCATTCGAGTTCTTGGAACATATTACAAATGTTTTTTCTGAGCAGAACATAGTTGGCCGTGGTGCATGTGGAGTTATTTACAAGGTATGGTATTGATTCATCTTCTGACTTTCATATGAACCCTACTGTTAAATATAAGAATGATGTGCCATAAAACTGAGATTCTCAACAGGGAGTGTTTTACAATGGAGAAGAGATTGCTGTTAAGAAACTTCATCAAACGTTGCCAATTGATGATGAGCTATTTAAGAAAGAGGTTAATAATGTAATGAGGGCCCAACTCACAAAGAGGTAGGGCGGGTGCGTGTGTATTAGCATCTTTTTTTTTTCTTTTTGTGTCTTTTCGTTTCAGTATATGAGACCAGGTGATGTTAATTGAACTGTTGCTACTAGTAGCGCGGGTGCACGCGCTACTAGTAGGGCGCTACAGCTAAACTTTAGCAGTAGCGGGTTTCCTACACGCGCTACTGCTAACTCATATAGCAGTAGTCCTCCGGACAGCGCTACTGATAGATACTAGCAGCGCGCCCAGGACCCGCGCTACTACTACTCGTCTTTATTCCATTTCTCTATTATTTTATAGTGTGCTTATCCACCGTTATACAAGTTTTAATACAGTAGCAATTTAGAGATTGTTATATCATTATGATCATGATGAGTTATTATATCAGTGGGTGAAAGAAATGTTGATTAGATTCAAGTGTATGGATCCAAAGTGACCAAGTTTGGATTAGTAGTACTTTGGATCTACACCATGTTGCCTCTACTTGAATCTAATCCACGTTTCTTTCACCCACTGATATAATAACTCATCATGATCATAATGATATAACAACTCAGCATCATCATCATAATAATAACTCATCATCATTATCATAATAACAAGTCATACTCATCTTCATCATAGTCATCTAACAATTCATCATTCTAGCACATCACTCGTCATTATCATCATAATAACAACTCCTCGTCATCATAGTCATAACCAACACTAGTTAATTGTTCTTAGCACATGATGAGTACTAAATAGGACCTGCTACCCTCTCTAAGGTAAAATAGCATAAAACAGGATAGCCCCTGACTCTCCATTATGGAGAATGGAGATCATCCTGTCTCCAATTCGTGGGCTTCGCACCATGTTGCCTCCAAGTAGCACCCTGCGATCATTCATAACTTTTCTCCATTCTTTGATTGTGAGGCCTTCATCTTTTCGAGAAATCGTGTATGCACAGCGGAGAACCATAAGCAGACCTGGCCGTAAGCTTATAATATCAATGTCACCTTTCATATGCATCATATGAGGCACGCAATCCTTCAGGATTTTCTGTTGAAGAATATAATAATAACGTAGTTTGCAATGTAGTTTAGCTTTAGAAGAATGTATGCAAAAGATGCACTGGTGTCATAATAGTAATTTTTTTTACCATGCCATTTCCATGGATGTTACCGTAGTTCAACACGTGAACTAGTGGCACGTATTGACCATAATGTGGAGGAGTTTCATAATTGTTATTGAAAATCTCAACATCAATAATAAATGAGACAAGATGATTTTTCTCCTCGTAAGTTAGTTCAGAGCCATCAATGTAGTAGGTTTTGTTTATTACCTTCCGTACATTTTTTGAAGAATGAAAATAAGCTGTCAATGGAAATAAGCCGTCAATGATTTTTAAATAAACAATATAAATTACTGAACAAATTTATTTGACAAACTCACAAAGAGGTATAATTGGAAGCGTGTCCACATCCACCCAAATAATTAATACAGGCATAAGAAATAATATCGATATACAAACAACCAAATAATTAATACAGGCATACAATTTTTTCGTATATACACATACATGTACTTCCTCGGATCCATATTACTTGTCTTAAATTTGTCTAGATATGGACATCCAGGATTGAAGGGAGATTAGGTGTTCTTGACAACAACTTGATACTGGCTAAGATATATCTCTATATTTATCAGAAAAGACGGCCCATGAGCCGATAGAAGGGCTCATGGAACAGCCAGCGGTCAGACTTGGATAGTACAAGCTAAGATATATCTCTATATTTATCGGAAAAGACGGCCCAGGAGCCGATAGAAGGGCTCGTGGAACAGCCAGCGGTCAGACTGGAGCAGCCTGCGCCCCTCCGATCCGGGTTGCCGTGGAACCGGCCACTCCGCCACGAGAGCCAACAAGGAGGAGCCAGAGCGAGGGGACGAGGGACAGGAGCGCTAGCAGGCTCGCGGCGATGCTCAGCAGCGCGGCCCACAGCGTGAGGTCACTACTAGACATGATGAAGACATGGCGGTGGAAATCGCCGGTGAGCAGCAGCTCGGAGGAGGCGCGGACGGAGACGTAGTAGAGACCCACCGCGCAGATGAGCATAAGCGCGCTGCGCTTCTCTGCCTTATTCAGCTGGAGGATGTCGTCGGCCGATATGGGTCGAGCTGGAGGATGTCGTCGGCCTCGGCCTCGTCGCCGTTTCATGCGGCTGTCACGTACGTCTCGATCTGTATGTTCTCTGTAGCTAGTTCTTCTCGACGTAATCGATGGCTTGGTACCGTGCGTGTTTGATGACTACCGTGTCCAGTCCAGGTGAGTATATATGTGCTTAATTGGTTCATGGTAGTAGTACGTTGCAGATCGAGTTGGGATCGGTCTCGAGAATAGACAAGGAAACGTATGCGAGATCGTACGTAGGGCCGGGAGAGTCGGGGAGAAGACGATCGTATCCGAGATCGTACGTGCATTGCGTGCATCCATGGCCAACGTCCAGATAGATTCCCGACGGTGGCTGGCTCCCGCCGAGTGGTGCAGGTGAGCGTTCACGTGCCTGGTCTGGTCGGGTTGAACTTTCAGGGCCGAAATCACTATTCTGACCTTGTCAAAAAAGTATAGCATAAAATGAACTCTTCACAAAATTATTTCACAATCTGACTCTTTTAGCAACGCCATAGCCCGTAGCGTTTCTTCCCCACATAGAAACGCCAAGCCAGCTCGCCTTGCTGCCCTGACCCCACTCGCTAACGTGGCAGGCCGGAAACGCCGAGTCATATTGCGTTTCTGAAAACGCCAAGGGCGTTGGCCAACGGCCATGGCGTTGCTAACCCAGAAGAAAAACAGTGTACTGACGCGCGCACAGGTCGCCTCCATGCTGACATTCCGAGCGCCGCACAGTAATGGAAAATGCCATGACCAACTGCAGACAAATCCCTATCCGAAGATGAGACTACAGTACAGTCCGACACCTCATCGATCGATCCAGAAAGAACAGTGAAATGTGAAGAAGAAAGGCAGCAAGCAGCTCACGAGACAGGTCGGTTTGGATCCATGCCCGTACCGGTGTCGCGGTTCATCCATGGGACACACACGGTTAGGACATGGAACAGACTAGACAAACGGGCCCTGGAATTATTACTGCCATGCATGGGACGAGTAGGTCTCGACACTTTGCATCCCTTGATTAGTTTTACTGCTAGTTGGGTCCCAGCAAGCTTAGCTAGGGACATTACACCTGGGCTGGGCGGTAGCACGTACGGCTGCGCAGGTGTCCCGTGCACGCACCGGGCGCGCGACCGTGCATGCATGCATGAATCAATGCGTGCTTGGCCACTGGGTGTGCCGTACGTACGTGGCGGCATGGCAAATTGAAGTAGATGCACGAGGAGCTGTGCTCGATCGGGACCATGCAGCTAGAGCGGCGCATGCATGCATGCACGCGTGCGATGTTCTGCTTTGCTTTGCAGCGCCAGCGGCTCATGGTCGATCGGTCAGATCCATTTTATCTTCAGTTCCGTCACTGTGCGCCCGTCAGTGCACTGCTTTTCTTTTGAGTTAGCAACGCCATGGCGTTGGCGTTTCTACGGAAACGCCATGGCCAGCCTGGCTAGAAACGTCAAAGCCCTTGGCGTTTCCAGAAACGCAATATGGCTCGGCGTTTTCAGCCTGTCACGTCAGCGAGTGGGGCCAGGGCAGCAACGCGAGCTGCCTCGGCGTTTCTATGTGGGAAAGAAACGTCACGGGCTATGGCGTTGCTAAAAGGGTCAGATTGTGAAATAATTTCGTTTTGAGTTCATTTTGTGCTATGATTTTCTGACAAGATCAGAACAGTGATTTTGGCCAACTTTCACACGATCCGTGACGTGTGGCGTTCGCCATGGGGCACCCTCCTCCTCGGCTACTGGTTCTGCTTCGTTT
The DNA here is from genome assembly GCA_039707655.1 of Elymus sibiricus. Classification (NCBI taxonomy): domain Eukaryota; kingdom Viridiplantae; phylum Streptophyta; class Magnoliopsida; order Poales; family Poaceae; genus Elymus; species Elymus sibiricus. The sequence goes on from CM077676.1 coordinate 17,048,928, forward strand.
TTGGGTGCCTCGTGGTCCGGCGCCAATCCGGGGTTCTCTCCTCACGTGCTCCAGTCTAGCCTCCCAACAAAAGCGATCATGTTCTTCTTTACAAAAAAAAAAAAAAAAAGGTTCGTACACGCACTCATCCACACACACAGCTGGATGCAGGAGCCTGCACCGGATTTTTCTCCTAGTAGGGTATGGTGTCGGTAGAATAATTTCATATCCATGTCGGTTGAGTACCAAGGGCGAAGGGCGCAGGTCAACTTCCCACGCCAACATCTGGCGCGCGCATGAGCGGGCGCCTTTGAATATGAGGGCAGCCTCCGGGGCCGAGGAGAAGGAGCACCTGAAGGCCGAGGCGCTTCTCAACGCTCGGCAGGGCACTGATCCTTTGGTGGTGCGTTGGATGAATGAGGATCCACAACTCTACGCCTTGAACGAGTCATTGCTAAATGCCGCTGCCAAGAAGAAGAACGAGGAGCGCCAAGAGGACGAGGAGGACAGTGACGACGACGACTTCTCGGACAAACTCCTCGGCCCTTGCTCGGACGCGGATGAGGCCGGCACCTCCCGCAGGGGGTAGAAGAAGAATTCTGACCCAGATGACTCCGGCTATGACTTTCACTTTGACGAGGTGTTTCTCCCTTCACCGCATAGCTACTTTCATCACTTTGCGGTGAAGATGTTTAAACTATGATCGTAGTACTGTTGAAACTATGGAAGTTGATATGGCGTGCTATATATATGTCGTTTTGTAGATGAGCTACTTAATTAGGTTGTTGCTACTATTAGCTTAATCTTACCTTTGAGTGGATAATCCCTCATTCTTAATCAATCCGATAGTCCTCCCTTTGTCGACACACTGAGATGAGAGATGTTCTGAGAGAGGGATACCATCTAACAGTGAGGAAGTGTCCACCGTATATACAGAAATGCTATCCATTTTTGATTGCTTATAAATGTTGCTTTCTTTATAAATGTGTTTTTCTTCTTCTTAATGTTAGGTATTTTCTATGTGTTAGATGGGGACGCCGAGACGCCTTGTTAGAACTCCTACAACCGTAGAATTGTCGCGACTGTGGCTAGATCCGATGTGGCGGACGCACCCGGGAGCGCCCGGACATCCCCATACCCGCCTCAGTTTTGGGCTGGATATGAGGGGTGCTGATCAGCCCGGGCGTTTGGGGCTGGTATGAGGTGTACGTCTGGTTTCAATTTTCTTGACCGGTCAGTGACAGGGCCATCCGCCGATTGCCGTGGGGGCGGGGTGTACGTGCATGCATCCATGGCCGACGCCGTCGATGATCCTGAGGTGATGGTGGCGGCGGCGGAGCCCGCCGAGTGGTCCAGGAACGTGTTCATCTGCTTCGTGGGTTTCATCTCCTTCGCGCCCATCCTTGTCTCCGTGCTCATGATGGACCTCAGGCATGCTTACCCACCGGCAATGTCGGTCCCTGCCTTCATCGTGGGGCCACAGGCCTTCTTCCTCGGTTGCTGGGTCTGCTTCTTCTTCGCAGCCTTCCAGGACGAGTGGAGCAATGGAAATCCGGAGGTGCAGAGGATGGTAGACAGCTTTCTTCAGTCTGATCGGACTTTCTTCCAGGAATGCCTCCACCAGCTTGGACGCCTTATTGAGACCGGGGAATTGAAACTTGCTGTCTGGTGAACCCTAGTAAAGTATAGTTTCTAATAACAAGTTTTGCTAAATCTCAGTTGACTAAGACTTTGTTATGTCTCAGTTGATACTTATATTCGTGAGATCTTATCCATGCAACATTTTCTTTTCAGTTTTATTTTCTTTTTACATTTTATATCACCCGGCTGAGAGTTGGTTAAGTTTCGGATCACTAGTTTAATTAAGTCCGTCGCACACGGTTAAAGACCTCTTTCGCAAACAAAGACCAGAAACTTTGTTCGTCTCCCATGCCCAACTCTTCCTCATTCGAGTCCGTCGCCGGTCGATGTGAGGTCGACGATGAATCCATCATGGTCGGAGGCTGGCATGTTCACCACGACACGGTTGCAGTGGGTTGCCAGCCATCAGTATCGACGCTGGATAGTGTGACTCCGCCTCGCCAACGTCTGTCGTGAGGGCTAACGCGGCCTCCCACACCCTCTGCCTCGCACGACGGGCATGCCGCACCATAGCCTCAGCGGACGGGCCACGGAAGGCCTCCGAGTCAGCGCGCCAACGATGGGGCTACGCCTCCGCCACGACGTTTGGACGCCAGACGGAGTGCACCGCCTCCAGCGAGGCAGCGGCGGCGCGCCTCGCATTGGATCCAAGCGCCATATGGGCGGACGCTATGGATTCCCGCTGGATCGAGTCTGACCGCTGTCGGGCATTCTCCTCGCGGGCGCGGTGGAGCACAATGCGGACGACCATATCCTCCTCGGGCCCAACCGGGATGAGGTCCCAGTCTGGAGATCGAGTGACTGAGGACTCGGATCAGCTGCCCGCCATGCCGGAGAAGGCCGGAGATCACCGGAACAAAGCTTGTTGGCGGAGTAGAGTGGCTAGGATTTGGTCCGGGGAGCGGATGGGGACGAATATATGTGTGATCGGCTAGGCCAGCGTGGGCCGGATCGGATGTGGCGGATGCGCCCGGGCCTCCCCATATCCGCCTCAGTTTTGGGTTGGATATGAGGGGTGCCGGTCAGCCCGGGCTGGTACGAGGCGTCCACCTGGTTCGGATTTTCTTGACTGATCAGTGATAGGACCGTCCGCCCGGGCGTAGGGGGGGGGGGGGGGGGGGAGTTAAGACACCCGATTGTCGGTGCTCAAACTTCTTTTGTCGACGACGACAAGGAAGAAATAAAGAGAAGAAAGTGATAAATAGTGTCAAATCTGCAAACAGCCAAATGTCAATACAAGTTTAAATTTCCATTGCATACACAAGTTTAAATGTACAAGTTGAATATTCACCCGCAAAAAAAATGTTTCGAAGATTAGGCGTTCTTATGTATGTTTGTTTTGCCGAAAACAACAAGGAAATAAACCAAAGAGAAGGTATAACAAATGATATCGCTATACAAACTACCAAAAAATTAATACAGGCATAAAATTTCGTCGTATATACAGAACATTGTATTCTCTCTGTATCTAGACGAATCTAAGACAACAACAACTTGACAGTACTAAGCTAGTATCGGAAAAGACGCATCAGGACTCGATAGAAGGGCTCGTGGAACAGCCAGCGGTCGGAATGGAGCAGGTCGTCCACCAGCCTGCGCCCACCGGGTTGCCGTGGAACCACTCGGCCAGGAGAGCCACCAGAACAAGGACGAGCCAGAGCGCGGGGACGAGGGACAGAAGCGCTAGCAGGCTCGCGGCGAGGTACACCAGGCTGCCGGCGAGGTCCAGCAGCGCGGCTCGCAGCGTGAGGTCACCAGACATGATGACATGGCGGTGGAAATCGCCGGTGAGCAGCAGGTCAGAGAAGGCGCAGAAGGCGAAGTAGTAGAGACCCACCGCGCAGATGAGCATAATCCTGCTGTGCTCCTCGGGCTCGGCGGCGACCGCCTCGGTCTCGCCGCCGCCGTTGTACGGATTATTATTCAGCGGGACAAGGTCCGCCATCGGCCGAACTACTATGGCTGCTGCGGCTGCCAAGTCTCGATCTAGCTAGCTGTCGACGTAATCGATGGCTTCGTGCGGTGCGTGTTGATGACCACCGTGTCCAGGTGAGTATATATGTGCTTGGTTTATTGTCGTACGTTGCATAGTTGGGATCGGTCTCGAGAATAGACAAGTGTTTGACACCAGATTTTGGCATGGTACAAAACGCAACTAAGATGGCCTCAAATGGAGAAGTGATATACATGAAAAAGTTTCGTATTGTCAATATGAACATCTTTGAAGTTTCGGCCATCGTCATCCGATCTCATCTCGAGGGCTGAAATTGTGCTCAAAGTAATAGGATTTTGTATGCAGATTACTGTTCGGCCAATTAGACCTCCAAGACGGCCTCATATGAGAAAACTTTCTACCCAAATTGTCTTCGTCTCGTCGAAACAGTTGATTTTGATATAAAAATCGTCTCAATCGGAGTTCGTATGTAAAAGTTAGAGCCAAAACAGTGTGCTGCAGAAGTCTGCCCCGGAAGTTCCGGGAAAAACTTCCGGAGGTTCCAGCTAAACAGAAAGTTTGCACGCGGTGCGCCCCGAAAACTGGAATTCAACATTATTTGCAGATTTGCGGGCGAAAATTCAACCTCAAGACGACCTCGGATGAAAAAGTATTTAAAAGATGAATTTTTCTCCGTTTCAAGATCTACAACTTTGCTTTTTGGACCATCTCAATCCGATGCCATATGCGGCCTACAGGTTGAGTGCAAGAGGGCTACTTGATATAAATTTTAGCCCGGAAGATCCGGGCCGGACCGGAAGTTCCGGCCCTTGTAGTCCGAGTTAGGTTAACTTTTGATATTTTTGACGGGATTTGATCCTTTTTTTGTACGGAAAGTCCAGCCGCCTCATATATATGTAAGAGGTGACGGCCGATTGAACAACACACAATCGAACAAATCAATCTACTACTTTTTCGTGTTCATCTACTTTTTATCCCTCTCCCTTGTATCTTCTTCTCGTTCTTCGTCGTTCTTCAAGATTGGAGGCAGCGAATCCGCGAAGTCCTAGGGGCGGTTAGGCCGACCTAGGGCAGCCCATAGCCGCCGCGCACCCTGACGGGGTCCCTCCCGGGCGTGTGAGGTTTCGGGTCTACAAAAGCGCCCGCCGGATTGCTTGTGTACCGCGCTTCCGGCCGGGTCTCCTTCGACGTGAGCTGCGGTGCATCACCCCCGGCGTCGAGGGTACACGGTGACGTGTTCGTGTGAAAACACACTTTTTGGCGACTCCGCTGGGGACAAAGCTTCGAACGGTCTCCAGCCCGGATCTAACTATTTTTGTTTCAGAAACATAAAGTCAAGTTTAGATTCTTTTGAGAAAACCGATGCTAGTATAATATCTTACCCAATGACATCGGAAAGAGAATGCAAAAGAAAATTCATAGCCGAATGGGAAGATGTCAAATCTGAACCATTCGTTTGCTCAATTCCAAAGCCGTTCTCACAACAAGATCAGCTAGAGAATGAAAACTATACCTTCAATTCAAACATGTGTGATCAAATCTTTGATTTGTTATTGAGAAATAATTATATTAGAATTCTTGATCACCATGTCGAGCCATCTATCCAAGGACGAATGTATTGTAAGTTGCATGATTCGTTCAAGCATAGTTTTGAGGATTGCAACATGTTTCGTCAAATAGTTAAATCGGCCATTGAAAGAGTACGATTGAAATTTGTTGAAACACCAAGAGATGACCAGTCTATTCTAATTGGTCCTGATGGCAAAAAGTTTTTGCATCGGTTTCTTCAAGTTGATTCATTAAATGATGAGAAGGTAAAAACAGTGGATGATGGGATCAAGTTTTCAAGTAAAGAAGTTGTTCAAGAGCACAATGAAGATATTCTTGAAGGAGGGAATTCCATCGAAGCTACAATGAAGACGCCAAGGACTGGGGGGCAACAAGAAAATCCAAAGATCGATGCAAGTCAAGCCAAAGGAGATAAAGGCCGCCATAAGCACAAGCGCAAGAAATCCAAAGTCACTTTTGCACAATTATTAGATAAATATCAAAAGAAGAGTGAAGAGAAAAGTGATTATCGGTCAACTGATGCAAAAGCATCAAGATCACCCCCTAGGCACAAATCCGAGGATCGGTATTGGCAAAGTGAGAATTTCAGTGCAACATATTCATATCCTTATTTTGGGCCGCCAATGCCAATGTCGTGGAGGCCTCCCTATGCTCACATAAATCCATATCCATCATGGGACAGGTATGATACAAGGGCACATTCTCCATCTTATTATAAACCATCTCACCAATATTATGCAGCTCCAAAAAGACCAACGTTCAATGAGCAGTCATATGTTCAAGACCGTTTCAATAAAAAAGAATCGGTCCGGAGCTCAAGAAAGAAGATAGAGGTGCACTAGTAGAAAAGGGCCCATTAGTCCCGGTTCCAGAGGCCCATTTGTCCCGGTTCTGGAACCGGGACTAAAGGGTCGGGACTAAAGCCCAAAACCTTTAGTCCCGGTTCTCTTACGAACCGGGACCAAAGGGGCTCCACGTGGCCGCTGCGGGAGCCCAGGCAGGAGGACCTTTAGTTCCGGTTGGTAACACCAACCGGGACCAAAAGGCGGCCACGCGTCAGCAGCTCGCAGTCGCTGGGGGTTTTGTTTTTTTTGGAAGGGGGGGTTTTGGGGTTTTGGAGGGTTAATTTAGGGGTTTCATATTGTGTTAGCGAGCTAATAGAGAGAAGTGACATCTCTTTTTCCGTGCTTGGTCGACGCTAGCTACTACACATATAGAGAGAACTCGACGCTAGCTAGTAAGCAAATAAAGGAAACCATTAATTACACAAGATCGTCATGAACATATATAAAGAGAAGTGACATCTCTTTCTTCGTGCTTGGTCGAACAACAAGTTTTCGTATATCTATCCGACGCTGCTACATATGTACAATATATAGCATCCCTTACAACCATTTCAATTTCACATGGTATTCTCCGTGTTCAGGTATGACGTGGTCAAGAAAGAATCCCGCCAATTCCTCTTGAATTGCTCGTATGCGATCATGTGGTAGGAGTTCATCCCGCATCTGCCAGATCTAATTTAAAGAAGGGGGTCAATACATATATATGAATGAAACTCAACACAATTGATGGTAATATATAAAATAAAATTGTGAATATTGTTTACGTACTTCAAATTGTTTCTCAGAGGAGGCCCGTTCAGAGGTATAGTAGCGAATGAACTCCCATACGTAGTATCCACATAAATGAGTGTTGGGTGCCTGCAACAAGCACTTTACGAGAATAGAGTTCAATCAAATTGATAAGCAAGCATGATAATGGTATTGATGAAACTAGAATCAATGGGAGATGCGCGGAACTAGCTAGTACTACTTACTTTGGGGTGTGTAAATCGCAGCTCCTTCTTCAGACCCGGAACCTTAGCGGTGAACGTTTTCCAAACCCTGACAGGCAAAGAAAATGATTACTTGATATCAGGAAATGAACGAAAGTTGCCGATATGGTCCCGGTATTGATTGAACTTACTTCTGGAGCATTGCAGTCATGTCCGCATAATACTTGGGATCTTTACGGAGCGAGTCTAAGACAGTTACTAATGCCCCGTCAAGGTTAATGGATAGCAGAATATAGTGGAAGATGCGCACGCATAACTCATCAATTACATTACTTAACCACGAGTAAGCGGAACCGAATATGCAGAAGACAGTAACACTCACTTGAAGTTGTAAGGAAAGAGTATTTCCCTTTTGTTTTGATGTGTAAGGAGTGTTTCTAGCAAGTTGTTCTCGGTATCTTCAGCCGCCTTTCGTACCGACCATTCATTTACGGTATTTGGGCTAATGAACCCAACGTCGAAGATTCCTATTTTTTTGCATTCGACCATCTTCAATCTGCATAATATAGTGAGGATAATTATATATACATGCAATGAATGAGCTGAGCTAGAGACTTAATTATAGAAGTAATACTTACAGACAGTAGCAAGTCATGAGTTGTTTGTCGAGGGCCTTTTGATTGTATAATTGAAATAACTCCACAAATTCAATAGGCAGCAGGTCGACTCCAGGGAAGTCATGCTCTTTTTTAATTCCGACTAACAAACTGTCTTTCCCAGACTTCCTGCAGGTTTCCATGTACCAGTCATGCAATTTTTGCATCATCGTTGTTAGATGAGGATGATCAGGTTTGACGAGAGGCTTCCCGTGCTCGTATCTAAAGACATCTACTACCTCAGTCGTTTCAAACTGTACATCATCGGGCAGGTAATCATCAAGAGTGGTACCGGGCAGTAGCACCGGATGATTAGCGATATCGCTAGACACCTTGAGCGGGGGGCACGATTGCTTCTCCTGTTCGCCGAGCTGGGGAATTGTTTTCCCACTTCTTCGTTTTTTCGCTCTTGCAGCACTGGAAGTACTTCCCGACTGCTGCGCTTCAGCATGTGTCTTAGTAATTATGCGGTCATAGTTGGAATCCGGCGGAGGCGGTGGTGGTCGCTTCAGGGCATTGATAGTGCGCTTCACTTTCACCGGATCTACCTTCTCCTTCGGAGGTGGAGTTTTCTTTGCAAAATGGTCCCTCAGTTGGGCACGACATATGTCCTCGTTTTCCTGCTCGGTCCTCTCATATGGTAACTTTTCCAGAGGCTTGAGAGATGGACCGTATCTGAATTGGCTCCCCCCTCTGCTTGTACTGCTAGCCGCCGGAGCGGCGGCGTCTCTCTTCCATCGTTGCTGACGAGGCGGAGAAATCCGACGCTCCGGAGGAGCCGGAGCGGCGGCGTCTGTCTTCCGCCGTTGCCGACGAGGCTGAGGAGGAGGCGGACTGCTCCGACGCGCCGGAGTAGGCGAAGGAGGAGGCGGAGTGCCCTGACGCGTCGGAGGAGCCGGAGAAGGAGGCGGAGTGCCCTGATCACTCGCCGGAGGAGGAGGAGGAGGAGGAGGCGGAGTGCCCTGACTCGCCGGAGGAGGAGGAGGAGGCGGAGGCGTCCAGTTTGGAAGCTTGATGTACTCCTTCTGCCATAGACATGTACTCCTCAGGGCACGAACCAGCTGATTCTCCCCTTCACCTGTAGAGTGGTCAAGCTCGAGCTCCTCAAATCCCTCCATTACTTCATCCACCATCACAACAGCATAGCCATGTGGAATCGGACGGCAGTGAAAAGTTCCGTTGGGTTGAGGAGGTGCAACAGAGCCGACAGCCGCCTTGAAAGTGAGGTTCCGGCATTTCGTCATAAGCTCGCAATGTTGAGCCTCCGTGATAGTATCCACGGGGTAGCTAGGAGACGTGAAGTCAGGCTGAACGGGCTCCATGGAAGCGACGCTGCTTCTCCGCTGAGATGGCGGGGTAGCTTCTGGGGTAGCTTCGTGCCGCTGAGATGGTTGGCCGGCAGCTCGCTGGCTCTCAGCTTCCTCTAGCTTTTGTAGTCTTGCATTGAGCTTCTGAATTTCGCTCAGCTCCGCTTTCCTCTTTCTCTCCCGGCTTCTGTAACTGCCTGCGTCGGGAAACCCAACCTTCCACGGAACGGAGCCTGGTGTGCCTCGTGTTCGTCCAGGGTGCTCAGCATTCCCTAGGGCCTCAGTCAGCTCATCCTTCTCTCTGTCGGGAATGAACGTCCCTTCCTGCGCTGCGGTGATATACTCCTGAAGCTTCGTGACGGGTATTGCAAGTTGCTCGTCCGTCCAACGGCACTTCCCTGTTTCAGGGTCCAAAGTTCCCCCAACCCCGAAGAACCAAGTCCTTGAACGGTCTGGCCAGTTCAATGTCTGTGGTACGACCTCTTTAGCAATCAGGTCATTCTCAGCTTTGTCCCACAACGGCCGGGCTTTGAGGTAGCCACCTGACCCCGTGTGATGGTGATACTGCTTCTTTGCAGCGTTGTTCTTGTTTGTCTCTGACATTTTCTTACTCTTGTCCGATGTCTTGTAGGCCACAAATGCGGGCCAGTGATCTCTTATCTTCTCAAATCGGCCGGTGAATTCTGGAGTCTTCCCTTTGTCGACAAACTTTGATTTCAACTCATTCTTCCACCTCCTAAATAGATCTGCCATCTTCTTAAGAGCACACGCCTTGACCAGTGGCTCTATAACTGGCTTATTCGGATCCTCCTCTGGCGGTAGGGTGAAATTTGCCTTCAGCGCGGTCCAAAGATCATCTTTCTGTCTATCGGTGACATAATCACCTTCAGGGGCGTCGTCCTTAGGCTTATTCCATTGCTTGATGCTGATCGGGATGTTGTCCCTAACAATAACTCCGCACTGAGCAGAAAATGCGTCCTTGGTCCGCTTGGGTTCAATCGGATGGCCATCGTCCGCGAGTGTTGTGATCGTGAACCTTTCATCCTTGCACAACCTCTTCTTCGGGCCTCGTCTCGTTACCGAAGTTTGGCTCGATCCGGAGGGCTATAAAAGAAGAAAGAAGATTTAATATATGTACATACCAAAACAATTAATGCATCAATTAGCTAGTCAGCACAGGCTTAATTAATATATATACCTCGTCGGACTTTGCAACAGCTCCCTCCTCCGTTCGGTCACCGGAGCCGTCATCCTCTCCTTCCAGACCATCGGTGTCGTTGAGAAACGACAAGACATCACGTCCGCCGAGGATTATGTCCCCCAACAACTGTTCTTGTTCCAAGTCTCTTTGAGCCATAGTTTCTGCAAATATTACAACATGGCAATTAATATACAAACATGAATGTCCGACGTCCGGACCGCCTCTCTCATGAATGTCAAACAAGGGATTCTCTTAACCTTTAAGGGATTTAATTAACAAAATGGCGCCACAGGCCTTCATCGTGGGGCCACAGGCCTTCTTCCTCGGTTGCTGGGTCTGCTTCTTCTTCGCAGCCTTCCAGGACGAGTGGAGCAATGGAAATCCGGAGGTGCAGAGGATGGTAGACAGCTTTCTTCAGTCTGATCGGACTTTCTTCCAGGAATGCCTCCACCAGCTTGGACGCCTTATTGAGACCGGGGAATTGAAACTTGCTGTCTGGTGAACCCTAGTAAAGTATAGTTTCTAATAACAAGTTTTGCTAAATCTCAGTTGACTAAGACTTTGTTATGTCTCAGTTGATACTTATATTCGTGAGATCTTATCCATGCAACATTTTCTTTTCAGTTTTATTTTCTTTTTACATTTTATATCACCCGGCTGAGAGTTGGTTAAGTTTCGGATCACTAGTTTAATTAAGTCCGTCGCACACGGTTAAAGACCTCTTTCGCAAACAAAGACCAGAAACTTTGTTCGTCTCCCATGCCCAACTCTTCCTCATTCGAGTCCGTCGCCGGTCGATGTGAGGTCGACGATGAATCCATCATGGTCGGAGGCTGGCATGTTCACCACGACACGGTTGCAGTGGGTTGCCAGCCATCAGTATCGACGCTGGATAGTGTGACTCCGCCTCGCCAACGTCTGTCGTGAGGGCTAACGCGGCCTCCCACACCCTCTGCCTCGCACGACGGGCATGCCGCACCATAGCCTCAGCGGACGGGCCACGGAAGGCCTCCAAGTCAGCGCGCCAACGATGGGGCTACGCCTCCGCCACGACGTTTGGACGCCAGACGGAGTGCACCGCCTCCAGCGAGGCAGCGGCGGCGCGCCTCGCATTGGATCCAAGCGCCATATGGGCGGACGCTATGGATTCCCGCTGGATCGAGTCTGACCGCTGTCGGGCATTCTCCTCGCGGGCGCGGTGGAGCACAATGCGGACGACCATATCCTCCTCGGGCCCAACCGGGATGAGGTCCCAGTCTGGAGATCGAGTGACTGAGGACTCGGATCAGCTGCCCGCCATGCCGGAGAAGGCCGGAGATCACCGGAACAAAGCTTGTTGGCGGAGTAGAGTGGCTAGGATTTGGTCCGGGGAGCGGATGGGGACGAATATATGTGTGATCGGCTAGGCCAGCGTGGGCCGGATCGGATGTGGCGGATGCGCCCGGGCCTCCCCATATCCGCCTCAGTTTTGGGTTGGATATGAGGGGTGCCGGTCAGCCCGGGCTGGTACGAGGCGTCCACCTGGTTCGGATTTTCTTGACTGATCAGTGATAGGACCGTCCGCCCGGGCGTAGGGGGGGGGGGGAGTTAAGACACCCGATTGTCGGTGCTCAAACTTCTTTTGTCGACGACGACAAGGAAGAAATAAAGAGAAGAAAGTGATAAATAGTGTCAAATCTGCAAACAGCCAAATGTCAATACAAGTTTAAATTTCCATTGCATACACAAGTTTAAATGTACAAGTTGAATATTCACCCGCAAAAAAAATGTTTCGAAGATTAGGCGTTCTTATGTATGTTTGTTTTGCCGAAAACAACAAGGAAATAAACCAAAGAGAAGGTATAACAAATGATATCGCTATACAAACTACCAAAAAATTAATACAGGCATAAAATTTCGTCGTATATACAGAACATTGTATTCTCTCTGTATCTAGACGAATCTAAGACAACAACAACTTGACAGTACTAAGCTAGTATCGGAAAAGACGCATCAGGACTCGATAGAAGGGCTCGTGGAACAGCCAGCGGTCGGAATGGAGCAGGTCGTCCACCAGCCTGCGCCCACCGGGTTGCCGTGGAACCACTCGGCCAGGAGAGCCACCAGAACAAGGACGAGCCAGAGCGCGGGGACGAGGGACAGAAGCGCTAGCAGGCTCGCGGCGAGGTACACCAGGCTGCCGGCGAGGTCCAGCAGCGCGGCTCGCAGCGTGAGGTCACCAGACATGATGACATGGCGGTGGAAATCGCCGGTGAGCAGCAGGTCAGAGAAGGCGCAGAAGGCGAAGTAGTAGAGACCCACCGCGCAGATGAGCATAATCCTGCTGTGCTCCTCGGGCTCGGCGGCGACCGCCTCGGTCTCGCCGCCGCCGTTGTACGGATTATTATTCAGCGGGACAAGGTCCGCCATCGGCCGAACTACTATGGCTGCTGCGGCTGCCAAGTCTCGATCTAGCTAGCTGTCGACGTAATCGATGGCTTCGTGCGGTGCGTGTTGATGACCACCGTGTCCAGGTGAGTATATATGTGCTTGGTTTATTGTCGTACGTTGCATAGTTGGGATCGGTCTCGAGAATAGACAAGTGTTTGACACCAGATTTTGGCATGGTACAAAACGCAACTAAGATGGCCTCAAATGGAGAAGTGATATACATGAAAAAGTTTCGTATTGTCAATATGAACATCTTTGAAGTTTCGGCCATCGTCATCCGATCTCATCTCGAGGGCTGAAATTGTGCTCAAAGTAATAGGATTTTGTATGCAGATTACTGTTCGGCCAATTAGACCTCCAAGACGGCCTCATATGAGAAAACTTTCTACCCAAATTGTCTTCGTCTCGTCGAAACAGTTGATTTTGATATAAAAATCGTCTCAATCGGAGTTCGTATGTAAAAGTTAGAGCCAAAACAGTGTGCTGCAGAAGTCTGCCCCGGAAGTTCCGGGAAAAACTTCCGGAGGTTCCAGCTAAACAGAAAGTTTGCACGCGGTGCGCCCCGAAAACTGGAATTCAACATTATTTGCAGATTTGCGGGCGAAAATTCAACCTCAAGACGACCTCGGATGAAAAAGTATTTAAAAGATGAATTTTTCTCCGTTTCAAGATCTACAACTTTGCTTTTTGGACCATCTCAATCCGATGCCATATGCGGCCTACAGGTTGAGTGCAAGAGGGCTACTTGATATAAATTTTAGCCCGGAAGATCCGGGCCGGACCGGAAGTTCCGGCCCTTGTAGTCCGAGTTAGGTTAACTTTTGATATTTTTGACGGGATTTGATCCTTTTTTTGTACGGAAAGTCCAGCCGCCTCATATATATGTAAGAGGTGACGGCCGATTGAACAACACACAATCGAACAAATCAATCTACTACTTTTTCGTGTTCATCTACTTTTTATCCCTCTCCCTTGTATCTTCTTCTCGTTCTTCGTCGTTCTTCAAGATTGGAGGCAGCGAATCCGCGAGGTCCTAGGGGCGGTTAGGCCGACCTAGGGCAGCCCATAGCCGCCGCGCACCCTGACGGGGTCCCTCCCGGGCGTGTGAGGTTTCGGGTCTACAAAAGCGCCCGCCGGATTGCTTGTGTACCGCGCTTCCGGCCGGGTCTCCTTCGACGTGAGCTGCGGTGCATCACCCCCGGCGTCGAGGGTACACGGTGACGTGTTCGTGTGAAAACACACTTTTTGGCGACTCCGCTGGGGACAAAGCTTCGAACGGTCTCCAGCCCGGATCTAACTATTTTTGTTTCAGAAACATAAAGTCAAGTTTAGATTCTTTTGAGAAAACCGATGCTAGTATAATATCTTACCCAATGACATCGGAAAGAGAATGCAAAAGAAAATTCATAGCCGAATGGGAAGATGTCAAATCTGAACCATTCGTTTGCTCAATTCCAAAGCCGTTCTCACAACAAGATCAGCTAGAGAATGAAAACTATACCTTCAATTCAAACATGTGTGATCAAATCTTTGATTTGTTATTGAGAAATAATTATATTAGAATTCTTGATCACCATGTCGAGCCATCTATCCAAGGACGAATGTATTGTAAGTTGCATGATTCGTTCAAGCATAGTTTTGAGGATTGCAACATGTTTCGTCAAATAGTTAAATCGGCCATTGAAAGAGTACGATTGAAATTTGTTGAAACACCAAGAGATGACCAGTCTATTCTAATTGGTCCTGATGGCAAAAAGTTTTTGCATCGGTTTCTTCAAGTTGATTCATTAAATGATGAGAAGGTAAAAACAGTGGATGATGGGATCAAGTTTTCAAGTAAAGAAGTTGTTCAAGAGCACAATGAAGATATTCTTGAAGGAGGGAATTCCATCGAAGCTACAATGAAGACGCCAAGGACTGGGGGGCAACAAGAAAATCCAAAGATCGATGCAAGTCAAGCCAAAGGAGATAAAGGCCGCCATAAGCACAAGCGCAAGAAATCCAAAGTCACTTTTGCACAATTATTAGATAAATATCAAAAGAAGAGTGAAGAGAAAAGTGATTATCGGTCAACTGATGCAAAAGCATCAAGATCACCCCCTAGGCACAAATCCGAGGATCGGTATTGGCAAAGTGAGAATTTCAGTGCAACATATTCATATCCTTATTTTGGGCCGCCAATGCCAATGTCGTGGAGGCCTCCCTATGCTCACATAAATCCATATCCATCATGGGACAGGTATGATACAAGGGCACATTCTCCATCTTATTATAAACCATCTCACCAATATTATGCAGCTCCAAAAAGACCAACGTTCAATGAGCAGTCATATGTTCAAGACCGTTTCAATAAAAAAGAATCGGTCCGGAGCTCAAGAAAGAAGATAGAGGTGCACTAGTAGAAAAGGGCCCATTAGTCCCGGTTCCAGAGGCCCATTTGTCCCGGTTCTGGAACCGGGACTAAAGGGTCGGGACTAAAGCCCAAAACCTTTAGTCCCGGTTCTCTTACGAACCGGGACCAAAGGGGCTCCACGTGGCCGCTGCGGGAGCCCAGGCAGGAGGACCTTTAGTTCCGGTTGGTAACACCAACCGGGACCAAAAGGCGGCCACGCGTCAGCAGCTCGCAGTCGCTGGGGGTTTTGTTTTTTTTGGAAGGGGGGGTTTTGGGGTTTTGGAGGGTTAATTTAGGGGTTTCATATTGTGTTAGCGAGCTAATAGAGAGAAGTGACATCTCTTTTTCCGTGCTTGGTCGACGCTAGCTACTACACATATAGAGAGAACTCGACGCTAGCTAGTAAGCAAATAAAGGAAACCATTAATTACACAAGATCGTCATGAACATATATAAAGAGAAGTGACATCTCTTTCTTCGTGCTTGGTCGAACAACAAGTTTTCGTATATCTATCCGACGCTGCTACATATGTACAATATATAGCATCCCTTACAACCATTTCAATTTCACATGGTATTCTCCGTGTTCAGGTATGACGTGGTCAAGAAAGAATCCCGCCAATTCCTCTTGAATTGCTCGTATGCGATCATGTGGTAGGAGTTCATCCCGCATCTGCCAGATCTAATTTAAAGAAGGGGGTCAATACATATATATGAATGAAACTCAACACAATTGATGGTAATATATAAAATAAAATTGTGAATATTGTTTACGTACTTCAAATTGTTTCTCAGAGGAGGCCCGTTCAGAGGTATAGTAGCGAATGAACTCCCATACGTAGTATCCACATAAATGAGTGTTGGGTGCCTGCAACAAGCACTTTACGAGAATAGAGTTCAATCAAATTGATAAGCAAGCATGATAATGGTATTGATGAAACTAGAATCAATGGGAGATGCGCGGAACTAGCTAGTACTACTTACTTTGGGGTGTGTAAATCGCAGCTCCTTCTTCAGACCCGGAACCTTAGCGGTGAACGTTTTCCAAACCCTGGCAGGCAAAGAAAATGATTACTTGATATCAGGAAATGAACGAAAGTTGCCGATATGGTCCCGGTATTGATTGAACTTACTTCTGGAGCATTGCAGTCATGTCCGCATAATACTTGGGATCTTTACGGAGCGAGTCTAAGACAGTTACTAATGCCCCGTCAAGGTTAATGGATAGCAGAATATAGTGGAAGATGCGCACGCATAACTCATCAATTACATTACTTAACCACGAGTAAGCGGAACCGAATATGCAGAAGACAGTAACACTCACTTGAAGTTGTAAGGAAAGAGTATTTCCCTTTTGTTTTGATGTGTAAGGAGTGTTTCTAGCAAGTTGTTCTCGGTATCTTCAGCCGCCTTTCGTACCGACCATTCATTTACGGTATTTGGGCTAATGAACCCAACGTCGAAGATTCCTATTTTTTTGCATTCGACCATCTTCAATCTGCATAATATAGTGAGGATAATTATATATACATGCAATGAACGAGCTGAGCTAGAGACTTAATTATAGAAGTAATACTTACAGACAGTAGCAAGTCATGAGTTGTTTGTCGAGGGCCTTTTGATTGTATAATTGAAATAACTCCACAAATTCAATAGGCAGCAGGTCGACTCCAGGGAAGTCATGCTCTTTTTTAATTCCGACTAACAAACTGTCTTTCCCAAACTTCCTGCAGGTTTCCATGTACCAGTCATGCAATTTTTGCATCATCGTTGTTAGATGAGGATGATCAGGTTTGACGAGAGGCTTCCCGTGCTCGTATCTAAAGACATCTACTACCTCAGTCGTTTCAAACTGTACATCATCGGGCAGGTAATCATCAAGAGTGGTACCGGGCAGTAGCACCGGATGATTAGCGATATCGCTAGACACCTTGAGCGGGGGGCACGATTGCTTCTCCTGTTCGCCGAGCTGGGGAATTGTTTTCCCACTTCTTCGTTTTTTCGCTCTTGCAGCACTGGAAGTACTTCCCGACTGCTGCGCTTCAGCATGTGTCTTAGTAATTATGCGGTCATAGTTGGAATCCGGCGGAGGCGGTGGTGGTCGCTTCAGGGCATTGATAGTGCGCTTCACTTTCACCGGATCTACCTTCTCCTTCGGAGGTGGAGTTTTCTTTGCAAAATGGTCCCTCAGTTGGGCACGACATATGTCCTCGTTTTCCTGCTCGGTCCTCTCATATGGTAACTTTTCCAGAGGCTTGAGAGATGGACCGTATCTGAATTGGCTCCCCCCTCTGCTTGTACTGCTAGCCGCCGGAGCGGCGGCGTCTCTCTTCCATCGTTGCTGACGAGGCGGAGAAATCCGACGCTCCGGAGGAGCCGGAGCGGCGGCGTCTGTCTTCCGCCGTTGCCGACGAGGCTGAGGAGGAGGCGGACTGCTCCGACGCGCCGGAGTAGGCGAAGGAGGAGGCGGAGTGCCCTGACGCGTCGGAGGAGCCGGAGAAGGAGGCGGAGTGCCCTGATCACTCGCCGGAGGAGGAGGAGGAGGAGGAGGCGGAGTGCCCTGACTCGCCGGAGGAGGAGGAGGAGGCGGAGGCGTCCAGTTTGGAAGCTTGATGTACTCCTTCTGCCATAGACATGTACTCCTCAGGGCACGAACCAGCTGATTCTCCCCTTCACCTGTAGAGTGGTCAAGCTCGAGCTCCTCAAATCCCTCCATTACTTCATCCACCATCACAACAGCATAGCCATGTGGAATCGGACGGCAGTGAAAAGTTCCGTTGGGTTGAGGAGGTGCAACAGAGCCGACAGCCGCCTTGAAAGTGAGGTTCCGGCATTTCGTCATAAGCTCGCAATGTTGAGCCTCCGTGATAGTATCCACGGGGTAGCTAGGAGACGTGAAGTCAGGCTGAACGGGCTCCGTGGAAGCGACGTTGCTTCTCCGCTGAGATGGCGGGGTAGCTTCTGGGGTAGCTTCGTGCCGCTGAGATGGTTGGCCGGCAGCTCGCTGGCTCTCAGCTTCCTCTAGCTTTTGTAGTCTTGCATTGAGCTTCTGAATTTCGCTCAGCTCCGCTTTCCTCTTTCTCTCCCGGCTTCTGTAACTGCCTGCGTCGGGAAACCCAACCTTCCACGGAACGGAGCCTGGTGTGCCTCGTGTTCGTCCAGGGTGCTCAGCATTCCCTAGGGCCTCAGTCAGCTCATCCTTCTCTCTGTCGGGAATGAACGTCCCTTCCTGCGCTGCGGTGATATACTCCTGAAGCTTCGTGACGGGTATTGCAAGTTGCTCGTCCGTCCAACGGCACTTCCCTGTTTCAGGGTCCAAAGTTCCCCCAACCCCGAAGAACCAAGTCCTTGAACGGTCTGGCCAGTTCAATGTCTGTGGTACGACCTCTTTAGCAATCAGGTCATTCTCAGCTTTGTCCCACAACGGCCGGGCTTTGAGGTAGCCACCTGACCCCGTGTGATGGTGATACTGCTTCTTTGCAGCGTTGTTCTTGTTTGTCTCTGACATTTTCTTACTCTTGTCCGATGTCTTGTAGGCCACAAATGCGGGCCAGTGATCTCTTATCTTCTCAAATCGGCCGGTGAATTCTGGAGTCTTCCCTTTGTCGACAAACTTTGATTTCAACTCATTCTTCCACCTCCTAAATAGATCTGCCATCTTCTTAAGAGCACACGCCTTGACCAGTGGCTCTATAACTGGCTTATTCGGATCCTCCTCTGGCGGTAGGGTGAAATTTGCCTTCAGCGCGGTCCAAAGATCATCTTTCTGTCTATCGGTGACATAATCACCTTCAGGGGCGTCGTCCTTAGGCTTATTCCATTGCTTGATGCTGATCGGGATGTTGTCCCTAACAATAACTCCGCACTGAGCAGAAAATGCGTCCTTGGTCCGCTTGGGTTCAATCGGATGGCCATCGTCCGCGAGTGCTGTGATCGTGAACCTTTCATCCTTGCACAACCTCTTCTTCGGGCCTCGTCTCGTTACCGAAGTTTGGCTCGATCCGGAGGGCTATAAAAGAAGAAAGAAGATTTAATATATGTACATACCAAAACAATTAATGCATCAATTAGCTAGTCAGCACAGGCTTAATTAATATATATACCTCGTCGGACTTTGCAACAGCTCCCTCCTCCGTTCGGTCACCGGAGCCGTCATCCTCTCCTTCCAGACCATCGGTGTCGTTGAGAAACGACAAGACATCACGTCCGCCGAGGATTATGTCCCCCAACAACTGTTCTTGTTCCAAGTCTCTTTGAGCCATAGTTTCTGCAAATATTACAACATGGCAATTAATATACAAACATGAATGTCCGACGTCCGGACCGCCTCTCTCATGAATGTCAAACAAGGGATTCTCTTAACCTTTAAGGGATTTAATTAACAAAATGGCGCCACAGGCCTTCATCGTGGGGCCACAGGCCTTCTTCCTCGGTTGCTGGGTCTGCTTCTTCTTCGCAGCCTTCCAGGACGAGTGGAGCAATGGAAATCCGGAGGTGCAGAGGATGGTAGACAGCTTTCTTCAGTCTGATCGGACTTTCTTCCAGGAATGCCTCCACCAGCTTGGACGCCTTATTGAGACCGGGGAATTGAAACTTGCTGTCTGGTGAACCCTAGTAAAGTATAGTTTCTAATAACAAGTTTTGCTAAATCTCAGTTGACTAAGACTTTGTTATGTCTCAGTTGATACTTATATTCGTGAGATCTTATCCATGCAACATTTTCTTTTCAGTTTTATTTTCTTTTTACATTTTATATCACCCGGCTGAGAGTTGGTTAAGTTTCGGATCACTAGTTTAATTAAGTCCGTCGCACACGGTTAAAGACCTCTTTCGCAAACAAAGACCAGAAACTTTGTTCGTCTCCCATGCCCAACTCTTCCTCATTCGAGTCCGTCGCCGGTCGATGTGAGGTCGACGATGAATCCATCATGGTCGGAGGCTGGCATGTTCACCACGACACGGTTGCAGTGGGTTGCCAGCCATCAGTATCGACGCTGGATAGTGTGACTCCGCCTCGCCAACGTCTGTCGTGAGGGCTAACGCGGCCTCCCACACCCTCTGCCTCGCACGACGGGCATGCCGCACCATAGCCTCAGCGGACGGGCCACGGAAGGCCTCCGAGTCAGCGCGCCAACGATGGGGCTACGCCTCCGCCACGACGTTTGGACGCCAGACGGAGTGCACCGCCTCCAGCGAGGCAGCGGCGGCGCGCCTCGCATTGGATCCAAGCGCCATATGGGCGGACGCTATGGATTCCCGCTGGATCGAGTCTGACCGCTGTCGGGCATTCTCCTCGCGGGCGCGGTGGAGCACAATGCGGACGACCATATCCTCCTCGGGCCCAACCGGGATGAGGTCCCAGTCTGGAGATCGAGTGACTGAGGACTCGGATCAGCTGCCCGCCATGCCGGAGAAGGCCGGAGATCACCGGAACAAAGCTTGTTGGCGGAGTAGAGTGGCTAGGATTTGGTCCGGGGAGCGGATGGGGACGAATATATGTGTGATCGGCTAGGCCAGCGTGGGCCGGATCGGATGTGGCGGATGCGCCCGGGCCTCCCCATATCCGCCTCAGTTTTGGGTTGGATATGAGGGGTGCCGGTCAGCCCGGGCTGGTACGAGGCGTCCACCTGGTTCGGATTTTCTTGACTGATCAGTGATAGGACCGTCCGCCCGGGCGTAGGGGGGGGGGGGGGAGTTAAGACACCCGATTGTCGGTGCTCAAACTTCTTTTGTCGACGACGACAAGGAAGAAATAAAGAGAAGAAAGTGATAAATAGTGTCAAATCTGCAAACAGCCAAATGTCAATACAAGTTTAAATTTCCATTGCATACACAAGTTTAAATGTACAAGTTGAATATTCACCCGCAAAAAAAATGTTTCGAAGATTAGGCGTTCTTATGTATGTTTGTTTTGCCGAAAACAACAAGGAAATAAACCAAAGAGAAGGTATAACAAATGATATCGCTATACAAACTACCAAAAAATTAATACAGGCATAAAATTTCGTCGTATATACAGAACATTGTATTCTCTCTGTATCTAGACGAATCTAAGACAACAACAACTTGACAGTACTAAGCTAGTATCGGAAAAGACGCATCAGGACTCGATAGAAGGGCTCGTGGAACAGCCAGCGGTCGGAATGGAGCAGGTCGTCCACCAGCCTGCGCCCACCGGGTTGCCGTGGAACCACTCGGCCAGGAGAGCCACCAGAACAAGGACGAGCCAGAGCGCGGGGACGAGGGACAGAAGCGCTAGCAGGCTCGCGGCGAGGTACACCAGGCTGCCGGCGAGGTCCAGCAGCGCGGCTCGCAGCGTGAGGTCACCAGACATGATGACATGGCGGTGGAAATCGCCGGTGAGCAGCAGGTCAGAGAAGGCGCAGAAGGCGAAGTAGTAGAGACCCACCGCGCAGATGAGCATAATCCTGCTGTGCTCCTCGGGCTCGGCGGCGACCGCCTCGGTCTCGCCGCCGCCGTTGTACGGATTATTATTCAGCGGGACAAGGTCCGCCATCGGCCGAACTACTATGGCTGCTGCGGCTGCCAAGTCTCGATCTAGCTAGCTGTCGACGTAATCGATGGCTTCGTGCGGTGCGTGTTGATGACCACCGTGTCCAGGTGAGTATATATGTGCTTGGTTTATTGTCGTACGTTGCATAGTTGGGATCGGTCTCGAGAATAGACAAGTGTTTGACACCAGATTTTGGCATGGTACAAAACGCAACTAAGATGGCCTCAAATGGAGAAGTGATATACATGAAAAAGTTTCGTATTGTCAATATGAACATCTTTGAAGTTTCGGCCATCGTCATCCGATCTCATCTCGAGGGCTGAAATTGTGCTCAAAGTAATAGGATTTTGTATGCAGATTACTGTTCGGCCAATTAGACCTCCAAGACGGCCTCATATGAGAAAACTTTCTACCCAAATTGTCTTCGTCTCGTCGAAACAGTTGATTTTGATATAAAAATCGTCTCAATCGGAGTTCGTATGTAAAAGTTAGAGCCAAAACAGTGTGCTGCAGAAGTCTGCCCCGGAAGTTCCGGGAAAAACTTCCGGAGGTTCCAGCTAAACAGAAAGTTTGCACGCGGTGCGCCCCGAAAACTGGAATTCAACATTATTTGCAGATTTGCGGGCGAAAATTCAACCTCAAGACGACCTCGGATGAAAAAGTATTTAAAAGATGAATTTTTCTCCGTTTCAAGATCTACAACTTTGCTTTTTGGACCATCTCAATCCGATGCCATATGCGGCCTACAGGTTGAGTGCAAGAGGGCTACTTGATATAAATTTTAGCCCGGAAGATCCGGGCCGGACCGGAAGTTCCGGCCCTTGTAGTCCGAGTTAGGTTAACTTTTGATATTTTTGACGGGATTTGATCCTTTTTTTTGTACGGAAAGTCCAGCCGCCTCATATATATGTAAGAGGTGACGGCCGATTGAACAACACACAATCGAACAAATCAATCTACTACTTTTTCGTGTTCATCTACTTTTTATCCCTCTCCCTTGTATCTTCTTCTCGTTCTTCGTCGTTCTTCAAGATTGGAGGCAGCGAATCCGCGAGGTCCTAGGGGCGGTTAGGCCGACCTAGGGCAGCCCATAGCCGCCGCGCACCCTGACGGGGTCCCTCCCGGGCGTGTGAGGTTTCGGGTCTACAAAAGCGCCAGCCGGATTGCTTGTGTACCGCGCTTCCGGCCGGGTCTCCTTCGACGTGAGCTGCGGTGCATCACCCCCGGCGTCGAGGGTACACGGTGACGTGTTCGTGTGAAAACACACTTTTTGGCGACTCCGCTGGGGACAAAGCTTCGAACGGTCTCCAGCCCGTTCTTGCTACGAAGAGATCGTCATCTAGGGTTTGCAATCTACAAAGGTAATATGAATACCCAATCCCCTTATGTAGATGCAAATAATTCATATGGTGTTATTAGATCGTTCAATGAGTATACTCTATCGGCCAGCCCTAATTTTTTCAATCATTCATCTAATTACGTGCAAGGGCCGATTCAAAGTAATTTACATGCTTCAACTTCTTATGATACTAGTAACATGCACCATATGTATTCCGACTCTCATGCATCGGCAACCCCACAAATCGTTATGCCGATGAACGACATGATGAGTTTGGTCAATCAAGTTGAAACACCTCGTGTAGGAACTTCCAATAGCATGCGGCGAAGTGTTTCACCTTTTTATTCATCGGCAACTAATTTGAAATATGCTAGTTCAACCATGCCGATGGATGGGAGAATTGGCCATGCTACTACTAATTATCCAGCCAATTACCCTCAACCATCATATGCTACACCTCATGCTACTAATTTTTCGGCACCGTATACAACTGTAGATGCTCATAATTCGGCTCCGCACCTTCAAGGTCATAGCCGAATAAGTAAAAATTTTGCAAGAGTGCACATGCCATCATCTAATATTGTAGCGTATAATGCATCCTCTACGCAATTGCATAATTTCGGAAACACCTCACTGCCGAAAGAATCTAAAAATATTGTGGAGCAATCCCTTACAAAATGGGAAGTAGCTACATTAAAAAGGGATATAGCCCGAAATAACAAGATTAGTGCTCTTTGCCTTGAAGAACATGATAAGGGGCTAGTTCCTGATTATACTGCAATAAAAGCTAGAGTTTTGCAAGAAGATGAATCTTTGCCAATTGATAAAATTGGCGAGCAAAAATATGGTTTTACAACAATGCATATGCCTTCACCTAGTACTACATCATATTATACAACCCCTACACAATTGCAAAGTTTCGGCAACACCCATGTGTCATTGCCGAAAGAGTCTAATAGCATTGGGGGGCAATCGTATCCGGAGTGGGCTGAAATTGAGAAAAAACTTAAAACCTATTTTGCCACTCGTCGCCAGGAAGAAACAGAAAAAGAATTGGCTCAAAGAAAAGAAACATTGCCAATTGGTAGAATCAATGAAAAGAAGGATGATTCGGAACATGAAAGTGCTTCGGTTGAAAAAGCCGAATCAAGTAGTATATATGCCGAATCCATCAAATCCAAAGAGGCAAGCATTATTGAGACATGGCATGGCAAGCATAGGAAAACAGCCGTGCTTGATTTTTCTGAAATCAATGGAACCTACTTCCTACCCTACGAGTTTCGTGCCGTAGAAATTGACAAGCCTCAAGGACAAGAATAAGTAGCCGAACAAAGTTTGGCTGACAAGGGTCTTCAAAGCAATGATGCACGGAACCAAGAAAAAGAAGGCGATGAGGTGTTGGGAAGCCATCTAGAAGCGAAGCACGATATTATTCAAGTAATGCAACCATCATGCTCTCCCAACCTAATTGAAGAGGTATGTTTAGCAAGTAATTTACCTATATTCCGATTTGGTCATAACTTTGTTGTTGATGCATCTATTGAAAAAATCTTCATAAGCAATATTGAGAGACCAATGAAGAAGGGTAACTTATTTGTTAGCAATCAGATTGTCACAAAGCATATCGGTCAACCCATTGCGCCATCTATAAAGACCGATAGTGACTTATTGTTGCAGCCAAGGCTTTCCCCATTGTTTTATCTAAAGTTCATATCTAATTGGGTAGCTTTGCTTATTTCTGATGGAAATATGCCCTAGAGGCAATAATAAAGTTGTTATTATTTTATATTTCGTTGTTCATGATAAAGGTTTATTATTCATGCTAGAATTGTATTGACCAGAAACTTAAATACATGTGTGAATACATAAACAAATACCGTGTCCCTAGTGAGCCTCTACTAGACTAGCTCGTTGATCAAAGATGGTTAAGGTTTCCTAACCATAGACATGAGTTGTCATTTGATAACGGGATCACATCATTAGGAGAATGATGTGATGGACAAGACCCATCCGTTAGCTTAGCATATGATCGTTCTGTTTATTGCTACTGCTTTCTTGAATGTCAAATACATGTTCCTCAGACCATGAGATCATGCAACTCCCGGATACCGGAGGAATACCTTGTGTGCTATCAAACGTCACAACGTAACTGGGTGATCATAAAGATGCTCTACAGGTATCTCCGAAGGTGTCCGTTGAGTTGGCATGGATCGAGACTGGGATTTGTCACTCCGTGTTTCGAAGAGGTATCTCTGGGCCCTCTCGGTAATGCACATCATAAGAAGCTTGCAAGCAAAGTGACTAAGGAGTTAGTTACGGGATGATGTATTATGGAACGAGTAAAGAGACTTGCTGGTAACGAGATTGAACTAGGTATGGAGATACCGACGATCGAATCTCGGGCAAGTAACATACCGACGGACAAAGGGAATTACGTATGTTGTCATTGCGGTTCGACCGATAAGATCTTCGTGGAATATGTAGGAACCAATATGGGCATCCAGGTTCCGCTATTGGTTATTGACCGGACAGGCGTCTCGGTCATGTCTACATCATTCCCGAACCCGTAGGGTCCGCACGCTTAACGTTCGTTGACGATATAGTGTTATATGAGTTATGTGAATTGGTAACCGAATATTGTTCGGAGTCCCGGATGAGATCCCGGACATCACGAGGAGTCTCGGAATGGTCGAGAGGTAAAGATTTATATATGGGAAGTCATATTTTGGGTTCCGGAAAAAAGTGCAGTTTTTTCGGTATTGTACCGGGAAGCTTCCAGAAGGTTCCGGAGGATTCTGGAGGGGTCCGAAAGTCCACAAGTGGGTCCACCATGTCCCAAGGGCTGGCATGGGCTAAGGGGAGGCGCCCTGGCCTTATTGGGCCAGGCGCACCAAGTCCTCAAAAGCCCACGCAGCTAGGGAAGGAAAAAAGGGAGAGTCCTAGTAGGAATAAGATTGGACTTTGGAGTCCAAGTCCACGTGTGTACTATTCACGGTTACTGTTCACATGGCACTATTCCTTCTACTCCAAGCCCCTACACATATATAAATAGAGGAGAGGGGGCGCCCCAAAGGAGACACAACATTGTCTTAGCCGTGTGCGGCGCCCCCCTCCACAGTTCCGTCCCTCGGTCATATTTTCGCAGTGTTTGGGCGAAGCCCTGCGGAGATAGCATTACCATCACCGTCACCACGCCGTCATCCTGCCAGAACTCATCCACTACCTCTCCGTCTTGTTGGATCAAGAAGTCGAGGACGTCACCGAGCTGAACATGTGCTGAACGCGGAGGTGCCGTACGTTTGGTACTTGGTCGGTTGGATCGTGAAGTTGTTCGACGACATCAACCGGGTTGTTCTAACGCTTCCGCTTACGGTCTACGAGGGTACGTAGACACACTCCCCCTCTCGTAGCTATGCATCTCCATGGATAGATCTTGCGTGTGCGTAGAATTTTTTTTGTTTTCCATGCAACGTTCTCCAACAATTTCTTACTTGGCTTGCATTTGGTCTCAATTGAGACATGTGTGTTCTAACTATTTTTGTTTCAGAAACATAAAGTCAAGTTTAGATTCTTTTGAGAAAACCGATGCTAGTATAATATCTTACCCAATGACATCGGAAAGAGAATGCAAAAGAAAATTCATAGCCGAATGGGAAGATGTCAAATCTGAACCATTCGTTTGCTCAATTCCAAAGCCGTTCTCACAACAAGATCAGCTAGAGAATGAAAACTATACCTTCAATTCAAACATGTGTGATCAAATCTTTGATTTGTTATTGAGAAATAATTATATTAGAATTCTTGATCACCATGTCGAGCCATCTATCCAAGGACGAATGTATTGTAAGTTGCATGATTCGTTCAAGCATAGTTTTGAGGATTGCAACATGTTTCGTCAAATAGTTAAATCGGCCATTGAAAGAGTACGATTGAAATTTGTTGAAACACCAAGAGATGACCAGTCTATTCTAATTGGTCCTGATGGCAAAAAGTTTTTGCATCGGTTTCTTCAAGTTGATTCATTAAATGATGAGAAGGTAAAAACAGTGGATGATGGGATCAAGTTTTCAAGTAAAGAAGTTGTTCAAGAGCACAATGAAGATATTCTTGAAGGAGGGAATTCCATCGAAGCTACAATGAAGACGCCAAGGACTGGGGGGCAACAAGAAAATCCAAAGATCGATGCAAGTCAAGCCAAAGGAGATAAAGGCCGCCATAAGCACAAGCGCAAGAAATCCAAAGTCACTTTTGCACAATTATTAGATAAATATCAAAAGAAGAGTGAAGAGAAAAGTGATTATCGGTCAACTGATGCAAAAGCATCAAGATCACCCCCTAGGCACAAATCCGAGGATCGGTATTGGCAAAGTGAGAATTTCAGTGCAACATATTCATATCCTTATTTTGGGCCGCCAATGCCAATGTCGTGGAGGCCTCCCTATGCTCACATAAATCCATATCCATCATGGGACAGGTATGATACAAGGGCACATTCTCCATCTTATTATAAACCATCTCACCAATATTATGCAGCTCCAAAAAGACCAACGTTCAATGAGCAGTCATATGTTCAAGACCGTTTCAATAAAAAAGAATCGGTCCGGAGCTCAAGAAAGAAGATAGAGGTGCACTAGTAGAAAAGGGCCCATTAGTCCCGGTTCCAGAGGCCCATTTGTCCCGGTTCTGGAACCGGGACTAAAGGGTCGGGACTAAAGCCCAAAACCTTTAGTCCCGGTTCTCTTACGAACCGGGACCAAAGGGGCTCCACGTGGCCGCTGCGGGAGCCCAGGCAGGAGGACCTTTAGTTCCGGTTGGTAACACCAACCGGGACCAAAAGGCGGCCACGCGTCAGCAGCTCGCAGTCGCTGGGGGTTTTGTTTTTTTTGGAAGGGGGGGTTTTGGGGTTTTGGAGGGTTAATTTAGGGGTTTCATATTGTGTTAGCGAGCTAATAGAGAGAAGTGACATCTCTTTTTCCGTGCTTGGTCGACGCTAGCTACTACACATATAGAGAGAACTCGACGCTAGCTAGTAAGCAAATAAAGGAAACCATTAATTACACAAGATCGTCATGAACATATATAAAGAGAAGTGACATCTCTTTCTTCGTGCTTGGTCGAACAACAAGTTTTCGTATATCTATCCGACGCTGCTACATATGTACAATATATAGCATCCCTTACAACCATTTCAATTTCACATGGTATTCTCCGTGTTCAGGTATGACGTGGTCAAGAAAGAATCCCGCCAATTCCTCTTGAATTGCTCGTATGCGATCATGTGGTAGGAGTTCATCCCGCATCTGCCAGATCTAATTTAAAGAAGGGGGTCAATACATATATATGAATGAAACTCAACACAATTGATGGTAATATATAAAATAAAATTGTGAATATTGTTTACGTACTTCAAATTGTTTCTCAGAGGAGGCCCGTTCAGAGGTATAGTAGCGAATGAACTCCCATACGTAGTATCCACATAAATGAGTGTTGGGTGCCTGCAACAAGCACTTTACGAGAATAGAGTTCAATCAAATTGATAAGCAAGCATGATAATGGTATTGATGAAACTAGAATCAATGGGAGATGCGCGGAACTAGCTAGTACTACTTACTTTGGGGTGTGTAAATCGCAGCTCCTTCTTCAGACCCGGAACCTTAGCGGTGAACGTTTTCCAAACCCTGGCAGGCAAAGAAAATGATTACTTGATATCAGGAAATGAACGAAAGTTGCCGATATGGTCCCGGTATTGATTGAACTTACTTCTGGAGCATTGCAGTCATGTCCGCATAATACTTGGGATCTTTACGGAGCGAGTCTAAGACAGTTACTAATGCCCCGTCAAGGTTAATGGATAGCAGAATATAGTGGAAGATGCGCACGCATAACTCATCAATTACATTACTTAACCACGAGTAAGCGGAACCGAATATGCAGAAGACAGTAACACTCACTTGAAGTTGTAAGGAAAGAGTATTTCCCTTTTGTTTTGATGTGTAAGGAGTGTTTCTAGCAAGTTGTTCTCGGTATCTTCAGCCGCCTTTCGTATCGACCATTCATTTACGGTATTTGGGCTAATGAACCCAACGTCGAAGATTCCTATTTTTTTGCATTCGACCATCTTCAATCTGCATAATATAGTGAGGATAATTATATATACATGCAATGAACGAGCTGAGCTAGAGACTTAATTATAGAAGTAATACTTACAGACAGTAGCAAGTCATGAGTTGTTTGTCGAGGGCCTTTTGATTGTATAATTGAAATAACTCCACAAATTCAATAGGCAGCAGGTCGACTCCAGGGAAGTCATGCTCTTTTTTAATTCCGACTAACAAACTGTCTTTCCCAGACTTCCTGCAGGTTTCCATGTACCAGTCATGCAATTTTTGCATCATCGTTGTTAGATGAGGATGATCAGGTTTGACGAGAGGCTTCCCGTGCTCGTATCTAAAGACATCTACTACCTCAGTCGTTTCAAACTGTACATCATCGGGCAGGTAATCATCAAGAGTGGTACCGGGCAGTAGCACCGGATGATTAGCGATATCGCTAGACACCTTGAGCGGGGGGCACGATTGCTTCTCCTGTTCGCCGAGCTGGGGAATTGTTTTCCCACTTCTTCGTTTTTTCGCTCTTGCAGCACTGGAAGTACTTCCCGACTGCTGCGCTTCAGCATGTGTCTTAGTAATTATGCGGTCATAGTTGGAATCCGGCGGAGGCGGTGGTGGTCGCTTCAGGGCATTGATAGTGCGCTTCACTTTCACCGGATCTACCTTCTCCTTCGGAGGTGGAGTTTTCTTTGCAAAATGGTCCCTCAGTTGGGCACGACATATGTCCTCGTTTTCCTGCTCGGTCCTCTCATATGGTAACTTTTCCAGAGGCTTGAGAGATGGACCGTATCTGAATTGGCTCCCCCCTCTGCTTGTACTGCTAGCCGCCGGAGCGGTGGCGTCTCTCTTCCATCGTTGCTGACGAGGCGGAGAAATCCGACGCTCCGGAGGAGCCGGAGCGGCGGCGTCTGTCTTCCGCCGTTGCCGACGAGGCTGAGGAGGAGGCGGACTGCTCCGACGCGCCGGAGTAGGCGAAGGAGGAGGCGGAGTGCCCTGACGCGTCGGAGGAGCCGGAGAAGGAGGCGGAGTGCCCTGATCACTCGCCGGAGGAGGAGGAGGAGGAGGAGGCGGAGTGCCCTGACTCGCCGGAGGAGGAGGAGGAGGCGGAGGCGTCCAGTTTGGAAGCTTGATGTACTCCTTCTGCCATAGACATGTACTCCTCAGGGCACGAACCAGCTGATTCTCCCCTTCACCTGTAGAGTGGTCAAGCTCGAGCTCCTCAAATCCCTCCATTACTTCATCCACCATCACAACAGCATAGCCATGTGGAATCGGACGGCAGTGAAAAGTTCCGTTGGGTTGAGGAGGTGCAACAGAGCCGACAGCCGCCTTGAAAGTGAGGTTCCGGCATTTCGTCATAAGCTCGCAATGTTGAGCCTCCGTGATAGTATCCACGGGGTAGCTAGGAGACGTGAAGTCAGGCTGAACGGGCTCCGTGGAAGCGACGCTGCTTCTCCGCTGAGATGGCGGGGTAGCTTCTGGGGTAGCTTCGTGCCGCTGAGATGGTTGGCCGGCAGCTCGCTGGCTCTCAGCTTCCTCTAGCTTTTGTAGTCTTGCATTGAGCTTCTGAATTTCGCTCAGCTCCGCTTTCCTCTTTCTCTCCCGGCTTCTGTAACTGCCTGCGTCGGGAAACCCAACCTTCCACGGAACGGAGCCTGGTGTGCCTCGTGTTCGTCCAGGGTGCTCAGCATTCCCTAGGGCCTCAGTCAGCTCATCCTTCTCTCTGTCGGGAATGAACGTCCCTTCCTGCGCTGCGGTGATATACTCCTGAAGCTTCGTGACGGGTATTGCAAGTTGCTCGTCCGTCCAACGGCACTTTCCTGTTTCAGGGTCCAAAGTTCCCCCAACCCCGAAGAACCAAGTCCTTGAACGGTCTGGCCAGTTCAATGTCTGTGGTACGACCTCTTTAGCAATCAGGTCATTCTCAGCTTTGTCCCACAACGGCCGGGCTTTGAGGTAGCCACCTGACCCCGTGTGATGGTGATACTGCTTCTTTGCAGCGTTGTTCTTGTTTGTCTCTGACATTTTCTTACTCTTGTCCGATGTCTTGTAGGCCACAAATGCGGGCCAGTGATCTCTTATCTTCTCAAATCGGCCGGTGAATTCTGGAGTCTTCCCTTTGTCGACAAACTTTGATTTCAACTCATTCTTCCACCTCCTAAATAGATCTGCCATCTTCTTAAGAGCACACGCCTTGACCAGTGGCTCTATAACTGGCTTATTCGGATCCTCCTCTGGCGGTAGGGTGAAATTTGCCTTCAGCGCGGTCCAAAGATCATCTTTCTGTCTATCGGTGACATAATCACCTTCAGGGGCGTCGTCCTTAGGCTTATTCCATTGCTTGATGCTGATCGGGATGTTGTCCCTAACAATAACTCCGCACTGAGCAGAAAATGCGTCCTTGGTCCGCTTGGGTTCAATCGGATGGCCATCGTCCGCGAGTGCTGTGATCGTGAACCTTTCATCCTTGCACAACCTCTTCTTCGGGCCTCGTCTCGTTACCGAAGTTTGGCTCGATCCGGAGGGCTATAAAAGAAGAAAGAAGATTTAATATATGTACATACCAAAACAATTAATGCATCAATTAGCTAGTCAGCACAGGCTTAATTAATATATATACCTCGTCGGACTTTGCAACAGCTCCCTCCTCCGTTCGGTCACCGGAGCCGTCATCCTCTCCTTCCAGACCATCGGTGTCGTTGAGAAACGACAAGACATCACGTCCGCCGAGGATTATGTCCCCCAACAACTGTTCTTGTTCCAAGTCTCTTTGAGCCATAGTTTCTGCAAATATTACAACATGGCAATTAATATACAAACATGAATGTCCGACGTCCGGACCGCCTCTCTCATGAATGTCAAACAAGGGATTCTCTTAACCTTTAAGGGATTTAATTAACAAAATGGCGCCATTCTGGATGTGCAGAAAATGGTCCATATGTTTCCTGATCTCATCTACCCTTCTATATGTCACGTTGTCTAGTGTCAAAGGATTCAAGAAAACCATGGCTTCATCATTAGCCGGAAGTAACAGGCGCATAATGGTGCGAAGCTCTCCAAAATTGTTTTGGAACGGAGTCCCGGATAGGATAATTAATTAGCTTTTTGGTACGAAGTTCAGCAAGAGCCTTCCGAATATCGCTATTTGGAAGGCCTTTGCTGAAATTCGTACCAAAAAGCGAATTATTCTATCCGGAACTCCGTTCCATAACAACTTTGAAGAGCTTCGTAGCATCATACACCTGTTACTTCCGGCTAATGATGAAGCCATGGATTTCTTCAATACTTTGACAGACAACGTGACATATAGAAGAATATATATATAGATGAGATCAGAAAAAAATATGATCAACTTGTGCACATCCATAATGGGGGCATTCTTGATAAATCTATGTCAAAAGTCAAACTTTCACATATGATCAAACTTTGACATATGATCAAAATTTGACATATGATCAAATGTTGCATATGTATATCGACAACGCTTTTTTCTAGGGTTTGGGTGGCCTCGAGAGTTGGTCGCCCGGTATATCGAGAGGGGGTGAACATTTTACCTTAGTAACTTAGAAAAAAAATGTTATCGGGGAGGGGGTATATCGACAACGCTTTTTTTCTAGGGTTTGGGTGGCCTCAAGAGTTGGTCGCCCGGTATATCGAGAGGGGGGGTGAACATTTTACCTTAGTAACTTAGAAAAAAAATGTTATCGGGGAGGGGGTATATCGACAACGCTTTTTTTCTAGGGTTTGGGTGGCCTCGAGAGTTGGTCGCCCGGTATATCGAGCGGGGGGTGAACATTTTACCTTACTAACTTAGAAAAAAAATGTTATCGGGGAGGGGGTATATTGACCCCCCCCCCTCATGTCGAAGTTATCGGGGAGGGGGTATATCGACAACGACATACATACATGGAAAAAATGCTATCCATCTATACATACACAGCCACATACATATATACATGGAAAAAATGCTATGAAAAAAAATACATATATGAACAAAAAAATGCTATGAACATCCATACATACATACATATAGCCACATACATATAGCCACATATAAAAAATTAATACATATATGAACATCCATACATACATATAGCCACATACATATATACATTATATATATATGAACAAAAAATTCATCATATAAAAAATGAACAAAAAAATGATATGAACAGAGCCGGGGCGGCGGCGGCTCACAGCGGGGGCGGCCGGCGAGGGCGACGGCGGGGGCGGCGAGGGCGTCGGCGACGGCGACGGTGGGGGCGGGCCGGGGCAGGGGCGTGGCCGGGCGCGCTCGGGGGCGGCGGACGGCGCCGGCTGGCGAGGGCGACGGCGGGGGCGGCGCGCGAGGGAGCCGGTGACGGCGTCGGCTGGCGAGGGCGACGGCGGGGGCGGCGCCCGAGGGAGCCGGCGACGACGGCGACGGTGGGGGCGGGCCGGGGCACAGGGGCGCGGCCGGGCGCGCTCGGGGGCGGCGGACGGCGACGGTGTGGGCGGCGGACGGCGTCGGCGTGGGCTCGGGGGCGGGGCAGGGGCACGGGCGACGGCGACGGCGTCGGGGCAGCCTGGCGGCGTCGAGGAGGTCGGCGTCGTCGGGGGGAACTGCGAGATGAAAATGAAAATTTTCACAAGTGCTGCTTATATACACACATCATTGGTCCCGGTTTGAGGCAGGAACCGGGACCAATGCCCCCCTTTGGTCCCGGTTAGAGCCACCAACCGGGACCAAAGGACTCTTTTCAGCAGCCCAAAGGGCGGGAAGCAGAGACCTTTGGTCCCGGTTGGTGGCACGAACCGGGACCAAAGGTAGGCATTGGTCCCGGTTGGTGCAACCAACCGGGACCAATGCCTACCTTTGGTCCCGGTTCGTGCCACCAACCGGGACCAATGGCCTTGCACAGCGGCGTGGTGGGAGTTTAGTCCCACCTCGCTACTTGAGAGAGTACCGCACCTGTTTATAAGGCGCGGTGCGCCAGAGCCTTCGAGCTCCTCTCTAAAGCAGGCTTACGGGCCTAATCACTCTGTATCTGCCTGTGGGCCTACTAGGCCTTCTGCGGGCCTGAATCCTGGCCCAACTGGCTGGTTGGGTTTCTAGTCGTATTCAGGCCGTGCTGGCCCAGTAGGCGGCATTTTTTTTAAAATTTTTGCAGTTTTTTTGTTTTGTTTTTTGCATTATTTGTTTCTTTTCTTTTTTGCTTTATTTTTTTTAATTCTTTTTGCTTTTAGGTCACAAAAATTATAAATTTTCTGTTAGTGCCATTAGTTTTCAAATTTGAATAGTTTAAATTTGAATTTTTTGAAATTTGTGTGAATCACTAGTTTGTGAATAACTTTACTAAAAAAATAGATTTTTGAGTGATTCTTTTTCCTGCTATTTAATATTACTGTGTTTTATCATTATATTCAATTTGGTAAGTTTTAGGTTATTTTAAATTTCTATTTTAATCAAAAACAGATTTGGTTATTTTAGTTTGCTATTAAAGTTTCTAACAAAATAATTCTTTATGAAAATTCTATAGGTTTATAAAAGCTTTTTAGTTGATTCCTTTTGCTATTAGAGTTTTATAAAAGCTTTTTAGTTGATTCTTTTTGCTATTGAAGAAGATTATAGTTTTGTTTTAGTTGATCATAACAGAATATTTTAATTGATTATTTTTTGTTCATTCTTTTTGCTATTAGAGTTTCATAAAAGTTTTCTAGTTCATTCTTTTTGCTATTAGTTCATTCTTTGAGCTAAATGACCCTGAAATTGAAAAGCACTACAAATGAACTCTGAAAAGGTTGAAAGTTGGCATGGTATCATCATTTCACCCACATAGCATGTGCTAAAAAGTTGAGAGGGTTACGGCAAAAACTGGATGCACTTCGTGTACAAAATGGACAATCTCTTTCGAAGTATCAGGGTTTCGGACGAAAACTCATCTGTTACAAAGGGATTTCATTTTTTTGAACTTATTTGAACTCTAGACTTTTTGTGTGTTCAAAATGCACCATTCAAAGCCACATCATCAATTTTCAACCCTTTCTGACTTCATTTGGTATTTTTCATGCATTTACTGATTTTTTTGAGCTCAATGACCCTGAAATTGAAAAGCACTACAAATGAACTCTGAAAAGGTTGAAAGTTGGCATGGTATCATCATTTCACCCACATAGCATGTGCTAAAAAGTTGAGAGGGTTACGGCAAAAACTGGATGCACTTCGTGTACAAAATGGACAATCTCTTTCGAAGCATCAGGGTTTCGGACGAAAACTCATCTGTTACAAAGGTATTTCATTTTTTTGAACTTATTTGAACTCCAGACTTTTTGTGTGTTCAAAATGAACCATTCAAAGCCACATCATCAATTTTCAACCCTTTCTGACTTCATCTGGTATTTTTCATTTATTTACTAATTTTTTTAAGCTAAATGACCCTGAAATTGAAAAGCACTACAAATGAACTTTGAAAAGGTTGAAAGTTGGCATGGTATCATCATTTCACCCACATAGCATGTCATAAAAAGTTGAGAGGGTTACGGCAATAACTGGATGCACTTCGTGTACAAAACGGACAATTCATTTCTTCACATGTAACTGCAGTGATATTCTAGATCAAAGGCATCATCATACTAGTTGTGGAGAGAAAGTCTTCACTTTTTCTTCGCTTGTGTCCTTTGCTTATTGCGCCGTAACCATGGATAATCTTCATCGTTTAACAGGGTGCTTGGGTCAGCCTTGACTTTGAAGGGAGGAATTTCATGAAACTTTTCATAATCTTCAGACATGTCTGTCTTGCCCTCCAATCCCACGATGTCTCTTTTTCCTGAAAGAACTATGTGGCGCTTTGGCTCATCGTATGATGTATTCGCTTCCTTATCTTTTCTTTTTCTTGGTTTGGTAGACATGTCCTTCACATAGAAAACATGCGCCACATCATTGGCTAGGACGAATGGTTCGTCTGTGTACCCAAGATTGTTCAGATCCACTGTTGTCATTCCGTACTGCGGGTCTTCCTGTACCCCGCCTCCTAACAGATTGACCCATTTGCACTGAAACAAAGGGACCTTCAATTCATGTCCATAGTCAAGTTCCCATATGTCCACTATGTAACCATAATATGTGTCCTTTCCCCTCTTGGTTGCTGCATCAAAGCGGACACCGCTGTTTTGGTTGGTGCTCTTTTGATCTTGGGCGATCGTGTAAAATGTATTCCCATTTATCTCGTACCCTTTGTAAGTCAATACAGTCGAAGATGGTCCCCTGGCCAACGAGTACAGCTCATCAGAAACAGTGTTGTCACCAATGAGACGTGTTTGCAACCAACTGCCGAAAGTCCTGATGTGTTCATATGTAATCCAGTCGTCACACTGCTCCGGGTGTTTGGAGCGCAGAATATTCTTGTGTTCATCGACATACGGGGTCACCAAGGTAGAATTCTGTAGAACTGTGTAGTGTGCTTGAGACCAAGAATGCCCGTCCCTACATATTATTGAGTCCGCTCCTAGCGTGCCTTTTCCAGTCAGTCTCCCCTCATACCGCGATTGAGGGAGACCAATCTTCTTAAGGTCAGGAATGAAGTCAACACAAAACCCAATGATATGCTCTGTTTGATGGCCCATGGAGATGCTTGCTTCTGGCCTAGCGCGGTTACGAACATATTTCTTTAAGACTCCCATGAACCTCTCAAAGGGGAACATATTGTGTAGAAATACAGGGCCCAGAACGACAATCTCATCGACTAGATGAACTAGGACGTGCGTCATGATATTGAAGAAGGACGGTGGGAACACCAGCTCGAAACTAACAAGACATTGCACCAAATCACTCCTTAACCTTGGCAGAATTTCTGGATCGATCACCTTCTGAGAGATTGCATTGAGGAATGCACATAGCTTCACAATGGCTAATCGAACGTTTTCCGGTAGAAGCCCCCTCAATGCAACCGGAAGCAGTTGCGTCATAATCACGTGGCAGTCATGAGACTTTAGGTTCTGGAACTTTTTCTCTGCCATATTTATTATTCCCTTTATATTCGACGAGAAGCCAGACGGGACCTTCATACTGAGCAGGCATTCAAAGAAGATTTCCTTCTCTTCTTTGGTAAGAGCGTAGCTGGC
Organism: Elymus sibiricus; assembly: GCA_039707655.1. Classification (NCBI taxonomy): domain Eukaryota; kingdom Viridiplantae; phylum Streptophyta; class Magnoliopsida; order Poales; family Poaceae; genus Elymus; species Elymus sibiricus. The sequence continues at coordinate 17,085,897 of CM077676.1, forward strand.
AGGACCTTCATACTGCTTTGGATGCATGTCGTCTTTTTCATGCACACGTTGCTGTTCCTCCCGTGCCTCCGGTGTATCTTTTGTCTTCCCATACACTCCCAAGAAGCCTAGCAGGTTCACGCAAAGATTCTTCGTCACGTACATCACGTCGATTGCAGAGCGGACCTCTAGGTCTTTCCAATAGGGTAGGTCCCAAAATATAGATTTCTTCTTCCACATGGGTGCGCGTCCCGCATCGTCAGTCGGAACAGATAGTCCGCCAGGACCCTTTCCAAAGATTACTTGTAAATCATTGACCATATCAAGTATGTGATCACCAGTACGGAGGGCGGGCTTCTTCCGGTGATCTGCCTCACCTTTGAAATGCTTTCTTTTTTTTCGACATTGATGGTTGGTCGGAAGAAATCGACGATGCCCCAGGTACACATTCTTCCTGCATTTGTCCAAATATATACTGTCAGTGTCATCTAAACAGTGTGTGCATGCGTGGTATCCCTTGTTTGTCTGTCCTGAAAGGTTACTGAGAGCAGGCCAATCGTTGATGGTTACAAACAGCAACGCATGTAGGTCAAATTCCTCCTGTTCGTTCTCATCCCACACACGTACACCTCTTCCATTCCATAGTTGTAAAAGTTCATCAACTGATGGCCTTAGGTACACATCAATGTCATTGCCGGGTTGCTTAGGGCCTTGGATGAGCACTGGCATCATAATGAACTTTCGCTTCATGCACAACCAAGGAGGAAGGTTATACATACATAGAGTCACATGCCATGTGCTATGCTTGCTGCTCTGCTCCCCAAAAGGATTAACGCCATCTGCACTTAAACCAAACCATACGTTCCTCGGGTCACCTATAAAGCCGCTCCACTTTCTCTCGATCTTTCTCCACTGCGACCCGTCAGCGGGTGCTCTCAACTTCCCGTCTTTTTTACGGTCTTTTATGTGCCATTGCATCAACTCGGCATGCTTTTTGTTTCTGAACAGACGTTTCAACCGTGGTATTATAGGAGCATACCACATCACCTTGGCAGGAACCCTCTTCCCGGTGCGCTGGCCCTCAACATCACCAGGGTCATCTCTTCTGATCTTATACCGCAATGCACCGCATACCGGGCATGCGTTCAAATCCTCGTACGCACCGCGGTAGAGGATGCAGTCATTAGGGCATGCATGTATCTTCTGCACCACCAATCCTAGAGGGCATAGAACCTTCTTTGCTTCGTACGTACTGCCGGGCAATTCGTTATCCTTTGGAAGTTTCTTCTTCATTATTTTAAGTAGCGAACTAAATCCCTTGTCAGATACACCATTGTCTGCCTTCCATTGCAGCAATTCCAGTGTGGTACCGAGCTTTCTGTTGTCATCTTCGCAATTTGGGTACAACCCTTTTATGTGATCCTCTAACATGCGATCGAACTTCAACTTCTCCCTTTCACTTTCGCATTCTCTCTGTGCATCAACAATGACCCGGCGAAGATCATCATCGGGCACATCGTCTAGTTCCTCTTGATCTTCAGCTTCCCCCCATTGCAGCATCACCGTATTCAGGGGGCGGGTAGTTGTCATCATCCTCTTCTTCTTCGTTGTCTTCCATCATAACCCCTCTTTCTCCGTGCTTGGTCCAAACATTATAGTGTGGCATAAAACCCTTCTCAAGCAGGTGGAAGTGAAGGGTTTTAGAGTTGGAGAAAGCCTTCGTATTCTCACAGACAGTACATGGACAATGCATAAAACCATTCTGCTTGTTTGCCTCAGCCGCTTCGAGAAAATTATGCAGGCCCTTAATATACTCGGAGGTGCGTCGGTCACCGTACATCCATTGCCGGTTCATCTGCGTGCGTTATATAGTTCTCATTATTGAACAACATATAACTCTCTAGAGCATCTAATTAAATCATACAAGTAAGAACTATCTAGAACAACATATAACCAAAACCATCGCACTATATAATAACAAACAATAATAAAAGTAAGAAAGTTACACAAGTATCTATCTAAATCATACAAGTAAGAACTTTTTTCTTTTAGAAAGAAGATAAGAAGAAGAGGCTAACCACGGTGGTGCTGGCGCCGAGATGGGCGCGGGCGATCGACGGCGGTGAGGACGGGGACGGGACAGGACGGACCGCCAAACCTAGACAAATCTTGAGGAAAATGGATCTTGGACAAGGAGCTTCCAGAGGAGAAAGCTTAAGTGTGGCTCGGGCATTTCATCGAACACCTCATGTGCATAGGAGGTGAGCTAGAGCACCACAAAGCTCTCCCACGGCCGGCCAAAAAACAGAGCAGTGCACTGCTCTCCTCGCGGGCAGGGGGTATATATAGGCCGACCATTGGTCCCGGTTTGTGGCTGGAACCGGGACTAAAGGACATCATTTGGTCCCGGTTCCAGCCACAAACCGGGACCAATGGTTGTGGGCCAGGAGCGAGGCCCATTGGTCCCGGTTCGTGTCCGGAACCGGGACCAAAGGGGTCAGACGAAACGGGACCAATGGCCCACGAGGCCCGGCCGGTGCCCTGGCCTCACGAACCGGGACCAATGCCCCCATTGGTCCCGGTTCGTGAGTGAACTGGGATTAATGGGCTTTTCAGGGCTGGACCAAAGCCCTGTTTTCTACTAGTGGTGGTCAAGCAAGTATATCAAGTCAAGAAAGATGGTCACAAGTGTGCTAGTTTAGATTTGGTTTTAAATCAAAAGGAGCCAATTAAGATGTTGACATTGGCTACTAAAGGCAAAGAAGTGAAGCAATCAATTGTTAAAAATCAAAGTGCCAAATCTGAAGAAAAGAAGTTGAGGGTGCACAAGGCCAAAAAAGAGTTGCCATTGGTCGAAACAAAATCACAGCCGAGATGCCAACTCGGCTTATCGTATTGGCAAAAGAAGGAATTACAAAAGGTTAGTGCACAAGAGTTGAGAAAGAAGAACATGGCATGGGTTCCCAAGAGGAGCAGTCAAAATAAAAATGATGTCCAGCCTTCTATTGCAACAAGTGTTACAAAAGTGAAGAAGGAGAAGAATGAAAGGAGTAAACAATTCAGCCAAAGGTTTCCATCACCTCCTCAAAATCTTCGGTTAGCACATCATCCATATTCATCAAACATCTCATTGATGCCTATGCCATGGAACTCATCCTCAGGTATGATTGGTTACCCTCTATGGGCTTATTTTGATCCATGGTTGCAATATAATTTCTTACATCATGAAAGGGTATTACCAAATCATAATACATTTGATTAGCTACAAGTTTGTTGCTGATCCAAACGGCCGAAATACTTGATTTGTCATTTCATTTGTTTATTTCGGCTATAAATGCTTTGGTGGATGAAGTATACATGCAACTTATGGTAATGGCCGATATTTGACAATCGCCCTGAGAATCTATCTAAGCATGGCCGGTGCAGTATTCTGACATCGTCCTTAGCACAGTTGGATACCGAGACAAGGCACATATTCAGTGAAATTTATACTTATAGCTATGTTATGCTTCCATGGAGTTGAGACATTATAACCGATGCCATTCAATATATGTTGCATAAGCCAATTCACAGAATTGGCGAGTGGCTCATACTTTGTTTGAATATGATTTGGCTTACACTTCTTTGAAATCTATGAGAGGCCAAGCCATAGCTGGTTTTATTATTGAGCATCGGATTTATGACATGCATAATATTGATATTAGCCTTGTCTCTCTAGTACTGTGGAGATTATGTTTTGATGGTTGAATTCATAACAAAGGCCAAGGTATTGGTGTTGTTTACATATCTCCTGATGGTGCTATTTTGTGATGCCTCATGCAGCTTAAAATATTTATGCACAAATGATCAAAGCCGAATATGCATTGTTATTCGGATTGAAGCTTTTACTTGCTTTAGGTGCTATACATATTGAGGCTTTCGATGATTCGTTATCAGTAGTGCAACAAATATCAAAAAGTTATCAATGTCTTGACGAATCGCTTATAATTTATCTTGAAGCATGGTTAGATGTAATATTCTCCTTGGGTGGCTTTCAAATTGTTCATATATCTAGACATGACAATTGAAGAGAATTGGCACAGCAAACATCTGGCTACCATGTTGATCATGGTGTATTGCATATCTATCAATAGCTGATGCTTAGTCTCTTCAACATAGGCAAGGCCGAACCGAAGCCCACCGCTTCGGCCACTAATAAAAATTTTATGCAGGCGAAAGAAAGCTCATTATTGATTATCTGTAAGATCTTAGCAACGGGGTGGACAAGATGGTTCGGCGGAAGACTTTGTGATGCACATTGGTATATGAAATTTTATTGCCGGACTATTGATGGTATTATTTTCGAGTGCTTGAAAACTAAGCAATGAGTTGAGGAAATTCCACCCAAGTTCGCATCAACAAAGTTCAAGTAAGCAATGGGAAATGGCCGATATGTAGTTATCGCGCTAAGCATATAGATGGCCGATATATACTTATCGCCCTAAGCACATGCAAATGGCCGATGGAGTGTTGACATCGTCCTTAGATCAAGCATTATGCAAGTTATTTTTCGGCATCCAAACTTTGCCGAAAAACAGGGGGGCATGTGTTGACACCAGATTTTGGCATGGTACAAAACGCAACTAAGATGGCCTCAAATGGAGAAGTGATCTACATGAAAAAGTTCTGTATTGTCGACATGAACATCTTTGAAGTTTGGGCCATCGTCATCCGATCTCATCTCGAGGGCCGAAATTGTGCTCAAAGTACTAGGATTTTGTATGCAGAGTACTGTTCGGCCAATTAGACCTCCAAGACGGCCTCATATGAGAAAACTTTCTACACAAATTGTCTTCGTCTCGTCGAAACAGTTGATTTTGATATAAAAATCGTCTCAATCGGAGTTTGTATGTAAAAGTTAGAGCCAAAACATTGTGCTGCAGAAGTCTGCCCCGGAAGTTCCGGGAAAAACTTCCGGGGAGGTTTCGGGCTAAACAGAAAGTTTGCACGCGGTGCGCCCCGAAAACTGGAATTAAACATTATTTGCAGATTTGCGGGCGAAAATTCAACCTCAAGACGACCTCGGATGAAAAATCGCGATCCGATGCCATATGCGGCCTACAGGTCGAGTGCAAGAGGGCTACTTGATATAAATTTTAGCCCGGAAGTTCCGGGCCGGACCGGAAGTTCCGGCCCCCGTAGTCCGAGTTAGGTTAACTTTTGATATTTTGGACGGGATTTGAGTCCTTTTCTTGTACGGAAAGTCCAGCCGCCTCATATATATGTAAGAGGTGACGGCCGATTGAACAACACACAATCAAACAAATCAATCTACTACTTTTTCGTGTTCATCTACTTTTTATACATCTCCCTTGTATCTTCTTCTCGTTCTTCGTCGTTCTTCAAGATTGGAGGCAGCGAATCCGCGAGGTCCTAGGGGCGGTTAGGCCGACCTAGGGCAGCCCATAGCCGCCGCGCACCCTGACGGGGTCCCTCCCGGGCGTGTGGGGTTTTGGGTCTACAAAAGCGCCCGCCGGATTGCTTGCGTACCGCGCTTCCGGCCGGGTTTCCTTCGACGTGAGCTGCGGTGCATCACCCCCGGCGTCGAGGGTACACGGTGACGTGTTCGTGTGCGAACAACAAGGAAACATATACACGTACGTAGCACGTAGGGCCGGGAGAGTCGGGGAGAAGATGATGGTATTCGAGATCGTACGGTACGTGCATGCATCCATGGCCAACATCATGTAACCCACAAATAAGATAATCGGGAAGGGTATGGGCACATGTAAACCACCACGGCTGACAAGGCGGCGCGCGCCTACGATGCCATGGCGATTGACTTATCAGGGGCGAAGGGCACATGTCAACTTCCCCGCCGACACCTGGTGCACGCATGAGCGGGCGCCTTTGAATATGAGGGTAGCCTCCAGGGCCGAGGAGAAGGAGCACCTGAAGGCCGAGGCACTTCTCAGCGCTTGGCAGGGCAATGATCTTTTGGTGGTGCGTTGTATGAATGAGGACCCACAACTCTACGTTTTGAACGAGTCATTGTTAAATGCAGTTGCGAAGAAGAAGAACGAGGAGCGCCAAGTGGACAAGGAGGACAGTGATGACGACGACGACGACTTCTAGGATGAACCAAAACAGATTTCAGAGCTGGGAGCCGAAACAAATTTCTGGTTTTGTCATTATTTTATATCATTCAGCCGTGTACTTTGAACTGTGTTTTATTAGCTTTATAAAACAGGATGAGAACATGTTTCACGGATGCCCACAAAAAATCGCGTAGCACATGCCACGGAAACAAGTCTGGTGTGGTCTCCTTGGGCTGACACCAGGCCCCACAGTAGGAGTGCGCGAGGGCGAACCACACGTCACGGCCAGCAAGATATTTTCGTCGCCAATAATTGACTCCTTGTAGTGCTCTTCCAGTCGAGCAGGTATTATTTGGGTGTCCATTCGGCCGACTCAGATCTACTTTGGCCTTCCACTTTCCTCTCTCTCAGATCTATCTAACCCCCGTTGGTGTTGACTTGATGGCTGCCAGGAAGGTGATTATAGCTGAGAACTCTTGCTGATTCATTTGTAGTAGTTGTTGCATGCCCTCTAGATGCTGATTTGATTTGCAGGCCTCGGTTGGTTGCTCATCTCGCTTTGTTCTCTAAGGATCGCAAACTTTGCTCATCTGTTTATGTTGTCTGACGATTGCAGATCGTGGTGAAGGTCGAGCTAGTGGACGACCGGGGGAAGCAGAAGGCGCTCAAAGCAATCTCAGCTCTCCATGGTACCTGAGGCTACTACTACCTCTCTTGTTTCCAGTTTTGTTCGTGAATTCGTTTCCGACATGAACAGCAACGTACGAGCCTCAGGTATCGACCAGATTGGTGTGGACATGAAGGATGGGAAGATCACGGTCGTCGGCAGCGTCGACCCCGTCAACCTCCTGGGCAAGCTGCGAAGGTCGTTTGCGAACGCTCGGTTGGTCTCCATCGGGCCCACCAAGGAGGCGTACGAGTTTACATTTACAATTGGTCCTGGTGGGCCCGGAGTAATTTACAAGGTACTGTATGATTACTACTCTTTGCATCTTTTGCTTTCTACTCCTGAAACTGACAACACAAGCAGGAAATTAAAACAAGCGCCCTCTAGCACGGGCAGCATATATACTACAGCCTATAAGACGAAAACAGAGCAGCCATTCTCAACTCTAGCAATATTTGTCCTAAAACAATCATAGGTGCGCTGCGCTGAGCTGCCCTACAAAGAGGAGCAGAACCTGAAAATGGCGAGGATAACGCCTATGAGTAACAGCAGTTGTGTATGGGACCCAGGTCGGAAATGAAGAGCACGTCATGTTTAGGGGGGTTAATGTGTTAGAGTTAAACACGGCTTGGAATTTCCATACTTGTACGTGCACATGTGTATCCGACTAGGACTAGTACTAGAAGCCGGCTTGTGCTTATGCTAGGCTAAGGGCATCTCCAACGCTGACCCCAAGGCGGACACCGGATTTGTTCATGGACCGGTGGGGACCAGTCCGCAAATACTGATATGGGAGCCGACAATCCAAAGCTGTCCACAAATGTTCAGTTACATTTTGAACGAAATTTAACAAAAGTGAACAAATTTTATGCAAATTTAAACAAACCGGACGATATTCATTGAAATTTGGATATTTTTTACATAAAACCAGACGATATTTCGTCCTGTGAACTAGAAACCTTCAAAAGAACCTGAAACTACTCTATACTTGACGGTGACCTCGTAGGCCATGCCGGGCTCACCGGCGGCACCTTCATCATCGTCGCCGTCGCCGTAGCCCTTGTTGAAGTCGTTGTCATCGGGTTTCAGGCGGTGGTAGGGTGCGGTGTCGCGACAGGGCTCCCCGGCCACCACCTATCACTCACGGATGATCTTCTTCGCTTGCTCCTACGCCGAGCACAGTGCGGCCGCGGGCACCGCAGTCGTGGGTGGGGGTGAGCCGGGCGGTGGGAGTTGCCGGAGGCGGTTGCGGCGATGGTCTCCCACCGATCCGCGTCGCTCCTCTGCCTCTTCTCCTCCCAAATTGAGCTCGCTGGTGACTCCCCCGCATTCCCGCCGGATCCAGTGGCCACCGCGCCCCGCCGCCGATCCGCAGTGCAGATCCCGTGGCCGGGGCGCTGCGGTCACATCCGGCAGGCTCGCCGGCTTCTCCAACCTTCCCGCACCGCCGCCGCCACAGAGGTGGTACCTAGGCGTGTGGCAGAGGGCATGGGAGATGTGGGTGGCGGAGATAACCGATCAGGAGACCCACAAAAGGATGTAGCTGGGGAGCTTCCACACCGCCGAGCTCGCCGCCTGCGAATACGACCTGGTCTGTTGGGGATATTTCCCAGCGTGTAGACCCGGCAGGAGGATGACCCGGTTATAGAGCTGGAGAGCTCCGCGGGTTATCTCACTGCGGGGCTGAGACGATGCCCAATGGGCCGGCTTGATGGAGTCCCGGTAAGAAAGACCGGCTCAACCTACGGGCCGACTCAAGAAGAAGACGTGCGGCATGAAGGTTGCCTTGGAGGTTAAGTAGAATAAGAGTAGGAGACGGGTTAAGATTACGACCCGGACTCTCATGTAACCCTAGGGCTCTACCTGTTATATAAAGGGGAGCACCCAGGTTAAAAAAGACTAAGTTGCAACCCTCGAAAGCTAGGTTAGCGAATTCGCACCTTTGTAATCGAGATCGACAGCAATATAATCAAGCGGGACGTAGGCTTTTACCTCCACCGTGAGGGGCCGAACCTGGGTAATCTCGTGTCTTCTCGTTCCCGATCAACCCCGTTAAGCTTCCACCCTTGTGCGATGACCTCATCTCTAAGTCCTTTCACAAGGGCATCTGCCGTGTCAAAACCACGACATGGTCCGTCCGGCCGCATGGCGCCGCGGGCCGCCGAAATTTCAAGTGGGGTGAGATGCCACTGCTCGATCTGTCGCCGCTGGGGGTGGTGAATGCGCAGGTGGCTCGCGAGGATGGGGAGGCGAGGTAACGGCTTGCGGCGGAGGCCGCCGACGAGGCGTACATGGCCAATCTCCGCCGCCAGCACCCTTAGCTTGTGGAGACGGAGCGCAAGCTGTATGAGGAGCGGGCGGCCGGCGGGGCGAATGTCATCATCGTCTCAATAAACGAGGAGGACGAGGGAGGCGGCGACGAAGGTGGCATAGGAGGCGGCAACGACGACGGTTTTGACATCGAAGAGTGGCGAAGAACCTTCCCCGGTTGCGACGACGACGGCACCCAGCCTGACCCCATGGGCGGTGGCATCTCTATGGCGGATTGGCTGTCCCTCGCAAAGTCGGAGAGCCACTAAGCATTCAGTTGGATTTAAGTTTTAGTTTATGTTTAAGTTCAAGTTTTAGTATAGGTTTAAACTAGACTATGTTTCTTTGGGAGTAATTTTAAGCTACCTCTTACCCCCTCTTTTCATATGAGAGGTAAAAAAATAAGAGTTAATCAGACCACTAGTTAATCAAATCAATGGCTCAGACCTATTATGTACTCTTACCTCTCATGTGAAAAGGGGAGGTAAGAGGGAGCGTGCTAAAATTTGCCTTCGGCGGATGGTTATGTAAATTATGTGTCGAATTTCAGTTTAGAAGTTTGTTTAAATCGAATCTATGCTCATCTTATTAAAATTTGCTTTTTGCTCCTCTAAATTTAGGGGATCGGTTAGAACCGACCAAAACATAGTGGAGTAAATACTCCACTAAGGTTTACTGCACCGTTTACTCCTGTATTTTTTAGGGGATCGGCTAAAGTTACTCTTAGCTACGTACTGCCACTGCTTCAGCCTCTTGAGGCAGAAATCAAGATATTCAGGGTGCGATGTTCATAGTTGTCGTTCGTCGTCCAATGTGGCCGTCGTCGGGACTGTGCCAACACACTCTATAAGTCTAGATACTGATTTGCAGACCTTGGTTGTTCCCTGGTTTGTTCTCTGAGGTTTACAGACTTTGCTCATCTCGTTTTGGTGTCTGACGATTGCAGAAGATCGTGACGAAGGTGGAGCTAGTGGACGACCGAGACAAGCAGAAAGCGCTCAGAGCACTCGCCGCTCTATATGGTACTACTACTACTCTTCTTCAGGCCTTGTTCGTGAATTCGTTTCTGACGTGAACAACAACGGGCCTCAGGTATCGAACAGATTGGTGTGGACATGAGGGTTGGGAAGATCACGGTCGTCGGCGTCCTTGACCCCGTCGACATCGTGCACAAGCTGCGAAGGTTGTTTGCCGCTTATATCATCTCCGTCGGGCCCGCCAAGCAGGCGTACGAGTTTACATTCGACTTCCTGAACCGTATCACTAACAATTTCTCCGAGGAGCGCATAATTGGTCGTGGTGGACACGGAGTAGTTTACAAGGTACTGTATGATTACAACTTGCATCTTTTGTTTTCTACACTTGAAGCTGACAACACAAACAGGAAATGAAAACAAGCGCCCTCTAGCACTGCCAGTATATACATACCAAAAGTGCCCTTCTGCTCGCGAGCTCATATGCGCCCTCGTGAACAGTACAGTCGAAACATCAGCCAATGTGAGTCCTGAGTGATCACACTTGTAGGGTCATAAGGAAAGACAGTGCCGAAACAAGTTGCATTGCTTGTCTTCCACACTCTGCCCAAATAACAACAGATACACCTACTGGTACGTAAGCGCTATTGTGAGCTCGAGCTCACATGATCCCGGATGAACAGTAAAATCCAAAAAAAAGTAAAAATATAAAAAGAAATCTAAAATTTTGTGGCAAGAAACATTGATGTTTTTTCTATATGCATGCAGAATTTCGCATTGGAATCACATTTGTGCAGGTGTGGACAAAAAAAAAATTGATGCTCCAAAATGCTTCCAATAACAATCTTTTTGAGCATCGATTTTGTTTTTTTCCACACCTTCACAAATGTGATTCCATCATAAAAATTTGCACGCGTGTAGAAAAAACATCAATGTTTCTTGCCATAGAATTTTTTGAATTTTTTTTACGATTTTTTTGGATTTTACTGTTCAGCCAGGATCATGTGAGCTTGAGCTAACATACTCCATGTCCCTACTGGTACTCCTACTAAGCTTCTAGCTTTCATAGGCAAAGTAAAAGCTCATCTGCTGATATCATCAACAGACTTTAAATTCAAGTCCAAACTGAAAGCACAATTCACTACTCCCCAAGCATACCTAGCCATGGGGCAATTAAAAAAAGAAGATGGTCTACAGTTCTACTTCTCTGTAAAACATACACTTACAACTAGCAGTCCACTCCAGCCACCTTTTCAAGAGATTTTCCTTTGTCAAAATACTATTTTGAACAAAAGCCAAACAAACACCTTAATCTTCAAAGGTACATTAATGTACCAAAACTTCCTCAAAGGGCATATAACTTGAGCCATCTTCAACATCACATACAAAGAATGCACAGAAACATTACCACACTTGTTTTCAATCCGTCTACACTTATGGTTTTCATCGGTTAATACCACAACCCTACACGAATCTTGTAATTGTTGCCACGTGTCACTAGTCTCATATCTCAGGAATCTTCTAAACCAAATACAACCATGGCCCTGATTAAAAAGGTAGAAACAAGGATATTTTCACTAAGGGTTAAATTATACGGTCTAGCAAACTTCTTGTAGAAAGGTATGGAACCAACCACAAATCCTCCCAGAACATTGTCCTCTGCCCACTTCCGATTTTCTTCCTACATAACTTGTAGAGAACATCCTTTACTTTCAAGATACCCCTGAAGAATTGGGATTGTTTTGGTCTAGCTTTCACATAAGACAGTACATATTTATTGCAATATTTATTTAGAACTAATTTTTGTGTGTATCATCCGGTCCACCCTGATCAACAGGTTGGCTAACATTTACCCAGTTTACTAAATGGTATTTGTGTGTCACATCACTATCCTGCCAAAAAAATCTTTTTCTATTTCTTTTCCATATTCTTAAGTAAACTTTTAGGTAACTCAAACATAGACATAGTATAAAAAGGAATTTTAATCATATAAGATCTCAACAACACCAATCTATCCCCATAAGATAGAAATTTGCCTTGCTAGGTTCCCAGTTTGCCTTCTACCTTTTCCTCAGTTTCCTTCCGGCCGCGGTTTCTTAATATAGCATTACTAACAGGAATACCTCCTCACAAAAAAAGGAATACCTAAATATTTCATAGGTAAAACACATTCCGCATAGGTGAAAATACTTTAAAGCTTCTATCTCGTGACTAGCCTCACCAAAACAATAGATTTCACTTTTATGGAAGTTAATCTTTAGCCTAGAAAGATGTTCAAAATAACACAAAATGACTTTAAGAAAGATAATATCATCTGCATATTGTAACATGGATAACCTCCTACTAAATTAGGGACCACCCATATCAAAATGGCTCAAGTCCCACCACTTGTTCTCGTCCCTTTTGCCTATTTCTTCCCATCTACCATATCTTCTTTCTTGGACTCCAGCTCTTGAGAAGCTCCCTTGTTAATATCGGCAAGTCCATTCCCCGAGTTAGCGTGCTATAGCGAAGGATTTTTAGCACAACCTCTAGGGATCATATAATAACACAACCTCAAATCTTTGAGTGGCCACAATCTCTCTTTATTCTAAAACCGACTCCTAATTCAGCATCCATGTTAAGCCATGTCACCCTAAAAAGAATAATCGTTGGATTGTATCGATGATTAATCAAGTCCATCAGATCTTGATAGCTAAGACCTATGAATGGTCATGTCCTTTCATTAAAAGATACATTGCTTGGTGAAAAGATGTCTCTTCGTGGAATGATGCGCCCCTTGGTAAACTGATATTTCTTTGTGAAAAGACATAGTAGAAAAGAATGAAAAGAAGCACGACAATTGTAAGATTAACACGTTACAAAATTCAATTTGTAACTTCCCAAAAGATGCGACCATTAAAATTGCCAGAACACTAATGTAAAAAATTTAACATTTCAATCTGTTCATGCACTTAAAAAAATAAACTTTGCAACTCCATGCTTAAAAAGGTACAAAATTTATATGTAAATATCTCAACATAAACTCACTGAAAACATCACATAATACCCACAACAAAGCGCGGGCTTTACACTAGTTCCCTTTGATTCCCTTCTGCAATCGAGTCCCTATAGCTGGGGAGCTCCTATAGGGCGTCCTCTACCCCGTAGAACCAACTGGCGCTCACTACAGTGCTCAGTTGGGCCGGCCCATGCAACATCGGACTTCCGTACAAGTTTGCCTAACCACTCGGGCTACTCAATTGCACTGACTGAAAACAACGCCAAATAAAATAAGAACTATTGTGGATGCGCTATTTATACTGTATCACTTAGATTTTGGAATTATTTGGAAAAAAATGTGAATTTAAAAAAATTCACCGATTTGGAAAAGATTTCATCATTTTTGAAGAACAAGTTCATTGATTTTTTTTTAAATTTCACAAAAATTGAAAAAAGTTCACCAATTTTGAAAAAAAATCACAAATTTTGATAAAAGTTTCATCGACATTGAAAAAAACTTCGTCGACTTTGAAAAAAGTTCATCGATTTTGAAAAAATTCATTGATTTTGAAAAAAGTTCATCGATTTAAAAAAAATCATGTATTTTGAAAAAAAGTTCACTGATTTGACAAAAGTTCATCGATTTTGAAAAAAAGTTCTTTGATTTTGAAAAAAGTTCGTTCGATTTTGAAAAAAGTTCATCGGAATTAAAAAAAGTTTCATCAATTATGAAAAAAGTTCATCGATTTTGAAAAAAGTTCATTTAATTTAGCAAAAGTAAAAAGAAACAAAGAAAAGAAAGAAAAACGAACACAACCGTTCAAATAAAAAAGGAACAAGAAAAAATTAAAAAAATGAAAAGAAAAAGAAGAAAGAAGAAAAGAAGGAAAAAGATAGAAATGAACACATCAGGTGTGCGTAGTGGGGTGGTTAGGGTAGCTTATGTAAGATCAGGAGGTTGTCGGTTCGAAACTCACGTGTCGCACAGTTTTTGTCGTTAAAAACAGAACAAAAGGTGAAGAAGGGCCAGCCCAGCGCGGAGGAAAGGGGGTGCGCCCGTTTGTGAAAAAGGAAGGAACGGGCGCTTAAGGCGCCGTTTAGGATTTTCCCTATAGCCGTGTGTGTAGAGGCATAAGCCAAGCCGAATCCGAAAGTCCACCTTGGCCCGTATGGCCCGAACCACAGTTTTCAACTAGTTCCACTACCCTCTCTCGAGCTTGGCACACCCCATCCATGGCGAGCATCAGAGATCCATCCCAATCATGGTCATCATGAGCCTGCAACCACACACAACGTACACAACATCCCTTACCTATGGTCTAGCGGAAATCGCACATGGATCCAATCCTTTCTCTAGAGATTGATGCGATCTCCCTGTGCGCACCACCGGCACACCCAAACGAAGACGTCCGCGGCAATCAGAGACCATGTTCCCCTTCAGGGACGACACCACACCGCCAACGCAAAACCATGTCCGCCACCAGCACATCATCGAGCTCCCGTGTGGCTCCCCATCTATCAGTGCCGTCAAGTTCTCTTGGGATCTCCGACATGCTCACAATCACGATCGAAAGCCCATGGGCTAAATCTAATCGTCTATCGTGAGACATTTCCCGATGGCGATCGTACCCGGCTCCAACATAAAACTTCCTACGATCAACTTACCTGAGATGTAGAGGTAGAACGGGCGAAGAATCGTCTTGATCCATTATTTTCTATCATTCATAATACTGAATTGAATGCTTTACTAAGAACACTATATGCTAGCATATACTGACTTAATAGATATGTTTAAACAGGGTGTACGGGACAATGGGGAATGCATTGCTGTGAAGAAGCTTCATCTCATGCGGGGGCTTGACGAGGAATTCGAAAATGAGTTCGGTAATCTTACGAGGGTCCAACATCGAAATACCGTACGGTTAGTTGGTTACTGCCATCATACATCACAAGTGCTTGTTGAGCACAATGGAAACAATGTTCCTGCTAGAGTGGAAGAAAGATCTTTATGCTACGAATACTTGCCGGGAGGAAGCCTGGACATGCATCTTACTAGTACGATTATGCTACTTACACTATCATTTTTGCATGTAAGAACAATGATCCCTAAACTTCACATTTTGGTAATACACATTTTGCTTACTTCTGTAGATGGATCATGTGCGCTTGATTGGCACGTATGTTACAACATAATTAAGGGATTATGTGAGGGTTTACATTACCTTCATGAAGGATTCGAGTATCCTATTTACCATCTGGAATTAAAACCTACAAAAATTTTCCTGGATAAGGACATGATGCCCAAAATTGGGGGTTTTGGTTTCTCTAGACATCCAACACAAACCTTCAACACATCAGAAGTTATGGGAACAAGGTATGCTAACAACTATGAGAAGTAATCGGATTCTTTTATGAACTTTTTGTGAAAGTAAATTCCTTTTGTTCTACGCAGTGTATACATGCCACCAGAATACATCGGTAAACGGCAAATTACACCAAAGTTTGATGTATTCAGTCTGGGCGTTATAATCTTACAAATAATGGCAGGAAAGGAGGGCTACATCAAATGTGCAGATATTCCTCCCAAAGAATTTATTGAGCTTGTAAGAAATAACTCTTATATTATGGAATCTATTTTCACTAATATTAGGTTGTGCCATACATCTAAGCAGCCAAGGAATTGTGTTTCAATTCTGCAGGTATATGAATTATGGGTAAATAGGATGCAGGCCACAATATTGAAACGTAGTTCACGTGAAGTTAGAACATGCATCGAAATAGCTCTAAAATGCATGGAGTTCGATCTAGTGAAAAGACCTACTATAAATGAGATCATACAAGAACTGAATAAGATTGATATTGTTGAGTGGTCATTCGAGTTCCTACAACGTATTACAAATGGTTTTTCTGAGCAGAACATAGTTGGCCGTGGTGGATATGGAGTTATTTACAAGGTATGGTTATTAGTTCATCTTCTTACTTTGAAATGAGGCCTACCGTTAACAACAAGAATGGCATGCCATAAAATCTGACAATTTTAACAGGGGGTGCTGGAGAATGGAGAAGAGATTGCTGTTAAGAAACTTCATCCAGTGTTGTGGATTGACGATGAGGAGTTTAAGAATGAGCTTAATATTCTAATGAGGGTCAAACACAAAAATATCGTACGGTTAGTTGGCTACTGCCACCATACATCACAGATAGTTGCCGAGTTCAAAGGAGAACATGTTTCTGCTAGTGTGGTAGAAAGAGCGATTTGTTTGGAATACATGCAGGGTGGAAGCCTTGCCGATCAACTTTCCGGTATGATTATGCTCTACTTCTACTAAATTATATTTGAATTTTCTACAATGTAATTAACTACATAAGGGGATAAACATGGTTTATTTGCTCACCCTTGGATCCATACACATGATTCATTCTTGGGCTAGTTGTTGAGGTAGCAACCAATAAGAAATGAGATAAGAGGTTAGGGTTGAGGTAGATAACAGAACCATTTTTTTGGTAGTATCTAGGAGGAAAAATCAGGCGGTACGGTGGACTATGTTTTACAGAAAACGAACTTGATAGTACTAATATACCTTTTATTTACATGGTAATAGTAACATACTTTTTATTTACTTCTGCAGCTGAACCTTGCAGACTTGATTGGGACGGATGTTACAAAATAATAAAAGGAATCTGTGACGGTTTACATTACCTTCATAATGTTGATGCTCCTATTTACCATCTGGACTTAAAACCTGCCAATATTTTGTTGGATAAGGATATGGTAGCAAAACTTGGTGACTTTGGTTTGTCAAGATTATTTGATTCGATGCAAACCTATATCACAGAATCCCAAGATATGAAAGGAACACGGTAAATTAATAACTCAGAAGTAATTAATCAACTTCTTTTCTCAAACTTGTAGAAAAATAACTGTATTTGATGAAGTGCAGTGGATATATGCCACCAGAATACATCAACAGACAACAAATCAGTCAGAAGTTTGACGTATTCAGTCTCGGGGTCATAATCATACAAATAATGGCAGGAAAGGATGGCTACTTCAACTGTGCAGACACACCTCCGAAAGAATTTATTAAGCATGTAAGGAAAAAGATCTGATATCACGGAAAAAATCCCAAATATTTTATTGTGGAGTAGATAGCAAAAAACTACCACATTACAGGCTATGTCTACAAAAAACTACCACTTTTTTTAATCTTTCAAAAAGCTACCACAAAATTGGTTCGCTGTTCGAAAAAACACAAATGACCATGTGATTAAAAATTGATCCAGTTTATGACAGGTCGGGCCCGTCCCTAAACAAACCGTTTGTTGACTGTTTGTTTGACCGCTAACTTACATGTAGGACCCACCTGTAAGCCCTCTCTTCTTCCTCTTCGCTTTCTTCTCTCTTTACGTTATCTCTCTCCCGAGTCCCAAGCCAGAGCCGGCGCAGCCACGGCCGACGCTGCCACGGACGGCCAGCACCAAGGCCGGCGCGCCCTGCAGCTCGCCCACGGCCGCCGCCGCCCAGCCCCACGCCCGGCAAAGCCAAGGCCATGGCCGGCCGCCGCGTATTCCCACAGGGCAGCAGCCCTTGGAGATACGCCGCATCGTAGTCGCCGCTTGGGGTCGCCGTCGCGCGTGCCATGGCTGTGGGCAGCTGCCGCCGCGCCCGCCATGGGCAGCAGCCGCCGCCGTGCACCATGGTCAACCGTCGTGTGCGCCATGGCCATGGGGATCCCCCACCACGGGCAATATGGGTAGCCGCCGCCGCGCACCATGGGCAGCACCCGCCGCCGCGCGCGCCATGGCCATCGGCAGACGCCGCCGCACGCCATGGGCACCCGCCCCGTGTGCCATGGTTAGCCCCCTCCTGCTGTCGCCGGACGCGTACAGGAGCTGCCCTCCTCCTCGTCGGTGCTCCTAGGCGACGAGCTGGTGCTCCGACGCGACGACGTGGACGAGCGCCTCACGAGCTCACCGGCGGCGGGGGAAGCAAGACCGGACTGCTTTTGATTTTTTGGAAAAAAATACGGGGACCGATTGCTTTTTTGGAAAAATACAGGGACCCGATTGCTTTTTTGGAAAAAAATACAGGACCGACATGTGGGCTCCACTTGTCATAACGGTCCACCTTATAGTCAAAGCTAACGGTGTTACCACATCAGACCTGATGGGTGGGCCAGCGTTGTCATAATCGCGGTTAAAAGTTAACGCTTCAGTCACTAGGGTTTTTTGGAACAGCGAACCAATTTTGTGGTAGCTTTTTGAAAGATTAAAAAAAGTGGTAGTTTTTTGTAGACATAGCCTGTAATGTGGTAGTTTTTTGCTATATAGTCTTTATTGTGCCTTACCCCTATTCGTGCATGCCGCTTTGGCATTATGTTTCAATTCTTCAGGTATGTGAAAACTGGCGAATGAGGCTGCAAGCAACAATGTCGTCCCATGTATCTGAAGAAGTGAGGACATGCATCGAAATAGCATTAAAATGTGTGGAGGACGACCGAACCAGAAGGCCTACTATAGCCCAGATTGTCAATGAACTAAGTAACATTGGTATTGCTAAAAGTAAACCGATATGTCAGGTACATATTCTCTGCTCCCGCGGACCATCTTTTTTCACTATGATTGGCCTTGCGTCTTTCATCATCCTACTTTAATTCATATGTTCCCTGCCATAACCTGAAATTATCAACATGTGCACTTGCACCAAAGGAATTTTAAAGCAAATTTATACTATTCAAATAATATACAATTTTGTAGGAAAAACATTTAGTATTTTGTTTGGAAATATAGTTCTTTGAGAAATATAGTATTCTTCGCGAGCTACTTTTTCCAGCCCGCAGCAGGCTGTCTCCACCAAATCCCTGTAGCAGCCGCCATGAATGCAACAAGGAGGAGGCCATGTAGATTACCTGCATCGAGTTAGAAACATTTTTATTGTCTTACAATACATTAACATATGGAAGTTGGCCTCACGATTGCTTTTGCTATGCCTAAAAGCCAGTTAGCGAACATATCCTCAATGATAGTAGGGGTTATGTGGTTGGTCTCTGAGTGCACTGATTACTTCCACAGAATAAATATAAGATACCAGCAGTTAGGCCTTTAGAGCTTCATTCTCAGGAACTGCCGGAGAAAAGACCAATACATCTTATCGTAGGCTTTTGGGTGTCTATTTAAAAATAACATCGTTCAATTTTTTAGAATGAAGCTCGTGCACTGTCCCATTGTATACCTAAGAAACATAAGGCGTGTGCGCGCGTATGGATTCATGTATGATTTAACCGCTCCTTTCTCTGGATGCAGTGGGCAAACAAGCTGACTGCGTTGAAGACCTTTCTTACTTCAAGCATTGGCTGTTCCTCTTAGTCGCAGCAATTGCCATATTTTTTGCATGGTCTCAATGCGGCCCAGGTTTCGACACATCGTAGCCGAACAGGATTGCGTATCGACGCAACGCTAGCTGAACAGGATTGCTTGCATCATCACACAAGTCCGTTGGCTTCAATTAAAGTGTGCAAATCTTCGAATTCTGTAGATTAATGGTGCCGAGCTATTACAAAGAGAACATGCACATCAGCGCTTGAAGTACATACTCAATGCCTTCATCTAGGCGCCCCCAAAAGGTGAGAACAGAGAGAATGGTTTGTAAACGAGTGTTGTTAGTGATTTCTATATTTGTTTCTGCTGTGAAGAAAGCAAACGGCTATCTTCAGAACCAGTAGAGTGCTAGGGGTATTTATATGCTTTTACAAGGTCATGTGCCATACATAGTCTGCTGGTTGGCATGAAGTGTAGATCAAGTTTTCTTTTGGAAAGGTGTAGGGAGAAACAAAATGCCACCTGTGGAAAAACGCGCATCGACTATTGCACGAAGCACCGACGGAGAAAGAAAAAGGAAAGTCTAAACTAGCAATCTAGTTTACAGCGGAACATTGTTAACTGTTAAGCCCTGAGGATTTTGGGGAAGGCATTCGTGGCAATTTGGTTCACTTTGGCGATTTTCTGGGATCGAGGAAAGATAGGGAAAGAAGGAAGTGTTGGTTAATCTAATCCAGCTCTGTGCTTATTCTTTGCTGTAATATTTATCTTTAAAAAAGTGTGTAACGGGGCTGCCCCACTTAAAGGGGGGCTGGAAACCATTGGTGTTTGCGTGCTTTGTTCTTAGCCATGCTGCCTGAGAGGTGTTTGCTTAATTGTCTTGCCGTCGTGTCCACCTGAGAATTGAGTCCCCTTGCTGTGTCCAGATATCGTGAGATCGAGAGACTCTGAGGACTACCATTTAGTACCAGACCTGGATTTGGAGGTGCAAGAAAAAGGTGATGGTGGACTGGCTGACACCCGGGGTGATGGAGGAGGCGGTGAGGAAGCAAGTGGAGAGACGTGGCTATTGCAACAGGTGGAGGAGATGAGCGTCGTGTTCATCGAAAAATGCATCTTAGAACGCGATCGATGTCTCGTGGTTCACGATACGGCCACTAGTCAGACGAGATCAGCACATCCACCAACCGACGCCCATCCGGGTTGCTGGCGCACCACTCGAACATGGCGCGGGCCATGGTGAAGAACGACGGGAGATTGAGCAATGTGCCCACCAAAGTATTACCAGATATCACGTAGTGGTGGAATAAATCGTCGGTGAGCAGGGAGAAGACGCCAATTGCGACAAAGGAGAAACCTGCCACGCAGGGACCATGTAAAAATTGCTCATGCACAAAAGTCTAATGCACTCTTTTCTTTTTTCTTTTTTTTGCCCAAAGCCTGCTGCACTCATTCGGCTCCACCGCCACCGCCTCGATGGCACCAGCGCCATCGGTGAGATCACGGCCGCCGGGGCAGTCCTAGCCCTTGGATGGTGGTTTTTTCACAGGCATAAAAAAAATGAAAATTAAGATTGTATCGAACAGTCTCATTGCACATACATACAGAGAATAAGCAAAACAACAATACAGTATAATAACGGCATATTCTAGATGCTAATTAACACAGTCCTGTGTATGATAATTAACGACGAAAACAGGATCTTACTATGCATCTACAACATGTGCATCAAGGGCCAATCAGATTGGATCAAGCTATCCACAAGTCTCTGTCCCTTCGGATTGCCATGATGCCAGTCGATGAGGAGAAGAGCGAACTTGCCGAAACAGCGGGCAAACAAGAACGAGATGACGCTGGTGAGAAGCATGACGAAAACCGTGCCGGCGGTTGACAATGTCGGTTGGGATTTCTCGAACACAAACATCCGTGCCAGGATGACGCCGAGCGAGACGGTGAGGCAGCCCACCAAGCATATGATCGCGCGCCTGCTGCACTCGGCGGGCTCCGCCTGCACCGCCGCCGCGTGGCCGCCGCCATGTGGATTCAGCTGGACACCTAGTTTTTAGAGCGTCGTTGTACCTGCACCGCCTCTACGTCCATGCATGCACAGCCGTGCATGGTTATCCAGCGGCATGCACTCACGTTGACGTTGTAGGATCTTCGGTTCATGTTCGTTGGAGCTTGTTACGTGTACTTCCTCCCCAAATCCCTCTTGTAATCTCTGATAAATACCCAGACGTGGACGAATACATGCGTGCTGTGATTGAGCTCAACAATATTACTACTAGTGTTTGTTTTGCATTGAGACTCGGCCGGCCTTCTTGTTCAAATCCATGGGAACACTACTGCAAGTCGTATCCGAACAGACTCCAGAGACATCCCCTTGGACGTGCGGTGTTCGGATTGGTTTCAAGAAAAGGCATATATCTACACGGTCGTCATACTAGATCGATCGCACGTTTTACGCGATTGCCGCGGCGCATACGTGCATGCATCCATGGCCGACGCTGTCGATGATCCTGCGGTGGTGGTGGCGGCGGAGCCCGCCGAGTGGTCCAGGAACGTGTTCATCTGCTTCTTGGGTTTCACCTCCTTCGCGCTCTTCGTTGTCTCCGTGCTCTTGATGGACCTCAGGCATGATTACCCACCGGCAATGTCGCTCCATGCCTTCATGGTGGGGCTACTGGCCTTCTTCCTCGGTTGCTGGGTCTGCTTCTTCTTCGCGGCCTTCCAGAACGAGTGGAGCAATGGCAATCCGGAGGGGCAGAGGATGGTAGACAGCTTCCTTCAATCTGATCGGACTTTCTTCCGGGAATGCATCCACCGGCTTGGACGCCTTGTAGAGACTGGGGAACTGAAACGTTTTATGTACGCACTCGTTATTTACTTGTTGTCTTTTGAGCCCTAAAAAAGTTTAGTTTTTAATAAATGCAGCTATGCTTTATTTATACTCCCTCTGTAAAGAAATATAAGGCCATAGCTATATACCAATACCGTGCACGGCGAGCACGGTGGCAGACAAGGCCAGACCTGATGTTAGTATGTTTCGTCAGGCTATGAGGATGTAAGGTAGATAGATAAGAGTAGTGTGCGGTTCAGCAGCTGTGTTTTCGAAACCGCTGTAATGGGCAGTGTTTTTGAAAGCAAGGTGGTCCTTGGTAAAAATAATTATAACAAAGTTCTAACTAATTACGAATACCACATAAAAATAGATCAAGTCTTACGAACATACTTTCTATCAGTTCATTTACATATGTACTGCATCTAGTCAAATTCATTCTTCAATACCATGTATATATCTAAAAAAGAGAAGTAATGTTTCTGATCACTAGTGCAATTAAGTCCGTCGCACACGGTTAAAACCCTCTTTCGCAAACAAAGATCAGAATCGTTGTTCGTCTCCCATGCCTAACTCTTCCTCGTCGGAGTCGTCGCCTGCACGTCGCCGGTCGATGTGAGGTCGACGATGAATCCATTGTTGAAATATATTGCCCGCCTCTCTCCATCAGTTCGGATTTTTGGATAAGTTGGCTGGAGCATAAATTCAATATGGTATTCGAGCCAAGAGGTCTTGAGTTCAAGACCCTGCCAGCGTAGTATTAAAACAAAAAGATTCTGTGGCCTACATCGATCCCACGTCTAAGGAGTAAATAAGCCTAGACGTGAGGGGGAGTGTTGAAATATATTGCCCGCCTCTCTCCATCAGTTCGGACTTTGGGTGAGTTGGCTGGAGCATAAATTCAATATACATCATGATCGGAGGCCGACACATTCACCACGACGCGGTTGCGGTGCCCGGGGTTGCCAGCCATCCGTATCGACGCCGGGTAGTCCGCCTCACCGACGTCTGCCGCGGCCTCCCGCGCCCTCTGCCTCGCACGGCGGGCATGTCGCGCCATAGCCTCAGCGGACGGGCCACGGAAGGCCTCCGAGTCGGCGCGCAGACGGAGCGCACCTCCTCCGGCGAGGCAGCGGCGACACACCTCGCGTCGGATCCAAGCGCCATTTGGGCGGATGCTATGGATTCCCGCTGGATCGAGTCCGACCGCTGTTGGGCATTCTCCTCCGGATGCGGCAGAGCGCAATGTGGATGACCATCTCCGTTTCGGGCCGACCGGGATGAGGTCCCAGTCCGCAGATCGGGTGATGGAGGACTCGGATCCGCTGCCCGCTATGAAGGTTGGAGATCGCCGGAACGGAGCTCGGTGGCGGAGTGGAGTGGCTAGGGTTTGGTCCGGGGAGCAGATGACGACGATAGGGTTAGGTGGGCCAGCGTGGGTTGGATCCGACGTGGCGGACGCGTCCGGGAGGCCTCCACATATCCGCCCCAGTTTTGGGTTGGATATGAGGGGCGTCGGTCAGCACAGGCGTTTGGGGACGGTATGAGGCATCCGTCTGCTTTCGATTTTTTTGACCGGTCAGTGACAAGGTCGTCCGCCTAGGCGTACTAGGGGGGGGGGGTTAAGACGCCCGACTGTCGATGCTCAAACTTCTTTTGTCGAGAACAACAACGAAGAAATAAAGAGAAGAAAATGATAAATAGTACTCCCTTCTTCTCAAAATATAAGGCGCCGATTGACTTTTCTGGTCTTCGTTGCATAATTTTGACTATAATTTCACGTATTGTACATCTATAAAATTAGTATACAGAAATAAAATTATTTTGCAAGACAAATACGACGATGCCATTTATCTATACTTATACTTAATAATAATAAAGGGGCTATTGCTTCTGGCGGTACGTCATTAAAATTGTCCCTCAAAGTTGCAAAATATTACCCACCAATGCCATATATAAGTGACAAAAAAATGTTTTGCAGGAAATCCCCGCCTGGGCGGGCCCACATAATAGGGACCTCCTATATTGCGCTCTGCGCGCGGGAGAAGACGCAGCGCGTCCGTTTGGGCCGGCCCATGTGCGGGCGGCCTGTTTTTTTGTTTCGTTTTTTTTTTTCTTTTCTGTTTTCTTTTTTTCTACTTTAAATAATTGGGGACCTCAAAAAACTTCTGACATTTAAAAAAACTGAGAATTTTGAAATAAAATGTTCAAAAAATGCTCAGGATTTTTCTAAAAATGTTCGCATATTCAAAAAGTGTTCGCAATTTAAACAAAATCCTAAAATAAAAAAAATCATGATTTTGAAAAAAAGTCCATGTATTAAAAATTGTTAATGAAATTGAATAAAATGTTTGCTAATTCAAAAAATGTTCATGAATTTTAAAAAAATATCCTAAAAACTTGAAAAACAGTTCTTGAATTACAAAAGAGTTTATTGATTCATAAAATATTTGCTGATTCATAAAATGTTCATGCATTTCAAAAAATGTTCATAAATTTTAAAAAATCCATTAATTTCGCAAAAAAATATTCGTCTGTTCTAGAATTGTTCGCCGATTCAAAAGAAAATGCTTAAAAAATGTTCACAATATAAAAAATATATTCAAAATTTTAAAAAATGTTTGCAAATAGTAAAAAATGTTCATGATTTTTAAAAATGTTCCGAAATTCGTAAAAATGTTCACGAATGATCGAAAGTATGTACTTAAACAGTAATGCTTCTGAGTCTTTGTGACTATATACCCGCGTGAATTTTGAAGAATTAACTGCAGGGGTAGATCGGAATATTATAGTATGTTTTTCAAAAAACGTTTCTTGAAATTCAGAATAATTCTTTGAATTACTAAGTTTTTTGACAACCATGATATTTTTTCGAAGTTGTGAACATTGGTTCAATTTGTGAATAAATTTAAAAAAGGGTACATTTTCTTGCATTTGTGAACAAATTTTCAAAATCATGAGATGGGATGTGAACAAAATGTGGTCATAGCCATTGGAGATTATAATTTTTTTTCCTCCCGTTGCAACGCATGGGCCCTTTTGCTAGTACATGTTTAATCCATGTACTTTGATATATATTAATGGTCAAAGTCATACATCAAAGACCATGCAAAGTTAATCGCGCCTTATATTTTGAGAAGGAGGGAGTATCAAATCTGCAAACAGCCAAATGTCAATGGAAGTTTAAATTTTCATTGCATACACAAGTTTAAATATACAAGATTAATTTTCACTTGTTTTGCCGAAAACAATAAGGAAATAAACCAAAGAGAAGGTATAACAAATAATATCGATATACAAACAACCAAATAATTAATACACGCATAAAATTTCGTCCTATATATACACAACAATGTATTCATTCTGTATCTAGACGAATCTAAGACAGGTAACATGGATCGAAGGGAGATGACAACAACTTGACAGTACTAAGCTAGTATCGGAAAAGACGCCACAGGACCCGATAGAAGGACTCGTGAAACAGCCAGCGGTCGGACTGGAGCAGCTCGTCCACCAGCCTGCGCCCCTCCGGGTTGCCGTGGAACCACTCGGCCAGCAGAGCCACCAAGACAAGGACGAGCCAGAGCGCGGGGACGAGGGACACAAGTGCTAGCAGGCTGGCGGCGAGGTACAGCAAGCTGGCGGCGAGGTCCAGCAGCGCGGCCCACAGCGTGAGGTCACTAGGCATCACGACATGGCGGTGGAAATCGCCGGTGCGCAGCAGGTCGGAGAAGGCGCGGATGGCGACGTAGTAGAGACCCACCGCGCAGATGAGCATAAGCCTGCTGCGCTCCTCGGGCTCGGCGGCGACCGCCTCGGCCTCGTCGCCGTCGTACGGATTATTATTCAGCGGGACGACGTCTGCCATCTGTCGAGAGCTGGCCGGGTACTAGCCCTCGAGAGCTCGGTCGTCGCAGGCCTGCTGCTGCCACCTCCCGATCTCTGTCTAGCCCTCGAGATGTTTGATCGCCTCGTGTGCCGGACGTGTTTGTTTGATGACTAGAATTCTGGTGGGAACTCGTATATGTATGTGGTTATTTCACGTAAGTATACATGCGGTGTTCGGATCGGTCTCAACCACGAAAAGAGACATACTGTAACACGTACTCAGGAGACATACAGTGACACCACTTTATGTCTAACCACCTGAACTGCATGCATAAAGTTCATCAGAATAAGCCCTCCATTTATCATGGAGTTTTAAGGGCATCTCCAACACCATATACCTCAAATCGGAGAAATGAAACGTCGATGTGACCGCGGACAGCGGTAGGGGAGCGGGTCATCCAACCGTATGAATCACATAAGCATAAAATCCGGACAGCAGGGTGGGCCAGACGTGGGCCAGGCAGACATAAAGGAAAAAAGCACATGTGTTATGAGGACATGTGGTCCAACTGACAGTGGGCCAAGCGACTGTCCAAACTCCAACATAGCTCCTCTAATTTGGGGCGGATTTAGCGGATTTTGGTGTTTCGAACTAGTCCGCGGACGTTTGGTGCATCACGTTGTATGGCTAAAAGTATGCTGACCACATGGTCCGGACATTTAGGGGCACTTTCAGGTATGGCGTTGGAGATGTCGTAACACTGTGAGCCTGAACTATCTAGAATTTGCCATGGAAATCGGTGGGAAAATGGAAAATGCTACTCAGGCTTCCAATCATGGATGCATAGCTTTAGTTAGAAGGTTTTATTCTTCTCTTTCTCTTTTGGCAAAACCAAAATTTTAAAATCTTAATTTTTGGCCAGGTTAGCATGCATGCCTTATGCGCCAATTAACTAATCTAGAGATTAATTAAGCTTAGATCTGCGCTGATGTGTCCACCATACGCATTTTTTTGGAGGGTACGATAAAGCATACCTAATGTATTTTATATCTGGTAAATCCTGCTTATTGTCATATTTTCCATGTACATGTAACGAACCTTATTTTCGATAGCAGCAAGTTGAACAATACTTAAACCATTCTGTCATGCAGGGCTTTCTCAAATCTCAATCATTGAGATTTTTACTCTTTTTTATGAAACAACCATTAGCGAAAATGTACTCAAAGTTGTTGAATGTGAATGAGATCGAACACCTGACCACAACTTGTCAAATATTAAATGTATTCAATGTAATTTACAAGGTCCTAATGTTGGCATTAACCAATCACTGCCCTATTTTAATTTCATCTCCACCTGTTAAGAAGTAAGAGCATCTCTAGCAGATCCCTTAAAACGGGGCGGCCCGTAAAATTCCGGCGACTATACGGGTTTGGCCCTTTTTTGGGCCAGACTAGAGCCCGTATAGTCGCCCAGCCCGTATTTTTACAGTGGCCCGCAAACCGCCCCCCACGCGCAGTATATCTAAGAGTTTGCGGCCGCGATATGGGTCGAAACCCTATCCCTCTGCCGCCGCGATTCCCCCATTCCTCCACTAATTTCTCGCCGCCGGTGACTTCGATGTGGCGCGGAATTTGGTCGGCGGGCCGCGGCGCCGGCGGTGGCGACGACCCCGAGCGGAGGCGGTGCGTCGCCGCCGACGCCACGAGGAAAAGGAACGCGCGGAGGTACACCAACAACGGCCTCGAGCCGCCGCCGTCGCTCCTCCGCCGCGAGACGGAGGAGTACGACCGCAGGCAGGCGCTCCTCCGTCGCGGTCTGTCCTCCAGCTCCTCCGCCGCGGGCAGCTCCTCCGCCGGTGCCTCAAGCTCGCGGACGCCGCTCACGCCGGTCAAAAGAGAGCCGGACGAGCTCCCGCCGCTCCGCGCGGTGAAGAGGGAGCCGGTGGCGGAGCCGGAGCGGCGGGGCGTCATCGGGCCGGAGGATTACCTCCCCCCGGCGGAGGCGGACTTCTTGGAGGCCGCCATCGTCGCGCGCTCTGCGCGGGAGCAGGAGGTGGAGGAGCAGCGCCGTCGACGGGACGCCAACATCAACCGAATCTTCCTCGAGCAGGGGCTCGCGGCGGCGCAGCAGTTCGCGGCCAACATGGAAGAGTGGCGCCTTGTAGCCAAGAAGCAGGATGAGGTCTACGTCGACCTCGTCTCCGACGACGAGGACTGAGCTCCTCCGCCGCCGCAGCGTCGCCGCCGCAATCCCCCCGGCTCCGGTGAGCCCAATTTTGTAATTAGGATTAGGTGGCGCCTGCTCCTCCAAATATTACATGTAAAAATTCTACTTTGTATGACTGTTTAAGATTATCAAGTGCTAGAGTTCTACTGAACTAAGTTCAATTTCTCGCGTGAATGTGTGATTTCAAATTTTGCGGGTTCATATTCGGTTTCTGTTCTGCCGCGGCTGTTTTCGGCCCGTATCCGAAGACAGCCGCGAACTGTAAACGCGCTATAAGGGTCCACGATATAAGGGGTCTACTAGAGATGCTCTAACTATGTGCTATTTTGAATCTTGTGTGATGAGCTGCATGTTTTAAACAAGACTAGGTCCCTCTAAAAAAAAGACTAGGTCAGATGTATGACATTGACATACGTGAGCTAGATCACAACCGTCGTAAGAAATTATGAGGGTGTAGAGTTCACAAACGTAAGTATTTACCATTGATTAATTACTTGTACGAGAGACAATCAACTAATGGCCACGATCATTGGATATGTCCGATCTTAATATCCTTTACTTCCCTTTTTCTATTAAAATGAGGACAATATCGGCATTTTGCATCAATTGCTGCACACAACCATAATTTATTGTAAAACACTCAAACATACATAAGAGATAAAGAAAGGTCCACTCGTCAAAAGCATCGCAGTAGAGATTACATGATGCACTTATGCATCACAAATCCTATTACTATGGTGCCTCCCAAATCGGTTGAACAAAGCCCATGCGACCATCTCCAATTTGGTGCACCTATGGATTTAATGCATAGCCTGGTGCATAACCTGTAAGAAATTAGAAACTCTTTTAATTATATAAAAATATCATTGCGACACTTTCAAATAGAGCATACTAAAGCACACATGCCAATACAAATTTGTGTTTTTAGTTGTCTATTAATGCCCGCTAACCACTTTCCAACCATATTTGAAATACTAGTCGGAGGCAGAAGGTTGAAAGCCATAAACGCTATCACAGAAACAACATTTATTAATGCCAATTCGGCGTTTTGGACCATTTTGCACTGTTTGGCACTGTTTGGCTCAAGGCGTGGCCCAATTTTCTAGCTACGTCACCATTGTCAGGATGATAAAATTACTCCCTCGGTTCCATATTAACAGTCTCTGATTTAGTACAATTTTCTATTATACAAAACCAGCAATAATAAATAAGTATGAATCAAAGGGAGTAGCATATTTAAGGCTAAGCTATATACTTCCTTCATCCCAAAATAAGTGTCGGTGATTTAGTATAAAACAAGTACTCCCTCCGTCCCAGAATAAGTGACTCAACTTTGTACTAACTTTGTACTAAATTTAGTATAAAGTTGAGTCACTTATATTGGGACGGAGGGAGTATAAAGTTGTACTAAATCAACGATAATTATTTTGAGACGGAGTGAGTATATGCCTTTACACGGGTGAGTCCGACAAATATCATGATCGTGTGCTTCGTGCCAGCTCTCTTTTGTTTCGAAGCTGCATGTGATAGGTTGCATGTGGTTGGGTGGATCAACTCGCCACATGCATGCAAATTAAACTAATGGCTAAAAGATGCTTCTTCTTAAACAAGATCAGCGATAGCAGCCCGCAAAGAAAAAAAGCAATAGCAGCCCACGTTATTTAACTATAGTTAATTAGCACCGCTGTCAGCCACTGTTATTACCTCGTTCAAGTGTAGATTATGTGAGCTGTTTTGTTTATGCGCGTGGATGTCTCGATCTGGCCCCTTGCAGCCATGAAGAAACGTTGTTTAAAATTAAACTCATTAAGCGTCGGGAGAAGGGCGGCCAACCAGCTATCCCTTGCAGCTACGAAGATACGCTCTGTAAAAGAAGATGCCATTTGTGGATACTTTTTCTGTTTTGTTCACTCTCTGCATTAGTCAGGACCTGGATACGAAGGAAAGGCTTAATCTGTTTTTTGGACTAATTTGCCCTTGCTTTTGGTGTATCTATCGTTGGGTAGTTATTATTTTCATGCAACTGGTCATTTCCTAATGCTACACCATCCACTATATTTTAGCCATGAAAAGAAAACTGATGTGACACCATATTTAACCAAGAAAGTGAGAGCAACCATGTTGGTGCAATATTTGCCCCTTTGTGTTTTGGAGATTGTTGACAGAAACAGGCATGTACTGATTTGTTTGCTAGTGCACACAGAGAGAAATAGTCCATGCAGTACCGAAGAGAATGTTGTCTCCGGTGTCCAGTTCGAGGAACTTCACCGAAGAATATCTGCACAGCAGAGAAGAATGTGCTATATCATTTGAAGTCTTGTAGACGAGAAGAATGATGTGAACGAGTTGACCCCTCGAAAATTTATTGCTGACGCGAAGGAATTGGTTCGGTGATTCTGTCCGAAGAAAATTGACTGCAGCGATGGAAGACGAAAACGAAGTGAAGACGTAGCATTCTTTTCGTTGTTCTTCTTTCATTCATTTGAGTCATAGGACCTCCGTACTATTAAGAGGGGTATAGGTTCTCGAAGCTTAGATCCGTTGTGATGCTTAGCCCAAAACCTATGCGAGACTGAGAGAAATCTCTTTATGTTTCGAATGATTACCTGCCAGCAGAAGACGTTGTTCTTCGGTGCTGCAGGAGATATCTTTCGAACTGAGGAGTTAGCATTACTTGCTCCGCACGTAATGTTACCGTTGTGCTCAATTCCGACCGTTGGACTCGTGTCGTTCGGCCGTTGGCTGCTCCACATGTCCAATTTGGTCTTTTCCCTTCAGGGAAGGCTGCGGCTATAAATAGCCAACCCGCTCCAACGTTGCCCGTTGGTTGCTCCGCTTAAGATTTGTGAGAAGATTGATTGAGCATCCCCTCTCCGAGTGATTTGAGTTTAAGATCCACCGAGAGAAAAATCAAGTGCCTAAACTTAGACAGTGGTTGAGCATCACAGTAGTTCTGAGTTAGAGTTCTTGTACCTATTACTCTTGAGAGTTGCGCACTCTCTAGACGGATAGGTGTCGGCTCGAGTGTCGAAGAGTAATTGTCTTCACCGAGCAAGATCTTCAGCAACCAAGAGTCATTGTGGTTCGCGGAGAGGTCTGTCGAAGGTTTGGAGATCGCCGACAAGTAACTACCACGAGTGAAATCAACTGGAGTCTGATCAACTCCGAGTTGAAGGAGAATAGGGCGAAGAGAGTTTATCTTCTGTGTTAAATCACAACCCCTCCAACCAGACGTAGTCCTTTGGCAGAAGGGCGAACTGGTCTACCAAATTCTTCTGTCGCCATCGAGCACCACTGGTTCATTCTATTTTACTGCATCTCTTTCAGCAGTTTACTGTCGTGCTCTGAGTCGATAGTTTATCTGATCAATCATAGTTCGTTACTTATCTTTCACATTCTCTTCATTCATTTCCATCGTCCCAGTTTAATTTATTATCGTACCTCTGTATGTTAGCATGATTTCATTCTGTTCCGAATCCATTCACCGTGTCACCATTTCCCGTGCATTTCCATCGCGGTTCATATCTAGTTTTTCCTCGTGCTATTGCATCAGTTCATATATTGCTTTACCATCATACCAGTCAAACCTGTGATATTCTTCGCTCGAACAAGTACTACCTTCTTCTTCAATAGTCTTGCTCCTCTACTGCATGCTTGTTTAAGTGCTTGTCCACCGAACCTTATTTCCGCTGCTGTGTTTGGGATCAGTTCAAAACATTCGCAAGAATTTTTGAATCTCCCATTCACCCCCCCCCCTCTAGTCGATATACTCTCGGTCCTAACAATTGGTATCAGAGCAGATACTCCCTGTCTCTGTTTATTAAAGGTCTAACAACCTTGGAGTTTTGAGTATGTCGTTTGCAGGTAGATCCTCGCACTCTGAAAGGTTTCCTATCTTCGATGGAAATGACTATGTCTACTGGAAAGAGCGAATGAAAATCAGACTTCAAGCCGTCAACATTGAACTTTGGCAGATTGTGGAAAATGGATATACTGTTCTGCACCCTGATGCTCCTACTTCCGATGACAAAGCTAGAATGCGATTGAATGCTCAAGCAAAAGATATTATCTGTGACAGTATCTCAAAAGACATTTTCATTCGGTTCCGAAAGCTTGACTCTGCCAAGCAACTCTAGGATGCCATCAAGGATGTTTATGAAGAATCCATTGCCAGAACAGATCAACACACAGATATGCTCCGTGCCATGTTTGCAGGTTTCAGGAGTCTTCGTAGGGAAAGTGCTATGGAACTCACCGATCGGTTGACAAATATTGTTGAAAGACTTCATCAACGTGGAGTAACCGATATCACCGATAGAAATGTGGTCAACAAGCTACTGAGCGTTCTTGATGCAACCTTTGATCCAATCGTGGCTGAAATCAAGCAAAGACCAGACTTTGAAGAACTTCACTATGTCGAGGTCATGACGCTGTTGTCTATTCACGAAGAAAAGATGGAACTTGAAAATGGGCATCAAGAATCTTCTTCAAAAAGAGAAGGGGAAATTCTTTCACACTATGGCAGTTCACAAGAAGAAGATGTCGAGAATCAACACTCTATCACAAGAGAACTCGAAATGCTCACAGAAAGACTAAGTGATCTCAGAAGACAAAATCTGTGTCTCACAAATGATGACGAAGTTGACTTGCCTAAATCTTCAAGAAGATCACCTCTGAAAGAAATAAAGTGCTTCAAGTGCAAACAATTCGGTCACTACATCGCAGACTGTCCTTGCTGGGAGTAAGATGAAAAACCTAGCAGCAGATGGATTTATCTTCACTGCTCTGGATTCACTCGAGTGGATCGTCACACTAAGCTCTCGAAGACAAATGAATCTGTTGCATCTTCTTCGACGAGACCAGTCACTGACATGCAAACCAGAGCAACCATTGAATCTAATATGAAGAGAATATCGCAGCTGACTAGAGTGTGTGCTGAAATGAATATGGAATCTGAAGATGAAACATCCGAATCCGAATCAGAAGACGAAGAGCTTCACAGAAGCCAAGGAAGAGGCAATGCATTCATCACTTATGAATCATCTGAGAAGTCTCTCGAATCAGACACTAATGATAATGCTTCAAGTGATGATGAACCAATCGCACTCTGTCTCATGGCAAAAACCTCAAAGGATCAGGTATCAGCAAAACACCGAAAATCAATGACTGAATATTCCTCTGAATACATTGCCTATGCTAAACTTGTTAAGATTGCAAAATCTCAACAAGATGAGCTTGAAAAACTTGAGTTGAATCTCAGGAAAACCGAAGGATTACTGGTCGAAGAGATGGAGAAGAATCAAGAGTTGACTGAAAAGCATGATGCCTTTTCTTTAACGATTGATGATCTTTCCAAACGATATGATTCTCTTGCAGTCGACTACGAGAGTTTATCAGATGAACTCCTAAGCAGGAATCAAGAACTCGAGTCGCTGAAAGAGTCTTATAACGTGCTTTCGAAAGAAAAAGCTTCTCTCTTCGCCGAGCAATCTAACAACCTTCCTGATGATTTTGTGCCTCCTTGCTCAAAATGCCTAGAACGTAGCAATGCTGATTCGAATGCTGAAATATCCAATACAGCCATCGAGAATATTGCAACCACTACGAATGATATTTCTAACCCCTCTTCCGAGGAATTTGTTGCTATCTCTGATGAAAATTGCAGGCTAAAGAACTTGCTTGAGACAGGAATGCTAAAGAGCCTCAAAGGGCATCAAACACTCTGTGATGTGCTCAAGAAGTCAATACTGCACAAAAATCTCCGAAAGGAAGGATTGGGTTTCGAAAGGAAACTCAACGTTGATGGAACCTACTGGACTCCCGAGCAATATCCTCGAACAAGTTGGGTTCTTGCTAAAAGCAAAACTCTCGAACCTGCACTCCTGTCTGGATATGACACTCCCATTCCTGTTATTTCTGACGAGTCTAATGACTCAAACTACAAATTCTTCAAACAACAGAATGGTAAGGTTTTCGCTCGTTATGTTGGGACTAACTGCAGGTCTGGTTCACCCAAGAAGCAAAGCTGGGTGAAGAAGTGCATCATTGAAAATTTATCAGTGATTGTTAACCCGAATATGCAGTGTAATTCCCTACAAGGAAATGATAATCACTCGCAGATTGGCACTGCACCTTCCTCGAATGAATGTCGATTAAACATTCGACAAAAGGAGTACATGCGTATCTCCTCGAATCATTATACTCATGTGTCTGGGAACAATTTCAATGCTTACTCATATGATTACTCTCGAAGTGCACAGGTGAACCACAGAAATCAACGACGGAACGTCACTGCTCAGACAAGACAAATGAGGTCTGCGCCATCCACACAAGTGTGGGTTGCGAGAAAGAACTAACTCTTCTTGCAGGAACTCTCTCTCAGGGATTCTATTCGATTATCTTTAGCCATGAGATCTATCTTGTTGGTGCTGGTTCTTTGTGTTAGTTAGTTCTCAGTTTGTTGTTTGTCTTCGAGTTGCCGTGTTTGTGTTTCGTCCGATGAACAACCCACTCATAGCTCCTCGTTTGGTGTTTCTTTTTCTTCTGGCTGAGTGTTTTGTTTCGGACCCTTTTACCCCTCCATTCTATCTCATCCAAATCTATGATGTCCGTCATGAGCATGCTATTTGATCTGAAGAAGATCTCTCTCCGACGTCCTTGGTCGCGAAAGAAATCAACTTCAAACTTTATCCATTTTGTCTCGAAGCCCTTCTTCAAATCTTTCAGTCTCTCGCTCTCTTCCCGAGTTTCTCGCAGAAAACAGTTGCCACGTGCCCACGATCTCCACAATCGTGATCGTGTCCGTCGAATGCGGAACGTCCCGCAACTGTGGGCCGTAGATTTCGGAGCGGAAGTTCAGCTCTCTAGTTATAAATATCCCTCATCGCGTCGCGTCCTCTTCTTTAGTTCCACAAACCCTCGTCCACCTCTACCCGAGCCCGAGCTCGAAGCAACTCTGGCGAGAAGCTACACCGTGCAACTCCAGTGAAGTCTCGTCGCAGCTGGTCACGCCGGTGAGGTAATCTTCCCTCCCGCATTGCCGTAGTCGATCTAAGTTGCCAAGTTAGGGTGCTTGGATCTGGAACTGCTCCTCTCCAACTCTCTGTTCTTAGGGCAGTTCTTACCGATGCTATTTACTTCGATTTATTTCACTGCGGTAGATCTTTAGAAATCACTAGGTTTTAACTTGTACGGTTTGTAGATCTTCCTCGTACTGGTTTTCTTCATCTAGGGTTCATGTGTAATTATCCGAAAGATTAGATAGCTATCGACCTGCCTAGAATTTTTCTGTGACTAGGTCGTACAATCTATCGATGATATCTTTCTGTTTTACCACGTGTTCCTTGTTGGACTCCCTCAAAATCATTTTCGTTCAACATCTTTTTGTGCATGCTTATGACCCTACTCTTTTTTTTCTCGCATCTACTCTATTTCACAGGTTGGTCATGTCACAGAATTCTCAAGAGTATTCAGATTCTGAAGAAGAATTGCCTCAGTTTCCATCAAGGTCTGAACGAACAAGAATGACTGGAGGTGGAAAATCTTCGAAGCCACCCAAGGCCCCGAAAAAGAAATACGAGTCTGAACCCGAAGAAGGTTATGAGGAAATTCCCTCTGCTCACAGTCAGCCCGAGGATGAATTGATCACGGACGCCCTAACCATCTTCTCCGATGGAAATCCTAAAAAGGGTGGACACGGCAGAGAAAAGAACACCACTGCTGAGATGTCTGATCCTGACAGCTACAGAACTCCACCAGAGGGAGAATCAACGACAGATCGCAACAACAGGCTCCAAAGGATTCGCCGCCACTGGGCTGGCAAATGGTACAGATATGAAAATGTTCGCGAGAAGT
Source organism: Elymus sibiricus (assembly GCA_039707655.1). NCBI lineage: Eukaryota > Viridiplantae > Streptophyta > Magnoliopsida > Poales > Poaceae > Elymus > Elymus sibiricus. Next base: position 17,121,952 of record CM077676.1, read on the forward strand.
ACCAGATTTTGTTTGCCTTCACACCACCGTGGAATGACTGCATTGCCGAAAACTGCATTGGCCACGATGACGAAAAAGTCAGACCACCACAGCCTCCAAATGCTCACCCCGACTCCCTCAAAACCATCGCTGATTTTCCCGATGAAGTGGCTAAGAGGGCGAAGGCCAAAGCTAAGCGTGAAGCCAGAGAAGCGAAGAAAAACCAAGTTGAAGCGAAAAACGTTGAGTTGACATGGCAAGACGTACAGAAGAAGAAGGAACATGCATCAGCTTCGAAGGAAAGCAAATCTGGGAAATCAGTTTCCCCTCGTGCACCACGAAAGAAAACTCTTGCCAAGAGAATCAAGAAGGCAGCTCCTGACTCGTCTGATGAGTCATCCAGAGAAGATACCCCAGATGAAATTTCATTGTATGATCATCCCGCCATTCTCAACAAGTCATCCAAGAGCCCCTCTCCAATGAAAGCTTTACCATCTCCGAGGAAGTCACCCAGGCATGCACCAATTTCATCTATTGACAAACCTTCGGGTTCTGCAGCTCCGAGAACTTTGACTAGCACTGCAGCGAAGAGAAAGCTGCAGTCTGAGGAAAATGCTGATGTGGCTGCTAAGAAGACCAGGGTCACTGTTCCTGCTCCCACAGAGGAACAGAAGCATGATTTCAAGTTCATGATCGATGTGATTGACAGTGCTGCATATGATGCAAAAGCTGATGATGTAAGCCGTCTGGGACTGCCTGACGATGTTGCCGAAATGGTAACGAAGCATTTCATCGAGCTGAGGAAAATCTCCAAGAAGCTGAATAAAGCTGTTAAAGACAAGCAAGCTGTCGAGAAAATGAAAAATGAGGCTAAGACTGAATCCGAAAGGAAAAAAAGATGAACAAAGAAATTGTTAAACTCACCAAGGCCCTCAGTGTCTTGTGCAATGGGAAAATTGAGTGGCACTCGCGTCTGCACATGGAGGTATCTCAGTTCTGTGACATGAGAAACGAGGAGATTGACCGCAAGGCAGATCTTGCTCGGAGAAGAATTCAAGAGGAAAAACGTCAGAAGGCTAGGGCAAGAGTGAGCAAACCAAAAGCAAATAAAGACCGCCGCCTTCAGACTGTCGCTGATGAGCTTATTCCACTACACTCCCATGTACCCTTGCAGCAGGTTCCTCCATCTCCACCTCACGAAGATGAACCTATGCAGCAAGCTGGCGCTGAGGAGATTATTATTCCAGCTCAAGTAGCCCAAGAGCAACATGAAGTTGTTGATATATTCTTGGAAAAGACTGATGAAGAAAATGCACCTCCTAAGCAGCAATCCCCAGTTGATGAAGAGATTGAAGTTGAGAAGGCAGATCCATCGCCGCAGAGAACATTGCAAGTAGAGCCCTCCGAACCAAATGAGGAGGAAAATGACAAGATCGAGGGGGAGCTAAAAGCTTCCCGAGAGAAAACACCCCCGGTCACATCATCTGGTGCCCCTACCCGGATGGATGTTGATCCTGCTCCTCTTATCACTGCACCACAGTTGGTAGAGGAAGAAAAGAAATCTAATGAGCCGATGGCTCGAGAAGAAACTGTCCCACCAACTATGTCTCAAGCAACCGAGAAAGTGCAAGGAAAGAAAAGGCCTTAGTGCCCGAAAGTCAGAAAGATGCTGTAGGAGTTCCAGCGAGCAAGAACGACAGTCAGTCAAGTTCTTCAAAGCCATCTGCACGAGAAAAATCAAGGAAGCCTCATGCTCCTCTCAAGCCTATTGAGGAAGGTGTGCCTGCACCTGATGATGTTCGGACCCAAGTTATGGGCGATGAAGAACCACTGAGAAATCCTTTGGAAACCTTCCCTCTGTTTCCTGTTGATGATGGCCCGAATGGTCCAGCTTTCAACGAGCAGTTTCATCGTTCGAAACTTGCATTCTTTGGGACCAGCCCATATGAAGGAGAAAGAACTTCCTTGTCACCAAGATTCTGGACAAAGGAACAGGCCGTGTATTATGCTCACATTCTGTATGGCAAGAATCGCATCTTCAAGCATAAGATTCTGGATTTCGCTGAGCTCGAAAGTTTACCTTGCTTCCATCACACTATCGAGCAGATTGAGCAGGTCTTCCTGAAGAGTTTCCTTCGTTTCAATCATGGCTGGAATCGTGAAGTTATCCTTCAATTCTACGCTACTCTTTATATCTTAGGAGATCTTGCAAACAGCAGTACTTGGATCCTCGAATGGATGACCGAGGAAGAAAAGATCAAATGTTCGGCTCACCAGTTCTTAGCACTGTTGAATCTTCCTCTGTGTGAATTCGATGCCTCTAGGGAACACAGACTGCACTATTGGTATGTATCCGAAGCTGAACTTCATATGCTGATGGACCCCAAACTTGTTGGTGATGAATGCACCGAGGCAAATCCTAAAAATCTGGCTTATGAGAACAAAGTGTTGTTCTATATCCTCTGCAACTCTCTCACGCCAACGAATAGACCGAAACCCATTCATGGCATCGTGGCAAATGCTCTTCAAGCAATAGCTCATGGCATTCGGTTTGACATTCCAGATCTTTTCATTCGCAACTTGGCCTATGCAGCTGATGTTGGGGAACGGAGCATGAATTTCAAAAAAATTCCTACGCTCACGCAAGATCTATCCATGGAGATGTATCGCTACGAGAGGGGAGAGTGTGTTTACGTACCCTCGTAGACCGTTAGCGGAAGCGTCTCACAACGCGGTTGATGTAGTCGAACAATCCTTCGAGCTCCACCGATCAAGTACCGAACGTACGGCACCTCCGAGTTCTACACACGTGCAGCTCGGTGACGTTCCTCGCCTTCTTGATCCAGCAAGACGTCGAGGTAGTAGATGAGTTCTGTCAGCACGACGGCGTGGCGACGGTGACAGTGAAGTGATTTCGGCAGGGCTTCGCCTAAGCTCTCCGAAAATATGACCGAGGTGGAAAACGGAGATCGGGGCACCGCACACGGCTATGGGACAATTGTGTACTTTGGGGTGCCCCCTTGCCCCCGTATATAAAGGATGAGAGGGAGGAGGCCGGCCCCCTAGGGGCGCGCCAAGTGTGGGGAGTCCTACTAGGACAACTTAGTCCTAGTAGGATTCAACCTCCCATACGGAGTAGGAAAGAGGGAAGGGAGAGGGAAAGGAAAGAGGGGGCTGCGCCCCCTCCCCTAGTCCAATTCGGTTTGGGCAAGGGGGGGCGCGAGCCTCCTCACGTGGCCTGCCTCTCCTTTTCCCGTATGGCCCAATAAGGCCCATTACTTCTCCCGGTGAATTCCCGTAACTCCCCGGTACTCCGAAAAATACCCGAATCACTCGGAACCTTTCCGACGTCCGAATATAGCCTTCCAATATATGAATCTTTACCTCTCGACCATTTCGACACTCCTCGTCATGTCCGTGATCTCATTCGGGACTCCGAACAAACTTCGGCCACCAATCACATAACTCATATAATACTAAATCGTCATCGAACCTTAAGTGTGCGGACCCTACGGGTTCGGGAATGATGTAGACATGACCGAGACGACTCTCCGGTCAATAACCAACATCGGAACCTGGATGCTCATATTGGTTCCTACATATTCCACGAACATCTTTATCGGTGAACCTCATATGTCAACATACGTTGTTCCCTTTGTCTGGCGGTATGTTACTTGCCCGAGATTCGATCGTCGGTATCCAATACCTAGTTCAATCTCGTTACCGGCAAGTCTCTTTACTCGTTCCGTACTACGTCATCTTGTAACTAACTCTTTAGTCACGGTGCTTGCAAGGCTTCTGTGATGCTGTATTACCGAGAGGGCCCAGAGATACCTCTCCGATAGTCGGAGTGACAAATTCCAATCTCGATCCATGCCAACTCAACAAACACTTTCGGAGATACCTGTAGTGCACCTTTATAATCACCCAGTTACGTTGTGACGTTTGATACACCCAAAGTATTCCTACGGTATCCGGGAGTTGCATGATCTCATGGTCAGAGGAACGTGTATTTGACATAGTGAAAGCAATAGCAATAAACTGAACGATCATTTGCTGTGCTAACGGTTGGGTCAAGTCCATCACATCATTCTCCTAATGATCTGATCCCATTATCAAATGACAACTCATGTCCATGGTCAGGAAATCTTGACCATCTTTTGATCAACGAGCTAGTCTAGTAGAGGCTTACTAGGGACACAATATTTGTTTATCTATTCACACATGTATTTAGTTTCCGGTCAATACAATTCTAGCATGAATAATAAACAATTATCATGAACGGGGAAATATGATAATAACTAATTTATTATTGCCTCTAGGGCATATTTCCAACAGTCTCCCACTTGCACTAGAGTCAATAATCTAGATTACATCTCCATGTAATTAACACTTAATCAGTTCTAAAGCTTATCATGTTTTGCTTGTGAGAGAGGTTTTAGTCAATGGGTCTGCAATATTCAGATCCGTGTGTTCTTGGCAAATCTCTATGTAGATACTGCTACCACACTCTGTTTGGAGCTACTCCAAAAAATTTCCCCACTATACTTATCCGGTCTGAGACTCATAGTCTTTCGGATCAGTGTTTAAAGCTTGCATCGACGTAACCCCTTACGACGAACTCTTTATCATCTCTATTCCCGAGAAATTCTTCCTTAGTCATCTTAAGGATAATTTGACCGCTGTCCAGTGATCTACTCCTGGATCACTTTGGTACCTCTTTTGCCAGACACATGGCAAGGCACACAGCTTGGCATACTTTATAGAACCTATGGCCGAGGCATAGGGGATAACCTTCATCCATTCTATTTATTTTGCCGTGGTCGAGATTTGAGTCTTACTCAACTTCACACCTTTCACCACAGTCAAGAACTCCTTCTTTGACTGATCCATTTTGAACTTCTTCAAAATCTTGTCAAGGTATATGTTTTGTGAAAGTCATATGAGGCGTCTCAATCTATCTCTATAGATTTTGATGCCTAACATGTAAACAACCTTTACCTAGATCTTCAAGTCTTACTCCACTTCACACCAGCCAAGAACTTATTTCTTTTGACTTGATCCATTTTGAACTTCTTCAAAATCTAATCAAGGTGTGTGAAAATCTTTTATCAGGTGTCTTGATCTATCTCTATAGATCTCGATGCCCAAATCGTGGATAACTCAAAAAACAGGTTTTTATTGAAAAACTCCTTTCAATTAATTCTTTATGCTTTCCAGAAATTCTACATCATTTCCAATCACATATACTTATTAGAAATGTTATAGAGCTCCCACTCACTTTGTTGTAAATACAAGTTTCTCCATAAACTTGCATAAACCCAAATGCTTTGATCACTTCATCAAAGCGAGTATTCCAGCTCCGAGATGCTTGCACCAGTCCATAGATGGATCGCTGGAGCTTGCATACTTTGTTAGCACCTTTAGGATCGACAAAACCTTCCGGTTGTATCATATACAATTCTTCCTTAAGGAATCCATTAAGGAATGCCGTTTTGACGTCCATTTGCCAGATTTCATAATCATAAAACGCGGCAATTGCTAACATAATTCTGACAGACCTTAGCATCGCTACGGGTGAGAAAGTCTCATCGTAGTCAACTCCTTGAACTTGTCGATAACCTTTAGCAACAAGTCGAGCTTTATAGACGGTGACATTACCATCAGCGTCCGTCTTCTTCTTAAAGATCCATTTATTTTTAATAGCTCGCCGTTTCATCGGGCAAGTCTACCAAAGTCCACACTTTGTTCTCATACATGGATCTAATCTCGGATTTCATGGCCTCAAGCCATTTGTCGGAATCTGGGCTCGCCATCGCTTCTTCATAGTTCGTAGGTTCACCGTTGTCTAACAACATGACCTCCAAGACAGGATTGCCGTACCAATCTGGTGCGGAGCGTGTCCTGGTTTACCTACGAGGTTCTGTAGTAACTTGATCCGAAGCCTCATGATCATCATCATCAACTTCTTCTCTGGTCTGTGTTGGTGTCACAGAAATTTCTTTCTGTGGCGTACTACTATCCAGAGGAGGTACAATTATCTCATCAAGTTCTACTTTCCTCCCACTCACTTCTTTCGAGAGAAACTCCTTCTCTAGAACGGATCCATTCTTAGCAACGAATACTTTGCCTTCGGATCTGTGGTAGAAGGTGTACCCAACGGTCTCCTTTGGGTATCCTATGAAGACGCACTTATCCGCTTTGGGTTCGAGCTTATCTGACTAAAGCCTTTTGACATAAGCATTGCATCCCCAAACTTTCAGAAACGACATCTTAGGTTTCTTGCAAACCACAGTTCATACGGTGTCATCTCAACGGATTTAGACGGTGCCCTTGTTTAAAGTGAATGCAGCTGTCTCTAATGCATAACCCCAAAATGATAGTGGCAAATCGGTAAGAGACATCATAGAACGCACCATATCCAATAGAGTACGATTACGACGTTCGGACACACCATTACGCTGTGGTGTTCCATGTGGCGTGAGCTGTGAAACAATTCCACATTGTCTTAAGTGATTGCCAAACTCGTAACTCAAATATTCTCCTCCACGATCAGATCGTAAGAACTTTATTTTCTTGTTACGATGGTTCTCTACTTCACTCTGAAATTCTTTGAACTTTTCAAATGTTTCAGATTTATGCTTCATCAAGTAGACATAACCATATCTACTCAAATCATCAGTGAACGTGAGAATATAACGATATCCACCGCGCGCCTCAACACTCATCGGACCGCATACATCGGTATGTATTATTTCCAATAAGTTGGTTGCTCGCTCCATTGTTCCGGAGAACGGAGTTTTAGTCATCTTGCCAATAAGGCACGGTTCACATGTCTCAAATGATTCATAATCAAGAGATTCCAAAAACCCATCTGCATGGAGTTTCTTCATGTGTTTAACACTGATATGACCTCAGCGGCAGTGCCACAAATATGTGGTACTATCATTATCTTTTGGCATTCGTGTTATGAACATATGTATTACTACGATCAAGATTCTATAAACCTTTCATTTTAAGTGCATGATCATCAATGATATTATCCAAATAGAATAACAATTATTCTCTGAAATTGAATAACCGTCTTGCAATAAACACTATCAGATATAATGTTCATGCTTAACGCAAGCACCAAATAACAATTATTTAGGTTCATCACTAATCCTGAAGGTAGAGAGAGCGTGGCGATGGTGATCACATCAACCTTGGAGACACTTCCAATGCACATCGTCACCTCGTTCTTAGCTAGCCCTCGTTTATTCCGAAGCTCCATGTTTCAAGTTGTAAGCAACTGAACAAGTATCAAATATCCAGGTGCTCCTATGAGTACTAATAAGGTACATATCAATAACATGTATATCAAATATTTTTGTTGACATTGCCAGTCTTATTATCTGCCAGTTACTTTGGGGAAGTTCCGCTCCCTGTGACATTTCCCTTTGCAATGGGAGCACTAAGTCTCGGGTTTGGTTCAGCCTTGGGTTTCTTCGCGTGAGCGGCAACTGTTTTACCGTTCTTCTTGAAGTTCCCTTTTCTTTCCCTTGCCCTTCTTGAATCTAGTGGTCTTATTAACCATCAACACTTGATGCTCCCTTTTTTTGATTTCTACATCCGCAGATTGTAGCATCGCGAATAGCTTAAGGATCTTCTATCCCTTGCATGTTTATAGTTCATCACGAAGATCCAGTAGCTTAGAGATAGTGACTAGAGAACTCTATCAATCACCACTTTATTCGGAAGTCTAACTCCCACTTGATTCAAGTGTTTGAAGTACTCAGACATTCTGAGTACATGCTCACTAACGGAGCTGTTCTCCTCCATCTTGTAGCTATAGAACTTGTCGAAGGTGTCATCCCTCTCGACCCGGGTGTGAGTCTTGAAAAACAAATTTTTTAGCTCTTGGAACATCTCATATGCTCCGTGTTGCTCAAAACATATTTGGAGCTCCGGTTCTAAGCCGTAAAGTATGGCGCACTGAACTATCGAGTAGTCATCTTTTCTTGTCTGCCAGATGTTCATAACGTCCTCAGACGAAGCCGTAGGGGTATTTCACTGAGCGGTGCATTAAGGACATAAGCCTTCTGTGCAGCAGTGAGGACAATCCTCAGATCACAGACCTAGTCCGCATAGTTGCTTCCATCAACTTTCAACTTCGTTTTCTCTAGGAACATAATAAAAACAGGGGAACTACAGCGCGGTCTATGGATCTACAACATAAATTTGCTAAGACAAGTAAGACTATGTTCATGACAATTGAAGTTCAATTAATCAAATTACTTAAGAACTCCCACTTAGATTAACATCCCTCAAGTTGTCTAAGTGTAACATGATCCACATCAACTAAACCACGTCCGATCATCACGTGAGGTGGATTAGTTATCAATGGTGAACATCTTTCATGTTGATCATATCTACTATATGACTCATGTTCGACCTTTCGGTCTCTTGTGTTCCGAGGCCATGTCTGTACATGCTAGGCTCGTCAAGTTTAACCCAAGTATTCTGCGTGTGTAAAACTGGCTTACACCCGTTGTATGCGAACGAAAGAATCCATCACACCCGATCATCACGTGGTGCTTAGAAGCGTCGAACCTTCGCAACGATGCATACTAGGGGAGAACACTTATCTTGAAATTTAGTGAAGGGATCATCTTATAATGCTACCGTCGTCCTAAGCAAAATAAGATGCATAAAAGGATTAACATCACATGCAATTCAATATATGTGACATGATATGGCCATCATCGTCTTGTGCTTTTGATCTCCATCAGCAAAGCACCGTCATGATCTCCATCGTCACCGGGTTGACACCTTGATCTCCATCGTAGCGTCGTGACACCTTGATCTCCATCGTAGCATCGTGGTCGTCTCGCTGGCTATTGCTACTACTACTACTGCTAACTAATAGCGGTAAAGTAAAGCAATTACATAGCGTTGGCATTGCATACAATAAAGAGACAACCATAAGGCTCCTGTCGGTTGCCTGATAACTTACAAAACATGATCATCTCATACAACAACTTATATCACATCATGTCTTGGCCATATCACATCACCAACATACCCTGCAAAAACAAGTTAGACGTCCTCTACTTTGTTGTTGCAAGTTTTACGTGGCTGCTACGGGTTTGCAAGAACCGTTCTTACCTACGCAAAACCACAACGTGGTGTAGTGATTGCTTTTTGATCTTCTAAAAGAACCCTCTTCATTGAAACCGATTCAACTAAAGTGAGAGAGACAGACACCCGCCAGTCACCTTTATGCAACGAGTGCACGTAGCGGTGAAACCTGTCTCGCGTAAGCGTACGCATAATGTCGGTCCGGGCCGCTTCATCTCACAATACCGCCGAATCAAGTAACAACTAGTAACGGCAAGCAATATGTATACACCCACGCCCACAACTCACTTGTGTTCTACTCGTGCAAATCACATCTACGCATAGACCTGGCTCGGATGCCACTGTTGGGGAACGGAGCATGAATTTCAAAAAAATTCCTACGCTCACGCAAGATCTATCCATGGAGATGTATCGCTACAAGAGGGGAGAGTGTGTCTACGTACCCTCGTAGACCGTTAGCGGAAGCGTCTCACAACGCGGTTGATGTAGCTCCACCGATCAAGTACCGAACGTACGGCACCTCCGAGTTCTACACACGTGCAGCTCGGTGACGTTCCTCGCCTTCTTGATCCAGCAAGACGTCGAGGTAGTAGATGAGTTCCGTCAGCACGACGGCGTGGCGACGGTGACGGTGAAGTGATTCCGGCAGGGCTTCGCCTAAGCTCTCCGAAAATATGACCGAGGTGGAAAACGGAGATCGGGGCACCGCACACGGCTATGGGACAATTGTGTACTTTGGGGTGCCCCCTTGCCCCCGTATATAAAGGATGAGAGGGAGGAGGCCGGCCCCCTAGGGGTGCGCCAAGTGTGGGGAGTCCTACTAGGACTCCTTAGTCCTAGTAGGATTCAACCTCCCATACGGAGTAGGAAAGAGGGAAGGGAGAGGGAAAGGAAAGAGGGGGCTGCGCCCCCTCCCCTAGTCCAATTCGGTTTGGGCAAGGGGGGGCGCGAGCCTCCTCACGTGGCCTGCCTCTCCTTTTTCCGTATGGCCCAATAAGGCACATTACTTCTCCCGGTGAATTCCCGTAACTCCCCGGTACTCCGGAAAATACCCGAATCACTCGGAACCTTTCCGACGTCCGAATATAGCCTTCCAATATATGAATCTTTACCTCTCGACCATTTCGAGACTCCTCGTCATGTCCGTGATCTCATTCGGGACTCCGAACAAACTTCGGCCACCAATCACATAACTCATATAATACTAAATCGTCATCGAACCTTAAGTGTGCGGACCCTACGGGTTCGGGAATGATGTAGACATGACCGAGACGACTCTCCGGTCAATAACCAACAGCGGAACCTGGATGCTCATATTGGTTCCTACATATTCCACGAACATCTTTATCGGTGAACCTCATATGTCAACATACGTTGTTCCCTTTGTCTGGCGGTATGTTACTTGCCCGAGATTCGATCGTCGGTATCCAATACCTAGTTCAATCTCGTTACCGGCAAGTCTCTTTACTCGTTCCGTAATACGTCATCTTGTAACTAACTCTTTAGTCACGGTGCTTGCAAGGCTTCTGTGATGCTGTATTACCGAGAGGGCCCAGAGATACCTCTCCGATAGTCGGAGTGACAAATTCCAATCTCGATCCATGCCAACTCAACAAACACTTTCGGAGATACCTGTAGTGCACCTTTATAATCACCCAGTTACGGTGTGACGTTTGATACACCCAAAGTATTCCTACGGTATCCGGGAGTTGCATGATCTCATGGTCAGAGGAACGTGTATTTGACATAGTGAAAGCAATAGCAATAAACTGAACGATCATTTGCTATGCTAACGGTTGGGTCAAGTCCATCACATCATTCTCCTAATGATGTGATCCCATTATCAAATGACAACTCATGTCCATGATCAGGAAATCTTGACCATCTTTTGATCAACGAGCTAGTCTAGTAGAGGCTTACTAGGGACACAGTATTTGTTTATCTATTCACACATGTATTTAGTTTCCGGTCAATACAATTCTAGCATGAATAATAAACTATTATCATGAACGGGGAAATATGATAATAACTAATTTATTATTGCCTCTAGGGCATATTTCCAACAGCTGATAGCCCTCAAGTCCTGAAGCCATATGCACCATGGGTCATGTTTGCTATTGAACAGCTTACTGAGAAAAAGTTCTTCTGCCCACATGTTCCGAAAGTTTTCGTTCCACCAGTCCGAGACACTCTCCGGATCGTGAAGGACATCGGCAAAGGGAAGACACCTATTGATGCTACTGCCTCTGCCTCTGCTAAAGCTCCGAAGGTCAAGAGGGCAACAGTTGAAATCCCTCGTGAAGAAAATCCCTCACTATATGAGATTTGTCTTCGCACTCAGCAGGCTCTGGAAAGTCACATCAAGCTCGATCGCAAAGAGAAGTTGGAAATGATGACTGAGATCAATCTGCTTCACAATTATGCTCGCCAGGCTCTTCTGCATGAGAAGGAACAAAAGAAGCGCTCGTGGACCCTTCTGCGCAAGCATTATTCTCGCACTCAACTGTCTGCCAAGGGTATTGAGAAAGATTATGATCATCTGGAATTATTTGAAGTTCCTCGCATCCGAAGGCAAACCCCAGTGCTTCCTCAGCGTTCTGCCTCCACCGACCTGTTGTTTGTTGAACCCGATGATGATCTTGAAGACACAGCAGGCACATTCATATACAAGCTAGATGCACCTCGCACTGCCACTCCCGAAGCTGTTCCCGAAGCCTGTGTTGCGTCTCCAACTCCTGCTTCGGCCTCGACCAACGCTCGCTCTGCTTCGCCAAACAGTTCGAGTTCTGGGGATTCTTCGGATGAGTAGTTCCTCGCATGCATTCTCTTTCCTTTTTGACACTTGTTGACAAAAAGGGGGAGAAGAACATCGAGAGATAGAAAAGCGGGTTATTTGCAGGGTGTTTCCATTCACCATTTGCTTTCTCTTTCGAACAATTTGCTTTTTGGTCGTTAAACTCGTTGAACTTTTTGGTCGTGGAACTTGATCTCACCGTCTGTGGTGATGGTTACTGCATCGTCATGTATCGTTAATAACCCCTGCATTGCTACATTTGCTTCCAATTATCTGTCTGCAGGTGCTATCGAATGCTTACTTCCTTGCAATGATTATCCTCGATACTTATCTATCGTGCAAGGTTAATTGAAACCACATATATCTTACTCCTATGCTTATCTTTCGCTATCTAACGATGCAGGAGAAGAAAGGTTGTTTCTGAGCAGATTGCTCTGATTCACATGTTGTTTTTCCTCGCATATTTCCATCATATCATCCTTGTTGCAGGAAAACCTCGACTGAAGCATATCTACTCCGAGCTATATACTTGTGACTCCCTGGCACCGATTTTCTTCGTATATCTAACTTGCAGGGAACTTATATCTCGTGTGGATTCAAACTGTGCTCTGAGAAAATCTTCATGGCTTATACATTGCCACAACTCACTTCAATATATCCTCGCTATCTAACAAATCTACTTCAATGGTTGTGTGTGGCAGGAAATACCTCAGACACCGTCGAGTGCATTGGATGAAACTACGATTGTGATCTTATGTCAATGTCACTCATAGGAAGATTCACCTCGCTGCCCTCCATGTTATCTTCTATGCTTACTCTGAGTCAGAATGATGCATATCCTCAGGGGGAGCGTGTTTTATCTTCGTAATTATCTCTCGTCCTCCTTTACCCTTCCCATTCCATTTCTTTCTATTTTCTATCTTTCGATGTGTTCTATTTTGTCAACAATCGTCCAAAAAGCGGGAGATTGTTGGTGCAATATTTGCCCCCTTGTGTTCTGGAGATTGTTGACAGAAATAGGCATGGACTGATTTGTTTGCTAGTGCACACAGAGAGAAATAGTCCATACAGTACCGAAGAGAATGCTGTCTCCGGTGTCCAGTTCGAGGAACTTCATCGAAGAATATCTGCACAGCAGAGAAGAATGTGCTATATCCTTTGAAGTCTTGTAGACGAGAAGAATGACGTGAAGGAGTTGACCCCTCGAAAATTTATTGCTGACGCGAAGCAATTGTTTCGGTGATTCTGTCCGAAGAAAATTGACTGCAGCGATGGAAGACGAAGACGAAGTGAAGACGTAGCATTCTTTTCGTTGTTCTTCTTTCATTCATTTGAGTCATAGGACCTCCGTACTATTAAGAGGGGTATAGGTTCTCGAAGCTTAGATCCGCTGTGATGCTTAGCCCAAAACCTATGCGAGACTGAGAGAAATCTCTTTATGTTTCAAATGATTACCTGCTAGCAGAAGACGTTTTTCTTCGGTGCTGCAGGAGATATCTTTCGAACTGAGGAGTTAGCATTACTTGCTTCGCATGTAATGTTACCGTTGTGCTCAATTCCGACCGTTGGACTTGTGTCGTTCGGCCGTTGGCTGGTCCACATGTCCAATTTGGTCTTTTCCCTTCAGGGAAGGCTGCGGCTATAAATAGCCACCCCGCTCCAACGTTGCCCGTTGGTTGCTCCGCTTAAGATTTCTGAGAAGATTGATTGAGCATCCCCTCTCCGAGTGATTTGAGTTTAAGATCCACCGAGAGAAAAATCAAGAGACTAAACTTAGACAGTGGTTGAGCATCACAGTAGTTCTGAGTTAGAGTTTTTGTACCTATTACTCTTGAGAGCTGCGCACTCTCTAGACGGATAGGTGTCGGCTCGAGTGTCGAAGAGTAATTGTCTTCACCGAGCAAGACCTTCAGCAACCAAGAGTCATTGTGGTTCGCGGAGAGGTCTGTCGAAGGTTTGGAGATCGCCGACAAGTATCTACCACGAGTGAAATCAACTGGAGTCTGATCAACTCCGAGTTGAAGGAGAATAGGGCGAAGAGAGTTTATCTTCTGTGTTAAATCACAACCCCTCCAACCAAACGTAGTCCTTTGGCAGAAGGGCGAACTGGTCTACCAAATTCTTCTGTCGCCATCGAGCACCACTGGTTCATTCTATTTTACTGCATCTCTTTCAGCAGTTTACTTTCGTGCTCTGTGTCGATAGTTTATCTGATCAATCATAGTTCGTTACTTATCTTACATTCTCTTCATTCATTTCCATCGTCCCAGTTTAATTTATTATCGTACCTCTGTATGTTAGCGTGATTTCATTCTGTTCCGAATCCATTCACCGTGTCACCATTTCCCGTGCATTTCCATCGCGGTTCATATCTAGTTTTTCCTCGTGCTATTGCATCAGTTCATATATTGCTTTACCATCATACCAGTCAAACCTGTGATATTCTTCGCTCGAACAAGTACTACCTTCTTCTTTGATAGTCTTGCTCCTCTACTGCATGCTTGTTTAAGTGCTTGTCTACCGAACCTTATTTCCATTGCTGTGTTTGGGATCAGTTCAAAACATTCGCAAGAATTTTTGAATCTCCCATTCACCCCCCCCTCCTGTCGATATACTCTCGGTCCTAACAAACCCTATCTTAATTTCTATATGGATCTTGGCACAAAATTCATGACATTGTATACTTTTTCCTTGATAAAAGACATTAAACCGGGATTGTTTTAGATACAACACTAAAATATAGTATACTGAAAAGTGAAAACTACTGTATATCTACGCCCTCGTAGTTGACGGGAACGTCTCCTCCCACTGTACGAATATCATAGAAAAGACTGAAACAAATTCAGGAAAATGCGAGCACCAGTACCAAATCTAGGACTTGAACCTGGTAGTCTGGTTCCACCACAAAACTAACCATCCGTAAAAATAGAGGAGTATTGAACTAATGATTGCATGTACATATAGAACCCAGAAAGTTACTCGTGGATAATCATCAGTTTTTAAGATATATAGAAAAAAAACACTGACCCTCGGGTAACCATTGAGAAAATAACACTCAACTCGCGTTTTAACCCTTTTGATGGTAGATCTGACACTAGATCCACTCGCCAGGACCCAATTTAGAGAAAGAAAAAAAGGATGTGTGTGCATTGACTAGTCTTGTCTTCTTCTCCAACACTCTTTCGACTCTCTCTAGAAAAATGCTAGCTAGCACAGGAGTTGCAACACACGTCAAACTTTGAAAAATGATCCAAGTGCTTTTCTCTACAAAAAAAAACTTTGAAAATGACAGAGGTATTTGAATTTAAACTTTAGGAAATTTGTGCTTTCATAAATTCATATTTCCTCAATGTCGAACCGTTAAAATTTAAAGGAGTGTAACATATGACGACCGTTATTTTTGGGGGATATCACCTAACGTGTCATCCTTCTCTCTTACATACGTGCATTCTTCCCACCTCTCTCAATAGATGCATGCATGCATGCAAAAAAAAGATAAAACTATTGATGTCAGCCTAGCTTTCATCCTATTTCGAACTTCAAAATGTTTTGTACCTCAAACCTTCGGTCCAATTCAAAATCCATTTTTACCATTAATTCTGTCGCAACGAGATCTTCAAAACTAGATCCCATATTGATCTATTCTAATGATTTTTTTCGTCAAACGTTATCATGACTAGGCTACGTAAGTTATCACGCATGCAGTACATAAGTTACCACCCATGCAGTACGTAAGTTACCATGGTGTTTACACTGAAGTTACGAGAAGCATAGAAAATGGTACTTTACAAGAATCAAGTGCAAAGCACTTGAACAGACTCCGGACTCTAATTCGTATTTATGCACTAGTAAGAAGAGACTAAATGATCAAATACTGCTACTTTCTTTGAACTTGACAAGAACCAATGTAGGGAGTAGTTGGTAAACGGATGAAGGACTTAAGATTGTAGTTTTCAGTTCAACTTCGGGCTCTGACATGAGTTTTTGGCCTACAAAACTAAATGGTGTACTCTGGACCCACCATGGCGTATGGAAACTGCACCGTGAGGGGGGGGGGGAAATTGGGTCAACGTCCACTTGCCCATGTTCACCAGGCAAAATGCGATCGCATGTGCCCACATCGCGTATGAATTTTTTTTACCGTGCGATGGAGAGAAATCACACCCTGATTGCCATTAAAAGCGCTAATCTCACGAAAATCGCGATCCAATTAAAGACCGTGCGAAGGAAAGAAATCTGGTAGACGCCCACCTGTGATCGCGATCCAATTAGTCCCGGTTGGCCACGACCCGGGACTAAATCCCTGCCACGTGGCCGGCAGCGCGCGCCGGGGGCTAGGGACCTTTAGTCCCGGTTGGTGACACCAACCGGGACTAAATCCCTGCCATGTGGCCGGTAGCGCGCGCCGGGGGCTGGGGACCTTTAGTCCCGGTTGGTGACACCAACCGGGACTAAAGGTTTAGGGGTTTAGGGTTTATTGTTTATTTTTCATTTTCATTTTGTGTTTTCCATTTAATTCTTTTTCATTTCAAACATATTTTACGCTACTACGTACTGTACACGTTATGCATATATAATAGAATTTCTCGTAGAACCAATCATATATCATAGAATTTCTCGTACGACCATGCATACACATATATATATATATACAATTTGGTATATACAATTTCTCCTACAATTTACAGATCATTACATGCAGACATTAGGTGAAATGGTATGCTCCGTCGGGAGATATGACCTGCTGAAGCAAAAATCCCGGAATTTCCTCTTGAAGTGCTCGTATGCGGTCCTTTGGTAGGAGCCTATCCCGCATCTCCAACATCTTTAAAGAAGGAGATCAATATGAATATATTAGTTGTGTGTATATATATTAGATCATGATAAAAAAATGTGAATAGTGTTTACGTACCCAAAGATATCTTTCATTTTTGGTCCTTTCGGTAATAGAGAGAATGTTCTCGAAAACGCAGTATGCACATACATTTGTCCCATTTTCCTGCCTCATACAGTACTTTACGAAAATAGAATTCAATCAGATAATAATCAAGCATGATAATGGTATTGAAACTAGAATTAAAGAGATGCGCGGACGTAGCTAGTACTACTTAATTACCTTGGACCGTCGCCATTTCAGCTGTGGTTTCCATTGACCGACAACCTCTTTGATGAACTTTTTCCAAACCCTGCCCGGCAAAGAAAATGAATAAAGGAGTTATTAATTACTTGATATCAGGAAATGAACTAAAGAGGCCGACATAGTGCGATAATGATTGAAATTACCTGTCGAGCATCAACTTCAGGCTTCTGTATTCTTCAGGGTCTTTACCTAGTGAGTCCAGTACTTCAACAGTTCCCTCGTCAACTCTAATGATTAGCAGAATCCAGTGGAATTTGCGCACACGTTTGTATAAGCGGGCATGCATAACTCATCAACTACACTTAACATCGAGTAAGCAAAAATAGAATTTGTAGTACAAGACAGTATCACTCATCTGAAGTTGTAAGGAAAAAGTATTTCTGGTTTGGTATTTAGTTCCTTCAAAACCATTAGCAAGTTATTCTCTGTGTCTTTGGAGTAGTCTTGTATCATATTTTCATTAACGGTATTTGGGTCAATGAACCCAATGCCATAGACTCCATCTCTGTTCATTTCAAAAATCTTCATTCTGCATAATACCACAGAAAAGAATATAGTGAGGATAATTACAGGCAATGAACGAGCTGAGCTAGAGACTTAAATTACAGAAAGAAATCACTTACAGACAATAGGAACTGACGAGAGATTTGTTGAGTGCGTCTTGATTGAATAACTGAAAAATTTCTGGAAATTCAATCCACACATCATTTCCATGGAAGTAATGCTCTGGCTTGACTTTCACCATGAGGCTCTCTCGCCCGGCCTTTACTTCTCTCAGGTACCAGTCATGCAATTTGCGCATTTGTGTTGATAGAAGCTCCTCCTCGTCAGGCCTGACCAGAGGGTTCCCGGGGACATATTTCCATGCTAGTTCCTTCGGATCCATCGTGGGGAGTTCCTCGATGCCTAGGAGTTGTTCAACAGTGATACCCATCTCTCTAGCCATCTCTCTATCAGCGTCGGTTACCGCCTTATCGATACTCACCTTGAGCGGGGGGATCGATTGCACTACCTGTTCTCCGAGCTGGGGAACAGTTTTCCCTCTTTTATTACTACCTGTAAGGCTCGACTGCTGCTTTTTTTGTTGATAATATGACTTGCTAATAGAGCGTACATAGTCTGATTGCCTTTTCTCCACAGCCGGTTTAGCAAGATGCAGAAAGTGTTGTACGACTTTCTCAGGTATTTTCTCCTTTGGCGGCGGGGGCGGTTTCGGTGCAAAATGGGCCTGCACTTCGGAAGCCACTTGGGCTTTGGTTTCGTCCTCAGTCATCTCGTAAGCCAACTTCTTTTTGGCAGGAGGCTCGGGTTTCTTCTTTGGTGCTCCCTTCCGCTTTGTAGTCGGCTGACGCGGCGGAGATCGATATCGCGTACTCACGCTGGGCTCCGTCTCGAGGTGGGGTGGATTCGGCTGACGTGGCGGAGATCGATATGGTGGCGGACTCGCGCTGTGCTCCGTCTCGAGGTGGGTTGGAGTCGGCTGACGCGGCGGACTTGGAGGAGGAGTCGGTGCCCTTGGCGTCGAGTTTGGAAAGACGATGCAATCCTTTCTCCATACAATGATACCACGTATGGCTTCTCCCAGTGTCTGCTCCCCTTGACCTCCAGGAAAGTCAAGCTGTAGTGAGTCATATGCCGACAGAACTTCATCCACCCCGACACGAGCATAGCCAGGTGGAATCGGATTGGCGTGGAAGGTTGCTTCAGGGGGATTTGGTAAAGCATAGCCGTCCGCCACCTTCATGGATATGTTCTTCACTTTCATGTGTAGCTCACAACTTGTCGTCTCTTCGATATCATCCACGGGGTAGCGAGCCAGCAGTGCATCATCGGCCGGGACCCCCGTGGAACCCACGCTGCTTTTTGGCATAGATGGGATGGTGCTATCCAATGCTGGATCTGCTTGCTGCTGCCGCTGAGACGCCCTTTCCAGGCTAAGTGTGTCGATCTGCTCCTGCTGCCGCATGAAAGCGCGTTCCAACTCCGCGTGCTTTGATTCTACCTGTTGAAGCCGGTCTGCATCCTGCTTCTTCTTGTCTTCCTCCTGCTTCTTCTTTCTCGCACGGCTTCTGTAACTGACGTTCCAGTCCACAAACCCCTCAACCCACGGAACAACGCCTTTGCCTCGTGTTCGTCCCGGGTGTTCAGGATTCCCGAGGGCGCGTGTAAGCTCGTCGTTCTCTCTCTCGGGCGTGAACGCCCCCGTTCGAGCCGCTTCTATTGCAACAAGTAAAGCGTCTGAGGCTTCTTTAAGACTTGCCTGCACCATAATCTCACCTGTCTTTGGGTCCAACTTTCCCCCATGCGCATAAAACCAAGTCCTGCACCTGTCGGGCCAACCCAATGTTTTTGGAGTGACCCCTGCAGCAATCATCTTTTCCTCAGATTCATCCCACTTAGGCCGACCAGTCTTGTAGCCACCTGGCCCCAGAACATGGTGAAACTGTTTCTTCTCAGCATTGATCTTGTTTTTCCTCGACCGTTCCTTAGCTGCTTCCGATTCCTTGAACTCCACAAATAAGTCCCAGTGATCTTTTGCCTTCTCCAGTGCTCCAGTGAATTTTGGAGTCTGCTTTCCTGCTTCGACGTAGCAGGCCCATAATCTTTTCTTGTGGTTGCAGAATTGTGTGGCCATCTTCTGAAGAGCACTCTTCTTGACTTTCTCCCGTTCTGCATCTGTTAAATGCTCTGGTAGGGTGAAATATGACATGAGCGTTTCCCAAAGCAGATCTTTTGCTCTTTCGTTGACAAAACTAACTCCTCGATCTCCCTTTGGCTTATTCCATTTTTGAACGGAGATCGGGATTTGGTCCCTGACAATGACTCCGCACTGACGAGTAAATTTGTCCGCGTTCTTTTTAGGAGCAAGCGGTTCACCATTTGGTTTGATCTCATCGATGTTGTACTTTATGCCAGCCTGCAACTTTTTGGCCGGGCCTCGTATTGCCCTGCTTGTAGAAGATTTGCTCGATCCGGAGGGCTAAAAGAAGAAAGATTCGTTAATATATATATATAAATCAATTAATACATGTAATGATCACTAGAGGCCTTAATTATATATACCTCGCCGGTCTTTGTTAATTGAAGATCATTTCCTTCGCCATCATTGTTTGTGTGGCCTTCGTCTGTTGGTTCTTCCTCAAATATTCCCTCACCGGAATTGCACTACACCATGTCAAAAGTTTAGAGGCAATTAACTGCCGGGAATGATCACGAATTGGGGTCAATTAATTGCCTCCAAAGATTTATGTGCCGGGCAAGACTATATAGGTCAAAATATCTGCCGGGAATGGTGTAGATATTTGGGCAGACAATCTGCCGGCATCTTTAGGGTCAGCCCAATTGCCCCGAATTACATTTACGGGCGAACACACCGCCGGTAACCAAAGCTGGCGCGGACACGAAACAATTGAGGCCCAAATAAGCGCGCGAGGTAGTCGCGGGAGAATAAAAAATTTAGAAGTCACTCGAAGCCCACCGGCCACCGCGGTCACGCGGCCATTTTCCCCTTCTCCACACTGCATCTCGCCGCTCTCCCTCCCGCATCAGCCGCCGCACTACATCTCGCCGTCGACGCCGCCAACCCTAGCGCCGTCGCGACTCACCCCCATCCTTGCCGCCCCGCCCGGCGCCATCTCCCCCATCCCTCCATCACCCAGCCGCCCCCTTCATCCCCCATCCACGCCTCGACCCAGCACCGCCGCCCCTGAATCCCATACTCATGCTGCCACCCAATCCCCATCGACAACTCCACACACCTGCACTTCCGACGCACGCCGCCACCGATCCCCATCCGCATCGCACCCGCATCCCCATCCAGAGCCGCCGCCGCATCCGGTCCAAATCGAGCAGCAGGGTAGCCGGCGGCCAGATCCACCACGGTGCTTCCAGATCCACGGTGCCCAAGCCATGGAACTCATCCAGAAGGTCCCCTCTCTCTCCCCTCTTCTCCTCCCCACGCCTCTCCCTCTCTCTCTCTGATTCGATTCAGTTCGAGTTCGCTGACATGGTTCCTGTCTTCGAGTTCGTGCTTCCTATGCATCATGTGTATATTAGTATTGTTACTGTAAAAGTGATTTTAAAATATAAATAGAAGATAGAAACTAGAGAGAGGGGAGATTTGGAAAGTGATAGCTACTGTAGAAACAAAGGGGGTTATGTTCCCTATTTCTCTTATTCTCTCATAATGCTTGTTGGCCATACACTCGAGTGGAATTACGAGTTTCTTTCGGAGTTAATCAATGTATTGAGTTTCTTTTCTATGAGATGTCCAGCACTACTCTCTATAGTTGTATAGAACCTGAGCTGAATCCTTCTCCCTCGGAATGTGAGGACCATGCCGAATGCTCTCGGGCGATCTATTGCTTGGCCTCATAGATATGTAAAACTTCTTTCTGATCATGTCTATTTCAGCAGTTGTAGGTTTCTCAAATTGCATCCTATTGATAATCCTATGTATGCAGATGGAGATTGTTCACAAAGTTATGCAGAAGCAACCATGAAAGCCGGTAGCAGTCCCCACATCTAGAAGGTATTGCAGATTCTTAGAAGGTATTGCAACTCTGATCACAAGGGCCATTCTATCTAAAGTAATTATAGCTTGCCATAATATTCAGCAATTCCGCAAGTTGATAGGAGAATCTATAGCAACCGGAAATATAGGATCAGCCACTACTTTATGAAAATGATCGAACCTCAGTTGTGAATCAACTCAAGTATAGAGCAAAGTTAACTAATCTTGTTGCAAAATTAAAAATATAATCCATTTCTGACCTGATACAATGATATGTTAATACATCTATAATCTGACTTCGCCACTCTAATGTATGAAACGGACCAAACTCATATTTACTGCTACCCATCCAGGGCTGTAGTCTGCATCAATACGAACAATTCAGTGTTAGCTTTCTTA
This sequence comes from Elymus sibiricus, assembly GCA_039707655.1. NCBI lineage: Eukaryota > Viridiplantae > Streptophyta > Magnoliopsida > Poales > Poaceae > Elymus > Elymus sibiricus. The sequence goes on from CM077676.1 coordinate 17,143,897, forward strand.
ATTCTAGGAAGTTATATTAAGATCTTTGCTTCCATCTGTGAATAATTCTTGGTGTATAACCAAAGTTCAAAAAGGCGCGCGGAAGCGGGCGCTTATGCGCGCCTACGCGCGGGGCGCTGCCCTAACGCCTCGCCTAGGCCTTGTGCGCTCGGAAAGGCGCGATGCGCGCCTAGGCGGAGCGCTTTTTGCATGTGTGCGTGATTAGGTGCAAAAAGCTGCGTTTAGGAGCGCTTTTTTGACGCAGAACTGGAAGCAGGGGGCGCGTTGAAGAGAAGAAAAGGAGCGGGCTCTCCTCGCGGGACAGAGGAAATACCAAATGTTAGGGTTAGGTTGCTCTCCTCGCGCCGCCAGCTCACCTCGCGCCGCCGGATCTCCTCGCGCTGCCGGCTGCCGGACCTGAAGTTTCTCCTCGCGCCGCCTGCTGCCGGACTCGGAGCTCCTCCGCCTCACGCCCCCCAAGCGCTACTCCTCCCTCCGCTTTCGATCTGCTCCTGCCGCCTGCTGGTGAGCTCTCTGCCTCTCTTCTTCTCCTCGAGTCTCCCCCTCTCGAGCTCGCTGCCTCTCTTTCTTCTCCTATTGCTGGTGCTCCGCTGCTGTTGCTAGCTGCTCGTGCAGTCCTGCTTTGGTTGGTCTGCTGCTAGTTCGTTGCAGTCTTGCTGATGCTAGTTGCTGGTGCTCCGCTGCTGTCTGCTGGTGCTGCTCTGCTTGTTACTGGTCATGCTCTGCTGCTGCTGGTCATGGTCTGCTTGCTGCTGGTTGCTGGTGCTGCTCTGTTTAGTACTTAGTACAGCATGTTAGTCTTAGTACTTTGTAGTTAGTAGCTGATGTTAGTGTTAGTACTTAGTACTAGCTAATTTGTGCTGTTGTTGACTTGGTAATCACGATATCAACATCAGTAGCAGGTTATAATTAAATCTGGTTTACATTCTAGCATTATTTTAGATAGCAAACTGCTCTTTGTTGCCCGTCTACGTACAATTATGTACGAAACGCCTAATTGCGCCTAATCGCGCCTAAGCTAGAAAAGCGCAAGTAGGTGGCCAAACGCATAATTAACGCCTAGCGCTTTTTTGAACTTTGTGTATAACGGATCTTTTGATTTGTGAAATTGATAACTCGGAAGGGAGCCCAAGTGTTGCTTCCACCTAGGTCTTGCAAAAGTGCAACTGATGTGAGAAATCAACTATGCTAGCCCGTGAAATATAAAATTTCATTGCATGAGGTAATTGTTCACCAGCGGCATGTAAACTTATGACCGTATTACAATCTGCAGGCTATTTTGAAAAAATTTGTTTGCGCCTTTGTGGGAATGTTATTTTAATTTCCAGCCTTCCAGCTAGTTTATCGCGTGCACATTTAGTTACATGAATGAAGTATATTGATGTTTGTCCATCATTTGCTCTCTGTTGCACCGTTCTGAAAATTCCCCATATGATGAATTTACCTACTGTGTCCAAACCCTATTTGTCATATTCAGTGGCTCTGAACCTTTAATGTTTTTACTGATTTCTGCCAGGTTGTATCCACAAGTTTCAAGAGGTGTGTTTTGTGAGCTAAACGGATCTTCTGCTGGGATATGTTTCTAACTAAAACTAGATCTTTTATTTTGCGCTTTTGCCTATGATGTAATAGTGGTCTTAAGAATCTACATATGTATGCCTATGTGTGCATGTAGACATGCTGGATCGTTGTGCTTTTGGTTATCCTGTAATACTGGACGTGTATGCCTATGTGTGCATGTAGGCACGCATGATGGAGCTTTGTTCTTTTGGCTGTCCTGTAGTACTACTGGACTAGCTTGTGAACCTATGTATGCATGATGGATTGCTCATATATATATTGGTACACATTATCTCTTCAGAGATGCATACTTAATTATTTTTTTTTGAGATGAACTACATGTATAAATGATATATGGCACAAAATAGTATAGGAGATTTATGTGTTCGCACTAGACATAAGTACAGGCAGACTAACTGCCGGGAATACTTCAACCTGCCCTGAATTGCTAAACTGCCGGGGAAAAGCTGTATGCCGGGAATATTTCTAACTGCCGGGAATGCTTCGACCATGTAGGGCAGCAGAACTGCCGGGGTTTCAAATAATTGCCGGGAATTGTCTTTCCCGACAGGACTTTCAAGGGCAGTTCGTAATTACCGGCAAATGGCATTCCTGGCAGTTTGTCTGCCTCCATTGACTGGTTTTCCCGGCAGATGTGGTGACCCCTATGTTTTGTTCATGGTGTAGTGTTGTTCAGATATTGTGAGCCGTCATCTTCAGGTTCACCCTCTGGGTTTCGGATCATGTCGAACATGATATGCTCTTGATCACGGTCGTCTCTGCCGCTAGCGTCCATAGCTTAACTAATCTAGAAGAAAGATAAAACAATTTAGTATTCAAATTAGAATGCATCTCGAATAATATCACTAATACATCTCGAATAATCCAGTTAATGCATCATCGAATATTATCGAATATAATCTCGAATACATCTCGAATATTATCACTAATACATCTCGAATAATCCAGTTAATGCATCATCGAATATTATCGAATATAATCTCGAATACATCTCGAGTATTATCACTAATACATCTCGAATATTATCATATAACATCACTAGCTAATACAGATCGAATACTATCGAATAATCCAGTTGACTCGCGGTTCCTGAGGCGCGGGCGGTGGACACCCAAAGAGAAGGAACCATCACAGGATCATAGCTCGGGTGAGATCCCTGAAGAACCGGCCAGGTATTGGAGAACCTGACGTCCAACGCAACCATGTAGCGACGGACGTGCTCATCCTCCTCCCTGACACGGTGACGTACCACCTCCTCAGGGGCCGGCTGCCTCCGCACCGATAGTGGCCCACGCGACCGCCACCAAAGAAGCTCCGGGTCGACGATGGGAGCCCGGTTCCTCACCAAGCTGCGCGCCCCGGAAGGTAGCACCTCCCAGTGCCAGCCCGGCGGAGCCCAGTCCCGGACATGGCGCCTCTCAAGCAGGTTGTCGCCACCGACTCGACGACGAGGATGCGGGCCGGGCATCATCGACGCCAAAAATGTTTCAATGCAAATTTAACATTTTTTAAATGCTTCATTATGATTTTTGTAATTCTTGTTCACTTGATTTTGCAAATACATGACAAACTTTTGCAAATACAACATTAAGATATTAACATTTTCCAAATAAGATATTAACATTTTCTATACTATACATGATACAACATTAAAAGTATAAAAAACTAAAAAACAGAAGAAGAAAAAAACTAGCTAGTGAAAAAAAAACAATCTATGCAAATTCCACCGTTCATCTACATACATACATACATTGTATACATACATACATATACTAAGCATCTACAACATCTAGTGAAAAAAAAACAATCTATGAAAAAAAAAGATGAACAAAATTAAGGAGGGAGGCTCGCTCACCGGCCGGGATCGTCGGGGCGGAGGGAAGGCGGGGAGGACGCCGGAGACGGAGGAGCGGCGCCGGAGACGGAGGAGGACGCCGGAGGCGGGGAGGAGCGGCGCCGACGCGGGCTCGGGCCGCGGCGGCTTGTGAATTGGAGCGTTCGCGTCGATCGCGAGGCGGGCGCGCGCGGAGGAGCGGCGGCGGCGGGCAGCGTGGCGGCGCCGGCGAGGGCTCGGGCGGCACTTGGGAGCAGAGCGGCCGGACGGCGACGTCGAGGTCCGGCAGCCTCGCGGCGTCATGGTCTTCGGCGCCGTCGGGGAAAACTGATGAGTTTGGAAATTTTGCTAAGTACGTGTTGCTTATATACAGAGACCTTTAGTCCCGGTTGGTGGCTCCAACCGGGACTAAAGGCCCCCCTTTAGTCCCGGTGCGAGCCACCAACCGGGACTAAAGGCGGCCTTTAGTCCCGGTTGGTGGCTCCAACCGGGACTAAAGGGTTGGTCCTGACGTGGTGGAAGTTTAGTCCCACCTCGCCAAGCGAGAGGCACTCGCACCTGTTTATAAGCCCCGCTGTGATATCCGTCTCGAGCTCCTCTCTAAAGCAGGCAGTGCATGCCTAACGTTCCTCTCTGCCCTGTCGGGCCTACTTGCCCTGCGGGCCTGCATCCTGGCCCATATATAGTTGGGTTTCTAGTCGTATGCAGGCCGTGGTGGCCTAGTAGGCGGGCATTTTTTTTTTGCATATGTTATGTCAACTTTTTAGTCCCGGTTGGTGGCTCCAACCGGGACTAAAGGTCTTTTCCAGTTTTTTTGTTTTTTGCTTTATTTTTTTTTCTTTTGTTTCTACTTACAGCCAAATATTTAGAGTTTTTGAGTGAATCTTTTTGGTTTAGGTCACAAAAATTATAAACTTTCTGTTAGTGCCAGTAGTTTTCAAATTTGGATAGTTTAAATTTGAATTCTTTGAAATTTGTGTGAATCACTAGTTTGTGAATAACTTTACTTTAAAAATAGATTTTTGAGTGATTCTTTTTCCTGCTGTTTAATATTAGTGTGTTTTATCAGTATGTTCAATTTGGTAATTTTTAGGTTATTTTAAATAGGTGTTTTAATCAAAAACAGATTCTGTTTAGCTCTTTTAGTTTTATAGCTCAAAAATCATTAAATGCATGAAAAATAGCGAATGAAGTCGGAAAGGGTTGAAAATTGATGATGTGACTTTGAATGGTGCATGTTGAATGCACAAAAAGTCTGGAGTTAAAATAAGTTTAAAAAAATGAAATGCCTTTGTAACAGATGAGTTTTCGTCCGAAACCCTGATACTTCGAAAGAGATTGTCCAGTTTGTACACGAAGTGCATCCAGTTTTTGCCGTAACCCTCTCAACTTTTTAGCACATGCTATGTAGGTGAAATGATGATACCATGCCAAGTTTCAACCTTTTCAGAGTTCATTTGTAGTGCTTTTCAATTTCAGGGTCATTTAGCTCAAAAAAAAATAATCAATAAATGCATGAAAAATAGCAAATGAAGTCAGAAAGGGTTGAAAATTGATGACGTGGCTTTGAATGGTGCATATTGAACGCACAAAAAGTATGGAGTTAAAATAAGTTTATAAAAATAAAATGCCTTTGTAACAGATGAGTTTTCGTCCGAAACCCTCATACTTCAAAAGAGATTGTCCAGTTTGTACACGAAGTGCATCCAGTTTTTGCCGTAACCCTCTCAACTTTTTAGCACATGCTATGTGGGTGAAATGATGATACCATGCCAAGTTTCAACCTTTTCAGAGTTCATTTGTAGTGCTTTTCAATTTCAGGGTCATTCAGCTCAAAAAAATCAATAAATGCATGAAAAATAGCGTTCCTTCGCGTTTCAAATGCGAAAACACATATATACCCTAACTATTACAAAGATTCCCTCCGGTTTGTCCGAAGTGGGACTTTCCAGATAAGTCCGGAAACTCACTAGAGAAGAAAGTGATGACGGTGAAGCCGGTCACATCCCAGAGTGGGATCTTGGGGTATAAAACTTTTTCTTCGCGTGTGTCCCTTTGCGCCGTAACCATGGACAATCTTCATCATTTAACAGGATGCTTGGGTCAGTCTTCACTGTGAAGGGAGCAATTTCATGAAACTTTTCATAATCTTCTGACATGTCTGTCTTGTCCTCCACTCCCACGGTGTTTCTTTTCCCTGAAAGAACTATGTGGCGCTTTGGCTCATCGTATGATGTATTCGCTTCCTTATCTTTTCTTTTTCTCGGCTTGATAGACATGTCCTTCACATAGAAAACCTGCGCCACATCATTGGCTAGGACGAATGGTTCGTCTGTGTACCCAAGATTGTTGAGATCCACTGTTGTCATTCCGTACCGCGGGTCTTCCTTTACCCCGCCTCCAGTCAGATTAAACCATTTGCACCGAAACAAAGGGACCTTCAAATCACGTCCATAGTCAAGTTCCCATATCTCCTCTATGTAACCATAATATGTGTCCTTTGGCCTATTGGTGTTTGCTGCATCAAAGCGGACACCACTATTTTGGTTGGTGCTCTTTTTATCTTGGGCGATCGTGTAAAATGTATTCCCATTTATCTCGTACCCTTTGAAAGTCGATATAGTCGAAGATGGTGACTTGGCCAGCAAGTACAGCTCATCTCAAACAGTGTCGTCATGCATGAGACGTGTTTGCAACCAACCGCCGAATGACGCCATGTGTGTACGTTTGATCCAGGACTCAGACTACTCCGGGTTCTTGGAGCATACACTATCCAGGTGTTCCTCGATATACAGAGCCACCAAGCTGAAATTTTGTAGAATTGTGTAGTGTGCTTGCGCCCAAGAATGCCCGTCCATACATATACTGAATCCTTTCCTAGCGTGCCTTTTCCACCCAGTCTGCCCTCATGCCGCGATTCGGGAACACCAATCGGCTTCAGGTCAGGAATAAAGTCAACACAAAACTCAATGACCTCCTCTGTTTCATGGCCCTTGGAGATGCTTCCTTCTGGCCTAGCACGGTTATGAACACATTTCTTTAAGACTCCCATGAACCTCTCAAAGGGGAACATATTGTGTAGAAATACAGGACCCAGAATGGCAATCTCGTCGACTAGGTGAACTAGGACGTGCGTCATGATATTGAAGAAGGATGGTGGGAACACCAACTCGAAACTGACAAGACATTGCACCAAATCATTCTGTAACCTTGGTAGGATTTCTGGATCGATTACCTTCTGAGAGATTGCATTGAGGAATGCACATAGCTTCACAATGGCTAATCGAATGTTGTCCGGTAGAAGCCCCCTCAATGCAACCGGAAGCAATTGCGTCATAATCACGTGGCAGTCATGAGACTTTAGGTTCTGGAACTTTTTCTCTGCCATATTTATTATTCCCTTTATATTCGACGAGAAGCCAGACGGGACCTTCATACTGAGCAGGCATTCAAAGAAGATTTCCTTCTCTTCTTTGGTAAGAGTGTAGCTAGCAGGACCTTGATACTGCTTTGGATGCATGCCGTCTTTTCCGTACATACGTTGCTGGTCCTCCCGTGCCTCCGGTGTATCTTTTGTCTTCCCATACACGCCCAAGAAGCCTAGCAGGTTCACGCAAAGATTCTTCGTCACGTGCATCACGTCGATTGCAGAGCGGACCTCTAGGTCTTTCCAATAGGGTAGGTCCCAAAATATAGATTTCTTCTTCCACATGGGTGCGTCTCCGTCAGCGTCATTCGGAACAGATTGTCCGCCAGGACCCTTTCCAAAGATTACTTTTAAATCTTTGACCATATCAAGTATATCATCACCAGTACGGTGGCGAGGCTTCTTCCGGTGATCTGCCTCACCTTTGAAATGCTTGCCTTTCTTTCTTAAGAGATGCTTGATCGGAAGAAATCGACGATGTCCCAGGTACACATTCTTTTTACATTTATCCAAATATATACTTTGGGTACCATCTAAACAGTGCGTGCATGCGTGGTATCCCTTGTTTGTCTGTCCTGAAAGGTTACTAGGAGCAGGCCAATCATTGATGGTTACAAACAGCAACGCTCGTAGGTCAAATTCCTGCTGTTTGTGCTCATCCCACACACGTACACCTTTTATGTCCCACAACTGTAAAAGTTCTTCAACTAATGGCCTTAGGTACACATCAATGTCGTTGCCGGGTTGCTTGGGGCCTTGGATGAGCACTGGCATCATAATGAACTTCCGCTTCATGCACAACCAAGGAGGAAGGTTATAGATACATAGAGTCACAGGCCAGGTGCTATGATTGCTGCTCTGCTCCCCAAAAGGATTAATGCCATCTGCACTTATACCAAACCATAAGTTCCTTGCGTCACCTGCAAACTCCGGCCACTTTCTCTCGATTTTTCTCCACTGCGACCCGTCAGCGGGTACTCTCAACTTCCCGTCTTTCTTACGGTCTTCTTTGTGCCATCGCAACAACTTGGCATGCTCTTTGTTTTGGAACAAACGTTTCAACCGTGGTATTATAGGAGCATACCACATCACCTTGGCAGGAATCCTCTTCCTGGGGCGCTCGCCCTCAACATCATCACCAGGGTCATCGCGGCTGATCTTATAGCGCAATGCACCGCATACCGGGCATGCATTCAAATTCTCGTACTCCTCACCGCGGTAGAGGATGCAATCATTAGGGCATGCATGTATCTTCTGCACCTCTAATCCTATAGGGCAGACAACCTTCTTTGCTTCGTACGTACTGTCGGGCAATTCGTTGTCCTTTGGAAGCTTCTTCTTCATTATTTTCAACAACTTTTCAAATCCCTTGTCAGATACACCATTCTTTGTCTTCCATTGCAGCAATTCCAGTGTGGTACCCAGCTTTTTCTTGTCATCTTCGCAATTTGGGTACAACAATTTTTTGTGATCCTCTAACATGCGCTGCAACTTCAACTTCTCCTTTTCACTTTCGCAGTTTCTCTTTGCATCAGAAATGGCCCGACCAAGATCATCAGCGGGCTCATCTGATGCCTCTTCTTCGGCTTCTTCTTCTTTATTCTCTTCCCCCATTGTAGTACCATCGTATTCAGGGAACTCAGGATAGTTGTCATCATCCTCTTCTTCTTCATTCTCTTCCATTAGAACCCCTCTTTCTCCGTGCTTGGTCCAACAGTTATAGCCGGACATGAAACCGGACGTAAACAGGTGGACGTGAATGACTTTTGAGCTAGAGTAATGCCTATCATTCTTACAGACACCACATGGACAACACATAAAATCATTCTGCTTGTTTGCCTCAGCCGCACGCAGAAAACTATGCACGCCATTAATGAACTGGGGAGAGCGTCGGTCATCGTACATCCATTGCCGACTCATCTTCATTACACAACACCGAAAAGACCAAATTAATACAAGTTCATACATAAAGTTCATACACACTTATTCTCATAAAAGAACATAAAACTATCTAGCTAAAGCATTTAAATGCAACAACAAATGCGATCAAAATCGCAACTAAGGTAATAATTGATCCAACAGCATAATGATACCAAGCCTCTTTATTAACGGCATATTTTCTAATCTTTCTAATCTTCAAGCGCATTGCATCAATCTTGATCTTGTGATCATCGACGACATCGGCAACATACAACTCCAATTTCATCTTCTCTTCTTCAATTCTTTTCAATTTTTCTTTCAAATACTCGTTTTCTTTTTCAACTAAATTTAACTTCTCGACAAGAGGGTCGGTTGCAATTTCCGGTTCACATACCTCCTAGATAAAAATATCTATGTCAACTTGATGGGCATAATTGTCATAAACACGAAATGCAACAAATAGTTATAAAAGAGAATATACCACATCCGAATCATAAACCGGACGAGGGCCGATGGGGACGGATATCAAAGTCATGGCACTATGTATAACAAACAATCATACAAGTAAGAAAATTATACAAGTAACTATCTAAATCATACAAATAAGATTTTTTTTATAAAAAAGATTAGAACAAGAGGCTCACCAAGGTGGTGCCGGCGACGGGACGGTGCGGGCGATCGACGGTGGTTAGGACGGGGACGGGAAGGCACTAAGTAAACCACACCTACACATATGCAAACTAAGAAGTTAATTTGAGCTCAACTTGCATATAAATCAAATAAACTCCCACATAATTACTCCCAAACTAAAACCCACAAATCACTATACTTATAAAGCATTGCACGAGCTAATCTAGCAATGAGAGATGAAAGGACAAAGTTGCTAACCTTTGTGAACACTTGGATAGATGGGGTGCCTTCAAATCTTGACAAATCTTTGGCAAAAATGGAGGATGAGCTCGAGCAAGGGGAAGAACAGAGGAGAGAAAGGGGAAAACAGAGAGAATGGGCTCGGGCTGGAAGAAGAAGGGTTTATATAGGGAAGTCTTTAGTCCCGGTTGGTTATACAAACCGGGACTAAAGGTCCACCTCTAGTCCCGGTTTGTGATACAAACCGGGACTAAAGGGGCTCGTGGGGCCCTAGCCTGCCACCTCTAGTCCCGGTTTGTGATACAAACCGGGACTAAAGGGGATCGTGGGGGCCCCAGCCTGACACCAGCCTGCCACCACCCCTTTAGTCCCGGTTTGTATCACAAACCGGGACTATAGGTAGAAAATGAACCGGGACTAATGATGCCCGTGACCCCGACCGCTCCTAGCCGTTGGAACCGGGACTAATGGTCACATTAGTCCCGGGCCGTAATCAAACCAGGACTAAAGGGGCGGACGAAAGGTCTGTTTTCTACTAGTGGAGGGTTGTTCTTGTGATTTTCCTTTTTGAAAAATGCCAAGGTTCTTAAAAATGGAACTTTCAGAAAATAGCTTTAGGGAAAATTTGAGCTTTCATAAATTTAAGATCCAACAATGTTGAACCTCCAAAATTTAAAATATTCATAAACTTGAATGACTTTGAGGGGCTAGAACAGATCTTGTTTCAAGGGATAAGGCCAACAAAGTGGTCACATGTCACATGGTATGTGGGCCCGCCGAGCATTTTGTCTCGTTTACCCACTTGCTGTCGGATGCTCGGATGCATGTGCGCACGCCGACGACCGCGGCCATGGATCCGAGCGTCTCTGTATATTTACGTGCCACCGTCGTCCTCCCCTCCCTACCTACCGATCACGCACGCATACCACGGGTCCAAACACATGGGGCACGAGATGGTGGCATCCAACGGCACCGCCGGCGGCCGGAGGACGACCAAGCCGCACGCCGTGGTGATCGCGTACCCGTACCAGGGCCACGTCATCCCCGCGGCGCACCTCGCGCTGCGGCTCGCGGCGCGCGGCTTCGCCGTCACCTTCGTCAACACCGAGTCCGTGCACGAGCAGACCGCGCGCGCCCTCGGCGTCGACCGCCACCGCTACGACATCTTCGCCGGCGCGCGCGCCTCGTCGGCGGAGGGGCACAAGGAGCCGCTCGACGTGCGGTACGAGCTGGTCAGCGACGGCTTCCCGCTCGGCTTCGACCGGTCGCTCAACCACGACCAGTTCAAGGAGGGCGAGCTGCACGTGCTCGCCGCGCACGTCGAGGAGCTGCTCCGCCGCGTCGTCGTCGACCCGGCCTCCACCTGCCTCGTCGCCGACACCTTCTTCGTCTGGCCGGCGACTCTCGCCAGGAAGTTCGGCGTGCCGTACGTGTCCTTCTGGACCGAGCCGGCCCTCATCTTCAACCTCTACTACCACATGGACCTGCTCGCCGAGCACGGCCACTTCAACTGCTCCAAGGGCCAGCCGCGGAAGGACACCATCACGTACGTCCCCGGCGTGCCGGCGATCGAGCCGCACGAGCTCATGTCGTACCTGCAGGACACGGACGTCACCAGCGTCGTGCACCGCATCATCTTCAAGGCCTTCGACGAGGCCCGGCGCGCCGACTACGTGCTCTGCAACACCGTCGAGGAGCTGGAGCCGTCCACCGTCGCCGCGCTGCGCGCCGAGAAGCCATTCTACGCCGTGGGCCCCATCGGCTTCCCCCGCGGCCCCGCAGCCGGCGGCGGCGTCGCCACCTCCATGTGGGCCGAGTCCGACTGCTCCCAGTGGCTGGACGCGCAGCCGCCGGGCTCCGTGCTCTACATCTCCTTCGGCAGCTACGCGCACGTCACCCGGAAGGAGCTGCACGACATCGCCGCCGGGGTCCTCGCCAGCGGCGCCAGGTTCCTGTGGGCGATGCGGCCGGACATCGTCAGCTCCGACGACCCGGACCCGCTGCCCGAGGGCTTCGCGGCGGCCTCCGCCGGGCGCGGCCTCGTCGTACCCTGGTGCTGCCAGGTGGAGGTGCTCTCCCACGCCGCGCTCGGCGGCTTCCTCACGCACTGCGGCTGGAACTCCGTCCTCGAGAGCGTCTGGGCCGGCGTGCCCATGCTCTGCTTCCCGCTGCTCACCGACCAGTTCACCAACCGCCGCCTCGTCGTGCGCGAGTGGCGCGTCGGCGTGCCCATCGGGGACCGCGGCAAGGTGTTCGCCGACGAGGTCACGGCCAGGATCCAGGGCGTCATATCCGGCGAAGAGGGCAAGGAGCTCCGGGAGGCGCTCAAGAAGGTGAGGGCCAAGCTCAAGGCCGCGGCAGCCCCCGGCGGATCGTCGCAGAGGAGCTTCGACGAGTTCGTTGACGAGCTCACCCACCGTTGCGGCGGCGGCGGAGGACGTACATTGATGAGCTAAACCGATCCGGCCGATCGGTGGCCTGCATCTCCCAATCATTCATTCAATGCATTGTATCCTATACTATCCTAGGGAGTAAGTATTACTAATGATCTTGCGTGTTATGGGCATGTTGCTCTTTTTACCATAGAAGATGTCCTCCACTATACTACCTGCTATAAACAACATTCCAAGTAAATTTTCATCGTCGTTGTCGCTGCAAGTAAAAGTTTCTAAAGCCATGATGTTTCATTGTTCATGGTTGGTGGAGTGGAGTGTACCATATGCATTTTCCATGAAAGTTTTAATAATGGCACTAGCGACTTAACGAGCAAATGAAACAAAACAGAAAAGATGTGACACCAAAATAAGTGAGCAATGCTATTGTACGTACTCGTTTTACAAAAACTTTACGTACCGGTTCAATTTTGATGACGGTTCGCTAAAAGCAGAGGAGCTTCGGCGAGTTTGTCGTCGAGCTCGCCCGCCGTTGCGGCGGACGTAAGTTGAGCTGAGCATGCATTTCAATCATAAATGTATCCTAGGGAGTTAGTAATGCATGTTCTAGATATTGGTGTAAATTCTTCCTTATTGCTACCCATTGCTCATACTAAGCATTGTATGTTTAGTTGTACACCCAAAAATTTGAGGTAAAGTTCCGCTATACCTATACCTATATGATGGCAGGAAAACAAGATTTCAAGTAAATTATTGTCAGTCGCTGCAAGTACAAGTTTTTCAAGCCATGTTTCATTGTTCATGTGGTTGGTGGATTGTACCATGTGCATTTTCCACGGAAGTTTTAAAAATCGTACTAGCTAGCAAGGGGGGATAGTGGGCACACACAACCCAACCAAAACAAAATGAAATAAAAGCAAGTGGGGCGAACCTTGCTAAGGGGGGAGAACAAAAACAAGTGGACAATAAAACCACACCGTCAAATGGAAAACAAAAATGCTAGCATTACTAGGACCGATGATTGGATTCTTGGGGGCAAGCATGCATGAGGTTGTCGGCGAAAATTGTGATTTCCTTTGCTTTGAACCTCTGTTGCAAACTGAAGAGCTAATGCTCCAGCTTGCAAGGGTGAAGAGAGGTAGCATTAGCATGTCAGTGGCTGAAATGAGAATGTTTTGTTGATTTTTCCCGCGTCCTTAGACTGAACGTGTTGTCACCTGGCTGGTTCTGGCGACGGCGGTGGTTGTTCGTTGGTTCAATGTAATTTTCATTATGTTTGGAATGTTTTGTACTTCTGATGAATATCTATAATAGATTTATTGTTTACAAAAAAAAAAACCAGAGTTGACGCTTCATCTTCACTGTAGTTTCTTGTTTAGGAGCACACTCTGGTTGCATAGGATGCCAAATCCTGGCTTTATAATATTATTATTGTACTTATATAATTGCTTGTGGCCTTTGTGGGGTGGTCATGCATGTGCATGATCGGTGGCCAGCCACCAAGTCCTTGCATTGCATAGGTGGCAGCAACAGTGCCGACCCCACATCCTTGCTTTCATTTGTCCAGTCATGCCGACAGGGACAATCATGCATGCATGCATCGATGAAAGGCACACGTCATCATCACAAACTGTCGGGTGCACTTCTGTATATAAACACATGTGTGTGTATACAGCATGTATCTTCTTTGTGGTATGCGAGACATCATGTCCGGAAGCACGCCACTGAAAGCATCTTCCGCATCCGTCCACGGAAAGGGATCAGTCTCTATGGACACGGATTGCGGGAGCCGGTTATCCAATACTACCCGCATACATTTCAAACCGTATTTCAACAGACTGGACAAAATTCATCAAAGTTTGGATAGAATATAGCACAAATCATCCATACATAGCATGCAAATAACTCTAGTACAACAAACAAATTCAATGAGATTAACCGGATGTTCAACAAGTTTTTCATGAACAGATCATGTCGTCTCACACATACTGCCCCTTCAACTTCATCCAACAATGTATGTACGTAATGGCCGTCCCTCCTTCCTGTGGTACATCACGGCAATGCGTACTGGCTACACAATGTGTAGAGCAATATTGAGTCAATGAATGATTCAATCGACAAGTTAAGCAAGAAGAAGCAAAACTTACGATCTCCTCCGCTGACGCACGCAATGGCCACCTTGCCTCCAGACGAGCAACCGCGTCACAATACTTGGTGACGATGGTCTGAATGGCGTACCATCTATACGATGACGACGTCACATTGCACTGTTGGATGATGTGCATGTCGTAGGGCGCAATGTGCTTTCGCGCATGAAACGAATCATGCACGCGCTGCCAGAAGAGCGCCATTCTGCTCCTGCCTACGAAATCCGTGGATACGGCCAACCACGCATCGCACAAGAACTCATCTCCATGGTCGAGTACCCCGCCATCCTTCGTACTCTAAAAAAAGACATGTTGTTCGAAAATAAGCTCAATGGCATTTGACCAAACACCTGTCGGGCGTGGTGTCCGCCATAGACGTCGTCGGCGGGGAGGGGGGGAGGAGTGTACCTAGCTATGGACGGGTCCTGGGTGGACGATGCTGTCGTGAAAGGCGAGCAGGCGTGTCGGTGGTGGTTGCGGAGGTCCGTCAATGCCTGTGTGGCAGCCGGCGGTACAACGGCGGCATCGGAGGAGGAGGGTGCGGATGCAAAGAAAGGGGAAGAAGGGGCGGAGTGGAAGAGAATGGGACCGGGAGGGGGAATTTAGTGGGTCGGGGGTGTCAGAGTCCGACGTGGCTGCTATCCAGACTCCTGCAAAGCCCCCCAACTTTGCTTTCAATTTATGGGAAAAAGTGCATCTAGACCGCTCGGCGGACCGCTACAGGCCCACGTTGGATGACAGAACACGTCTAAAACGCGCGGTTCAAACATATACGGGCGGTTTGAGGGTCGACATTGGAAATGCCCTAAGGGCATCATCTTCTACGCGGTCCACTAGCAGTCCTATTTTAGAGCCCACTAGCAGAGACCTATTTTAGAGCCTAACCGTTTTCAGTGTTTTGATCATAAAAATAGGCTCCAACAATTGCCCTGTATGACAAACTTTGCAAAAAAAGATTTTGAGCAGCCCAAGAAAATGGCACGATGGGATGTGTATTTGCGGCACGATGGCTACTGTCGCAAAGCAAAATCAGTCACGCACGAACGCCCAACCGTCGTCCGGATATTTCCCGCGCCTGTGATCGCCGCTGCCTCCTCCCGCCGTCGCCACGATATCGCCGCCGTCCGACATCGCCGCCGGTGTGCAGCCCTCCTGCGACTCCGCCCCGAGTCTGACTATCGTCCATGCCGCTCTGGATGGCTACAAAAGCACAACCACGTCACGAAATCGGTATCCGTCGCCACGCCCTCCATCACCCGTGATGGTCATCGCCGCTCCTCTGCCGGCCATACCCATCAACTAGTGGTTGCTGAAGCTCCGATGCTGGCCACACAACATCCGCGGCCGAGCATAGCCGTCGTTCAGTCGGACGGCGGCAACGGTGCGCCGTCGACGTTTCTTCGCCTTGAAGTCAACCTCCCGACGTCAATGAGGCTCTCCCTGGCCATCTCATTCCGGTGCGGCGACCACCTCGCGTCTTTGTTGAGCAGCAGGCCGGTTGTCTTCTTCTCGCATTGTAGGTGTTCAACCAATTGCCTACAAGGTAAAAATTGCTTGCTCGTTTTTTTGTTGTGTACAAATGTGAGTAGCTTGTGATGGAGATTTTGGTATTGTAGATGAGTTCAGTTGATTCATCCTCTCTGTTGATGAAGTATGTTGTATTGTTTGATGAATAACTTGTGTTCAGTTTGATGTTGTGGATTGATGAACTATGTACTAATTTGTTGTTGTGGATTGATGAACTTGTTGTTATGTTTGTATTATTTAATTTGTATTAAATTTAGATGAGCTTGATGTTGCTTTGTTGCAATATATATGCAAATAGTGAAGAAATATGTGGTGCGGCTGCTGTTTTCGAGCTACTATTGGAGATGCACATTTTTTGTGCCCAAAAAACACTTTTTGTTGCCCTTAATTTTACTCGGAGCACTTTTCTGTGTCCTACAATAGGGCTGCTATTGGACATGCTCTAAAACGAGCACACTATTTCTTCGCGGACTGGTCTGGACCAGTCCGCAAACACGGATATGGGAGCCATCCATGCAACCGCATCCCCTAAACATCTGCCTAGGTCCAGCCAATTTTCATTTCAAATGCATGGTGATATGAGGAATTTAAAGTACGGTGTTCATAGCGCCTGATCACAACCAAAAAGAAGCGGATGTTCATAGTTTTTACATGCGCCCGATCATAAAAGTTCCAGTCCGGCAGTCAATGCAAAAAATGGCATTTTTGCGCTACAAAACCGGCTATCCGAGCCTCCTTGCTCACTCTATCGCCGGGTCTCCTCACCATCCGCCTCCTTCTCTGCTGCCAAGCGCTTCAACATCTTACCACAAACGATGCGCACGATCATCGCTGCGTCGGGATCCAACTCGTTCATCCTCATGCTCAACATTTTGGTATCCTCCAAAGCGACGTTGAGCTCAACCCTCCTCTCTTCGAGTTTGATCTTCTCTTCGAGGTTTATATTTTTCTCTGTCGCTGTCATCAAGATGTTAAACCTCTCCGCCTTCTTTTTTCCTTCTTCCCGTCAGAGCGTTGGACACATGCCTCCTCCTTCTTCACCGGGATGTCCTCGAATCTCTCTGTCATCTTGGCCACTGCCCCTTCTCGCTTCAACTTCTCCTCCTCCCACTTCTTCCCTGGGACGCCCTTTTAACCTTCTTGGGTGGCTCTTTTGTTGGGTCGGTTGGATCACCCGCTTCTTCCTCATTGCCGATGTCGGAGGTCTTGATGGAATTGGCAATGTCATGTTGCCACTTGGGTTGCACATTCAACTTTAACCAACAATGCATGAGGACGAAGCTCTTCTTCTCCACCTTCAAATACAACTGGCACGCACGGGAAGGCTATAAAGAAAGACAATGTCAACAAGGTTCATATCTGGCCAAATGATCAACACATAGAGCATATCTGGCCAACAAGTTGCATATCCGGCCAAATGACCAACACATGAACAACTTACTTGCTTGGCAATTTGTGCACCACTTGGCCACCGACAGATTAGTTGTTTTAAATAACCGCAATACTTGCTCACGAACTCTTAGATGGTGTACCATCGATGGTTGAGTGACTTTGTTCCACGATTGTGGATGACTTCATTGTGGTAGGGCTCAAAATTCTTGTGCTCATGGAACAAGAATGAATGTTGGACCAAAATGTTGGTATAATCTCCCAAGAAGTTTGCTACCAAGAAGATTGCTATAATTTCCCAAGAAGTTTGCTACCGAGAAGATTGCTAGTTCTGAGAAGTTTGCTATAAAGTTCTTAGAAAGTTATCTGCGCAACAGAGAAGATTGATATGTTTTGAGAAGCTTAATATCGAGAAGATTGCTGCTTCCGAGAAGTTTGCTATAAAATTCTGCGAAAGTTATCTGTGCAGTAGAGAAGATTGATATGTTTCGAGAAGCTTAATATCGAGATTGCTACTTCCGAGAAGTTTGCTATGAACTTCCTCGAAAGTTATCTGCGCTGCAGAAAAGATTATCATGTCTCGAAGAGAGAAAATTGCATGTCGGAGACGGCCCTTGAAAAGAGTGATGAAGTGAAGCAATTTTCTTTCGGTGTGTCTGAGGAGAAATGACTGCAGTCGAGAAGATCGAAGGTGAAGCGAAGCCATGGTATTTCTTTCGTTGTTCTTTTTTTTCTCTTATTTGAGTCATAGGATCACCGTACTATTAAGAGGGGTATAGGTATTCGAGACTTTTGTCTATTGTGATGCTTAGCCGAAACCTATGAGAGTCTGAGATAAATCTCTTTGTGCACCGAAACTTTACTTGCCAGCCAGACGTTGTTCTTCTGGGCTGCGAGAGATATGTTTCGGACCGAGGAGTCAGCTTTACTTGTTCCTCAAGTAAAGTTACTTTTATACACATCTAGGTACGGAGTGACATTTGTTAACCCCAAAGTAAGCATTTATCAGGAGCTTCTGGTATCTTTTGGAGATGATCCAGTGTTTCAGACCTTTTGTTTCTGTTTCTTTCGTTGCGCTTGTAATATAGTTCATTCCTTGGTGCTGCTTAATGGTGGTGCGGAGAGGTGGCATCCAAACTGCTGCATGTAGTTTACTGAGTGCATTCTTATGATGCTTTGAGGGTATGATGTTGTGGATGGCCAAATATCATATGGTTTGTGTAGCTCTCTTGTATATTATAGTTTGTTTGCTTCGAGTTTTATGTTTCTGTTTGTAGTTGAAGACAATGTGGTTTCTGATAGTGGAAATCGTAGAACAAGCTCTATCTTTCAAACAAAAAAAGTACATCCTAATAAAGTTATGTGGAAGTCTTGAAGTTTTTTCTTGGGGGTGGGGAATAGTAACTTTTATACTCCATCTGTTTCACTTTATATACTCATTAGTTTTTTATTTCTAGTTTTCCCATATTACATTAGGAGACACAAATACAGCGAGCCAATATATACATGAGCATGTACAAGCCACTCACCTCTTAACTAAACAAGACGTCATAATTCATTACACGTAAATTATACAAAGTAAAATGAAAATGAGAGGGATTATTTCACATATTTGTTTACTCGATGGCTTTCCTAGGGTTCCTGATATCCTCTGCTGGCATTCTTACAGAGTCTAACACTACTGATTTTTATGTTCTACCAGCGGTATCTAGGCATGGGTCCTGCACCAAAGCACTACAGTTCCTCTCGTGTGGTGAAGGAGAGAGCGACGAAGGAGGTGGCGTCGAACAAGAACCATATTGCCGTGGGAGGTGATGGAGGCTGCGGCCTGTGATCTGATGGTGAGCCTAGCTTTGAGGCCAAGTATGGGAGGCTTAATCTGCATGGGGAGGAGTATATAGACCTTGATCTATCAAAGGAACTTGAAGGCTTGATAAAGGATGTCTGCTATCTAGCACTCTTTAGGGTTGCTACGATTAATGTCATCGATTGCGCACCTGGGCTTCTGTGGCTCCGATCATCATCCTTTATTGCTTGATGCTAAGTACTATAGTATCGAATGCTCATGTACAGAGGAAGCATCGTTTCGAGGCATGCTGGTTACGAGAACCCATGTTTTGGGAGGAAGCATCTAGAGTATGGAAGTGTGCGGGGACTACATGCCGCTGCGGATAGAGTGATGGCCAAGCTTGGACATCTTCACGAGGGTCCACAAGTCGGACAAAATTCTTCTGAAGAAGCCTAAGAAGTGCATGCACAAAGTACAAAGGGAACTAGAGTTGGTGATGCGAGGACCTATTGACCTGCTCAACTAGTCAGATGAGAACAAAGAAAAGAAGAAACTTTTGATTTGCGAGATCGAGAACTTGCTAGAACAACAAGAAATACATTGGTAACAAAGAGCACGAGTGAACTGGTTAAAGCATGGCGACCAAAACACTACTTTCTTTCACAATTTTGTCAAACTATGCAAGTTTACGTTCTTGTGTGGGGTTTAGTGCTTGTTTGAACTGTGTGCACCTTGTTATGTAGATGCCGAGTATGAAATCTATGGGGTTGTGTAAAATAACATTCATAGAAAAATTATTCCTCCATAGGGAAAGAAATTAGAAGGCCTAGAGAGGTGACGCCACACATGTGGTCCTTCATGCCATCGCCAGTCATGGCGGTTTGTCTAGATATCCTTTCACATTACGTTAGGATGAACTGACATCTAGTATGGTTATACATTAGAAACCGCTAGATATTTGTTAGATTGGTCATTTTAGCGATATGGACAAGTATACTCAACGATATTAAGTAAGACCATACGAGAACAAACATGTACACACAAATATATGTACAATAGTTTCATGCAAGGAGTTCACAAATGTACATGTGGGGACACGCAACTTTCTCTTCTATTTCCCCTCACATTGAGATTAGTTTAAGATGTTTCTTTTTTTGGCAACTTTCTCTTCTATTTTCCACTCACATTGGCATTAGTTTAAGATGTTTCAACAGGCAATATCTCAAAATAACGTAACAAAGTGCATATTTTTCTAGGATAAATCTTAGAATAATAAAAACAAATAAAATGATAACTAATATGTGGTCTATAATGTGGTTATAGAAAAAAAAGTTGCAGTGTTTTTTATATTTTTATAAAATGTTATCAAGAAGTATAAAAAATTAGTATAAATAAAGTTTCTTTAACTCTTATAGGGTTCAAAATTAATAATATCAACATGTTATTCAAATGGATTTTTAATTTCTCTCAAGCCAAAAGTTGCTTGACATTCGTCGGAGGAGTCCATTCAACAATTGCTATGAATCTTTCAGGACTGACTGCAATGCCCTTGTTTGAAAATGACATGGCCCAGACATTGAATTTCTTTCAACCAAAACTCACACTTGGAGAGCTTGGAATAGAGCTTATGTTCACGAAGATTCTGCAGAATTAGCCTAAATTCCTAACATGCTCTTCTTGACTCTTGGATTAGATGAGAATGTCGTTAAGATAGACAATCACAAACTCAACCAGATAGTCCATGAAGACATAATTCATCAAGTGAAATAATGTTGGTAGAGCTTTTGCAAGACCAAATGACATCACCGTGTACTCATATAGACCATAGCAGGTCTTGAAAGCCGATTGTGAATGTCTTGCTCATCAATTTTGATTTGATGGTAACCCATTCTCAAGTTAAGCTTGGAGAAGACCTTGGCACCATGCAATTTCTTCAAGAGATCATTTATTCGCGGAAGAGCATAGCGGTTCTTGATGGTCTTCTTATTGAGAGGGTGGTACTTGACACAATGTCTATCTGTGTCGTCCTTCTCTTTTTCACAAACAGAGTAGAAAAACCCCAAAGTGATGTGCTAGGCCTAATGAAACCTCCTACCTCTTGCTCCTTGACCTGCCTCTTCAACTCTTTCAGCTCTTCAGGCCCCATCTTATAAGGATGCATTGAAACAGACTCAGTACCAGGCTCAAGTTCAATCACGAACTCCACGGCACAATAGGGTGGCATACCTGGCAATTCTTCTGGGAGAACGTCGGCGAAGTCGCAAACAACTAGAACATTATCGAGCAAAGGGACAACATTGGCATTTATAGCGAAAAGCTGAGTCGGAGGACCTTGAACGCAATACTGAACAATTTGCCCTGAGAGATGTGTCAATTAAATTGTCTTAGACGGACAATCAAGGATGGCTTTGTGTGGCACTATGGCTTCAACCAATCCATCCAGAGAATCACATCAATATCAGAATTAGCAAGGAGAATAAGAGAAGCCACGAAGGTTAGACCTCCAATAACAATCTGATTACCATGGCAAATGATGCCTAAGTTTGAGTGGCTTCCCGGAGAAATAACATCTCTGACACGCTTCTGTTGTTCATCTAGCATTGCCTTGGCAGTTTCGTGAACTGGAATTCATTATTAAGACCCTTTCTGATTAAAACAGGGATAGAGTATGAATAGGAACGAGGATAGAGGATCGCCCTACCTCAAACCTCGGCTGTGGTTCACAAAAAATTGTGGCTTGTCCGTTGATTAAAATCTTGGAGCAAGATTATCGCAGAAGCATGCCAATCCATTCACGCCAGCGCGGGGCGAAACTACGAGCCTGGAGCATGTCGAGCAGGTGCCTGGAGCATGTCGAGCAGGTAGACCCAAGACACGGAGTCGAAGGCCTTGCAATATCTAGCTTTAGAAGAATCGATGACTTTTTGTTTTGTGGAAGAAACGCGCGTGTTCTGGACATGAAGAATTCTCCTGGATGCATCGGCGCTTGATGAATGCACTCTCGCAGCGATCAACCATCTCCTCGAGCTTCGGCGCCAATCTATTAGCAAGTATCTTGGCAAAGATTTTCACCAGGCTGTGAATCAAAGATATGGACCTAAAATCACTGAGCGAGCCAGCCCTTGTTTTTTCGGGGTTGGGACAATCAGAGCACTATTAATGGCGGTCAAGTCACGGTTGTCCATATGGACTAATTGCTGCAAGCCTGCTAAAATGTTTGTCTTGATTGTTTCCCAACAAGCTTTGTAGAATCTGCCGTAGAAACCATCCGGGCCGAGGGCCATGTCCGAGGGCATGTCATCAATCGCCTTTTTGATCTCCTCCATCAAGATAGGCGTCTCGAGCTGCGAGAGATCAAAACGAGCGAGGCCCAAAGAATCCCAACAGAAGGTGGTCATGGCGGGCTTCTGCGTGCCAAAAACCTCTGTGAAGTGCCCTGAGCAAGCTGCAACATATAGGCGCCAAAGCAGTGACCACGCCATCCGGGGACTGGAGCTGATGGGTAGTATTTCTTCGATTCCGAGCATTCGCCTTGCGGTGGAAAAATTTGGTGTTAGCTTCCCCAGCCTTTAGCCAAGTGACCCTGCTCCACTTCTGAGCACTCTGGCAGCGATAGAGGGAGTACTTTTCTGCCGAGCCGACCGCGATTTCAGCGAGGAGCGGAGGCTCGGCCTCATCAGCGCTCAAAGGTCTGAAATCTTGCGCCACATCAAGGCAGAAGGTTCAGTTCAGTGACCAAGGGCAGCTGCTTCTGAATGTCACCCACATAGTTCTTGCTCCAGCGCCAACACGTTTGAGTTTGCAGCTCACAGTAGCGATAGGACACTTGTTGCCCACAATCCTTCCCCAAGCTTGGTTTACCACCTCGTGGAATCCCACCATGAATTCCCGGTAGCTCTCATATCTGAAGCGGCGACAATAAACTGTTTATCGGTTATTTGCTTGTATATATATGCGCAACCTTTTCTTCCAGTCAATCATCTCTATCCTTCTAGTGATGCAGCTGCCTCATTTTCATCACCAGAAAAGTAGTCTTTTTCATCAACTCAACATAAGTGTTAGTACAAGTAAAAAGACCAAGAAAGTTAATTTAATGGCAGCTTGGTTTCTACTCCCTCTCTTCCATATTAATTGTCACTCAAACGGATGTATCTAGCACTTTGAGCGACAATGAATATGGGACGGGGGATAAAGATCATCCAGAGAGGAAGGGGCCGCACAAGTCTTTCCATGCACAGCCATCATATGAATGAGTGAACGAATGATGGATATAAGTTCTCCCTCCGTTTCTTTTTACTCCGCATATAAAATTTAGTCAAAGTCAAACTATACAAAGTTTGACCAAATTTATATTAAAAAATATGAACATCTACAATACTAAAACTATATACTATGAAAATACATTTCATGATGCATCTGATAATATTTATTTCATATTCTAAATGTTGATATTTTTTAATATAAAGTTAGTCAAACTTTATAAAGCTTGACTTTGATCAAATTTTATATGCAGACTAAAAAGACACGGAGGGCCACAGTAGTGGCAAACCTACAACAAGCCAGTAACCAACTCCTTCCCAAAAAAACTTGATACTCTCTCTGTTTTTATTTAGTCCGCGTATTAGCTTTGGTCAAAGTCAAGCTTTGTAAACTTTGACAAAGTTTATAAAAATATATATTAACATATACAATAAAAAATCAATACCATTAGATTCATTGTTGAATGTACTTTCACATCATATAGATTTGATATGGTAAATGTTTATATTATTTTCTATAAACTTGGTCAAACTTTACGAAGTTTGAGTTCAGTCAAATCTAATATGCAGAGTAAATAAAAACGGAGGGAGTACAAATCTAAGACAAGCTTATCAAGCTTTTTGGGACGGAGGGAGTATCAACCAAGAATGCAGAACACGTAGGTTAAATATCTTGAAAAGGATGGCATAATTTTCTTCGACGCGAGGCCACGAGTATGTATTCAATCTGCACACTTTTTTGCACAAAATGCACAAAAATTATTAATCTGCACGGAATTTTCATACTGCTCTGCTTTGTTCAAGGGCGTGATTGACAAAGAAATTTCGACACGGAAAGAATGAACGGCATGGAAATTGCGCCGGTCCGCGGCCCAGAGTTCCGAGGCAGCAGGCAGGCTATGCAGTCGATTATTAATCCAGTCGGTCCTCGCTATCCTTCCAGTGATGCAGCAGCCACCTCCTTTCCATCATCAGAGAAATAGTCTTTCCTGCAAGGCAAACAAAAGTTTAGTGGTCGATCAGCCAACGCAAAACATGTCATCCTGTTACACTTTCACACATCATCAAGCAACAACAAATGACTAGCAGCTTCGGAACGGACCTTATTTTACGGGAAAGCTGGTACAGGCCTGTGCCGGCCATCGCAACGTTAACACTGAAAAGGTTCCAGTTTTTCTGGAAAGAAAAAGATTATAAGTGCTGCAAAGCAATGAGATGAACAACAGTTGAAACCGGAAACAACACATAACAGAAGGTGGAACGAGAATATCAATCATACATTTGACAAACAACTGAACATCAAGAGCCCAGTCCAGGGAGCCGTTAAAACAGTACAATATCAGACGTTCGACGCAAAACAAATAATTTAGCACTTTAGCAGCAAGAGATGATAAAGCTTAAATTGTATACTTCAGTTAAGATATATGGATAATCCACGTCGCGGAAATTTGATGACACCTTACAAGATTCAGTGCACATAATAATAAAAAAGGATATATTAGTATCTATGGCTTACCGGTGTGATAACCATACTGTAGCGTGACCAGACGACTCCAGTGCAGGCAACCGCTGCACGCCATATAACAGAATAAGCATGTGAGCAGAACACAAGAATAATTAAAACAGTAAAATACTGGCATGCTGTCCTGAAATGCTCGTTGAACATACCAATTTGCTGAGGATATGATATCTTTTCAGGGGGCTTAGCAAAGTCGGCAATGTTCGCAATGCTGATCCCCCATTTAAATGTTGGAGCCCAAAAATGAACTGCAATCAAAGTCAGATTATCGTCTCAGCCTCTCAAGAGATACTTATAACTTAGCACATGCACTGTACAATGTCCAATAGGTATCCATCATAATTTAGTGCAAAAAAACTGCCAAGTATAGTCCATTAGAATTTATCATGATTCAAAATACTAAACAAGGATACATTTTTTATGATATAAACAAGTCTAATGCTAAGTTGAATGTCAAATAATAAAAAATGCAGCTCAGGCATGTCAAGAATAAGTAGAAGGTTGGCAAAGGGTGAAGAGATGCAACTTTCCGAGGTACAGTGGGGGGCTTAAGAAAATTTGCAGTATGTACCACTATATCACTTTATTAGAAAAATGCAATATCTTTTAGGAATCTAATTTTCCATGAGAAAGTCCATATTTTCCTATGCCAAGCTTACCAGGAAATATACAGACACGAGTGGCAAAAGGGATGAACATTTAGCTATACGGTGAACTAGAGACTGCTGATACACTCTTTGGTGCCCTGCATCTTGGTTTGTTCGGACCTATATAAGAGATTCCTTCGTATGGCAGGAAGTTCCCCTCTCACTACTGCACTTTGTTGTGGAGCAAATTTACATAAGGGATTTTGTAAGCCCAACTATAAACTTGCTAAAGATACCTGGCCAGTAGGCCACTGTAGATAATAAGGAACATATTAGAAAATGCTCTTGGCTGACCCAACTAACACATTGAATGGTTTTAGAGTCACGGCAGGAATGGCAGTGTGAAGGTGGCTACTCCTCAAAAGGAATGGTGGTATTTTGATTCTCCATGGCGGTATGTTTTCTCCATGTTATTATTATTTTCACAAACAATGGCCATCTGGTCTCATATACTGAACCCAAAAAACAGAGTAAGCACACAGTATTTTCACATTTAAAACATGCCAACAACCTGGCAATCCTAACACAACATAGTCCGATACTAAAAAGAAACACAAAGAAAACATGTATGATCCACCAACGGGGAACAAAGCCAACGTTGACCTTCTTACAGCAACCACTTGAGAACCTAAAACTGGTAAAAGTCTAAAAGACATTTGCTCGTAGGCGAACTGTTTTATACTTTTCTCCTAGTCAGTGTTGCTAGCCTGCACAATAATAAATATAATCAAAGTATGTATGCGAGTTCGACTGTCACTAACTGGTTTTGGGGCCAGCGGGATGGTTCAAGAAGGCTTGAAGCTTTGAAGCCATTCAATCAAATATACTTTACTCTGTCCTGTACACCTACAAGCAGAAAACCGGAAAGCACGCCTGTAAGTCAAGTCCAGCATAAGAAATATATCAGAAATTCATTTAAAAAGCAGCTGCAGGGCGTGCACAAAAAGAATAAAAATCGGCGAGAATACAGTATGCCAGGAAGCAAATTTGGACATCATTGGTTATACGAAATCATTGGGGGCTTGGCGCGAGGGGGGTCAAGTTGAGTTCATCCAATATATATACTGCAGAAAAGCCCTAGGTACCGCGTACAGCGACCTAACAAAGATACAATCCCCATGAACGGATACTGGACACATCAAGTACATCAATCTCTGAATAGTTAACCTGCTTTTAGTCATAGTACTACACTGTAACACAAACTTGGCAGGCCCAAACAGTTGCTGCTCTGCTCCTACTCCAAACCAAACCAACAGAGACACGAGCCCTAGCTTTGCTGGGCTCGGGGACGAAGGAGCGTCACTAGCGAGGGAGCGGCGAGGAATCCATCGATCCACAGCGTGAACAGCGCTAGCGAGGGCTACTCCACTGTTCACCCGAACAGAGGGGGGGGGGGGGGGGGGGGGGGGGCTACTTTTACTCGGCTCCGGGATGAAGGAGCGTCGCTAGCGAGAATCGCGGGCGGCGTGGAATCAATCTCGATCCGACTACCAACCTACCAACCCGAGAACGCGAACAGATCTAAACGCAGCAGGCGAGAAGGAACCAATGATAAGGGCGGGAGGGAAGTGGCTCTCATCTATCACCTGGGAGGGACGCCCGCCGCCGGTCGCCGGTCGCGGTCGCGGTCGCCGGAGCCGAGGATGCCGAGAGGGGATATGGGAGAGGGGATGGGTCAGAGGTAGGTGGGGTGTGCGTGGACCGGATCATGAGAGATTTAACAGAATCAATCGACGGCCGTTCGTGTGCGTATGGACGGCAGTGATGAGTCGATTCTGCAGGAACAGAACATGTCCCCTTTCTTTCCAAACAAATATATCCCCAAACCTTTTTTTTTATATCCCCAAACTATTGTACTTTATAAGTTAGAAAAAAAAACCTAAAAAAATATAAGTTAGTAAAAAACTATGCGTATGTAATCCCTCTGTAAAGAAATATAAGAGCGTTCTCTTATATTCCAAGTGGCAAATGCATGTGTGGTGGAAATATAATGTGATATTATCGAACATTCACACATCTGCAAATTGTTACGTGTTTTGAGTCGATGTGAGTACGAGGGAGGTTTCCTGGTCACACATAATCATACTTTATTATATAAAAGTTATTCAAACCACACGCAAAAAATAGAGTTTCCTTATAATTTATTTTAATCGATAATTTATAGTAATTATTAGGGCAGTAACAAGTGCGGCATGCAAAGTGCAAATGGACATTCTCGGCAAGTTCTGCGGGCTATTATCCCAACGCGATGTGGAATTATAATATGTTGTGTCGGACATCCAATACAATGAAGTTGTCAAACCAATCCCCCATCGTTGATATCTTATTTCATCTCACGGGCCGAGGGCTTCCACCAAATTCCATTCTAACCAGACATTCTTCACATGCCCACATCTCCAAGGTGTGATTGCCTCACCACACTTCAAACTATATATGAAATTGCCTCGGCAGTGGGACCTTGGGGCCGCAACCACAACAGGTGTAGCCGACTTAGTAGCGTCCTCTTTTAACCTAGATTCTTTTCATCCCACTTTTTTTTGTCTGTTTTGGTGAAATATAGATATGGTAAACAGATGTAATTCCTCTCTACATGATGCCCATGTTTCAGCTAGTGTTGCCCCAACGTGCGTGCTTTGATGGTGTTGGTAGCATGTCTTAATTGGGCGTGGGCGAAGGAGACCGTGGAGGCGTGAGGTTGGAACTAGAGGCGAGCGAGAATGTAGGCGGATGCGGGGTTTATTGGGGATGGGGGAGGGTTCACCATGTGGACAAGGCTAGGGTTTTCAATACCAAATGCACGTCAAGCAGCTGGACATATGAAGAACATACAAACCAGTAGCATTGTTCCTATCTCCACTCGTTGCAGCCATCACCATATATATATTTGGTTGATGGCAAGATGCAAGGTCAATCTGATGTGGTTGTGGCTTGTGACTTTGTGTAGGACCAGATGTCAACCAGAAGGGGTGGGGGTTGAATGGGAGATTCGACAAATATTTCAGAAAGTCAGGTTTACCGAAGTAAAACAATGTATGCAGAACAATTACTGAACATAATAGAGAGTAAACTAAACTGAACAAAGAGACACAACTTAGAGAAACAACTAGATAAATAGAGGTAAATCTAAGTAGCAGTGATACGAGGGGAAACATAGCATAGGCAGCAGAATAACTAAGTTCTCGGAATGGACTTCCCAACATTCATAGGGAAACAAGACGGGGAATGATTGACAAACACATGCAAGTTATAGAGATAAATTAGTTTGAGAAAGTAAAACTCGTAGCTTGACGAAGACAGAGATTTGTTGACCAGTTCAAGTTGCTGACACAACTTTTTGTCTGGTTGGAGGGGTCTAGATTTAACTCAGAGGACAATGTCCACGCCCTATTCTCCTTGAGCTAAGTTCACTTAGGCTTCGCCAAATCAGTCGTGGTAGATCTTTGAGACCTTCACATACTTGTTGTTGGAGTTTCCTTTCAAACACGCTTCGCTTAAAATAGGATAATCACATGGGTATTTTCATTCATTTTAATCGGATCGGTGCACCTCATGTTGATATGTGGACTTGCGGTAATCTGGTCACCAGTCTTCAATGAGAAGCGAATCTTCACTATTTCCAAAGGATGGCACATAAACACAACGGATCAACCATATATGAGATACATATTCTATTCCATTCAATTAATAATATTTTAGTTGAAGGCCAAACCTACAATGGTTAATCCTAACAGAGATATGGCAAATTAATGTCTTTTTAGCAAATAGAAGTGCATAATTGTCGTATAGTTGTAGTTCTCGTTTCCATACACTTCTACGATGCTACAATGCAGATTTTTACTCCATTCATCAGTGTTATTGTTTATTTGAATGATTTCACTATGCGGTATGTAGCACATGCGAGTTCCATTGACAAATATTATGGCTTACGTGCCACCGTGGATGTTTATGATCATAAACTAAAACCTGGACAGCAGAGTTCAACCGTACTTTGGGTTAGCCACACTGAAGATGGTGCAGAGTCAAGCCTGAATTCGGTCGATGCAGGATGGCATGTAAGAAACATTTGTTTTCCATTTTCATTGTAATATAATATGTGAAACTAGTGACTATTAATAGTTCGGGATTTAGTGAGAGGTTTGGAGAACAAACTTTTCCACGGTTATCAAACTTCCCATAAGTTTTTTTTCCATATGCTGGACCATTTTAATGCAAATTTGTTACTCTCACCCCCACTCCAATATAAGAACATGTTCACAAATTCATTCTTGTATGAGGAAAAGTTTTTTTTTCGTTTTCTAATTTGTAACCTTTTTGTACATATCTTCCCAGAACTCTATGGTGACTCTGATCCTCACTTCTTTACCTACTGGACGGTATGCGATAATGATGTTTTTTAATCATACAAGTAATCATGCTCATATGTGAAATGTATAGTTAGTCACAGATAAATATATATGCAATAGAGGGATGGATATGGTAAAAATGGGTGCTTTAACATGAAGTGTCATGGTTTCATACGAGCTGATGGCGCTACTATAGCACCGGGTGCAAAAATACATCATGTTTCTGGTGTTGGTGGTGGACTACAAACTATCACAGTCAGAATGTTCAAGGTGAGAGTTGCATCGCAGACTATCACAAACTATCACGGTCTTTTTCTATTAAACATATATTAGAGTCATGCTTTTCTTACGCAATATTGTTTCATGGTTAAAACCTATAAGCAGGTCCACAATCTTACAACCCTTTTGTAATCTCGCCAACAAGTGCTATTTAGGTCTTCCTATATAGTCAAAGTGTATTACGAAAGAAGATTGGGCTCTGATGAGTCAAAGAAAAAAGTGCATTGCCTTTTTCCTACAACAAAGTTCTTAAAATACTTTCACTTGCCATATATTTCACTCTATGGCAGGAAACAAATATGGAGACTGGTGGGTTTATTGTGGGTTCAATAGTGTCCCAACAACGGTGGACTACTATCCTAGATCACTGTTCGCATACATGGAAGCTCATGCAAATCAGCTCGAGTTTGGTGGCTTCGTGACCAGAAAAGGCCCCTCCAAACACCTCCTATGGGAAGTAGTGTCAACCCAAAGGGTGCTGGGCCGGGCCGTCCGGCATCTTTAGTGACCTTCGATTCATTGATCAGGATGAGAGGAGTAGGCCTATCATGACAAATTTGTCTGTTGTTGTGAGCAATGATAAATGTTACTCTATTACTCCCATTGATCATGCCAAGTGCTTTTATGGCGGACCGGGCGGTTGTGTGGAATAACAGTCTCTTGAATTGACCAGGTGTGATAATGTTCATTTGCACCTGGTATGTCGTACTTGTGTTGCTAACCTAATAAGACCATATGAATGGAAATAAATTGTGAAGAGGATACTACTTGTTTGAATAATTCATATATGCATAACAGATTATTATGTACAACCAAGAAACCTCCCTCATTATCCGTGACTAACTCCAAGTACTAAAATTGTTGGGAAGACAGATTGCATATGTTTGGTTTTTCGATAACGCCGCATTATATTACCATGCATGAGTTTGCCACTTGAAATATAGAAATGTCAGCATATATGTGCTTGGAAACAACGGAAACATGTTCTGTTCCTGCATAACCGATCGATTATTACCATCCATATCCAGACAAATGGACAAAGATTGATTATGTTAACCTCCCATTAGTCCCGTCCTTTCTTGTGTAAGCACCTCTGCACCTACATTCCTGCAGGGACTCTAAAACCCATCTGCAATGTGCTAGAAGGATCATCCAAAAAAAATTTGTTGTGTTCTTGATTAACAAAAAGGGTGAGACTAAGGTATCTACATAGAAGATATATTAGTTAGCAATATACACATAGGAAATAGGTATTGCCACCAATCGGTCAGATCGGTGTCCATGATCACTTGATCAGGCGGTCCACGATGATGCGATTTAGACTCGTGTGTGATGGAAAGCACTCGGCGATTTGCGTCACTGTGTATGCGACCATCACTTGGAGACCGGAGAGCGGACTCACGATGCAAGGCCAGGTGGGAGGGGCGAAACCAAGTCGCTGATTGCTGCCCGCGAGCCGGTGACTGCGTCACGCCGCCATCACGTGAGCGATTGAGTCATCGATTTTTTTTATTGAGGTGAGTCATCGAGTTAATCTTGTATTTGCGTCCCTGTGCTGCAAATTGTCGCTCTACCGGACAGAACCAGCGAGCGAGGGCCTGCCCATTTAGCTATTCTAAATGTTGTACCAATTCCGGTATTGGGAACCTTCTGGAAGCGAGTTTTTTTTTGTCTACTTTGAAAACCTTCTGGAAGGTTCCTGTCCATTTATTTTATTTTTTATTCGTTTTCCTGGTTATTTCATTTCATTTTCTATACAAAGTTCAAATAGGTTCAACATTTTCAAAAAATATTCAGAATGTTTAAAAAGGTACAAAATATTTAAAAAATGTTCAAAAAGTTCAAAAAAATGTTTGGATTTTTAAAGACGTTCAGATTTTTCAAAAACAATTAGCCTTTTTAAAAATTATTCATAAGTTTCAAAAAATATTCACAATTATAAAAAATATTCAAATATTCAAAGATTATTCGGGATTTCTTTAATGTTCATGAATTTGTAAAAATGTTCATGCTTTTCAGAAAATGTTCGCCTTTTTCAAATAGTGTTCAATTTTTTTTAAAAGTGTTTGGCTTTTTCCAAAATATATTCTCACTTTAACAAAATGTTCATGAAAGTTCATAAAATGTTCACTATTTTTTTAAGTTTCTAAAATAAGTTCTCAAATTTTTACAATTGTTTGCTACAGTGCCCCGGTTCGCTCGCTTGAATCCTATTCGGTGCCTCTAGCACTGGTTGAGGGGCAAAAAGTACCAAACGCCAATAGAGAGCTTCCATGATCCCTTCCGTAGTGGGCTGACCCATTTTCTTCTGCACCGGTTCCTCTGGTTTTTTTGGGGCAGTTTTATGTGGTTTATTTTTGTTGATTTTGTTCAGTTTATTTGTTTTCCCTTTTTCCTACTTCCTTTTTCTCTCTCCTTTGTTCCATTTCTTTTACATTTTTTTGTCGAGTGCGTGAAATTTTATCAAATTTGTGAACTTTATCAAAATTTATTATTTTTTAAAAATTCATGAACTTTTTTCAAATTCACAAAAAAATCTCAATTTTTCAAACTTTGGACTTTTTTTCAAAATTTGTGATTTTTTTCAAAATTCGTGAAATTTTGACTTTTGTGAACTTTTTGACTTTCGTGAACTTTTTCAAATTTATGAATTTTCGAACGGCCAATGTTCAAAGGTCATAGGTCAATGGTCAAAGTCAAAGGTTAATTAAGAATGGTCAGCGGTCAAAAAAAATCAAAGGTCAGGTGGCCTTGTGGCCCGTGGCCCATCTAACTTGCCCGTGAGTGCTAGCTTCCTTAGCGGGCGCTATAAGCGCAGAATAGGAGTTCTCTATTTCCTCGTGCTGGGTTGTTTCTCAGTGGCTGGCTGCTCTTACAGATTTACAATATATGGGCATTCGAAAAGAAACAAAAATGTGGGCTGAGTGGGGGCAGCTGTCTCCATAGCGGTCAGCGTGCGTCCGTCCGTGCTAAATGGGCAGTGCTATGCATCGCTCATTGCGAGCAATACCCCCCCCCCCCCCCCCCCCCCCCCCCGCGCCCGCGCACGAGTCCTCCTATTTCCGGACACACGCGCTAGAGCTAGAGTGAGAGCTAACGCGTAATCCCAGCTACCACACACACCTTTCAGACAATGTTCAGATTTTGAAAAATGTTTGGGATTTCATAAATGGTTCATGGATACAATTTTTTTTCACAAATTTCGAAAAAATGTTTGAATTAAAAACATTATAATTTCAAAAAATTTACGTTGAATTTCAAAAAAATATTGTTTTTTTAAATCCATGCGAACTTCAAATAAATTTCCGAAATTTCAAAAAAATATTCATCAATTTACAAATGTCTGCCAATTCAAATAATATCCATGAATTTCAAAGGTGTTTGCTAATTTCAATTTTTTCCCAAACTTCAAAAAATGTTTGTCAATTTGAGAAAAAAGTTCTAAAATTTAAAAAATAGTTCCAAATTTCAAAAAAGTTCATGAAATTAAAAAACATTCTATTTGAAAATGTGAATGAATTAAACAAGTGTTCTTGACTTTGTTTTTTTTCCCGCATTCAAAAAATGCTTGCAAATTTCAAAAAATATTCTTGAATTTCAGCAAAAAATAAAAAAGGAAACGAAGAAATATATATAGAAAAATAATCGAAAAAAAAACACAAAGAAAAAGAAATACAGAAAAGGGAAAAATGAAATAGAAAAAAGGAAGAAAAAGCCAAAAGAAAAACAAGAGAAAAAGGAAAAACCGATCGGTGCGGTGGAAAAGCCGGGAATTGGCCGGCTCAATTTACCCAGCACACTGCAACGCGAGGTAGACGTTACTACAGCACACATGAGCGAGTGCATGGTAAGTTTGTTCCCTTTTCCTTCTTTCGATTTTTTCACTTTGTTTTTTTACTTCGAGTGATTTCATTTTAAATTTGATAAAATTCAAGAATTTCATAACACTGTTTGTGAATTTTAAAAAGTGTACACATTCGAAAAATATTTTTGAATTAAAAAAATGTTCATTCAAAAACTGTTCGCGATTTAAGAAAAACGCAAAAACTGTGCACATGAGTTTCCCTCCGAGCCTCATGGATATTGCAGACTCGAGAATCATTGCAGTTATAGCATGAAACATAAACATTCATTACAAACTCGGAGATACAAAATAACTGTTATTACTGCCTCTAGGGCATATCTCCTACAGACTCCCACTTGCACTAGAGTCATAGTCCAGTTACATGGCTTCCCTAACACCAATGGCTATCCGGTGCTACTCATGCTTTGCTCGTAGTAGAGGCTTTGTCATCGGGTCTGACACGTTCAGATCCGTGTGAACTTTGCGTACTTTCACTAAACCCGCTTCGACATGATGTCGAATGAGTTTATATTTGCGTTCAATATGTCTTGTCTTATGGTGCGAACTTGGCTCCCTTGGCTGAGCCACGGCGCCACTATTATCACAATAGATCTCCATCGGGTCCAGGGCACTTGGAACCACACCAAGGTCTTCAAGAAATTGCTTGATCCATACCGCCTCCTTGGAGGCTTCTGAAGCTGCAACATATTCCGCCTCCGTCGTAGAATCCGCCACAGTCTTTTGTTTGGAACTTTTCCAATCAACTGCGCCGCCGTTCAATATGAAAACATAGCCCGATTGAGATTTGAACTCACCTGGGTCAGTCATAAAGCCTGCATCAGTGTAACCACTTACAATGAGCTCTTCATCACCTCTGTATACAAGGAGTAAATCCTTGGTCCTTCTGAGGTACTTAAGAATACCCTTGACTGCGGCCCAGTGTTCCAATCCTAGATCACTTTGGTACCAGCTGCTAACACTTAGCGCATAGGAAACGTCCGGTCTTGTACATAGCATGGCATACATAATAGAACCAACTGCCGAGGCATATGGAACATCATTCATCTATACTCGCTCATCGAGAGTCCGAGGACACTGATTCTTGCAAAGCACTGTGCCAGGTGACATGGGGAGTAGGCCTTTCTTGAAGTTCTCCATGTTGAACCTTTTCAACACCTTGTCAATGTACGTGCTTTGGCTAAGCGCTATCAGGCGTTTTGATCTATCTCTATAGATCCTGATGCCCAATACATATGCCGCTTCGCCTAAGTCTTTCATTGAAAAACTCTTCTTCAATGAGTCTTTTATTTCGTTAAGAAAATTCACGTCATTTCCAATCAACAATATGTCATCCACATACAAGATTAGAAATGCTTTTGCGCTCCCACTAAACTTCTTGTAAACACAAGATTCTTCGTCATTCCTGATGAAGCCAAACTCTTTGACTACTTCATCAAAATGAATGTTCCAGCTCCTTGATGCTTGCTTCAGACCATAAATGGCTTTCTGAAGTTTGCATACCTTTCCAGCATCCTTATGAACGACAAAACCTTCTGGCTGTATCATGTATACATCCTCTTTGAGGTTTCCATTTAGGAAAGCCGTTTTGACGTCCATCTGCCATATTTCATAATTGAAATAAGCAGCAATTGCTAGTAATATCCGAACAGACCTAAGCATAGCTACGGGCGAGAAAGTCTCGTCGTAGTCCACTCCTGGAACTTGCGTGAACCCTTTCGTGACAAGTCTAGCTTTGTGGATAGTAATGTTACCATCCGCGTCCGTCTTTCTTTTGAAAATCCATTTACAACCAATGGGCTTAACGCCTTCTGGAAGTTCTTCCAAGTTCCAAACTTGGTTTTCGTACATGGATTCCATTTCGGATTTCATGGCCTTGTGCCATTCCCTTGAGCTGGGCCCCGCCATCGCTTCCTTGTAGTGCGCAGGTTCATCGTCTTCAAAAATGAAGATTTCGTTATGAAACCACTCAGGTGGCTGGATAGCCCTACCTGATCTGCGCGGTTCAGTTACAACATTGTCTGAAGTTTCCGCATCACATGCGACAACTTTCGGCTCGGTTGTAGGGATAATTAGCGGAATTTCTTCCGGTTCCTTAGCCATATCAACGGTTGCCGAAGATTCACTAATCTCATCAAGTTGTACTGTCCTCCCACTCACTTCTTTAGCGAGAATCTCTTTCTCGAGAAAGACTCCGTGTTTTGCAACAAACACTTTGTTCTCGGAGGCGTGGTAGAAAGAATACCCAACTGTCTCCTTGGGATAACCTACAAAGTAACATTTGTCTGATCTGGGATCAAGTTTGCTTGGCTGTAAACACTTTACATATGCCTCACAACCCCATATTTTGAGAAATGACAGGTCGGGTTTCTTCCCGTGCCATATCTCATATGGTGTCGTCTCAACAGACTTAGACGGTGCTTTGTTTAGTGTGTGAGCGGCAGTTTCTAGTGCGTGACCCCAAAAAGATATCGGCAGATCTATAAGAGACATCATCGACCTTACCATGTCTAACAGGGTTCGGTTACGTCTTTCCGACACTCTGTTTCGCTGTGGATTTCCGGGAGGCGTAAGCTGTGAAATGATTCCACGGTCACTCAGATGTTGGCCAAACTCAAGACTAAGGTATTCGCCCCCGTGATCAGACCGCAGAAACTTAATCCTTTTGTTACGATGATTTTCTACCTCATTCTGAAATTCTTTGAACTTTTCAAAGGTTTCCGACTTATGCTTCATCAAGTAGATATATCCATACCTACTCAAATCATCCGTAAAAGTCACGAAGTAGAAATACCCACCCCGTGCGATTGTACTCATTGGACCACATACATCACTATGTATTATTTCCAACAATTCACTCGCTCGTTCAGGATGACCCGTGAACGGAGTCTTGGTCATTTTCCCCATCAAGCAAGCTTCACATGTGTCAAATGATTCAAAATCAAAGGACGGTAAAACTCCATCTTTATGGAGTTTTTGCATGCGTTTCTTTCCGATGTGGCCAAGGCGACAGTGCCACATGAAAGTGGTGGTGGTATCAGCCTTCTTAAGGCGTTTAGCATTCACGTTAAAGACATCATTTCCACATTCAAGATTTAGTATGAAAAGGCCCCCAACAATGGGTCCAAATCCATAAAACATATTCTTACAATAAAGTGAACAACCATTGTTCTCAGACTTGTACGAATACCCATCGTGTACTAAACATGATCCGGAGATAATGTTTCTACACAATAGTGGAACAAAATAACAGTTATTTAGTTCTAAGATAAATCCTGAAGGGAGACATAGAGGTATAATGCCGACGGCTTGAGCAGCGATCCCAGCGCCGTTCCCGACGCGCATCACGACTTCATTCTTTGCTAGCTTGCGCACCTTCTGAAGTCCCTGTATCGAGTTGCAAATGTGAGCAACCGATCCGGTATCAAATACCCAAGACTTAGAATTTTCGCTAGCAAGAAAAATGTCAATGACATTAACTTGTATAACAATTATACCTTTTTCGGTTTTCCCGGACTTCTTATCTTCCAGATACTTCTTGCAGTTTCTCTTCCAGTGTCCTGTGCCCTTGCAGTAGAAGCACTCAGTTTCATTCTTGGCTCCGCCCTTAGAGTTGCTTTGGGAGCCGGTCTTACCGACGCCCTTGCCTTTCTTTGGCTTGCCTTTCTTTTTGAAACTGGCGGTTTTATTCACAAGCAACACTTGCTTGCGATTTTTCCGCAGTCCTCCTTCCGCAGTTTTCAGCATGGCGAGCACCTTTTCCGGTGTCTTCTCCATCCCACTCATGTTGTAGTTCATGACAAAACCGTCGTAAGACGGGGGGAGTGAAGAAAGCATCATGTCCATCATATGGCCAGGCGGAATTGGAAATTCCAGGGTTTTAAGCCTTTCAGCATAGCCAATCATTTTGACTACGTGTTCGCCAACTGAACTGCCCTCAGCCATCTTGCAATCCATCACGGCCTTCATGATATCAAATCGTTCAGACCGTGCGGTTTCCTTGTACAGAGCATCCAATTCCCGGATCATATCACGGGGTTTATGGAATTCAAAACGTTTTTGAAGCCCTGCACTCATGCAAGCTAGCATGAGGCACTGCACTAAGTTGTGATCATCATCCTTAGTCGCCCAGACATTTTGTTCATCTTCCGGGGCATCGGCCGCCGGTTTAGCTGGAAGAGCATTTTCAAGCACATACATTTTCTTAGCGCTCCTGAGGACAATCCTTAGGTTACGGACCCAGTCCGCATAGTTGTTTCCAGTCGTAGCTAACTTTTCTTTCTCTAACATTGGGCCTAAGTTGAACGCGGTGTTGCGAGCCATTTGATCTACAACGGAAAATACAAGTTTCACTTAGACTTTGTTTATAATGATTTTTGCACTAGTGAATAAACAATTTTATTCTAAAGTGCGCTCCCACTCAAATCAATATCTCTCAAAAGTGATTATGAGTGATTCAAGATCCGCGTCTTGATTGTTCGCCATTGATGTAACACCACTGATGACGAAAATCTTAACCGGTAGGCCAACTTGCCAATCACATCTCTATGTGACTCTTGTTCATCTTTCGATGCGTGTGTTCCGAGCTCATGACGGTCATGCCTGAACATCAAGACAACCAAGTGATCTCGCTGCGAGGTCTCAACTCACCCGCCTCACACTTCTCTAATCGTTCGTACCCGTGTGACACGGCGCACCCCGAAAAGATAGGTGCCGTGACGGTGCTACACTTGGGAGAACACTATCTACTTGATATTTTAGTGAGAGATCACCCTAATAAAAAGCGACTACCGCGCAATCAAAAGGGTGCATCATAAGGGATAAACATCTCAGGCAATTCATAATAGCATGATATGGTATAGCCCTTTCTGACGGAGAAGTCTTTAATTTCTTCGTCTTCGGCATTTGCGTCGGTGTTCACCTTCGCGAAGATTGCCACCACCTTGTCGATGCACCAGATAATATTGCTATCTCTATAGCTAATAAAATAAGTGCATTACTTAAGGTTGACACGCAGGTCATTAAAGTGACAATCATATGGCTCCAGCTATCATGCCGAATCATGACACGCAGGTCATGTTAATAAATTTACATCATATAATCATCTCATACATAATCGAATTAATATGAGCATTGCTATACCACATCACACGCACATCCTGCAAAACCAAGTTAGACGCCTCTAATCGGTTTATGCAAAATTTTATTTTTCGTGGCTTCTAAGGTTTTGACTTAAACCACAGCTACCGACGTTTTATCATCAAGTATGATTATTTAAGTCGCTAGATTAACACCTCGGGGTGTATGAAACACGAGATAATAAAATCTCGAGCCCCATACTAAACTTCGTCATACGCATGACCCCCGTGCAGATCATATCTGCATTGCCCTTTCATCTGCGAATTTCATCTTTCTTTTGACTATGGCGGAACCCAAAGAACTGATAGCACTTCGTTGATCAATCAGGATCGCGGATTGCCAGAACTTTGTGAAATTCCACCATGCTGTCTCGAGATCAGAAATACGCAAATTCTAGGGAAGCAACAAGAACATCGGGTAACAGATTTCATCTGCTACCCGCATAAATAATTTTCAGCAATAGATCTCATCTACTCCAAAATTATATTATGCAATACCCATACATCTCCATGTATTCTAGATCGTAACCTGCATCTACGCATAGCACGGCTCTGATACCACTGTAGGGGAACGCGACAGAAAATAAAAAAAATCGGTACAGCGAGCACGCCCAGGACCACTATGGAGACTGCATACAGGGTTTGATCTGATCCGTACCGACTCGTAGCGCAGCGGAAGAAGAGTCGGTGTAGATCGTCGGTGCAGATCCCCATAGCTATGATTTACAACCTCCCAACCGCGAGGATGTACTCCCTCGTCGGACAGCCCTTCGGGAGGTGGTCGGACAGTCCCTCGGACGGTGTCACAGACAGCCCTTCGGGGGGACCCTCGAAACCCGAACGGTAACTCGCACAGCCCTTCGGGAGAATACTCGAACAGCCCCTCGGGCAAAAGATCGAAACTACGACCTCTCTACGGGGTTGCACACATACGGTGTCAGCTATCCGGCAGGGCTTCGCCGTCCAGAACTAGTTCCTGCCGGAACCCAGACAGCCTTTCGGCTCTACGAAACTATTTCGTGGGAGGGAGAGAGAGAGAGAGCCAGATGAGCATGGCATGTGTATGAGAGCAAGGATGAGTGTGGAGTGCATCCCTCCACCTCTATTTATAGGAAAGCCAAGGGGTAAAGTGGGCATTCAAAAATACCAAAAGTACCCCCACTTTATGTCTTTACATAAAAGAATAAAGCAAAAAGGGATGGCAGGAGCTCCACCTCCCTTGGCCGGCCACTCCTTGGGGGCCCCCCATGAGGGGCTTCCTTGGCCCCCAAGCCCTTATAGAAGCCTTTTGGAAATATCCGAAAAGGTGACTTTCCATAAAGTAACCAAAAATCACTTTCACTATTCACGAAGACATTTTTCTGCGTCCGTTAAATCCCAAATTATTTCTGTGTGCCTAGAATAATTCCAGTACCCACAAAAACAATTTTGAACGCATTCTGAAACAATTCCGGAACAATGTTTTTCTTCAGCGAAAAGCTACCATTGCGGTTCCGGCTGCTCCGGAACATTTCCGGTTTTTCTCTCCGGAAAAATTCCAGAAGTTACCAGAAAATTTTTGGCACCCTCCAAGAATTTCCAGGCGTGTGCCAGAACCAATATGACTTAATGGAATACCCTGAAACAACTTTTCAGTTTTACCGGAACTATTCCGGTGTTCTCTCCGGAACGTTTCCGTTTCGTCCGAAACTTTTTCGGTGATTTTCTCTCAGACTCCCTGTCTAGTATTCAGCAGATAGATGACCCTTAAGCGTGTGACCCTATAGGTTCGGTGAAGTATAGACATGACCTGGAACACTTTCCGATCAATGATCAACATCGGAGCCGTGGACACCCATATTGACCCCTATACCCACACGAATGAATATTCGAGTGAACCCCCAGTTGCCGTGTGCTATTCCTGTTGCTTCACGATATATTACAAACACCCGAGGTGAGATTTATTTCATCCCCGTGGATCAACAACTTGTCCACCATGCAAGTTACCTCGTTACCGGTTTTGTTCTCTTTTCTCGTTTCCGTGTTCCGGCATCCCAGTGATCAAATCACAATGTGTCTGGCCAGACGATGATGGATACCGTAACACCGAGAGGGCCCGAGAATATCTCTCCATCGTCGGAGGAGCAAATCCCAATCTTGAGCTATCTCGTTTCTTGTCATGCTTTTCCGTGAACCCGTAAGCCGCCGTAATAGCCACCCAATTACGGATGACGTTTAACAAACCTCAAAGTTCATGAAGCAAGTATGAAGGAACTCGATACTCTCATGGTCTAAGGAATTATGCAAACATTAACTATCTCTGTGTTATTTACCATTAACTTGTGACGAATGTATCTCATAGCATAATATCAATTCGGGTCGATTCAACACAAGTGTTCTACTAACATTGTGCCCTCAAAATTGCCGGCATAGACATGCCCATGATCAGGAAAACAGGATCATCATGCAATACTTGAGCCAGTCTTAGAAGCATGACCAGGAATACATTTTACCGTTTATTATACCACACGTGCACATGAGTTTCCCTCCGAGCCTCGTGGATATTGCAGACTCGAGAATCATTGCAGTTATAGCATGGAACATAAACATTCATTACAAACTCGGAGATACAAAATAACTGTTATTACTGCCTCTAGGGCATATCTCCTACACCCGCCAGCGCCGTCCTCCACTCACCTTCTTTCCTTAAAGCGGGGAGGCCCCAGATCGAGTTGAGCAAGTCAGCGGGGTGGCAGCCAGATCCGCCACGGCCACATCTCGTCGAGGTGGGCCGCGCCGGGAGAGGTAGATCGAGGGGGCGAGCACCGTGTGCGTCTTCTCTCTCGGGACGCCGCCCCGACCCGATCCGGTGAGGAGGCAGCCTCCGTGTGCTTCTTCTCCGGCGACGACACGCTGGACCGAAGGCCATGCTGGAACACCCGAGCCAGCACCATGATGCACTGGGTCGTTGAGCCCATCTACCCCAAAGAGAGCAAGCCTGGTCTTCCAGGCCCCTTTCGGGTGAGTTCGCCATGAACCGCTTCTTTATAACTCGCGAATTGCTTCCGTCGGAGCCCATGGATTTGGGTGTCATTCATTTTCATTTGCTCGAGAGCAACTTCTAGAACATGGTAGTCTTTCTCTTTTGCTGGTGGTTGAATTTTAAGGAACATTGACGGTACTTATTTTCCCGTTCATGATTGGGGATATGTCACTATGTCTATGTTTGTATGACTGTATGCGTGAGGCTTGCTGTCTGCATAATGCAATTTTTCCCACAGTTTGATTCAGGCCGACTTTAGCTGTGTGAATTCCCTGCCATGATCTTCTTAGATTTTAGTCTCTTGACATGGCATGCGTATTGTTTAGTTTTGGGCGTGATATAGTGGAAAAAATGCATGGTACGCCGTACTAGACTAATTTTTCTCTTTACATATTTTTCTGACGGTGACGGACACTCTCAGATTCTGATGAAGAGGGGCCATGTCAGATAGAATGTAGCTGGGAAGTCCAAATTTACTTTTTTGACAAGTAATGCTAACATTAGAAATAATTAGAAAGACAATCAAGGACAATGAACAAGAACAAAATACTTAAAAAACATAGATAGGACTTATGGCATACAAAGGTGTCCATATATCTGGGTAAACCAAATCGTATTTTAATAAAAAAGGTGAAAGCGTACACAGCTCAAAGGAATTCTGTCTACATCTGAAATGATAAACCTGATGAAGATCCTTCCAAGGTATGGTTCTCTTATACTGTTTGTTCTTTGGACATTATTTTTCCATCTCCTTAATATTGATGTCTCAGTCCTGTTTTTTGGTAGGTGCTTCAGTTGTGCCTCTTCTCACACTGAACCAGGCCATTGGCGGAGTAGTCGAAGAAAGCAACGCTGCACTAGCAAAAACAAGAAGAAGGCACTCTACCAGTGTTTGTGCATGATCCAGTAGCATGCGTTTAATAGTAGCCACCCTACTTGCCGTTGTTCAAATGAATGTAAAACATCCTTCACAAGATTCCAGTGCAGGTAACTTTGTGATGTCATAGTAGTTGTGTAATATATATGCAAGACAAGGTTCTGTACTCCTGAGTCTAATGTTTCGTTCCTCACGCCTGAATTCAGGAAAATCAGCCAAGATACACAACAAACATATCAACCGCAACTAGCTGCTATGCGCACATGTGCGAAAACAAACTTATTAATCCTTTGCCGAAGACAATACTGAAGCACTAACACAAACAAGATCCTTCTGA
Source organism: Elymus sibiricus (assembly GCA_039707655.1). Lineage (NCBI taxonomy): Eukaryota > Viridiplantae > Streptophyta > Magnoliopsida > Poales > Poaceae > Elymus > Elymus sibiricus. The sequence continues at coordinate 17,187,057 of CM077676.1, forward strand.
AGATAGTCTCTGAATGCAAATGATCGTGACTTCTGAATTTGGAGCCATGGCCCATGTGTAGGCAAGGGCAATGATCCCTTTTACTACTTGAGGGGTCCAACAGAGGTATTTCTATTTTTCTATCCTCAGAAGAAAAAAACAGTGAAAAGAAGATAGAGCTCGTTTAGTTTGTTTCTACAAATCTTCGACAACACGTTTATAACAATATCACCAGCCTGAATGCTTGTTACTTACAATATTTTTAATTCGATTGACCTCTTGAATGCAGATTATTGAAGGTTGTTTTCTGAAGTTGTGATTGACTGGAACCAAAGGAAAGTTGGAGATTTTTTTGGTGTGAATTGCTTGGATTTAAGTGGGAGTGAAGATGTTCTTTCTGTCTATATCTGGTTTTGTTATTGGCAAATTTGTGCCTTCGAGATTGCTGCTCGTGTTTGTGTTCTCGAGCTGAAAATTCAGATTATTACCCTGTTTGGTCTCCTGAATATAAACCATGATTCTTTGCATCTCAACTGTAGACCAGCAGACCTTTCCGTCCTCATATTCGTCGGATTCGTTTTCTGCGAGCGAGCGCCCGAGCGGTTGCATCTCGATGGCTGGTGCGCGCTCCATTTCAGTAGTTATACTTCAGTCCAAAAGTTTTTTTGGGTTCTCTAACTTTTTTGAGTGGTTTGTCCAGTTCCCTTTACAACCGAGCTGGCTTTATACTATGAGCAGTGAGCAAGTCATGTATAGAGCAAAAACAAAATATTGGTCTGCTATCAGATGGTACATTTATTTGAACACAAAGTGCAAGAAAGGTTCAGGATCTCATGAATAGGGCATGCGTTTGTGTTAGGTGAGATCTGAATTGATTCTGACCAATGTGAAATTCATTCGAATTTTGTTGTTGATGGATCTGCAGTTATTTTAATGTGCACAGAAGTGCCGTAGTTGAGAAGCCTCTGAAGAATATATCACTTAGGTACAGATTCGAGCTAGGGTTTTACATTTTCTCCTTCCAATCCATTTATCATGGGATCATTTGCCCATAAAAGACATACATGCTGGTCGTCGTTGGACAGACTATATTTGTTTACTTCTACCCATAAATTTAAATTCCCGGACATGTATATTACACATCTCTTGCAGGATATATTAATATTAACCTATGTGTGTGCTGCACTGCATTCATCTATTTAAGGCATGATATTTGTAAGCTTGGTTCAGGCTGCGCCGCATCTGTCTATATAATGCACGATATTTCTAAGCTTGGTTCAGGTTGTTTCTGACAACCACTGGCAATCTGTCCCTATGTCATTCCTCTTATATATACATAAGAACTGTCTGCACAGATCAATGTGTGTGTATGAGGGTCGTTTCCATTTGTGCTCTGTTCCCTTTATTGTTTTATCGATGTAAAACCCTTGACAAATTATCCTTTCCTTTTTCGAAGATCAGAAGGTTTTGCAGTTGACAGGCTTACAGGTTTGAGCACCCGAACAACGGGGTGGGCTCTTTGACATGTGGGTTCTGCTGGTACCAAGAGAAGGAGGTTCCTTTTAACCCGCAGGAGCTCTGCCAATGGCAGCGTGCTTTCCTTAACAATGACGTGGCACTGCACGTACGCAAGATGCTGTGAGTGAAATCGGCGCAAGAGTGCATCCTGCAAGCAGCACCAAATCTTATATTATGGGACGGAGGGAGTATCTCAAAGAAGAAATATTTTTTTTATGTAGGAATATCTGTAGGCTAATTATGCTTTGATGTATAGTTCGCAGTAGCACTTGGGTAAAATATAAGTTCTTAGCCAGTTCAACAGTACTTTTGTTGAACAATGCTCAATTGATATTAGGCTAAAACCTCGAGAATACCCGAGGGGCCAAGGCAAGTGTTGTTTGTAATGACTCGTGTTATGATATTGCAAAATAGATTAGACGGAAAAGTACATAGCATTGCCATGGAGTATTTAAAACTTTTAGACCTGCCTGTTCATATGATGGCATCCACAAAATCCTTTCTACCATGTGCGTGTATTTGTGTTAGAATTGTTTCACACAAATAGACAAATTATTTTCTATGCGCATGCTTCTCCTTTTATCAACTTATGAAAAATTATATTGATGGGGCATGCTTTATTTGCAAGATTTAGATGTCTTAACTTGATAAAAGGACTTCATATTGAATGTGTTTGTGCGACTGAAGATGAGGCATGCTTTATTTAAAAAATTATATTGAGTGTGTTTGTGCGACTGGAGATGGAGGATGGGTTGTGCTCTCTCGCTTGTGCGGTTACCACGGTGCTCCGGCCATGATGAAGAGGTGTTGTGGCGGCGGTAATGTGTTCCAACTTGGACGGTGTTGCCCCCATTCTGGTGTGCGGTGCTGGAGATGTGTAGTGCTATGGATGAAAGTCCCGCCCGGCTTAGGTCTGTGCGTTGATCAGGGAAGTCTTGATGGTGTCTTGTCTTCGGAGGCGTCCGGTGTCACTTGAAACGCGACTTTGTCATTCAGTTTAGGGTAGGCATCTTGTGTTGTGGTTGTAATGTGTGTGGTGACATGTCTTCGGACTGCTATGGTGTGGAGTTTGTGCTACGCTTGTAGTTCGTAACAAGGGTAGTCTTCTTGTAATATGCTTCTTCCTTCTATAAAAATATGGTACGCCTAGGCGTACTCTTGAAAAGAAAGATGTCTTAAGCAAAAAAAATTAGATCAAGACGGTTGAAAAAGGATTTAAAAAGTATATGTGTGACACTATTGTTGTTGAACTACTAAAAATATGTATGCCCCCGCTGCCACCGACAAGGATTCTCTTGATCGGGCACTACATTTTGTTCCTTATTTCGGTGAGAAGGTGATCATAGTTCTTCTATTTTGAGTATCCGTGTTACGATAAATACAAAGAATCTCATCAGCAGAGTTTTTAACTGTTTTGAGTGTGTGTCAAAGAAACAAGCATGTCCTGCTAATGAACCATGACAAAGTTTGGCGACTGAGGTTGTAGGAGTAGGAGAATCATTCGAGGGATTGTAAATGGCTGAGATAGCAAATATGCACATCGATTATGTTTTCTATGAAAGAATTTTACATTGTACGGATCTCCTACTTAGGGAAAGTTGTGGTGTCAATGCGAAGGGAAAGGAGCACGAGCATGTGAGAGGAATAGGGAAGTGCAGACATCAGTGACTGGATGCTCCGTCATTAAGTTGTGTCATAGTAGCCAGCTAGAGGGAAGGCGATGCATGCAATCATTTACATAACAGAATAAAAATATATTGCATGAGTCATCAATTCAAGTGAGAAGAATTTGTTTCATGTGATTTGTAGCTAATTCGAGAACGGAAGTGCTACACCTTGATCATTATGTGCATATGATATGATTCTAGCTATTTTTCTTTGTATGCAATGCTTAAAAAAGGAAAATGAGAGCAATTTGGGATTTTTGATGTAGTATATGTTCATTGCAAAGTTGTATGGGGAACTTGTTTAATTTGTCTGAATTTTTAGGAGGGAGTGGATGACGAATGCTGGAAGAAATTCAAAGTTGGCTGATGGGATGCCCATGGTAGTTTGGCAGACTTGGAGAAAACATATGCAAATTTTGAGTTGGGTGGCAATGCAAAGTTGAAGCCAAACGGCTCCATATGTTAGTCCATGGGTTAGGGATGATGGGACTCAACAATTTGATAGACCCGGAGGAAACACCAGCCAGATTTTGAGTGGAGTGGCAACATAGTGAAGTACTCCCTCCGGTCCTTTTTACTCCGCGTATAAGATTTGTGTCAAGTCAAACTTTGCAAAGTTTGACCAAATTTATATTGAAAAAAATACCAACATCTACAATACCAAATATATAAAATATGAAACTACATTCCACAATGAATCTAATGATATTGATTTGGTATTGTGAATGTCAATACTTTTTTCTATAAGTTTGGTCAAATTAGAGATATGTTGACTTTAGACAAAACTTATATGCAGACTAAAAAGGACCGGAGGGATAATAACACAATGATCAAAGAGCCGAAATTGAGCGGGTCGTAATAGATCTATTTGTTGGCCCGTGGCAACGCACGGGCGTTCTACTAGTATAAATGGTATCCAGCGAAAATAGCAATGGATCCAGCTAGTCAAATTAATGACTTACTCCAAATGAGATAAGGAAATAAAAGGTATCTAATGAAACTATTCCTACATCCCATCAATAATATTACGTAAAACTAAACGATCTCACAATAATAGAAACAATTTAATATTCAACATCCTGGAAAGTGAGAGGCAAATGAAAGGTATCCAATGAAACAATGCCTGGATCTAACCAGTCAAATCAAGTAAGGCATTTAACTGATATAAAATATTAACTAAAAATAATCAAAAGGTGGCATTTCCACATAAGAAAGGCAAAAAAAAAAGGAAATACATGAGAGTAATAAAGAGAAGGAAGGGTAGTCGTCCATTTCCAGCTACAGCCGGTGGAAGGACAAAAGACGAAATAAATGAGGGCAATAAAAATATGGAATGGCATCCCTCCGTTTCTAGCTAGGGGCAATGACTTGGTAATCAAATTCTCCTATATATACCGCACCAACTCAACCCCAATCTCCATCCATTCCCACATCACCCTCATTTTTCCTCTCCTCGCTTAGCTTTTCTCCTCCCTGCCAGCTTAACTCCTTGCCGTGGGTAGCCATGGCGGCGGCGAAGTCGAACCAACTCAGCACCCTTGTGCCGAACATGTTTGCTGCGGTGAGCTATTTACAATTCCGATGCCATTTGTGTGGGATTCTAGTTTCTCCCAAGGTGGATGTGTAACACAATATTAATTGTTGGATTCTGATGTTTTTGCTTTTGTGTTTCTTTGGTGGGTTAGGGTTTGCTGGACGATCAGTTCCGGCAGCTGGAGATGCTCCAAGACGAGGGCAACCCAGACTTCGTTGCCAAGGTCGTCACGCTTTTCTGCGAGGAGGGTGAGCATATCATTAGCGAGCTCGCCAAGCAATTGTACGTTGCCATGTTATGTGATCTGATCATTTGTGTAGGGTGGTTTGGTTTGACTTCTTAATTGGGCATTCGGTTTATGTTTGTGCAGGGACCAACCATGCGTGGACTATGGCAAGGTGGACACATTTGTGGATCAACTCTGGGGAAGCAGTGCATAGTGAGGCCTCTTTTCTTCTTCTTTCATGCCTCTTCGTATGTGTTTGTGCAGTAGTACGTATCGGGACTATAGTTGTTTTTTGTGTCCTGGCATGGAAACTAGGTACTTAGATCCCAGCTAGATACATCTAAGGCATCCTATCATCTTGGGGGGGAATTATCATCCATTTTCATCATTATAGTGTTTTCTGGCAAGGGTGGTCAATTTCCTGAATTGATCGGGCGGCTCAACGAGTATGGATTGAGATCAATATGGGGAGGGTTGATATCAGTTTGGCAAGTTGTAGTGATTTATCATGTAGATCCGACAAAAATTATCCATTCCGTACGCCTTGGCTAGCTCAACATTTAGCACTTGACATCTTCCAATTAATTTGGGGAGTGGTTGACATTCGTTGGTCCTTGTACGTACTGTTGTATGATTTAGATCCGACAATCTGTTTTGTCGCTATATTGTTTTATTATATCTATACTAAAAACCCTTTGGCTGTTTTACTGTCTTATGATTTACATCTGACAAACTGTACGGTTGTAGTACTGTCTTATGATTTAGATCTGACAAACTGTACGGTTGTAGTACTGTTTTATGATTTAGATCTGACAAACCGTTTGACCATTGTACTGTTATATGATGTACATCGGACAAATAGTTTGGCCATTGTACTACTTTATGATTTGGATCCAAAAAACCATGGCAGTTGTACCGTTCTACGAATTTGATTCGATAAATATGATCCACTTCGTATAAATCACATAGCTCCATGAGTAGTAGTCCAGATCCACCATGTTAAGTGGTTCTTAAATTAATTTTCTGGAGTTTGACATCCGTTCAGCTGTTGTAGTGCTTAATGATTTAAATCCAACAAATATCATTTCTCCTGCACAAATTAGATGGCTCAAAGAGTAGCACTTCACATTTTCCTTTTTAAAGTGGGGCTCTTACAATTAATTTGGGGAGGATTAGCACCCTCTCCTTTATCATCACAATTTTGCATGACATAGATCCCTTGCCTAATGAATCTAGGTTTAGGTATGTTTTTGGTATATACATATGCTTTTTATGGAATCACAGTTTGCAACTAATGAGTCAATACTACTCTATGTAGATGTCACATTTCTAACTTATATGTCATTTATTAAGAACTAACACTTTCATTACTGAAAATGTTAACTCCTAGTGGATGAATGTATCACTTTGCTTACACTGGGCTTTCATAGTTGTATTTAGTTGATTTCATAACTCGGTGGTACATCTATTTGCTTACGAGGCTGGAATGAAGGAAAACCACTACAATGCTATTTTTCTTTCATTAAAGCGATTCTGTGGGTCTTTCCTCATTGTATGCTATTGCATGTCACAGTGTTGGTGCTCAGAGAGTGAAGAACGCTTGCATTCAGTTCCATGAGTGTTGTCAAGAGAAGAGCAGCGTTGGGTTAGTAACTTGTACCATCATGTCACACACTATTGTTTTTCAATCATTTCGTTATTGAAATCTTCATACTGAATATGATTTCCTAGTGTGCTCAAGTCATCTACTGGAACATATTTCCTTACTATTAGTGTTACCAGAGTATATATTGATGGAATTGCATGTTCATCGCTTTTGTAATCTGCTGAATGTATTCAGCCATTATAGATAGACATATTTGGCTAACTCCACTGAGCTTCTTGGGTTAGGAATATAACTTCTCCATTTTAATTTAGTTGATTGTATCCTTTAGGATTGTTAATATAACCCTACCAGCGCAGAGTTTTGTTCTTATGGAGGCAAATATCATCACCATGAGCATTTGGAAACGAGCTTCACAACTTACTGATTTTTTTTCTTGTCAGGTGCCTGAAGGCACTGGATTCTGTGAGAAATGATTTCTATGATCTGTGCAGCATGTTCATACCATAGGCTTCAGGTATTGATTTCTTTAACTCGTCTTAAAATCTAAGTAGATTTACAGTAAAATAGAATAGTAATCTCCAAATAATTTTCTTTTTATTCTAAAGTTTGCTTGAAATGCAAAATGTAGAACTAAACAGTAGATATGAGGCTATGGATTCAGTTAGTTTACTACATAACAAGTTAACAACAGATGAAAGGCATGTTAATGAAATGAATGCAACTAGTTTTCATGTCAGACAATAAATTACTAGTGCTAATTGTGGAAGATAAACAAGAAGGGACATGTTTCTTTCTATGGTAAGTACTACTTGGTGTCTAGGACTTCTGTAAATCTCAGTTGAAAATCTTCGTTCACAGATAACTGTTTTGTGTGCATATATGATATCTAAATCTTAGCCTCATGTACCTCGAAAAGGTCACCCGAATTTTGCCTCAAAACTTATCACAGGCCACAACTTTGATATTTAATAGACTTCATGTTTTGCTTTCTTGTCTAGATGATGGACATAATCTTTACAATTATTTTGTGTTTAACTCTTTGGGTTCCCCTTCTGAGTAAGATCGTGGTTTACGCAACTAACGTGTTATCTTATTTTCAAATACAGCTGGAGCAGCATGTCCTAAACTGTAGACCGAAGCAATAAAGCTGAAGCTGCATGGTCTGATTGCAGAATGTGTTTGAAGTCGTAGAACATGCTCAACTTAGCATATATGGCCTGGAGTTGTTTGTTTCTGTGGGGTCTACAGTTCAGTCAAGCGGCAAGCTGCTCATCTGGTGTCGATTTCTCAGTTACTGTCGTAGTTTCGTTATGAATTAGTGATGGTCAAATAACAATCATCTGCAGTCGTTTTGCGGATTATCGGTGGTTTATCTTGTGTCTCGGTTCTAGTCGGTTTCTAGCTCGTAGAAGCTAAGTAGTATGGTAATCTCGAAAAAATCATGCCTCGTCGGTCGGCTTATCGACTGTGGTGGCATATTGTGGAGAACATTGTAATGTTATTTCAGTATCAAGTTTGTTTGTTGTTGGGTAACAATGTGGGTACCAAAATATATGATTTCCAGCTCATCGTATCTGACTCTCCATCATCCCTTCCTCGTGTGGATTATACATGTGGAAAGCCAGGAATGATTTGAGATTCAGATAGACTCACTCATCACAATGGTGTGTGTCCTATACTCACATGCTGCTCTGCTTAACACTAACTTTGGACAAACAGAATATAGGAATTAATCTGAGTCAGGAGAGGGTGGACATGAAGACGGTGGAGTGAGCGCGACGGCGGTGACGAGGTACTTTGAACAGCTACCCAATGGTTCCGATGTTCATGGGGGCAGGGGGTGCGAACTGCATCGTCAGCATGTATCAGTACAGCGGGTCGCTGCTGGACGCAGCAACCCGACGCCCGTGCACTCTGCGGACCACGGTGATTCCGACCAGCAGCAGCGCCACATACCGTATCTCGCGCTTCTGCGCCGACTTCCGGTAGCCCTGCAGATCGAACGATCAGAGTGAGCTCAGACAAATGTTTTCTATGATGACATGATGATCGTTCAGACAAATGTTTTCTATGATGACATGATTTGCCTGGATGGTGATTGTGTCCATGGGTGGGGATGGCAGCACCCTACCTTGTGTCAGGATGGGGTTGATGCAGGGTGTCGTGCCATTGCTCTTGCTCCCACGCAGGGCATTGATGTGTGGCTGAATAAACACTCAAACTTTCTGTCGAAACAAGAAAAACAGAGTATGGTCCACAGATTAACAGATACAGATCAGTGGATCCTTATCTTACCCCATCAAGAAAATCCTGGTCGCCGATGAGGCGATGACCAACGAGTTCGGCCATGGCACTAGCCCAACAACATTTCCAATTATCTGCCATGATGCATGCAGTCAACACCAAATTAGTTCAGTCAAAAACCCTTTTCTTTTCCCGTTGCAATGATAAAATGTTGCAGTTTGGTAGCAGAGACCTACCGCGGATATGGTCGGCGGCACCATGAGCTCCTTCAGGTTCATCCAGAAGCCCTTGTTATCGTCGGACCCAGGAGTGGAGCCTCCCTACAATTCTGTAATTCCGAGTCATTTTCTCTGAAATTCTGAACATGTCAACAACAACGGAACAGCCAACCGGCATGGACGACCATGAACACTTAGAATCTCATTGTGTTCGTCCGCTCCAGCTAACGCAAACGCCAGGAGAGCATCTTTTGCAGCGACTAGCAGGAGATCCTAACGTTGTCGGCAGGTGAGTCTTGCAGGTTCTGCAGTTCCTAGATGCAGCCATCCATTGCAGCCGAACCACCAGTGTCCAGATTGTTCATAGATAGACATTTCAGTGATGTCACCAGCAAAAAAGATGATTAGAGTCATCGACTAGCTAGGACTAATTAAAGTGCCATATACAAACTGGTACTCATATCTCATAACCAATACAAGCATTGCCAACCCGCCATAACATATATACAATTAAAGTGCTCATTCAGAATACATGAGATAGATATAAACTGAGCAATATAACCTGAAGGTAGCTACTGAACCAACAGTATTAATTCAGACGTACCTCCAGAAGATATTCAAGTGAGAGAAACTGTACATGATGGCACATAGAAGTAGTGTACACGAGAAAAATAAAGAGCAGGGAATGAGCAGCTAGAAAGACCAACTCCGACCTCGAAATGTCAATCATAAATTCGCATGAGCAGCTGTAAAAATAAACAGAGCTGAAGCAGCAGACCCAACAAAAGTTTCATCATGCAAGAAAACTGGCCGTGGCACATGGAACACTGTATCAGGTATGAAACCTAAGTACTGCAATTCATCACGTAACTAGTTACTGGAGTGAATCAAAAAAGAGACCTTCAGTTACATGGTGTGTAAGAGCACACAAGAGATAAAGATTACAATCCGTACAAAATGATAGTATGACGTACTCCAGGCATATTATACAGTACTTTCCGCAATTGTTCCATCAATGAATAATACTAGCATGAACAAAAAGATAGAGACTTTTTGCGGTACATCATACTACTCAATTAAATGGGCAGTATTAAATTGATCCGACAGTTAGAATGGTTTGTCCAAGAGTTTAGCTTGAGGATACATTGGTAATTTCGCGGCCGCATGCCTGGTCCTCCGCCATCCCGACGTCGTGCACTGCAGCACGCCAGCACCTCCTCATCCATCCCGACGCCGGCGGACTGCCGCAGCCATCCCGACTCCAAATGGCGAGCAACCAGCACTACGCCCCTGGCTCAACCCCCACAACCGCCGGCGGCCGTCATTGCCTTGTCCGTTATTAATCGTATTACTAAACCGAACCCCCAGGAAGCTTTTTTAATCTGAATTTCCATGATGAATGGACGCATGCAGCAATGAGCGGTCCTGTTGATGAGCGATTGCTACCAACTCCTAATAGCACTGGGTAATTAATTATTCAGAAAATTCAGCTAATTCTGTGAAGGGATATGTACGGAATGCGTGCATACAGAGATCCAAGGCTGAATTACACCTATGAATTCAAACAATCGCAGGAAGAGATGATTAATTAACTAGCTACATGATGGAGCCAGTCGACACGGACGCAGCTGGATTTGGAACAGTGAATACCCAAAATGCCCCTCACGCCTGAAAATACTACCCAATTTTTGGTGTAGTATTGCTGCATCTGGGCCGTTGAATCATAAAATTAAACGGCTAAAAATGATTTGATGTACCATAAAAGGTCTCAAAAGATAACTGGCAACACGAGTACAGAGTCCACCGTTAGTGACAGTGGCACCAGAGCACAGGAGCTGGTGGAGTGCGAGCGGGCAATGCAGCACCAGCCTGTAAGAGCATCTCCAAGAGCGCAACAGGTGACGGCGAGGTACGTCCACATGAAGGTCACCACGGCAGCGCCAGCTACGCCACGGTTCCGATGTTCATGGGAGGCGGCAGCCCCAGCGAAATGCATCACCAGCAGTTCAGCACCGGTACAGTGGATCGACGCGGGGCAGGGAACACGACGCCATGCACCGTGCGCACCACGGTGACCCCAACCACCAGAACCGATCGCACACGATCGCCACGATCACCCTGCGCTTCACCACCGACTGTGTCCATCGTAGATCGAATGATCACTGCTAGTTCTTTAGACAAATGTTCTCCATGATGGCATGATCTGTCCGAATAGTAACTGTGTCCATTCCATGGGTGGCAGCACCCTACCTTGTGTCAGGTTTCCTCCCAGGATGTCGTGCCATTGCTGCAATGTAAAGAGCTCCCAAACACATGACACTGGGTGTGGCTGAATTAGGACTGAAAATATCTCACCCCATCAATTCTTATGATTGTAAATGGCTGAGATAGCAAATATGCACATCGATTATGTTTTCTATGAAAGAATTTTACATTGTACGGATCTCCTACTTAGGGAAAGTTGTGGTGTCAATGCGAAGGGAAAGGAGCACGAGCATGTGAGAGGAATAGGGAAGTGCAGACATCAGTGACTGGATGCTCCGTCATTAAGTTGTGTCATAGTAGCCAGCTAGAGGGAAGGCGATGCATGCAATCATTTACATAACAGAATAAAAATATATTGCATGAGTCATCAATTCAAGTGAGAAGAATTTGTTTCATGTGATTTGTAGCTAATTCGAGAACGGAAGTGCTACACCTTGATCATTATGTGCATATGATATGATTCTAGCTATTTTTCTTTGTATGCAATGCTTAAAAAAGGAAAATGAGAGCAATTTGGGATTTTTGATGTAGTATATGTTCATTGCAAAGTTGTATGGGGAACTTGTTTAATTTGTCTGAATTTTTAGGAGGGAGTGGATGACAAATGTTGGAAGAAATTCAAAGTTGGCTGATGGGATGCCCATGGTAGTTTGGCAGACTTGGAGAAAACATATGCAAATTTTGAGTTGGGTGGCAATGCAAAGTTGAAGCCAAACGGCTCCATATGTTAGTCCATGGGTTAGGGATGATGGGACTCAACAATTTGATAGACCCGGAGGAAACACCAGCCAGATTTTGAGTGGAGTGGCAACATAGTGAAGTACTCCCTCCGGTCCTTTTTACTCCGCGTATAAGATTTGTGTCAAGTCAAACTTTGCAAAGTTTGACCAAATTTATATTGAAAAAAATACCAACATCTACAATACCAAATATATAAAATATGAAACTACATTCCACAATGAATCTAATGATATTGATTTGGTATTGTGAATGTCAATACTTTTTTCTATAAGTTTGGTCAAATTAGAGATATGTTGACTTTAGACAAAACTTATATGCAGACTAAAAAGGACCGGAGGGATAATAACACAATGATCAAAGAGCCGAAATTGAGCGGGTCGTAATAGATCTATTTGTTGGCCCGTGGCAACGCACGGGCGTTCTACTAGTATAAATGGTATCCAGCGAAAATAGCAATGGATCCAGCTAGTCAAATTAATGACTTACTCCAAATGAGATAAGGAAATAAAAGGTATCTAATGAAACTATTCCTACATCCCATCAATAATATTACGTAAAACTAAACGATCTCACAATAATAGAAACAATTTAATATTCAACATCCTGGAAAGTGAGAGGCAAATGAAAGGTATCCAATGAAACAATGCCTGGATCTAACCAGTCAAATCAAGTAAGGCATTTAACTGATATAAAATATTAACTAAAAATAATCAAAAGGTGGCATTTCCACATAAGAAAGGCAAAAAAAAAAGGAAATACATGAGAGTAATAAAGAGAAGGAAGGGTAGTCGTCCATTTCCAGCTACAGCCGGTGGAAGGACAAAAGACGAAATAAATGAGGGCAATAAAAATATGGAATGGCATCCCTCCGTTTCTAGCTAGGGGCAATGACTTGGTAATCAAATTCTCCTATATATACCGCACCAACTCAACCCCAATCTCCATCCATTCCCACATCACCCTCATTTTTCCTCTCCTCGCTTAGCTTTTCTCCTCCCTGCCAGCTTAACTCCTTGCCGTGGGTAGCCATGGCGGCGGCGAAGTCGAACCAACTCAGCACCCTTGTGCCGAACATGTTTGCTGCGGTGAGCTATTTACAATTCCGATGCCATTTGTGTGGGATTCTAGTTTCTCCCAAGGTGGATGTGTAACACAATATTAATTGTTGGATTCTGATGTTTTTGCTTTTGTGTTTCTTTGGTGGGTTAGGGTTTGCTGGACGATCAGTTCCGGCAGCTGGAGATGCTCCAAGACGAGGGCAACCCAGACTTCGTTGCCAAGGTCGTCACGCTTTTCTGCGAGGAGGGTGAGCATATCATTAGCGAGCTCGCCAAGCAATTGTACGTTGCCATGTTATGTGATCTGATCATTTGTGTAGGGTGGTTTGGTTTGACTTCTTAATTGGGCATTCGGTTTATGTTTGTGCAGGGACCAACCATGCGTGGACTATGGCAAGGTGGACACATTTGTGGATCAACTCTGGGGAAGCAGTGCATAGTGAGGCCTCTTTTCTTCTTCTTTCATGCCTCTTCGTATGTGTTTGTGCAGTAGTACGTATCGGGACTATAGTTGTTTTTTGTGTCCTGGCATGGAAACTAGGTACTTAGATCCCAGCTAGATACATCTAAGGCATCCTATCATCTTGGGGGGGAATTATCATCCATTTTCATCATTATAGTGTTTTCTGGCAAGGGTGGTCAATTTCCTGAATTGATCGGGCGGCTCAACGAGTATGGATTGAGATCAATATGGGGAGGGTTGATATCAGTTTGGCAAGTTGTAGTGATTTATCATGTAGATCCGACAAAAATTATCCATTCCGTACGCCTTGGCTAGCTCAACATTTAGCACTTGACATCTTCCAATTAATTTGGGGAGTGGTTGACATTCGTTGATCCTTGTACGTACTGTTGTATGATTTAGATCCGACAATCTGTTTTGTCGCTATATTGTTTTATTATATCTATACTAAAAACCCTTTGGCTGTTTTACTGTCTTATGATTTACATCTGACAAACTGTACGGTTGTAGTACTGTCTTATGATTTAGATCTGACAAACTGTACGGTTGTAGTACTGTTTTATGATTTAGATCTGACAAACCGTTTGACCATTGTACTGTTATATGATGTACATCGGACAAATAGTTTGGCCATTGTACTACTTTATGATTTGGATCCAAAAAACCATGGCAGTTGTACCGTTCTACGAATTTGATTCGATAAATATGATCCACTTCGTATAAATCACATAGCTCCATGAGTAGTAGTCCAGATCCACCATGTTAAGTGGTTCTTAAATTAATTTTCTGGAGTTTGACATCCGTTCAGCTGTTGTAGTGCTTAATGATTTAAATCCAACAAATATCATTTCTCCTGCACAAATTAGATGGCTCAAAGAGTAGCACTTCACATTTTCCTTTTTAAAGTGGGGCTCTTACAATTAATTTGGGGAGGATTAGCACCCTCTCCTTTATCATCACAATTTTGCATGACATAGATCCCTTGCCTAATGAATCTAGGTTTAGGTATGTTTTTGGTATATACATATGCTTTTTATGGAATCACAGTTTGCAACTAATGAGTCAATACTACTCTATGTAGATGTCACATTTCTAACTTATATGTCATTTATTAAGAACTAACACTTTCATTACACTGGGCTTTCATAGTTGTATTTAGTTGATTTCATAACTCGGTGGTACATCTATTTGCTTACGAGGCTGGAATGAAGGAAAACCACTACAATGCTATTTTTCTTTCATTAAAGCGATTCTGTGGGTCTTTCCTCATTGTATGCTATTGCATGTCACAGTGTTGGTGCTCAGAGAGTGAAGAACGCTTGCATTCAGTTCCATGAGTGTTGTCAAGAGAAGAGCAGCGTTGGGTTAGTAACTTGTACCATCATGTCACACACTATTGTTTTTCAATCATTTCGTTATTGAAATCTTCATACTGAATATGATTTCCTAGTGTGCTCAAGTCATCTACTGGAACATATTTCCTTACTATTAGTGTTACCAGAGTATATATTGATGGAATTGCATGTTCATCGCTTTTGTAATCTGCTGAATGTATTCAGCCATTATAGATAGACATATTTGGCTAACTCCACTGAGCTTCTTGGGTTAGGAATATAACTTCTCCATTTTAATTTAGTTGATTGTATCCTTTAGGATTGTTAATATAACCCTACCAGCGCAGAGTTTTGTTCTTATGGAGGCAAATATCATCACCATGAGCATTTGGAAACGAGCTTCACAACTTACTGATTTTTTTTCTTGTCAGGTGCCTGAAGGCACTGGATTCTGTGAGAAATGATTTCTATGATCTGTGCAGCATGTTCATACCATAGGCTTCAGGTATTGATTTCTTTAACTCGTCTTAAAATCTAAGTAGATTTACAGTAAAATAGAATAGTAATCTCCAAATAATTTTCTTTTTATTCTAAAGTTTGCTTGAAATGCAAAATGTAGAACTAAACAGTAGATATGAGGCTATGGATTCAGTTAGTTTACTACATAACAAGTTAACAACAGATGAAAGGCATGTTAATGAAATGAATGCAACTAGTTTTCATGTCAGACAATAAATTACTAGTGCTAATTGTGGAAGATAAACAAGAAGGGACATGTTTCTTTCTATGGTAAGTACTACTTGGTGTCTAGGACTTCTGTAAATCTCAGTTGAAAATCTTCGTTCACAGATAACTGTTTTGTGTGCATATATGATATCTAAATCTTAGCCTCATGTACCTCGAAAAGGTCACCCGAATTTTGCCTCAAAACTTATCACAGGCCACAACTTTGATATTTAATAGACTTCATGTTTTGCTTTCTTGTCTAGATGATGGACATAATCTTTACAATTATTTTGTGTTTAACTCTTTGGGTTCCCCTTCTGAGTAAGATCGTGGTTTACGCAACTAACGTGTTATCTTATTTTCAAATACAGCTGGAGCAGCATGTCCTAAACTGTAGACCGAAGCAATAAAGCTGAAGCTGCATGGTCTGATTGCAGAATGTGTTTGAAGTCGTAGAACATGCTCAACTTAGCATATATGGCCTGGAGTTGTTTGTTTCTGTGGGGTCTACAGTTCAGTCAAGCGGCAAGCTGCTCATCTGGTGTCGATTTCTCAGTTACTGTCGTAGTTTCGTTATGAATTAGTGATGGCCAAATAACAATCATCTGCAGTCGTTTTGCGGATTATCGGTGGTTTATCTTGTGTCTCGGTTCTAGTCGGTTTCTAGCTCGTAGAAGCTAAGTAGTATGGTAATCTCGAAAAAATCATGCCTCGTCGGTCGGCTTATCGACTGTGGTGGCATATTGTGGAGAACATTGTAATGTTATTTCAGTATCAAGTTTGTTTGTTGTTGGGTAACAATGTGGGTACCAAAATATATGATTTCCAGCTCATCGTATCTGACTCTCCATCATCCCTTCCTCGTGTGGATTATACATGTGGAAAGCCAGGAATGATTTGAGATTCAGATAGACTCACTCATCACAATGGTGTGTGTCCTATACTCACATGCTGCTCTGCTTAACACTAACTTTGGACAAACAGAATATAGGAATTAATCTGAGTCAGGAGAGGGTGGACATGAAGACGGTGGAGTGAGCGCGACGGCGGTGACGAGGTACTTTGAACAGCTACCCAATGGTTCCGATGTTCATGGGGGCAGGGGGTGCGAACTGCATCGTCAGCATGTATCAGTACAGCGGGTCGCTGCTGGACGCAGCAACCCGACGCCCGTGCACTCTGCGGACCACGGTGATTCCGACCAGCAGCAGCGCCACATACCGTATCTCGCGCTTCTGCGCCGACTTCCGGTAGCCCTGCAGATCGAACGATCAGAGTGAGCTCAGACAAATGTTTTCTATGATGACATGATGATCGTTCAGACAAATGTTTTCTATGATGACATGATTTGCCTGGATGGTGATTGTGTCCATGGGTGGGGATGGCAGCACCCTACCTTGTGTCAGGATGGGGTTGATGCAGGGTGTCGTGCCATTGCTCTTGCTCCCACGCAGGGCATTGATGTGTGGCTGAATAAACACTCAAACTTTCTGTCGAAACAAGAAAAACAGAGTATGGTCCACAGATTAACAGATACAGATCAGTGGATCCTTATCTTACCCCATCAAGAAAATCCTGGTCGCCGATGAGGCGATGACCAACGAGTTCGGCCATGGCACTAGCCCAACAACATTTCCAATTATCTGCCATGATGCATGCAGTCAACACCAAATTAGTTCAGTCAAAAACCCTTTTCTTTTCCCGTTGCAATGATAAAATGTTGCAGTTTGGTAGCAGAGACCTACCGCGGATATGGTCGGCGGCACCATGAGCTCCTTCAGGTTCATCCAGAAGCCCTTGTTATCGTCGGACCCAGGAGTGGAGCCTCCCTACAATTCTGTAATTCCGAGTCATTTTCTCTGAAATTCTGAACATGTCAACAACAACGGAACAGCCAACCGGCATGGACGACCATGAACACTTAGAATCTCATTGTGTTCGTCCGCTCCAGCTAACGCAAACGCCAGGAGAGCATCTTTTGCAGCGACTAGCAGGAGATCCTAACGTTGTCGGCAGGTGAGTCTTGCAGGTTCTGCAGTTCCTAGATGCAGCCATCCATTGCAGCCGAACCACCAGTGTCCAGATTGTTCATAGATAGACATTTCAGTGATGTCACCAGCAAAAAAGATGATTAGAGTCATCGACTAGCTAGGACTAATTAAAGTGCCATATACAAACTGGTACTCATATCTCATAACCAATACAAGCATTGCCAACCCGCCATAACATATATACAATTAAAGTGCTCATTCAGAATACATGAGATAGATATAAACTGAGCAATATAACCTGAAGGTAGCTACTGAACCAACAGTATTAATTCAGACGTACCTCCAGAAGATATTCAAGTGAGAGAAACTGTACATGATGGCACATAGAAGTAGTGTACACGAGAAAAATAAAGAGCAGGGAATGAGCAGCTAGAAAGACCAACTCCGACCTCGAAATGTCAATCATAAATTCGCATGAGCAGCTGTAAAAATAAACAGAGCTGAAGCAGCAGACCCAACAAAAGTTTCATCATGCAAGAAAACTGGCCGTGGCACATGGAACACTGTATCAGGTATGAAACCTAAGTACTGCAATTCATCACGTAACTAGTTACTGGAGTGAATCAAAAAAGAGACCTTCAGTTACATGGTGTGTAAGAGCACACAAGAGATAAAGATTACAATCCGTACAAAATGATAGTATGACGTACTCCAGGCATATTATACAGTACTTTCCGCAATTGTTCCATCAATGAATAATACTAGCATGAACAAAAAGATAGAGACTTTTTGCGGTACATCATACTACTCAATTAAATGGGCAGTATTAAATTGATCCGACAGTTAGAATGGTTTGTCCAAGAGTTTAGCTTGAGGATACATTGGTAATTTCGCGGCCGCATGCCTGGTCCTCCGCCATCCCGACGTCGTGCACTGCAGCACGCCAGCACCTCCTCATCCATCCCGACGCCGGCGGACTGCCGCAGCCATCCCGACTCCAAATGGCGAGCAACCAGCACTACGCCCCTGGCTCAACCCCCACAACCGCCGGCGGCCGTCATTGCCTTGTCCGTTATTAATCGTATTACTAAACCGAACCCCCAGGAAGCTTTTTTAATCTGAATTTCCATGATGAATGGACGCATGCAGCAATGAGCGGTCCTGTTGATGAGCGATTGCTACCAACTCCTAATAGCACTGGGTAATTAATTATTCAGAAAATTCAGCTAATTCTGTGAAGGGATATGTACGGAATGCGTGCATACAGAGATCCAAGGCTGAATTACACCTATGAATTCAAACAATCGCAGGAAGAGATGATTAATTAACTAGCTACATGATGGAGCCAGTCGACACGGACGCAGCTGGATTTGGAACAGTGAATACCCAAAATGCCCCTCACGCCTGAAAATACTACCCAATTTTTGGTGTAGTATTGCTGCATCTGGGCCGTTGAATCATAAAATTAAACGGCTAAAAATGATTTGATGTACCATAAAAGGTCTCAAAAGATAACTGGCAACACGAGTACAGAGTCCACCGTTAGTGACAGTGGCACCAGAGCACAGGAGCTGGTGGAGTGCGAGCGGGCAATGCAGCACCAGCCTGTAAGAGCATCTCCAAGAGCGCAACAGGTGACGGCGAGGTACGTCCACATGAAGGTCACCACGGCAGCGCCAGCTACGCCACGGTTCCGATGTTCATGGGAGGCGGCAGCCCCAGCGAAATGCATCACCAGCAGTTCAGCACCGGTACAGTGGATCGACGCGGGGCAGGGAACACGACGCCATGCACCGTGCGCACCACGGTGACCCCAACCACCAGAACCGATCGCACACGATCGCCACGATCACCCTGCGCTTCACCACCGACTGTGTCCATCGTAGATCGAATGATCACTGCTAGTTCTTTAGACAAATGTTCTCCATGATGGCATGATCTGTCCGAATAGTAACTGTGTCCATTCCATGGGTGGCAGCACCCTACCTTGTGTCAGGTTTCCTCCCAGGATGTCGTGCCATTGCTGCAATGTAAAGAGCTCCCAAACACATGACACTGGGTGTGGCTGAATTAGGACTGAAAATATCTGTCAGAAACGCATGACACCAGAAATTATGGTGTACAGGTAGAAAGACAGAGATCAGTGGATTCTTATCTCACCCCATCAATTCGAGAGGATCCTGGATGACCCGTAGACGGTGTACCCTGGTACTCCTTTTCCCGTAGACGGAGTACCCGTCAGATCTAACCATTGGTTCAAAGGGGTAGTTTCGTCCTTTTCTCTTGCTAATACTGGGTAGGGGTAATTTCGCGTTTGTCATTAGTAATTCCGTCCTGATCGAGCGCACATCTCCTAATTGAGCGCACGTTGCTCACCGCCGCCATCCCCGATCGGGGGCACATGAAGCCACCGTCGACTGCACACCGGCGGCCGCCTCCGCGGCCTGGCGGCCTGTTGTCAAAACGATGGATGGAGATGGAGGCGCCGTTTGCGGCAGATCGTGCACTTATAGCGGGGGATGCAACGCAGGAACAGATCCTTGAAAACACCATCTCCATCACGTGGTCTCCCCCAGCACGAACGCCATGACTTCTGTCAGCGACTGGGAGATTGAGTGATCTCGTTTAATTGGACACCGCCCTTGTCTTCGGCTCGTCAGCGAGGCCCCGTTCATCCCCATGGCCGGCCGAATTAGCTCACGAAATTAGGGTTTCCAAATCAGGGATACAACCGTGCTCACGCGCTCAAACCGTTTTTTTCGCTGAGCTCAAACCGTTAATTATCCTACAGATTACAATATTACCCTGGTACTCAAGGTACTCTGTGCCTTTTGATGATGGTACTCCCTGCCACTTCCGCTGGAGTACCCGTTACGCTGAGCCATCAGATTAGAACAAATGGACGGATTATATTTACTTCGGGGTACTGTAAAAGTGCTCGCGACATCAGCCATGGGTCGGGTTCTGCCAACCAAAAAATTCCAATCATCTGTCAGGATGCATGCAGTTAACACCAAATTCAGTCAAAAACCATTTTCTTTTCCCCTTGCAGTGACAAAATGTTGCAGTTTGGTAGCAGAGACCTACCGCAGATATGGTCTGCGGCGCCATGGCTGAGCTCCTCCACGAGCTACGCACGGCCTCCTTCAGGTTCATCCAGAAGCCCATGTTAACGGCAACCTCGCTCTCGCACCGCGGCAGGAGAGGAGCCTCCTGCAATAGTTTTTTGACCGAGAAGGCAGGAGCAGCCTCCTGTAATTCTGTCCGTGCCATTTCCTCTGTAACTCTGAACATGTCACTCGCCAAGTTGTCTTCGTCAGGTCTAGCTGTTGCACGTCGGGAGAGCCGCTTCCTCGTCAGCACCGTCACCAGCATTGTATCCCTCGAGACTGTCGGCCAGACACTTGACGCTCTTGCACAGCATCTGGTGGTGCAGCTTGCCAGACTTGTGCATCAGGCAATCAGATAGTTGTACGTCTGGTTTCCTCCCCAGCCAAGCCAGCATGTCCATAATTGTTCAGACTGATAGCACCAGCAAAAAAGAGCACCGCTACTTCACTTTCATACAGAGGAAAAACAGTGAAATAACAGTGATCTGCTAGCTAGGACTAACTAAAGTGTTCAGTCAAGATAAATTGGATTTCATGATAACAGGGCTCATTCATAATACATGTGATAAATAAACAGAGCAGGGAATGCTCATTTTTACATATCGTCCAACAGGCAAGCAGGTTGCTTTCACCATAACATCCACAGGTTAAGGGCATAGAAATAATTAAGCAACTTGGACCAGCACAGACCAAAGCACATCTTCCTCAACTGACACTTTCATGTGAAGTAGGAGACAGGGTTGAACTGTAGGATGAGCCAGCCTCAGGCACTCCACCTCCTAACAGCTTGCTGGCTTGCTGCAAGGCACAAACCAATGGGCCTGCCATTAATTTGAGGTAAACAAATGAAGGAAACTTTGACACAAATTGAGTATCTGAAATTAAAGATGAAACAAAATGCATATATCTCTACCTATATATAATAATAAAGCAAGGAGTGCTTCTGGTGGTCCGTCGTGCAATTTTGCAGAAAACCCCTGCATTTTCTGTGAATTAACCTGCAGTACACCCTTAAGTTACAGCCGAACCGTTATTTCACAATTTTTCGGAAACCCCCCTGACTTTTTAGGTAATTCACCCGCGGATCATATTTAAGTCAAACAAATGCTTTTCTAAATTATCCATATCTTTTAAACCGTAACTCCGATTTTAACATGTTATATATGAAATTTGATTAGAAAAATGTGTAGAATATGAATATGATGTTATTTTAACCTGTTAAATATTTTTTAAATATTATTTTGGCAGATATTTAAGTCAAACAAATGCTTTTCTAAATTATCCACATCTTTTAAACCGTAACTCCGATTTTAACATGTTATATATGAAATTTGATTAGAAAAATATGTAGAATCTAAATATGATGTTATTTTTACCTGTTAAATATGTTTTTACATATTATTTTGAAAGCAAACTTATAATCTATAGCGCAAGGTCCGTTTTTCTTTCGTATCGGCGGCGATCCGGATTGCAAATAAACACCCACTAAAATCATATAGAGACGAAAGAAAACATCGATAACCATACATGCACACCTCTGAAAAATCTCATAGGGGAAAACAACAGATTTCTCATTGCGAGAGCGAGAGAAATCGAGAGAGAGGGAGGGAGAGAGAGACGCCTTAGGAATAACCACATTCAAACACGTTTTGGTTTGTGTGAACACCGAGGCCACCGCCGGCGAGGGTGAGAAGGAGGATAAGCGGCAACACAAATGTGATGCCTCGCTAAAATAAAGGATGTGGACCTATTGTGATCTTGAGTGATGCTTACTGGGTTAAGAGCATATGTTATTTTTTTTCCGTTGCAACGCACGGGCTCTTTTGCTAGTATCACAAAAGGCTACATATATTGAGAGTGCAAAGTTGACCGACGGGAGCTAACTTACCTTTTCCGTTTATTTGCAGGTGGGAATCTAAATGCCACTTCATCTAATGTCCTTCCAGCGGATATGCGCGATCTTGGGCCAGCTTTCTCCATTAGGTGCTCGGCAGCTATCCTTCAAGAGGCGACAACGCCATACATATATGTGCTGGAGGGAGGATGGCAGATGTGGTAAAGATGGTATGTTGGGGCAGTCAGAGATGTTGAGCCTCTTCAGATTGGAAAAGCACTTCAGATTTGTTGGCAGCGAAATCATCTGACAATTTTGGAATCCCAGGATCTTGACTGATGTCAATTTTGCAGATTCTTCGAATGAAACGAGTGGTTCCTTCCATCCTACAAGAGAGAGAAATGCTGGAACTGTGAAACCTTCAGCCGTGAGCATGTTGTTGAGTATTACAGAACTGCTAACATAGAGTGAGTTTTGGACTCGAAACTGTGAGATACACTCGGGGGTGAGTTTTGGAACATCAATCAAGCGTGCGTTGTGAAGTTGCAGGGATGACAATCCTTCGAGCATAGGTGACACAGTGAGAGTGATTTAACGAAGGTGAGACTACCAACGGATAAGCATGCAGTGCTTCTGCAATTGTTTATTTCAATATCGTTCATGTGTGGCCAGATGGTACAGAAGAAGTCAGCTGCAAGCACACAATTTTCTATAATGAGCCTCTTAAGGGATAATGGCAAACATTCTGCTCCACTTGCCAACTCTAAATAAGGGCAGGAAATCAGTGTAACAGCTGAAAGAGAGGTAGCAGCTCGTAAGCCCCCTAATGACCTGAGACATCAGCAATATTTGATGACCAAGCTGCCAAGTTTTGTCAAATGTTGGAGGACCTCTTCTGAAGGAAGTGTAGTTAAAGTCATAATATCTTGCAAGACCAATATTTTTAGTGAAGCCAGACCATGAAGGCAAGCAGCTAAAGCTCCATCTGTGATACTGCATGCAGAAAGAAAAGTTCACAAAGTCCCTTCCAAACATTAGTGTCATCCTCTGCTCATGACAGTATATCCATGCCTTTATGATGTCCTCTTTTACCAATATATACTTCATCTTTCTCTCTTTCCAGAGCAGTTTGAAGGTTTCGAACATGTGACACATCAACACACATCCATATGACCAGCTGTTTCAGGAAGAAATGTTCCCGTAAGTGTACAGACATAATATTTGATCCTGAATCCACCTCCCAGATTAAACCAAGTTGTGACGCCAAGTGGTCTGTCCTCACGGTACTCTCTCTGTGATCATAATGTTCCAACTCATCACTGGAAATAAATATAAGCAGTGGGCATCTGTCTACTTGTAACACTTTGAGGCCTAGTGGAAGACAAGGTAACGTCTTCAACTTTGACACATTGTGGAGGACAAGTGAAGAGCAATTCACAAACAGCTTAGAATTTGATGGTAGACTTTGTAATACTCTGCAATTAACATGGTTTAATTTTTTCAAATTCTCAAAACACGGACCATCCAGTAACCAACCAGGATATTTTGAAGATCTGTAACCGTCAATTGTAAGATCCTCAATTTGAGATGGTGGCATCAGGCCTTCTAGAATCTCCAAATGTAAAACTATCCTCCTCGTTCGGGTTATTCCCGCGACTCCAAACAAGTTGCAAGCTGTGAAGATGAATTTTTTGATACAGGTTTGATTCTAATGCATGATGCTTCGTACTGACATTCTCAAGGTTTGTGACACTTAATCTGCCACGAATCTCGTTCATGTCCCTTAGCTGTTGCAACACATATCCCTTTTTCTATTGCACAGCAAATTCCCCAAATTGCTGAAGTGAAGTTAGTTTGCCAATGTTAGGAATTGGAGGCAGTGCTTTGTATGATGGAATTGTTCTACAATCATGTCGTTCAAAATTCCTTAATTTCCATAAATTACACATTTTCTCAGGCAAACTGTCAACTTTATCATTTAACAGAAGTAATTGCAAGTGGTAAAGAGTACAGATTGATGTTGGCAATTCAGAAATCAGTGTTCTGATAATCTTGGCAACACACCAGACAGATGTCGAACAATGGGTGGTATTTTTGTCACCTTATCATCTTCCAGTATGAAGTTGTCTCCTTTGGAGAGTGATTCTGCCAGATCATGAAGGAGATCATGCATAACATAGTATGTGCGTCCGTATGTGTCGTGGTTTTGTCATGGCAGATGTCCTCGTGAAAGGACTTAGTGGTGAGGCCATTGCAACTAGGTGGTAGCTTGAACGGGGTTGATCGGAATCGAGAAGACGCGAGTTTTACCCAGGTTCGGCCCCTCGCGGTGGAGGTAAAAGCCTACATCCTGCTTGATTGATATTGATGATCATAGTCACGATTACAAGGGTGCTGTTTCCCTGACTCTGTCTCGAGAGCTATCAAAACGTCTGTCTTGAGCCCTGTCAAAACATCTGTCTCCAGACTTATCTCTCTATCTAGACCTCTAAAAACTTGTCCCTCTTGGGGTGCCCTGCCCCTCCTTATATAAGTTGAAGGGGCGGCTTACATGTCGAGTCCTAGTAGGATTAGGACTTAACCTATTCTGGCTTCTTATCGCGGGCTTCTTACCGCGAGCGCCTTATCGCGGCCTTCTTATCTTGGGCTTCTCATCTTGGGCTTCTTATCTTCAGGACTCATCTCCGGGACTCATCTTCCGGGTTATTAACCCGCCGGGCGGCTCATCTTCCGGACTCATCTTCAGGACTCATCTTCGGGACTCATCTTCGAGACTCAACATGGCGGGTTAAGTATGATGCCGGGTTAAGTATGATGCCGGGTTAAATCCAGAGATGACTCATCCGAGCTACTTAAGTCCAGAGATGACTTAACGTTAGAGATGACTTAAGTTCATGGCGACTTAACGTCATGAGCCGGGTCATATTGTGGAGTTATATCCCCGACATTAGCCCCCAGATTAGCTTGGATTTATTCATGCTAAGCTCCTGAGTTTCTTCCATATCAATATGTTGATGCTGGTTCTATGCAGAAAAAATAACCCTGATGATATTTTTGAATTGTCTTCAAATGCCTTGGCTTGATGAAAAGAAAAAAAATCCGTCTGATGTTGTGCCAACTTTAAATGCTTCAGACTTTGATGAATAAAAAATCAGTATGATGTTGAGCTGGCTTGTCTGAATAGCTTGGAGGAGATAACCTGTAGCCCCCAAGTCTTGAGAGTAGAGCAAAGTGATAGCTTAAGACTTGCTTAAATATAAATATTGCAACTTTGGAGAAAAATTCGGGTCATCCGTGAGAAAAATCCGGGTTATCCGTCTAAGTCTTCAATCATGAACTGAGAATTTTGTACTTCACATGTGTAGCCCCCAAGGGCCGGCTCATCCGTATATGATGGGCCGGGTCTTCAACTTGGACCTTTTGATCTATTTAAACAACTGTCTGTTGTAGCCCCCAAGTGCCGGGTTGTTTGCTTGCAGCGACTTGGAACTTACATGTACTCCTTTGGAAAGAATATCATATGATGTAGCCCCCAAGCTTCGGATCACTATTAAGGCTTGTGTACTTTGAATTTTTGACAGGAGCAATTGGTAGCCCCCAAGGGCCGGCTTATTATTATGTGATGGGCCGGGTCTTCAATGAGACTAGTAAAAATGACCATGCATTAGCCCCCAAGGGCCGTGGTGCATGCTTGCAGTGACATGGGACTTTCATACTTGATATAATCTTGATTTGAATAATGTAGCCCCCAAGTACCGGGTCGTGTGCCTGTGGCGACTCGGGACTATTCCTTCCATTGTAGAATAAAATCATATCCACTCTATGAACTGATGATGCCTTTGCGATGAAAGAAATCCTTGGCCGTGGTTGCAGTGCAAACCGGCAAATATGTGTGAAAAATCCATAAGTGCTGTAGTCTTCTACAAAGCACATGTTGAATAACCAAAAACCCGGTCAATTAAATGACCAGGTATTATATATAACCCGGCTGGAATTGTACCCCGGGAAAATCGGAGAATTGATTTAATACTGGTTATGATAAACCATGATGAAGATCCAGCTGTTTTGGCTATTAAAGATTTGTTTGTTCCTGCAGAGTTACAATGTAACCCGGTTTGAAAACCGGCTCCTACAACATAAACAAATATGTTCATGCATATATGATACATTGTATGATGATGCAATGTATGATGATGTATGCGTATGTTAATAGAGTATAAAAAACGTCGGCTTTCGAGGCACGACAATTTAGACCGGCTTTCGAGGCTCGTGTCTTGCTTCAATGAAGCTGGCGTGATAGCCCATGGTTTATCCTCGCTCTCTGTAAGCCGGCTCTCACGTGACATAACCGATGTTTTAACCAAGACAAGTTCAGGGTCATAAAAATGATTGACTTGTCAAGAGTACACTGGGTCACCTAAGTGGAGTAGCATCAAGCAGACATGCAGGTTTAACCAAGATAATGTGGTGTTTATTGCCGGGTCAAGAGGGTGAGAAAGCTAAACTCGGTGAGTTGGAAGCCCCTAAGTGACCAATCATTAAGATTGAACAGGATACCCATGTTTAGACTGTGCATCATGGCGACTAGTCTTCTCTGGTAACCTGACTTTGTGCCAATAAGACAGGATACCCATGTTTGAACAGCGCATCATGGCGACTAGTCCTCTTCGGCAACCGTTATTCTTTCGCCAATACGGCAGCAGCCCCCAGATCCAGGTTGACTCCCTTGCAATGATCCGGGGTTCTTGTATTTGTTGAAACCGGTTGAGTCTGCCGAATCATGTTTGTGTAGCCCCCGAGTCTTAAGTCGACTCGAGGAGTTGGCTTGAGATTCTTCATACTTGGCCGTAACATAAACCGGCATATAGTTGGCAGCTGATAGCTGAAATTTATTGAAGCCAGAAGCATGTGGCGAGTTGATGATCTTCGCGACCCTTGTTGTATGTCCTTGGCGTTGATAACGCAATGTGAATCCGCGGAAGGTTGAGGTCGACCGTGGCGGGTCATAGATGATCCCGTATAAGTCGTGTTGATAATCCGGCCGATGATTTGTCCCGGCTGTGTGTTGAAGTTAACCAAACCGCAGCGGCGGCAACTTGTGCGCCTATCCATTGAGCCATCCGGTGCAGGCGAAGGCTGATTTATTTGATTCAGAGTTGTTGAAGTAGACCGGGCCACGGGGGCAGCGGCGTCCGTTTGAGCAGTTCATGCAGACGGGCGCAGATC
This sequence comes from Elymus sibiricus, assembly GCA_039707655.1. NCBI lineage: Eukaryota > Viridiplantae > Streptophyta > Magnoliopsida > Poales > Poaceae > Elymus > Elymus sibiricus. The sequence continues at coordinate 17,214,797 of CM077676.1, forward strand.
CGGTGTGTTGATGTAGATATGAGAGTCGGCCGGTAACCCGGCGCGGACACGGGGGTCGCCCGTGGCGTTGTAAGCCAATGTCGACGCGTACGTCGGCCGCTGCGGTATACGCCGGCGCTGGCACGTGAGTCGGTCGTGGGTTGGTGTAGACTGGACCACAGAGGCGGCAGCTTGCATATGCGTTCGTCGAGCAATGCGACACGGTCGGATGCTGGCGCATGATAACGTTTGGCGCGAGCTCTGTATCCGTGGCACGACGATCGTCCTTGCAGTGATCAATTGTCCTGCATAAAGAATATCGCAAGCCAGAGTAATTGTTCTCGAAAGAAATAAAATGTATCAATAAAAATCGACTGGATAGATTTCACCTGATATATTTTGTTGGAAACTATCAGCCGCGGGGTTGATGATGACTGCGGTGGAGTTTGAAGTCAACTGCGGGTGAATCGGAGATACTCGCAATAATTGGCGTGTGTACTTTGATGAATTTTGAGCTGACCACACCTTTGCCCCCTTTTTTTTTTAAACCCAACTGGCTCCCCACTTCTCCTTTCTTCAGGTGGCAGCCAGCAGGAGAGCACGCAGGGGCGTAGCGGCTCAGAAGCAAAACCGAGCGGGGGCGACTGTCGGGGATGGCGGCTCTGAGGCGAGGTGAGGGAGAGCCGGCCGGCGACTCGAGGCGTGGTGGCCTGGCTGGCGCGGTCTAGCACGCCGGCGGCGGCTCGCAGGTGGAGGCAGCGGCTCAATGCGCGGCGGGGTCGCGGGGCGACTTCGACGGAGGCGACGCCGGTGGAGGCGACTAGAGCAGGTGGCTTGGAAACGGCCGGCGGAGGCGGCGGCTCGACGAAGGCGAGGTGAGGCTGCTCCGGCGAGGGCGGCTCAAGGCGGCGGTTCACAGAGGTGGAGGCGGCTCGGAAGCAGAGCCAGGAGGGCCGGCTTGCAGGCGGAGACGGCGACTCGAGGCTTGCTCCGGCGGGGGCGGCTCAGCGATGGCAGAGACGGCGAGGGCTCGGCCGCGAGTGAGGAGGCACGAAGCCACAGCGGAGGCGGCCACGAGGCCGGGCGGCTCGGAGGCAGCGCGAGCCGGGGTTGGTCGGCGCCAGCGGCTCGACGCCGGCCACGGCGGAGGCGGCTCAACGCGTGGCTACGGCGGTTTTGGACGCGGAGGCGACGGCGACTTGAGGCGGGTTGGAGAAACGCGTCCGCGATGGCGGCGGGTTGGAGAGGCGCGTTGGAGAGGTGCGTCCGGGACGACTTGAGGCGGAAGAGGCACGGTCGGCTGCAGCTGCTCGAAGAGAAGCTGCTGCCAGGTAGGGCCGGGGCGGCTCGGAAACAGAGGCCGCCCGCGCGAGGCAGAGGCGGCTCGCGGGCGGAGGTGCCGGCTTTGAGGTGAATCTCCGGCAGCAGGGACGGCCGACTCGAGGCAAGACTGTCGAGGTCGAAGTGTGGACGTGAGCGGTTTGACGTTCGACGGACGATGCGGGTCGAAACGGAGGCGGGCCACAGCGGAGGCGGCCGCGAGGCCGGGCGGCTCGGAGGCGGCGCCGGGTCGGCTCGCGAGGCCGGGGCGAGGCGGCGCGAGGCCGCAACAGCTCAAAGGCAGCACGTGGCCGGCTTGGAGCGGAGGCGGGCCACCGCGGAGGCGGCTTGACAGCATCCAGCAGAGGCGGAGGTGACTCGGACGCGGTCGGCGGCTCGAGCGAGGAACGACAGCGGCTTCGACGGCGGCAACTCGAAGCCGGCTCCGGCAACTTGAGGCGGAGGTGGAGGCGACTTGGAGACGGAGGCGGCGACTCTGCGGGGCAAGCCATGGCGATTCTGCGGGGCTGTGGCCGGGTCGCGGTAGAAAAGGCGGCTCCGGCCTCCACGGTGACAGCACGGGGGCAGGTCCGCTCGAGGTGGCGGGCCGCAGCGGCGGAAGTGGAGGCCGTGGCGTCGGCGACTTGAGGAGGTCAAGGAGAGCCATAAGGCATGCCACAACTGTGGAGGTGAGGCCGCCACGACGGCGGCTCAACCACGGCAGAGACCGGCGGTGGCGGCGGCTCGGAGGCGGAATCGAGTCAGAGAGGCGGCTCGGAGCGCTTCTCTGCTTGGGCGCGGCGAGGGAGGCCCGTGGCGGCTTGCAGGCGGCGGAGGCCTCTCGTCGGCCGGGCGACTCACAGGCGGCGACTCGAGGTGCGGCCGCTCGGCGAGGGCGGCTCGAAGCGGAGGCTAGAGCAGGCCGTGGGGACGGCGACTGTGGGGTCGAGCGGGCGAGATTTCGGCGGAGGCATCCAAATCCGTGTCCATATCCTTCTCCCGGTTGCTTGCTTTTTTTTTTACTCACGCGAGGACTTATGCAAACACAACCGCGGCTGCGGCTGCCCTCAATTACCCTGATCTGGCACGTCAATAATAGCAGATTGATCCTGCTGATGTATGCAACCAATTTTTTTTTATTTTTGGATCCTCATTGATGAAATTGGCTTTGATCTATGATGAGTCTGCCAACAGTACTGATGAACGCTGCTAATAAGAAATTTCCAATCTTGATCTAGTGAACTTGAAGTTTGATGTAGATCCTTCCAAACCGGCTCGTCTTCATCCGGTAAATTGCGAACTTCTCGATCCTCGGAGAGCTCCCTCCAAGAACTCAACATCACCGTGCACAGGCCCCACGGTGGCGCCAGCTGTCATGGTTTTGTCACGGCAGATGTCCTCATGAAAGGACTTAGTGGTGAGACCATTGCAACTAGGTGGTAGCTTGAACGGGGTTGATCGGAATCGAGAAGACGCGAGTTTTACCCAGGTTCGGCCCCTCGCGGTGGAGGTAAAAGCCTACATCCTGCTTGATTGATATTGATGATCATAGTCACGATTACAAGGGTGATGTTTCCCTGACTCTGTCTCGAGAGCTATCAAAACGTCTGTCTTGAGCCCTGTCAAAACATTTGTCTCCAGACTTATCTATCTATCTAGACCTCTAAAAACTTGTCCCTCTTGGGGTGCCCTGCCCCTCCTTATATAAGTTGAAGGGTCGGCTTACATGTTGAGTCCTAGTAGGATTAGGACTTAACCTATTCTGGCTTCTTATCGCGGGCTTCTTACCGCGGGCGCCTTATCGCGGCCTTCTTATCTTGGGCTTCTCATCTTGGGCTTCTTATCTTCAGGACTCATCTCCGGGACTCATCTTCCGGGTTATTAACCCGCCGGTTGGCTCATCTTCCGGACTCATCTTCAGGACTCATCTTCGAGACTCAACATGGCGGGTTAAGTATGATGCCGGGTTAAGTATGATGCCGAGTTAAATCCAGAGATGACTCATCCGAGCTACTTAAGTCCAGAGATGACTTAACGTCAGAGATGACTTAAGTTCATGGCGACTTAACGTCATGAGCCAGGTCATATCGTGGAGTTATATCCCCGACAGTATGGTTGTAAGAACGAAACAGATATCAACTCATTGAAGCAGCCCCTCCCAATATCTGCCACTCTTTTGTTTTGGTTTCACGAATCAATAAGGCCCTCTGCCATCCAAAGATAGACCAACCCAACATAGTATGTGGAAAGTGTATTCCTGAAAAACTAGTTGAAAGATAGACCATCTCCTTGAAGCAATCACTCCCAATATCTTCTACTCTCTTGGTTTGGGTGCACGAATCAACAAGGCCCTCTGCCATCCAAAGATGAACCAAATCATCAATGAGGTACCTGTAGCCTATTGGAAACGAAGCGCAAATAGGAAGCACCTCTGTAGACATGGATCTAACTTCTCATAACTCCACAACAGAGCTCTCACAGGCTCACTTAATTTGTCAATCTTTATAGTTATACATGTTTTCCCTTTCAGCTGGGAACCCACAACTATTACCGCCAAAGGAGAATGTCCTAGTCTTTTAGCAATCTTCTCTGAAAAACTTCCAGCTTTTCACGCAGCTACAGATTTCTGATTTCTGGTCCAGAGAATGTGTGGTGCTTGAAGAATGCCAACAAATCAGCATCTTCCATGTTTTCTAGAGGACACACTTGTTCACAGCAAAGGGCAACCAGAAATGTATCCCGTCGAGAAGTTACCAAAACTTTGCTTCCTGTCTATTTCGAGACTAGAGGAGCTAACAGTTGGTCTCATTCCCTCTCATTGCTAGGTTCAAACCAAACATCATCTAACGCAAGAAGTAATTTCTTTAGTTCTTGCAGTATGTCAGTCAAATCGCCGCCGCTGCACCCGCAGAACATCCTCCACTGTTCATGGTATCAATGACCACCGGATTGTCGGAGTTAATAACAAGACGATTGCACACCATCCTTTGCACAAGGGACAACCCATATCGGAGTGCCAAGGCTTTCGCCGCCAGGACATCTGCACACCAGTTTATCTTCCCATCCCCCCCCCCCCTGCAATGAAATTTCCTATATCATCCCTGAGGACCGCCCCGACAGTGCCCTAAGCTCAGCATGGTCAAAAGAAGCATCAACATTAAGTTTTACCAAGGCCCGAGGGGGCTGGGTCTAACCCCCTCTTTTTATGGTCGCTCTTGGGGAAGAAGCAGTGAGAAAAATTGCTGTAAGTGCGCGGATCCCCATAGAAATTTGAGAGTCTCTTTGGGTTGTTTCCTCATAGACCATTTTACGTCTTTCCCACCAAAGGTACCAGGTAGTAATGGCGATCATATCTCGAGCATTCTGAATCATCACAAAGGATAAATCCTGGTCATGCATAAGAAGTAAGAACTCCAGAACTGCCTCACCAGCACGATCAATTTCACAGGCTCTCATGATAATTTCGTCAAACCCAGTCTTCTCCAAATCTTTCTTGCTTCGTGGCAGAGCAATAACACATGCTTTGTATCTTCTGGATTAGACGAGCAAGCAGGACATTGAGGCGAGATACTTTTAATATGTTTGTTGGCAAGCGTAACATGACACGGGAGTGTACCATGCAACGTACAGCAAATAAAAAAAATCACCTTTGCCAGGCACGAAAGCTTCCAAATCTTCTGCCAGATAGGAGTTTTGGTTGGTCTTTGCATAGTTGTAGACGGTTGGGAAAAAGTTAGGCGTGATCAGGTAGATAAGGGGGAAAAACCTTCAAATAGTTCCCTTGACTTCATTGGCTTGCAGTTGGTCTCTGCACCAACCCTTCAAACACCTCGCTTGACTTCCATTTTATATTTCACATAGTTCGCTTAACATCCTGGCTGCAGTTGGTCTCTGCGCCAACTGGCGCAACGGGTCATCTAATATATGTAAGTCACGTTTTACTAGACAAAATAATAAGCAACATGTCAGGGAAACAGTGACAAAATCCTCGTAAGCATCTTATATACTCTAGAGTTTTCTATTCATGTGAATGTAATTATCAATACACTATCAAGATATTTTCTTACACCATACATTTTAGAGATTTGTACTAATATATTTAAGAATGCACACATAAACGTATAAACTTTATCCATGGAAGTGTTTAATTTGAGAAGACCTGCGGTTTTTTGTTTCTATTATCTCACATTGAACTGGATTTGCATTAAATATGTTTAAAGGTGCATGTATTGTAAAATGTAGCTCTTGTTACAAAATACAACTTCAATTAAGAAGAATATATTAGCTAAGATGGTGATTTGACAAACTAATATATAAAATTTTGGTATATATAATTATATTTATGTTGGCTCGCCACGGTGCCCAGAATTTTTTTGGATGGTTATGAAGGTGCACCATATCAATATTCAATTTTCCTTATGCTCCAAATAGAAAACTCAAGTTTATGAAGGACGCTAATTTTTTTTAAGACAGTTCAACCAAGATCAAAACTGTAAACATATATATATATTTATAACAGAACATTCTCGTGGATAACACTTAAATTTGTGACTAATCAATAGTGTCAAAGACACTCAAGTTTTTTTGGGGATTTTCATTTGTCTTTCAATTGCTTTGATTTCCCTTCTCTGAATCAATTCAAGAATATGGTTAGGAAAATGAGCATGAGCTTAACTAGACAAATCTTCTTATACCTATGCTCTTTCACATATGTAAATTTCAGCCCCAACGTTTATTTATTTTTATTTTTATAATAAATCCTTCTTTTAAACCCTTTGTGAAGGAGCGCCTTTTTGGACAACCTATTTTCTTTCTAAAAAATTATTTTAGTATCTCATGATGATTTCAGTTTCAAATATACAAAAACATGGGACGACATTGTGCTTTTAAAATTCCCCAAAATGGCAAAGTAGAGGTAGTTCTCGCTCAGGTCCAAGGCATGAAGTGATGTACAACCACTGAGGCTGCCTGGGATCTCACCTTGCAAGTTGTTGGCTGAAAGAGTGAGGACGCGGAGGCGGATCAGGTTACCGAGTTGTGGGCAGATGGCGCCGGCGAGGACCAAGCCATGCAAACGTATGGCCGTGACACGGCCTGGGTGCCGGCGGTTGCTGCAGGACACACCCGTCCATTCATAGTAATCAGGCAACGTCGTCGTGCTCGTGTCGTTCCTGACAGGGTCCCAGGACCAAGAGGACAGTGCCTCTGTAGGGTGACTGGTTATGAACGATTTGAATGATAGGAGCACAGGGAGATCGGCACTGTAGTTGCTACTTTGGTTGTTGGTGGGTTGAGAGGAGCTAGATGTGGGAAAAAGAAAGGGACGAGTGAGAAGATGGACCATCAAAACTTACTGCTAGGCGTACCCCAATTCACAAATGGAATAATAAAATACGCGCATTGCGTAAATTCCTTAGTGGATGGGCTAGGCATTGTAACGCTCCTATGTAATGAGCTACAGTGATCCACCATATTAATGACAAGTCATCTGAGATTTGCAATGATAATCATGTTGGATTAATATCTCATTTCTAATTCCTCTCTGAATTCAAATTCAAATGCAATTGAATTTTGAAGTTGCACAAAAGTTGCTGGAAAAATGTTCATCATTTAGCATAAATTCCAAAACAATTTATTGTTAAGAAAATCAACATCACTCATATGCAAAGATGGACAGTAGCAATTATTTCAATGCAATCCCAGCAATTTAAAATGCAATTTCATTTATGAAAAATGCAAATGAAATTATCTGCCTCCCAAAATAATTGTGGCACTGCCTAAAAATGCTTTGGATTTAATGGGCCAATTTCCCTATTTTTCCTAAGTCTTTTGGGTGCCCTAACATTTTCCCTAAACCTCTCTGTTTTAACAAAAAGGAAAAACAGAAAAAGGAAAAGTGGGCGAGGCCTTACCTGTTGCTGGGCTGAGCCCAACCCAACTCACCTACTCTCACCTGCCCGTCGTCCTCCCGCGCTGCGTGTCACCGCCGCCATGGACAGCCGCTCGCCGCGCCGTCCGCAGCCACCACGGCGCCGGGGCAGTTGGGGCTGGGGATAAGGGCGCCCGAGCCCTCCCCCCTGGTTGCCTCGCCCTCGCTCTCCCCTCTCCTTCCCCTCGCTCGCGCTCGCCTCTCTTCTCCCTCTACCCGAGCGCGCAGCCACCGTGCCCGTCGTCGATCCACGGCCACCGTGCCTCCCTCGCCTCTCCGAGCCGACCACCAGCGCCGCCGACGTCTTCTCCTTCTTCCCCGACCACGCGTTCGAGCCGGAGTCCACCGCATTGACCGGATCGAGCCGGCGTTCACCACGGGTCACCGCAGCTCGCCGGCGACGATCTGCTCCTCTGCTGCTACTAATCCAACGCCGGACCCCCTTGTGTCCACACGGTGAGCTCCGCCTCCTCTCTCCCCCGTCCGAGCTCCGTTTCCGCGGCCGTAGCCAGCTACCGACGCCGCGCGCCATTGCCGTTCTCTGCTTCCGCAGGTGAGCTCGTTGCCGTCGCGTTCGTCCACGTCAAGCCGAGCCGCCTCCAACGTTGAGCTCCTTGAGCTCCGTAGAACCCGTCAACGTGCTCCATTTGGCCGAAATCATCCCGCAGCCGCTTGCCCGAGCTCACCCAAAACTCCACGCCGCCACGGCTCGTCGCCGGCGTAGTTCCGGCCACCCCCGAGTCCAACCGGTCGCACCAGTCGACGCGCGCTGCTCTGGCAGTTCGACTACAACAAACCGCATCGAAAACGAGCCACCACAGGCGAAACCCGAGCTCGCCGGAGCTCCCTGCCGCGTCCGGCGCTCGTCGGAGCGTTTTCCGGCGCAGGCGTCCGACGTGGCACCGTGTGGGGCCCGCCCAGTGACGCTGCCAGTGGGCCCCTGCCGCCGTTTGACCCAGTTGACTTTGGTCAATGCGCGCTTACTGTTCACCTCGGTCTCTGACGAGTGGGCCCACGCGACTAATCACTGTTAGCAGTTAATTAGTTGGTCTGTTAGTTTAATTAGCGACACTGACAGTAGGCCCCACCAGTAGATTAATTAGTCTAACTAATTTATTTAGTCTCTGGGTCACTGACAGGCCGGGCCCACTAGCTAATTACCTCTGTTAAATCTAAATTGATCACTGTTAAAACCCTCTGAGGCTGGCAGGTGGGTCCCACCTGCCTGTTTGACCAGTTAGCTGGTCAGCCGACTGCTGACGCAGTGATGACATCAGCATGACGTCATATGCCTTTTCTGGAATTCTGTTAATTTAAATAATTTTAGAAAACTGTTAAAAACTTTGAAAATTCATAGAAATTCAACCGTAACTCGGATCGAAAAACTTTCTACATGAAAGTTGCTCAGAAAAATCCCATGAATCCGATCATGCCGTCTGTTTTCTTGTCGGGACCCTCTACGTAGGTGAACCCGCATCTTTTGCCTATTTTCGGTAGATGAATAGTGCATGCATACCTGCTAATATTTCCAACTTAAATCCTAAAATAACTAAAATGGTTTAGAGATACATTTAGGCAACCCTGCACTGCATTTTAGCATGTCATGCTTTGTGTTGCATTTGTCTGCCTTTATTTATTGTTTCTTCCCCCCCCCCCCTCTTCTTCTCCGATAGCCCCCGAGACCGACGCAGCTCAGGAGACCGACGACACCACTGACAATCCCTCCTTTGCCGCAAAGCTTCCAGGCAAGCAACCCCCCTTGACGCATGCCTATATCACCTAATTCTTTCTCCCTCCTGCTTGCATTAGAATTTGCTACTGCTGTTGATTTATCCTAACAGACACAACCTATATGTATAAAATTAAACAGTATACATGCGATAAATAAACCGAGTAGGGAGTGACCATTTTTACATATCCTCTAACTCGCTGCTGGACCAAATGCCATGGGCGGAGCTCTGTAGGGGCAGACCTGGGCCATGGCCCGCCCAGGAATTTGACAACAATTTTTTTTATTACTAGTCATCTTAGGCCAGCCCACTGAGCCCACACATGCACAGCCGCACAGACCTGGGCCATCGGCCATCGTCTCCTCGTCTCACGCACAGGAGGACTGCTCATGCATGCTGCACGCACACGCACACGCACAGGCACGACTTTCCCCAATTCCCCATCTCACTGTCAGACTCATGTAGCCGCGCCACCGACGCCAACCGCCGTGGACAGGGAGCACGGTCCACCAGAGCGCGCCGCCCGCCGTCTCGCGAAGCAACTGCCGCAGCGACGCCCGCCGCCCCGCCGCGATCTCGCCTCGCCCCTGCCCTGCTACCTCCCGCCCAGACTGCTCCCGCCGGGATCCAGTGCGCCGTGCCTGCTGCCGGCCATCCATTCTTGCAGTTGTTCTCCTCCAACTCCGAGTCTACAAGGCTGGCGCATGACCTGAGCGAGCCCCTTCTGTATTCTGTCGCTGGCGCCCCCATGACTTAGCCCCATGCCGCACGCACACTTCACAGGTAAAAATCTTCCCCCAAATACTCAATTTGATAAACAAAATAGCCTGATTTTCTTTAGTTCCATACACCCAGTGATCAGTCCTGCTAGTGATAAATAATAGCTTGATGATCTGCCTTGATTGATCTATGTCGATGCCTAGTGGAGATAGGAAGACATACTATTACAATTTGATTGATAAACTACTTTGTTTGCTCATTACCCTTTCAGTTTCTACAGCGAGTGCTGAATGTGCATTTTCTAGTATGAAGATCATTAAGACAAGATTGCGCAATAAGATGGAAGATGAGAATCTTGCTAATAACTTGTTAGTTCACATAGAGGGCGGAATTCTGGAGAACTACAGCCACGAAGATGTCATTGTAGATTTCATAAGCATGAGACACTACTAGGGAAAACCCTAGCAGTAGCGCGGGTTTCTGGCCTAGCAGTAGCGCCGGTACCCGCGCTACTGCTACAGTGCTACAGCTAAACTTTGGCAGTAGCGCGGGTTTAACCACCGCTACTGCTAACGATATGTAGCAGTAGCGCGTTTACCTAAACAGCGCTACTGAAAATAGATGCAGCGCGCACGGATATGTACGCGCTACTGCTAAAGCCTCGCTGCTGCTACGCGCAGGCCCTGCGCTACTAGTATTTTTTTCTTTTTTTTTCTGCAGCGTTTTTCATTTCTATTTGTACAGGGTTTTATACACAGAATAAAATCATCATATCATACACATACAAATAGTCTCATCAAATCATGTCATCATCATCCAACACAAATGATGTCTCTCATCATCATCGATCTCGAAATAGCGATACAAGTTATGATATGTCTCGAATATACACATGTTTCATCATCCATCTATATCATGATATAGAAGAGAAGATCTATGACTATGAGCAAGAGCGCAATTATGCAGTACATGAGGCGCTGGTTCTGATTCCTCTCTCGCACTAGCGTGAACCTCAATTAATTAGCTTCCGCTTTTTGTCTGCTATCGAACCCTTTCTGGCTGCCGCCCGAGAACCCTGACACTTGGGCCTGACACTCTGGCCACCCGTCGTAAACTCCCGGAACCCTCCCTATGTACACGGCATAGCACTTCTTCGCCATCCAGGACCTATGTACCTGTTAGAGATGCATGCATCTTCATCAAGCGAATTCAATGATATATAGTATGCAACATAATATACTTGAGCAACACGAAGAGAAAGAGTTAGCAAAAATATGCAACATATAGTAAACATAATCAACGCAGGTTCATCGTACCCAAACTAATTAACTAGATGTACGCAGGTTCATCGTACCCAAACTAATTAAATACCGTTACGCAAGTTCAGCGGGACCGTTTAAATAAAGTACTAATTCAACCGACACATCATCATCGGCATCGTGAATCACTACAACTTCCATCCATCCATATCCGGGAGGATGCACCCTAGCTTGGTGAACGGCGTCAGGTCCTGACGTTGCATGCCTATGCGAGTTCTGACGCCAGCTCGCGATATAGGGCCGTGGTAGAACATCCCCTCCTCTTCGACGACATCTGTGACGCCCTCTGCTCGACCGTGCACTAATCATACACGCAAACGTGCACGCTCGAGATCAGAGACTCACGGGAAGATATCACAACACAACTCTAAACTCAAATTTAAACATAAATCTTCATATTACAAACCAGGGGTCACGAGGACCCGAATACATGAGTCATACACACAAATAATATCTGGGTACAGACATAGTTAGTCAAGTTTGCCTTAAAAAGGCTAGCACAAACAGCGACACTGATCGAAAAGGCAAAGGCCTCCTGCCTAGGGCCTCCGAACTACTCCTGGTCGGCTGGCTCAACCCAGTAGTACGTGCCTCCGGGGCTCTCCTGGTAGTAAGCTCATGCGGTGGCGTCTGGCTCCGGGACTCCGTCGTCTGGTCGCAGCAATCGGGTATGGGGAAAAGAAGTAGCAAAGCAACCGTGAGTACTCATCCAAAGTACTCGCAAGACTGACATCAGAACTATACTAAGTATGCATCGGTATCAAAGGAATGGGGCTATATCTTTGGACTGAACTGCAGAATGCCAGAATAGAGGGGGAGAAGCCTAGCCTATCGAAGACTAGCATCTTGAAGCAATCTTGTAGCATCAGAAGATAGTAGAACACAGTAACATATAATAGTGGTTATATAGTAGTAGCGCCCTGAGATCCTTTCTCGACTCCCTGCGAGAAAGCAATCCCGAGAGCAGTATTAACAGTGTAATATTGAATCAGCATCTGTTTGTAGTTGTAGTGGATCAGGATACAACTTCGAGTGTCCTGTTACCGTGGACACGGCTATTCGAATAGATAACTTCCCTGCAGGGGTGCACTACTGTTACCCAACACGCTCGATCACATCTAGCCGGACACACTTGCTGGGTAATGCCCGGCCTTGGGTAATCGACACGACGCAGTCCTACCTAGGCTCAGCAGAGAGGTCAACACGCCGGTCTAAATCCTAAGTGTGAAGGGGTCTTGGGCCATCGCCCTTTGCACTCCTGCACGTTGCGAGACTGGCCGGGGCCCAGGCGCGACACTGTATACACAAGTGACGTAACCAGCCCACCCCAGCAATCAGCCCGCATCTCTGAGCTGTGACGTCTGAAGAGCTTTCGGCTGATACATACGACGTAGAGGGTCCCATAACCATTATCCCACGTGGTGGTAGTGCGCATGCGTATAGGCGAGTGGCCAACTCAGATCAAATACCCAAATCCGTTAGGTGTATTTAGTAGCTCGCAGATACGATCAGGATTCATGTCGCTCCGACTTGGTAACACACGGATCACGAACAGGGACCAGGCCCACCTCTCTCCTAGGTGGTCTCCGCCTGCCCTGGCGTTCCGCCATAATATGACTCGCGGGTACCCTTGGGGCCGGCCCGAATTTATCAAATGACAGTAGTAAAGTCAAAGAACCCGTGTGTCCAAAGTACCGAGAAGGAATCCGAGGAATCACCCTCGATGGATTCCCACTCGAAGTATCGGTCAAGGTGAACCCGGAGGAATCACCCTCGATGGATTCACACAAGAGAAGTTGCACGACGGAAGCTTTATCGGAAGTGATGAAAGAGGAATCACCCTCGGTAACCCACAACCGGATGGCTATTCTACAGAGGCTTCATCGGAAGTGAGATAAGAGGTATCACCCTCGGCACTCGGTGGTAGCTCTGTAGAGTCGAACAACTTAGGGGGAAGGTACGGTGATGTGTTGGTCTCTGACCGTCGATCATACTGATCGAGTCTCTGGTGGAAAAGTGTGGCAACAAGGACAAGGGTGTGGGGCCATTGATGTATCACTAACCAGCCTATACTAAGCATATAGGATAACAGGTAAAGTATCAACAACAGATTACAAAATCAGGCTATGCATCAGAATAGGAACTATCGGAACAGTAGCAGGGGCAATTCTAATGCAAGAATAAGAGGGAATGAATAGGCAATATCTGGATGATCAAGGGGGTTTGCTTGCCTGGAAGCTCTGCTGAGAGGGGCTGGTCGTCCTAAGGCTGCTCGTCTGGAGCGTAGTCGTATTCAGCTGCGTCGGCGGCGGTCTCGACGTCTATCGGGAGAGAAGAAGGGGGAAGAAACAATAAATTCATGGCAACAATGCAACAGCGATGCATGACATGCCTAAATGATATGCAGAGGTGATATAATGCCTCTCTAATTATTTTAGATAATTTAGGAATTTATTTGGATTTATTTTATTAAGGTCATGCACTATTCATTTATCGAAAACAGGCAAAAAGATCCATGTTCACCTAGATAGGAGTGATGGTCAAGCATTTTGACCACATATTCGGATTCTTCATATTTTTCTGATCATTTTTCATATATAAATTATTTTCATCCGAGTTACCGTTTAATTTATATGATTTTTCAAAGTTTTAAACAATTTCTGGAATTTTCTGGAATTAATTATATTTCGAAAATATTAAATACTAAATTGCTATGGGTATACAGAAGTGTACCCAGAGATGCATATGTGTGGCTGACAGTGGGGCCTAGTCAACTGCCCAGTCAGCAGTTGACTGGGTCAACGTTGACTGGTCAAGGGTCCAGTCAGCAGAGGCTGACTGGTGGGCCCTCTGCTGAGTCAGCAGGGCACAGTCAGTAGACCTTATCATTTTGAACAGTAAATGTGGGCCCCACATGTCAGTTTATTAATTAACTAAATCATTTTCATTGGGCCTAATTAACTACGTGAGGCCCGGCTGTCAGTCAGTGTCTAGGGTTAGACTAATTAGGGGTTAGGGTTAATTAAACGGGCGGGCCCACACTACAGTGGGTCAACCCACTGGTTAACGCGCACGCCGGGCGCGTGCCCGCCGGCGACGAACTACAGGGGCGGCGGCGGTCCACCGGAGCCGCACTCCGGCGACCAAACGGGCGGCGGCGCGAACCTAGCGGTCGAGCTCGATGCGCCGCATCCATCTAGCCTAACCGCGCAAGCAGGGAGTGGCCGGAGCGGCATACGCGGTGATGGCTGAGCGGTGGCAGCGGCGGCGTTCGTCAACGGGCCGGCTATGGGACGCGGGGAAGAGAGGGAAGAGGTCCGGGAGGCGTGGGAGCTCACAGTGAGCTCAATGTGGTGGTCGGAGGAGCCGGGGGAGGTAGAGGTGCGCGGATCGACGGCGATGTCGTGCGGCGGCCGTAGCGGAGGAAGGAGACGCGGGCGATGACGGTGGGGGTCCCCGGCTTTGATCCGGTGGCGCGGAGGTCGTAGCGGAGGACGGCGGTCCTCCTGGGCACGTCGGCGTGGCGAGGGGATGGCCATGGCCATGAGAACGATGGCGGCGCGGCCATGGGCGCGCTCGAGCCCGTGCGGGAGGAAGAAGGGGTGGGCGAGAGGGGTCTGAGGGGGGGCTAGGGTTCCAGGGGGGCGAGGGGGTCGGGGTGGTCCTTATCCGAGTCAGGGTTCCGGCGGATGAGCGACGCGTGCGGCGTCGGCGATCTGGCGAGCAAGGCGCCGACACGGGGAGGAGGGAAGTAAGGTAGAAGGAGAGGGGGAGACGGGCTGGGCCGGCACTGTAGCAGGTGGGCCAACAGCACAGCGTAGATCTTTTTTCCTTTTTCTGTTTTCATTTTTTGTTTTCCCTTTTAGCTACTGTTTTCCACTTCTTTAGTCCAGCTCGTTCGGCCTGATATCACGGCTCCTCGCTACCCCGTGGATGATATCACGGAGAGGGAACATTGTGAGCTAATGGCGAAATGCAGCAACCTAACCTTGAAGGTGGCGGTCGGCTATGTCTTACCTCCTGGACCTGATGGAACTTTCCATTGCAATCCGATTCCAGATGGCTATGCTATTGTCGGGGTGGATGAAGTTACCAATGGATTCAAGGGGCTGGACCTTGAGTACCCTACAGGTGAAGGGGAGACTCATCTGGTAGATGCCGTAAGGACTACCATTCTATGGAGAAAGGAAAACACCGTGCTTCCACAATGGACGCCGCGTCAGCAGACTCAGCCGGAGGACTCCCCTCAGCAGACTCCTCACAGTCCAGCTCTATCTCTGCTGCCTCAGTCGTCTCCGTCGCGTCAGCACACTCCGCCGCCTCAGCTGTCTCTGCCGCGTCAGCGGACTCCGCCGGAGGAGGCCCCTCGGCAGAATCCTCCGCCGCCTGAGCTGTCTCCGCCGCGTCAGCGGACTCCGCCTCCTCCGCCGCGTCAGCTGACTCCGCCTCCTCCGCCGCCTCAGCAACGGCGGAAGAGACCCGCCGCCGCTCCGGCGGCTAGCAGTACAACAACGAAGAAATCCAGAGCAGGTCCAAGCGTCAAGAAGTCTCCTGCCAAGTTACCATACGACATGACTGAGGAGGAAAACAACGAGATCATGGCTGCCGATGTGAAACTCCAGCTTGCACCAAAACGTCCAGATCCAAAGGTGAAAATAGATTCGGTAAAAGCGAAGCGCTGTCTGGATGCCCTTAAGCGACCACCACCGACTCCGCCGCTCTCACACTATGACCGTTGTATTGTAAAGACATTTGATGTAGTGAAAAGGTTGGGAAGTAGCAGTGCTACAAGAAGTGGGAAAACAATTCCCCAGCTCGGCTAACAGGAAAAACAATCATGCCCCCCGCTCAAGGTGTTTCCCGATATCGCTAATGATCCGGGGGTAGCGGCCGCTCATCCTGGTTACACTCTTGGTGATTACTTAGGCGATGAGGTACAGTTCGAAATGGCTGAGGTAGCCTTTAGATACGAGCACGGGAAGCCTCTCGTCAGACCTGAGCAGCTCCCGCATCTATCAACGATGATGCGAAGATTGCATGACTGGTACTTGAAAGCCTGCAAGGAAGGGACCGACAGTATCTACGTGGGAATTAAAGATGAGCACTACTTCAATGGAGTCGAGGCGTTGTACATTGAATTTGAAGAATTATTTAAGTTATACAATCAAGACGCCCTCGACAAAACTATCGTCAGTTGCTATTGTCTGTAAGTATTTTTCTGTAATTAAGTCTCTAGCTCAACTCGTTCATTGCATGTATAATTATCCTCACACTATATTATGCAGATTGAAGATCCTCGAATGCAGAGGACAAATCTATGACATTGGGTTCATTAACCCAAATACCGTAAATGAATATACGGTACAAAAAAACCCCGATGATAGAGAGAAAAACTTGCTAAAGGCGTTACTTGGACAACAAAACAAAAGGGAAATACTATTTCCTTACAACTTCCAGTGAGTGTTACTGTCTTGTGCACATTCTGTTTCTCTTACTCGAGGTTAAGTGTAATTGATGAGTTATGCGTGCGCAGGTTCCACTTTATTCTGCTAGCCATTCAGCTTGACGCGGGACTAGTAATTGTCTTGGACTCGAGACATAAAGAGCCTAAGGAGTGGGCGGACATGAGTCAAATGCTCCAGAAGTAAGTTCAATCATTATCGCACCATATCGGCAACTTTCGTTCATTTCCTGATATCAAGTAAACATTTTCTTTGCCGGGCAGGGTTTGGAAAAAGTTCACCAACCAGGTTAGGGGTGAATGAAAAAAGGAGCTGCGATTTTCACACCCCAAAGTAAGTACTACTAGCTAGTTCCGCGCATCTCTCATTGATTCTAGTTTCAATACCATTATCATGCTTGATTATCATTTTGATTGAACTCTATTCTCGTAAAGTGCTTGTGGCAGGCACCCGGGAATAATTTATGTGGATACTACGTTTGCGAGTTCATTCGCCACAAGACCTCTGAGCGGGGCAGATCTTCAGAACAATTTGAAGTACGTAAACAATATTCACATTTTTATTTTATACCATCAATTGTGTTGAGTTCCATTCATATATATATATATATATTGACCCCCTTCTTTAAATTAGATCTGGCGGAAGCGGGACGAACTCCTACCAACTGATCGCATACGAGCAATTCTAGAGGAATTGGCGGGATTCTTTGTTGAGCATGTTATACCTACAGACGGAGAATACCATCGGGATTTGCAATGCGATTTTGGTAATTAGATATTAGGGATCATAAGAGATCTTATATTGTATATATGCATGAACGTGTACTATATGTAGTAGCGTCGAATAGATATACGAAAACTTGTTGTTCGACCAAGCACGGATAAAGAGAGGTCACTTCTCTCTATATATTGATCATGACGATGTTGTGTAATGGTTCCTTCATTGCTATATGTAGTAGCTAGCGTCGAGTTGAATGAAAAGCATAAAATAAAAATGAAAACCCTAAATGTAAAGGAATTGAATGGTAAACACAAAAAGAAAAGGGGAAACACAATATGAAACCCCTAAACCCTCCAAAACCCCTAAACCCCTTCTTTAAAAAAAACCAGCGCCTGGCAGGTGCTGACGCGTGGCTGCTTTCTAGTCCCGGTTGGTGTTACCAACTAGGACTAGAGGTCCTCCTGCCTGGGCGCCCACAGCGGCCACGTGGAGCTCCTTTAGTCCCGGTTCGTAACCCAACCGGGACTAAAAGTGGGGGCCTTTAGTCCCGATTGTTTAGTCCCGGTTGCAGAACCGGGACTAAAGGCCCTCTGGAACCGGGACTGATGCCCTGTTTTCTACTAGTGTTGTCAGTCAGTGTCTAGGGTTCCTGCCTCTCGCCGGCCGCCGTAGGTCCGCCTCGTCTCCGGTGACCCTAGGGCTATGGAGGCGCGGTGGATCCTCACAAGGGCCGGCGGGAGGGCTTCGTTTTTAGTCGTTTTTTCAGTCTTGTTAGGGTTTGTGTCCTACTCAGTAAGGTGAGACGGTGGCGGCTCCCTGAAGATGGAATAAAGTCTCCCCGCCCAGCCCCCGTTCCGGCGGTGCGTCAAGCATCATTGGTGGGCGTGTGGACGTATGTTTCCGGTGGATCTATCTTTGGTGGATTTGCTCGGATCTCGTCATTGTTCGTCTACGTTCGTGTGTCTTCAGATTTGATCCTTCCGATATACGTTATTCTTCATCGGCGGCGGTTGCTGTTCTGGTGCGCTGGTCCTGTGGGGCCTTAGCACGACGACTTCCCGACTGTTTACTACAACAAGTGGTGCTTGACTCCGGCGATGGAGGGGCGATGACGGCGGCGTGCCTTCGGCTCGCTTCAGTGCTTGTAGTCGTCGCTAGGTGGTTTACGGATCCGGATGTAATTTTTATTTCTGGTGTTTGTTGTACTGTCATGATTGAAGATGAATAGATCGGAAGTTTTCCGGAAAAAAAAACAGACACAACCTATATGTATAAAATTAAACAGTATACATGCGATAAATAAACCGAGTAGGGAGTGACCATTTTTACATATCCTCTAACTCGCTGCTGGACCAAATGCCATGGGCAGAGCTCTGTAGGGGCAGACCTGGGCCATGGCCCGCCCAGGAATTTGACAACAATTTTTTTTATTACTAGTCATCTTAGGCCAGCCCACTGAGCCCACACACGCACAGCCGCACAGACCTGGGCCATCGGCCATCGTCTCCTCGTCTCACGCACAGGAGGACTGCTCATGCATGCTGCACGCACACGCACACGCACAGGCACGACTTTCCCCAATTCCCCATCTCACTGTCAGACTCATGTAGCCGCGCCACCGACGCCAACCGCCGTGGACAGGGAGCACGGTCCACCAGAGCGCGCCGCCCGCCGTCTCGCGAAGCAACTGCCGCAGCGACGCCCGCCGCCCCGCCGCGATCTCGCCTCGCCCCTGCCCTGCTACCTCCCACCCAGACTGCTCCCGCCGGGATCCAGTGCACCGTGCCTGCTGCCGGCCATCCATTCTTGCAGTTGTTCTCCTCCAACTCCGAGTCTACAAGGCTGGCGCATGACCTGAGCGAGCCCCTTCTGTATTCTGTCGCTGGCGCCCCCATGACTTAGCCCCATGCCGCACGCACACTTCACAGGTAAAAATCTTCCCCCAAATACTCAATTTGATAAACAAAATAGCCTGATTTTCTTTAGTTCCATACACCCAGTGATCAGTCCTGCTAGTGATAAATAATAGCTTGATGATCTGCCTTGATTGATCTATGTCGATGCCTAGTGGAGATAGGAAGACATACTATTACAATTTGATTGATAAACTACTTTGTTTGCTCATTACCCTTTCAGTTTCTACAGCGAGTGCTGAATGTGCATTTTCTAGTATGAAGATCATTAAGACAAGATTGCGCAATAAGATGGAAGATGAGAATCTTGCTAATAACTTGTTAGTTCACATAGAGGGCGGAATTCTGGAGAACTACAGCCACGAAGATGTCATTGTAGATTTCATAAGCATGAGACACTACTAGGGAAAACCCTAGTAGTAGCGCGGGTTTCTGGCCTAGCAGTAACGCCGGTACCCGCGCTACTGCTACAGCGCTACAGCTAAACTTTAGCAGTAGCGCGGGTTTAACCACCGCTACTGCTAACGATATGTAGCAGTAGCGCGTTTACCTAAACAGCGCTACTGAAAATAGATGCAGCGCGCACGGATATGTACGCGCTACTGCTAAAGCCTCGCTGCTGCTACGCGCAGGCCCCGCGCTACTAGTATTTTTTCTTTTTTTTTTCTGCAGCGTTTTTCATTTCTATTTGTACAGGGTTTTATACATAGAATAAAATCATCATATCATACACATACAAATAGTCTCATCAAATCATGTCATCATCATCCAACACAAATGATGTCTCTCATCATCATCGATCTCGAAATAGCGATACAAGTTATGATATGTCTCGAATATACACATGTTTCATCATCCATCTATATCATGATATAGAAGAGAAGATCTATGACTATGAGCAAGAGCGGAATTATGCAGTACATGAGGCGCTGGTTCTGATTCCTCTATCGCACTAGCGTGAACCTCAATTAATTAGCTTCCGCTTTTTGTCTGCTATCGAACCCTTTCTGGCTGCCGCCCGAGAACCCTGACACTTGGGCCTGACACTCTGGCCACCCGTCGTAAACTCCCGGAACCCTCCCTATGTACACGGCATAGCACTTCTTCGCCATCCAGGACCTATGTACCTGTTAGAGATGCATGCATCTTCATCAAGCGAATTCAACGATATATAGTATGCAACATAATATACTTGAGCAACACGAAGAGAAAGAGTTAGCAAAAATATGCAACATATAGTAAACATAATCAACGCAGGTTCATCGTACCCAAACTAATTAACTAGATGTACGCAGGTTCATCGTACCCAAACTAATTAAATACCGTTACGCAAGTTCAGCGGGACCGTTTAAATAAAGTACTAATTCAACCGACACATCATCATCGGCATCGTGAATCACTACAACTTCCATCCATCCATATCCGGGAGGATGCACCCTAGCTTGGTGAACGGCGTCAGGTCCTGACGTTGCATGCCTATGCGAGTTCTGACGCCAGCTCGCGATATAGGGCCGTGGTAGAACATCCCCTCCTCTTCGACGACATCTGTGACGCCCTCTGCTCGACCGTGCACTAATCATACACGCAAACGTGCACGCTCGAGATCAGAGACTCACGGGAAGATATCACAACACAACTCTAAACTCAAATTTAAACATAAATCTTCATATTACAAACCAGGGGTCACGAGGACCCGAATACATGAGTCATACACACAAATAATATCTGGGTACAGACATAGTTAGTCAAGTTTGCCTTAAAAAGGCTAGCACAAACAGCGACACTGATCGAAAAGGCAAAGGCCTCCTGCCTAGGGCCTCCGAACTACTCCTGGTCGGCTGGCTCAACCCAGTAGTACGTGCCTCCGGGGCTCTCCTGGTAGTAAGCTCATGCGGTGGCGTCTGGCTCCGGGACTCCGTCGTCTGGTCGCAGCAATCGGGTATGGGGAAAAGAAGTAGCAAAGCAACCGTGAGTACTCATCCAAAGTACTCGCAAGACTGACATCAGAACTATACTAAGTATGCATCGGTATCAAAGGAATGGGGCTATATCTTTGGACTGAACTGCAGAATGCCAGAATAGAGGGGGAGAAGCCTAGCCTATCGAAGACTAGCATCTTGAAGCAATCTTGTAGCATCAGAAGATAGTAGAACACAGTAACATATAATAGTGGTTATATAGTAGCAGCGCCCTGAGATCCTTTCTCGACTCCCTGCGAGAAAGCGATCCCGAGAGCAGTATTAACAGTGTAATATTGAATCAGCATCTGTTTGTAGTTGTAGTGGATCAGGATACAACTTCGAGCGTCCTGTTACCGTGGACACGGCTATTCGAATAGATAACTTCCCTGCAGGGGTGCACTACTGTTACCCAACACGCTTAATCACATCTAGCCGGACACACTTGCTGGGTAATGCCCGGCCTCGGCTAATCGACACGACGCAGTCCTACCTAGGCTCAGCAGAGAGGTCAACACGCCGGTCTAAATCCTAAGTGCGAAGGGGTCTTGGGCCATCGCCCTTTGCACTCCTGCACGTTGCGAGACTGGCCGGGGCCCAGGCGCGACACTGTATACAAGAGTGACGTAACCAGCCCACCCCAGCAATCAGCCCGCATCTCTGAGCTGTGACGTTTGAAGAGCTTTCGGCTGATACATACGACGTAGAGGGTCCCATAACCATTATCCCACGTGGTGGTAGTGCGCATGCGTATAGGCGAGTGGCCAACTCAGATCAAATACCCAAATCCGTTAGGTGTATTTAGTAGCTCGCAGATACGATCAGGATTCATGTCGCTCCGACTTGGTAACACACGGATCACGAACAGGGACCAGGCCCACCTCTCTCCTAGGTGGTCTCCGCCTGCCCTGGCGTTCCGCCATAATATGACTCGCGGGTACCCTTGGGGCCGGCCCGACTTTATCAAATGACAGTAGTAAAGTCAAAGAACCCGTGTGTCCAAAGTACCGAGAAGGAATCCGAGGAATCACCCTCGATGGATTCCCACTCGAAGTATCGGTCAAGGTGAACCCGGAGGAATCACCCTCGATGGATTCACACAAGAGAAGTTGCACGACGGAAGCTTTATCGGAAGTGATGAAAGAGGAATCACCCTCGGTAACCCACAACCGGATGGCTATTCTACAGAGGCTTCATCGGAAGTGAGATAAGAGGTATCACCCTCGGCACTCGGTGGTAGCTCTGTAGAGTCGAACAACTTAGGGGGAAGGTACGGTGATGTGTTGGTCTCTGACCGTCGATCATACTGATCGAGTCTCTGGTGGAAAAGTGTGGCAACAAGGACAAGGGTGTGGGGCCATTGATGTATCACTAACCAGCCTATACTAAGCATATAGGATAACAGGTAAAGTATCAACAACAGATTACAAAATCAGGCTATGCATCAGAATAGGAACTATCGGAACAGTAGCAGGGGCAATTCTAATACAAGAATAAGAGGGAATGAATAGGCGATATCTGGATGATCAAGGGGGTTTGCTTGCCTGGAAGCTCTGCTGAGAGGGGCTGGTCGTCCTAAGGCTGCTCGTCTGGAGCGTAGTCGTACTCAGCTGCGTCGGCGGCGGTCTCGACGTCTATCGGGAGAGAAGAAGGGGGAAGAAACAATAAATTCATGGCAACAATGCAACAGCGATGCATGACATGCCTAAATGATATGCAGAGGTGATATAATGCCTCTCTAATTATTTTAGATAATTTAGGAATTTATTTGGATTTATTTTATTAAGGTCATGCACTATTCATTTATCGAAAACAGGCAAAAAGATCCATGTTCACCTAGATAGGAGTGATGGTCAAGCATTTTGACCACATATTCGGATTCTTCATATTTTTCTGATCATTTTTCATATATAAATTATTTTCATCCGAGTTACGGTTTAATTTATATGATTTTTCAAAGTTTTAAACAATTTCTGGAATTTTCTGGAATTAATTATATTTCGAAAATATTAAATACTAAATTGCTATGGGTATACAGAAGTGTACCCAGAGATGCATATGTGTTGCTGACAGTGGGGCCTAGTCAACTGCCCAGTCAGCAGTTGACTGGGTCAACGTTGACTGGGTCAACGTTGACTGGTCAAGGGTCCAGTCAGCAGAGGCTGACTGGTGGGCCCTCTGCTGAGTCAGCAGGGCACAGTCAGTAGACCTTATCATTTTGAACAGTAAATGTGGGCCCCACATGTCAGTTTATTAATTAACTAAATCATTTTCATTTGGCCTAATTAACTACGTGAGGCCCGGCTGTCAGTCAGTGTCTAGGGTTAGACTAATTAGGGGTTAGGGTTAATTAAACGGGCGGGCCCACACTAGAGTGGGTCAACCCACTGGTTAACGCGCGCGCCGGGCGCGTGCCCGCCGGCGACGAACTACAGGGGCGGCGGCGGTCCACCGGAGCCGCACTCCGGCGACCAAACGGGCGGCGGCGTGAACCTAGCGTTCGAGCTCGATGCGCCGCATCCATCTAGCCTAACCGCGCAAGCAGGGAGTGGCCGGAGCGGCATACGCGGCGATGGCCGAGCGGTGGCAGCGGCGGCGTTCGTCAACGGGGCGACTATGGGACGCGGGGAAGAGAGGGAAGAGGTCCGGGAGGCGTGGGAGCTCACAGTGAGCTCAATGCGGTGGTCGGAGGAGCCGGGGGAGGTAGAGGTGCGCGGATCGACGGCGATGTCGTGCGGCGGCCGTAGCGGAGGAAGGAGACGCGGGTGATGACGGTGGGGGTCCCCGGCTTTGATCCGGTGGCGCGGAGGTCATAGCGGAGGACGGCGGTCCTCCTGGGCACGTCGGCGTGGTGAGGGGATGGCCATGGCCATGAGAACGATGGCGGCGCGGCCATGGGCGCGCTCGAGCCCGTGCGGGAGGAAGAAGGGGCGGGCGAGAGGGGTCTGAGGGGGGGGCTAGGGTTCCAGGGGGGCGAGGGGGTCGGGGTGGTCCTTATCCGAGTCAGGGTTCCGGCGGATGAGCGACGCGTGCGGCGTCGGCGATCTGGCGAGCACGGCGCCGACACGGGGAGGAGGGAAGTGAGGTAGAAGGAGAGGGGGAGACGGGCTGGGCCGGCACTGTAGCAGGTGGGCCAACAGCACAGCGTAGATCTTTTTTCCTTTTTCTGTTTTCATTTTTTGTTTTCCCTTTTAGCTAATGTTTTCCACTTCTTTAGTCCACTAAATGATTTTAGTAAAATGTGGAGATGGCTACATAATTAGTAATGCAATATTATGTGCTGCCACAAAAAGTTTGGAAGCATAATAATTTCAATTGAATTTTGTAATAATGAAATTGGATTAAATAAAGCTGTTTTTGTCTCTGTTTTAATTAATTAAGGTCATTTAAATACTTCAATTAATGTTGGTTTCTATTTTACAATTACTTAATGATTATTTGCAAAATTATGAACACTTTAGTTTTGCCGTTTGAAGAAATATTAATTTGACTTGCATTTTAAAAATGAATTTGAGTTGGATTATTTCCTAAACGCAATTTGTTCAAGATGATCATGATGACAAGGCAATCTAATTAGTTTAACTAAGGTGGGGTAATCTGTGGATGTTACAACATCTTTAATGATGATCGATGCAATGTCCCTCTGGATGCGAAAGAAGTCATCTCTGAGCTTATAGTCCGGTTCGGCTCCTAAGTCTTGTGCCCATTGACGGATATGGTCATCGTTTTTGGTTGTCATGCGAAGACGTTGGCGGTCCCTTCAGAACTCCATCATAAGATGGAGGACGTAGAATCCATCGTTGTGGCTTCCTGCCGGTTGATGGACCGAGCAGAACGTAGTTTTATGCGAGAAACCCGGCGCGCCCTTCCTTTGTTTCCTGATCTCGATGTGGCCACCCATCATGCTGAAGCCGTTGAGAGCACTATCCAGAATATTCATTATGTGGGTGTAGTCTTTCTTCTCAAAGTTTCTGGACGAGTCGAAATACACGGCGTGGGAGACTCGTGGGAAAAGAACGATAAGGACGGCGCGCCCGTTGCTGCGGAAAACAAAGGGTTTTCCGGCAATGACTTACGTTGGATGATAAGGCAGGAGAACCGTATCCTTGTCCTTATTCATTATCATGAAGTTCTTGATGTACTGCCTAGCAGCTTGACGTTCAAATTCACCGAGACACAAGAAGGACTCATGCATGTAGTATGGATCCGCAATCGAGATTTGATCGATTTGGTCTCTCCTGATGATGAAGTTCATATGTAGCGCAAAAAGGCGGACGATAGTAAAATCGAGCCGCCTCATGAGAAACATGTCAAATATGTGATCAAACCGCAGGAAGAACACATCCGCGGGGAGTGTGTCGACGTAGCACTTGGCCTGAGGCACACGAACCGCATAAAGTGGGTATCCTGGAGCCTTCGAGGCGAGAAGGCTTTTCTCTGTCGACAGCACATGGTCGTGCAGTCTCCTGAGATCCCCTGATATGCCCTCTAGCGGTTTCGGCGGTAGGATCGGCTGGCCCGTGACATGGATCATCGCCGCACCTTTGACCGGTAGACGGTCTTCAAAATCGGTCGGCGGAGCCGACTGGCTGCTAGAAGCTTTGGCGGCAGCAGAGCCTCTCTTATGCGGTCTCTTCCTCTGCTTCTTCTTGGGTTGAGGTAGTGAGCCTTCCAGGCCCTGTCTGACCCCTCGCGACCAATGTGTTCGGGCTAAGCATTGCACGACCCTCGGCTACTTGACCGTGGGTTGAGGCGGCATCTGGAGGCGTCTCCTGTGAGGATTGCATGAAGAGAGACTTCTTGCAATCAACCCTACGACGTTCCTGCTCCGGCACATCATCCAACTCCTCATCCACATGCTCATAGCCCGAGTCACATTGCTGACTCATCATTTGTCCGTCGTCATAGGCGCTGGTATTGAGGAACCGGAGAGGGTCCTCCTCCTGCATCTCATCATCCATTCCTTGTTCCACGAGGGCGACTACATCATCCACTATTGTACCCCCTTCCTCGCGTCGTCCGCCGCTCTCACCCGGCATGAGAGGCGCTGGTAATTGCGTAGGCGGGGTGGTGGTGTTCATACCTTGCTGATGTGTGGTCATTGGTGTGCTCTCGGCCGCCTCCAGACGAAGAAGATTCTTCGGCCACAGCAGCATCCAACCCTTGCATTCTCCAAGCCGCATCGGGGTCTCGTCCTCCTCTCCCCCGAGCAGTACTGGAGGAGTCAAATCCTCGTGGCCCGCTTTCACACTCGACAAGGTAACCCTGAAGGTGCCAACGGGGATCGGCTGGCCGTGGAACGTGAGTTCCAAGGGCTTCGTTATCACTGCCTTTCCCACGTCCACCTTCTGGCCGTTGATCATGTAGAGTATGGTGCATGGGGTTTCGTCGGCCCGCGAAGACATGTCTGCGCCGTAAGACATCCGAAAGGCAACGAAAAACGGAAGATTATAGATATGTTGGTGCGACGTGTAATAACCGTGAGGGCATCGAGGTCAGCCAAAGACAAAGGCCCGCCTAGCACGCCAGAGACAGAGGACGGGCTGCTATGAGCGGGTGCGGGAGCAGGTGCGGTTGCGAGAGCAGGTGATAATGGTGCGATGTTCACCGAGTTGCTCCCGACGAAGCTGGGCATGGGAAAATCCTGTGCCGTCTTGTCTGGATTTTGCTTCGTCCAGTCGATAATAGCCGGAATCAAGTTAGTAGCGAAATCATTTCTGCAGGCAGCTAAAGCTGCATTGACTGCCTGCTGGACCAACTCATTTCTGGTCGCTTCTGTGGCCTCAGCTGCTTTTTCTCGGCCTCAGCTGCATTTTTCTCGACCGCAAGCTTCACCTTCTCATCGATGTTCAACTGACTGAACTTCTTTTTCTGCTTTTTGGCCTCCGGGCCCTCGTTGTAGTAGTACTTCCACGTGGCGCCGTCTCTGACGCCGTGCACACGTCCATATTGCGGCCGCTGGTCCAAAGGGAATCGCTTCAGTTGGTTCAAGGCCCAGTTGAGAGGGGTGTCCCACTTGGGCCTCATCAACGACTGAGACGACGAGTCTCTTTCGGCTGCAAGCCTGTGTTGCTTGTTCTGCAAAAGGAACGTGAACCGTTTACGAATGTTACTACAACGTGTAGTCGACTTGATCAGAAGCTAAATGTAAGGTGGTAAAAGAATAATTACCAGTAATCTAATCAATTTCCTCGTGATCGTGTCCGTGTACCAAACCTTCTTTTCCTTGTCCCACTTGTACCGGGCCCTGATGAAGTCACGCTCCTGCGGGTCGGTGAACTCTGCGAAGGGGTCTGGGATCCCCGCGGCTTCACGTTCCGCGTCCTCCTTATCCCATATGGGCCTCTTGTCAAGGTAGCCACGGCTTCCGAGGCGTTGGTTCCCCGTGTTCCTTTGCTGAAGCCCCTTGTATTTCTCAGACTTAAGCTTGGCTGCCTCGGTAGCGGAAGTGTCCTTGAACTTTTCAAACTCCTCTTCCGTAAGTGTCGGATTGTCCGCCAAAATCTTGGACAAGGGTTCTTTAGCATCAATCGCTCGTTTCACCCTCCCTTTCCAGGCGGCCAAATCGTTGCTGAATATGCCCATGGCGTGGTTGTTAATCTTTTTCATGGCAGCATCATCCCACGGGTGTTCTATGCGGTCATCCCGGCCGGGGAACTGGAATCTCTTGTGCAGCTGCGTTAGGAGCAAGTGCTCCATATGTGGTTTACTCCTTAAGTCATTGTCGTTGATGCTCGCGGTTTCTCGTAGGATGCATCCGACTTGGTTGCCGTAGCACTTGCGAGCTTCAACCAGCGCTATTGGCTCGAATTTACCGGGGTGCATCTCTGTGACCAGCAGTCTTCCAATGCCGAGTTTGTTAGGGCGTCGTGTCCTCTGCTTCTTCTGCTTCTTCTTTTCGTTACCGGCTTCGGCGCCGGTCTCAGCGCCGCCATCGGTGCCGGTGCCATCGGTGCCATCGGTGTCGATGTCGGCGGCAGTACCATCGTCCGCTATGACTAGGGCGCCCTGCAAACCTTGTGTTTGCTGACTAGACAAAAAGTCGAGGTAATCATGTTCACGGTCATATTGTATGTCGTCGGCAGCGTGGTCAGAAGCCCCGGTTTCGTCGTTGTTCGACATGTTTCCTACGATTAAGTCTGCTCGTTTAAAATCTTAAACTATAATAAAATGAGTAATGACATAAAAAAAGGCCTATGGTTTGCCGGAATGCCGTTTCATTCCCGTCCCAGCAAATCCCGGGCACTTGATATGCCTACTTTCTAGCACAAGTCATGCCAAAATTCACGGGAAATTTCGGCATGACCTTTGCTAAAAAGTGGACATATCGAGCGCCTGAAATTCGCCGGAACGAAAATGAATCAACATTCCGGCAAAACATAGGCCACTCGGAGTTTCCCTGCATATAGAAAAATGGCTCTGCTTGCAAATTCAAAATGGATATCATCTGGATGTCAAGATAGCTTCCAATATCACTCAATGGATATCATCATGGCGTACTCAAAGGAGATCATCATGCTAAAATTACAATACAAAAAGTACTAATATTCCACTAAAAAAACACCTAAAATTCTGTTAACCCCCTCTCACTCACTTACTAATATTCCAACTATATGGCACACTCTCACTCACTTACTAATATTACACTAGAATTCTGTTAACTAAACACCTAAAATACTTAGAATTCATTTAACAGAAACACCTAAACCCTAGAATTAACTTAACTAAACACCTAAAATACCTAACCCTAGAATTAAGTTAACTAAACACCTAAAATACCTAACCCTAGAATTCAGTTAACTTAACACCTAAAATTCAGTTAACTAAAACACTTAACCCTAGAATTCAGTATGCTAAAATGACAGAGAGGAGGGGCAGGGACTTACAGCGGTTGTCGGGGGACACGGCAGCGGGGAGGTGGAGGTCGGGGGAGACGGTGGCGAGGCGGCGACGAGGCTGGCGCACCGGAGGGGGCGATGTCGAGGAGGGCAGGGGCTCCGGCGGCGACGAGGCTGGGGCACGGCGAGGGCAGGGGCTCCGGCGGCACTCGAGGCTGGGGCGCGGCGAGGGCAGGGGCTCCGGCGGCGACGAGGGGAGAGACAGAGTGCGAATTGGGGGAGGAATGAGGAGGAAGGGAGCCCGCGCGGTGGTTAAGTCAAACATAGCACTAGCGCAGGTTTAGACCCGCGCTATAGCTAACATAGTTGTAGCGCGGGTTTCACAAACACGCGCTACAGCTAAGTTAGCTATAGCGCGGGTCCAAACCCGCGCTACTGCTATAGCTAACTTAGCAGTAGCGCCGGTTTGTCGGACACGCGCTACTGCTAACTTAGCTATAGCGCGTGTCCAGACACGCGCTACTGCTATTCCTTTGATTTTTCTTTTCATTTTCTCCTTTTGCTTTTTCTTTTCATTTTATTTTTCTTATTTCCTTTCTCCTTTTTCTTTTTCTTTTTGTTTCATTTTCTAATCCTTTCATTTTCTTCTTTCATTTCTCATTTTTCTATTTCTTTTCTTTTCCGAAAGATGACCGAGCCGGGAAGAAGGGGATCGGATACAATGTATATAACTCAGGCGACGATATATATTACACATCATTTGACCAATAACGATTAAGTGCGTACACAAAATAAATACATATATATAAATGATGGTTTCTCAGCGTCAACATTTTCGTTTCTGAGTGAGCTTCTTTCCCTTCTGGTTCGCTGTCGAATAATAGTATTAAAAAAGTGTTGCATGACCGAATAATTCAAGGAGGTAATTCCTTCACAAAATAACATAAAAACAAACACATTCGTCCACACAATTTGACATTCCCCTTGGGAAATAGGGAAAAACTCTGAGCTAATAGCCTGTCGCGCGGGCCTCCCAAAGGGAGGCCTGCTACGCCAAAAGCGAGAAAAACTCCATCCCTTTCCTTTTGACATCCCCATGCCGCCACACCACAGGGGGGACATGGGGACGCCAAAAAAGGATTTGTTTACGAAACGCTCTTCATTTTATAGGATCTCCCAGTCGTCAAAAAGGCCGTTCCTTCTTTTTAAAGACCAATCATTTATTTATTTATGAGATAACGGAAGAAATGGCGAGCTATTTAAGATTGAGCCCCTCGTTGTGACTTTTCCTTTTCCATGGAGTACGATCTTTCTTAGGTAATGTAGTATTGATTCTTCTTTTGACGTATGCTTCATCGTCATCGTCATCTTCCCTCATCGGGTTGCCGTACTGGTCGTAGTCTTCCTCGTTGGCGACTCCATCCATTCCGATGATGTTCCTTTTGCCTCTCCTCACGACAACACGGCTGGGATTGCCCGGGTCGGTTATGAAGAAGCATTGTGTCACGTGCTTAGCGTGTACCCATGGCTCGTTTTTTGCGATGACGTTCACGGTAGCGCTCTTGGCGTCGGGTATAGACATGGTAGTGAAATACCGGTTTTCTCTTTCGACGTTCTTAGCCCATCTGACACGGAACATCGTCGCATCGTGCAGTCCAGAGTAGTCAAGCTCCCAGATCTCTTCGACCCTTCCGTAGAATCTTTCAATTGCGGCGTTGTCGCCGGTCATGAATTCCATCGTCACCCCTGAGTTCTGAAAATCACTGTTTATATCTTTGGCCTCCGTGTAGAAC
Organism: Elymus sibiricus; assembly: GCA_039707655.1. Taxonomy (NCBI): domain Eukaryota; kingdom Viridiplantae; phylum Streptophyta; class Magnoliopsida; order Poales; family Poaceae; genus Elymus; species Elymus sibiricus. The sequence continues at coordinate 17,245,478 of CM077676.1, forward strand.
GTGTATCCGTTGATATCGTATGCCTGATAGGTCGCGAGGTTGGCCGTGGGGCCATGTGCTAAGGCGTATATGAGCAATCCGTCCGTAGAGCCCTCTTCCCGGGGATTAGCAAGAACATGCTCTTTGAACCAAGGCAGGAAAGTGGAGTTGTGCTCTCTAATAACTTCGGTGTTCGTCTTGCATAGCCCCCGGTCACGGTACTTCTTTGCGATGGTTTCTTTGTGCAGTGTTGCAAAAGGATCTACCACGTCAAGGTGCTGTAGCACTACTAAGTTTGCTCTGTCAAAGTCATTGCGTCGACCCGAGTGGTCCACATGCAGTTCCCTCCGGCCGTTGGTGTGACCTTCTCCTCCGAGCCTCCCAAGGTGCTTGTTAACGGGCAAACCAACAACAGGGTCTCCGCCATATAGATAATTCTCGCAGAAAGAGGTGCACTCTTGGGTCAGATAGCCCTGGATGATGCTTCCATCCGGACGGGACATGTTACGAACGAATCCTTTGATGACCCCATTCATCCTCTCGAACGACATCATGTTGTGCAGGAATGTCGGCCCGAGGTCTATGATGTCGTTCACAATGTGGACACACAGATGCACCATGACGTCAAAGAACACGGGCGGGAAGTACATCTCAAGCTCATTTAGTATCACAATGATCTCTTCCTGTAGCCTTCGGAGCTGCTTCACACTGATCGAGTTTCAAGAGATAACGTTGAAAACATTGGAGAGACCAATAAGCGTGTCACGGACGTGCTTGTCCATTATCCCTCTAAGGGCAACAGGAAGTATCTGCGTCATCATCACATGACAGTCATGAGACTTCATCCCGCTGAACCTTTTCTTCTTGGTGTCTAGAAATCTGCTTATCTTCCCACAGTAACTGGGATTAACTTTGATTCCGGTAAGGCACTTGAAGAATTGATCGATCTCCTTCGGACTTAAGGTAAATCAAGAAGGGGAGCAATAATTATCTTCCTTCTTGTTGACTTTTTTGCCCTTGTCCCGCGCCTCCGTCTCCGTCTCCGTCTCCTCCGACTTTTTACGGGGCGGCATGTGGAGATCTGCCCTGATGTTCAAATCTTCCAAGTCTCTTCTTGCCTTTGGCCCATCCTTTGTCTTATCCGGCATGTTCATCAGTGTTGCAAGAAAGCTCTCAAGGACATTCTTCGTGATATGCATTTGATCAAGGCAATGAGGCGTGTCGAGTTTGGGCCAGTACTCCAAGTCCCAGAAAACAGACCTCGTTTTCCATACCTTCAGCAGCGGCTCCGGCGCCTTTTTCATCTTTCCCGGCGCGGGGCACTGTTCCCAGTTTTTCAACAGCTCATCGATTTCGTCGCCGCTCCTCTTACGTGGAGGTCCTCGATGCTCAGCCTCACCATTGAATAGATCTCCACGGTTTCTCCACGGGTCGTCCTTCGCGAGCCATCTTCGATGCCCCATGTACACGATTTTCCCAAACCCGCCATCTTTCGTTAGTTGCTGAGACGTTGTATCATCCATGCACCGCGTGCATCCGCAATATCCGTGGCACACCTGGCCTGCGACATATCCGTAACCGAGATAGTCGTGCACCATCGTCATCAGCGCGGCTCTCATATAGAAATACTCGCCTTTCCTGGCGTCCCATGTCTTGGCCGGTGTTTTCCATAACGTGTCTACCTCCTCTTGAAGTAGCCCAGATACAGATTAATATTATTTCCCGGTTGTTTCGGACCTTGAATGAGCATGCTCATGTGTATGTACTTTGACTTCATGCACAACCAGGGGGGAGGTTGTACATCCATACAAACACGGGCCATGTGCTATGGTTGGTGTTCTGGTTGCCAAACGGATTCATGCCATCGGTACTCACGCCAAGCACAATGTTCCTTGCATCACCTGCGAAATATCGATATTCGGCATTGAACGCTCTCCACTGGCTTGCATCCGCGAGGTGTCTCAGCTTCGGATCATCTCCACCGTAGGGCTTCACCCTCTTCGCGTGCCAGCGCATGAGCTTTGCTTCCTTAGGATCTACGAAATAACGCTGCAGACGGGGAGTGATCGGTAGGTACCATACAACTTTCTGGGGAGATTTCTTTCCGGCCTTCTTGTATCAAGAAGCATTGCACACCGGAGAGTTGGTTTTTTCCGCGTGCTCCTACCGATAAATGATGCAATCGTTGATGCATGCATGGTATCTAATGTGCGGCAGATCAAGAGGGCACATGATCTTCTTGGCCTCATCGACACTAGTAGGACACAGGTTCCCCACGGGAAGAACCTTCTTTAGATACTTGAGAAGCTCATCGAGGCTTCTGTCGGTCCATTTGTTTTTAGCTTTCGTCTTTAGAAGTTCGAGCGTGAAACTCAAGCGGGTCACCTCAGGATCGGAACCATCATACAATGGAGTCTTCGAGTCTACCTCCAGTTGCTCCAGCTTGGCCTCCTCTATAGAAGCAGCTCTGTCGCTACTCGTCTTCTTGCGAAGCAGGTCTCGAACATGAGGGTCCCGCATGACTGAACTTAGTAGCGACGAAGGCTGCGGCGTGTCCGCGTCTTCTCTGGCGCCATTTCCGGCCTCTTCTCCGCCGCCACCATGTCCGGCCCCTTCTCCGCCGCCATGTCCGGCCTCTTCTCCGCCGCCATTATCGGTCATCTCTTCGTCTGGCCCCATGTCATCATTGGCTGCCCCGTCGGCGTCCTCATCATCATCATCTTCACTTATCCACCGAGTATAGCCATCCATGAAACCAGTCATGAGCAGGTGCGCCTTCAAACGACCATCCTTATAGGGGTCGAGCCAAACTCCTCCTTTGCATCTTCGACACGGACATAAAATCTCTGTCTGGTTATTTTCATACATGTCCTGCACCGCCGATCGCAACCACCTTTCCACCATCGTTCCATTCACCATCATGATCGCCTGCGCGGTAATAATAAGCAAAATGATTATAAAAACGCATGCATGCATCAAAGTCATACAAAAATTCGGCATGACCTTCCCTAAAAATAGGACATATAGAGTTTGCCCGAAATTCGCCGAAACGAAAATAAATCGACATTTAGGCAAAACATAGGCAGCTCACGCACAATTAAATGGATAGATCTAGTTGGGGAGGTAGAAAGGTCACTTCATTAAATGGGTAGATCTACATAGCTAGTTGGGGAAGGAGATGGATCTAACTAGTGGAGGGGGTGGAAAGTGAGGAAAAGAGAAATGGGTTGCATTAATGGAGGTTTGGTGTAGTTAGGGGCATTAAAGAGAGAGAAAGAGAGGTAGGAGAAGAAAGAGAGTAATGGGGGGAGAAGCAAGGTGAGGAAGAAGCAAAGTGAGGGAGAGAGGAGGGGGGAGGGCAAAGTGAAGGGAGAGAGAAAGGGGGAGGGGGGAGAGGGTTCAAAAGGTGGCTGCTGCGCCTTAGCAGCAGCGCGGCCTGCAGGACCGCGCTACTGCTAAAACGTTAGCAGTAGCGCGGTCCTGCAGGCCGCGCTGCTGCTAAGCAGGGCCCACCATATGACACAGTACAACATTAGTTGCAGCGGTGGGTCTGCGACACGCGCTACTGCTAAAGTTTTAGCAGTAGCGCGCTTCAGGCGGGCCGCGCTGCTACTATACATAGCCTGGTGGCCAAAGGGGGGCTCACATAGCAGTAGCGCCTTTCGTCTGGGCCGCGCTACTGCTAAATGGATAGCAGTAGCGCCTGTGCAGTAGCCGCGCTACTGTAAATTAGCAGTAGCGCGTTCCACAAAGCCGCGCTACTGATAACCTATAAGGTTTTCCCTAGTAGCGAGATGAGATAAATAAACAGAGCAAGGAGTGGTCAATTTTATACAAAAGTGGTGCACCAACAGTATGAACCTCTTCTTGCCTTTTCGCCTCAATCAAGAAGCACGAAAATTCCTAGTTGTGATCGAGCACCTTCGGTGCACGGCATCTCGGGCATCCACTGTCACTAGGGATCAGCGCTGTCCCTGTATTTCCGGGACTTGCGCCCGTATCGTTGCATCAGTCCTTGTATGGCTGGCAGGAGACAGAAAGGAATCTGATGCAGAATCTATGCTATATTAAAAAAAAAATCTTGACTTGACCAGACCAGGCTGCTGAGCAAAATACTGTTACCACGATGAACTCTCTTCGTTTTTATTTACTCTGCATATTAGAGTTGACTGAAGTCAAACTTCATAAAGTTTGATCAAGTTTATAGAAAACAATATGAATATTTACCATAACAAATCTATATGATCTGAAAGTACATTCAATAATAAATCTAATGATATTGATTTGTTGTTGTATATGTTAATATTTTTATGTATAAACTTTGTCAAAGTTTACGAAGCTTGACTTTGACCAAAGCTAATACGCGGACTAAATAAAAACGGAGAGAGTACACTGTTTGGACCTGCACGATGGTACTGCTAACATGCATGTGGAGATAAGGCTCGTACTGCTGATCCATGGGGCGTATTAGTGTTAATTTAAACCGACTTTACGGCATTAAGGTTTCAACTAGCACCTACCGGTCAGAGAGAAGGATGTAAACATATTTTCAGACCCCATGAATATTAGCGAATGCGCGTGACTTGACTTTTTTAGTGGCAAAAGAATTAATTAGTGACAGTAAACATATAGTAGCGCTTTGAGCGGACTAATTTAAACATGCGTGCTTAATATTGAATTGAATATCAAAAAAATATGGTAACATTTGTTTAGAATCTAAATGACTAGCACAAAACAAGTAGGCGTACCATGCTAGTAAAACCTGCTAATTGCTATTGGTTATAGTAGTATTAAGCGGCTGGTTAAAAATGTTCAACTTTTATTGCTATTGGTTCCAGTCATCAATGTTCAACTTTGTAGACACGTTAGTTTCATGCATTGCTGACAATTGCACCTGCTGCAAGTCGTATGGAAGGAAAGAATGCAGGCTGAAAAGTGAAGATATGGTACACCCATAACGAAAAACAAAATTTTCTACATTTGGCAGATGATAGTACATCCAAAGCCATTTTCATTCCTATAAAATTGCACTTAATAAACAAAGTAACTGTAATTTCATCATTACGTACTAGTTGCGCCTCGATCAAAGTAATAAATCAAAAATATATAAGCCGTTTCATTCCTATTGAATTATAAGAAACTATTATATACACTTTGCTTGCATACAAAAATCAACGAGCACTTAGGAACTGCCGATTTACCGCAGTTGGAAAATAAATTGTAAGCAAACGATTCTTCATTTGACCAAATAATTTCAGCAACGCGTCGACCATCCCAGGGAAAACCCAACCCACATGTTTATATCAAAACAATTCCGCAGTACACGTCAAACTAAAATTATGAAACGTACACCAGCTATGGTCTGAGCCTCGCTTACCAATCCTTCAACTAGTGTTGTTTTTCATAATGCAATTCAACATCCAGCCACTCACAGTCATACCAAACTTGTTACTTGTAGGCTCAAAACTCATTCAGAAAAAAAAAATACCAACACTCTGTCACCACACAAAAAATCGGCAGCCACCCGTCATTAAACTAAATTCTCAACACAAATCATGTCCCTCCCTTTGTGGAAGAAGACAAGGAAGTGGCTCATCTTGTTCCTGATAAGAGAGACTGCCCTGCTGAAATAGTACAGGCGACGTCTCGCGTCAGGTTCCCAACCACCAGTACCAAATACGCTCGGTGGAGCATTTGCCTGCCTGGACCCAGGGGGAAACAGTTGTGCCATTTCACTTCATCTGGGGCGTCAGCGAGTGCGTTGGGACAGAGATGTGACAGTTTGTGATCCCAACGGACGCCCCAGATGAAGTGCACCAAGGTGCTCGGTCACACCAACTTGGCACTCCAGGTTTCCTAGCTATATATGGAAGTCCTCATTCCTAGTCCATGAGATAGATAAACAGACCAGGGAATGAGCAACTGGAAAAATAAACAGAGCCCATGCCCTGCAGATCTCAAGCAGCAGGCTTTCTATTACCGACAAAAAGTTCCATCATGCAAGGGAAGTAGCCATGGCACATGGCAAACGATTTCAAGTTTGAAACCCAAGTACTGCAATACATCACACAACTCATTACAGAAGTGAGTGATAAAAGAGACCTTCCGTCACATTTATCTAGGGTATGTAAAGTATAACAGGGCGACAATAACGGGATGCAAAGTAGACAATACTTTAAGCAATGAATAATAGCATGAACAAAATGACAACTGGCAACGCAAGTACATAAGTGACGGAGGCAGATCAGCGAAGCAGGAGACCGACCGAGCGGATCAGCACTGGCCAGTGAAGTAGGAGACACCGTTCAACTGTAAGATGAGCTCCACTGTGATAGCCTGGCTTAATAGGGATGATAGACTACTCATATCAATAAGGAATTCCTTCTTTTTCGGAAGCCCATTTGGAAACAACTCCAAAGTTAAGCGTGCTCAGATTGGAGTAATTTCAGGATGGGTGACCGACCGGGAAGTTGGTCCGGTTGTGCACGAGTGAGGACAAAGTGCGCAGGAAAGACTAGTATTGATCTGTGGGGCCAGTCTAGATGCCGCCAGGAGTAACGACCACCGGCGGGTGTGTCCGAAGCGTTATAAGTTGGTATCAGAGCCGACCCTCGCGGTTACATGGATGTTTGCGGACAGGTGCGCGGTCATGTTGTGCATGACGTTTGTGACCCGTCGTGGCACACAGCATGGCACATGTGCCGAACTGGATGCACAGACGTATGTGCCAAGAGGATACGTTCCTGTAGCCCGACGAGGACGTCGGTTCCTCTGAGTGGGGTGTATGTGATAGTCTGACTTAATAGGGATGATAGACTACTCATATCAATAAGAAAATTCCTTCTTTTTTGGGAGCTCATTCGGAAAGAACTCCAAAGTTAAGCGTGCTCAGCTTGGAGTAATTTCAGGATGGGTGACCGACTGGGAAGTTGGTCCCGGTTGTGCACGAGTGAGGACAAAGTGTGCAGGAAAGACTAGTATTGATCTGTGGGGCCAGTCTACATGTCGCCAGGAGTAACGCCCACCGGCGGGTGTGTCCGGGGCGTTATATCCACCTCATAGCAGGTTGCTGTAGAGCACTCGTCAGTCTGCAGTTAATTTCAAGTAAACAAATGAAGGGAGCAATGGAGTATTCGAAAGATTGAAAGTAATTAAAAACAAATACGGCTATACATCTTTGAGAGTGCAAAGGTGGCCGACGGGAGCTAACTTACCTCCCCGTTTATTTGTAGGTGGGAATCCAAATCACACACTATCTAAATTCCTTCCAGCGGATATGAGCAATCTTTGGCCAACTTTCTCCATCAGGTGCTCGGCAGTTCTCCTTCAAGATGTCACAACAATCCGATATGCGAATGTGCTGGAGAGAGGATGGCAGATCTGGTAAAGATAATATTTTGGGGCAGCGCTGGATATGAAGATTCTTCAGATTGGAGAAGCATTTCAGATTTGTTGGCAGGGAAATCATTTGACAACCAAAGAATTGCAGACCCTGGACATATGTGAAATTTGCGGATTCTTCGAATGAAATGACTGGCTCCTTGCAATTTATAAGAGAAAGGGTTTTTGGAACTGTGAAACCTTCAGCCAAGAGCATGCTGTTGAGTATTACAGGACTGCTAACTCCGAGTGAATTCTGGACTCGAAACTGTGAGATACACTCGGGGGTGAATTTTGGAACATCATACAAATGTACTCTTTCAAGTTGCAGGGAAGACAATCCTTCGAGCATACATAAATCTGGCAAGCTAAACAGTGAGAATGATTTAATAGAGGTTAGATTACCAATAGACATGCAAGCGGTGCTTCTGCAATTTCTTATTTCAATAGCACTAATGTGTGGCCAGTCAGCACAGAAGAAGTCAGCTCCAAGCACACAATTCCATATACAGAGACTCTCAAGGGATAATGGCAAACATTCTGCTCCACATGCCAACTCTGAAGAAGGGCAGAACATCAATGTCACATGAGAAAGAGAGGTAGCAGCTCGTAAGCCCCCTAATGACCTGAGACGCCAGCAATATTTGATGACCAAGCTCCCAAGTTTTGTCAAATGAAGGTGGACCTCTTCTGAAGGAAGTGTAGTTAAAGTCATAATTTCTTCTAAGGACAACCTTTCCAGTGAAACCAAGCCATCAAGGCAAATAGCTAAAGCTCCATCTGTAATACTGCATGAAGAAAGAGAAAGTTGACGAAGTCCTGATGGTAGAACCAGCGGGAGCCCAATGCTCCTTCCATAGACGAGTCTAATCCTCTGTTCGTGACAGTATATACATGCCTTGATGATATCCTCTTTTACCAATACTTCATCTTCCTCTCTTTCTAGAGAACTTTCAAGGTTTTCAACATGTGATACATCAGCACGCATCAGTATCATCAGCTGCTTGAGAAATGAATATTCCGATGAGAGTACCAACTTAATATATGATCCTGAATCCACCTCCCAGATTAAACTAAGTTGGGATGCCAAGTGGTCTGTCCTCATGATATTCTCTCTCTGATCATGATGCTTCAACTCATCATTGGAAATGAATACAAGAAGTGGGCATTTTTTTACTTCTAACACTCAAGGCCTAGTGGAAGAAGAGGTAATGTCTTCAGGTTTGGCACATTGCAGAGGACAAGTGAAGAACAATTCTCAAATAGCTCAATATTGGATGGTAGGCTTTGTAATGCGCTGCAATTATCAAAGCTTAAAGATTTCAAATTCTCAAAATACGAAGCATCAAGTAACCAGTCTGGATGTTTTGAAGATTTGTAACCATCAATTTTAATACACCCAAGTTGAGGCGGTGGCATCAGGCCCTCTAGAATCTCCAAATGTAAACTATCATCTGCATTCACGTTATTCTTGCAACTCCAGACAAGATGCAAATCCCAAATATGTTTTTTCTGGTGCAGCTTCGATTCTAAGGCTTCATCCTTCCCAGCGACATTCTCAAGGTTATATACACTTAAACGGCCATGAATCTCGTTCATGTCCCACAGCTGTTGCAACTCATATCCCTTTTCCTTTTGCACTGAAAATTTCCTAACTTGTTGAAGCGAAGTTAGCTTGCCAATGTTACGAATTCGAGGCAGGTCTATGCATTTTCTACTATTTTGATGCCTTTTAATATGCCGTAGCTTCATTAAATTACAGAGTTTCTCAGGCAAACTCTCAACTGTGTGATTGAACAGAAGTAACTGCAAGTGGTAAAGAGTACACAGTGATTTTGGCAAATCAGAAATCAGTGTTCTGATGATGTTCAAATACCGAAGGTGCTTCAACTCACCAACAGATTCTGGCAACCTACTACTGCTGTAAGATGACAAAGATAGCACACGCAACTTCTTCAAATTCTGTAGTATCTTAAAAAGGTAGCTTACATCATCCATTAGGGGGTCTATGCAGATAATCGTGCGTAAATGATGTAGCTTGCAGATACTTTGTTCATGTTGCTTCATACTATCAACACGAACAGATAGGTGGCGTACATTGGATGGTATTTCTGTCACCTTATCACCTTCCAATCTGAAGTAGTCTTTTTGGGAGAGTGATTCTGCCAGGTCATGAAGAAGATCATGCATAACAAAGTATGTTCCATAAGCTTGTTGAAAGAACGAAACAGAGATCATTTCATTGAAGCAATCCCTCCCAACATCTTCCACTCTCTTGTTTTTGTTACACGAATCAATAAGGCCCTCTGCCATCCAAAGATGAACCAACTCATTAATGTCATACTTGTGGCCTTTTGGAAACAAGCTGCAATATAGGAAGCACCTCTGCAGACATGGATCTAACTTCTCATAACTCCAGAACAGAGCTATCAAGGGATCACTTAATTTGTCAATCTTTATAGTAAGAGCATCCTTCCATGCGGTGATATCTGTTTTCCCTTTCAACTGGGAACCCACAACTTTTGCCGCCAAAGGAGATTGTCCAAGCCTTTTAGCAATCTTCTCTGCAAGATCTTCCAGCCTTTCACGCAACTGCGGATTTGTAATTTCTGGTCCAGAGAATGCATGGTGTTTAAAGAGTGCCAAGAACTGAGATTCTTTCATCTTTTCCAGAGGACACACTTCACAACAAAGAGCAGCTGGAAATATATTATGTCGAGAAGTTACCAAAACTTTGCTTCCTGTCTCTTGGGAAACTAGAGGAGCTAACAGTTGGTCCCATTTTCTGTCACTACCAGGTTCAAACCAAACATCATCCAACACGAGCAGGAATTTCCCTGACTCTTGCAGTATGTCGGACAACTTGCGTTGCAGAGTATCAAGGTTATCAATGCGTGGGCACTCCCCCTGAGAGGCAGACTCAATTATCTCCCGTGTATGACGACGGACATCAAGTTTGCGTGAGATGCTTACCCACATTGTCACATCAAAATATTCTTTTACCCTCTTGTCATTATAAACAAGTTGTGCCAAGGTGGACTTTCCCATGCCTCCAACTCCAACAATGGCCAAACCCGAGTACATAGCTATACTAGACTCAGTTGTCTTGGTAAGACACTCTATTATATGATCGCGATCCTTGTCACGACCAATCACTTTCAGAGGTGGCAGTGATGTGGTCTCAGGAACAGCAGCTGATGATATGATGGGGCTCTCCGCAATATAACCAGCTGGTAAGCAGAGCAGTTGACGGAAGTCCTTAGCTTTTGCCAGGGTAGCCTTCAATTCAGTCAGATGTTGAATTAGCTTTCTGTTCTCAGAGCTCAGATTGGATAGCCTGCTTGATGCAGCACACAGAGGCTTCATTAAAGTGCTGCTGATGGAGGAGGCATTGGCCGGCGAAAAATCCTTCCCCTTTGCTTGGCGCTTGAGGAGGTTATACTCATGTTTGTCCAGCAAGTCTTCAGCCAGGTAGAAGCCTTCTTTGAGTTCCTGAAGCCATTTGTCCAACTTGGGCCTGTGGTTTCCCTTGTCTGCTGCTTCAATTGACAGCTCGAACTGCGGCAAGATAGTGGTCTCCAATTCGTGGAGCTCACGCACCATGTCCACTCCAAGGTACGTTGAAGCATTAGCAAGGAGTTTCTTCAAGACCGGCGATGCAGCTAATTTTAAGCTAACACTTAAGGCAGTGCTAGCCAACGCCACTTCCATCGGACTGCAAGGTTTATTTTTTGGGTGTATGTGCCAAGGGAGGGAAGCTGTGTTTGTTCTGTGGATGCTTAAGACAAGCACTGGAATTGCTTCTAGACGCAGTGATGGATGAAAAACCTATTGGAGTGGGAAACAACGAGGTAAATTACCCAACTGCAATGGTGATAAGAAAAAAGGAACCTCGTAGCAGATTAAATCTGTAGACAATGGCGAAAACTAATAGTACTATTTCCAAATAATATTTTGAGAGTGGGGAATGACCTGAATAATTGATGGACGAGCAATGAAATTGCTTGTGGATCGGAGGTATAAGCAACCGGTCAATATATTAATATCTGAACAACCTGTTGGAGTGGGAAATCACAAGATAAATTAGCCGGTTGCAACAATGAAGATAACAAACAGCCAGATCTGTAGAGGAAATCAGAGGAGAATAGTGGTGAGCTTACACAGACGAAGAAGCGAAGATCAGCGTTGAAGGAGCAATGATGCACGGGTGCAGGAGAGGCAGATAGTAATCCTCCCTGCAAGAGAATGGTAGGAGGTAGAAATCGCCAAAAAGCATTCTTCTTCTCCTACTCCTTCCTTGTGTGGATTTTCATCTCCCTCAGGTTTCGTTGCTGTCCACAGACAGCTATTGTGTCCATCTCACATCCTGGCAGAGAGTTGCCGAAGGCAACGAGGCCTACCAATTTTTGCACGACCTGTTCACCTACGTCCTACAAACTGAAAACAGAGAAGCATGACTGTAAGTCAAGTAGTCCACCATAATAATCAAGATGGGTGGGTGGATAGTTGACACAGCGAATACAATCTCAGTTAACCTTCTTATTATGGTCTGATTCACACACTACAAGTCTACAACAGAGACTTGACACTAGATAGGGGGGTCGTAAGTAAGGCAAAAGATACATGTTGGCCTTGATACTGCCCCAGGACCAGGTTTAGGATTTTTACAGTCCCTTCTCCGGCTCTTCTGCTCTTCCCATGTTCCTGATATGGGGGTGCATAGGGGATACAGCAGAGGCGGATCTGCTACCCAGGCCGGAAACGGGGACAGATCCTCTAACGCAAACGAAAAGGAACCGAAGGCTAAAGCGTGAGAAAGATGGATCTTCAGATCTTATCACCTGGGACAGGGAGAGACGCCCGCCGCCGGTCGCCGGAGCCGAGGAAGCTGAGAGGTGATGGGTCAGAGGAGAAGCGCGTGCACTGATGGGGGGAAATGGTGGTGCATCAATCAATGATAGTAGTAGACTGAAGCAAAACAAGTCTTGAGGCAAGAAGAGGAGTGGGCACTGTACTCCTAGTCAACTGATTGAGACCACACGACACGGCAACATGCTCACGACTGATTGAGCTGAAGCAAATGATAGCTCCGGCGACCAGAAAGGACCCAGCTTTGCTGTAGCAGACTGCAGACCTGACTCACTTTTGCTGTTTTGCAAGCAAATGAAAGCAGTGAAATGTGAATGCACGCACCATCTTTCCGCGTGGGTGAATGATTCGTTGACCCTGCTAATCTTGATTGAATGGTGTTAATTAAAGACATTGTGGAGTACTACTGATTTTGAGCTCGCGTGCCATGTCCAATCGAATCCAAGGTAGATACGTTGAATCCGGACGGAAAGGGGAGGGAGGAGACCAGAGGTGCACCTTCTTCGCTGCTACACATCTGTCAGCTTACGCGCCATGCCCACCCGCTTGCAGGCTTCACGAGGCATCCATACCACTGCAGGGTGCTTCACCAGGCGGTCACGCCACCCGCAGATCCAGCCGGCGGGGGCCACCTACCATGAGCGCCGGCCGGCGAGGCTCGTATCCTGACCACCGCCGTCTCGGCTCGGCGGGCAACCTCCTTGACCTCCCTCCTCCCATCTCCCACATCGTGGTACGCGGTGGTGGTCCCGTAGGCAGTGAGAGGCTTGCAGCGCTGGCTGAGGACCCAATCGGAGGTCTCACAAGAGGGAAAGGGAAATGACTTCGCCGCCGATGCCGATTTGCGGCGGAGACGCCCGAGCCGAGAACGGGATGTGTGTGTGACCTGGGCTAAGCGCGGGTGTGGGCTGGAGTGCGTGCGTGTGGAGTACTGAGCTAAGGCTTAGTGGGCCACCGTGTTGCGTTCTGTGTTCTGTCTCGGGTCATGTCACGGTTCTTTGTTTTTGCAGCTATAAAATGTGCATTGTCTCAAAAAAAATGCTATAAAATGTGCATTTCTTCTAAAAAAAAAAGCTAAAAATGCTCCGTTTTCAATCATCACCAAGAAGCACTTTATGAAAAGTGCCACTGCAATTTTCAACCTTTGAAAAAGTGTCCGGCATTTTCAAAGCTCTATATTGACTCTTTTTTTTTAAGAATCTAGAGAATTGTAGTGATATTTTGCAAAACAAGAAAAATTGGAGTTGATTTTTTCAAATATGCTAGATTTGTAGAGAATTGTAAGTTTGACCTCAAACACTCTTGAATTTTCTGTTTAGTTACACCTAAGCTTGAGAGTCTTGCACTCTTGAAGCCTCTATCAAGTTATTTGGTACACTCTTATAATCTAAATAGTCTAATACGTTTGAAAATATGTAGATATATAAAACGATACTATGAAAACACATACATGTAAACGCATTGTAATACATTAAGGGCATTAACTAATTTCAGTATTAATATGATACTTTAGGTTTGCCTAAATTTATGGTAAATATACTATAACAAGAGATTTAACATGCCAAATCGAAAACATTTTTTGCGACATAATATCATTTCATATTAATAGAAGAATTTTCTCAATAATGAATATTAGAATTATATGCTACATATTAATATATAGTGTCATCGTGTTATTGTTAAAATACACTTGTTGTATGTAAAAAATACTGAAAATATATATCAATTTCACTACACCACGACACTCAAAGCAGCGTCAAACAATCTGTCGGCATAGGTCACCTAAGGCGACACATTTAGTGTCGGGAAAGACCTTTGCCGACAGAAAGGAGCTGTCGCCTATAGTCCTGCCGGGAAAGGTCTTTGCCGACAGATAAATCTATGCCGACAGACAATATGACAACGTTGGTGAGATCTATGGCGACAGACATTTCTACACCGACAGACTGAGCTATACCGACAGATTATCTGACAGTGTGCTATGCCGACAGATTGTGCGACATCCATTGCTATGCCGACAGTTTGTCTGTCAGTGCGCTATACCGACAGATAGTGCGACGTCCAATACTTCTGCCGACACATTTGCTGTCAGGGTTCTACATTTCAGCACAAATGCAAATGCACCATATTTTGAATGAAATTACATTCATAATATTCAATTCATGTTCAACACGCAATACATATACAAACAAGTGCACTCTTGTATTCATCACAAGATACCATTGATCAATACATTTATATTCAACATATAGAAGATTCATTAGTTTTCTTCACTCAAGTTAGCTACAACCACTAAGGAAATACATAGGTCGACATACAAGCTGTGGCCTGTTACAAAATATGGGCTAAGTTCATAAGAGACTCATGTTCGGTCACTATACAAATCACTATGGAACAGACTAAGTCTTTGATCATCGAACCAACAACAACTTCCATATGATGAAAATAGGTCGACCATGCATGCCATGAACAAAAGCCAAACATGAAGCAGCATATAGGTCATAGCCCAAAACATACTTATTTAAATGCAATGAAGAAACCCAGTTACATGCACAGTTATCAAGAAGCAGCCATGAATATATAGCCCAGCTTTGTAGAAAATAAAGCATCAAACCAGCATTCAAGTTCATACAAACACACGTACAGATCCATGAGAGTTTGCATGTCACATGAGAGTTTCCATATGCTGATAAAAAAAGAAAGTAGTGCCAAACAAGGGTGAGGACTACAAAAGGGGAAATTATGTAGCATTATATTGGAAACAAACTACATCGGTCAGAGTTAGCTAGAGTTTTAACTAAACATACAGCTTTGAACTACAACGGTTGAGAACCAACAGGTCGTTGTGAAACTTGATTAGTTAGATTGCTATAGCCCAGCAGTGTTGTGCAGACATTGATAGCCTCTTCTATTTTCTAGTATTGCAATACAAGCAGAAAAAACCCGAGCAACTAACCACCACATAAACATTGTCAGACCATGCAACTCCGCTAATTATCATACATGCAAAAGAGGAAGCAACTCCTATTTTGCTAATGGACTAGATCTGACAGAACATAATAGCAACTTGACTCTCGAGCAGAATTTAGGAACTGATAATTCCTTTCACAAGTACTATAAGCAGATCTTTCATCGAGCAAGGTGGAACTTAACCAATCTGGACACTATAAATCAACACAACACGAGGAGGGGCCCCTTACCTTTTTCTAACAAGCAAGAAACTCGGTTGCAGAATTCATCTCTGGCTGGGTTGAAGCAGCAGATAGTTACTCTAGCACTGATCTAGGGCTCCGTTTTCAATCTGAACATTAGCAGTGCATATCCACTAATCAGTCGTAGGCTTGAGGTTAAACTTGAGGGAAATAAAAGATAACTTTCATATGTTCAGTGCAGTGTAAGTCAATGATAACTTTAATGGCTTCGAAATGCTGTGAAATATTAGACCTAAAACAACTATATAAGGGTTTGGAATAAGATTTATATGAACCAAATGAGCTACATCTCGACAGTAATCTGGAACATAAACAAACGGCAGAGTAAATAAAAAGTATATAAACATTAAATAGTTCTGGTATTTCTTGACCTGCACTTTTAGATTCGAGTTCTCCAGCAAACATAATAACAGGCTCAACACCCATTGCTTTGAATATAAGTTCAGCCTGGACTCTGGAATGTTTTCCCTTGGCCTTTTCCACCCCAGACACCTGCTGGTGCAATGTTGCTCATCGATTATAGTCTGATGCAAACTCTCTGATAGTCTGATGAATCATCTATTTATAGTGACATTACAAACTAGTGTATATGTGTGTAATTATATGCTTACATACACACGCTATGAAGCATGAAACATGACAAGAAAAATGCAAAGGAGACCCACAAGAAAAACAATAGACTTTTAGTTCACACTGATGACCCTTTTTCCCATTCTAGCCCTTTTTATTTTTGAACCAAGCATCATACCACAGATAACAGTGAACAAACAATTCCCTTTCTACAAAATATCCTATTCAGTTCTATAAGAGCTCTCACCTTCCTCTTGTTTTCATCAATATTTGTGAGCCTCTATAGTTCATCATTTGCTAAGCTCGCTTCCTCCTCTTGTTCTTGCCATATTTTCTGCTGAAAATAACACATATTGTTGAACATGATGCTTAAGAGACAATGGTAGAAAAGAAGATGCATACCAAGCAAATTATGTAATGAGTTAACACAGGGCAGCAACAAAAAAGCAACCATCAATTTCTAGATCCTTTCACAACTCCAAGCAGCAGCAAGATAATAAGAATCTGGGTGGCAACTATAAATCAGCATGGCACGATGGCCGTGGGCACATAGAGCATGAGAGAGCGAGAGAGAGCACCAGTGGCTTACCACTAGCTATGCCGGAGTGGAAGTAAAATCGGGTCCACCGGACACGTAGCGCGCAAGGCATCGGAGTGGAAGAAGAATCACCGCGCACACCACATGGCGGCTCTGTCCTGCACCTGCATGCGCAAGGAAACACATTGATACAGTAGGGATGTCAATTACATTGAATACATACGGTGTTCTCAGCAGCAAAGAAACACAGATGTACATGCTTCAGCACACACTAATCAATCATAATTATCAAAAGGGAAATATATTTGGACGTATGAACTTCCACAGCTTATCCCAAATGGGAAATGTTGTTCTGTTTTGGAGCTAGCAATTAGGATATAACATGTCCACAATATCAAAAGGGAAATATGTTTGATATGAACTCTGAAGCAATAACAACAATCTTAGACAAGCTGCGGAATAACAGCACCAATATCCGCCCTGTCATACGATGAGGAGTTGAAAATATTAAGAACCTCCAAAGCATGACTTTCCATGGCAATATGCATGAGACGCACATCATGTGCCAGGCAGATGCCATCTCTGATAGCGATAGCCTCCATCCTTCTTGAATCTGCAGCTCGCTCGTACCATAAAGCTTGGGCTCATGTTAATGCTCCTGCATGGTAGCGCATCACCAATCCAGTACTCCCTGATCTTGTGTGCTCATCAAAGCCAGCATCAACATTTACCTTTACCACATTGATATCCAGCTGTGACCAAGCTTTCTTCGCCCGAGCTGGGGTAGCTCTCGTCGGTGTTGCTAGATCACAAACAATGTCAGTAGCCCATCGAATCGATGCTTGTACTGTTCTGTCCTTCTCTCTGTGCTGACGATTATTTCTTATCAGGTAGTCTGGTACAAACAAATGAACTCATTTGCAGCAGAACTCTTGAACAGAAGTTGAATAGAACTACATTTTTTATTTCATATTTCATAACATAAGGTATAGGCAGGTAGTTTTCACAGATTTGTGGTTAACGGAAAAGATGAGTGAAATGGAAATACAGAAATGGAAATCTGACTCCTTGAAATGGAAATGAACAAAAAAATTAGCAGTAACCACATAATACAGAAATTTGAACAAGATCACGTGAGGCATGCTATAGGGATTCAGGACACAAACCATTCAAATAACAATGTGAACTACAGATAGTAACATACGGGAAGATAGGTAAGAGAAGATCTGCAGCTTACCTGTTGTGGTCCAAGAGGCAGGGCATGTAAAGGGGGGCAAACCGGGACAGAGGACGCCGGTGGCGGAAGAAGAACGACAGGTGGCTCCTCAGCAGCGGACGCGGCTGCTCCTGGGCGGCGGACAGCGCTGCTGCTCCTCGGCGGGGCAGACGGTGCTCCTCAGATGCGGATGGCGTGGTTGTCCTCGGCGTGGGATGTCGTGGCTGCTCCTCCGCGGCGAACGGAGCTGCTGCTCCTCGGTGGGGCGGACGGTGCTCCTCGGACGTGGATGGCGGCATGGCGCGGCTGTCCTTGGCGGCGGATATCGCTGCTGCTCCTCGATGGCGGAAGGTGCTCCTCGGTAGCGGACGACATTGCTGCTCCTCGGCTGCGGGTGGTGCTCTTAGCGGGACAGCAGCTCCTCGGCAGCGCACGGTGCTGCCGACGGTGGGGCACACCCAACACTGGAGGGCGGGCCAAGGAACGCCGGGGCTGGGAGACAGGGTGGTGCGGACGAATCGGCGGCCAGATCTAGGGGATCGGCGGCGGCAGATGGGTTAGGTTTAGGTGTGTGTGGCGCGAGAGAAGTGAGATTGGGGAATTGGATATTTCGAGGAAGAGAGTAGCCGCGCGATAGAGGTTTCATGTAGCCCGCGCACCGCACGACAAATTTTGGGTGGGCCCTACACAAACTACCCCGACCCTTTCTCAGTCGCAACGAATCACCGACGCATAATGTAACAGCGAATACTGTATCTACCGACAGATAATACGTTGGCGGTCCTTAATACATTGGCGACAGATAGTGTGCCGAAGGCTGTATTAATACCAACAGTTGGTATGTTGGTACAGTTTAGGACAAAAAGAGTGTCGGCTTTGCACACTTTTACCAACGGATGCATGTCGGTATTGTGGTGTCGTGGTGTAGTGTTTACACAAACAACATATATTTAGTTGCAATATATGAACAATTTTCAAATAAAAAAGTTTATTACAAATACGTGAGTATGATTGACTTTATATCTTATTAGTGCTAGACAAAACATCTTGACTAAATAGATTTGGTGAATCCACAAATCAATATTTTCATTATCTACTGAGTGATAAATGTTACTGTTACTAGATGGATACCTCGCACATTACTGCGGGACATCTAATAGGCTTCTAAATGTGAAATGACTTAGTTTGAATAATTATTAAAGTTTTTTTAACTGATGGACAATTAATATCTTTTTTGTTGTGTTCAACAAAATTGGCATGCGGTTAAGTACACACGTAATACGACAGAGGCTTTCCAATTAGTATTTTGAAGATTATGTAGGGGAACGCGACAGAAAACAAAAAAATCGGTACAACGAGCACGCCTAGGATCACTATGGAGACTGCATACAAGGTTTGATCTGATCCGTACCGACTCGAAGCGCAGCGGAAGAAGAGTAGGTGTAGATCGTCGGTGCAGATCCCTACAGCTAGGATTTACAATCTCCCAACCGCAAGGATGTACTCCCTCGCCGGACAGCCCTTCGGGAGGCGGTCGGACAGTCCCTCGGACGATGTCACGGACAGCCCTTCGGGAGGACCCTCGAAACTCGAACCGAAACTCGGACAGCCCTTCAGGAGGACACTCGAACAGCCCCTCGGGCAAAAGATCGAAACTACGAACTCTCTACGGGGTTGCACACATACGGTGTCAGCTATCCGGCAGGGCTTCGCCGTCCAGAACTAGTTCCTGCCGGAACCCAGACAGCCTTTCGGCTCTACGAAACTATTTCGTGGGAGGGAGAGAGAAGCCAGACAAGTCAAATGGCATGTGTATGAGAGCAAGGATCAGATTTGGGGCTGCCTCCTCACCTCTATTTATAGGATAGCCAAGGGGTAAAGATGGTATTCAAAAATACCAAAAGTGCTCCCACTTTATGCCTTTTCATAAAAGAATAAAGCAAAGAAGGATGGCAAGTGGAGCTCCATGGAGCCCCACCTCCCTTGGCCGGCCACATATGGGGCCCCCCCATGAGGGGGCTTCCTTGGCCACCAAGTCCATCTAGAAGCCTTTTGGAAAATATCCCAAAAGGTACTTTCCAAAAAATATCCAAAAAGCACTTTCACTATTCATGAAGACATTTTTCTGCGTCCGATAAATCCCAAATTATTTCTGTGTGCCTAGAATAATTCCAGTACCCACACAAACAATTTTGAACGCATTCCGAAACAATTTCGGAACAATGTTTTCTTCAGCGAAAAAGCAACCATAGCGGTTCCGTCTGTTCCGGAACATTTTCGGTTTTTCCTCCGAAAAAATCCCAGAAGTTACCAGAACGATTCTGGCACCCTCCAATAATTTCCAGGCGTGTGCCGGAACCAATTTGACTTAATGGAATACCCTGAAACAACTTTTCAGTTTCACCGGAACTATTCCGGTGTTCTCTCCGGAGCGTTTCCGTTTCGTCCGAAACTTTTCGGTGATTTTCTCTCAGAGTATTCAGCAGATAGATGACTCTTAAGCGTGTGACCCTATAGGTTCGGTGAAGTATAGACATGACCCGGAACACTTTCCGATCAATGATCAACATCGGAGCCGTGGACACCCATATTGACCCCTATACCCACACGAATGAATATTCGAGTGAACCTCCAGTTGCCGTGTGCTATTCCTGTTGCTTCACGATATATTACAAATACCCGAGGTGAGATTTATTGCATCCCCGTGGATCAACAACTTGTCCACTATGCAAGTTACCTCGTTACCGGTTTTGTTCTCTTTACTCGTTTTCGTGTTCCGGCATCCCAGTGATCAAATCACAATGTGTCTGGCCAGACGATGATGGATACCGTAACACCGAGAGGGCCCGAGAATATCTCTCCATCGTCGGAGGAGCAAATCCCAATCTTGAGCTATCTCGTTTCTGTCATACTTTTCCGTGAACCCGTAAGCTGCCGTAATAGCCACCCATTTACGGATGACGTTTAACAAACCCCAAAGTTCACGAAGCAAGTACGAAATAACTCGATACTCTCATGGTCTAAGGAATTATGCAAACATTAACTATCTCTGTGTTATTAACCATTAACTTGTGACGAATGTATCTCATAGCATAACATCAATTCGGGTCGATTCAACACAAGTGTTCTACTAACATTGTGCCCTCAAAATTGCCAGCATAGACATGCCCATGATCAGGAAAACAGGATCATCATGCAATACTTGAGCCAGTCTTAGAGGCAAGACTAGGAATACATTTTACCATTTATTATACCACACGTGCACATGAGTTTCCCTCCGAGCCTCGTGGTTATTGTAGACTCGAGAATCATTGCAGTTATAGCATGGAACATAAATATTCATTACAAACTCGGAGATACAAAATAACTGTCATTACTGCCTCTAGGGCATATCTCCTACAGATTAGTCATATTGACATATATCATTGAACATCAGTTCCTATATATACATGGATACTAAAGATAATTTGATAAATTTGAGTGTCTGTCAAACACGGATATTACAGAGCTGGTTTAATTTTTGCGAGCTGATGACTGACGTAACACATGAGTAAAGTTAACATATAATAAATAGTGCAAAATTGCAGATACAGAAAGCAAATAAATTAGTTTCTAGCAATGAGTCAGCTTCTTAATTAATATATTTTTCAAGCTGGCACAAACAAAAACAAATTAAGCTGCTAATTCTATGCTTCTGAGTTTTCAGTAGAAAAACATACTATACAACTATATTATCTTGCCCTCATTAATGATCACAGGCGATATTTTTAGGGTATCACTAAATGTACTTCACAATCATCATTTCACCGGTGACAACAACCTTTATAGATTTATTTCAATCTTTCCTTCATGATGAATAAGACAAAAATTGAAATCCAATCAACACCTTAGGCAGATACATAAATGAATTCCCAAGCGCATCCTGTGGATCCATCAACCTACTCGCTCGACATCGTATCCCTCATTGCGTGGCGGGGTTGGGTTCATGGGGCGCCTCCTGAGCTGGCTTGCTGACATCCCGTAGGGCGCCGACCTCTCCCTGGTGGCGGCGGTGGTGTTGAATCGATTGGGGATGGTGCGTACGGGAGAGGAGCACGGGCGCCGAGAGGAAAATCACAGAGACTGGCCATGCCGAAGTCGTCGGCTTTTGTCTATCTGGGTGAGGTGGGCGAGGAATCACTTGAAGCCCGCCGGCGTTGGTGAGCTGGACGAGGATTCGCTTGAAGCGGGAAGAGGAAGGCGAACGACGCAGGTGCGTGGGAGGCTCCGGGTCATGACAGAAGAGGAAGGCGAACAGCGCAGGTGGGCAACTTTGTTTGGGATCGATATATATCGATCTCTCCAAGTTGGTCCTGCCTGTTCGATAAGGGCAGAAAAAGGTTTCCCTATTCCTTAATCGGGCTGGAATCCACTATGGAAAGTTCGGGCCTCAGAATAACATGAGGCGGACCACATCAAGGTCTACGGGTTGATTCTAAAAATTAAATCTCAGTTCTATCTTTATGATTAACAAAAAATCAACGGATAGAAAAGGGTGACGTATGGAGAACTATGAGGCTGGTCGTAATGGGAGTATCATAGCAAGTATCATGCATGACAACTAGACATTTTTTATGAGGTGGCATAGTATTAAATGAAGAAAGAGAGGGTTGAGTATCATATCATGATACCGTATCATAATAAATGTTATGCTACTATGTGTCATGCATGGCAATAAATAAAGTCATCTATGATACTAATATATGATTCTATGTATTAGGCTACTCATAGTGGGGAGTATCATATACTAGTATCATGCATATGATACTAGTGTATGATACTACCTTTATAGTGCATGGTATCATGGAGGATCATATATGACCTTATTTATGGCCATGCATGACACAAAGTAGCATAACATTTATTATGATACGGTATCTACCTATGTTACTCCAACCCTCTCTCTTCTTTAATTCTCTGCCACATCAGCATGTTTACTATTCCCGAGTGCATGTTTACTATTCTTTGCCACATCAGCATGTCCTTGGGGAGGTAGTATCATATATACTACTCCCTTTATTTCACAATGTAGTGCGCCCGCGCTTCCCGAGATATAAGTTTGACAATAAATTTAACCAACAAGACCGACTGCGGCGGGAGCAAAAATTACACCACTGAATTCGTATCGAAATAGCGAATCAGTGGTATAATTTTTGCTCCCGCTACAGTCGGTCTCGTTGGTTAAATTTATGGTCAAACTTAGATCTCGGAAAACGCGGACGCACTATATTGTGGAATGGAGGGAGTAGTATCATATGCATAATACTAAGTTATGATACTAAATACTAGTATTATACTCCCTCCGTCCGGTAAAAAGTGTATATATAGAAATTTTAGGATAAATTATAGAGTGAAAAAAATGCATAGAAAAGGTACATCATTGTGGAGTAGTACTGATTTTGAGCTCGCGCGCGCGCCATGTCCAATCGATATCGAATCCAATGTAGGAGTAGGTATGTTGAATCCAGACTGAAAGGGGAGGGAGGAGACTAGAGGTGCATCTTTTTCGCTGCCGGGGAACAGCTCGGCCCACCCTTCTGCAATGCAGGCTTCACGAGGCATCCACACCACACCACTGCCGCCGGGTGCTTCACCAGGCGGTCACGCCACCCGCACATCCAGCCGGCGAGGCCCGCATCCACACCACCGCCGTCTCGGCTCGGCGGGCAACCTCCTCGGCCTTCATCCTCCCCATCTCCCACATCATCGAAACGACTTCGCCGCCGGTGCCGATTTGCGGCGGACACGCCCAAGAACGAGAGGTTTTTTTTAGGTGTGTGTACTGTGACCTGGGGTAAGGCACGGATGTGGGCTGGGCTGTGGTGCATGCGTGGAGTACTGGGCTAAGCCCAAGCGGGCCCACCGTGTTGAGTTCTTTGTTCTGTCTCTGCCCATGTCACCGTTCTTTTATGTCTAAAAAAAAAAGTCGCCGTTCTTTTTTCCCTCTTCTTTTTCAATTAAACATGTCAGAGCATCTGCTTATGACAAATATGACCCCTCAAATACCCGCAGACGCGTCCGGGCGCATCCGCGGGGAGTGACCGGGCACGCCTCAAATTAGCACAACTGCATCCGGACACCTCATACTAGATTCTTAAATCCATACAAAAGCATGCAAACGAAAAAACATATGTACTATGTAGATTACCTGGCTACTCCTCGTCGGAGATGTCGACTATCTCCGTGCCCGGCTTTGGGTACATGGGCGGCAGCTGCAGCTCCGGCTCCTCCGGCAGCTCCGCTCCGGCCTCCTCTCCTCTATCTCTGCGTCGAGTTCGGAGAAGAGCGCGTCGGACGCCGCCTGCTCCTGCCGGAGGAACTGCCTGTTGGCCTCCACATAGGCCTCATCCTGGATGGACTCCAGGATGGCCTGCTGCTCCGCCATCTCCGTTGCTTGGGCGACGGCGAACTCCGCCTCCGCCTCCGCCATGTTGAACCCCGGAGCAGGCTGCTCCGCCTCGTTCTCCTCCGAATATGCCACCTCCACCGGCTCCGGCAGCTGCTCTCCCTCCTCCTCCTTCGGCTGCTGCTCCTCCTCCTCCGGCTCCGGCGAGTCCGGAGGCAGCCCGGCAGCGATGCGGGCGGCACGCCTATCCTGGATCTCCTCCGCGATCTGCCTCCGGCGCTCCGGCGTGAGCATAGCGTACGTGGTGATCTTCCGCCGGACCATGGCGATGCCGGAGAGCTTGGAAGAGGAGGCGGACGGGCTCGGGTGGCGGCGCAGAGAGGGAGGAGGTGGATGGGCTAGGGTTGGGGGACGCCAGCCGGCTTAAATAGCCGGATTTGGCCTTGGGCGGTGAGCCGGAGCGGCGCCACTCGGCGTTCACACCGCGGCGACGGAGGAGACGTCTGTCAGACTGCCGGGTTTCCGGGCGATTCCGCGTGGACCCCATCGTCAGTCCTACATGGCGGACGTGCCCGGGCGCCCCCATATCCGCCCCATATTTGGGCTGGATATGAGGGGTGCCGGTCAGCCCGGGCGTTTGAAGCCCGTTTGAGGCGCCCGTCTGGGTCAGATTTTCGTGACCGGTCAGTGACCGGACGGGCCGCCCGGGCGTTTGTGGCGGGTTTGGGGCGCTCGGCTGTAGATGCTCTCACCATTCATTTTTTTAACATAGTACAGACGCAGACGCTCACACATACGCACATACGCTCATCCCTATGAACGCATGCACGCACATCCTACCCCTATGAGTACCTTCGAGAGACTGAGCCGACACATCATCTCGAGATTGACAAACTCGCCACAGACGCCTTCATAGTCGACGGGAACGTTTACTCCCACTGAACGCACATCGCCGGAAGGCCTGCAATAAATCCAGGAAAATGTGAGCACAAATGTCAAGTCTACGACTTGAACTCTAGTGAGTAAGGGATACCACTGTTCTCCTAACCAACTTCGTACCGTTCTTTTTTTTTCCTCTTCTTTTTCAATTGGCCATGTCACCACTATTGTGGGACCACGACGCAACGCCACGGAGGCAACTTTGTTGGAGATGCCAACCAGACGGGCGGGGGCTTTCAATCTCTGCCCGAAGAATCTGCGCGAATAATTTCCTGAAGTTTTCTCCCTGTTCATACTTCCTAGCTCAAAGTGCACCGATTTTATTTGGGCGGCTGCTAGGCATCATCCGGTTAGCGCCAGCGGAAAGTAAGCCGCCTTGCGAGCCCCTGGATTAGACGCATTTCAGCCATGTGATTAGTCGCCCAGTTTTGTGTTCGCGTGAGTCATCAGGCCGTGCGTTCACCGTTCACACCTTATGTGGGCATCGGTCCTGGCAGCAACGAGGAAACTGGGTTCACACTCACGTGGGCATCGGTCTCGGCTGGACATGTTGACGCTGCACCTAGCTAGGTAGTTACTTTGTTGCATTTTTTTGAGCTACATTTTACATTGTTGCAGTGAACTCATGTAACACTTCTCGCAAAAAAAAAGTGAACTCATGTAACAAAAGCTAGGTTTTCTCTTAGCACGACATGTACAATCACATGCAATGATAGCATATGCAATAAAATATAACTTGTTGCATAAAAAATAATCCAAAATAATGGTCTAAATAATATAAAAAGATTACTTAGGCGACATGAAAAATGCTCTATGCTATGTGTTGGCTAGCGCGGATGGGATCGCCCTCCTCCACAAACGTTGGATCCCGTGAGCGATAGCGGGCTTGGGTCGCGTTAGCCATTCAGCTGCAACCCCCCGTTTGCAACATGACCCATGTTGCGTTCGGAGTTTGTAACATGACCCATATTGCGCTTACATTGCAAACACTCCTCAACCATACAAGCGTTGTCTACCATTGCAACATAACTCCAGACCCATGTGGTGACACGCCATTTGCAACATGACCCATGTTGTGCTTGAGAGTTTGCAAGATGACTCATGTTGCGCTTGCATCGCAAATACTCATCGGACGTCCCTCGACCTGGTCGGTCCGCAACACAGCCCGTGTTGCGCTCGACTATTTTGCAACACGGCCATGTCGGATGCTAGGTGTTAGTCGGCTATAGACTCGGGAGATATCGGTCGCCTTGTGAGCCGCGCGATTTAATCAATCACACTAGTCATCACTCGTTTGATTTTCTTTTTTCACATGGCACGTGGATTTTTTGGTGCATTACTGTTTGACTAATGTGGCCTTCATTTTGCATATCAATTATCCCGGCGTGTACGAAGAAGTGGGCCCCAATGTCCAGGAGAGCTTATTATGAAATTTTGTATTAGTTCAGGGGTGCTTTTGCAAAAAATGACTCTCTTGCTATGCCCAGTCACTGGCAGTGGGTCAGGCGTCACGGTGGCACGCCACATATGTGTCGTCAACGTCTGCGGATGAAAATTGCACCATATTTGCAGCATGAGACAAATTTGAGCACCAGTTTCATGTATTTTTTAACTTTAGACACCAAAGTTGTCATCCATGCAACTTGGTGTACCATCGTGTATTTGCCTTTTTTTTTCAACTGGTTTTTCCATTCTATTTTTTCAAAAAAAATATGAAAGACTTGGTTTTTTAGAACATTTGAAAAACCCCAAACATTTTTTCAAATGTATGATTTTTTAAATGTGTATATTTTGTTAAATTTGCTTTTTTAAAACCATGAACATTTTTTAAAATTTCAACAATTTTTTGCAAACTCAAACATTTTTTCCAAATTCTAATTATTTTTTTGAAAATGTGAACATTTTGTCAAAATTTTGAACATTTCTTGAAAACACAAACATTTTTTTCACATTTGCGAACACTTTTTCAAATTCGCTATTATTTTTAATAAAACAACATAAAATAGAAAATAAAAGGAAAAAATAAACAAGAAAAAGTAAAACCTGGTACAAAGCAACATAGAAAAGAAAAACCGGTGAAAAATCCGGACATGAATTCCCAGAACCTATTGTTGTGTATCACCTCTCTAGCTAATGGGCCGGCCAACTCACGTTTGCTTGTTTGACGATGAGAGCGTCAAATATGGTTTGCCATTTCTGGAAAGTACTCATAAAGAGCGTCAAGAAAGACTTCGCCTGAGGTGCTTTTCTTGCTGGGCCGGTACAATAGGTGATAAGTATTTTTATTTATATGTTTCCTTTCCTTTTCTTCTTTGTATTTTTATTTTCCTATCTTGTTTTAATCCATTTTTCCATTTTTCTTTGTTCTTGTTTTATGTTTTTTATTCTCTTTCTTTTTTTAGAAAATACATGAATATTTTTCCAGAATGACACGAACATATCTAACATTTATGAACAACTATTTCTCAAATATATAACTTTTTTCAAGTACATAAACTGTTTTATTTCTACATGCATAACTTTGTTTAATATGAACTGAACATCATTTTACTCATAAACTTTTTCTGTATTATTAATTGATTTTTGAGAACAAAAAATATGGAATAAATAAATTGGGGTTTTAATTAAAAATTGGAACAATATGATTTAATGGGCCACTCTACTAGCCAATGAATTACAAATTCTTTAGGGCGCATTGCTATTTGACGCGCGCTGCGTCAAATAGTCGGCTTAATGCACAGGCGCGAGCAGGCCCATTTAGCGCCAGCACTATATTTCGGTTCTAGGAACCTTCTGGAAGATTCTGTCCTTCTTTTTTCTGCTGTTTCTGTACTGGATTTTCCGGTTTTCTTTTGTTTTTTTCATTTTCTTTCCTTTTTTCCTTTTCTGTTTCTTTTTCTTTTTTTCATAATTCAAAAAAATAAAATAAAAAAATGTTCGAAATCTTCAAATTTTGTTCTGAAATTTTAAAGATTTGCGTCATGGTACAGGCAGAGTTAACCAGAAAGACTATCTCATGCATTTGCTTCCCGTCTCAATCATCCGAGTACTTCAACCCCGGAAAAAAAATGAAGAGGAAACTGCCTTAAAATTGGTCAGGCATTGTGCTTTACTGTGCGGTTACGTTTCCACTCTCTCACACATTCATTAGCTCGCATGTTTTAGTTGGCCAACGTTTTGGGCAAAGTCTAGTGTTATAGTTCAGTCTCTTGCAAAAACAGAGCAGTCTCTGAACAATTGGACTAGCATGTATGCATACTTCAAGAAAGGCGTGTGTCCTACACTCACACGCTGCAGTACTAACTTCATACAAACAGAATCTACAATGCAGAATACTAACTCTATACAAACAGAATCTACATGCACCACGGTGATCCCGTCCACAGGCAGCGCCATGTGTCGAATGCACACAATAACCGTGCGGTTCAGCAACAACCGACGCCCATAGACCATAGCCCTGCAGATCCAATGATCAGGGTGAGTTCAGACAAGTGTTTTCCATGACGACATGATCTTCTGAATATTGACTATGTCCATGAATGGCAGCACCCTACCAACCTTGTGTCAGGTTTCTCCCAGCATGAGGGTGATGCAGGGTGTCGTGCGGTTGCAGCAATGCAAAGAGATCAAACACAGGACACTGGAGTGTGGCTGAATAAAGGCTGAAACTCCCTATTGAAACAAGGACACCAAAAACTATGGTGTACAGGTAGACTGACAGTTAGAGATCAGTGGATTCTTATCTTACCCCATCAATTCGAGAGAATTCCAGATGACTCTAAGAGGAACACCTATCCGCAAAAAAAAAGAAGACTCTAAGAGGGCCACTGTCGCTGATGACCATCGACTTCAGCCATGGTGCTAGCCCTACAAAAAAAATCCAATTATCTGCCAGGATACAGTTAACACCCAATTCAGCCAAAAACCCTTTTATTTTCCCCAGGCAGTGATAAAATGTTGCAGTTTGGTAGGAAGAGATGTACTGTAGATATGGTAGGCGGTGCCATGAGCTTGTTGGCCTCTAGACGCCCTAGTTGCCAGCGCCCTCGCTCTCGCATGGCGATAGGAGTCGAGCCTCCTGCAGTTATGTCTGAGTCATTTTCTCTGAACTCTGAACATGTCGATAACACCGGAGCACTCAATCGACATGGATGATCATGAACACTTAGAATCTGGTTGCCCACATTGTGTTCATCATGTATTCATGTCCAGCTGACACAAATGCCAGGAGAGCCGCTTGCTCACTTGGTGTTCCTCGTTGCTGTCGGTCGGTCACTGGACACTCCACAATGACCGACTGACAGGCGCGGAGCCAAATCAACAGCCTGGTCTCTCGACATCAGACAACAGGCAATGGCAGAGGCTAATGTTTGAGGAATGTGGTTGAGGAAATGTGACAGCGACTAGCAGGAGATCCCAGACGGTACCAAAGTTGTCGGCAGGTGAGTCTTGCATCTTCTGCAGTTCCTAGATGCAGTCATCCATTGCAGCCGAGCCACCAATGTCAAGATCGTTCATAGATAGACATTTCAGTGACAGCACCAGCAAAAGATGATTACATTTATCTACTTACTAGCTAGGACTTGTTGAGTTCCTCATTTTGTCTCATAACTAACACAGGCCTTGCCAAACTGTCATAACATATATACATTGAAGTGCTCATTCAGAAATCAGAACACATGAGATAGATGAACTGGGCAATCTAACCTGCCGGTAGCTACTGAACCAAATGGTACACCAACACTATGAACCCTTTGCCAGTCACATTAATTCAGACATACCTCCAGAAGATATTCAAGTGAGAAAAACTGTACATGATGACAATACCTGAAGATCTGAATCTACATATTAGAAGTGTACACGATAAAAATAAACAGAGCAGGGAATGAGAAGCTAGAAAGACCACTCCCACCTCACATGCCAATCATGAGCAACTGTAAGAATAAACAGATCTGAAGCAGCAGAACCAACAAAAGTTTCATCATGCAGGAAAACTGGCCGTGGTACATGGAACACTGCATCAGGTATGAAACCCAAGTACTGCAATACATCACATAACTAGTTATGGGAGTGAATCGCAAAACAGAACTTCAGTTACACGGTGTGTAAGAGCACACAAGAGATAAAGATTACAATCCGTACAAACTGGATAGTATGATGTACTCCAGGAGAGGGTACCAGAACAATAAAACAATAAAAGATGCATATTAGACACTATTTTTGGCAATTGTTCCATCAATGAATAATAGCAAGAACAAAAAGATAACTGGCAACACGAGTACAGAATCCACCGTTAGTGATAGTGGCATCAGAGCACAGGAGCTGGTGGAGTGCGAGAGGGCAATGCAGCACCAGCCTGTAAGAGCATCTCCGAGAGCGCAACAGGTGGCGGCGAGGTACGTCCACATGAAGGCCACCACGGCAGCAGAAGCTACGCCACTGTTCCAATGTTCATCGGAGGCGGAAGCGCCAGCGCGAAATGCATCACCAGCAGTTCAGCAACGGTACAGCGGATCGACGCGGGGCAGGGAACACGATGCCATGCGCCATGCACACCACAGTGATCCCGGCCACCAGAACCGATCGCACACAATCGCCATGATCACCGTGTGCTTCAGTACCAACTGTGTCCATTGTAGATCGAATGATCGCTGCTAGTTCTTCAGACAAATGTTCTCCATGATGGCATGATCTGTTAGAATTAATGGGCTAAGCCCATAATAATTTCTCAAATCTCAAATAGTGGCCCATGAATAAAATAGCAAGAGGTGGTGCTAAAGTTTAGTCTCATACCGCTAGTTGAGGAAGAGTTGGACCTCTGGTCCTAATATATATACTGCTACCGGTTGCGATCAAAAGACATACCGAAAAGACCTAGGGTTTTGCCTCATCTCGCAACTTGCGCTGCCACCGTAGTCTACTCCATCCCAAACGCCGGCGTGCATCGGCGTGCGGGAGAGTAGGTCTCCGGAACTGTTCGTCCTTGCGATCCTGCACCGGGAGAGGACGAATTAGGTTTTTGGGAAGCGCTCTGCGCGACTGTTCAAGTTCGTCATCACGGGTCGTCTTCCGTCCTAGTCGGGCGGTGCTACTCATCGTCGTCTTCATCGCCGTCAGCAGCAGATCATCGCCAACATCGTCATCAACACCGTCACCCCTACAACAGCTAACGAACAGTACGTTCATCGTCATTTGTTCATGTCTCTCTCTACAGCTGTTGTTTCGTGTGTGCTGCTGTTGTGCATGTTTTGCTATTCTTCTAGTTTGCTAGATTGTTACATGCTAGTCTCTGTTCTAGTCATGAATTATTTACTGGAATTAATCATGAATTTGCCTAATTTTCCAACAATCCAAAAACCTAATTGTAGGCAATTTCCTGAGTTAACTATGGCTGGATTCGCTGATGCACTGAGGCCGGATAAGTTTACCGGTGTGCACTTTAAGAGGTGGCAGGTGAAGACCATGCTCTGGCTTACTGCTCTGAAAGTTTTCCACGTTAGTGTTGGTGCTCCAGAGGGAATGTCTGACGAAGATCAGAGAAAATTCCAGGAAGCCAATACTATGTTTGTGGGATGCATTCTGAGTGTTCTTGCTGACCGTCTGTGTGATGTGTACATGAACATAGATGACGGAAAGACTGTGGGATGCACTGAATGCTAAATTCGGTGCAACAGATGCAGGCAGTGAACTGTACATCATGGAGAGTTTCCATGACTACAAGATGGTGAATAACCGTTCTGTGGTTGAACAAGCTCATGAGATACAGTGCATTGTGAAGGAACTGGAACTCCTTAAGTGTGTTCTACCTGACAAATTTGTGGCTGGGTGCATGATTGCAAAGTTGCCTCCTTCATGGAGGAATTTCGCCACAACTCTGAAACATAAGAGACAAGAGATATCAGTTGAAAATATGATTGCATCAATTGATGTTAAAGAGAAAGCTCGGGCTAAAGACACTACTGAGAAAGGAGGTGAGGTTCAGCCTACCGCCAACATGGTGCAGAGGTACCCACAGAACAAGAACAAAGGGAAAAACAAGTCTGTTTTCAACAAGCCTACCAAGACTACTACCTTCAAGAAGAAGAAGTTTAACAAGGCTGAGCTAGAGTGCTACGCCTGTGGGAAGCCCGGACACTTTTCCAAGGAATGCCCAGAACGTGCAGACCACTGAGGGAAAACGAGATCCAAGATTGTCAACATGATGACCGCTAGCAATACTGATGGGTATGGTAATTTACCTATTGTGCTTTCAGTATTTCAATCATCTTCATGGTGGATTGATTCGGGTGCTAACGTTCATATGTGTGCTGACGTCTCTTTGTTTACTTCTTATCAGGTCGCAAGGGATTCTTCCGTCCTAATGGGGAATGGGTCACATGCTTCTGTTCGTGGCATTGGCATGGTGGATCTGAAGTTTACTTCGGGAAAGATCGTGCAACTAAGGAACGTGCAGTATGTCCCTACTATGAACAAGAATCTAGTTAGCGGATCCTTTCTATGTCGAGATGGGTTTAAGGTAGTTCTAGAGTCGAATAAAGTAATCATGTCGAGATTTGGACAATTTATAGGCAAAGTCAATGAGTGCGGAGGCTTGTTCCGTTTTTCCCTTTCAGATTTTTGCAATAAGTTAGTAAACCAAATTTGTGCTAGTATTAATGATGATGCAAGTGTTTGGCACTCTCATTTATGTCATATTAATTTTGGTTTAATGTCTCGGCTATCCATTATGAGTTTAATTCCGAATTTCACTGTTGCCAAAGGTTCTAAGTGCCATAGTTGTGTGCAATCGAAGCAACCTCGAAAGCCTCATATGGCTGTCGAGGAGAGAAACTTGGCACCTCTAGAACTCATACATTCTGATCTTTGTGAGATGAATGGTGTGTTGACAAAAGGTGGAAAGAGATATTTCATGACGTTGATTGATGATGCGACTAGATTTTGCTATGTTTATTTGTTGCAAACTAAAGATGAAGCTTTAGACTACTTTAAAATCTATAAAGCTGAAGTTGAAAATCAACTAGAGAGAAAGATCAAGCGTCTTAGGTCCGATCGTGGTGGAGAGTATTTTCCCAAATTATTTGATGAATTTTGTGAGGAACATGATATTATTCATGAGAGGACGCCTCCCTATTCACCCCAATCAAATGGGATTGCCGAGAGGAAAAATCGCACGCTGACTGATTTGGTGAATGCCATGTTAGACACTGCTGGTTTATCTAAGGCATGGTGGGGGGAGGCTCTATTGACTTCATGTCATGTCCTGAATAGAGTTCCTAACAAGAATAAAGAGAAAACCCCTTATGAGGAGTGGGTTGGGAGAAAACCATCACTTTCTTACTTGCGCACTTGGGGATGTTTGGCAAAGGTCAATATTCCTATTCCTAAGAAACGCAAACTCGGACCAAAGACAGTGGATTGTGTCTTTCTAGGCTATGCTCAACGAAGCATTGCCTATAGATTTTTAGTGGTTAAATCTGAGGTACCTGATATGCATGTTGATACTATAATGGAATCTCGTGATGCAACATTTTTTGAGAATATATTTCCTATGAAAGATATGCATAGCATTGCTAGATTTTCTTCTGAGATAATTTCTGAATCTAGTACATCTGATGAGTATTTCGAACAATCACATGAGGAAGTCCTTGAGAAGGATAACAATGAAGCTCCTGTAAGGAGTAAGAGACAAAGGGTTGTAAAATCCTTCGGTGATGATTTCATTGTATACCTTGTGGACGATACTCCCAAGTCTATTGCAGAGACATATGCATCTCCGGATGTAGATGATTGGAAAGAGGCTGTTCATAATGAGATGGACTCAATTCTTTCTAATGGAACTTGGGAACTAACTGATAAACCATATGGTTGTAAACCTGTGGGCTGTAAGTGGGTATTCAAAAAGAAGCTAAGGCCTGATGGTACTATTGATAAGTACAAGGCGCGTCTTGTGGCCAAGGGCTACACTCAGAAAGAAGGCGAAGATTACTTTGACACCTATTCACCTGTTGCTAGAATGACCACCATTCGGGTGCTACTTTCCCTGGCTGCCTCTTATGGTCTTATCATTCATCAAATGGATGTAAAGACAGCTTTCCTAAATGGAGAGTTGGAAGAGGAAATCTATATGGATCAGCCTGATGGGTTTGTGGTAAAGGGTGAAGAGAGAAAGGTGTGCAAGTTGTTAAAATCTTTGTATGGTCTAAAACAAGCACCTAAGCAATGTCATGAGAAGTTTGAAAGAACTCTAACCACTAGTAGAAAATAGGGCTTTGGTCCCAGCTCGATCTACACATTAGTCCCGGTTGCATTACGAACCGGGACTAATGTGAGCATTAGTCTCGGTTCGAGCGGCTAGGGCGCCTGTCGGAGCTTGGCAGGCATCAGTCCCGGTTCAAATGGGACCTTTAGTCCCGGTTGGAGACACCAACCGGGACTAAAGGGGCTTCCCTTGCCGGGACTTCCCTTGCCGGGGCCGTTGTGGCGAGGGGGGCCTTTAGTCCTGGTTGGAGCCACCAACGGGGACTAAAGGGTTCCCTTGCCGGGGCCGTTGTGGCGAGGGGGGCCTTTAGTCCCGGTTGGAGCCACCAACCGGGACTAAAGGGTTCCCTTGCCGGGGCCGTTGCGGCGAGGGGGGCCTTTAGTCCCGGTTGGAGCCACCAACCGGGACTAAAAATAAGTTCTCCTTTTTTTTTCCCTTTTACCACATTAATCCTAGAAAAATCATAACTAAATCATTCTAATTCAGAAAAATACAAATAATATATCAAAATTTGCAGAAAAATAAGTTCTATCCGAAGAAACTTAGTGTTTTCCGTTTCGAGAATTTTTAAAATCCCAAAATTCCAAAGGGAAAATAGAGTTTTTGGACGTTTTAGACGTTTTAGGGTTTAGGGCTAGGGTTTAGATTTCCAAGTTTAGGGTTAGGTTTTTGGGTTGAACCCCTAGTGTTTACTGTTTAGAATAGAGTTTCGGACATTTTAAGTCCCGGGTTTAGAGGTTTCGAGAATTTTTAAAATCCCAAAATTCCAAAGGAAAAATAGAGTTTTTGGACGTTTTAGGTTTTAGGGCTAGGGTTTAGATTTCCAAGTTTAGGGTTAGGTTTTTGGGTTGAACCCCTAGTATTTACTGTTTAGAATAGAGTTTCAGACGTTTTAAGTCCCAGGTTTTGAAATTTTGTTTTTTTTTAAATTAAAATTTTGAAAATTTTGAATTTTCTGAAATTAATTTTTTTTTTAATTTTTGAAATTTTTGTAATTCAAGATTATTATTACTTATTTTATTTTCATTGAAATTCATTATTATTATTACTTATTTTATTTTAATAATTGTTTGGAATTCAAAAAATTAAATCATGTGACATCATGACCTAAGGGTTATTCTTTTTGCTCCTAGTCACATGTTAGATTGTTGTCATAGTAAGATTTATTTGGTTATTTTTAGAATAATTTAAATTGGGATTTTAATTAAAACAGTACTGCTTTGCTTATATAGTTGTTTTAGTCATTTAATTGTTGTTTTTTATTATTTTTAGTTAGTTCTTTCTGTAGATTTTAACATGTTGTAGTATGGTGCATATTGAATGCACAAAAATTCTGGAGTTGAAATAAGTTTAAAAAAATAAAATGCCTTTGTAACAGATGAGTTTTCGTCCGAAACCTTGATACTTCGAAGGAGATGGTCCAGTTTGTACACGAAGTGCATCCAGCTTTTGCCGTAACCCTCTCAACTTTTTAGCACATGCTATGTGGGTGAAATGATGATATCATGCCAAGTTTCAACCTTTTCAGAGTTCATTTGTAGTGCTTTTCAATTTCAGGGTCATTTAGCTCAAAAAAATCATTAAATGCATATAACAATAAGGTATAACTTATGATAATAATAAGATTGTCATATTTGGATTCCTCACATTTTTCTGATAATAATGGATATATTATTTGTCAAATTTCGATTTACAGATTTAAAGATATTAATTATGCCATATTAAATGAATAAATGGCAAAAAAAATGAATAAAATAATATTATTACTTATTTTATTTTCATTGAAATTCAATATTATTATTATTACTTAGTTTGTTTATTTTAATAATTGTTTGGAATTCAAAAAATTAAATCATGTGACATCAAGACCTAAGGGTTAATAGGATTGATAGCTTACTATTGTCAGGAAAACAACAAGTGCAGACTTGGAAACTAGGAGCGATAGAACCAGGAAGTTAAGCGTGCTGGGGCTGGAGCAGTGAGAGGATGGGTGACCGGCCAGGAAGTTAGACGATTTGGAATGAGTGAGGAGGGGTGAGGAGGAGGGGTGATTAGAGATTAAATTGTCAAATAATTCAAAGATTTGAAAATCGGAATAAAACTTAAAAACAAATAAAAAAATTCAAAAAAGAAATTTCAATTTTTTTTTCAAAAACCTTTAGTCCCGGTTGGTAACACCAACCGGGACTAAAGGGGGGGGGCTTTAGTCCCGATTGCTTTGTCCCGGTTCCAGAACCGGGACTAAAAGCCCTCTGGAACCGGGACAGAAGCCCTGTTTTCTACTAGTGATCTTCTGCAGGATTTGTCATTAATGAGGCTGATAGGTGTGTTTACTATCGCCATGGTGGGGGCAATAGTGTTATATTATGTTTGTATGTTGATGACATATTAATCTTTGGTACAAACATTGATGCGATCAATGAGGTCAAGTCTTTTCTATCAAAGAGTTTTGATATGAAAGATCTGGGAGAAGCTGATGTGATACTAAACATCAAGCTTATTAAGGAAGAGAGTGGGATTACTCTAACGCAATCTCATTATGTTGAGAAGGTCTTGAGCCGGTTCGGCTTTATGGATAGCAAGCCTTCTCCAACACCTTATGATCCCAGCGTGACACTCAGAAAGAATAAGAAAAAAAGAGAGATCAATTAAGATACTCTCAAATTGGTGGTTCACTCATGTACTTAGCTAGCGCTACAAGGCCAGGTATCTCTTTTGCTGTGAGCAAACTGAGTAGGTTCATGTCCAACCCGAGTGATGATCATTGGCATGCACTAGAAAGGGTCTTGCGCTATCTGAGAGGTACTATGAGTTACGGAATTCACTATTTAGGGCATCCTGCTGTGCTAGAAGGATATAGTGATTCAAATTGGATCTCTGATGTTGATGTACTCTACGCCACAAGTGGGTATGTATTTACTCATAGAGGTGGCGCAGTGTCATGGAGGTCTTGTAAACAAACCATATTGACGAGGTCAACTATGGAAGCCGAACTAACTGCTTTAGACACAGCCACTGTTGAGGCAGAATGGCTGCGTGAGCTCTTGATGGACTTGCATGTGGTTGAAAAACCTGTACCAGCTATTCTTATGAATTGTGACAACCAAACGGTTATCGCTAAAGTGAACAATTCTAAGGATAATGCGAAGTCATCAAGACATGTGAAGAGACGTTTGAAGTCTGTCAGGAAATTGAGAAACTACGAAGTAATAACTGTTATGTATATTCAAACAGCCAAAAACCTGGCAGATCCCTTTACAAAGGGACTATCACGCAATGTGATAGATATTGCATCGAGTGAGATGGGTATGAGACCCATAGATGTTACACCATAGTAGTAACCCAACCTTTGTGATCGGAGATCCCGTGAATTAGGACCTGGGAAGAACAAGCTATTGGTTAACAGAGGAGAGTAACTAGTGACCGTCTCTAAGTGAAGATGCAAAACTCTCAGAGCTGTAAGGCTCAGAGCTGTAAGGCAGGTTGGCAACATGCCTTAATGTGGTTCTATTGGCTATGATTAGCGAAGATGCTGTCCTACAGAGCAGTCTTGAAAGAACGCACCTATATGAGCTCTGATTGTAAACGTCGCAGTCTATGAGACTTGGGTGATCTCTAGTAAGCTCACGAAGAGACCAGGGAGTACGACGTATATGCTCCAAACCGCGGTGTAGCCTACTGGCAGCCAGGTACTGGTTAAGACTTTGAGTGAAACCTGTTCACACAAAACTAGCAATTCAAGGCATAGTCCATTGTCAAGTTGTGGACGGATGTAGCTTAAAGTTCTAGGCAGAAGTTCAACTTAACAGTCTCTGCTGAAACACTGGTATATTAAACAAGTAGTGAGAGAAGGCAAATCTCTAAATGGGTATTTGAGATCTGGTGGGGGATTGTTAGAATTAATGGGCTAAGCCCATAATAATTTCTGAAATCTCAAATTGTGGTCCATGAATAAAATAGCAAGAGGTGGTGCTAAAATTTAGTCCCATACCGCTAGTTCAGGAAGAGTTGGACCTCTGGTCCTAATATATATACTGCTACCGGTTGCGACCAAAAGACATACCGAAAACACCTAGGGTTTTGCCTCATCTCGCAACTTGCGCCGCCACCGTAGTCTACTCCATCCCAAACGCCGGCGTGCATCGGTGTGCGGGAGAGCAGGTCTCCGGAACCGTTCGTCCTTGCGATCCTGCACCGGGAGAGGACGAATTAGGTTTTTGGGAAGCGCTCTGCGCGACTGCTCAAGTTCGTCATCACGGGTCGTCTTCCGTCCTAGTCGGGCGGTGCTACTCATCGTTGTCAGCAGCAGATCATCACCAACATCGTCATCAACACCGTCACCCCTACAACAGCTAACGAACAGTACGTTCATCGTCATTTGTTCGTCTCTCTCTACAACTGCTGTTTCGTGTGTGCTGCTGTTGTGCATGTTTTGCTGTTCTTCTAGTTTGCTAGATTGTTACATGCTAATCTCTGTTCTAGTCTTATTTACTGGAATTAATCATGAACTTGCATAATTTTCCAACATGATCTGTCCGAATAGTAACTGTGTCCATTCCATGGGTGGCAACACCCTACCTTGTGTCAGGTTTCCTCTCAGGATGCCATGCCATTGCTGCAATGCAAAGATCTCTCAAACACATGACACTGGGTGTGGCTGAATTAGGACTGCAAATATCTGTCAGAAACGCAGGACACCAGAAATTATGGTGTACAGGTAGAAATACAGAGATCAGTGGATTCTTATCTCACCCCATAAATTCGAGAGGATCCTGGATGACCAGCGACATCAGCCATGGGTCGGGTGCTGTCAACCAAAAAATTCCAATCATCTGCCAGGATGCATGTAGTTAACACCAAATTCAGTCAAAAACCATTTTCTTTTCCCCTTGCAGTGATAAAATGTTGCAGTTTATCAGGCAGAGACCTACCGCATATATGGTTTGTGGCGCCATGGCTGAGCTCCTCCACGAGCTGGCGCACAGCCTCCTTCAGGTTCATCCAGAAGCCCATGTTAACGGCAACCTCGCTCTCGCATGGCGGCAGGAGAGGAGCCTCCTGCAATAGTTTTTTGACCGAGAAGGCAGGAGCAGCCTCCTGTAATTCTGTCCGCGCCATTTCCTCTGTAACTCTGAACATGTCACTCGCCAAGTTGTCTTCGTCAGGTCTAGCTGTTGCACGTCGGGAGAGCCGCTTCCTCGTCAGCACCGTCACCAAAGCATTGTATCCCTCGAGACTGTCGGCCAGACACTTGACGCTCTTGCACAGCATCTGGTGGTGCAGCTTGCCAGACTTGTGCATCAGTCAATCAGATAGTTGTACGTCTGGTTTCCTCCCCAGCCAAGCCAGCATGTCCATAATTGTTCAGACTGATAGCACCAGCAAAAAAGAGCACCGCTACTTCACTTTCATACAGAGGAAAAACAGTGAAATAACAGTGATCTGCTAGCTAGGACTAACTAAAGTGTTCAGTCATGATAACAGGGACAATATATGTGGTAAATAAACAGAGCAGGGAATGCTCATTTTTACATATCGTCCAACAGGCAAGCAGGTTGCTTTCACCATAACATCCACAGGTTAAGGGCATAGAAATAATTAAGCAAGCTAGGACCAGCACAGACCAAAGCACATCTTCCTCAACTGACACTTTCATGTGAAGTAGGAGACAGGGTTGAACTGTAGGATGAGCCAGCCTCAAGCACTCCACCTCCTAACAGCTTGCTGGCTTGCGCAAGGCACAAACCAATGGGCCTGCCATTAATTTGAGGTAAACAAATGAAGGAAACTTTGACACAAATTGAGTATCTGAAAGTAAAGATGAAACAAAATGCATATATATCACAAAAGGCTACATATATTGAGAGTGCAAAGTTGACCGACGGGAGCTAACTTACCTTTTCCGTTTATTTGCAGGTGGGAATCTAAATGCCACTTCATCTAATGTCCTTCCAGCGGATATGCGCGATCTTGGGCCAACTTTCTCCATTAGGTGCTCGGCAGCTATCCTTCAAGAGGCGACAACGCCATACATATATGTGCTGGAGGGAGGATGGCAGATCTGGTAAAAATGGTATGTTGGGGTAGTCACAGATGTTGAGCCTCTTCAGATTGGAGAAGCACTTAAGATTTGTTGGCAGGGAAATCATTTGACAATCACGGAATGTCAGGTACTTGACATATGTGAAATTTGCGGATTCTTCCAATGAAATGAATGGTTCCTTGCATCCGCTAAGAGAGAGTGACGCTGGAACCGTGAAACCTTCATCCAAGAGCATGTAGTTGAGTATTTCAAGACTGCTAACACCTAGTGAGTTCTGGACTCGAAACTGTGACATACACTCAGGAGTGAGTTTGGGAACATCAATCAAATCTACACACTGAAGTTGCAGGGAAGACAATCCTTCAAGCATACATAAATCTGGCAAGTGATGCAGTATGATTGATTTAATAGAGGTGAGACTACCAACAGACAAGCATGCGGTGCTTCTGCACTTCTTTATGAAAATACGATTCATGTGTGGCCAGTCAGTACAGAGGAAGTCAGCTGTAAGCACACAATTCTGTATACTGAGGCTCTCAAGGGATAATGGCAAACATTCTGCTCCACATGCCAACCCTAAAGAAGGGCAGGAAATCAATCCAACATCTGTAAGAGAGGTAGCAGCTCGTAAGCCCCCTAAT
This sequence comes from Elymus sibiricus, assembly GCA_039707655.1. Lineage (NCBI taxonomy): Eukaryota > Viridiplantae > Streptophyta > Magnoliopsida > Poales > Poaceae > Elymus > Elymus sibiricus. The sequence continues at coordinate 17,286,509 of CM077676.1, forward strand.
GACCTGAGACACCAGCAGCCATGGATGGACAAGTAACTAAGTGTTGTCAAATGTCGGAGGACCTCTTCTGAAGGAAGTGTAGTTAGTCATAATCCCTTGTAATGTCAACCTTACCAGTGAAGCCAGGCCATCAAGGCAAACAGCTAAAGCTCCATCTGTAATACTACATGAAGAAAGATCAAGCTGACAAAGTCCTGATGGTAGAACCAGCGGCAGCACAATGCTCCTTCCATACACGAGTCTCATCCTCTGCTCATGACAGTATATCCATGCCTTGATGATATCCTCTTTTACAAATACTTTATTTTTCTCTCTTTCTAGAGCTCTTTCAAGGTTTTGAACATGTGACACATCAGCATGCATCAATTTTACCAGCTGCTTTAGAAAGGAATGTTCCCACGAGAGTAATCCCCTAATATGTGATCCTGAATCCACCTCCCAGATTAAAACAAGCTGTGATCCCATGAATGTTCCAGCTCGTCGTTGGAAATGAATATAAGCGGTGGGCATTTTTCTACTTCCAAAGATTTAAGGCCTAGTGGAAGACAAGGTAATGTTTTCAGGTTTGGCACATTGCAGATCACAAGTTCAGAGCAAATCACAAACAGCTCATTATTGGATGGTAGACTTTGCAATGCGCTGCAATCAACAAAGCTTAAAGATTCCAAATTCTCAAAATACGAACCATCAAGTAACCAACCTGGATATTTTGAAAATTTGTAACCTTCAATTCTAAGATTCCGAAGTTGAGGTGGTGGCATCAGACCTTCTAGAATCTCAAAATGTGAACTATCTTCTGCATCTATGTTATTCTTGCAGGTCCAGGTGAGTCGCAAGATGACAAGATGATTTTTCTGATGCAGCTTGGATTCTAAGGCTTGATCTTTCCCAGTAACATTCTCAAGATTTGTGACACTTAAACTACCACGAATCTCATTCATGTCCCTCAGTTGCTGCAACTCATATCCTTCTTTCTTTTGCATAGAAAATTCCTCTAATTCTTGAAGCGAAGTTAGCTTGCCAATGTTAGGAAATTGAGGCACTATTGGCATGCATAAATGTCCAAATCCAAGATGCCGTAACTTCCTTAAATTGCAGAGTTTCTCAGGCAAACTCTGAACTATGCTAGAAAGCAGAAGTGACTGCAAGTGGTAAAGAGCACACACCGATCTTGGCAGTTCAGAAATCAATGTTTTAGAGATGTTCAGATACCGAAGGTGCTTCAACTCACCAACATATTCTGGCAACTTAGTACCATTGGAAGATGACAAACATAGTACGCGCAACTTCTTCAAATTCTGTAGCATCTGATTAAAAAGGTCACTTACATCATCCATTAGGGGGTCTATACAGATAATGGTGCGTAAGTGATGTAGCTTGCAGATACTTTGCTTGTGTTGCTTCATACTATCAACACGAACAGATAGATGTCGAACGGTGGATGGTATTTCTGTCACCCTATCATCTTCCAATCTGAAGAAGTCTTCTTTGGAGAGTGATTCTGCCAGATCATGAAGGATATCATGCATAACATAGTTTGTGGGAATGTGTCTCAGGTCAACTGGTTGAAAGAGCGAAACAGAGATCATCTCCTTGAAGTAATCCCTCCCAATATCTTCCTCTCTCTTGTTTTGGTTGCATGAATCAACAAGGCCCTCTGCCATCCAAAGACAAACCAACTCTTCAATGACATACTTGTAGCCTTTTGGAAACAAGTTGCAATATAAGAAGCACCTCTGCAGACATGGATCTAACTTCTCATAACTCCACAACATAGCTCTCATGGGCTCGCTTAACTTGTTAATCTTTATAGTTAGAGCATCCTTCCATGCTATATATGTTTTTCCTTTCAACTGGGAACCCACAACTTTTGCTGTCAAAGGAGACTGTCCAAGCCTTTTAGCAATCTTCTCTACAAAATCTTCCAGCTTTTCACGCAACTGCGGATTTCTTATTTCTGGTCCAGGGAATGCATGGTGTTTGAAGAGTGCCAAGAACTGAGCATCTTCCATGTTTTTCAGAGGACACACTTCTTCACAGCAAAGAGCGGTTGGAAATGTATCACATCGAGAATGTTGATTGGGGAGAGGGAGTACCTTCAGACAGCACACACTGTGGTGTCTGGTGACCCGCGCGAGTATTTCACTCGTGTGTGGCGGCTCTCTCATCTCGGGAGGACTGGGGCACCTCTTCTAGGTCAGCCCCACTGGGCCTGGGCCACTCGGGCCAGCTACATGGGCCACACATTCAACACTCCCCCTCAAGAGGGGTGATAGATATCTATCATTCCCATCTTGTCACACGCTGAACTGCATTCTCTAGTTCCCAGTCCTTTAGTCAAGCAATCTGCAATTTGTTGTCCTGAACTCACATACTCTATCTTGATGATCCCAGCGTCCAGTTTTTCTTTGATAAAGAATCTGTCAATCTCCACATGCTTGGTTCTATCATGTTGAACTGGGTTGTTTGCTATGTTAATTGCCGACTTGTTGTCGCACCATACATTCATACAACTGGTCTTCAATATCTTCAGCTCTCCTAATAGATTTCTTGTCCATAACAACTCACTCAATCCCTGAGACATGGCTCTGTATTCAGCCTCTGCGGTTGATTTGGAAACAACGGGTTGTTTCTTGCTTCTCCAAGACACTAGATTTCCTCCTACAAAGACACAATAGCCTGAAGTTGATCTCCTGTCATCCAAGCAACTAGCGCAATCAGCATCACAATAACCATCCACAACAAGGTGTCCATAACTCTTGAACAACAATCCTTTTCCAGGGGTACCTTTCAAGTATCTCAAGATTCTATGTACCGCCTCAAGATGTCCACTTCTAGGCTCATGCATGTATCTGCTCACAACACTTACTGCAAATGCAATGTTTGGTCGTGTATGACACAAGTACAACAACCTCCCAACTAATCTTTGATATCTCTCCTTATTCACTGGCTCTCCTGACTGAGCTGTCAATTTGTGGTTTTGATCAATTGGAGTTGATGCTGCCCGACATCCTAGCATTCCTACATCACTTAGGAGATCTAAAGTATACTTCCTCTGAGATAGCGCAATCCCCTTGGCAGACCTGGCCACTTCTATGCCCAGGAAGTATTTGAGTCGGCCCAGATCTTTGACTTCAAAGGCCTTACCCAAACACTCTTTCAGTCTCGTTATTTCTTCTTTGTCATCCCCTGTGATAATAATATCATCCACATATACGGCAAGTATAGTGATTTTCCCTACTTTATGTCTGTAGAACAGTGTATGATCACCGTTACACTGCCCATACCCCATACTACATACAACACGTCTGAACTTGTCGAACCATGCTCTCGGAGACTGTTTCAGACCATAAAGAGATTTCTTTAACCTGCATACCTTGCCAACAGTCTCAGACGTAGAGAACCCTGGTGGGATCTCCATGTAGACTTCCTCCTTCAGGACCACCCGAAATTCGCTGGATAGGAGACCAGGATCCTCACAGTGTTCATCTTTGCTACTGGAGCAAAGGTCTCATCATAGTCAATGTCGTAGGTCTGGCTGTACCCCCTTGCCACAAGCCTTGCTTTGTACCTTTCAATCTTCCCTTTTGCATTCTGCTTCACATTGTATACCCACTTGCAGCTGACTGCCTTCTTTCCTCTTGGAAGAGGTGTTAGTACCCATGTCTTGTTCTTACTTAATGCCTCCACACTAGTAGAAAACAGGGCTTTCGTCCCAGCTCGCTTTTCACATTAGTCCCGGTTGCATTACGAACCGGGACTAATGTGAGCATTAGTCCCGGTTCGAGCGGCTAGGGCGCCGGTCGGGGCTCGGCAGGCATCAGTCCCGGTTCAAATGGGACCTTTAGTCCCGGTTGGAGAGACCAACCGGGACTAAAGCGGCCCCTTTAGTCCCGGTTGGTGTCTCCAACCGGGACTAAAGGTTAGACCTTTAGTCCCGGTTGGAGAGACCAACCGGGACTAAAGGGGTTCTGAAAGTTTCTTTTCTGTTTTTCCATTTGTTTTCTATTTTTAGTTTATGTTTTAAATTGCTTATATCTTTTAGGATATTTGATGTTTTTGAGTGATTCTTTTTGCATTAGATTCAAAATTTTGTCTAGTTTCTGTTTGTGCCATTAGTTTTCAAATTTGAATGGTTTAAATTTGAATTTGTTCAAATTTGCTTCAAACCCTAGATTGTGAATAACTTGAGTTTAAAAATAGTTTTTAATTTAATTCTTTTTGCTCCTAGTCACATGTTAGATTGTTGTCACAATAAGATTTATTTGGTTATTTTTAGAATAATGTAAATTAGGATTTTAATTAAAACAATACCGTTTTGCTTATATAGTTGTTTTAGTCATTTAATTGTTGTTTATTATTATTTTTAGTTAGTTCTTTCTGTAGATTTTAACATGTTATAGTATGGTGCATATTGAATGCACAAAAAGTCTGGAGTTGAAATAAGTTTAAAAAAATGAAATGCCTTTGTAACAGATGAGTTTTCGTCCGAAACCTTGATACTTCGAAGGAGATGGTCCAGTTTGTACACGAAGTGCATCCAGTTTTTGCCGTAACCCTCTCAACTTTTAAGCACAAGCTATGTGGGTGAAATGATGATACCATGCCAAGTTTCAACATTTTCAGAGTTCATTTGTAGTGCTTTTCAATTTCAGTGTCATTTAGCTCAAAAAATCATTAAATGCATGAAAAATATCAAATGAAGTTAGAAAGGGTTGACTCTGGCTTGGTTAACCTTAGTTGTGACTCTGGCTGGGACGGTGCTAGCAGATGTAGTCGACGGTAGGATTGGATGGACACCAACCGGGACTAAAGTTTTTTTCTCTCTCATGCCTACCCCCCCCCCACCCCCGTGGACCGCCTTTTTTAGTTGTGTAGAAAATAAACAAAAATGATAAAATCTTCAAAAAATAAAATCCTTTGAGATGTAGTTAGGTTTTAGTGTCTAGTTGGTATAGAAATTTTGAAATATGAATTTTGACCGTTTTTGCAAAAAAACAGAAAAAAAATGTAAAACGGCCATAACTTTTGCATACGACGTCGGAAAAAAAAGTTTAATATATCAAAAAAAATTGGGACTCGATTTCACCAGGGCTTACCCGGTGAACTTTTCTCAGATTCTCAAAATTCCAAAAGTAAAAAAAGTTATTTCAAAAAAAAGATTTTTTCCTACAAATTAAAAAAAAAAAATTTTAATAATTTTAAAAATTAATTTTATTTAAAAATAAATAAATAATGTCATATTTGGATTCCTCACATTTTTCTGATAATAATGGACATATTATGTGTTGAATGTCGATTTACAGATTTAAAGATATTAATTATGCCATATTAAATGAATAAATGGCAAAAAAATGAATAATATTATTACTTATTTTATTTTCATTGAAATTCAATATTATTATTACTTATTTTGTTTATTTTAATAATTGTTTGGAATTCAAAAAATTAAATCATGTGACATCAAGACCTAAGGGTTAATAGGATTGATAGCTTACTATTGTCAGGAAAACAACAAGTGCAGACTTGGAAACTAGGGGCGATAGAATCAGGAAGTTAAGCGTGCTGGGGCTGGAGCAGTGAGAGGATGGGTAACCGGCCGGGAAGTTAGACGATTTGGAATGAGTGCTCCACGCTGGAGCAGTGAGGAGGGGTGATTAGAGATTAAATTGTCAAATAATTCAAAGATTTGAAAATCGGAATAAAACTTAAAAACAAATCAAAAAAATTTAAAAAAATTAAAAAAAGAAATTTCAATTTTTTTTTCAAAAACCTTTAGTCCCGGTTGGTGACTAAAACTGAGGGGCTTTAGTCCCGATCGTTTTGTCCCGGTTCCAGAACCGGGACTAAAGGCCCTCTGGAACCGGGACAAGTGCCCTGTTTTCTACTAGTGCCAGCTCCTCTATCATAGCTGCTCGTCACTTTGGATACACTTTTGCTGCCTTCCAATCAGTTGGAAGAGACACTAGCTGAAGAGAAGCAACAAATGCTTTGTGGGCTGGAGATAATGCTTCATACGAAACATAATTTCCAATATCATTGGCATCGAACCCATACTTTGGCTCGGGTATCCCTGCTTTTTCTCGAGTACCTTTTCTCAAAGCAATTGGCAAGTCCCCTGTGTCAACTGAGCTTGCATTGCTGCCTTGCTGCTCCCCCTGCATCTGTGCTGGCCGCTCCCCCTAAACATGATGCTGGCGTCCTGAATATACTTGAGGATTACGCTCCTCATTCACCTTCTGCCACCTATGAGAAGCACCACCTTGCTTCCGTGAATACACCTTTAGCTGCTCCTCTTGCTCTGCCGTCCACCTCGGTACACAACCGATCTGGGTGGGAGCACCGCCTGCCTGACTCGGCACCCCATCAGTCACAATCGGTCCTTCACTCTGTGGTGTTATCATTTTCTGGGGCTGCTGTTCGCTTCGCTGTACCGGAATATCACCCTCAATTGGTTGCTGCAGCACTGGATCGGCACCACTACAATTATCATTACCACTATCACCACTCTCCCCCTCTTGAGCAATTTCCGGTTGGAGACCTTGGTCAAGTTCTTCAAACAAGACACTTAGGTCAGTTTTCTCACCATAAAAGGGTTCCGATTCCCAGAACGTAACATCCATGCTCACAAATGTCCTCCTCTCAGACGGACTCCAACATTTGTACCCTCTTTGTCCTGAAGAATACCCAATAAAGACACACTTGACTGCCCGAGGATCCAGTTTGTTGACTGATGGCCTGTGATCACGAACAAAACAAGTGCAACCGAATACCTTGGGGGGAACTGGGAATTTATTTTCTATGAAAACCAACTCACACGGTGATTTCATACCTGTCACCCGAGATGGCGTGCGGTTGATCAAGAAGGTGGCCATCATGATAGCTTCACTCCACAGGAACTTGGGCACATTCATGGTGAACATCAATGCACGGTCCACCTCCAGCAGGTGGCGATTTTTCCTCTCTGCCACACCATTCTGAGGAGGTGTGTCCAGGCAAGATGTTTGATGCAGGATGCCCTTGTCTGACATGAAGGAACCAATGGCCTTGTTAACATATTCGGTGCCATTGTCAGATCTGAGTGCTTGAATTTTCACATTAAATTGAGTCTGAACAAGTGCATAAAAGACTTTGAAACACTGAAACACTTCATCTTTATGTTTCATAAGATAGACCCAAGTCATCCGAGAATGACAATCAATGAACGTAACAAAGTACTTCATACCACTGATAGATAACACTGGACAGGTCCATACATCAGAGTGGATCAACACAAAAGGAGATATGCTCCTGATCCCCTTACTCACATATGAGTTTCTTGTATGTTTAGCAAACTCACACGCATCACATTTCAGCTTGCGCTTGTCCACACCGCTTATTACATCAGGAAATACTTGATACATTTTGTCAAAAGACACATGTCCCATCCTACAGTGATGGATTAGTGCTCTAGCCTCCTTGTCCTCAGCCACTGCAGCTAGCATGTGCCATCCCTCCTGGTCCGGCATGCTGCGGTCCATGTACCACAGCCCCCTACGCCTGGTTCCAGTCCCAAGGCTCCTGCCCGTCAATCTCTCCTGGATCAAGAACACAACCTTGTCAAGAATTATTCGGCAATCTATTTGGTCAACCAAAGCACTCAAGGACACTAAGTTCACAGGAAAAGCTGGCACATGCAACACTGAGGATAATTCAATACTCGACGTGTAGTTGACTGTCCCAACACCTGTGATGGGTTGGGCTGTGCCATCTGCTGTGTGAATGTTTTTCTGATGTGCGAGAGAGTGGGGAACATAAGATTTAAACTCATTAAAGTCTCCAGCAACATGTTGTGATGCTCCAGAGTCAAGCACCCATTCAAAGTTTATTTTATGGGCTGCGATTGATGCGTGTTCAACGTTACCTTCATTTGTATCAACAAAGTTGGCATAGCTGGCAGCAGTCTCCTGTCCTCCTACAGGCTGCTTCCCTTCAGCTGAAGCAGCTACATTTGCCTTAGGGGCATTCCAATGAGGAGCATTCCAAGAACCGCCACTGCCATTCCGACCACGACTCCCATTCCAACCACCTCGGCTGCTACTGCCACCACTGTACCCTCGGCCTCTGAATTTCCTAGGTCCAGTGCAGAAACGGCTGATATGCCCGGGTTGACCACAATTGTGACACACCCCTCGCGGGTCAGCCACCCTGTAAGCAGATTCATTTCCAACTCTCCTTCTCGACTGCAAGCGTACCTCTTCTTGAGACATCGCAGCAATGGCCTCATCAAGGGTCACAAGTGTCGGCTGATGTAGCATCGCAGCATGTCTACTCTCAAAAGCTTGATCTAGGCCCTTTAGAAACTGCACCACACGCCTGCGCTCAACCCACTTCCTGGCAATCTCCATGGACTCTGCATGTGGAATCTCAAGGGGATCACACTGATCCAGATCTGCCCAAAGGTGTTGCAGCTCATTCACATACACCAGCACGCTTCTGTCACCTTGACGAACAGCATGAATCTTGTCTTCAATTTGAGACATGAGCATCAGGTTTCCCTTACCAGAATACCTCGTGGACAGCATGCTCCACACAGCAGAAGCAGTTGGCAATGCCTCAACAGACATTGCAATGGCTGGAATCAAGGAGTTCAACATCCAGGCCAAAATCAGGGAGTCGGTAACACTCCACTTCTTCCATTCTGGGCTCGCCTTGTCAGCCTGTTCATCAACCGCCCTTTGTCTTCAAGATCAACAAGGCCCGCCTCGACCAGCTTAGGTAGCTGCTCACGCCATTCAGCTTGACATCATTTGGCATGAGCTCAAGCTTGAACACCTGATCTGCGTGGGGCACAACGATGGCGCCACTTGCAGCAGGTAACCCCTCGGCAGTTTTCGCAGTCATGAGCTGCGCAAGTTTCTCTAGAGCGGCAGTAAGTTCAATCCCCATGATTTCCTCTCCTCTTCTTCTTCAATTAGCAGCAGAAAAAAACTTCAGCAACAGCAGCAGCACAACACCCAGCAATTCCTTCTTTCTCCCCCCTCAGCTCACAGCTGCAAGCACTAGCAGCAGCAGAACCCAGCTAGCCTCCTTTCTCTAGCAGCAGCCGCCGCCGCAGAACAGCAGAAACAGCAGCCCAGTCAAACCTAGCAGCAGCAGCCGTTCAGTCCAGACCAACAGCAAACAGCAGTTGCAGCTCAACGACACCTCTTCTTCTCCCCTGCTCCTCCCGCAGCACCTCAGCCCGCGCAGCAAGCAGCACCTCCGACAGCCGCCGGCCCTCTCCAAACGCACCGCCGCGCGCACCTCCGCCAGCAGCCCCCCGCGCTCCTCGCAAGCAGCCTCCGCCTGCAGCCCCCCGCGCTCCTCGCAAGCAGCCTTCGTCGCCAGTCCTCTCCAGCGCGCCTCTACCGCCGTCGCCTGCCCCCTTCCCGTCAGCCCTCAGGCCCCGTCACCGGCTCTGATACCATGTTGATTGGGGAGAGGGAGTACCTTCAGACAGCACTCACTGTGGTGTCTGGTGACCCGCGCGAGTATTTCACTCGTGTGTGGCGGCTCTCTCATCTCGGGAGGACTGGGGCACCTCTTCTAGGCCAGCCCCACTGGGCCTGGGCCACTCGGGCCAGCTACATGGGCCACACATTCAACAGAGAAGTTACCAAAACTTTGCTGCCCACCTGTTGGGAAACTAGAGGAGCCAACAGTTGGTCCCAACCGTGTTCTGATGTTCATGGGAGGCGGCAGCGCCAGCGAAATGCATCACCAGCAGTTCAGCACCGATACAGTGGATCGACGTGGGGCAGGGAACACGACGCCATGCACCGTGCGCACCACGGTGACCCCGACCACCAGAACCGATCGCACACAATCGCCCCGATCACCGTGTGCTTCAGCACCGACTGTGTCCATCGTAGATCGAATGATCACCGCTAGTTCTTCAAACAAATGTTCTCCATGATGGCATGATCTGTCCGAATAGTAACTGTGTCCATTCCATGGGTGGCAGCGCCCTACCTTGTGTCAGGTTTCCCCCCAGAATGCCGTGCCATTGCTGTAACGCAAAGATCTCAAACACAGGACACTGAGTGTGGGTGAATAGAGACTGAAAATCTTTGTCAGAAACGCAGGACTCCAGAAATTATGGTGTGCAGGTAAAAAGACAGATATCAGTGGATTCTTATCTCACCCTATCAATTCGAGAGGATCCTGGATGACCAGCGACTTGAGCCATGACACTTTCCCAAAAATGTGATAAATAAACAGAGCAGGGAATGCTCAGTTTTACATATCGTCCAACAGGCAAGCAGGTCGCTTTCACCATAACATCCACAAATTAAGGGCATAGAAATAATTAAGCAACTAGACAGACCAGCACAGACCAAAAGCACACCATCATCTTCCTCAACTGACACCTTCATGTGAAGTATAAGACAGGGTTGAACTGGAGGATGAGCCAGCCTCAGGCACTCCACCTCCTAACAGCTTGCTGGCTTGCTGCAAGGCACAAACCAATTGGCCTGCCATTAATTTGAGGTAAACAAATGAAGGAAACTTTGACACAAATTGAGTATCTGAAGTTAAAGATGAAACAAAATGCATATATATCACGAAAGGCTACATATATTGAGAGTGCAAAGTTGGCCGACGGGAGCTAACTTACCTTTTCCGTTTATTTGCCGGTGGGAATCTAAATACCACTTCATCTAATGTCCTTCCAGCGGATATGCGTGATCTTTGGCCAACTTTCTCCATCAGGTGCTCTGCAGCTCTCCTTCAACAGCTCACAGCCAGGCCCTATGTCAATGTCCTTCAGGGAGGATGGCAAATCCGGTAAAGATGATATGTTGGGACATCTAAAGATTTGTAGATTCTTCAGATTGGAGAAGCACTTCAAATTTGTTGGCAGGGAAATCATTTGACAATCACGGAATATCAGACTCTTGACAGATGTGAAATTTGTGGATTCGTCTAGGGAAATGAATGGTTCCTTGCATTTGTCAAGACAGAGAGTTGCTGGAACTGTGGAGCCTTCAGCTGAGAGAATGTTGTTGAGTAGTACAGAACTGCTAACTTGGAGTTTGCCATGGACTCGAAACTGTGAGATACTCTCGGGGATGAGTTTTGGAACATCAACTAAAAGTACCCAATGAAATTCCTGGGTAGACAACCCTTCAAGCGCACATAAATCTGGCAAGCAAGACAGAACGAGTGAATGGACAGAGGTGAGGCAACCAACAGACAAGCATGCGGAGCTTCTGCAGTTGTTTATGAGAATTTCATTCACGTGTGGCCAGTCAGTACAGAGGAAGTCAGCTGCAAGCACGCAGTTGTATATACTGAGGCTCCTAAGGTATAATGGGAAGCATTCTGCTGCACGTGCCAGCTCTAAACAAGGGCAGGAAAACAAGAAAACCACTGAAAGAGAGGTGGCAGCTCGTAAGCCCCTAATGACCTGAGACACAAGCTATCTCCGATGAGCAAATTGTCAAGTTTTGTCAAATGTTGGAAGACCTCTTCTAAAGGAAGTGTTGTTAAAGTCATAATCCCATCTAGGACCAATTTTTTCAGTGAAGCTAGGCCGACAAGGCCAACAGCTAAAGCTCCATCTGTAATACCGCATGAAGAAAGAGAAAGTTCACAAAGTCCTGATGGTGGAACCAGCGGCAGCCCAATGCCCCTTCCATACATGAGTTTCATCATCTGCTCGTGACAAAATATACATGCCATGGTGACATCCTCTTTTACCAATACTTCATCTTTCTCTCTTTCAATAGCATTTTCAAGGTTTTGAACATGTGCAACATCAGCATGCATAAATACCATCAACTGCTTCAGAAATGAATGTTCCTGTGAGAGTAGTCTCCTAATATCTGATCCTGAATCTAACTCCCAGATTAAACCAAGTCGTGATGCCAAGTGGTTTGTCCTCATGAAATTGTCTCTCTTATCATCATGTTCCAACTCATCATTGGAAATAAATACAAGCAGTGGGCATTTTTCTACTTGTAACATTTTAAGGCCTACTGGAAGACAATGTAATGTCTTCAGGTTTGGCACATCTTGGAGGACAAGTGAAGAGCAATTCCTAAATAGCTCAGTATTGGATGGCAGTCTTTGCAATGTGCTGCAATTAACAAAGCTTAAAGATTCCAAATTATCAAAATATGAACCAGCAAGTAACCAGCCTGGGTATTTTGAAGATTTATAACCGTCAATTGTAAGATGCCCACGTTGAGGTGGTGGCATAAGGCCTTCTAGAATTTCCAAATGTAATCTATCCTCTGCATTCGTGTTATTCTTGGAACCCCAGACAAGTCTCAAGCTGCCAAGATGATTTTTCTGATGCAACTTTGATTCTAAGGCTTGATCCTTCCCAGTGACGTTCTCAAGATTTGTGACACTTAAACTGCCATGAATCTGGTTCATGTCCCTCAGCTGTTGCAACTCATATCCACTTTTATTTTGTACAGAAAATTCCCTGAGTTGTTGAAGTGAAGTTAGCATGCCAGTGTTAGGAATTTGAGGCAGTGCTTTTTTGTCTGACCAGAATCCATCATCATGCCTTTCAAGATGTCGTAACTTCCTTAAATCACACAGTTTCTCAGGCAAACTCTCAACCTTGTCACTAAACAGAAGTAACTGCAAGTGGTACAGAGTACACAGTGATCTTGGCAATTCAGAAATCAGTGTTCTGATGATGTTCAAATACCGAAGGTGCTTCAACACTCCAACAGATTCTGGCAACTTACTACTGTTGTAAGATGACAAATATAGTACACGCAACTTCTTCAAATTCCGTAGTATCTGATTAAAAAGGTCACTTACATCATCTATTAGAGGATCTATGCAGATAATAGTGCGTAAATTTAGCAGCTTGCAGATACTTTGCTTGTGTTGCTTCATACTATCAACACAAAGAGATATATGTCGAACAGTGGATGGTATTTCTGTAGCCTTATCATTTTCCAATCTGAAGTAGTCCCCTTTGCTGAGTAATTCCGCCAAATCATGAAGGAGATCATGCATAGCATAGTATTTCTCATCAATTGGTTGAAAGAGCGAAACAGAGATCATCTCCTTGAAGCAATCCCTCCCAATAACTTCCACTCTCTTGTTTTGGTTGTATGAATCAATAGGGCCTCTGCCATCCAAAGATGAACCAACTCATCAATGACATACTTATGGCCTTTTGGAAACAAGCTGCAATATAGGAAGCACCTCTGCAGACGTGGATCTAACTTCTCATAACTCCACAACAGAGCACTCATCTGATCACTTAAGTTGTCAATCTTTATATTTAGAGCATCCTTCCATGCAGATATATCTGTTTCCCTTTTCAACTGGGAACCCACAGCTTTTGCCGCCAAAGGAGATTGTCCAGGCCTTTTAGCAATCTTCTCTGCAAAATCTTCGAGCCTTTCACACGGTAGTGGATTTCTGATTTCTGGTCCAGTGAATGCATGATGCTTGAAGAGTGCCAAGAAGTGAGCATCTTCCATGTTTTCCAGAGGACACACTTCACAGCAGAGTGCAGCTGGAAATCTGTCCCGTCGAGAAGTTACCAAAACTTTGCTTCCTGTCTGTTGGGAAACAAGAGGAGCCAACAGTTGGTCCCATTCCTTCTCACTACCAGGTTCAAACCAAACATCATCCAGCACAAGCAGGAATTTCCCTGACTCTTGCAGTATGTCAATCAACTTGTGATGCAGAGTATCAAGGTTATCGATGCGTGGACATTCCCCATTTGAGGCAGACTCGATGATCTCCCGTGTATGACGGTGGACATCAAGTTTGCGTGAGATGCTTACCCACATTCTCACATCAAAACATTTTTTTACTCTCTCGTCATTATAGACAAGTTGTGCCAAGGTGGACTTTCCCATCCTTCCAGCCCCAACAATGGCCAAACCCGAGTACATAGCTGTACTAGACTCAGTAGTAGCAGTTGTTTTGGTAAGAAGATGTATTATATGATCGCAATCATTATCACGACCAATCACTTTGAAAGGTGGTACTGATGTGGTCACAGGAACATGAGTTGATGGTATGGCAGGGCTCTCTGCATTATAACCAGGAGGTAAGCAGAGCAGTTGATGGAAGTCCTTGGCTTTCGCAAAAGTAACCTTCAGTTCCTTAAGATGGCGAATTAACTTTCTGTTCTCTGAACTCAGATTGGACAGTCTGCTTGATGCAACACGCATAGGCTTCATAAAGGTGTTGCTGATGGAGGAGGCATTGGCCTGCAAGGAATCCTTCCCCTTTGCTTGGCGCTTGAGGAGGTTGTAATCACTCTCGTCCAGCAAGTCTTCGGCCAGGTAAAGTGCTTCTTTGAGTTCCTGAAGCCAATTGTCCAACCTAGGCCTGTGGTTTCCCTTGTCTGCTGCTTCAGTCAACAGCTTGAGCTGTGGCAAGATAGTGGTCTCCAGTTCGTGGAGCTCACGGGCCATGTCCACTCCGAGGTACGTTGAAGCATCAGCAAGGAGCTTCTTTAAGACAGGTGATGCCGCCAATTTTAAGCTAACACTTAAGGCAGCGGTAGCCAACGCCACATCCATTGGGTTGCAGCGTTTATTTTTTGGGTGTATATGCCTATGGAGGGGGGTTTTGTTTGTTTTGTGGATGCGCAGATCTCGGGTGCGGAAAGACAAATTATGGGAAACAGGTAAAGAACCCTAAAGGCAGACTTCTTGTCTAAGGTGAGGGTCACTAGGCTGAAAGGAGTAGGGGTGTTTCTAGGTGTGTATGGAGATGAACAAGTAGACAATCTATGAAACAATTTCCCCTCTTTTTTTTTCCTTTTTTTGGGTGTGGAATGGCCCGAATAAAGTGACAGATGGATGAAAAACCTGTTGGAGTAGGAAATTACAAGATAAATTAGTCAACTGCATGGAACAGAGATAAGAAAAAAGAAACCTACTGGCATGTGTGCAGATAATGGCAAAAACCAAGGATAATATTTTGAGTGGGTAATGACCTGAATAAATGATAGAGGAGCAATCAAAGTGCTTCTGGATCGCAGGTAGAAACAACCCGTGAATAAGCAATGGATGAACACCTGTTGGAGTGAGAAATCATGAGATAAATTAGCCAGTTGCAATAAGGAAGATAATAAACAGAACCTACAGCCAGATTCGTAGAGGAAAATAGACGAGAATAGTGGTGAGCTTACACAGATGAAGAAGTGAGAAGCAGCGTTGTAGGAGCCAGCGCAGCAATGAGGCAAGGTTGAAGTAAAGGCAGATCGCAGGAGCTAAGAATGTTGTGTTGCAACAGAACGAGAGACAGACATCCCCAAACAGCAGGTCAACAAGGCTATAGCAGATCTGATCCACCTACTTGCCCTTTTTTTAAGTTTAGCTGATCTGGACTTGCTAATAAACTAACCAGTAACCAACGCGGACACAGCTCACTGATTGATAATTGAAGTCTAAAGTAGCAGAGGGCAACATTGTGTGACTAAACAGAAAAACAACCAGATGGTAAAAAAATATTTTTCTTTCTGTCCATCACCATCGTTGGCTCTTCATGCTTTCCATGAACCTTGCATCCACAAAGAAAGTAGCAAATTTCTAGCTAATGCACATATCACTAAATATATAATAATCATCATTGATATAACAGCCAGCTTTGAAATGAATGTACATACCTAAGAATCAAATATTTTTATAGTTTCAACAAGCACAGGCTGACAGTTGAGCTATCTGCACGCAGTAAGAAACATCTCTCGCCGCATATCACATTTGAAGCCGTAACCTCTCGCTTTTCCAAATCTGTTACTAGCAATGTTCCATGGTCTCCAATGTAGTCACACGGTACACAGTTGGTGACTGCAATAAGAACTGGAGAGGCAATCTGACAAACTGGTGTGTGCTTCTCATTTTCTTCTTCTCTTAGTCCTTCCTTGTCTAGCATTTTTCTCTTCTTATTAGGATTTCGTTGCCATCGACAAGCAGCCATTGTATTGATCTCACGTCTGAGAATTGTGGACAATAACACTTTCATGGCATTCCCTGTTTTACCCACTGAATTACTTTCTGTCCTGCACACCTAGAAGTAGAAAACACGAAAGCATGCCTCTGTAAAGTCCAGCGTATATAATTAAGATATGAGAAATCCCTTTACAGCGAGAATATGATATAACAGAAAGCAAATTTGGGTATCATTAATTGGTGGTATAAACTAAGCAGGGAGTGTCCATTGGCAGGTATCCATTGATCCGCCTACACAATTAACACAGGCGAGAATTAATGAATAAACCCACTGGGGCAAGGACAAGGCAGATGGGAAGTGGATCTTATCTATCACCTGGGAGAGATGCCCGCCGGTCAACAAGTCAATAGTAGATCTGATCGAACTACTTGCCTTTTTTAAGTTTTGCTGACTGGACCTGCTAATAAACTAACTAGTGACCAATGTGGACAGTGGACACAGCTCACTAATTGATAATTAAAGTACAGAACATAAGCTAGACGCATTTTCATGTTATGACACATCACATGATGGAGTATTTTGTACCAAAATCTTCAGCAGCCAATACATAACTCTACGGAATTAGATCAGTAGCAGAGAACTCTCCAAATACAACATCATTGTGTGACTAAATACAAACAACCAGTTTGTAACCCCTGAAGCATCACGAGTTAGAATCCCATTCTTCCCCTTACCATGCATGCAAGAGTGGAGAACAACCATCATGGTGGTGATTAGGTAGACATGGTGTCAGCCCATCAAAATCTTTTTTTTTCTCTTCATCGCCATCACTGGCTCGTGCTTTCCATGAACCATCCTCACAGATGCAAAAGCTGTGACCTAGAATTTCATATAACCCCATTGATGTTCAACCTGCAGGGAAAGGTAACATGATCTCCTTCAAATAATCCAGATATTACATATTCAAAAAGAAGGGATATTGTACAGCCGAATAGCTTCTGAACTGCTATAGAAGTGTACAGATTTTGAAAGAGCGCTTGCTTCTAGGTCTTCTACAAAGGAAGTACCAAGTTTCTAGCTGATGCACTAGTCGTCATTGATATAATAACCAGCTTTGCAAAGAATGTACATACCTAACAAAGAATCGATGACTTTTCTAGTTTCGCGTACTAGCATAGGCAGGCAGTTGAGCTATCCGTATCCTGCCTGAACCACCTGCCCATCTGATTTTCCCTTCTTCAGACTGTGTTGCCTCTGGAGATACATCGACCCCTTCATCATACTGTAACAGTTCACACAGTTTCCCGAAGGCATCTCTGTTCTTGTAGGCCAACCTGATTCACCAAATTAGCGCTACTCCGATAATCAGCTAAATGATTTCTAACCAAAGGTGGACAGTATCCAACCTATTCTGTAAAAAAGAAAAAAGGAGCAGAGTGTATCTTCATGTCGACTCTGAGGAGTCATTATCAATGTTGCTAGTGTGCACACTTGTAAATAATCAGAGGCCGAGTACCAAGAAAAGAGACATAAAACTAATGTGAGTATGAATGCCACTAACTTGTTTTGGGTCCAGCGGCATGGTTCCAAAAGGCTTGAAGCTTTGAATAGGCCATTCAAATGGATGCGCACTTTCCTGTACATTTCACAGCCCTACTTTACCCACTTAATTAAGCAGGACTACTTAATGGACGCGCACTTTCCTGTCCTTACCCACTTAATTTACTATCTGCCATGCACACCTACAAGCAGAAAACAGGAAAGCATGCCTGTATGTCAAGTAGTCCACCACAATAACCAAGAAAGTCCTTTACAAGGCACCTCTTCAGGGCATAGACAAAAAGAATAAAACTCAGCGAGCAAGAATATGCCAGGAAGCGAATTCGGATATCCAGTCATGGCTACAAATAAAGCATTGGTGCAAGGAACAAGATCGAGTTCATCCAGTAATACAGTACAAAAGCCGTGGGTAAACATACAAGAACCCACCCATAAATACAATCCCCATAAATGTATACTGTGAACACAATCTAAGCATAGTGAAACCTTCTCATTATGATTCAAGTCATACACCGATAACTCAAACCCGACACTAGCTCGGATTTGCATTTGGCCCAGGTCCCGCTGCAGGATTGGGATTTGTACAGTCGCTGCTCCTACTGCTCTGTTAACCCAAACAAACAAGAGGTAGTTGGGGGCAGCTAATTAAGGAAGTGTTTAGCCGCAAACCGATTTGGCTTCTAAAAGCCGTGGTTGAGAGCCAACAGTCACGTGCAAGTCTGTCATCCTTACTACACTTGGGTTGTTTCAGAGTCAAAAGAATTGGTACTTTTCACTGAACTTCATCTTCCAAAATGGACCCAACATTGCTGCATCCGCCCTGTCTCACAGGTTTCACTCTTGCAACCAAATGAATTAATGGAAGCGGGTAGATGAGCCCTGTTGCGGTAAGAAGACGACAGCTCAACATGCTCACAGATCAGCACAAACATATACAGGGGCTGAGCTCTGCAATGAAATGCCAACCTTTTTTGCTGCCTAGATCCACATTATCGGAGAGAGGAGACGTGAAAGAAGAAATGCCAACCTTTTTTGCTGTGCTTGCTAGGGACAACTGGAGAACAGCTCGGCCCGCGCCGTGCACCAGGCGCCGTTCTCGCAAAGATTCAAATGGTGGCCCGCCGTCGACCACCCGACGCTCCAGGCGCCGCAGCCGACAGTGGCCACCCACCATGACCGCCCGCATCCCGACCACCACAATCTCGGCGGGCAACCCCCTCCTATCCTCTCCCGATTCGTTGATTGAGGACGTAAGCAGAGGTCCGTGGGGGCACACGAGGGCCGCACAAGAGAGAGAGGACTTGCCGCCGGTGCCGATTTGCGGCGGAGAGGCCGGAGAACGGGAGGCATTTTTTTTTCCTGAGTGAAAAGAACGGGAGACCCTGGGTGCGCGCATGCGGGGTGTACTGGGCTGGGCTAAGCCCATGTGGCCCAACCGTGTTGTGCTCTGTGTTTTGTCTCAATGGGTATTCTAAAGAAACCGATACCACGCGACGCGAGGATTTCGTCTAGGGCAGCCGCCACCGCCGCCAAGGAATTTTTGGTCCCCTCTCCTCCGGCTGCCATCTTGGCGCTGAGAGATGGAGGACCTCGCATCTTCAAGAGTTCTATGTTTTTCGTCATCATCTAGTGATCATCGTTTTTTGTGAGAATAAATTTACTCTCGTTTTTTGGCGATGCCATGAGATTAGAGAGTTTTTCTGTCCTCGCAATCCGACTATTCGGATCTGATGAGTTTATGTTGGTGTGTCAAACTTTTTTTGTTGATTTGATTCTTTATGGAGTTGAAATCTCTCATCGACATCATGGTGAAGATATTGCGATCCGACGGCCTGCACTTCTAGAGGATCATCCCCGGCCCAAGTACGTTCATAGATCAAGGCTTCCCATATTTTTGGATGGGCGACTCAACGCGCTTTCAAAAACCATTATTGGTAATGTTCATGGGGTGAAAGAGTGACCAGATCGTTACTCCAGTTCAATTGCAGCATCTTTACCGAAGTATTTGGAGTATTTTTTTTTTCTAGCAGAGATTGATACCGCGAAGAAGGTGTTTCCAAAAGATTTCATTGTAATTCTTAGTCATAGGAGTTACTTTGTATTTTATTGGATTTTAGATCCAAATTAGTGTACCTGTAATTGTTATGATTATGAATAAAATTATATGTGTTTTCTAATGGGTATTCTAAAAAATGAAATTTAAGTTAATCTTTATCTTTTTACAAGACAATAATAACCTTGCAGATACACATACTATGGCAGGCAAGTGTTTTCATAGTTGCTGTAACAACAAATGTTTTTCATACTTCTAGAATAAAATTTTCAAATTGAACCGAATATTAGTCACTTTAAAATAAAGTTTTTTTACAACCATATTTCAAATCCACGATTCAACACCGGGCCATCTTTTGCACATCATATACAAAAGATAAAAAAAAAATAGTGTAACACAATAAATTATCTCCCGCGAAAAGAAAACCAACATGGCATATCTGGCGAGCAACCTGATAAAAACAATCTCCTAGTGTGTTTGTTTTTATTTTGCAATTAACATGCAGTTCATGACCATAAGAGAATAATTGTGACGAGGAATTTGGATGGATTAGGCTCCACTCATGAGGTAACCATCTCTCCACCCATCATTGGTTTCATTGCTCGTCGACAACACATACACACACGGTTGTACTAGGAAGGGATGGATCGGGACTCCGAGCACTACTTGGAGGGCCTCAAGAATGCCAGAGAGATGTTCAGTGCCCTAATTGCATGGCGAAAAAGGGAGGAATCAAGAGTGAAATAAGAGATCAATGTGCTCTAGGTGAAGGTGGTGAATGCTAGTTCACTGTTCCACCGCCACCAAAGAGGCAGCCCAAGGTTCGAAATAGAGGGCTATAGCATAATAGGGATTTTTCCTCTTGGATTCTACACACACCACATCGACACAGAAGGTGTTTGCATCAAGATAGTTACACTAAATTTGGAGTAAAGTTTTATGGTTCTAATGCTTATTCAATGTCTAACTTTATACATCGATCTTTAGACATTTTTTAAAAAGTAATATCTTTAGACATGCTAAGTTATTAGTATATACTAGCAAAAATACCCGTGCGTTGCAATGGGAGAAAATATAATTGACTTCCCTAGCATAGGCTAAAATACAAATAATTATTTAATTTATGATCTACATCAATTATTCTCAACCTGAAAAAGAATTATGCTTTCAACCTTCCTTCATTTTTAGTATATATATAAAAAATGTTCATCGTACATTAGAAATTGTTGAACTAATATACAAATGTTCACTATGTTTTTGAAATTTGTTCAGCATATATGACACAAATGTTCAATGTGTATACGCAAATTGTTCAAAGTATATATTCATATTTTTTTCAAAAATATTCGTCATATATTGAAAAAAGTTCATCGTGTATCATTAAAATTTCATCGCATATTAAGAAAATGTTCAACGTATATTGCAAAATGTTCAATGGATATTACAAAATGTTCAATATGTATTTATTGAAATGTTCAAAATAAAAAAAATGCCAAAAAACCGGCCCAATATAGTAAACCGGATGCTAAAATATAGGCCTCTACAGTAAAACACGGTGCTACAATAAACCGACATAAAAATGAAGAGAGAAAAAATAAAAAATCGCACGCAGGCAGAGTGGGCTGGTCAAGCGGGTGCGTGTGTGCGAAGTCCCTCTTTTTGACGCACGCGAGCGTCACACAGGGGGTCTCGACCAAAGCCAGCCCAGCCGTTTCAGCCGCCCAGCCACCTCACTGCAATGATCCTCTCAGAATGAGGAGGCGCGACTCGTGACACCGGCTGTGGGTGTCGTGTGGTCACAATTTGGTTGGTGGCAGCGAGCGGGTCGACGTCGACGACATAGGAGAATGACAGGAGACAACACGGCTAGAACTGAAACAAAAGTCATTCGATTTCAACTTTTTCTCTTTTTCTTTTATTTTCTTTTTTCTTTTTATACCGGATACATCTCTACTTTTTTAATACAAGTTATATATTATTCGTATACACGTGAAACATTTCCCTGATACACACTGAACATCTTTTAATCAATGACGATAATTTTTTCAAATGCATGTTTGAAAATTTAATCAAATAAATGCTAAACATTTTTCAAACACATGTTGAACATTGTTTTGAACAGTACAAAACATTTAAAAAATACACGGACATTTTTCATATTGTATTAATAGCTTCTAAAGATCACACAAATTTCAAATGTCATGATTTTTTTTAATTCTACAAACATGTTGTAATAATAATGTGATTTTTTAAAATTTGACAAACACTTTCAAAAAACTATCAAGAACATATTTTTCAAAACGCGTGATTTCTATAAACAAAATATAAACACGTTTTCGAATGGCACAATTTTATTAAAATATATGTAATGTTTTTATATGGTATAATTTTTTTAAATGTCACAAACATTTGTCGAAACACGCATATATTTTTAAAGTGTCACAAACATTTTTTTGAATGGTACAACATGTGCGTGAACAATTTTTTTACAGTTGCTAACATTTATCAAATTCTCGGTGAATATTTTTAATGAATTAAGTTTTAAAATATATGTATTTAGAATATTTTAAAATAAAAAAGGAAAACTAACAATTGAAAGAAAAAAGGCTACTGATCCGGCCCAGTACAAACAATGCCTGAGGCGAGATGTGCTTTTGTCTCGCGGTGACTATTTATCGCATTAAGCGAGACAACTAGCAGCTCTCGCTGAAGCTTCCGCGCTCCCGCCCCCCCCCCCCCCCCCCCTCGCATCGTATTGGGCCGGCCCATGCACGCGTGAATAGAGTACACTAGCCACTCCACCCACGTTCCTTTCGTGGTAAGAACTAGGGGCGCGTCGTACTTGAGGCTACTCGAGCAGTTTTCTTGGGTATTTTTTCCTTTTTTTTCTTTTTTCTTCTCCGTTTTTCTTTCATTCTTTTTTCCATTTTGTTTCTTTGTTCCTTTTATTTTGTTTCTATTTTTTTTCTTCTTTTGGTTATTTTTCTACAGTTTTTGTATATGTCAACAACATTTTTCTAATACACGTCTAACATTTTTTCCATACAAAACATACATTTTTGTAATACATGGTCAACATTTTTCTTTACACAGATTTAAAGCTTTTCAAGTACAACACTGACATTTTTTTAATACATGGTCAACATTTTTCCTATACATTTTTAGCATTTTTTTAATAAATGTTCATCATTTTATATATACAATTTTTAACATTTTTGTAAATGCCTGATTAATAGTTTTCAAATAAAACGAATTACATATTTTGAATACATGGTCAACATTTTTATATACACATTTATCATTTTCCAAACTCTTGATTAACATTTTTCAAACACTTGTTCAATATTTTTTCAAATGCTTGATTAACATTTTTATATACATGATTAAAAATTCATCATTTATTTAATACGTGTTCAACATTTTTTCTATACATATTAAACATTTCCCAAATGTTTGATTAACACTTTTCAATACTTGTTCAACATTTTTTTTCTCCAAATGCTTGATTAACATTTTTATACACATGATCAAAAGAATTCATCATTTTTTTAATAAGTGATCAGCATCTTTTGTATACACGTTCAACATTGTCTGAACGCTTGTTCAACATTTTTCAAATACTCATTCAACATTTTTCAAAATATTTTTGTAGAGTGTTTTTTGTATTATATATATATATATATATATATATATATATATATATATATATATATATATATTTACAATATTTTAAAGTATAAACAAGAGTACAAAAATAAAGCAAAAAACTAAAATAGAAAACAGAAAAAAGAGCCAGTGGCCTGCCGTGCGCGTGGGCCGGCCCATCTCGGTCACTCCTTCAGCGAGTCCGAAGGGGGACTCGATGAAGGCGAGACATAGGGACGCCCCTTTTGTCTCGCTGCAACCGAGACAAAGTTGTGCCCCTATTTGATGGGCCTGTCTTTCTCAAAAAAAAAAAATTGACAGGCCCGTCTTTATCTGGATGCCTATTGGGACACCGAACAAAGGGGCCGGTTCAGTACCATTTTTTCCTGCTTTAAATATTTTCCTTTAATCCTTCTTCTCTCGATTACTTTTTTGAATTTTTTGGTAGGTTTGTTCTTCTTCTTCTTATTCTTAGGTTTTTTAATGTTTGTTTTCTAAAGAAAGTGTCACCTGGAGATCAAAACAAAATAAAGGAATAACCTGTCTTCAAAATTTACTTTTTTTTGTTTTTATTTTTATATTTTAAATATATTTTAGAAACTACTTTACATATTTTTTTAAAACATTCCTCACACATTGAAAATATGTTCATTAAATGTACAATTTTGTTCGTGCAAAACAACTGTTCATGCGTTTCATAAAAATGGTCGTGTCATTTAAACAATATTCACACATTCACAAATATGTTAATGACATTTAGAAAAATCATAAAAATGTTAAAATTTGTTTGTATATTTTGTAGAAATTGATCGTACCATTCAAAAAAATAGTTCACGACATTTTGAAAATATTCACACATTTAAAAATATGGTTATGACATTTTCAAAAATATTCATGCAATGTTGAATTTGTTCGCGTAATCTTGAAAAAATGTTCATTACATATTGAAAAATGTTCATGACATTAAAAAAGTTCACAACACTAAAAAAACATTTGAAGATCCCAAACGTATGCCTATCTGAAAATCTCGGCACCCTCACTCTAGACCGACTTTGGAAGTCTGTTATGATCTAAATTCATTTTTGGATGCCCTAATTGCATGCGATTTAGGTAAAAAAAAAAGCTTATGTGATACCTTGTAAATTCTTCAATCATTAAAGTCACATCCACTAACACTATCATTTTTGAATCATCCATAATAAACCTATTCCATATGGTTTTCGATGAGCTACCTATTCCGATAGTAGTGCTAAGCTGAGCAAGAAGGATAAATTTGACACTGCAACTACTCTTCATTTCTCTCTTTTACTTACACCTAAACTTGTTTGTCTTGTATTCTAGAAACCTCTACCAAATACTTTGCTAGATTCTTAATTATATTTTAAAATAGCTAGCGAAGCTCCATGTTAGGTAGATATTTAAGGATACTACGCACAAGCATACATGTGGATGCTTAGATTTATGGTGGAATGTGTTGTAAAAAAGGAATTAGAAGGACAAGTCAAACTGAATAAAACTGAAAGTGCTAGTGATCGACTAGAGGGGGGGGGGGGGGGTGA
Organism: Elymus sibiricus; assembly: GCA_039707655.1. Lineage (NCBI taxonomy): Eukaryota > Viridiplantae > Streptophyta > Magnoliopsida > Poales > Poaceae > Elymus > Elymus sibiricus. The sequence goes on from CM077676.1 coordinate 17,311,235, forward strand.
ATAGGCGATTTTTATGAAAGGCTTCGAAAACATGCAATGTCTTCGAAGAAAGCGGAAGCAGGATGAGAACTAGCAAAACCTATCAATGAAATGAACGGATATGACAAGCATAGACATCATACATACAAGCATGCATTGAACATAAACACAAGAAGCATGAAGATAAATGAGTAAACAGATGAATGGCTTCAGGGAATATCTTCAAACACAAGCAAGCATGCAAAGGCTTCACAGTTCAAAACAATAGGTAAGGAAGAGTAAGGATAGAACCAAGAGCTCGGGGAAGACAATGATTTGTTTGACCAGTTCCAACTGCTGTGACAGTTGTACGTCTGGTTAGGGAGACTGAGATCGAACTCAGAAGACCGCGTCTTCACCTTATTCCCCTTGAGCTAAGGTCACTTAGACCTCGCCCAATCACTCTGGTAAGTCTTCAAGGTAGACTTCCAAACCTTCACAGACTTCGTTCATCGGCAATCCACAATGACTCTTGGATGCTCAGAACGCGACGCCTAACCGACTGGAAGATCACAGTCTTCAAGTGTAATAGTCTTCAGTTCACTTAGAACAGAATGTCTTCAGTGATGCTCAATCACTTTGGGCTCTGGGTGTTTTGGATTTTGTCCTTGCAAGGTTTCTCTCTCAAAGGCTTCGAGGTGGGTTGCTCTCAAACAACAAAAGCCGTGCACTAACTCGGAGTAGCCACCAACTTATGGTGGAAGGGGGTGGCTATTTATAGCCAGGGGCAACCTGATGTGATATGTCCGAAATGACCCTTGGTCATTTAGGAACTGACACATGTCCAACGGTCAGAATTTAAACCCACGCGGCAACTTTACTTGGGCTACAAGCAAAGCTAACTCAACCAACTCTGGAAGAGATTTTCTCTCATTTGTCTTCACTTGAAGACATAGGATTTTAGGTTGAGCATCACGCCAGTTTCTGACTTCGTTTACTTCGACCCCACTTGACAGTTCGGTAGTTCCTATGACTCAAGAAATAAGAAAATGAAACTATTAAAAGACTATGTCTTCAAGCTTCATTGTCTTCAATGAATGTCTTCATGAACCATTATCTTCAGCACGAATGTCTTCGTGAACCACCATTGACTTCAATGTCTTCATACATTTTTAGGGGTCATCTTCGATGGGTAAACCGAATCAATAGGGACTTCTACCTGTGTTCTCCTGTGAATCTCACAAACACATTAGTCCCACAACCAAGTTTGTCTTCAATACTCCAAAACCAACAAGGGGTGGCACTAAATGCACTTACAATCTCCCCCTTTTTGGTGATTGATGACAAACTGGTTGAAGTTTTCAACGGGGATAAAAATAGGTGAAGTTAAGGTACATATGGTTTGGCTTCATGAAGTGGGAGGGGCTCCCAAGATGTGCATATAAGTAATTTGCCTTTGAATGCAAATGCACATGGCAGGTTTGACTTTGTGGAAATCTCCCTCTATTCATGAAGTCACAACATATATTGAAGATAATGACATGCACAATGAAATATGGTCGTCTGTAAAATGACTTCATACGCACAATATCAAGGTTAAGTAGCGCACAAACAGTAGCAAAAAAAGCGAATGTTGCAGACGTCCATCAGGACTTAAGTTTTACAATCCAAAAACCAAATGTTCAAGAACGAGAGTTGCAAACTTAGCAAAATATATCAAGCCCAGCCCAATTTGCCCGCTTGAAGACTATCAACCCATATGCTTCTCCCCCTTTTGTCAACAAGTGACCAAAAAGGTGTGAAGACATAGGGTGTCTACACGTCCCTTGGAGGCGATGAAGATGTTGGGGCAGCCGGGTCGATGTTGGAGTTGGGCGGTGCAGACGGGCCTGATGCAGCGTCTAGATGCAGTGAAGCCATTGGTGGAGAAGTAGCATCATCCTCTTCATCAACCACCCGAGCATAAACTGTGGGGGCGGAAGATGAGAAGTCTGAATCTTCAAGCGATGGCGTAGCACGCCACTTCTCTGTAGCAGGAGGCTTGGAGTCGAATTTGAAGCCTTCCTTGAAGCCATCAGCAGCAAGATCATCTTCAGAGCAGAGTAGTGTGAGACTCTTCCAAGCCCGGCGGCTGGCTTCATGTGCAACAAACGCATTCTTGGTGGAAAGGTTTCACACTCTGTTGAGATCAGTCATGAGGCTCCTCATTTGCCTTTTGAGCCAGGCATGATGCTTGTCTTGCTTCTGATGAAGAGAAACAAGAAGCTCTATGTCGGATAAGACTTGCTCTCGCTTTTGAGGTCTTGGAGGCACAGTGCCTATGGTGGCTTCAGTATTGGCTTCACGTGGCTGGCAAAACTGACCAGTGAGTTGGCCGGCAGAAGTAGCACTGGGGATATGGATGGCTTCAACACGAGCAGCACCGCTGTGGGAGCCAGGAACGTCCACCAAAGGGGTCTTGGCAGCAACTGGATATACGTCTGCAACAGGAGCAATCTCAGGCAGAAATATATGATGGTTTCGGCCTGATGGTTGATATTGCACTGAAGAGCGAAGCTTGATGAGGCGCATTATCCAGGGAGCATAAATCTTGAGGCCAAATATGTCCATGCTAGAAGCAGCTAACTATCTGATGAAGAAGTCGTAGGTGTTGAATCTGATGCCATAGATGATGTTGTAATGCATTGTCTTCATAGCACCTTCAACCTTGCTCGACGGGGAGTGCCCTTTGATAGGCCATAAGGTATGCCTTAGGATATGATAGATAGTGTGAGGCAAGTACTGGAGCTCATTGACAAGAAACTCCTTGGGACAATCAGTTTCAGCAGGCAGTGGCTTCATCATGGTGAGCATCTGAGTCATGTTTGGCTCGGGCTTCTGAAAAATACTCTCCACAGCTCTATCATAGGCTTCACAACCAGGTTCATAGATATCACCAGGAGCAAGCAGGTTTGTGAGCTCTAAAAGATCTTGAGCAGAGGCTTCATGGTGTGCATCACCTGTCATCCAGTGAAGGGTCCAAGTCTTGATATCTTTATGGTATCCAGAGATGTGGAGGGTGGCATAGAATTGCAGTAGCAGCTCCTCGTTCCAGTGCTCTTTGTCTGTCACAAATGGAAGCAGACCTATATCACGAAGACAATCAATGGCTTCATCCAGACATGGCAGATCAGTCATAGCTTCAAAGTTGAGGCGCTTGTGAGGATGAATCCGGTCTTGATTGTAGAGGACACTCATGTAATAGCTTCGTTGTTGGTAGCTCCAGAACCTGTCAGAAGATATCCTTGGCTTGGTGTATGGGTTCTTGGAGCGGTCAAAGAAGGTATTATCGTTCCTGAAGCTAGTGACACTGAAGGTGCATTCGGTGGAAGAAGCTCCTCGAAGCCTTGGCAGCCTAGGCATTGGCTTCTGAACAAGAGGCCGGTTGTCAACATGGAATTCATATTGTGGGCCAGGTCTTTCAGGTGATGCAAGACGAGGCCAGTTAACAGGCACAAGTTCTCCAGCCCTGTTGTGTGCCATGACAGTATTGGCGTCAGAGAGCACAATGGCTTCAGAGGTGGCAGGAGCTTCAGTAGCGGCAGTCAGATTTCCTTCAGTGGCTTGGACTTCAGACTCAGGGGCCACATTTGTATCAGCAGCAGCAGTGTTAGACACAGGAGGCTGCTCTTGAACGTCTTCGGCTGTTGCAGCCAGTATGACTTCAGACTCAGGGGCCACATTTGTATCAGCAGCAGCAGTGTTAGACATAGGAGGCTGCTCTTGAACGTCTTTGGCTGGTGCAGCCGGTATGACTTCAGACTGAGGAGCTTCTTGCTCAGGTTGGGCTTCACCAGATTCAGGCTGTACCGGATCAGCTTACTTGTCTTCATTCTGAATGGTGTTGGTGGGTGGAACATCTTCTTGAATATCCTCTTGAGAAGCAGAGGCATCTTGGTGCACTGCCTCCTCAGAGATGCTGGACATCCGCGGGCCACGACGAAGCCTTCGGAAGATGGGCGACGCCTTTGGAGAAGAATTGTCTTCAACCATGGCTTCTGGAGTATCTGGCAACATTTGCTCATCTGTGGTTGCAGCTTGAGGGGGAAGAGTGCGGGGTATGACTTCATCATGATCCATTGGCGTCAGAGGGTGACCAATGCTGATCGGTTCACTGTGCTCAGGAACAGGCAATGATACCATGTTCTCGGAGAGCTGAGGAAGGACTGCATCATCATCATTTTGCACATTGGCATCAGTACCAATGTCTTTAGCTACGGTGGGGTCAGCAGTTGGAATCTCTTCAGTACTGGAACCTCTATGGTAGCAGGTTCATGCATGATAACTCTTCTCTAGATGTTTCCAGAGGCAGGGGAGCAATAGATATCGGCGTCACGAGCAGTGGCTCTTGAGAAGCAGATTGGACATTTTCTGCATGTGCCTTGCGCAAAGCCTTTGAAGACTTTGTCTTCTGACGCTTTTGAGATGGAGGAGCAGCAGAGGCATCAGATTGCTTGCGCTTGCGAGCTTCGGCTTCAGCATGCTGTGTCTTCTTCTTCTCAGAAGCAATTGATGGAGCGGACGGCTTCGAAGCAAGCATTGATGGTGGGAAGACAATCCTAGGCTCATCTTGCCTTGGGGCCTCAGCAGCTTGGGTCTCGTGCTTCTTCTTCTTCTTCTTGATCAGCTTGGGATCAATGGCAGGGCGACCAAGTGCTTTTCTCTTCAAGCCCTCATTGTGGGCTTGCACTGTCTTCTCAGCATAGTGCTTGAGACGATCTCGGGCACCTTTGGCATCATCACGAAGCTTTTGAAATTCCTCTTTCAGCTCGGCCATCATCTTCTTGTAGCCTTGAATTTCTGTGATGCTGAATTTTGACAAGTGCTTCTTGAATAGCCGCTTCTCATATTCAATCTTGTTTTTCTGTTCAAGCACTTTCTGGACAACCGCAAGTTCCTTGTTGATGAAGCCTTGGAACGTGATACTGATGTCAATTGGAAGCTGCAAGTCGTCAATCGACAAAGACGGGTTGCGAAACCATTCGTCAATGAAGTTGTTGAGAATATCATGGTCGAACAGAGGCAAGTTTTTGAATATATCAGCCTCTTCCTACTTGTTCTTGATGAGGAGCTCAAGGGCATCATCATCAAACTCATCATGAGATAAATCAATTATGGCGTCGTCATCCGTCAACGTGGTTGTTGGTTTGGGGCCTCACCCAGCAGGTTTCTTTGTCTTCGGAGTGTTCCGAGACACATCTTCAGACTGCACACTGGATTCAGGAGGTGCATCTTTCACAGGCTTCACTCTAGAAGCAGTTGGAGCAGCAGCAGACTTAGCAGATTGCCCCTCTTTAGCTTTGGAGCCCTTTGGCTTTCTTTGTGTCTTGGGGGAGGCAGGAGCAATGTCTTCAGCATGGGCTTCTCCGCGCGCAGCAGCGGCGGCGGTATGAAGAGCGTTGATATGCTCAACATATGCATGAAGATTGTCCCATGGCCCAGTCAGATTGGGATCTGCATGACGGGAGCCATCGGGTCTTGGTTCTGCTGGACCAGGGTTGAAGTTCACACCAAACTCCTTCTTGTTGGCATCTGCTGAAGCCTTTGCAAACTGATAATTGGCTTCAAACAGATTATCTTCACGACACCATCTAATACTAGATGGGTCAGCATCTTCGGGCATCACACCTCGTACCATGCAAGGATAGAAGTTCTGGGCAATGGCTTCAGCCTTTGTCTTCGGAATAAGCTTCTGGTACACAATATCCGCCCATGGTGGCCTGACAACATTCTTCTCAGCATACTCTTGTGTAACAAAATGATAATGGAAGCATTGTTCTGCCCAGTATCGGCGAATCCATTGCACACGAGATTTGCGTTCACCATAGGTTTCATCAGGATCTGTTTTGTACTGCTCATACAGATCTGGAGGGAGGTCAAGAGCAGTGTTTACTCATCGTTGCCTTCCTCCCTTCTTTGCAGATTTTCCACTAGCCATTGGCTTCACAGGATTGATTGGCTTCACACTGCTGATCTGACAGGAACTGGCTTCAGGAGAGTCGAGATGAAACTGCAAGAAGTCTGCAAATGAATTCAGACTATGAGAACCAAGTGACTCGCCCACGGACATGTACCTATGACAGCATTAGAGATGCGAGGGAAGGAGGAGAGGTCATATGCATTCTCAGAAAATTTAAAGGCAATGAAGTCAAATAGAGAGTGACCAAGTGACTTCTTTGCATTATAGGCAATGAAGTCAAATAAAATGCAAAGATAAAACCATTCATGAAGACAATCCAAATCAGGAAGATAATGCAATAGATGTGACGCCAAATGAAAATCTTCAAGAAAAGTTTGGTGGTGGCATTACCCACCGTATAGGAAATATTAGACCCAGACACGACGCACCATTATCGTGGTGCTCTGAAGTCAAAATCCATTTTAATATCTTCACACTTAGAGTGTATATCTTCATGAATTGAAGACATACGTTACTTCGTGTGTTGTGCATCAAAGTCGTCAAGAATGCATAACCGTTTGGATGAATGCCCTCTCACAGGACATTTGAGGATTCTAAGATATTTAGCTCACACCGCAACTTGCAAAACCTCTTCTCATCCAAAGGCTCCGTGAAGATATCTGCCAGCTGATCTTCAGTGTTGACGTGAATGATGTCAATGTCTTTTTTAAGCACATGATCACGAAGAAAGTGGTGTCTAATCTCAATATGCTTCGTCTTGGAGTGTTGGACAGGATTGTGAGAAATCCTGATTGCACTCTCATTGTCACAGAATAGCGGAACCTTCTTCTTGTTAATGCCATAATCCTTGAGAGTTTGCTTCATCCAGAGAAGCTGTGCACAACACGATCCAGCAGCAATGTATTCGGCTTCAGCAGTAGAGAGTGATACACAGTTCTGCTTCTTCGAAAACCAACATACAAGTGAACGTCCAAGAAAGTGACAAGTGCCTGATGTGGATTTTTGATCCACCTTGTCTCCAGCATAATTAGAATCGGAGTAGCCAACCAAATCAAACTTTGAGCCCTTTGGATACCATAATCCTAGTGTTGGGGTGTGAGACAAATATCTAAGAATTCGCTTCACGGCGAGGTGATGCGATTACTTTGGTGCCGCTTGAAATCGGGTACACATGCAAACACTAAGCATTATATCTGGCCTAGATGCACATAAGTACAATAAAGAACCAATCATGGAGCGGTATACCTTTTGATCGAACTCTTTACCATTGTCGTCAGTACTCAGATGACCATTGGTTGGCATTGGCGTCTTGTAGCCCTTGCAATCTTGCATTCCAAACTTCTTTAGGCAATCTTTGAGATACTTCTCTTGTGATATGAAGATGCCATTGCTTTGTTGGCGAATTTGAAGACCAAGAAAGAATTTCAGCTCTCCCATCATGGACATTTGATATTGCTCTTGCATCATATGACTGAACTCATCACTATATCGTTTGTTAGTGCAACCGAAGATAATGTCATCCACATAGATTTGGCACACAAACAGTTCACCATCATATGATTTGGTGAAGAGAGTGGGATCAAGTGAACCAGGTTTGAAGCCTTTGCTCTTCAGGAATTCCTTGAGTGTATCGTACCAGGCTCGTGGAGCTTGCTTGAGGCCATACAATGCCTTGTTGAGCCTATAGACCTTGTCAGGGTGCTTTGGATCTTCAAACCCAGGTGGTTGAGCAACATAGACTTCTTCTTCAATTTTGCCGTTTAGAAAGGCACTCTTCACATCCATTTGATATAGGAGAATATCATGATGATTTGCATAAGCAAGAAGTATGCGGATGGCTTCAAGTCTAGCCACAGGAGCAAAGGTTTCATCGAAGTCAATTCCTTCCACTTGTGTGTATCCTTGTGCGACTAGACGAGCTTTGTTTCTGACAACTTGACCATGTTCATCTTGCTTGTTGCGGTAGATCCATTTTGTTCCAATGATATTGTGCTTACGAGGGTCAGGACGCTTGACAAGTTCCCACACATTGTTGAGTTCAAATTGCTGAAGCTCTTCTTGCATAGCTTGAATCCATTCAGGTTCCATGAAGGCTTTAGTGACTTTGGTGGGTTCATTGATGGAGACGAAAGCGAAGTGCCCACAAAAGTTTGCTAGCTGTGTGGCTCTTGAACGAGTGAGAGGACCAGGTGCGTTGATGTTGTCGATTATCTTCTCGATCTGAACTTCATTGGCCACGCGAGGATGTGCAGGGCGAAGACTTTGCTGTTGCTGAGCATTGTCTTCAGGCTTAGCCACTACACCACGACACCACAACGACGACATGCATCTGTCGGCGTAGCTGTGCATTTCCGACACATTGTCTGTCCAAAACAACACCGACACACCAATTGTCAGGGTTACTCTACATTTTCAATGGTCAATTTGTCGGTAATGTTTAACAGTTTATCAACGTACAATGTGTCGGCAGATATTTGAGCGCCGTTGGATTATGTGTCGCCAAAGCTTAGCCACAGAAAAAGTGACGACGTAGTTTTAGCCAGGCCCACTAATTTTGAGTTGCGCGGCACAAGCCCAACGTATCGAGCGGTAAGCGGCGCGCGAGAATGCGAAATGCCCAAAAATATTTCAGTCTCCTAGTCCCACATCCCATTCTCCTCTCTCGCAGCACACACATTCCAACCTAAACCTAAATCACCGCGGCCGCCGCCCCCGACCTATCCGCCGATTTGCTCGCGTCGCCGCCTCCCCCAACCCCGGCGCCACCCTCTCTCCCATCGGCGCCCCACCATCTCCCCTTCTCGAGCTGGTCAGCCGACGGCAAGATCCGCCGTCCTCCTCCACAACCACGCAGCGGCAGAGGAGTTAGGGTCAGAGCTCCTACCCTACAGCAGCCGCAGCCATGGACCCAAAACCCTAGCCTGCGAGCTCAAGATCCGCAGGCAGGAGGAGGCGCAGCTCAGGATCCGTCCTCCAAGAGCTCGACTATGGTGGGTACGAATCCATCCCTCCTCCCCTTCTCTTCTCCTCTTCTCCTCTCTCTCTGACCCCCGTCTCGTCTCCCTCTCTGACCATGACCAGGATGACGCCATGGAAGGGCCACCAACAGTAGCAACTTGCTCCTCTTCCTGTACTGCGACCCTCGCCTTCTGCTGCTCAAGGACAAGGTACCCCCTTCCCTTCCCCCCAAATCTGCACTCTCTTCTCACCAGCGAACTGAGATTGAAGGTGGATTGGAATTCCAATTAAGGACAAGATAAGATTTGTGAGAGTTTGGGGGAACTTTATTTTGTTCCCTAGCAATACTTGTTCAACTCTGCAGATTTGTCTTCAGGATGATACAAATGAATGTCCTCTTGTCTGTCCTGAAAAAATCAGAACAACTTGCTAATTAGTATGTCAATTGTGAAACCGACTAATTTGTTCACATTGATTGATTATGGTGCTGATATTGACAAGATAAGATTATCACCATCATTTTTTCAGTAATTTGTTCGCTTTCAGTAATGCAACAATTTGTGTCTGTCTAGTATGAGATTTGACAAGAGAAGACGAGCTCTTGTCTGATTATCACCATCATTTTTTCTTATACTGCTGCCATGTGTAGTGTGTAGAGCAAAGCAATCTTGCTTTAATCCTTTTGTCAAGTGCTTGTGCTTGTGTTTGTGGTATGATTCAGTTTCAGTCAGTGTGTTAGCTGCTGGAATTCTGCTGCTCCATGTTTTCCTTCCCTTCCCCACGTGCTTTTTGTTGCTAGTTGATCAACTAGTATTTCACACATCTTCTTGCTGTAATTATAACTGCATTCTTCCTCCTGCTGTCTGGAGTGATCCATAAAAATATGAGATTTTATGGTTTCAAAAAGGCTACTAAATGTTCATCATCCTTCTGTGCACCATCTTATGATATGACAATGGTTTTTTTCCCCATTACAAAGCAGGTTAATTCTGCCCTTCCAAATCTTGAAATGTCCAGTACAAATGCGTGTGCAGTACTAGAACATTGTCACACTTTTGAGTCACAGCGGGATTACGTCATTGGAGTATTTCAGTAACATTACCCGCCTCCACTTTTTGAGCATGCACATGTCTTTTTTTCCTTCTCCTGTTTGTTGGATTAGAGTCTAATTAGGCCTGTATGGTCAGCACCAGCCTTGCTGCACTAGAGGTAGAACAGGGGAAGGTAAAGGCAGAAGGTGCACAAAAATCGCTCAAGCTGCTGCACGCACGAGCCAACTTGTCTTTTGATGTGATGATTCTTGTCAAGTGCTTGTATATATGTGATCTCAAGGCAATCAAACTTCAAACTAACTTGTTATTCCCCATAAGTTCCAGGCTTTGCTCTTGTTCTGTCTTCTTTAATCTCGTCTCCTCTCGCATCTTGTCTTTTCATTTATCCCGTGGTTGGCATGCTCATGTGTGAATGCTTATTAGTAACTTCTGTACATATTAATATTTAGAGACTAGATTTTAACTACTCGAGGGGACAGATTTAGAAAGGAAAATGTAACAGAGTTGTGGCACACCTTTTGGGTTAACATTGTTGTTTGAGGATGCTCAAGTGGAGAGCTCCCTAAACTTCAGAGATCGAATTCACCAGATTCTGCAATTCGACATAGAACCTCCAGTTACTGTCGATATAAGAAGGATGACATGCAGGCATGTGTTACTTTCTAGAGAGAAAAAACGCATGTTTCACTTCAGTTTCTACAAATGAACATAACACCAAAGATTCGAAGTAACAAAATTGTAGGGATAAAAGGGGCAATGGCAAATTTCATTTCTCTAATCTCAGTTTATTCTTCCTTGGCGCCCCATTATTTAAGTTTTTGTCTATTTGGTATGTATATTCATAGTGAATGCACTTCTCCTATCTATATTTTCATAACTATGTTTCTTAATTATACTACTTCACACGAAATTGCTTGGTGGATGGTGCAGTTTGTAGTGTCATTATCTAAAACATATGTACACTAATTTAGTTTTTGTGTATGGCCCTCCATAGCTCTCAGGGATTGTAGCACAAGATGGCAAGGGGGAACTTCTAATTTAGATGACTTTTGTTAAGTCATATCAGGTATTATTCTTGTCAACTTTTTTCCATGAGATGACACTGCTATGTTTCGTTTGATGCTTGGGTCAGGAAGAAATAGGTTCAGAATGGGGAAAATAGTCCTCAGTTTGAACTAAACACTATTATTTTTCTTTTGGGCAATCTTTGTATTTTTCTTGTTAGGTTTCATGCTTCATAACTAAACACATACAGTGCAGTTTGTAGTGTCATTATAAATAGAGGATGCATCAGACTACCAGAGTATCTAGTTTCTATCAGCAATAGATAAGAATTAAGGGCATGATAAGGTGATACTGTTGGAAATATGCCCTAGAGGCAATAATAAATTGGTTATTATTATATTTCCTTGTTCATGATAATCGTTTATTATCCATGCTATAATTGTATTGATTGGAAACTCAAATACATGTGTGGGTACATAGACAACACTGTGTCCCTAGTAAGCCTCTAGTTGACTAGCTTGTTGATCAAAGATGGTTAAGGTTTCCTAGCCATGGACATGAGATGTCATTTGATAACGGGATCACATCATTAGGAGAATGATGTGATGGACAAGACCCAAACTATAAACGTAGCATTTGATCGTGTCAGTTTATTGCTATTGTTTTCTGCATGTCAAGTATCTGTTCCTTTGACCATGAGATCATGCAACTCACTGACACCGGAGGAATACCTTGTGTGTATCAAACGTCGCAACGTAACTGGGTGACTATAAAGGTGCTCTACAGGTATCTCCGAGGGTGTCTGTTGGGTTGGCATGGATCAAGACTGGGATTTGTTACTCCGTATGACGGAGAGGTATCTCAGGGCCCACTCGGTAATACAACATCACAATGAGCCTTGCAAGCAATGTGACTAAAGTGTTAGCCACGAGATCTTGTATTACGGAACGAGTAAAGAGACTTGCCGGTAACGAGATTGAACTAGGTATAGAGATACCGACGATCGAATCTCGGGCAAGTAACATACCGAAGAACAAAGGGAATAGCATACGGGATTAACTGAATCATTGACATAGAGGTTCGACCGATAAAAGATCTTCGTAGAATATGTAGGAGCCAATATGGGCATCCAGGTCCCGCTATTGGTTATTGGCCGTAGAGGTGTCTCGGTCATGTCTACATAGTTCTCGAACCCGCAGGGTCTACACACTTAACGTTTGGTCACGATTAGTATAGTTGAGTTATTTTGTTGGTGACCGAAGGTTGTTCGGAGTCCCGGATAAGATCCCGGACATGACGAGGATCTCCGGAATAGTCCGGAGGTAAAGATTGATATATGTGATAATAGTGTTTTGATCTCCGGAAGAGTTCCGGAGTTCACCGGAAGGGGTTCCGGATGTTTACCGAAGTGTTCGGGTGCAGCAACACTTTATATGGGCCAAAGGGATAAAGCCCACGAGGTATTGGAAAGTGCAAAAGTAGTTTTGCTGCCGCGTAAGCGGTACTACCGCTTGGTGAAGCGGTACTACCGCCCGAGCGGTACTACCGCTTGTGTGAAGCGGTACTACCGCCCAAGCGGTACTACCGCTTGTGAGCGGTACTACCGCTTGTGCGCGGCTGTGCACGGTTCGGCCGGGATCCGAGTTGGACTCTTTCCCTGCGGGCCAAACCGACCTTGTGCGGGCAAAACCGACCTGGAGGAGGCTTTTACTCCAAGTTTAGACCCCAAGGCTCAACATATAAATAGAGGGGCAGGGCTAGCACACGGGACACATCAGGATTTCCCAAGCCATGTGCCGGCAACCCTAGCCCTCTAGTTCCTCCGTCATAATCTCCGTAGCGCTTGGCGAAGCCCTGCAGAGATTGTTCCTCACCACCATCACCACGCCGTCGTGCTGCTGGAACTCAACCACTACTTCACCATCGCTCGCTGGATCGAGGAGGTGAAGGCGTCATCAAGCCGTACGTGTGTTGAATGCGGAGGTGCCGTCCGTTCGGCGTTAGTTCGTGATCGGATCGAGGGACGACTTGCGATTTGGATCGCGGAGACGTTCGACTACATCAACCGCGTTTCTTAAACGCTTCCGCTTAGCGATCTACAAGGGTATGTAGATTCACTCTCCCTCTCGTAGATGCTCATCACCATGGATAGATCTTGTGTGCGCGTAGGAAAATTTTTGTTTCCCATGCAACGTTCCCCAACAGTGGCATCATGAGCCAGGTCTATGCGTAGATGAGATCTCGAGTAGAACACAAACGAGTTGTGGGCGTGGGTGTATACATATTGCTTGCCGTTACTAGTTGATATTTGATTCGGCGGTACTGTGAGATGAAGCGGCCCGGACCGACATTACGCGTACACTTACGTGAGACAGGTTCCTTCAACTAACATGTAACTTCGTTGCATAAAGATGGCTAGCGGGTGTCTGTCTCTCTCACTTTAGTTGAATCGATTTCAATGAAGAGGGTTCTTTTAGAAGATCAAAAAGCAATCACTACACCACGTTGTGGTTTTGCGTAGGTAAGAACGGTTCTTGCAAACCCGTAGCAGCCACGTAAAATTTGCAACAACAATTAGAGGACGTCTAACTTGTTTTTGCAGGGTATGATGTGATATGATATGGCCAATTACATGATGAGATATATGTGATGTATGAGATGATCATGTGTTGTATAGAATATCACGACTTGCATGTCGATGAATACGGCAACTGGCAGGAGCCATAGAGTTGTCTTTAATTATTGTATGACCTGCGTGTCAATCATTAAGCGCTATGTAATGCTTTACTTTATCGCTAAACGTTAGCAATAGTCGTGGAAGCAACAGTCGGCGCGACAACCTTATGGCGACACGTTGATGGAGATCAAGATGATGGAGATCATGGTGTCATGCCGGTGACGATGGAGATCATGCCGGTGCTTTGGAGATGGAGATCAAAAGCACAAGTTCATGGCCATATCATGTCACTTATGATTTGCATGTGATGTTAATCCTTTTATGCATCTTATTTTGCTTAGGACGATGGTAGCATTATAAGGTGATCCCTCACTTAAATTTCAAGATAAATTGTGTTCTCCCCAAGTGTGCACCATTGCGAAAGTTCGTCGTTTCGAGACACGCCGTGATGATCGGGTGTGATAGACTCTACGTTCACATACAACGGGTGTAAGCCATGTTGCACGTGCGGAAACACTCGGGTTAAACTTGACGAGCCTAGCATGTACAGACATGGCCTCGGAACACAAGAGACCGAAAGGTCGAACATGAGTCATATAGTAGATATGATCAACATGAAGATGTTCACCATTGAAACCACCTCAACTCACGTGATGATCGGACTTGAGTTGGTGGATTTGGATCATGTTACACTCGAATGACCGGAGGGATGTCAATTTGAGTGGGAGTTTTTTAAATAATATGATTAACTAAACTCATTATCTAGAACAATAGTCTAAGTTGTCTTTGCTATATTTATGTTGTAGATCATGGCTCGCGCAGTAGCACCCCTGAATTTTAATGCGTTCCTAGAGAAAGCGAAGTTGAAAGATGATGGAAGTAACTTTGTGGACTGGGCCCGTAATCTAAGGATTATCCTTACGGCTTCCCAGAAGGCTTATGTCCTTGATGCACCGCTTGGTGATCCACCCGCTCCAGTTGAGTCTCTAGACGTTGTGAACGCCTGGCAGGCTCGTTCTGATGATTACTCAATAGTTCAATGTGCAATGTTGTATGGCTTAGAACCGAGACTTCAAAGACGTTTTGAACGTCATGGAGCATATGAGATGTTCCAGGAGTTGAAGTTTATCTTTCAGAAGAATGCCCGGATCGAGAGATATGAGATCTCCGATAAGTTCTATGCTTGCAAGATGGAGGAGAACGGGTCTATCAGTGATCACGTGCTCAGAATGTCTGGGTACTCCACCCGTCTGGCTGAATTGGGGATGCCCCTTCCGCCAGAGGCTATCACTGACAGAGTTCTTCAATCATTGCCACCTCGCTACAAGAGCTTCGTGTTGAACTATAACATGCACGGGATGAACAAGTCAGTCGCCGAGCTGTTTGCGATGCTGAAAGCCGCTGAGTCTGAAATTCAGAAGGAGCATCAAGTGTTGATGGTCAATAAAACCACTAGTTTCAAGAAAAATGGCAAGGGTAAGAAGGGTAACTCCAAGAAGAGTGGCAAAGCAGTTGCTCCTCTCGTGAAGAAACCCATGGCTGGACCCAAACCAGAAATTGTGTGTTTTCATTGCAAGGGAACTGGACACTGGAAGCGGAATTACCCCAAGTATTTGGTTGACAAGAAGGCGGCCAACAACAAACAAGGTATATATGATATACATGTTATTGATGTGTACCTTACCAACTCTCGTTGTAGTGCCTGGGTATTTGATACCGGTGCGGTTGCTCATATTTGCAACTCAAAACAGGAACTGCGGAATAGACGGAGGCTGGCAAAGGACGAAGTGACGATGCGCGTGGGAAATGGTTCCAAGGTTGATGTGATCGCCGTCGGCACGCTCGCTCTTCGATTACCGTCGGGATTAGTGATGAACCTAAATAAGTGTTATTTGGTGCCTGCGTTAAGCATGAACATTATATCTGGATCTTGTTTATTGCGAGACGGTTACTCATTTAAATCAGAGAATAATGGTTGTTCTATTTATATGAGTAATATCTTTTATGGTCATGCACCCGATGTGAGGGGTTTAATCTCGATAGTAATGATACACATGTTCATAACATTGATGCCAAAAGATGTAGAATTGATAATGATAATACCACTTTCTTGTGGCACTGCCGTTTAGGTCATATTGGCGTAAAACGCATGAGGAAGCTCCATGCTGATGGACTTTTGGAGTCACTTGATTTTGAATCACTTGACACATGTGAGCCATGCCTCATGGGCAAGATGACTAAAACGCCGTTCTCTGGAATAATGGAACGGGCAAGTGACTTATTGGAAATCATACATACTGATGTGTGCGGTCCGATGAGCATTGAGGCGCGCGGTGGTTATCGTTACTTTCTCACCTTCACTGATGACTTAAGTAGATATGGGTATATTTACTTAATGAAACACAAGTCTGAAACATTTGAAAAGTTCAAACAATTTCAGAGTGAAGTTGAGAATCATCGTAACAAGAAGATTAAATTCCTACGATCTGATCGAGGAGGAGAATATCTGAGTTATGAGTTTGGCAGTCACTTAAGACAGTGTGGAATTGTTTCACAATTAACACCGCCTGGAACACCACAGCGTAATGGTGTGTCCGAACGTCGTAATCGAACCTTATTGGATATGGTGCGATCTATGATGTCTCTTGCCGATTTGCCGCTATCGTTTTGGGGTTATGCATTAGAGACAACTGCATTCACTTTAAATAGGGCACCATCGAAATCCGTTGAGACGACGCCATATGAACTTTGGTTTGGCAAGAAGCCAAAGCTGTCGTTTCTTAAAGTTTGGGGATGTGATGCTTATGTCAAAAAGCTTCAGCCTGAAAAGCTGGAACCCAAAGCGGAGAAATGCGTCTTCATAGGATACCCAAAAGAGACAGTTGGGTATACCTTCTACCTCAGATCCGAAGGCAAAGTGTTTGTCGCTAAAAACGGAACATTTCTTGAGAAAGAGTTTCTCTCGAAAGAATTGAGTGGGAGGAAGATAGAACTTGATGAGGTTGTTAAACCTTTACTTCAACCTGAGAGTAGCGCAGCGCAGAAAGTTGTTTCTGTGGAGCCTACATTAGCTGAAGAGGAAGTTAATGATGATGATCATGAAGCTTTGGATCAAGTTGCTATCGAACCTCGTAGGTCGACAAGGACGCGTACTGCTCCTGAGTGGTACGGCAACCCTGTCTTAGAGGTCATGTTGTTAAACAACGATGAACCTACGAGCTATGGAGAAGCGATGATGGGCCCGGATTCCGAGAAGTGGTTAGAGGCCATGAAATCCGAGATGGGATCCATGTATGAAAACAAAGTATGGACTTTGGAAGTATTACCTGAAGGGCGTAAGGCCATTCAGAACAAATGGATCTTTAAGAGGAAGACGGACGCGGACGGTAATGTCACCGTCTATAAAGCTCGACTTGTGGCAAAGGGTTTTTCACAAGTTCAAGGAGTTGACTACGATGAGACCTTCTCACCCGTAGCGATGCTTAAGTCCGTCAGAATCATGTTAGCAATAGCTGCCTTTTTCGATTATGAAATTTGGCAGATGGATGTCAAAACAGCGTTCCTTAACGGTTACCTTAAGGAAGAGTTGTATATGATGCAACCAGAAGGTTTTGTCGATCCAGAGAATGCTGACAAAGTTTGCAAACTCCAGCGATCCATTTATGGACTGGTGCAAGCATCTCGGAGTTGGAATCTTCGTTTTGATGAGGTGATCAAAGCGTTCGAGTTTATACAAGTTTACGGAGAAGCTTGTATTTACAAGAAAGTGAGTGGGAGCTCTATAGCGTTTCTAATCTTATATGTGGATGACATATTGCTGATTGGAAACAATATAGAAATGCTGGAAAGCGTAAAGGAATATTTGAACAAGAGTTTTTCAATGAAGGACCTAGGAGAAGCTGCTTTCATATTAGGCATCAAGATCTATAGAGATAGATCAAGACGCTTAATAGGACTTTCGCAAAGCACATACCTTGATAAGATTTTGAAGAAGTTCAAAAATGGATCAGTCCAAGAAGGGGTTCTTGCCTGTTTTGCAAGGTGTGAAGTTGAGTAAGACTCAATGCCCAGTGACTGCAGAAGATAGAGAAAAGATGAGTGTCATCCCCTATGCTTCAGCCATAGGCTCTATCATGTATGCAATGCTGTGCACAAGACCCGATGTCAGCCTTGCCATAAGTATGGTCGGAAGGTTTCAAGGTGATCCAGGAATGGAACACTGGACGGCGGTCAAGAATATCCTGAAGTACCTGAAAAGGACTAAGGACATGTTTCTCGTTTATGGAGGTGATCAAGAGCTCGTCGTAAAGGGTTACGTCGATGCAAGCTTTGACACTGATCCGGATGACTCTAAGTCGCAAACCGGATACGTATTTATTCTTAATGGGGGTGCGGTTAGCTGGTGCAGTTCCAAGCAAAGCGTGGTAGCAGATTCTACATGCGAAGCGGAGTACATCGCTGCCTCGGAGGCGGCGAAGGAAGGTGTCTGGATGAAGGAGTTCATGACAGATCTTGGAGTAGTGCCTAGTGCACTTGACCCAATGACTCTGTTTTGTGATAATACTGGTGCCATTGCTCTAGCCAAGGAACCAAGATTTCACAAGAGGACCAGACACATAAAGCGACGTTTCAATTCCATCCGCGATTACATCAAGGAGGACGACATAAATATTTGCAAAGTACACACGGATCTAAATGTTGCAGATCCGTTGACTAAACCTCTTCCAAAGGCTAAACATGAACAACACCAGAACTGCATGGGTGTTCGATTCATTACAATGTAAATCACATAGTGATGTGAACTAGATTATTGACTCTAGTGCAAGTGGGAGACTGTTGGAAATATGCCCTAGAGGCAATAATAAATTGGTTATTATTATATTTCCTTGTTCATGATAATCGTTTATTATCCATGCTATAATTGTATTGATTGGAAACTCAAATACATGTGTGGGTACATAGACAACACTGTGTCCCTAGTAAGCCTCTAGTTGACTAGCTCGTTGATCAAAGATGGTTAAGGTTTCCTAGCCATTGACATGAGATGTCATTTGATAACGGGATCACATCATTAGGAGAATGATGTAATGGACAAGACCCAAACTGTAAACGTAGCATTTGATCGTGTCAGTTTATTGCTATTGTTTTCTGCATGTCAAGTATCTGTTCCTTTGACCATGAGATCATGCAACTCACTAACACCGGAGGAATACCTTGTGTGTATCAAACGTCGCAACGTAACTGGGTGACTATAAAGGTGCTCTACAGGTATCTCCGAGGGTGTCTGTTGGGTTGGCATGGATCAAGACTGGGATTTGTTACTCTGTGTGACGGAGAGGTATCTCAGGGCCCACTCGGTAATACAACATCACAATGAGCCTTGCAAGCAATGTGACTAAAAGTGTTAGCCACGAGATCTTGTATTACGGAACGAGTAAAGAGACTTGCCGGTAACGAGATTGAACTAGGTATAGTGATACCGACGATCGAATCTCGGGCAAGTAACATACCGAAGAACAAAGGAAACAGCATACGGGATTAACTGAATCCTTGACATAGAGGTTCGACCGATAAAGATCTTCGTAGAATATGTAGGAGCCAATATGGGCATCCAGGTCCCGCTATTGGTTATTGGCCGTAGAGGTGTCTCGGTCATGTCTACATAGTTCTCGAACCCGCAGGGTCTACACACTTAACGTTTGGTGACGATTAGTATAATTGAGTTATTATGTTGGTGACCGAAAGTTGTTCGGAGTCCCGGATAAGATCCCGGACATGACGAGGATCTCCGGAATAGTCCGGAGGTAAAGATTGATATATGTGATAAT
The DNA here is from genome assembly GCA_039707655.1 of Elymus sibiricus. Classification (NCBI taxonomy): domain Eukaryota; kingdom Viridiplantae; phylum Streptophyta; class Magnoliopsida; order Poales; family Poaceae; genus Elymus; species Elymus sibiricus. The sequence continues at coordinate 17,330,672 of CM077676.1, forward strand.
AGTGTTTTGATCTCTGGAAGGGTTCCGAAGTTCACCGGAAGAGGTTCCGGATGTTTACCGAAGTGTTCGGGTGCAGCAACACTTTATATGAGCCAAAGGGATAAAGCCCACAAGGTATTGGAAAGTGCAAAAGTAGTTTTGCTGCCGCGTAAGCGGTACTACCGCTTGTGTGAAGCGGTACTACCGCCCGAGCGGTACTACCGCTTGTGTGAAGCGGTACTACCGCCCAAGCGGTACTACCGCTTGTGTGAAGCGGTACTACCGCTTGTGCGCGGCTGTGCACGGTTCGGCAGGGATCCGAGTTGGACTCTTTCCCTGCGGGCCAAACCGACCTTGTGCGGGCAAAACCGACCCGGAGGAGGCTTTTACTCCAAGTTTAGACCCCAAGGCTCAACATATAAATAGAGGGGCAGTGCTAGCACACGGGACACATCAGGATTTCCCAAGCCGTGTGCCGGCAACCCTAGCCCTCTAGTTCCTCCGTCATAATCTCCGTAGTGCTTGGCGAAGCCCTGCAGAGATTGTTCCTCACCACCATCACCACGCCGTCGTGCTGCTGGAACTCAACCACTACTTCACCATCGCTCGCTGGATCGAGGAGGTGAAGGCGTCATCAAGCCGTACGTGTGTTGAACGCGGAGGTGCCGTCCGTTCGGCACTAGATCGGAAGGATCGTGATTGGATCGCGGGACGCTCGGCGATTTGGATCGCGAAGACGTTCGACTACATCAACCGCGTTTATTAACGCTTCCGCTTAGCGATCTACAAGGGTATGTAGATTCACTCTCCCTCTCGTAGATGCTCATCACCATGGATAGATCTTATGTGTGCGTAGGAAAATTTTTGTTTCCCATGCAACGTTCCCCAACACCACTATCGTTTTGGGGTTATGCATTAGAGACAGCTGCATTCACTTTAAATAGGGCACCATCGAAATCCGTTGAGACGACGCCATATGAACTTTGGTTTGGCAAGAAGCCAAAGCTGTCGTTTCTTAAAGTTTGGGGATGTGATGCTTATGTCAAAAAGCTTCAGCCTGAAAAGCTGGAACCCAAAGCGGAGAAATGCGTCTTCATAGGATACCCAAAAGAGACAGTTGGGTATACCTTCTATCTCAGATCCGAAGGCAAAGTGTTTGTCGCTAAAAACGGAACATTTCTTGAGAAAGAGTTTCTCTCGAAAGAATTGAGTGGGAGGAAGATAGAACTTGATGAGGTTGTTGAACCTTTACTTCAACCTGAGAGTAGCGCAGCGCAGAAAGTTGTTTCTGTGGAGCCTACATTAGCTGAAGAGGAAGTTAATGATGATGATCATGAAGCTTTGGATCAAGTTGCTATCGAACCTCGTAGGTCGACAAGGACGCGTACTGCTCCCGAGTGGTACGGCAACCCTGTCTTAGAGGTCATGTTGTTAGACAACGATGAACCTACGAGCTATGGAGAAGCGATGATGGGCCCGGATTCCGAGAAGTGGTTAGAGGCCATGAAATCCGAGATGGGATCCATGTATGAAAACAAAGTATGGACTTTGGAAGTATTACCTGAAGGGCGTAAGGCCATTCAGAACAAATGGATCTTTAAGAGGAAGACGGACGCGGACGGTAATGTCACCGTCTATAAAGTTCGACTTGTGGCAAAGGGTTTTTCACAAGTTCAAGGAGTTGACTACGATGAGACCTTCTCACCCGTAGCGATGCTTAAGTCCGTCAGAATCATGTTAGCAATAGCTGCCTTTTTCGATTATGAAATTTGGCAGATGGATGTCAAAACAGCGTTCCTTAACGGTTTCCTTAAGGAAGAGTTGTATATGATGCAACCAGAAGGTTTTGTCGATCCAGAGAATGCTGACAAAGTTTGCAAACTCCAGCGATCCATTTATGGACTGGTGCAAGCATCTCGGAGTTGGAATCTTCGTTTTGATGAGGTGATCAAAGCGTTCGAGTTTATACAAGTTTACGGAGAAGCTTGTATTTACAAGAAAGTGAGTGGGAGCTCTATAGCGTTTCTAATATTATATGTGGATGACATATTACTGATTGGAAACAATATAGAAATGCTGGAAAGCGTGAAGGAATATTTGAACAAGAGTTTTTCAATGAAGGACCTAGGAGAAGCTGCTTTCATATTAGGCATCAAGATCTATAGAGATAGATCGAGACGCTTAATAGGACTTTCACAAAGCACATACCTTGACAAAGTTTTGAAGAAGTTCAAAATGGATCAGTCCAAGAAGGGGTTCTTGCCTGTATTGCAAGGTGTGAAGTTGAGTAAGACTCAATGCCCAGTGACTGCAGAAGATAGAGAAAAGATGAGTGTCATCCCCTATGCTTCGGCCATAGGCTCTATCATGTATGCAATGCTGTGCACAAGACCCGATGTCAGCCTTGCCATAAGTATGGTCGGAAGGTTTCAAGGTGATCCAGGAATGGAACACTGGACGGCGGTCAAGAATATCCTGAAGTACCTGAAAAGGACTAAGGACATGTTTCTCGTTTATGGAGGTGATCAAGAGCTCGTCGTAAAGGGTTACGTCGATGCAAGCTTTGACACTGATCCGGATGACTCTAAGTCTCAAACCGGATACGTATTTATTCTTAATGGAGGTGCGGTTAGCTGGTGCAGTTCCAAGCAAAGCGTGGTAGCTGATTCTACATGCGAAGCGGAGTACATCGCTGCCTCGGAGGCGGCGAAGGAAGGTGTCTAGATGAAGGAGTTCATGACAGATCTTGGAGTAGTGCCTAGTGCACTTAACCCAATGACTCTGTTTTGTGATAATACTGGTGCCATTGCTCTAGCCAAGGAACCAAGATTTCACAAGAGGACCAGACACATAAAGCGACGTTTCAATTCCATCCGCGATTACATCAAGGAGGACGACATAAATATTTGCAAAGTACACACGGATCTAAATGTTGCAGATCCGATGACTAAACCTCTTCCAAGGGCTAAACATGAACAACACCAGAACTGCATGGGTGTTCGATTCATTACAATGTAAATCACATAGTGATGTGAACTAGATTATTGACTCTAGTGCAAGTGGGAGACTGTTGGAAATATGCCCTAGAGGCAATAATAAATTGGTTATTATTATATTTCCTTGTTCATGATAATCGTTTATTATCCATGCTATAATTGTATTGATTGGAAACTCAAATACATGTGTGGGTACATAGACAACACTGTGTCCCTAGTAAGCCTCTAGTTGACTAGCTTGTTGATCAAAGATGGTTAAGGTTTCCTAGCCATGGACATGAGATGTCATTTGATAACGGGATCACATCATTAGGAGAATGATGTGATGGACAAGACCCAAACTGTAAACGTAGCATTTGATCGTGTCAGTTTATTGCTATTGTTTTCTGCATGTCAAGTATCTGTTCCTTTGACCATGAGATCATGCAACTCACTGACACCGGAGGAATACCTTGTGTGTATCAAACGTCGCAACGTAACTGGGTGACTATAAAGGTGCTCTACAGGTATCTCCGAGGGTGTCTGTTGGGTTGGCATGGATCAAGACTGGGATTTGTTACTCCGTATGACGAGTGGTCGTCATGATTGTCTTCGAGGGGTGTTTCGCCCTAGTCATCTTCCTGGCTTCACATGCTCCACACAGGTGATCCTTCTTGAACTTGACGCCCTCGATCCCAATGATGTACTTCTTCTTCACAAGGGTGTGCAAGTTCCTCATGCCAGCATGTCCTAGCCGTCGATGCCAAAGCCAGCATTCTGAAGCTTTTGCTAGAAGACATGTGGCAAGCTGTGGTCCTGTGGAGAAATCTACCATGTACAAGTCACCTCTTCGATAACCTTCGAAGACTTGGGTTTTGTCAGAAGCCATTAGCACAAGACAGCAAAATTTGCCAAAGATGACAATCATATCAAGATCACAAAGCATTGAGACTGACATGAGGTTGAATCCAAGGGATTCGACAAGCATCACTTTATCCATGTGCCAATCCTTTGAGATTGCACCCCTACCTAGACCCAATACCTTGCTTTTCCTAGTATCAACAAAAGTAATGTGCTTTTGAGTAGATGGACGAAGTGTAGAGTCCATGAGTAAGCTTTGGTCACCAGTCATATGGTTGGTGCAGCCACTGTCCAGGATCCATTCAGTAGCTTTTGGAAGTGAACTCTACAGTAAAGTTAGTGGGATAGGCTTCACGATGACAATTTGTGAAGATAAAGCATGTGATCGCTGATACTTCATGCAAGATTAGTTTCATGAAAGATATAGAAATGTAATCATCAAGAAATTATGTTGAGTCTTTTGTTCCATAGCATTTTGGGCATTTTAACTTGTGCCCTACAAGTTTATTCAGGTCCCCAGCATTGTCTTTAGAACCCAATGCTTTTTGGCTGGAGACCTGACCCTGCAAGAAAGAGATTAGTTCTTCTTAACCACCCACACCTAAAGGGGTGGCTTAGAAGCAATAAGTCTAAGTGCAGCATCTGAGAACTTCGGCTTTGAAGCCCTAGCAAATAGCTTCACAGGGGGGTTAGAGTACTCATATGAATAGGCAGAGAAATTCTTTGATTTGTGAACATAATGGTTTGAGGAACGTCTCTCATATTCATGAGTCTGATCATTGTAACCCTGCAAAACATTGGCGTTAGGGCGATCATACAAAGACCTTTGTCTGTATGAAGACTTTGGTCCATATGATGCTTTTGCTCTGGGGTTTGTCTTCTTCCCTGGTGGTGTCATGATGACATTCACGGGAAGCCTTTCTAGAAGACTTTTGGGAACCCAGATCTTCTTCATAGGTGAACCATTCCTGCAGTTAGTTCCAATAAACCTGGCAAACACTTCACCATTCTGGTTTTTGAACAGTTTATAGTTTGAGTCAAAGGACTCATCAATGATGATAGGGTTAGCACAGTTGTAACCAGATAAGGTGGATGGATCCACTGATGGCCCTTGTGCAGCAACCCAGGTAGTTTTGGGGTACTGCTCAGGCTTCCAGTAAGACCCATCAACATTGATTCTCCTCTCGAAGCCAATACCCTCTTTCCTAGGGTTTCTGTTCAGGATCTGTTTCTTGAGGACATCACAAAGAGTCTGATGCCCTTTGAGACTCTTAAACATGCCTGTCTCAAGCAATGTCTTCAACCTAGCATTCTCATCAGTAATAGCAATGGCTTCCTCAGATGAGGGGTGAGTTCCCGCAAGAGTAGTTGAAGATATTGCAGTTTCAGAAACAGTAGAACATTCAGCAGAAGAATTGGCGTTATCACGCTCAAGGCATTTCAAGCAAGGTGGCACAAATTCATCCTGAGCGGTACTAATCTGTTGAGCGAGTAGTGAATCGTTTTCAGTCCGAAGATCATCATGAGACGCTCTCAGCTTCTCAAGCTCTTGCTTCCTTTGAAGATATTCATAGGAGAGCTTCTCGTGATCAGATGAGAGGGTATCATGACGACTTAGAAGCTCTTCATACTTAACTTGAAGATTTTTTATGTCTTCAATTAAGGATTGACTTCGATTCATTTCCTCGTCCAACAGATCATCGCTTTTGTCTAGCAATTTTTGAATCTTTTCCATAGCAGTTTGTTGTTCAGTTGCAATTTTAGCAAGTGTCTTATAGCTAGGTTTGGATTCACATTCACAGTCATCTTCACTTGAGGTTTCAAAGTAGGCAGCGCGAGATGTTACCTTAGCGCCTCTTGCCATGAAGCAGTAGGCAGGAGCAAGGTCGTCGTCCATAGTGTCGGTGACGTGATCATTGTCTTCAGTGTTGAAGATGGACTTGGCGACGAACGCTGAAGCCAAAGCCAGGCTTGCCACGCCTGAGTCTGACTCTTCCTCTGACTCCTCCACTACCTCCTCAGTATCAGATTCCTCCTCTGAATCCATCTCCTTGCCAATAAATGCATGAGCTTTGCTAGAGGAACTTGATTTGCGCGATGAAGACTTTGATGAAGACTTTGATTGTTTCTTCTTCTTCTTGTCGTCAGAGTCATAATCCTTGCTCTTCTTCTTCTTCTTTGATTCATTCTCCCATTGAGGACAATCAGCGATGTAGTGACCTGATCTCTTGCATTTGTGGCAAGTTCTCTTCTTGTAGTCACGAGTGGAAGCCTCATCTTTCTTGGAGTCATACTTTGAAGACTTTCCAAAACGGTTCTTCTTGGTGAACTTCTAGAACTTCTTCACAAGCATTGCGAGCTCTCTGCCAATGTCTTCAGCACTATCAGAATAGCAGTCAGAGTCTTCAGATGAAGATACAGCCTTTGCTTTCAAAGCACGCGATCGTCCATAGCTAGGACCATAGATATCTCTTTTCTCAGATAGCTGGAATTCATGTGTATTGAGCCTCTCAAGTATATCGGCAGGATCCAATTGCTTGAAGTCGGGGCGCTCTTGGATCATCAGTGATAGGGTGTCAAAGGAACTGTCCATAGACCTCAATAGCTTCTTCACAACTTCATGCTTGGTGATGTCAGTGGCGCCAAGAGCATGAAGCTCATTGGTGATATCAGTGAGACGATCGAAGGTGAGCTGGACATTTTCATTCTCGAGCCTTTTGAAGCGATTGAAGAGATTGCGAAGAACATCGATTCGGGAGTCGCGTTGTGATGAGACGCCCTCGTTGACCTTGGAAAGCCAGTCCCAGACAAGCTTCGCAGTCTCCAAAGCACTCACACGTCCATACTGTCCTTTGGTCAGATGGCCACAGATGATGTTCTTGGCGGTGGAGTCCAATTGCGCGAACCTCTTCATGTCAGCAGCGGTGACACCTTCACCGACCTTGGGGACGCCCATCCTGACGACAAACTAGAGGTCGTTGTCAATGGCTTCAAGATGCATGCGCATCTTATTCTTCCAGTAGGGATAGTCAGTGCCATCGAAGACGGGGCACGCAGCGGAAACCTTGATTATCCCTGCAGTCGACATAGCTAAAACTCCAGGTGGTTAAACCGTATCACACAGAACAAGGGAGCACCTCGCTCTGATACCAATTGAAAGTGCTAGTGATCGACTAGAGGGGGGTGAATAGGCGATTTTTATGAAAGGCTTCGAAAACATGCAATGTCTTTGAAGAAAGCGGAAGCAGGATGAGAACTAGCAAAGCCTATCAATGAAATGAACGGATATGACAAGCATAGACATCATACATACAAGCATGCATTGAACATAAACACAAGAAGCATGAAGATAAATGAGTAAACAGATGAATAGCTTCAGGGAATATCTTCAAACACAGGCAAGCATGCAAAGGCTTCACAGTTCAAAACAATAGGTAAGGAAGAGTAAGGATAGAACCAGGAGCTCGGGGAAGACAATGATTTGTTTGACCAGTTCCAACTGTTGTGACAGTTGTACGTCTGGTTAGGGAGGCTGAGATCAAACTTAGAAGACCGCGTCTTCACCTTATTCCCCTTGAGCTAAGGTCACTTAGACCTCGCCCAATCACTCTGGTAAGTCTTCAAGGTAGACTTCCAAACCTTCACAGACTTCGTTCACCGGCAATCCACAATGACTCTTCGATGCTCAGAACGCGACACCTAACCGACTGGAAGATCACAGTCTTCAAGTGTAATAAGTCTTCAGTTCACTTAGAACAGAATGTCTTCAGTGATGCTCAATCACTTCGGGCTCTGGGTGTTTTGGATTTTGTCCTCGCAAGGTTTCTCTCTCAAAGGCTTCGAGGTGGGTTGCTCTCAAACGAAAAAAGCCGTGCACTAACTCGGAGCAGCCACCAACTTATGGTGGAAGGGGGTGGCTATTTATAGCCAGGGGGCAACCCGATGTGATATGTCCGAAATGACCCTTGGTCATTTAGGAACTGACACGTGTCCAACGGTCGGAATTTAAACCCACGCGGCAACTTTACTTGGGCTACAAGCAAAGCTGACTCAACCAACTCTGGAAGAGATTTTCTCTCATTTGTCTTCACTTGAAGACATAGGATTTTAGGTTGAGCATCACGTCAGTTTTTGACTTCGTTTACTTCGACCCCACTTGACAGTTCGGTAGTTCCTATGACTCAAGAAATAAGAAAATGAAACTATTAAAAGACTATGTCTTCAAGCTTCATTGTCTTCGATGAATGTCTTCATGAACCATTATCTTCAGCATGAATGTCTTCGTGAACCACCATTGACTTCAATGTCTTCATACATTTTTAGGGGTCATCTTCGATGGGTAAACCGAATCAATAGGGACTTCTACCTGTGTTCTCCTGTGAATCTCACAAACACATTAGTCCCACAACCAAGTTTGTCTTCAATACTCCAAAACCAACAAGGGGTGGCACTAGATGCACTTACAAAAACACATTCCGCGACATAATAATATTTTAGATAGTACAATAAAATATATTTCTAATCATAAATAAAGAATATAAATATGTGTATTTTATTAAATATGATGGCATCAAGTCGTCGTTGAATCGCTGCTTGAACCTAAACATAGTATTAATTATAGGATAGTTTATTGAAGAATGTATCAACTAATAGAAATGACATATATTTAGTGATAAGATGCCTCTTTTTTAATTTTTAAGTGAAAATGTTTATTATAAATATGTGAGAACGATTACAACTGATCTCGAGGTTGATGCGCTCCATCTGTCATCACGGACCCCCTCGACTGTTGCTTTGCATCTGTCATCTATGTCACAAAACATTTTGTATCTAGCTGACACTCACCGAGTTTCTATATCTTCGTTTATGTTCGTTCTTCTTATTGTGTTACTCTCGATTAACGCTTTTTTACTCCAATGGAAGTGGAAAACAATGTACTTTTTCTGAGAAAACTCACCCATGAAAAGAATGAACATATTTGGAGATGGGAAGTTAACTATAAGTTAGTTCATCTTCTCCCTTTTGACCCCTCTCGAATCTCGTCGAGCCATTATGGCTATGTAGAGACAAATCTTATAAAATCTAAAAGGCCGCATGTGTCCATCCAATCATCTGATCTTTCTGGTCGCAGACATCTTTCGAGGCTCATGGGTTGGACCATGGTTTCCCTCCTATATTTATTTCCCACTCTCTATGTTTAACATTTCTCTAGGTGCAGTTCCACACTACTACAGAATTAGCCTCTGCTGGCAGGCCTCTTACTCCCCCCCCCCCCCATGAGCTCTAGTCTCATCGGAATAGTAAGTGTAAAAGGGTACAAAAATAGGGTGCCTTTTCCTTTGAAATGTCACTATATACAAGACCACACAACATCATGTCAAAGTTTCTACATCACAATCATTGTTATTCTCAACACTACACAACATCAATCATAGTATATATATATCGCAATCCATTGAAAAATACTTAATCCAACACACAAAATGACATCCCACTGATCTTACTTTACTCCATAGTCCGGAGTGCGATATAATTAGAACACAGTGACCATTTATGGAGTATTTTCACACAAATCGTTTTGCCGCATGCGCCTTGTGTCATAAGAAAAATGATAAAAGATAGACACAATTGTTGCTCGACTTGCTCAAATTCAAGCCTTGGATTAAATAATCAGCAATACCCACAAAATTTATGAATGCACGCAGAAGGAATTTCTAATGTTTTCTATAAAAAGAAGTCTTGGATTTAACTCACATATTAGAAATCTTCTATTTTACGCTATCCCTCTTTTCTAGTAGAATACATAGCATATTAGATTTCGTTAGGGAAAGCCTTTGATCAATGATTATTCTGTTAATATATATTTATGTGACATAAAATTAATGTGATTATAGTCATATTCAAGAGTATTTTTTATGGTTTTGATTTTGTATCAGGGAAGTTACATACTAATAGAGTAAATATTGGTAAAAAGCTTGCAATAATGAGATCTGATATCCAGTTTGCTTTGAAACGGAGGGAGCATCTACTTAAAGCACCTAACTAACAACCCTTTAGCGAAAAGATAGTAAGGTGTAAAATCTAAAAAAACAGAAATAAAATTGTTGGCCATATATTAGTCCGTATCATACCACATGTGCATGTGTTAGTAGAAACAAGGACCATATTTTTCCTCTCTTCGCACACCCCACAAAATACTTTAAATTAGCCATCTCATTTATATGGAATTAAATTAATATAGTAGGGCTAATTAGGACAAACAAAACCCAATAAACTTGTACTATTGAGAATGAGAAAGTATAGGAATTAGGAGGGTTGCCGAAGCCTACTTTAAGACTCACTATTAGAATCGGCACTGCTAGCAACTCGAGGTAATCGTTCTCGAGCAACTACGCATCATAAAACTTCATACATACTTGAAGCATATGGTGTCTCCAATGTTTTAAATCTTAAGTAAACCTTAAGGTAGGATCCACCATATGTGTTATAACAATTCAAAATACTCACAATGCTCAGGACTACCTTTGGACCATAAGGTGGAGCCCACATGTGGGATATTTTTCATTTTCTCGCTACATCAACAGTTTAGGGTTGCACTCAATGTAGAGGGAGGAGAGGAAAAAAGAAAGAAATATTGCTTTTATCTTTTTTTTTTGTAGGAAATACTACTTTTATCTTTATGGACTGGTCTTAGGCTTAAGGGCGACCTTACTATCTTCCTCACTATGACCGACCCACCTTTTAAATTCTTAAGGCCGCTTAAGGTCGACCACGAAACCCTTAGGGCCCATTGTTTTTCAAGGTTGGAGATGCCTAAGGCCAGGAGCAAGCAAATTTAACTTGGCATCGGGAATCTCCGTGGAGCAATAACAAAGCAATCTGCCACAATGAAAAAAGAAAGAAATTGGGCATATGCCAATCTTCAATCTATCCATTAGTTTATTGATTATTGACTCCTGCAAAAAATTCATAATTAACCGTTCAAAACTGAAAAATTCCAGCTTATGGTTAGTGAAAATAGTGTACAACAAAATATCAGCGTGATCCGGTTGCTGCTATGAGAAAGACCGGCCCAGGAGGTCCGCAGCATGGGAACCAGTTGAAGAGCACACGACCATATAACTATAAGAGTGCCGTGTGTCTCTGGGAATCTGTCGTCGGCGTAGTAACCAAGCCCAACCGTGCCCACGTGGAGGCTCGTCAGTGTATAGCTGCTGTGCTGCTCGTCAGTGTATTAATTATGATGTTTGCTCATCATGTTGTATTCCTCCCTGTTTTGGCGCTATATATATCACTTCCTTTCACAAATATAAGATGTTTTTGATATTTTAATATAGACTACGTACGGGCTGAAATGAGTAACAAACACAGTAAAACGTATCTACATACATTTGATTCACAAAAATGCTAGAGCATCTAGAACATTTTATATTGGCGAGCGGCAGGAATACAAAGTACTCTCTCCGTTCCTAAATATAAAACATTTTAGAGATTCCAATATGGACTACATACGAAGCAAAATGAAAGAATCTACACTCCAAAATATGTCTATATACATTCGTATGTAGTCCGTATTGAAATGTCTAAAAGGGCTTATATTTATAAACGGAGGGAATATAAGTTTTCTAGTTCCCACGGGTGAAAAAAGTCACAGCAGTCGGTCCCGGAGAAACTCGGCTGGTGGCGGCCAGCTAGATGGAAGTATAATAACAGTGTTGATGGTAGCGAGCTTCTTCTTCAGAAAGTGAGGTCACCAGTTTTAACTTCCAAACGAATTCAGATACCGCCCCCCTCAATAATAATAATAATAACCAGATACCGTCAATATGCAGAGCAGTTTTGTCAGCAAAAGGGAACGAACAGCACTTGTCCATCACAACTGCTCGGCTGCAATAGAGAGCACAACTACTTCACTTTAATAAAAGGGAAATCAGAGAAGTTGATCAGACAATCTGTACAATTAACAGACAAGCTGATCAGCTCTTTCATAACTAACACTGGCCTTTCCAAACTGTCTGCATATATAGTAGATCAGACAAGCCATAAAAAAACAGAGCATTTGTGGTTCCATAAAAAAAACAGAGCATTTGTGGTTCCATAAAAAAAAAACAGAGCATTTGTGGTTCCATGAAAAAACAGAGCATTTGTGGATCTGTGATTTTAGATAACATGAGACCGAACTTGCTGCTCCACTGGTGGGGCAGAGAAAGATCATCAGATAAACACAGAAGGGTACCGTCATTTTTATCCTTTAACCGCTGAACCAAATGGTACACCAACAGTATGAGCCTGTTCTTGCCTTTCCCCGTCAGCATTAATTTAGACATACCTCCAGAAGATAGTTAATTGTCTCTATGCTGTTCAGGGGAGAAAACTGTATATGATGACAATGCCTGAAGATTTGAAGCAGCAGCAGGCTTTCTAGCTATATATGGAAGTGTTCCTTCATAGTACACGAGAAAATAAACAGAGCAGGAAAGCAACAAGAAGTAGAAAGTCCTTGTACAACACATGCCCTGCAGACCTGAAGCAGCAAGCTTTCTATACCAAAGCAGCAGGAAACTTTCTACTCATGCAAGAAAAGTGGTCATGGCACATGGCACACTGTATCAAGTATGAAACCCAAGTACTGCAAATTCATCACAGAACTCAATACGAGAGTGATTGATAAAACACACCTTTCTCACAGAACTCACTATGGTTACATAGTATGGAAGCACACAGGAGATAAAGAGTACGACAATAACACAGCACAACAGCACAACGTGAGTTGATGAATAATAGCATGAAGAAAAAGATAATTGACGACATGAGTCCAAAATCCACCGCAAGTGATTGTGGAGTGCGAAAAGGCAATGCATCAGGCAATCAACGAAGCAGGAGACCGAGCAAGGGGATCAGCGCCGGCCAGTGAAGTAGGAGACAGAGTGGAACAGTAAGATGAGCCAGCCTGAGGTAATCCATCTCGTAACAGGTTGCTGGAGGGCACGCATCTTGGGCCTGCTACTTTACAGAACATACATATTACGCAAGGCTATATATATCTTTGAGAAGGCAAAGGTGGTCGGCGGGAGCTAATTTACCTTATTGTTTATTTGAAGGTGGGAATCACACTTTAACCAATTTCCTTCCAATGGATATGCGCAATCTTTGGCCAACTTTCTCCATCAGGTGCTCGGCAGCTCTCCTTCAACAGCTCACAACCCCATATGTGTATGCGCTGGAGAGAGGATGGCAGATCTGGTAAAGATGATATGTTGGGGCAGGCACCGATTTCCAGATACTTTAGATTGGAGAAGCACTTCATGTTTGTTGGCAGGGAAATTATTGGACAATGAAAGAATTTCAGGCTCTCAACAGATGTGAAGTTTGCGTGTTCTTCAAAGGAAAAGGGTTCCTTGCATCCATTAACAGTGAGAACTGCTGGAACAGATGTGAAACCTTCAGCCGAGAGCACGCTGTTGAATACTGCAGGACTGCTAACATGGAGTGAGTACTGGACTCGAAACTGCGAGATACACTCCGGGGCGAGTTTCGGAACATCAACCAACCATACGCTATGAAGTCAATCCTTCAAGCGTACATAAATCTGGCAAGTGTTCCAGTGAGAATGTTTTGACAGAGGTAAGACTACCAAAAGACAAGCATGAGGTGCTTCTGCAATTGGTTATGCTAATGGCATCCATGTATTCCCAGTCAGTACAGAGGAAGTCAGCTCCAAGCACACAATTGTCTATAAAGAGGCTATCAAGGGATAAAGGCAAGCATTCTCTCCCACGTGCAACTCTAAAGAAGGGCATGAAACCAATCCAACATTTGAAAGAGAGGTAGCAGCTCATATGCCCCCTAATGACCTGAGACACCAGCAATCTTCGATGGACAAGAACTCAAGATTTGTCAAATGTTGGAGGACCTCTTCTGAAGGAAGTGTAGTTAAAGTCATAATCGTGTGTAAGTCCAAAGTTTCCAGTGAAGCAAGGCCATCAAGGCAAACAGCTAAAGCCCTGTCTGTAATACTGCACGAAGAAAGAGTAAGTTCACGAAGTCCTGATGGTAGATCCAGTGGCATCCCAATGCTCCTTCCATACACGAGTCTCATCCTCTGCTCGTGACAATATGTCCATGCCTTGATGATATCCTCTTTTACCAATACTCCGTCTTTCTCTCTTTCAAGAGCACTTTTAAAGTTTTGAATATGTGACACATCAGCACGCATCAATACCATCAGCTGCTTCAGAAATGAATGTTCCGATGGGAGTATACTTCTAATATCTGAATCTGAATCAGCCTCCCAGATAAAAGCAAGTTGTGATGCCAAGTGGTCGGTCCTCATGATATTCTCTTTCTGATCATAACATTCCAGCTCATCATTGGAAATAAATATTAGCAATGGGCAATTGTGTACATTTAATATTTCAAGTCCTATTGGAAGACAATATAATGTCTTCAGGTTTGGCATATTTGTCAGTGAAAATGAAGTGCAATTCCCAAATAGTTCAGTATCGGATGGTAGGCTTTCCAATTCGCTGCAATTAACAAAGCTTAAAGATACCATATTCTCAAAATACGAACAATCAAGTAACCAGCCTGGATATTTTGAAGATCTGTAACCGTTGATTGTAAGATCCCCAAGTTGAGGCGGTGGCAGCAGAACTTCTAGAATCTCCAAATGTAAACTATCCTCTGCATTCGTGTTATTCTTGTAACTCCAGACAAATTTCAAGCTGCCAAGATGACATTTCTGATGCAGCTTCGATTCTAAAGCTTGATCCTTCCTTGTGACATTCTGAAGATTTGTAATGCTTAAACTGCCACGAATCTCGTTCATGTCCCTCAATTGTTCCAATTCATATCCCTTTTTCTTTTGCACAGAAAATTCTCGAAAATTTTGAAGCAAAGTTAGCTTGCCAATGTAAGGAATTTGAGGCAGTGCTTTGTATGACAGGTATGTCCTACTATCATGCAGCTCAATATGTCTTAACCGCCTTAAATTGCAGAGATTCTCTGGCAAACTCTCAACTTTCTCATTTAACAGAAGTAACTCCAAGTGGTAAAGAGTACACAATGATCTTGGCAATTCAGAAATCAGTGTTCTGCTGATGTTCAAATACCGAAGGTGCTTCAACTCACCAACAGATTCTGGCAACTTCCTACTACTGTAAGATGACAAATATAGTACACGCAACTTCTTCAAATTCTGTAGTATCTGATTAAAAAGGCCACTTACATCATCCATAAGGGGTTCTATGCAGATAATAGTGCGTAAATGATGTAGCTTGCAGATACTTTGCTTGTGTTGCTTCATACTATCAACACGAACAGATAGATGTCGAACAGTACATGGAATTTCTGTCACCTTATCATCTTCCAACCTAAAGTATTCCTCCTTGGAGAGTGATTCTGCAAGATCATGAAGGAGATCATGCATAACATAGCCTCCCACATCAGCTGATTGAAAGAATGAAACAGAGATCATCTCCCGGAACCAATCCCTCGCAATATCTTCAACTCTTTTGTTTTGGTTGCACGTATCAACAAGGCCCTCTGCAATCCAAAGATGAACCAACTCATCAATGGCATACTTGTGGCCTTTAGGAAACAAGCTGCAATAGAGGAAGCACCTCTGCAGACTTGGATCCAACTTCTCATAACTCCACAACAGAGCTCTCATGGGCTCACTTAATTTGTCCATCTTTATAGTTAGAGCATCCTTCCATGAAGTGATATCAGTTTTCCCTTTCAACTGGGAACCCACAACTTTTGCTGCCAAAGCAGATTGTCCAAGCCTTTTAGCAATCTTCTCTGCAAAATCTTCAAGTCTTCCACGCAAATGCGGATCTCTAATTCCTGGTCCAGAGAATGCATGGTGTTTGAAGAGTTCCAAGAAATGAGCATCTTTCATCTTTTTCAGGGGATAGACTGCTTCACAGCAAAGAGTGGCTGGAAATGTATCCCGTCGCGAAGTTACCAAAATTTTGCTTCCCGTATGTTGGGAAACTAGAGGAGCTAACAGTTGGTCCCATTCCCTCTCACTATCAGGCTCAAACCAAACATCATCCAACACAAGCAAGAATTTCCCTGATTTTTGTAGTATGTCTGTCAACTTGTGCTGCAGAGTATCAAGGTTATCAAGGCGTGGGCATTCCCCCTGAGAGGCAGACTCAATGATCTCCCTTGTATGACGGCGGACATCAAGTTTGCGTGAGATGCTTACCCACATTGTCACATCAAAATGTTCTTTTACCCTCTTGTCACTGTAAACAAGCTGGGCCAAGGTGGACTTTCACATGCCTCCAACTCCAACAATGGCCAAACCCGAGTACATAGCTGTACTAGAGTCAGTACTAGCAGTTGTCTTGGTAAGAAGCTTTATTATATGATCGCGATCCTTGTCACGACCAATCACTTTCAGAGGTGGTATTGATGTGGTCTCAGGAACACCAGCTGATGGTATGGGCAGGTTCTCTGCGTTATAACCAGCTGGTAAGCATAGCAGTTGACGGAAGTCCTTGGCTTTCGCTAGGATAGCCTTCAGTTTATTCAGATGGCGAATTAGCTTTCTGTTCCGAGAGCTCAGATTGGACAGCCTGCTTGATGCAGCACGCAGAGGCTTCATAATAGTGCTGCTAAGGGAGCAGGCATTGGCCGGCAAGGAATCCTTCCCCTTTGCTTGGCGCTCGAGGAGGTCGTACTCATGCTCATCCAGCAAGTCTTCTGCCATGCATAATGCTTCTTTGAGTTCATGAAGCCATTTATCCAACTTGGGCCTGTGCTTTCCCTTGTCTGCTGCTTCAATCAATAGCTCGAACTGCGGCAAAATAGTGGTCTCCAGTTCATGGAGCTCACGAGCCATGTCCACTCCAAGGTAGGTTGAAGCATTTGCAAGGAGCTTCTTCAAGGCCGGTGATGCGGCCAATTTTAAGCTAATGCTTAAGGCAGCGCTAGCTAATGCCACTTCCATCGGATTGCCGGTTTTTTTTTTTTTTTTTTTTTTTTTTTTTGCTGTGGAATGACCTGAATAAATTGAAGACAAGACTAGAGTGGTCTCTTGACGCAGTGATGGATGAACGAACTGTTGGAGTGGGAAATCACAAGATAAATTAGCTAAGAACAACGGCGATAAGAAGGAGGAAAACAAATTGCAGATCTGGTAGACAACAACACTGTTTTGAGAGTGGGAAATGACCTGAATAATCGATAGATGAGCAATTGAAAGTGCTTTTGGATCAGAGGTAGAAACAACCGGTGAATATAGCAATGGTTAAAACACCCGCTGAAGTGGGGAATCACAAGATAGATTAGCCGTCTGCAACAATGAAGACAATAAACAGTCAGCTGCAGATCAAAATACAGGAGAACAGTAGTAAGCTTACACAGCTGAACTGAAGTGAGAAGCAGCGTCGTCGGAGCCGGCGCAGCGATGAAGCAAGGTTGCTAGAGAACTAGAGGCAGAAATCCCCAAATAGCAGGTCAACAAGGCAATAGCAGATCTGATCCAACTACTTGCCTTTTTTTAAAATTTTAGCTGATCTGGGCTTGCTAATAAACTAACCAGTAACCAATGTGGAGACAGCTCTCTGATCGATAATTAAATTAAAGTACATGATGTAGGCTAAACGAATCTTTCCTCTTAATTATAAGATATCACACAATGGAGATTCTTTATCAAAAGCTTCAGCAATCAGATCAGCAATGGAGACTCTGCACATACAACATCAATGTGTGACTAAATACAATGAACCAGTTCGTAACCCAAGCATCATCATTTGCTGAACTACAGGACAGCTGCCATAAACAGACTAATGCCTCTTTAACTATATCAGCATACAGAGACGAATCTAGTTAACTCGATGGATCATAAAAATTGCTTCCACACAGCCCAATTCAACAATGGCAGGAAGATACGTCATTGGACAGTGACGCGTTCCTTCTTCATACGCCACCAGTTCCACATCCAGGGCATGAAAGCAGTGAAAAAAGATCTCAGCAAGCAGAGAAATTGACTACCCAAGCATGGTCTCTAGGAATCATGCCAGACCCCGCTGACACATCCTCCTAAACAAATGACTCATCTACATTCAGCTTTGCAGTGTGTTCCATTTTTAACTTCACGGCCAGCTGCGTGGAGTTATCTGACATGGCCCTCGTCATTCTAAGGGAGAAATCAACCACATGTTTCCCTTTTACTAAATCAGCTCAAGGATGTTGGTTGATGAGGATTACTGAATATATGTAGCTACAAAGAAACTTGCAGGAAATTTCCATGGGATGTGCTGGCTGCTGGCTTATCATGAGTGGGCCTTTTTTTTTTGATAATTTATCTAAGTGAGCTCGTTGTGGACAAGCCCTGCCAGACAAGACGATATGCCATACCGACATAAGCACCATCGTTAGCTGAACTTCAGGGCCGTTGCTGTTGCACCATAGTGTTTTCCTGCTCAGACTGACAGATTAGGCATATGTAGACAGTTTCCATCACTTATCGCTTCTTATTAACTTGCCTCGGCGGTGCATCATGCCCAACCTTCCCGGCAAATATTTTCACTTTCAGCTGCACATTGCAATTCCAAAGGATGTCCCATTCCGGCCATCGCCGTCAGTTCTTGTACTCACCGGCCAACGCATGAACGGCTTGATGGTTCATAGTTTCCTCGGGCACCAAAGGGCGAGCACAGACTCCATCTGCATTGACACATCGGAAGTCAACATCCAAAACGAAACAGACATCGAGTCCACGGCAACCATTTCAGCTGTGTGATGCATGATGGAACACCTAGTATGGAGATGAAGTATACAATGGGAAAATAGAAGCAAAGCCTATGGAGACCATTTTTCCCTCATCTTTTTTTTAGATTTTTTTTTGTGTGTGTGTGTTGAATGGCCTGAATAAGATGAAAGAGCAGCACTGGAATTGTTTCTGGGTGCAGTTATGGATGATCAACCTGTAGCAATGCAAAATCAAGAGACAAATTAGCTGGTTGCGACAATAAATACAATAAACAGAGATTTGTAGAGGAGAACAGAGGGAATAGTGGTGAGCTTACAGAGATTATCAAGTGAGAAGTAGCATTGGTTGCAAGTGAAGAAGTGAGAAGCAGAAGAGGCAGATATTAGGAGCTACAAATATGTTGTGTTGCCAGAGAATGAGAGGAGGCAGAAATCCCCAAACAGCAGCTCAATGAGGTGTAACACCTGCAAGAAGAAAACAAGATAAGTATGTACTAACAGCATGGGTGTGGAGGAAGGGCTTTAGTGATCTAAACGATCTTATATTAGTTTACGGAGGGAGTACCAATCAACCCAAGAGAATGAACATATGTACTAACACGGAAGGGAAGGAAGCAAGTCACCTGAGCTCAGAGATGCCCACCGCTGTTGCTGGAGCCAAGAAGAGGTGAGCGGAGGCGTGCAAGTGTATTGGTGGGGGAAACGGGGTGCATCAATCAACGCTAGCAGAATGAAGCAAATTAAGTCTTGAGGCAAGAAGAAAGTGGGCACTGTGCAGTGACAGTAGACGCGCGCAACTGAGTGAGCTCAAGCCTGCCCCCCTTTGATCAATTAGTAGGGGTAGTACACGCAACTGTACAGTAGTATCAAACTATCAATCAGTAGGGGTAGTACACATCCGTTGCCGACACGCCACGTCGATACTCCTGTTTATAAAGATTAAATTCATTATCTCTTGCATCAAATTAAACGACAGCTCAAGAAACTCTGCTCTGGGTCCATGCGTGTGGGCATGGGTATCGGTCAAGAAGCAACAGAGATATGTCCCCGCCACACATTGCTGCCTCCTGTCATCACACCATCTACACTGTGAAATGTGAATGCGCACACCGTCTACATTGATTAAATGGTCCGGCTATCAAGGCGAGTTTTGATATAATATGGTGGAAATTAAGCTGCTACTGTTGACTAATTTTGCTGCCTAGATCCAAATTGAATTGAAGGTGCGAGAAAAAATGTGCACCTTTTTCACTGTCGACCCGCTGTGCCAGTGCCACCCACCTTCAGGCTTCAGCGACCTAGGCGAAGCATCCACACCCTTGCCGGCAACGGATGGACACCGTCGCAAGTCCGGCACGCCACCCGCATCTCCAGCTGACTGGTGCCAGCCAGCATGATCGCCGGCGAGGCCCGCATCCCGACCACCACCATCAGGGCGGGCAACCCCTCTCCCTCTCCCACTTCGTTGGATTTGGACCGGAAGTGGTACACGGCGGTGGCGCTCCTCCAGTAGGCAGTGTGGGGCTGCCTGGGGACACAGAAGGAGGTCGGTGGGGCATACCCATGCGGGGGACGCCCACCAGAGAGAAAGGACTTCGCCGCCGGTGCCGATCTGCGGCGGAGACGCCGGAGAACGGGAGTAGCGATCTGGGCTAGGCGCGGGTCTGGGCTGGGCTGGGGTTTGGTGCACTGGGCTCAACCCAAGTGGGCCAAACCGTTTTGTGCTCTGTGTTTTGTAGCCTACAAGACGACGTGGCTTCTTCCGAAATCGAGGAGTACTCCTTTCAAAGATCACTCTCACCCAGTGGCGAATCTACCAGGGGGCTTCGACAGGCTCGAGCCCCCCTCCAAAAACTGAAAAAAAAAATTACTAGTATTCGTATCAAAATTTTGATCTTATTTGGACTAAAGAATTGAGAGTTTTTGACTTTTTCTACACGGCCGTGCCTCTCGCGAATGCAAAACTGTGCCTCTCGTGGAAGCAAAACCGTACCTCTCGCGGAAGAAAAAAAATAGAAAACACGTTTTTTTTCGTTTTCGAGAGGCACGGCCGTGCCTCTCGCGAAAGGAAAAAAAACAAAAAACACGTTTTTTTCCGTTTTCGAGAGGCACATGCGAAAGCACAACCGTGGCTCTCGCGGAAGCAAAACCGTGCCTCTTGCGGAAGAAAAAAAAATTAGAAAACGCGTTTTTTTTAGTTTCCGAGAGGCCTCGCGAAAGCAGAACCATGCCTCTCGTGGAAGCAAAACCGTACCTTTGGCGGAAGAAAAAAACAGAAAACACGTTTTTTTTTTCGTTTCCGAGAGGCATGGCCGTGCCTCTCGCGAAAGCAAAATTGTGTCTCTCGCGGAAGCAAAACTGTGCCTCTCGCGGAAGCAAAAAAAAAGCCTTTTTTCGCGCAATTTTTTTTTGTCCAAAAGCTAAGGAAGACCGGTGGAAAACCGAAAAACACCAGGAAAAAACTGTTTAAAAAGCTGAAAACGCGTGCAAAAAAATTAAAAAAACAAAATCAGGAGGGAGCGCCCAGAGCGCGACACGTGGTGGCGGCTGAGAGCGCGTGAAGTAGCGCGCTCTCAACCCATCCCCAAATGATCGTTGGGAGGCTTCCGAAGGAGCGCTCGTCAACTAGTTGCTCTCGGCTTCTTCTAAAAAAAAAATACAAGACGACGTGGCAACACTGAGGCAACACCGAGTTGGAGATCTTGTAAATCAAGCCAAATTGCCACCACATGACACATAGGTTAAGAAATCCAAACAATTCAAAGGAGGTAATATCACCGGCAGTCATAGAACTTGCGCTCGATCTTTAGTTTGGTGCTAAAACTTCAAAATACGGAATTGCAGTCATTTAACTTGTCTCAAGCGTGCAGATACGGTCACAAGCCCGTATGCGGACGTATCCATGTGTATGACCCCACCTGTCAATGAGTTATGGGCTCAATGCAACGCATTTTTGCACAAAACCCCACTCGTAATTTTTTATTTACGAAAAAACTGACCACTATACTGATAGTAGATGCGAAATTAACAAAATAAAAGGGGAACACGCAAGGGGTTGAACCTGCGACCCATGGCTGCAACGCGAGCTAGTCTTGCCAATCCACCGAACACATTAACTCGTTAAGCATGGATAACAAACTTACATGTACTGTACGCGGACGAATGTGGAGCTTAAATGGGCTGGACAAACTGCTGCCCATTTTGCACGCGCTATTTTTTGTTATTTTCTATTTTTTTAAGATATTTGTAAATGTAATTAATAAAGTTATGTTGTAAAATTTTTATACTCCCTCCGGTCCTTTTTACTCTGCATATTAGGTTTGTTTGAAGTCAAACTCTTCAAAGTTTGACCAAGTTTATACAAAAAAAATATTAACATTCATATGACAACACCAATATCATTAGATTCATCTTGGAATATATTTTTATATTATATTTATTAGGTATTATAGATGTTAATATTTTCTAATATAAATTTAGTCAAACTTGGCAAAGTTTGACTTCAGACAAACCTAATATGCAGAGTAAAAAGGACCGGAGGGAGTACATAAAAACCATCATTAGTAAATAAAAATATTAAAATATAAATCTGTGTATTATATAAAAAAATTTAGTTAATACCAACATTAAAAATGTTTATTAAAAAATGTTTAATGCATCCAGAAAAATACACATTCATGAGTCTATTTAAATTTTACAAAATGATGAATACAAACATTTACTAAATATTTAGGAATATTCAACATTTTAAATTTAAATAATGAATATTTTTAATTGTACAAACATTGAACTGTATAATTGTGTGAATAATTATTGAAATTTATGTATAATTAAAATGAGTTTTGAATTGTAATTAAAAAAATATTATTTAAATGTTGCAAACATTTTTTTATAATTCATAAATATTATTTAACATGTTCATAGCACGCTGCATTTGTGTTAGTCTTAGTTCACGTGTTCGATACCTATGGGGGTCATATTTTTCGTGTTAATTTTCTCTCTGCAATGACAGGTGGAACCCACTACTTATTATTCGAAAAATTAAATGACGTCTTCTTTCAATAAATAAAACATTATTATCCAAATGTGCAATTTAACGGGGATGTTGTAGTGGCTAAACCTGCGTTCGTTGTCAGCATGGGTCGCAGGTTCGAGACCTGGCGCTCCCCTTTTTTCTTTGTTAATTTTAGCATCTACGAGGAGTATTGCGGTCTGTTTTTTCCGCAACTAAAAAATTACGAGGGTTTTTGCGCAAAAGTATGTCACTGTTGTCGGCCTTTTTTGCAAGTATATAAATATAAGGGTGTTTCGTGCAAAAATGTGTCGCACTAAGCCCGTGCAAAAATGTGTCGCACTAAGCCCATCACTCACTGACAAGTGGGGTCATGCACATGGATACACATGGATACGTGTTTGTGACCATATCCGCACGCTTGAGTCAAGTTAAGTGACTGCAATTCCGTATTTTCAAAGTTCTAGCACCAAACTGAACATCAAGCTCAAGTTTTGTAACTCCTGGTGATATTACCTCATTCAAAAAGCCAAGTTGTTAAACTAGTCGGAGAACTTCAATTTTGCAACTAAAATGCGCAAAGCTTCAATGAATCACCGATTTCACATTTGTACGTTTGTCCGACTATGTTGCAGCAAGTTGTGTCGACACCGCCATCTGCTTGCTCTTCCAAGCTAAATCTAGGCAGCCTCTTTTCCTTCTGCCAAAGCTCCAAATTTTCATGGTTTACCAAATTATAAGGCTCTACTCGGATCACATGTTTGACATTGTTGTCTCATGGGCTAGCTTCGGTGTGGCGGCTTGGATACATACGGAGAGGGAGCCTCGTAACTTCATTTAGATAATACTTAAAATAACAAAAGAGAGTGAACCGAAGAGGGGAACAAACAATAGAGTACACGTACCTGACGAAAAATCATGAAGAGGTGTTTATTTTTTGGGTGTATGTGTATATGCCGAGGGAGGGCTGTTGTGTTTGTTTTGTGGACGCACCGATCTTGGGTGGAGAAAGGCAAACTATGAAGAGATCACGACGTGGACGACATTGGCAACGAAAAAAAAGTGAGTGTCCTAAATCCATCAATATTAATTCGTTCCACAAGAAACCGGATAGAAGACAGATGAGACTATGCTTTAGCTATGCGGTAGCAGCTGGCGGTGAACACAGCGAGCATGAACAAGTATCAAGTGATGCGGCCATTCCTTTTGGATGCTAGACAGCCAGAAAGAGTCAGGTGGCCATCATTATGCTTTCTTCGTCTTGCTCTATGTGTTGACCAAGTGGCCGAGTCAGCTCGTGCTTGTAGCCTATGAGCATCCAAGTTGATCGGCTTTTTCCAAACGAACTCTTAGTTGGACCAACCTTTTATACTAAAGCTACAAAGGAGACGCACTATCAGAACATGGGAGGCCGCCCAAACTTGCCGGCAATGGCACTTCTTCAGAATACTCTAGTTTCTATTCAGAATACTCCGACTCTCCCTCAAAATACCCTATATCTTTTTTTAGAATGCTTTGGCTATTCTTCATATTGCTCTGGATCTTCTTCTGAATGTTTCAACTCTTCTTCTGAATGCTTCGGCTCTCTTTCAGAATGCTCCGACCCTTCTTCTAAATGCTCCAGCCCTTCTTCAGAACCGACCCTTCTTCTGAAAGCTTCAGATCTTCTTCAGAATACTCTAGACATGGGACTTGGGCCCTAACTAGATAGGATTGTAAAATCCCAGAATCTAAAAGATTCTGGGAGAAGCTGGGGAGGGGTCAGATTCTGGGAGAATCCAGAATCTGGGGAAAAGAACTGGGCCTTGTTCATAAAGGTACGTGCAAGTCTGATACCTTTCCCACACTGTAGGTGCGTACAAAACCAAAATTTGTCAAGAAGTAGAAGTAAGATTTTAGAAAACTTTTTTTTGGGAGGATTTTTAGGAAAATCAGTTGTCGACATATTGATCCGATAGTAGATATCGGGGGAGGGGGTATGGTTAGACAAGTATATTTGTTCATAGGTGTACGAATGGCAGATCTGGATGGTTGCACATGAAACACAAGGATCTACCAAGGTTCGGGTCCTCTTGGGAGAGGTAACACCATATTCCTTCTACTGTAAGTTGTATTGCTCGCAATGATGATGTAGAGTGCTTCAATCTGCGTCATGTCGTTACTTTGGCCTCCGGATCCTTATATAGGTGTCCTCACAAGGATTCCAAGTGGAAGAACTCAAACAAGATTCCTACCGCCACACAATGTTCTTACCTGCTCATGTTTCCCCATCCGGCACACCTCAGGATGGAAGATTCCAAAGCTCTTCGGGTCTTGTACAAGGATACGTCCTCCATGATCTCCATGCCTCTTACATATTTCTGTATATATACACAAAATACGAGTATGATTATCGATAGTGATACATTATATGCTCTTCATTTTTAAGCGTATTCAATATCGAATCTTCATTATTAGTTGCCTACAATAAGCCTATTGTTAGCCTTGATGGGCTGGTGGTGCCTTAGAAGGACACCTTTCGATATTTGGGGTCAATGCTGCAGAAGAATGGGGATATCGATGAAGATGTGAACCATCAAATCAAAACCGGATGGATGAAGTGGCGCCAAGCTTCTAGTATTCTTTGTCACAAGAGAGTGCCACAAAAGATAAAAAGGCAAGTTCTATAGGACGGTGGTTCGACCCTCAATGTTGTATGGCGCTGAGTGTTGGCTGACTAAAAGGCGACATGTACAACAGTTAGCTGTGGCGGAGATGCACATGTTGAGATGGATGTGTGGACACACAAGAAAGGACTGAGTCCGGAATGATGATATACGAGATAGAGTTGGGGTAGCACCGATTGAAGAGAAGCTTGTCCAACATCGTCTGAGATGGTTTGGGCATATTCAGCGCAGGCCTTCAGAAGCTCCAGTGCATAGCGGGCGGCTAAAGCATGCCGATAATGTCAAAAGAGGTCGGGGTAGACCGAACTTGACATGGGATGAGTCCGTAAAGAGAGATATGAAGGACTGGAGTATCACCAAAGAACTAGCCATGGACAGGGATGCGTGGAAGCTTGGTATCCATATGCCAGAACCATGGGTTAGTCGCAAGATGTTATTGGTTTGACCTCTAGCCTACCTCAACTTGTTTGGGACTAAACACTTTCGATAGTTGTTAGATGGTTGTTAGATGTCACTAAGTACCCTGTTTCGATAGTAAGAATGGTAAATTTTACACGGTGATCACTCTTTAATTATATATTTCGTTACACCTCAGATATACAATGTTGCACTCTAGAAATCTCTATCAACTTATCGTTTGCATTATTATAATATGAAACAATCAAGTTTCTAGTTATGTAGATATTTAAGGTTACTATATGGGATAGAATACATATGAACACACAATAATGCATGAAGGGGCATGAATTAATTTCAGGATTAACGTGATAATTTTTGTTTGCTTAGATTTTATGTATTTCACAAAACAAACCGAGCTAAATTGAAAAATGTGCTACATAATATTATTTCAGATAAATACAAAAAAATTATTTGTAAAAATAATTATTAGAACTATATGTTACAATATACATCTTAATAACCGCAGAGCATCATGCTTAAATACGCCAGATATATACCTAAAAATAATATTATAAGATAGTGCATAAAATGACTTGCATTTTAGTGATAAAGATACCTTTTTTGAAGTATAAAAATTTATTATAAAGAGAACCTGCGACACCATGACTCCTCCCTGTCTCCTCCTCCCTCTCCTCCGCAAAAAGCTGATGATGCTCTCTCTGTCGCTCGAAAGGTGGTTGGGTGTGTGTTGAGAATTATACTTATAAAGGCGACAGCAGCCAATGGGAAGTTGACAACAGCCAATGGGAAGGCATGTGAGCGTCCTGTCCTGTGGTGCATTCAGAAACGCCCATGCCGATCAGTACCGATTCCCCACGCTGGATGTGGTTAATTAGCACATCCTTCACAATGCAATGCACGTTCGATAGGATTTGTTTGGAACTGCCACTGGTGTATGTACCAGGTCCATATTCATAAGCGTAAAATTATCAGAGCATAGAACACACAGATTGGGTGGGTGGGTGGGTGGGGGGAGGTGGGATATGGGTGGAAAGGGTGGGTGGGTGCGACGGGACGGGGGAGGTGGGTTCTCGCATCCAATGCAATGCAGCTAAGCTAGCTAGACCCACCCATCAAATAATATATTGGCGATTCTATCACCGGTATCAATAGTGGCATAAGTCATAGTCAGCGAGATTGCAAATTTATGTCACCAGTACCAACTGCAACCGCAAATATTTCAAAAATCAGTAAAAGAAAAGATCTTGAGGCTGATATAATCCATAATAGCAAGAAAAACCCAGATTTATAGGCACATGTTCGATTTAAAACTTTTTTTTGCAGGAAGGTTCAACTTTAAAACTAGGTATGAATAAACAACACATTTTGAATAACTCTATCCGTCACGAGTTATCATCCTTGTGCTAAAAAAGAATAATGCTCCCGCAAGAATGGATGGAAAAGACAATGTACCAGCAAGTGAAGGTATATGATAGAAAAGGGGAAAATCAAACTAGCATGCTTAACACACATATAAACCACGGAGAAACGGGCCTAACAGGCAGTACAAAAGTGTCAAACTAGTTTAGAACACCCTGCTCTGAACTTCCATCAGAGCATAGCACCACTCTATCTCACAAGAAGTATACTATCTACTTGAAGTTGTAGATTGCATGGTAGTACCTGACACTCCACCAGCTGATACTTGAAATATTTCCCTAAAAGATTTAAGAAAAGCAACCCAATGAAGACACACGTATCCTTAAAACATAAGTCAAGATATGTATCATAATAACATCAATGTAAACAGCAAGAAAGTGATAATATCAAGCATACATGCAAATAACAGAAATGTCCTTGTAACTGAATGAAAAAACAGACATCTATGGCGTTGGTCCTTATGGACCTGGTACATAGCCTCTCGTACCACTATATTAGAAAATAAAAGGTACTGTATGTTCTTAGATTATTACTATGTTAAAAAATAACCTCTTCTTTGGTTGCTCAGTCCACCACACCTTGTGACAAACAAGTCATCGTGGAAGAACAATATATGCAAACAAGACTATAGGAGGAACAAGTTTCATCATTATGAACCTAAAGCTAGAGTCCAGAAAGAACTACAAACCTACAGCTTAGCTAGAAATATAGCTTGAGAGTTTCAGCTCAGACTATAAATGGTGAGATAAGACTAAAATTAACTCCACAAATATAGTGATTTTTGTACATTAGTGTCCTACTGAAGACGACGTCACAAATGCGCTAGTTGTTTCCACTACAGAACTCTCATAGAAGTAAATGCAGTACTAAAAAGTAGTTTTTGGTTTGTACCCTGAAGCCTAAGATGATAAATGTGGCAGACTTGAGCAAAGATGTGGGGTTGATTCCAGCAGCTGCCCGATGTTTTCATTAAACCTTTTGCTGCAGCACAAGTTGGCATGGAGATATTAATGCTTCTGTTGCTGGTGCTATTGCTCATGCTGCTGCCACTGTAGCAGGAGTTTGGATCTGCTGTAGTGACTGCTGGGAATGAGCATGTTGCTGCTCCTGCTCTCTGGTTTTAATCAGCTGTGTTTGGGAGGCAAATTTATACTCATATTAGGGAAGAAGAACATGCAGAAAAGAGGGGAAAAGATACTTCACAATTATCACATTATATGGCTAGCAGTGTGTTATTACTAGTAAAGAGAGGAAGACATAGATGAAAGTCAATTGGACAACCAAAAAAGAGGAGGATCAAAAGCGAAAACTTCTGTTGATGAGAATAGAATAAGACACGAAAATAGCCAGCCTTGTCAGAGAGAAGGGGCTTACTGATGTGCCTTGGATGCCGCCTCATTCCCACGTATCCAGCCTTGATATGTCCAGCCTTGATACTCCCAGCGCCCAGATCTATCCGTAGAAGCATAGGAACCATATCAAATCGATGTGCACTTAGAAGGAACACCAGTTGAAGAAATAAGAGAGATAGAGAGAGAGGTCTTATTACCGACAACCACGGCAATGATCGTGAGGTCTTGTCTTGAGCAAATATCAACAAGGAAGGGGAAGAAGGGCCGGTTCTGATTCATACAGGGATCATTCATCAGATGGAGATGGACCGCCAGCAATGGTCTCGATGTTCCTCTTCCAAGCACGGGTTGTGAGCAGGTAGATGGGGCCGGGTTCACCCTCCTCACAAGTCACAACAACAGCAGAACCGACTCATCAGGAAGGTGGCCTGCAATCAGGATATCATTCGGAGTTCAAACAGAGTAAACAAACATATGCATTGGTTAAATATTATAAAGAAAGTACTCATCAGGCATCCAAAGTTTAACCATATCAAGCATAGTTAGCTACAACTCTGACTAAAAAAATTGGCAATACAAATTCGCATGACCAGAATATATACTAGTACATACAGTGCAGCATAGTTAGCTACAACTCTGACTAGAACCAAGTGATTCGCACTTGTCTCAGTATCTATTAGGTAATGTCTAGCTCCAAACTACCTGAAACTGAATTCTAGTGGTTACTAATGGTTGTGCTGCACCGTGAACAGGTGAAACAAGAATGGTTGAACAAAATAAGCTGCATATTCAATCGTACAGCAAACCGAGCATCCAAAAGGGATAGATTGATGCTGCAGTTTTAATCAAATTAAGTTTAACCATTCAGTGAATCCAACTCAGATCTGGGGGGTAGCTCACCTGCACAAAAGGACAGGAGTAGGAGGGTGGCGCTGGAGATGCTCCTCTGGCATGGCCACGTGAGGAGGGTCAGCTCGTCTTCGCCATGGCCTTCCTGCACACATGCAGAGATGAAACGTGGCATGGTGAAAGTGGAACCTCAGCAGCAAAGTCAAAGAGATGCTACAATGCAACGTGGTCGGCTTTCTCCTAAGTAAGTGGATAAGATTTATGCAACAAACTGAGGCAAATTTCACAAGTTTTAGCGTCGCAGCTCCTGTCGGGTTTATTACTACGGCATGACACCAAGGAGACCACGTAATCTATCCTTATTTACACAAATGGATATAATTGTTTTCTTATTTACACAAATGGAGTGATTTATTTATTTATCTGACATCTTACCTCAAGTGCATGATAATTGCAGATGTATGCTTTGGACAAATATACTTAGACATACAGTATGTTTTTACTATACTGGTATATGAAAGATTTTTTCGACAAAGGGTGGATTTTATTGGCTCAAAAGAAGCATCAAGAGGATACAATATAATGAGCACACACCCGGCCTCTGCATAACTAGGATGCACACAGCCAACCCAACACACACGCGGAAACACACCAATAGCTAGCAAAGTCATAAGACCAAAAGCTATGCGTAGGTGTGAAAAAGAAAAAGAAATAAAAAAGCCCCAAAGCGATCAGATCAGCGATCGACAAACTAGAACTGCGACCATATCCGCACCATCCATTGACACCACATTGACGACGAGGATCTTCAACAGCAACGCCTTCAAGAAGGAAGCGACACTCAAGCGCCGCCGTCGCCGGATCCAACCACAAAGGCCAGAATCAAAGTTTTCACCCTGAAGAAACAGTCCTAACATATCCGAGCAATGCCTCCAACAAGGTAACGATGTAAAAAAACATCGCCATTGCCAGGGATGACCACTCGGGTCTGACCTAGGCTTTCGCCCCGGAGCTCAAGACCGGGTGCTCGCAGCACCACCATCAAGTCACACATGTGTTATCGCCGCCGCTTTTCCACAATCCAAGCAGCTACAATTTGACCGCCGCCACTCCAACAACATTCCTCCGCGTCAGGT
Source organism: Elymus sibiricus (assembly GCA_039707655.1). NCBI lineage: Eukaryota > Viridiplantae > Streptophyta > Magnoliopsida > Poales > Poaceae > Elymus > Elymus sibiricus. The sequence goes on from CM077676.1 coordinate 17,361,068, forward strand.
CATTGTCCATAATTTGTAACTCACCACCGAAAGTCATTCACCGGATCAAGAGATAAAAACTCCCGAATTCTCTTCGATGACCCCCGATGTCGTGGATCCATAGAAAGTCGCTGCAGAACAATCTATAGTCACCACCATCTGGCCAATCAGATCTAGATCACCACCACCAACAGAGGATCACAGCATCGGCGGCCCGCATCGCACGTGCAGAAGGCCAGCTCATCGCCGCAGCCTCGCATGTCCAGAGACCGCAGTGGCAAAGATACACTGCGAGGCGCCCAAGGGAACCTCCCCGCGCCACACCCAGACTGGATCTTTGGGGGATGGAGGAGCGCGCCACAGCCAAAGGGTCACGCAATGGAGAGGGCCAGGACGGTCGCAGCCAGCACCGCGACGGCCGCCGCCGGCAGCAAGGACGCCGGAGCAGCAGACCGACGGGGAGGGCCGAAGCCACTTGTGCAACCGGAGGCGACCCAGACCCAAGCCAACACAACCACAGCCGCCAGGCGCTGGGGCGACCGGATCCGGCGCGCCGCCCGCCAGATCCGCAGGAAGCGGCCGGAGACGGCAGATGGCGACGGAGCCCACGATGAGGGGAGGAGCGGGAGAGGAGGAGGCTGAGCAGGCACGCCCCGCCGCCGCCGTCCTTGGGAGCCGAGAAGGCTTTGCCGCCAGTCCCCTCTGGTGACGGCGAGGCGAACGGATCGGAAGGGAGGGCTGCTGGCCGCGAGATTAGAGCGCTGCCCGAGTCGCCCCTATGGAGCGACGCGGGGGCCGAGCAGCCAAGAGATGGAATGGATGAGTCTACCGCGTTCCTCAATCAGTATAAAAAATTGTGTTGATGTATCCATGTAGAGTAAAAAAATTGTGTTGATGTAACTGATGACGTCAACAAGAAGAGCAGATCGATTAGGAACGGAACATGAAATTCAAGCATGATACAACCTTTGTCAAGCCACTCAAACTATTACCATGTCATAGTAATGGAGCCCTTTTGTACAGTACACGTACGTATGCAATTAGGACAGTGAACCTAGGGCAGTAGGCCTAGCTCATTGCTTAACGTGATGCGCGCGCATAGTTTCAGTCATGGCATCCAAAAGGAACATACAAACTGAAGAAACCAAAACGTAGATAGGTTAATATGTTGATTCAAATCTGGGGTAGATGGGGGAGAGGGGAAGCTCACCTCACGCCCAGGCATTGGGTGGGAGGTGAAGAGTCATGGATGTTGGCCTGCTCCTCCACCTCCTCTCGGCTCTGGCCGGTCTACCTGCACCTACAGAGAGACAAGACGAGACGGGGGTCAGAGAAAGAACAGAGCAGAGGGAGAGGGGACAGGAGAGCAAGTGGCGGCTTACCACCTACGCATGGAGGAGAGGTAGAACAGAAGAAGCGCAGCAAAGCTTCTCCATGGCCCGGCCCCCTTCCTTGACACAAGCAAAGCAGAGCAGATGAGATGAGATTCGCTCAAGCTCTTCCACCGACCTACACGAACACACCACCACAAAAAAACCACGCATCAAAGACCGAATCACACCAACAGATGTACCAGGAACACAAACAAGCAGAAGTCGATTGGATGAGGATCTCTTACTTGGTGTCGGCCTTAATGGCTGGTTCCTGCCGACAAAACACAAAAACAGCGAGCGCAAGGGCTGGATCCTCAACGGCGGCACATGGCAGTGTCTCCCACACTCCTCCTCATTCTCTCCCATCGACGGCGGCGCGAAGCGAATCCCAGGCCGACAACTTCTCCGCCATATTGAGGTCGAGGGCAACGTCTTGGATGGGGATGGGCGCCGCGGCCCCGCTCCTGCCACCGGCGCAGCAGTGCTCGACGCTGGAGCCTGGAGGACCAGGGGCCGAAGGCTTGCTGCTCGTCACATGGAGCCAACGGCCGGCTCCCACACTGGCCGTGAGGAGCGCGGGGGGTAGGCGAAGCGGAGGCCGATCTGGCGCGAACGCGGCGGAGATGTCGGCAGTCGGCGCCGGCGCGGGCCAACACATGGAAGCCTGTGTTCGCGGCGAAGGTTGCGCTGGTGCTCCCGCTTATCTCTCTGCGAGCCACAAGACTTCATCGACCCCTCCCTCTAGGCACATATGTGCAATACAATACAATACTTGACCATCCAAACAAGATTTGGAATTGTTGCTCCTCTTGGATTCCAAGTACGAAATACCTAAACATTCGAACACTAATATTGGCATTGAAGCTAAATATGAGTGTCTTGAGTATTTGGCATTGGAGCCAATACAATGTCAAGCCCTTGAATGTCTACATCCAAACAGAGCAAAAGGGAGGTCATATATGGAGATTTATTTTTAGAAAAGTTTGTGAATGCAAGTTATTTATAATGGTCTAGGTAAAAAAAAAAAGTCCGTGGCTTGAAAAGGTAGTTATGGAATAGTTTCTATGCATGCTTTGGGTCGGGAGCATAACTACCTTTACAAATCACCGTGCAGTGGTCTTTTTTGCTACCGAAACCATTATAAATAACTTGCATTCATAAACTTTTATCAAAATAGGTCTCCATATATGACCTCCCTTGGTGAATTTTGCACCGAAAACCCTGTCACTAACGCTCTCGACCCAAAGCATGCATAGAAACTCTTTCATAACTATCTTTTCAAGCTATCATGCAGTGAACTTTTTTTCTACCCAGACCATTATAAATTACTTGCATTCGCAAACTTTTCTCAAAAAAGGTCTCCATATATGACCTCCCTTTGTGATTTTTTTCAAACTCGTTAACCTAATTTTGGAATCTGTCAATGATTAATTAAGCCTCATGAATATTTTAAAACTATGTGAACAATTTTCTTAATATAAAAGAAACATAAAAAGGAAAAAAGAAATAAAAAACAAGATTGTCATCATTTTTTAAACCATGAGCATTTTTAATAAAAAGGTAAAAATAAAATAAAAAGGAAAACCTAAATATTTTTTAGAAACATGAAAAAAAAAACTAAAATAAAAACCCGAAAACTGAAACAGTAATACGAAATCTGAACCTAAAAACCAAACAAAACCGCAAAAAGAAAAAAGAAAAACTTTTCTAAAATCATGAACAAAAAAATAAAAGGAAAAGAAAAAATAATAGAAAACAGAAAAGCGGCAAACTCGAAAACCGAAACAAACCCGTAATTCTTTTTAGAAAGATTAGTGTTGCGGAGCTGGGCCAGGCCGAGAATGTCCGCTGCGGCGCAAAAGGGGCGCGGTGTATAGCATTTGCGGTTTTCCCCACGTAGATTGTGATGTGTGTATGCAGGTCTCGACGATCGCCCTTTCGCTGGTATGGCCACACCCGCATCTTCCTTTTTGGGCTTCCTCCCCGCTGGTGCGGGTGCGGCTGTACCAACGGAAGGTCGATCAATGAGACGTGCATGGACCCCCGGTGTCTCGCGTGTGGGAGGGTTCATGTTTCTTGTTTTACCTTTTTCTGTATCTTCTTCGGGGTGGTGAGGCGGCAACGACATCCTCAAGTAAGAATAAGGTCCTCCCGCCCCATCCTTACTCCAGTGGTGCGCCTACCGCTGACGGAGGGCACGTGAAGTTGTTTTTTTTGGCGGTTCTCCTGGGATCCGGTCGGTTTTTCGTGTTTGTTGGTGTGGTTCCAGGCCATGATGTCCCAATCTACGGTTCTCATCATTGACGATGGCTGCTCTGCTGCGCTGGTCCTTTGGAGCCTTAGCATGATGACTTTCCGCCTGTTTACCGCAACGGGCTCTACAACGACAAGTTTTGCCCGGCTCGGTGATGGAGGTGTGAGGACGGCGGCACGTCTTGGGCTCGTCCAGTGTGTGTAGTCGTTGCTAGGTGGTCCAAGGACCGATTTATATTTTTTATTACTTTTGGCTCTCTTTGTATCGCTGTTGACGATTATTAATAGATCCGTGAACCTTGTCGCGGAAAAAAAAAGCACAACATGTGCGCTCATTCTCTGTGGCTTACAATTTATCCATCGAGTCACTAGTAGGATTTTTCACTTGACTAGAATCCCGATCACTGCAACAAAGCGTGCCTCAAGAAGAAGAGTTTTATTCTAGGGACAGTGGCGGTTGTACAAATAAACCCATATGTAGTGCGGTCGTTTCAAATTCCCCAAATCCTCAAATCGCTTTGTTGGCCGTTCCCCTCCGTCGGTTACAGAAAGCCTGCAGATAATAGTGCTTAAATAGGGGGTCTATGCAGATAATAGTGCGTAAATGATGTAGCTTGCAGATACTTTGCTTGTGTTGCTTCATACTATCAGCACGAATAGATAGATGACAAACAGTGGATGGTATTTCTGTCACCTTATCATCTTCCAATCTGAAGTAGTCTTCTTTAGAGAGTGATTCTGCCAGATCATGAAGGAGATCATGCATAACATAGTGCGATCCAGTGCATTTCCCATAAACTGGTTGAAAGAACAAAACAGAGATCATCTCCCTGAAACAATCTCTAACAATATCTTCCACTCTCTTGTTTTGGTTGCATGAATCAATGAGGCCCTCTGCCATCCAATGATTAACCAACTCATCAACGACATACGTGTGACCTTTTGGAAACAACGTGTGACCTTTTGGAAACAAGCTACAATACAGGAAGCACCTCTGCAGATATGGATCCAATAACTCCACAACAGAGCTCTCATGGGCTCACTTAATTTGTCAATCTTTATAGTTAGAGCATCCTTCCATGCAGTGATACACGTTTTCCCTTTCAACTGGGAACCCACAACTTTTGCCGCCAAAGGAGATTGTCCAAGCCTTTTAGCAATCTTCTCTGCAAAATCTTCGAGCCTTTCACGCAACTGTGGATTTCTAATTTCTGGTCCAGAGAATGCATAGTGTTTGAAGAGTGCCAAGAACTGGGTACCTCCATATTTTCCAGAGGACACACTTCTTCACAGCAAAGAGCACCTGGAAATGTATCCCGTCGAGAAGTTACCAAAACTTTGCTTCCTGTCTGTTGGGAAACTAGAGGAGCAAACAGTTGATCCCATTCCCTCTCACTGCCAGGTTCAAACCAAATTAAGAAAGTGCTTAGTCACCAACCAAATTGGCCATTTCACTACACTTGGGTTAAGAAAGAGTACTTATCACTGAACTTCACCTCATGTCTGCACATACAAAAATGCCTCTGTCGAAAAAAAAAACCTTGAGTGCATCATCGTGAAAATACGAGGGGAAAACCTAGCTTCGGAGGCCCCGGGTTGAATGAGCCGGAGAATCCATGAAACACCAGAGGCATTTTGGGTGGGCGGCCAGGATCTGCGTCGCCAGCGAGGGCTCGGGGCGGCGTGGAATCCGTGAAACCACCCAACCAGAGAACGTGGAGGCATAGAGGCAAGTATAAGGTGGGTGGGAGGTGGATCCCATCCCATCGCCTGGGGGCTGGGACTAGGAGGGACGGCCGCCGGCCACCGGTCGCCGGAGAAGCCGTCAAGCCGAGAGGGGAGATGGGAGGAGATGAGTCAGAGGTAGGCGTGCGCGTGGACCCGACCGGTGGGAGGCAGTGAATAGAACCAATCGTCAGCCGTTCATGCGGGTATGGACGGCACTGATGGGGATCCTACTGTTAGCGTTTGTCAAATTCCTGTATGATCCAGCGTTGCATAATTGTTGGTGAAATTTGCCAGGAAAAACATTATATTGCTCAAAAGAAATTTGTTGGAGAAATTATTATTCTATGGTTGACTCAAAATATATACTAGGTCTTTCAGTCGATTTCGGAGACCAAGATAGGGACAAGCACCAAGCCGGATGCGGGCACGATATGGCTAGCCATGGCGTCGCCAACGAGGGCGAGCTAGGTACGAGCCAGAGATGGAGACGATGTGGCGACTAGGCGAAGTGTTGACAATGCGTTGTGAGAGGGGGGAGGAGGGTTCACTGGCACCGGAGAAGGGAGGTTTTGAGGGATGGCCAGAGCTACGGCAAATCGATAGAAGAGGCAGCTCGAGCGGGATGAGACGGTGACGGGGGCGACAACTAGGTCGAGCACCAAGTCGGTGGTAGAGAGCGGGTCAACATGTACGACATAGGAGAATGATAACAAACGATGGACAGGATCAGCTAGGACTGAATCAAAAATTAGTCAATTATAAAGAGTCGACTCCGACAAATAAAACCATGGTCAAATCGAAGATAGAGTGAAAGATAGAAAAAGGCAAAAGGAATCAACGTGGAATTTAGGCATCATACGGTTTATATATGTTTATCAAAAACATCAATGTTAGATCAGGACTTACCGACAAAAGTTAAATATAGCTAGTTAATTAACCCTTGGTCACATCAATGTTAGATCAGGACTTACGGACATCAATGGTTATATATGTTTATCAAAAACATCAATGTTAGACCGGATCCAAAACAGATTCACCAAAGACAAACATCGATCGAATTCCGCGAGATCCGCTGGAGGCACACCTCCACACGCCCTCCGACGATGCTATACACACCACCAAGACGGGGGCTAGCTAGTGGGGAGAAATTTACTCCATCTTCAGGGCGCCGGCGCCTCGTCTTCCTGAGCAGGACACAAACTTAAACAAACTAAAAATGATAGAGCAGGAACCCTCCCACCAGCGAGGGCCGGGATCCACCATGCCTTCATGGTCCTAAAGCCACAGAAGACGAGGCAGATCGGTGACGGCGCTGTTGGGAGGCAGGAAAACCCTAGCGTGAGACTCGCTCGTGGAAGGAGCTGGACACATAAACATTCAATGTAAGAAAGGAGAGTTTTGCCTTGTTAGGAATTGAGTAGGTTAATATAGACATCATTCGATTTAATGTTTAACAACAACAACAACAACAACAACAACAACAACAACAACAACAACAACAATGACGACGACGACGACGACGTTAGATTTGAACTAACTCTCAAAAGTTAATTTATAACAAATTAATAGTGTAAAAACAAAGGGACTGGCTAGAGACCAGGTGGCTGATTTTAGATTTTGGGTCAGTCACTTTTTTATGCGTGCACGTACAGTACCAGAGACGATTAATCGACGACTAATTCGTAACTGCACGATCGATCAAAATCCTTGATAGCGCCGGCTGTACTAAAGCATGCAGCGCCTCATGCATGCACGCAGTGATCGATGCACACACAAACTAGCACACATATGCATGCATGGACGGTCCCTACATCGCAATCACTAGTGCATACCATGCCTTGATTTTTTTTGATTTCTAGTAACCTCTTCCACTGTATGTTATTACTATCTGAATTAAGAAAGGCTCTGTAGCTCAAAAGCTTAGCAAACATTTAGGGCATTGAAGATTCAACATCATACAGATTCCTTAATAAAGCTTTTTGCGGCTTGATTTACACAGGACTAACTTTTAAAACCTTGCTAAGCTAGCTAGCCAGATGATGCATGTAGCTGACTAGGGGCCAGTTCTTTTCCCCAGATTCTGGGATTCTCCCAGAATCTGACCCCTCCCTTCTCCCAGAATCTTTTAGATTCTGGGATTTTACAATCCTATCTAGTTAGGGTAGGGGCGGACCCAGGATTGGGCCAAGCCCAGGGCCCTAGGCCGGCTACAGTACCCTACAGTGCTGCTACAGTGCCTAAGATGCTATACTGAAGGCAGTGTTAGTTCTTCACGCCTAGGGCCCAGCCCCCCCCCCCCCCCCCCCCCCCCCCGCGGCCTGGGTCCTGGATCCGCCACTACGCAAGGGCGCGTACTGCTGCATGGGTGTGATGATACATGCCATCTTTTCGTTCCCTGGAACTAGAGAGTGAAAATAATTAGTGGAATTTGTATTACTCTTAAAGAAGAAATATAATAAAATGAAAACTAAAAAACATAAAAAGAAATGAAGTTCTCTAAAAAAGAATGAAATAGTGGCATTGATATTACTCTTTAAGAAAAAAAATCTAAAACAAAGAATTACAAAAATTGCACACAGTTTACATGGAGATTGCACTTTTTTATAATATGCAAGAACAAGCATATAATAGTGGCATTTTCACAAAAAAGGAAGTTTCCTAAGAAGGAATGAATTAGTGGCATTAGTTAAAGAAAAAATGAAACACAAACTAAATCAAAATCAAAATAATAAAGTTTTTCTAATAAAGAATGAATTAGTGGCTTTGCTATTATCCTTTAAGAAGAAAGAAAATGAAATAGAAACTAAAACAAAATCATAATAATGAAGTTTTCTAAGAAAGAAAGAAAATGAATAAAAATCCAAACAAAATCCAAATAATGAAGTATTTCAAGGAAAGAATGAATTAGTGGCTTTGATGTTGCCCGTTAAAAAGAAAGAAAATGAAATAGAAAGTAAAACATAATCGTAATAATGAAGTTTTCTAAAAAGGAATGAATTAGTGGCATTGGTATTACCCTGCGAGAAGAAAAAAAGAATAAAACAAATGATGAAAAATTTTGCCCAAAATTTTTATAGAAATTGCACTTTTTAATAAGATGCAAGAATACACATATAATAGTGAAATTCCGCAAAAAAAAAAAAGATTCGTAAGAAGGAATGAATTAGTGGCATTGATATTAACCTTAAAAGGAAAGAGAAATAAAATTAAAGCTTACACAAAATCAAAATAATGAAGTTTTCTAAGGAACTATAAATTAGTGGCAGTGGTATTACCCTTTAAGAAAAAAGAAAATTAAAACAAACAATGACAAAATTTGCACAAAATATTTACACAAAATGCGCTTTTCAAAAATATGCAAGAATAAACATATTATAGTGAAATTTTTAGAAAAACAATTCCTAAGAAGAAATACATTTGTGGATTGGTTTTACCCTTGAAGAAGAAATAAAATGAAATAAAAAATAAAAGTTCAAAGTAAGAAACAATGAATTAGTAGCAATAGTATTACCATTTAAAGAAGAAAGATAACGATTTTTTTGTAATATGAAAACAATAATCATATAATAGTGTAATTTTCGCACATATTGCATAGTATTTATGTGTATACATTTACACTCACTTAACATCAAAAAAATACACACAAAAGAAAAGTTAAAACCAACTAACAAAGAAAAACAAAAACACACAAAAACAGAAAATAAACAAAGGGAGAGAGAGGAGGGCTGGATCGCATAGTTAATGGGCTATGGCCCAGTAGCAAATCGACTGGCACAAATATGGGTCAGTCGTAAAAAACAAGCCCAGCACAAGCGAGAAAAAAAATACGCAGCACGAATCTTAGAGCAAAAATCAACAATCAAAAAATTGACTGACCCAAATTTAAAATTCAGGCAAGTTACAAGTAGCTAAAGTGAAAAACAAAAGGTTTGCCTTGTTGGAATAGAGTAGGTTAATTCTGGGCCTCATGCATTGTGAGCAAAGCAAAGTAAGTAAAGCCAAGACCAGAACTGCATTCATGCACTGATATATGCACGTCTTCCAAACAAAACAAGAAGAATGACACTACAGTACCAAAACCACACCGGTGAGTTTGGTAGGCTGCCCTCGTTTCCTCAGAAGCCACATCGACCATCACGCATGCCGATGAGATCATGATCGGATCACACAAGTATCACAGGCATATACGGCCGAACAAGCGCAGCATCAGATCAGATCAGATGGACGGGTATACCTGCCCGGCCGCCAAACAGAGAAGCCGCTTGTTTTAGTCCCACATCGGCAAGCTAAGCATACCTGGCCTTGTTTAAAAGGGAGGAGCTTGACTAGCCATTCGTGCCCTTATAACAGAGCACACTAATCGGTGAGACGGTGACGCATTGTTTGGCACTGCACAATTAGCAACCATAAAACAAATGATCAAGTCTAAAATCATTGTCACCAGATTACCTCCGAAGCTTGGCTTTAAATTTTTTTTGGACACCCTTCTTTTATCCAAGAATACTTAATTTCTTACCCACAACAACGCCTCGGCCCAGCAGATCTTTATTTTATTTTATTTTTGGACACCCTTCTTTTGTCCAAGGATACTTAATTTCTTACCCACAAAAACGCCTTGGCCCGGCAGATCTTTTTAAAAGATCCATCGCCTCCTGTGTTGTTGGATTGAGCCCCAAATTGCAACAAGGTAGATCTTGCGCAACTCACTCTGCAACAACTGCTTTGTTGCACAACCACCGAAGCGTTATTTTCGCCCGTTATTTTTTTTATCTTCAATTTTCTTTTTCAACGTAGATGATGTTGCGGGAGGAATTCTGCAACAGTGGTGGTGTTGTAGAATTATTATTTTTTGTCTTCACCTTTTTTGCAATAAAAATGAAGTTACGGGAGGACTTTATCAACATGAATAATGTTACAGAAACTTTTTCACTGAAAAGATGAGGTCATCTGCAGCGTGACAAGAAATGTATGCAATAGAGATGATGTTACGGGAGGACTTCTGCAACAAAGCCATTGTTGCAAAAAGTATAGAAAAACATCGTCGGTCAGAGCGACGACGGAGGGCGAGAGGGGAGTCTGGAGCAGCGCAACTAGGCCGATGGTGGCCGGAGCAGAGCTCGGGCGTGCACGCTCGAGCAGCAGCCATGGCTGCGAGTGAACGTAGGGAGGCAAAGAGTACATCAGGAAAGGATAAGGACACGTGTTGGACGTAGATGACGGGGACGCAGCAGTGTGATCCCTTAGCTGAACCATAGCGTTTTCCTTGTTCTTCTAAATTTGAAATTTTGTTGCTTTAAGCTTTTTCCCTGAAATATCCAATTGTTGTCATACCAAGAATATACAAATATGCAGGTCGTGCTCCCGCATTCTACTACCGCGCGTGTAGCCAAAACATTGTCTCATCTATCTTCTATCTGGTTTCTTGTGGACTCGATTAATATTATGATCGATTTAGCAACTCGTAATTTTTTAAAAGTTTTGTTAATGCAGTTTCCCCCTTGGTCTTTTCAATGTTGTTTTTCTTTTCTACCGGTCTTTACACAAATGGTGCACCTCATAAGTTGGAGAGAGGAACAAGGAACATAGTACGCTGCATTGAAAAACATCATGAAAAGAAACAGAACAAAACACACACAAAAACAAAACTGTGGAGGTAGTTAAGCCACTTGCCATCACTAAACCGTAAACTCGGGAACCCTTGCCCACAAGTCGGCAACTCCTACAAATAATGTGCTACGAAGTATCTTAAGTCTTGGGGAATGAATGTTGTTGATCAAATTTCATGTCGTTTGCATCCAAGTGTTTTGCTTCATGAACATCCTAGTTTAAAGAATCAGCAAACCAAGTGTGATTTTTGGGAGCAGTTATTTTAGGAGGAGTTGACCAGACAAAGAGGTGTAATCAAAGGAATTTTTGTTAATCAAATGCACTTATGCACCCACACTCATATCCAACTGCAACGCAGTGGTTCAAAGTTTTTTTTTCTTCCTTTTTTTGGGACAAAGTTTTTTTTTTCTTCTTTTATAGGAAAACATGGCTTTTTTTTTAGAACAAGGAAAACATGACTTTGATAGTTAGATTCCTAGTTAGGCTTTTGTTGGTGGGATTATATTTCTTTTGAGACGATATCATGCATGTTGGGCCGGCCCACAAACGCTGGATGCACTCCTCTTCGCTCGGTTTTTTTCCATGTCGTTCACTGCTCTCAGGAAACAATCGGTAGTGAAAACCAGCCTCCTAGTTTGAAAAACAAGACAACGACTAGTTATTAACAGATTTAGAAAGTTCATATATTAGAAATAATGTTCATTAATTTTAAAAATGTGCATGAATTTTTAGAATGTTATAGAATTGGAAAATGTTTGTGTATTTTTAAAATATAAATTAATTTGAAAAAAGTTCACAAATTATTTTTTATAATTTTTTAATAAAATGTACGAATTTAAAAATGTTCTTGAATTTGAAAAAAAATCATGCATTTCAAAAAAGCTAAAAAATGTACACAAATTTGAAAACAAAATCATATCGTAAAAATGTTTTTGAATATAAAATATTAACAAATTTGGAATAATGTATACAAATTTAAAAATTATTTACGAAATTGAAAAATATTCAAGCTCACCACGCCAAAAATGGGCTAGACTGCCACTGGTTCAAACTGAGATACCATCAAAATTGACCGTATTAGCCAGTAATCCCAGCACAGTGCGTGCCTCCCGGACCGTAACGAAGCGCCGAATTAGGCTAACAACTCATGCTCCTGTCCACCTCTTTGTCCAACAGAAGAGAGCATTCATTCTTCAGGTAATTCGAGATTACCTAGCTGCAGTCTTGATAGCATCCAGGTTCTACAGTTAGTTTCCAGCTGCCATGTCCATGCCTTGTTCAAATACACATTTCAATGATAGCACCAGCAAAACAGAGCACTCATAAAAGGGGAAACAACAGAACAACAGTTATCTGCTAACAGGTTCAGCCATGCCATAAACTGGTGCTCATGTATATACTCCCTCCTTTCCAGAATATAAGGTGTATTGATTTCCGTGCAAGTCAATCATTTGAATGTTTGATCAAGATTATAGAATAAAATAACAAAATCTGCAATACCTAATAGATAAAATATAAAACTACTTATCATGATGGATCAAATGATCATATAACGCAGGCCTTTCCAAACCGTCGACCATATGTATAAAATTAAGGTGCTTGTTCAGAATACATGCGATAAATAAAGAGTAGGGAGTGATCATTTTTACATACCTCTAACCAGCCAGCCGGTCGCTACTGAACCAAATGGGGCACCAACAGTATGAACATCTTCTTACCTTTTCGCCGGTCAGCATTAATTCAGACATGCCTCGGTCAAAAACAGAAATCTGCAGATCCGAAGCAGCAGGCTTTCTATCTATATATGAAAGTGCTCATTCATACTACATGAGGTAAACAAACAGAGAAGGGAAGGAGCAACTAGAAAGACCTTCTAGAGCATGCCCTGCAGATCTGAAGCGACAGGCTTTCTGGAGCAAGAAGAGTTTCATCATTCAAACTTTGCCAGGTATGAAACCCAAGTACTGCAAATACATCACCATAACTCATTACCGAAGTGAATGATAGAAGAGATCTTCAGTTACATGCCGTGTGACAGCACACAAGAGATAACGATTGCAATCCAGTACAAACCAAAAATACAACATACTCCAGCAGACTCTAGCAGAATAGGACAATAATAACAAGATGCATATTAGACACTACTTTGGACAATTGTCCAGTTAATGGATAATAGCCTGAAGAAAAACGTAACCAACAACACGATTGCAAAAACCACCGTCAGTGATTTGGCACCAAAGGACAGTAGGTGGTAGAGTGCGAGAGGGCAATGAACGAGCCAATCAGCAAAGCAGGAGGACTATCCAAGGGGATCAGAACCGGCTGGTGAAGTAGGAGACAGAGTTGAACTGTACGATGAGCCAGCCTGGAGTACTCCACCTTGTAACAGGTTGCTGGAGCCTGGAGCGAATACATCACTTGGTTAAATTTCCTTTATGGCCTGCTATAAAGTTGAAGTAAGCAAATGAAAAAAACTTTGACAGAAAGGGCGTATTTGAAAGATAGAAAATTAAACAAAATGCATATGTATGAGGAAAGGCTACATATATCTTTGAGAGTGCAAAAGTGGCTGACGGGAGCTATTTTACCTTTCTGTTTATTTGCAGGTGGGAATTTGAAAAACACTTCATCTAATGTTCTTCCAGCAGATATGCGCGATCTTTGGCCAAGTTTCTCCATCAGGTGCTTGGCAGCTCTCCTTCAACAGCTCACTACAATCCCATATGCATATCTGCTGGAGGGACGACGGCAAATCCGGTAAACATGATGGCATCAAGTGATCAAGAGATTCCTCAGATTGGGGAAGCGCTTCAGATTTGTTGGCAGCGAATTCATTTGACAGTCACGGAATGCCAGGGTCCTGACAGATGTGAAATTGACGGATTCGTCTAATGAAATGAATGGTTCCTTGCATTCGTCAAAAGAGAGAGATGGTGGAACTGTGGAACCTTCAGCTGAGAGCATGTTGTTGAGTAGTGCAGAACTGCTAACTTGGAGTATGTGGTTGACTCGAAACTGTGAGATACACTCAGGGATGAGTTTCGGAAGATCAACCAAATGTACCAAATCAAATTCCTGGCTAGACAATCCTTCAAGCATACATAAATCTGGCAAGTGATACAGAATGAGTGCATGAATAGAGGTGAGGCTACCAACAGACAAGCTTGCGGGGCTTCTGCAGTTGTTTATGCTCATATATTTCATTTCTGGCCAGTCAGTACAGAGGAAGTCAGCTGCAAGCACGCAGTTGTATATACTGAGGCTCCTAAGGGATAATGGGAAGCATTCTGCTCCACGTGCCAACTCTAAACAAGGGCAGGATCCCAGTCCAACTTCTGAAAGGGAGGTAGCAGCTCGTAAGCCCCCTAATGACCTGAGACACCAGCTATCTCCGATGAACAAAGAGTCAAGTTTTGTCAAATGTTGGAGGACCTCTTCTGAAGGAAGCGTAGTTAAAGTCATAATCTCTACCAAGACCAATCTTTTGAGTGACGCCAGGCCATCAAGGCAAACAACTAAAGCTCCATCTGTAATACTGCATGAAGAAAGTTCAAGTTCACAAAGTCCTGATGGTGGAACCAGCGGCAGCCCAATGCTCCTTCCATAGATGAGTCTCATTCTCTGCTCGTGACATAATATACATGCCACGATGACATCCTCTTTTACCAACACTTCATCTTTCTCTTTTTCTATAGCATTTTCAAGTTTTTGAACATGTGCCACATCTACATGCATAAATATCATCAACTGCTTTAGAAATGAATGTTCCTGTGAGAGTAGTCTCCTAATATTTGATCCTAAATCTAACTCCCAGATTAAACCAAGTCGTGATGCCAAGTGGTTTGTCCTCATGAAATTCTCTCTCTTATCATCATGTTCCAACGCATCATTGGAAATAAATACAAGCAGTAGGCATTTGTGTACTAGTAACGTTTTAAGGCATAGTGGAAGACAAGGTAATGTCTTTAGGTTTGGCACATCTCGGAGGACAAGTGAAGAGCAATTCCTAAATAGTTCAGTATTGAATGGTAATCTCTGCAAAGCGCTGCAATTAACAAAGCTCAAAGATTCCAAATTCTCAAAATACGAACCATCAAGTAACTAGCCTGGGTAATTTGAAGATTTGTAGCCGTCAATTTCAAGATTCTCAAGTTGAGGCGGTGGCCTCAGGCCTTCTGGAATCTCAAAATGTAAACTATCCTCTGCATTCATTTTATTCTTGGAACCCTAGACAAGTCGCAAGCTGCCAAGATGAATTTTCTGATGCAGCTTCGATTCTAAAGCTTGATCCTTCCCAGTGCCATTCTCAATATTTGTGACACTTCAACTGCCACGAATCTGGTTCATGTCCCCCATCTGTTGCAACTCATATCCATTTTTATTTTGTACAGAAAATTCCTTGAGTTGTTGAAGTGAAGTTAGCATGCCAATGTTAGGAATTTGAGGCAGTGCTTCTTCGCTTGACGTGTATATTGTATCATCATGACATTCAAGATGCCGTAACTTTCTTAAATCACACAGCTTCTCAGGCAAACTCTCGACTTTGTGACTAAACAGAAGTAACTGTAAGTGGTAAAGAGTACACAGTGATCTTGGCAATTCAGAAATCAGTGTTCTGATGATGTTCAAAGACCGAAGATGCTTCAACTCACCAACAGATTCGGGCAACTTACTTTTGTTGTAAGAAGTCTTCAAGCGAAACATTTTTGTCACACAGCAACAATCCTGAGAGGGCATTCAACCGTGTGCTTGCTTGTTCGAGCCAGTTAAATCGGGTGAGTTAGACACAGAAGATCCGAGACATCCTTCTCTCCTCTCCTCTCCTTGCGCCGTCCCCGCGGGCGGCCGGGGGGAGCCCAGATCTGCCGCCGCTCGCCCCTCCTCCCTCCTCCGCCCCTCCTCGCCGCCGCCGGCGCAGGTCGCCGGGCAAAGCCCTCTCGGCCTAGGCGGCGGCGGGGCCTTCTTCTCCTCCTGCCCGAGGATGGCGGCGCGGGACGCTCTCTTCTAGTGGCGGCGCGGCGCGGGCGTGGGGAGCGGCGGCGTGACGGCACGGGCTAGCGGCGGTGGCTACTGGGCGTACGTGGCGTCGTCCTCTCCTGGGCCGGCGGCGGGGTCTGGTGTAGGGCTCTCCGGTGGTGCGGCTGGGTCTTGCGGGCGGCCCTGCTGCTCGCGCGGCGCGACTGCTAGCTGGTCAGGCGGCGGCGGCCTGGATCCTACTTCCAGTCCCCGGTAGAGATGGTGGCGATCCGTACACAAGACTTGATGGAGGTTCTTCGAACAGATCTGGGTGAAAACCTTGCGCTCGGCTACATGCCAAGGCCGGCGATGGCGGCGCTCTTCTGTGTCGTTCTCTTCTTGAAGACATCGCCGTGGAGAAGTTCCAGACCTCTATCTGTTACCTCCGGGGGAAATCCTAGATCGGTAGATCGGATGACAACGGCGCTCTTGCGTCGTTCCCCCCTTGGGGGCGTCAGTCTTGGAGGTGTGCACGGGCTCGAGGGACCAGCGGACGGCATCTTTGGTGGAGCGGTGTTTCATCTTACGCATCGGCGACTGTAGATCTCGGCGGCGTGGCGCAGTGGAGTCTCGGCGTTCGATGTGTGTAGACGGACTCGCGCAGGAGGATGCCGCTGTCTGGCGTCTTGGTGGCGTCGATGGCAGACCTGGCAAGGTCGTGGAGTCAGTATCTGCTCTGAAGATGGATCGGTGGAAGACGGCGGTGGCGGCCTTGAGAGTGCGCCGGACTGGTGTGTGCCCCAGACCAGGTATATGGCTTGGCTGGGGCCTCCGGTTTTAGATGTTAGGCTTAGGTGCGAGGTCTGTTTGGTATTAGGCTCGGACTATCGGCACCCCTTCATCAAGTGAATAGGAGTAGCGACAGATGTTGCCAAGATGATGGCTTCAGACTTACTGATGTACTACTTTGTAAGGTCTTTGTGAATAATTAATAAAGTGGCTGCATGCATCGTCCAGATGCAAAGGCCGGGGTCTTCCTCCTTTTCATAAAAAAAAAAAAACTTACATCATCCATCAGTGGGTCTATGCAGATTATAGTGCGTAAATGATGTAGCTTGCAGATACTTTGCTTGTGTTGCTTCATACTACCAACACAAACAGATAGATGTCGAACAGTGGATGGAATTTCCATCACCTTATCATCTTCCAACCTGAAGTAGTCTTCCTTGGAGAGTGATTTTGCCAGATCATGAGGGAGATCATGCATACTCTATAACACTAAACTCCCTAATTTTAGAGGGCTGAGAATCAATTGAGGCTATCAATTTCTATTTTGGTCATCGATTTTGACCTGGTCGTACCACTGGGTCGCGTGCCCTTGGTAAGTCGCTAGGTGATATCTACTGTCAAAAAAAAAGTCGCTAGGTGATATGGGCCGGGGCTATCGGCGGTGGAAGGCCCGATGGGCGTTGTGGCAGCTGCGAGTGGGTCCGTGGATGATACGTGGCGGTTCGGTGTGTTGGCCCGGCTGTTCACAGATGGGAGAGGAGGCTTGGGGAGGGATTTGGGGGTGGTCGCCGCTCGCAGTTTCGGTGGTTTGGTCGGTGCACCTTGCCGCTAGAGGAGGTCAGGCGTCGTCTTGGAGGTTCTTCACCTCGGTGGGCGTTGCTGCTGTTGGGGGCTCCGCCGTCCCTGCCGTCGTGGCATTGGAGGGTCCTTGTAGTTGCCATGATTCGGCGCCGTCTTCTTCCGCCGGGTCGTTGTTTGTGCAGTACGGTACGTCATTCTTCCCCTTTTGTTTAATTTGTTATCCATCGACCTGGGCTGCCGTTGCTGTCGTAGTGGTGCCGCCGGTGGATATTGATTATGCTACTAGGTTGTGGTGGTGCCGCTGGATTTGGTGTTCTTGACTTTTTAGGCACTTGTCCTCTCGGGGAACTGTTCTGGGCAGGTTAGTAACTGTTCATTGAAAAGAATCGGTGCTATCTGTTCTTTTGGGGAATAAGTTTAGTTCTTTCAGGCTGCAGAAATTCTTGATTGCACAAGTTCTTAATTCTAACAAATAACCAGGGGTGGCCTCTTTGCTTTTTGATATGGGGCTAGGTGTTTTATTTGGGGCTAATGTGTGTCTAATCACCTTGGTTCTTTCAGGGTCGGCTAATTCTTGATTTAGCAGATGCCCGGAAGTGGTCTCTGTGATTTTTGACATGGGGTTAGGTGCTTTATTTGTGGCTGATGTGTGTCGATGGTATGAGGCCTTTCTGATTTTTTTATATGGGGTAACGTGCTTTGGTTAATATGTATTGAGTTCGAATAATGTGGTGGTAAAGTAGTTTTAGGTTTGAGCTGTTGTGGATCGTTGGTTAGCAGTACTGTGTTTTTGTATGTAGAAAGCTTAGTGGTTGTGGATTAGCACTATGATCTGCCTGTTATTTGGTCTGCACTAATGCAAAAATTGCCGCTGCCTTACTACCTCCCACTCATTGCCGTCGTTGCAGTAGTGATGTCTACCCACATATCCGAGCTCCTTTGGAGCTAGCATGAGCGGCGCTCTGAGCGATGGTGAGAAGACCACAAAGGGCATGCGCCCGACAGTTGGTAAAGGTGCTAGAGGCACCTCGGGATAGAGGTGGATGGAAGAAACTGGGTTGGATCTGGTGCTTCCGGCGGCTCAAAAATTTGGAACTAGCAACCCGGATGCCGATGCTCCCTGTCGCGTTGTCTGCTTTGGGGTGGTGGGGTCACTGAGCGGCACGGCACGGACACTCTATTGTAAAGTAATCTGGTGCTTTGTGTGTATTTTGTACCAGAAAACACATTTATCCAGTGATCTTCCAGTAATTAGATTTAGGAGGTACGTAAATATATATCTTTTGAGATGGGATGCATTGGACGATTTATAGAAATACGTAAGTATATATCTTTTCAGAATTCAAATATAGGTAAATTAGTAATCAGATTTAAGAGGTACATAAGGAATCAGATTTAGGAGGTGCCATGTTGTTTATGATTGTTTGAGGGTTAAATCACATTAGTTCTCCACATACTTGTTTCGAGTTCGCACACCAAAATAGTATCGTGCCTCAAGTGATTTGTTTGCACATGTATTTCATGTTTAAGCTTTGAAAAAGATGCTCAATCATAACATTATTTTTGCTACTGGTGGTGGTACTGAATTGTTCACCGCCCAGAGCTATGCCAAAAACGTTGGACATCATGGAGAACACGTTGGTGCTAAGCATTGTAAGACAATCTTACCCTAACTATTCTTAATTCGTTGTTGTAAAACCTGGCCCTTGGTTCTTCGGTTGGGATAAAGGTTTTATCTATCGTACCACTTTGTTGATGCTAAGAACCAACTTGCATATTTGTCTGCAGCCATATAATAATTACCAAAGTGACTCATTTCCTTTTGCTATTTATGGTTGATCAGTTTTGTTAGCAGATGATACGCATGGTGCAAATTATTCCTTTCTGCAATTGTGATCCTTATTTGGACTTATCTTGTAGTAGTTGAGTAAGGACGCAGCAGGCAATGGCCTTGAGGTGCTTTTGCTCATATATGAGGTTGTACCGGTTCCATGCTCAACAGCTCAAGTGATTTGAAGGTAAACATCTAGATAAGATTATTTGTGTCCTCCTCATGTGTAGATTCTGCTTGGGCCATACACTATAAAGCGCGAATAATTCATACTGTTAATCCCGTACAATAAAAAAGAATATATAATGGTTTAAGGTTCTTTGCAATTTATTTCTTCATTGTATCAAGTTGTTTCTTTCTTAATTGTGTCAAACTATTGAGTCACTTTTTGTTTTCCATGTTAAATACACATGTATGCTGTTGTAGTGGAAACCATGTGTTGTTCATCTATCATGAATGTGGATGGTCACTAAATCACATAGTTGTCCAGTCTGATGGTGTTCAGAGATGGAACAATTAGAGACACAGATGGTGCAATAGAATCCTGGAGAAAATTACATTAGCCACACTCTCTTTGTGTAAATTTAATTTAATGTAAAAAAATGGGGTAAGAAATAGTTCTGCCACGGATGAAAGCTTAGGTGGAAAGATTAGCTAGCACTTCAATGAAGAGGAGCAGTGATGATATCAGTTATGGAATATGTGAAGTATTAGAAGACAACTCCAACATGCTACCACATGGTCCCAGAATGTTTATGCTGAAAATTAGCTATCTCAGGTGTCTAGCTTATCTTTGAAGATGTGCTGCCTTTTTCAGTGGATTCTCCGTTGGAAATTTCTTGGAAGGTCCAATAAAAAGCTGTCATCGTTATTCTGGAGGCACATCACCTACTACTCACATGGAAGAATTGGTGAAGTGCTCTTGTGTACGCTTTTGGTTTTGGAGGCCAAGAACATGCATGAATTGGATTAGTAGTTAGTAGTAGGCTAGTAGCACATATTTAATTAGCAGATGAATAGCCTTTTTTATTCAACATTCATTATACTTAATTTAATTTCATTGTATAAACTGTAAAGAGAGAAAAGGGGGACCCATGCCATCCTTTTTAAGAAGGAACGGGTTTTGTTTAGTAGTCTTATTAAGTTTCTCCATGATAAAAATCAATTTGGTTGTTGTATTCGGATTATATTATGGATTTTTGCCCAAGTTCTCCTACACTAGCCTTGTGTTTAACATGACATGTCAAGTAATAGATGTAAAAAGAACTCCCTGAACACACAACACATATTTGTATGATAACCTACATGCCAATGATTTTAGTTCCAGCAGCAATAGTGAAATATGCAGATGGTAAATCACCATGTGGAGTTCTTTTAAACTGGTCAAGCAAGTTATTTCATTACCTCTTTTGTTTTGCGTGAGATGGATTACAATTTGTGTTGCATAACAATATCATTCTTAGATGATGAAGTACTTTTGGTAATACCATGGATTGTATTTTTGCATTGTTAGCCAACTGAATTTCTTAGAGTGGTACACAAGCTAACACGTTAAAACAAAGCTTTCATGCACAATGCCAAAGGACTAAACGGCGCAGCAAAGCGCGCCTTTTCCTTCTAGTAACATACCATTTCCCATAAAATGGTTGAAAGAACGAAACAGAGATCATCTCCTTGAAGTAATCTCTCGCAATATCTTCAACTCCCTTGTTTTGATTGCATGAATCTACGAGGCCCTCAGCCATCCAAAGATGAACCAGCTCATCAAGGACATACTTGTGTCCTTTTGGAAACAAGCTGCAGTATAGGAAGCATCTCTGTAGACATATCGACCACTATGTTAAATAGTATGGGCAATACTGAGTCGCCTTGTCTCAATCCTTTTTTTGTTTGGAAGTATCTGCCAACGTCATCATTGACGTTGATGGCCACACTACCTTCAGAAACGAAACTTTGGATCAGAGCGTGCCATTCTGCAGAAAATCCTTTCATTCTGAGAGTCTGCTGGAGAAAAGACCACTTGACTTTGTCATAAGCCTTTTCAAAGTCAATTTTTAAAATAACCCCATTTAACTTTTTCCTATGTAGTTCATGAACCGTTTCATGAAGGATTACAACTCCATCTAGGATGTTTCTTCCTTGCATAAAAGCATTTTGTGAAGGGCGAACCACATGATCAGCCACCGAATTCAGCCTAATAGTTGCGGTTTTCGTGAAAATTTTAAAACTAACGTTAAGGAGGCAGATAGGTCTATACTGTTGTATCCTTTCTGTCTCATTAACCTTAGGTAGTAAAATTATCTCACCAAAATTTAGGCGGAAAAGATCTAACTGTCCAGCATGAAAGTAACCGGATAGTTCTAGCAGGTCCAACTTGATGACATCCCAAAAGTGCTGGTAGAAATCAGCTGGAAAGCCATCCGGCCCTAGGGCTTTGTTCTGTTTCATTTGGAAAACCACCTTCTTTATTTCCTCCTCGGTCTAAGGAGCTGTAAGAAGATTGTTTTCCTCAACAAAAACATGGGGTATATCCTCTGTTCGGGACTCATCCACAGAGAAGTTGCCTTCTTCTGGTGCACCAAATAAATCTTTATAGCAATTGGTAATGTACGATTTTAGTTGCTCATGGCCCTCAATCGTACCCTCATCCTGTACAAGAGAATGAATAAGTTTGTTCTGTGTCTTCCGTTAGCGACACCCTGGAAGTAACTTGTGTTCGAATCTCCTTCCAGGATAAATTGAGCTTTTGATCGTTGGTACCATTTGAGCTCCTCTTCTCATAATAACTTTGCAATCTGTGCATTCGATTGGATTTTTAGCTCAATTTCTTGCACGGATAAAATTCGTACCTCTGCAAGGGCCTCTAATTCATCAATGATAGATGACAACCGAAGCTTTTCCTTTTTCAGAATACCAGATGTATGTCTAGCCCATCCTCCTAGGAATCTGCGTAATGCACGCATTTTGTTATTCCATCTTTGGATTGGGGTTCGACCCGTGACAGGTCTTTCCCACACCTTTTTCACCATATCATGGAAGCCATCCCGATGTACATCCAAGTTCAAACTTGAATTGGCGTTTACACTTAGGTCTAGGCAAACCAGTGGTTATAAGGATGGGGGCATGGTCCGACAAAGCCTCGATACATTCTAGCGCCCGCACTGTTACCATAGGGAACTTCGATTCCCATTCGGTATCCATAAGCACGCGATCTAGTTTATCGTATGTTGGTTTTGGAATACTGTTCGCCCAAGTGAACAGTCTTCCTATCATGGAAACCTCTCTTAAATCGAGACTGTCAATGTCAGCATTGAATAAGAAAGGCCAATGATCGTCGAACCTGCCTTTGCTTTTCTCATGAGGAAATCTTAGCAAATTAGAATCTCCGCCTATTAGAATAGGATATGGATTGTCCTTTGCCAGATTAACCAATTCATGAAGAAAATCAGCTTTAAATTCTTCCTGGGCTACGCCATACACGGCGACAAGAGTCCATGTATAGTTATCAGTTTTGTTACGGATATGGAGTTTGATATGATACTCTCCATCCGAACTTGCCAACACTTCCATGGTCTCCATTCTCACGCTAAGTAATATGTCCCCAGACCTGCCACGTGGTGGACGAGACACTCAGGAGAAATCTATGCTGCCAGAAAGGTGGTTAAGTAAACTCACCGAGAAATCTCGTCTCCCCATTTCAGAAATGGCCAAAAAATCCAACTTATGATCCCTAGAACAATCAGCGATATGTAAATGTTTAGCCATGTCACCAGGACCTCTGCTATTCACAAACATGCCATTCATTGGGAAACATTTGGAGATTTAGACACTTTCGCCTTTTTACAAGGCGACCAACACTTCTTTGTGCGGGAAGATTTATATTTGGCCAGATGCTTTGAGTTCATACAAGGAACTTAGCCCAGCCACATCTAAAACTACCTCCGACACCACACCAAGTATATGAGAGAGAAGCTGACCATCAATAGTGGCATCCGCATCCTCATCCTCTAGTTGGGAGTTGTCCGACTTGCCCAAGACTTTAGGTGTTACCGTTAGACGGTCATACTCCATATGTCTCAGAGCTTTAGTCGACACATTAACTTCTTTCTCGTTGTTACCCAAAACCATGCCTATGCTAGTCAATTTAGAAAACATTTGTGTGGACGAAAAAGACAGAAAAGATTTATTAGACGATTCCATACCAGCCTTGTTGAGATTATATGACGCCTTAAGACGCATTGCCTTTGACAGTGAATCCTCATCCGTTGTCGTTGCTCCCTCTGCATCCACCGGGTGCCATCCACTCCGCCGAGTTGGAGTACAAGTCTTGGTGAAAGGCTGAGAAAGGATGGGCATAGGTGTTGTAGCAGCACCCCCGGTCACAGCACCCTCCACCGTCTCCCTTGGAGTAGAGAGCTCGCCACCAGCCGGAGATGTAGTTGTATGAGGTTCCACAGCGCCATGGACGCCAGGTTCCAGAGAGACAGTAGCGAAAACACCAGGTTCGCTCGTCCCATCCGAACTTCTGGGAGTCAGCACAGCCACCGGTTTCTTTCGGCCCATAATATTTGGCCTTGAACGAGACGCAGCAGCAATAGGCCTGCTATCCCCGCCAGCCGGCACCTTGGCCTGGGTCGCAGAACTGCTGGGAGCGACGGCAGCCAACCCCTCCACGGCGGGCCTGTTAGTCAACACCCGAGGCGACGCCTCTGCAGACGCTGGCGCGGAGACCATGAGGACAGGGGCCGCCGTCGCTTGGGCCGGATCAGTGTACGCGAACTGACGCTGATCCATCAACGAAGCGCAGGTCTGTAGCTTCCCATCACTCTGGTCTTTCTCCAAACGCATGACTGTGTTCTGTAGACACGACGCCGTCGCCAAGAAACCATGCAGAAACGGAGATGAAGAAGAGTCCTTGTGCTGTAAAGGCTGTGACGAGTGCCTCTCCAAGTACTGATCCCACGGCAACCACGAAGAGGACCTTTCTTTAGCTCTAGCGACAAGCTCAATAGCTCGCGGCGTCGGCGGATTGGGATTGAAAGGTGTAACAGCAATCATACCAACCGAACCTCTGTTAGCTCTAATCTTGATTCATGTATCTGCATGTTTTGTTTTTTGTTCTACTTGTAGCTTAGCTTAGCAAGTTGTCCTACGGCTAAGTCTTGGTTGAGCGTGCGATGCGGTGTGATGGGTGAGATGCTGTGGTGCCGTGAGATACGGCGATATCGTGTGAAGCGACAAGACGCGTGAAGGAGTCAGATGGCCGGCTCGATGAATTAGCTAGAGTTGAGAAGTATTTGTGAGTCAGTTTGCTAGCTGCGCATGAGGCAGAGTCGTGGTTCCTAGAGTGATTCTACGAGAAGGATAAGGTCATGAGTTAGTTGGTTAGTGGCTTACTACATGCGTGGGTTGTTTAGTTTTGTGCATGAGTCTGTTAGTGCATGCGTACGTGGAAGTAGTTGTCGAGAGAGGTGGTTGGGTAGTGCGTGCATGGGTCTTTGTAGTGGCGTGAGTTTAGATGACATGGGTGCTGAGTCTTGTATATATATCACGTTGAGTTAAATGGAAAGGGGAGCCATGAGGGCACAGCAAAAGATGTAGCCAATGTATTCATCAAGGAGAGAGCCTCTCGGCAAGGCTAGCGGCTGGTTCCTTCCTTGGTGTATGTGTGTGTGTGTGTGTGGTGAGTGTGTGTTCTCGAGAGAAGAAGAGAGTTGTGTGAGGCAACCAAGAGGAAGAAGAAAGGTGTGCTGTGAGGAGGCGGCGCCAACAACCTCGAGTAGACAGCGAGAGCGATGCCAGCTGGTTTCGTTGTGATGACGAAGAATCGGCCAGCGTCATGACCAGGTCATTCTCCGTTGAAGGAGATCCCCCTCGACGAGCACCTCCCCTCTCGATGTCTCTGTCCTCACCCTTGGGTTTCCAAACAAAGGGCACAAAGTCCGGGTCTGGTATGAAATCTACCGCCTCTTTACGAAACTTAAACTCGGACCCATCAAGCTTCACAACCGCATCCATTATTACAACATTATCTGCTTTCTTGTAAAACACCTTTGTATTCCACATAGCAACAACAATCCGCACCAGCCCATGACGGCGAAGAGACACCAGGTCAACATCAATGGTTTTACCCTTAAACACTAGTAGAAAACAGGGCATTGGTTTTTGCCAGATCAGAGCAACAGTCCCGGTCGACTTACGAACCGGGACTAATGCGTGCATCAGTCCCGGTTCGAGCGGCCAGGACGCCGGCCGGGCCTCGGCAGACACCAACCGGGACTAAAAAGATGCCTATATATATGCTCGCCCCTGCGCGCTCACTCCTCTGTTTTTTGGCTGGCCGGCATGTGGGAGGTGTGTGCTACTCTGTTCTCACCTCCTATGCATATGAGGTGTTTGATGAAATGCCCGAGCCACACTTAAGCTTTCTCCTCTCTAAGCTCAACATCCAAGCTACATTTTCCCCAAGATTTGTCTAGATTTGTCGGTGCACGAACTATCCAAGTGTTCTAAAAGGTTAGCAACTTCATCCTTTCATCTCTCACTGCTAGTTTAGCTCATTTCAAATGCTCTAGAAGTAGAGTGGTTTGTGGGTTTTAGTGGAGGTGTGTATGTGGAAGTTCTTTTGATTTAGATGCACAATTTGAGCTCAAATTAACTTCTTAGAGTTTGCACATGTGTAGGGTGCCGTCCCGTCCCCGTCCTCACCGCCGTCGATCGCCCGCACCGATCTCGTCGCCGGCACCACATAGTTCTTTCAGGGAAAAGAAACATCATGGGAGTGGAGGACAAGACAGACATGTCAGAAGATTATGAAAAGTTTCATAAAATTCCTCCCTTCACAGTGAAGACTGACCTAAGCATCCTGTTAAATGATGAAGATTATCCATGGTTACGGCGCAATAAGTAAGGGACACACGTGAAGAAAAAGTTTTAGCTGGAAAGTGCCACTTCGGACAAACCGGAGGGAATCTTTGTAAGAGCTAGTTAGGGCATTTTGGCATTTGAAACATGATTTTAGAATAATTATTTATTAAGTTATGAAATTTCAATTATTCCTATCCTTTTAGTATTTTAATTATACAGAGGAGTTAATCAATGCAATTATGTCCAAACAAAATATGAATGTCTTCTGAGCATTCCAGATAAGTCGCTTGAGGTTGACAGGCATAGGCCATACACACCCTCACCAGTTGTAGTGATTTCAGTCCCAAGTTTTGCAAGGTTGATCATACGCGGTTAGTCCCGGTTGGTGGCTCCATATAAAATAACAAGGTTAATATAGACATGGCTTAAACGTCTTGACATATATGAATACAGCAGAAGCATCGGAGATGATAAGAGAGAAACGTTGTATGACATAAAATTGGAGGTCCAGATGAGGAGTTCTCTGGTTGCTTTCTGGTGAAACTGAGGACAACATTGATCGCCTTAGATTCTGTTGAAAAATAACTTGATAGAACTATTTGTCACTATCTGATGGCTATACTGGGGAGAGGCGCAATGCTCACCTGCACGTCGCTTAGCTTCAGGCCTTGATCAAGTAGTGTAGACTGCAGCGAGAAAATGGGTGGGTTGCAGCACCAGGTGGAGATCTTTATAGAGCAGCGAGAAAATGGGTGGGTTGGTTGCTCCCAGTAAATTAATTAGTCATGGGAGAGAAATTAATCGCTGGAGGTGTTGTCATGTCAGTCAAGTCGAGGGGACTTTCGGCATGGGAGTGGAGGACAAGACAGACATGTCAGAAGATTATGAAAAGTTTCATGAAATTCCTCCCTTCACAGTGAAGACTGACCCAAGCATCCTGTTAAATGATGAATATTATCAATATTCTTCAATAGCAAAAAGAATCAACTAAAAAGCTTTTATAAAACTCTAGTTATGATCAAAATAATATTAACTTAAAATTATATAAAATTTATGCAACTAAAATTTTCATAAAGTATTTTTTGGTAAAAACTTTAATAGCAAAAAGAATTAAATGAAAACTAGGCATGTATGCATCTCTTTAAAGGAAAACTTTAGAATTAAATCCAAAAATAGGCATGATATCTTTCATTAACACAGAAAGAATATGAAAGTTTTACATTTTTTAGAATTTTATATATTTTTTTGTAATTATTTGATAATCATGTGTATTACACATAAGTGAGTATGTATAAAAATTAGGATGTGATTTGAAGAAGGTCAAAAAATTGACATAACATATGCAAAAAAAAAAAAATGCCCGCCTACTAGGCCCACGGCCTGCATACGACTAGAAACCCAACTATATATGGGCCAGGATGCAGGCCCGCGGGGCTAGTAGGCCCAAGAGGGCAGAGATTAGGCAATTAACTGTCTGCTTTAGAGAGGAGCTCGGGAGAGAGATCGCAGCCGCGTATATAAACCGGTGCGATCTCCTCTCGCTTGGCGAGGTGGGACTAAACTTTCACCACCCCACGGATGTGCCACCCTTTAGTCCCGGTTGGTGGCTCCAACCGGGACTAAAGGCCCCCCTTTAGTCCCGGTCCGAGCCACCAACCGGAACTAAAGGTGAGCCTTTAGTCCCGGTTGGTGGCTCGGACCGGGACTAAAGGGGGGCCTTTAGTCCCGGTTGGAGCCACCAACCAGGACTAAAGGGTGGGGGTATATAAGCAGGACTTAGGAGACTTTTCCAAAAGCCATCTGCAGTTTCCCCCGACGGCGCCGAAGACCACCTCGACGCCGCCAGGCTGCCGGACCTCGCCGTCGCCTCCCCGAGCCCGCTCCTCGTCGCCGCCCCCGACGCCGTCCCCGAGCCCTGCCCCGACACCGTCCTCGAGCCCGCTCGCTCCTCGTCGCCGGCCGGACCTCCCCGAGCATCGCCGCGCGGGCCCCCGAGAGCCCGTCCTCGTCGCCGACCGGACCTCCTCGCCGGCCCTCCTCCCCGATCCTGCTGCCGTCTGCTGCTACTAGTCCCTCAACGAGCCTTCGTGTGCTCCTCGGTGAGCACTCTTTCCTCCTCTGTTTCTGTCAAGTTTTTGGCTTAGGGAGAATAATTTTTGCCATGGTAGAAGTAATATGGCAAATTTTAGTAATGTCAAGTTGTGGCAAAGTTATGAAATTTAGTAATGTTGTGGCAAGCTTTTGACCTTATATGGCAAAGTTGTGGCCCAAACTTTCTGAATTTTCTGAATATTTTGACAGTGCACATCAAGTGTATGATGAAATGCCAGAGGGTTCTAGGAATTTTAGGAAATTTTGAGAATTTTTGTGGTGTGGTGTTGATGCACAAAAGAGAGTCTGGCAAACTTTCAGAATTTTTGGAGCAATTTAAATTGGGCTTTGACCATGGAGTTTGAATCTGGTCCAAATTTGAACTGAATGAAATTTGAAAAATTTGAACTATGGAACCAAATGTTTTTGGTGGAATGGGTTGTGGGTACTGTCAAATAGATGGAGTAATTTTTGTGGGTGCAAAAGAATTGGGGAGAATATATCTCCTTTGCAAATCAAAGAACAGAATTTTTGCATTAGAGTTTATTTTGTCTTTTTTGTATGTTTTAATGCAAGCATCTTTTGGGCAATCTTTGAACATGAAGTAGGAGCATTTTGATGTCATCTTGCTGGTAGATTTTAGTTCATGCCATGTTAGGACCTGTAGTGAGTGCTACAAGCTTGTAAACTTGCTATCTATTCATTTCTGCCATGCCATGCTATTTTTCTCAAGTCTGAAACTGACAGTATTAATACTTTGCATTTTGCCTTGATGTTTGCAACAAATCTGTGCATCTTTGGATCATGATCAGTAAGGGTGTTTTGTTGAGGGTAATTAGTACATGCTTGCCATGCTCTTTGTTGCCATGAAAAACTGCTGTAGCATATATTTTACTTGCCTCAAAGGTTGCATCATGAATCTGTTTTCTTCCACTATGCAAATATCACTTAAGTCTGAAAATCTGTTAATACTTGTCAATTTGATCATGATGATTGCCATTGATCTAGGGGTCATTTGAATTAGTTCAGTAAGCATGTTTTGCCATGTGTTACATCTCCGTGGAATTACAGGTTGTGGTGTTGCATCTCCGTGGAATTACAGGTTGCGGTCCAGTTGCTAGGATAATTTTGGTGGGAGCAGAAGACTTGTAGAAAATATGGTTCCTTTGTAAACAAAAGAAACCATGAAGAAAATAAATTCCAACTTTGGAATTTTAGTAAATATTGTAGAAATATTTTTGTAAGGTGGAAAAGAGTTATAGCATTATTCATGATCTCAAAGTCATTGATATTATTCATGTGTAATAATTATGCAAATGTTTTATAGCATTATTCATGATCTCAAAGTCATTGATATTATTCATGTGTAATATAAATGGATGAGATGAGATGAGATGGAGATGGATGAGATGAGATGGAGATGGCTGAATTTTTTTGTTTGTTTTGTGTAGTTTTACTAGGTTTTTAGATACATATCGCGAACATAGTTATATTGGATAATTGATCTTCATATAAATGAAGCATAAAAGTTTAGCAATCACTTACAAATTTTGACATGAGGGGGGAGGGGGTCGTTAAAACATAACCCCGATAATTTCGGTATAACTTCGACATGAGGGGGGAGGGGGTTGTTAAAACATAACCCCGATAATCCACTAATCCATTGCTCATATGCATATGATTCCTTGTTGTGATTAGGTCTATGTTTGCCACTAATCCATCTCTCATGGTTGTATATTGCCATGTAGATATTTGCAGAAACTATGGAACATGACAGAGACTTAGAAAAAGAAGAGATGTTGGGGGATATAATCCGCGACGGAGGTGATGATAGCCCCTCATAGTTTCTCAACGACTTCGATGGTCGAATGGAGGAGGGAAGAGAAGATGACGGCTCCGGTGATCGATTGGAGGAGGGAGAAGATGACGGCTCCGCCGGTGTTGGAGCCTTAACTGTTGCAAAGTCCGGCGAGGTATATATATTAATTAAGCCTCTGCTGACTAGATGCATTAATTGTTTTGTATGTACATATATTAATGCTTCTTTCTTCTTATAGCCCTCCGGATCGAGCCAAACTTCTATAAGGAGACGAGGCCCGAAGAAAAGGTTGGGTGAGAATGAAAGGTTCACGATCGAAGAAGTTGATCCAGATGGCAAACCGACTGTTCCCAAGCAGACCCAAGACTGATTTATACATCAGCGCGGAGTTGTTGTTAGGGACAACGTCCCGATCAGCATCCAAGAATGGAATAAGAAGAAGGACGATGGAGTTTCTTATGTCGACGATAGATGCAAAGATGAGCTTTGGAACTCGCTCATGATAAATTTCAGCCTACCGCCAGAGGAGGATCCAAATAACCCAGTTATACAGCGAAAAGTCAAAAAATGGGCTCTTAAGAAGATGACAGAACAATTCAAGAACTGGAAGAAAAGATTGAACGAACAGTTTGTCGAGAAAGATGAGACTCCAGAATTCACCGGTCAATATGCGAAGATAAAATATCACTGGCCCGCATTTGTGGCGTACAAGAAATCGGAGAAAGCTAAGAACAGGTCACATACAAATAAGCTAAATGCTTCAAAGAAGCTGTATCACCATGTTACGGGGTCAGGTGGCTACAAGGTTGCCCGGCCTACGTGGGACAAAGCTGAGAACGACCTGCTTGCTAAAGGGATCCAACCAGCGACATCGAACTGGCCCGAACGGGCAAGGACTTGGTTCTTCGGGCATGGGGGAACTTTGGACACAGAAACAGGGAAGTGTGTTTACACGAAAGACCAACTTCAAACACCCGTCATAAAGATTCAGGAAGCAATCAAGGACGTGCAGGAAGGGAGGTTCCATCCCGACAGATAGAAGGACGTGCTGTCACGCGCCCTCGGGAATCCTGAACATCCTGGACGAACACGAGGCACATCAGGCTCCGTTCCGTGGGTGCATGGGTTTCCCGACAGCACTGGTTATAGAAGTTGAGGGAGAAAGAAGAAAGAGGAAGCAGACCGGATGCAGAATGTAGAACAAAGATTAGCGTTGCAGGAGAAGAAACTAGAGGCACTTACCAGTCAGCGAGCTACCGGCCAACCATCTCAGCAGCACGAAGATCCTTCATTCGATACTGCCCACGAAGCTACCCCACCATCTCAGCGGAAAAGCAGCGTGGCTTCCACGGAGCTCGTTCGACCTGATATCACAGCTCCTCGCTACCCCGTGGATTATATCACGGAGAGGGAACATTGTGAGCTATTGGCGAAATGCATCAACCTAACCTTGAAGGTGGCGGTCAGCTATGTCTTACCTCCTACACCTGATGGAACTTTCCATTGCAATCCGATTCCAGATGGCTTTGCTATTGTCGGGGTGGATGAAGTTACCAACGGATTTGAGGGGCTGGAGCTTGAGTACCCTACAGGTGAAGGGGAGACTCATCTGGTAGATGCCGTAAGGACTACCATTCTATGGAGAAAGGAGTACATCGTGCTTCCACAATGGACGCCGCGTCAGCAGACTCAGCCGGAGGAGGCCCCTCAGCAGACTCCTCACAGTCCAGCTCTATCTCCGCTGCCTCACTCGTCTCCGTCACGTCACAACACTCCGCCGCCTCAGCTGTCTCCGCCGCCTCAGCGGACTCCGCCGAAGGAGGCCCCTCAGCAGAATCCTCCGCCTCCTCAGCGGACTCCGCCTCCTCTGCCGCGTCAGCTGACTCCGCCTCCTCAGCAATGGCGGAAGAGACCCACCGCCGCTCCGGCGGCTAGCAGTACAACAACGAAGAAATTCATAGCAGGTCCAAGCTTCAAGAAGGCTCCTGCCAAGTTACCATACGACATGACTGAGGAGGAAATCAAGGAGACCGTGGCTGCCGATGTGAAACGCCAGTTTGCACCGAAACGTCCAGATCCAAAGGAGAAAACAGATTCGGTAAAAGCGAAGCGCTGTCTGGATGCCCTTAAGCGACCAGCACTGCCTCCGCCGCTATCACACTATGACCGCTGTATTGTAAAGACATTTGATGAAGTGAAAAGGTCGGGAAGTAGCAGAAGTAGCAGTGCTGCAAGAAGTGGGAAAACAATTCCCTAGCTCGGCGAACAGGAAAAACAATCGTGCCCCCCGCTCAAGGTGTTTCCCGATATCGCTAATGATCCGGGGGTAGCGGCCGCTCATCCTGGTTACACTCTTGGTGATTACTTAGGCGATGAGGTACAGTTCGAAATGGCTGAGGTAGCCTTTAGATACCAGCACGGGAAGCCTCTCGTCAGACCTGAGCAGCTCCCGCATCTATCAACGATGATGCGAAGATTGTGTGACTGGTACTTGAAAGCCTGCAAGGAAGGGACCGACAGTATCTACGTGGGAATTAAAGATGAGCACTACTTCAATGGAGTCAAGGCGTTGTACATTGATTTTGAAGAATTATTTCAGTTATACAATCAAGACGCCCTCGACAAAACTATCGTCAGTTGCTATTGTCTGTAAGTATTTTTTCTGTAATTAAGTCTCTAGCTCAGCTCGTTCATTGCATGTATAATTATCCTCACACTATATTATGTAGATTGAAGATCCGAGAATGCAGAGGAAAAATCTATGACATTGGGTTCATTAACCCAAATACCGTAAATGAATATACGGTACAAAAAATGCCCGATGATATAGAGAAAATCTTGATAAAGGCGTTACTTGGACAACAAAACAAAAGGGAAATACTATTTCCTTATAACTTCAAGTGAGTGTTACTGTCTTGTGCACATTCTGTTTCGCTTACTCGAGGTTAAGTGTAATTGATGAGTTATGCGTGCGCAGGTTTCACTTTATTCTGCTAGCCATTCAGCTTGACGCGGGACTAGTAATTGTCTTGGACTCGAGACGTAAAGATCCTAAGGAGTGGACGGACATGAGTCAAATGCTTCAGAAGTAAGTTCAATCATTATCGCACCATATCGGCAACTTTCGTTCATTTTCTGATATCAAGTAATCATTTTCTTTGCCGGACAGGGTTTGGAAAAAGTTCATCACCAACCAGGTTAGGGGTGAGTGGAAAAAGGAGTTGCGATTTTCACACCCCAAAGTAAGTACTACTAGCTAGTTCCGCGCATCTCTCATTGATTCTAGTTTCAATATCATTATCATGCTTGATTATCATTTTGATTGAACTTTATTCTCGTAAAGTGCTTGTTGCAGGCACCCGGGAATAATTTATGTGGATACTACGTTTGCGAGTTCATTCACTACAAGACCTCTGAGCGGGCCAGATCTGAAGAACAATTTGAAGTACGTAAACAATATTCACATTTTTATTTTATTACCATCAATTGTGTTGAGTTTCATTCATATATATATATATATATATTGACCCCCTTCTTTAAATTAGATCTGGCGAAAGCGGGACGAACTACTACCAACTGATCGCATACGAGCAATTCAAGAGCAATTGACGGGATTCTTTGTTGAGCATGTCATACCTACAGACGGAGAATACCATCGGGATTTGCAAAGCGATTGTGGTAATTAGATATTAGGGATCGTAAGAGATGTTATATTGTATATATGCATGAACATGTACTATATGTAGTAGCGTCGAATAGATATACGAAAACTTATAATTCGACTAAGCACGGAGAAAGAGAGGTCACTTCTCTCTATATATTGATCATGACGATGTTGTGTAATGGTTCCGTCATTGCTATATGTAGTAGCTAGCGTCGAGTTGAATGAAAAGCATAAAATGAAAATGAAAACCCTAAATGTAAAATAATTGAATGGTAAACATAAAAAGAAAAGGGGAAACACAATATGAAACCCCTAAAGCCTCCAAAACCCCTAAACCCCTCCTTTAAAAAAAAAAACAAAAACCCCATCGCCTGTCAGGTGCTGACGCGTGGCTGCCTTCTAGTCCCGGTTGGTGTTACCAACCGGGACTAGAGGTCCTCCTGCCTGGGCGCCCACAGCGGCCACGTGGAGCCCCTTTAGTCCCGGTTCGTAACCCAACCGGGACTAAAAGTGGGGGCCTTTAGTCCCGATTGTTCTGTTCCGGTTGCAGAACCGGGACTAAAGGCCCTCTGGAACCGGGACTGATGCCCTGTTTTCTACTAGTGAAAAGAGCCCACACCCCAAAGACCAAGAAAGTGGCGTATGGTATGTGGAACTCCCTCAACATGAAGCCAAACCTGCTGTAGCCTAACTTTTGGCTGAATAGACTCATATTTCCAAGAGCTGACCGTGATGTGGGCCATAGTAGCAGGAACTTTCATCTGAATACCGTCCACCCTCTCCAAATCCTCAAAAGATGTGAGACTAACCAGGAAGGCATTCTCACCATTGGGAATAGCCTCCCACTTCCACTGTGCATTGCCCGAACAAATACGCGCCACTTGCTTCGCTATGATCTCAGCAGACACGACCTCTCCACTAACCTGGACAAGAGCCACAGGAGACTGATTTGGAGCAAGATGAGCCTTAAAAATGCTATCTGGTAGCGACGTGAAGTAGGTCTCATCGCACCCAAAACCTGAAACAAAAGCAAGTGGTTTCAGAAGCTTCAGAATTGGACATCTAATGGTAGGGTGTGCAATCTTATCACAAATATGACAGTAGCGCTGTATCGTGCAGTCCTTGGTTGCATGTGTATCAGTGTTACACTTCCAGCATCGCTGCAATTTCTTGGACTTCGCACCAGCCCCCACCTGAGACTCCACATGTGCCACCGGAACCACAGTAGGCAAGGACTTATAATGGAAGTACATACACATATCAAATTTCAGTAACATCCTTCAATGGAAAACATTCTACAATCTCCATATAACTGGGGCTTGGTAGATGAATCTGATGTTGACTTTAGTCCAGTATACTTCTATAGGTGGTGGCTATGCCGTTGAGGTGGACGACATATTATGAGTATGACAATGACTGGTCATGGTTTACATTTTGACGTAATTTTCTTTCACATCCAAACCGAAATATGGTATGACCACTATAATTTTGGGGAACTTTTTTGTTCCTGTGTTATTATGGCATAGTGCTATATGGACTAAATTGTAAATTTTCCACAGACCATACAAGATGTAGATATTACCATATGGTGGTACTTTAGTGATCATTTAGTAGACTTCTTGTGCCGCCTTTCTTGCACACATGGGTTTCCAGTTAACAAGTACGTTATAATCAACTCCATTTCATTTTTGTTAACCGTACAGTAAAGCATCTGAAAGAAAAACAATTTTGTAGTTTTGACAAAGATTGGTTTTCCACGCACCCGGCATGGGAAAGGTACCAGACTTGCACATTCCATTATGAACAGGTACCAGAACTAGAACATTCTGAAGAAGAGTCAGATCATTCGGAAGTAGAGCGGGAGGAATCTGAAGAAGAGCCAGAGCATTCCGATGAAGAGCCAGAGCATTCTCAAGAAGAGTTGGATCAATCTGAAAAAGATCCGGAGCAATCTGAAGAAGAGCCGGAGCATACGGAAGAAGAGTTATATTGTTCTCAACAAAAGACATATTAATCTGAAGAAGGGCCATCAGTCGATGAGTTTGAGTGGCTGCCTGGGCTCCGACGGTTCGTGTCCATATAACTCTACTAGAAAAGTGTTTGGCCAAAAGCCGATCAACTTGGTTGTCCTTAGATCCTGCATAGGCTAGAAATATGAGTTGGCTCCGCCACTGGACCAACACGTGAAGCAAGAGGAAGAAATAATAATGATGGTCACCCGCTCTTTCCAGCTAACTGACATCCAAAGGAACGGCCTCATAACTTGGTACTACCTCTGTTCCTAAATATAAGACGTTTTGGCAATTCAAACAGAGGCTCCCTCCGTCCGAAAATACTTGTCGGAGAAATGGATTAAAATTTAGTTCTAGATACATCCATTTCTCCGACAAATATTTCCGGACGAAGGGAGTTGTAGTTGTTAATTCCGGCCGTGCTCCCACCTGCTGCTACCGCGTAGCCAAAACATTGTCTCATCTATCTTCTATCTGGTTTCTTGTGGACCGAACTAATACTATGATTTTGATGTTGTTTTACTTCTCTAGTGTTATTGACACAAATGGTGCGCATCACAAGTTCATTTACGTACTATAATTAAAAGTAACAGCGGAGAGTGAACCGGAGAGACGAACAAGGAAGAAAGTATGCTGGAGGAAAAAAACATGAAAAGAAACAGAACAAAAACGAAAAAACTAAACAAACTATGGAGGTAGTTCAGCTGCTTGTTGTCACTAAACCGCAAACTTGTGAACCCTTGCCCACAAGTCGGCCACTCCTACAAATGATGTGCTTCATAAATATCGGACAAACATGAACTCTAAACAAACAAAAAGTATTTGACTCTTGGGGAATGGATGGTCTCTGTCAAATTTCATGTCGTTTGCGTATATCCAAGTGTTTTGCTTTAATCATCCTAGTTTAAAGAATCAGCAAACTTGTCAGCGGAGATCGAGAGGAGGAAGGTTTCGCCCTAGCCGCCTTGCGGGAGGGGAAAGAAATAGTCGCATGACAGTCGTGATGGCTTTATTCATCCCTCTCTCTTTTTTTGAGAAACAAGAGCAACTATATTACTCATGTGATGGTGTTACAATCAGACATCATCGGATCGTTTAATCTGTTGGTATTCATCCCTTTTTTGGCGTTATATATATATTCAAGACAAGACATATGAAGACCTGTCTTGTTCAAGACATTAAGTTGCAAGTCAAATTAAAGTGACGGAGAAACTTGGCTGGTGGTGGCCAGTTAAATGGATGGATATAAATCTTATTAAGCAAGCAAAACTCAATGTGTCGAGGTTACACAATATTAACGAGAAAACCGGCGTCATCTTATCACCTGAACTCAAGACTGGCTTTACCTCCTATATATTCAAGTGCCCTACCTCTACTGCAGTCTGGTTTCACCTTTGGACGTGTCCATTGTGCATATGGTTTTTGATAATAAAAAAAGGAAAGAAACATCTGTGACACCTTGTATGCTCTTGAAACTAAAAAGTTGTATGTTATATACATTTCATGTTTAGCCGTCTGTGATAAGACTATTCTGACCATTTTTCAGCGAGTTGCTTAGTTCCAGGGTACTGCTAAACTAACTCCAAAGAATAACTTGCTGCTTTGCCTTAAGCCGTTTTATATTGTGACAAATATACTACTATCTTTTATCTTCACATTTATTGGCAATTATTTTTTGGTGTTACTCCCTCCGTTCCTAAATATAAGTCTTTCTAGAGATTCCACTATGGACTACATACGGAGCAAAATGAGTGAATCTACACTCTAAAGTATGTCTATATACATCCGTATGTAGTCCATAGTGGAATCTCCAAAAGTTCTTATATTTAGGAACGGAGGGAGTATTATTTTATCTCACTATTTTCCGGTTGCTTCCAAGCTTTTATTGAAGAACAATTTATTTTTTGATGGCGCTACGGCGGGCTTACGCCGGCCTGAACCATTTTCATTATAAATAAGAGTAAGATGCAACAGGACTGGTACAACAGATAGCACCCGACACACACAAGAAGGAACAAGGAACAACAACACCCGACACACACAAGACGAAGACAAGGAGCAACAGAAGGAGAACCAGAGGCGAGCTACGACAAGAAACCAACACTAAGAACTTAGCACCCATGACCACCAGCGGACCAAGAAGAACAAATATTAAATTGTGAATTCATTTGAGACCCTGCCATCTTATAATGGAGAATCTATAAGAGATTGTTCATACCATGTGTGTCTTCACACTTATATTGTACGAGATTCTTTGGAACTGTATATCTATTCTATCCGATTGGTAATAGAGATGGATGTTGGTGATGTATTGAATCTCGGTACGTTGTAGGAGATCTCATCGAGATTTTAACTCGCAGAGTTTATCAAATGTATCCAAATCATTGCACGTATATGTGGATTGAAAATTTAAGCTTTAAAGTATTCAAAGTTTGAAGTCTAATAAGGCGTGCATTGCACGTGCATGCTTACTAGTTTGACCTCAAACACTCTTGAATTCTCTATTCAGTTACACCTAAGCTTGATAGTCTTGCACTCTTGAAGCCTAAGTTATTTGTTACACTTCTATAATCTAAAATTGTCAAATATAATTGAAATTATGTAGATATTTAAAAGGATACCACAGAAACATAACACATACATATAAACACACTACAATACATTGACGGCATTAACTAATTTCAGTATTAATGTGATACTTTAGGTTTTCCTAGATCTATGGTAAATATATTGTAACATGAGATTTAACATGCCAAATTGAATAAAACAGTGTTTGCAATATAATATCATTTCATATTAATAGATGAATTTTGGCAATAATGAACATTAGAATTATATGCTAAAATATTTATATTAATATATAGTGGCATCATGTTATTGTTAATATCCACTTGTTGTATGTAAAAAATACTGAAAGATATATCAATTTATACAAACATCATATATTTAGTCACAATATATGAATTTTGAAGCAAAAAAAAATTATTATAAATATTGTTGCGAAGGATCAGGGAGAGGGGGAGGGAGAAAGTGGAGGACTGACATGCAAGGAGGAGCTGTTGCAGTACCTCAGGCGAGCGCAGGGTACGGGCAGCGAGGCATGGGGAGAGTGGATGCGCGCACCCTGGAGGTAAGGGTGCGTAGTGCCATGTCTCGCCGAGATCATCAATATTGACGTTGAGGAAGCATGGGGTGGAATGGCGGCAACTAGGGTTCGGGCTGTCTCGACTTGTCTGGGACTCTCTAGAGACTGGATTCAGACCCGGTCCCTTGTTGCACGCTATATACTAGAAGCGACACGTGTTCTCTCTATGTAGTAGAGTTTGATGTTTATGTATATGACATTTAATTATTATATAAAAAGCTATAGGATTTTGGAGGATAATAGAAAGCTAAAGAAGAATAAGGCATGTACAAGAGAGATGAAAATATAATAATTTTGGAGGACTGAATTCTTGTTAAAGAAAATATTATGGTCTTCTTTGATTCAAAATATTTTCATAAGAATTTTGAAGAATTATCGCTGATTTAGTACAACTTCATATACTAAATCAGCGGCAATTAATATGGATCAGAGAGAGTACATGTTTCAGGGTACCTACAATTTGCTTGCCCATTTTAATTTTTTGACATTTGTTCCAATGCAAGATCTTGAATTCAATGCTATTTATCGGGTCGATATGAACATATAGTTTTGTGCTTGATAAAAAAAAACTCTGGTAGATGAAGTTGTTGACCCATATTCAACAATTACGGCATGCATTGAGCCTTGCGGTGGCAGTGGAAAGTAAGTAGATAAATGACTGCAAATAACTATTATATACATAGAATGTGGTTTACAGGTCATTCTCTGATATACTTAAATAAAAATTCATGCAGGTCATATCTTAAATTGGGTTTTATGTCCTTTTTGGACCAGGTGAATGAATTACCGTCCAAAAATGAACGACTTGAGATAAAGGGATCGTCATGTGTGTTAAGTAAGGTGGGGAGACAGATGTTTGAAAAACTGTTTGAAATGGTATCCTTGTACCATGCAAGGAACAAGTGTTTTGGTGGTACATATAGTCATCAGGATATCATATACGTACCATCGGCAGATAGTTGCATGATTATTCAACACTGGACGGAGGGAGTAGTAGTCGTTAATTCCGGCCGTGCTCCCACCTGCTGCTACCGCGTAGCCAAAACATTGTCTCATCTATCTTCTATCTGGTTTCTTGTGGACCGAGCTAATACTATGATTTTGATGTTCTTTTACTTCTCTAGTGTTATTGACACAAATGGTGCGCATCATAAGTTCATTTAGGTACTATAGTTAAAAGTAACAGCGGAGAGTGAACCGGAGAGACGAACAAGGAAGAAAGTATGCTGGAGGAAAAAAAACACGAAAAGAAACAGAACGAAAACGAGAAAACTAAACTAAACTATGGAGGTACTTCAGCTGCTTCGTGTCACTAAACCGCAAACTTGTGAACCCTTGCCCACAAGTCGGCCACTCCTACAAATGATGTGCTTCATAAATATCGGACAAACGTGAAGACTAAACAAACAAAAAGTATTTGACTCTTGGGGAATGGATGGTCTCCGTCAACTTTCATGTCGTTTGCGTATATCCAAGTGTTTTGCTTTAATCATCCTAGTTTAAAGAATCAGCAAACTTGTCAGCGGAGATCGAGGGGAGGAAGGTTTCGCCCTAGCCGCCTTGCGGGGGAGGGGAAAGAAAGAGCCGCATGACAGTCGTGATGGCTTTATTCATCCCTCTTTTTTTTTTTTTTTTTTTGGAGAAACAAGAGCAACTATATTACTCATGTGATGGTGTTACAATCACACATCATCAGATCTTTTCATCTGTCGGTATTCACCCCCTTTTTTGGCGGTATATATATAGGGATGAATAGCATTACTATAGGGGATTGACTATTCGTCACCCTGGGTGAGGAATAGTTATTCTTCACCCTCCATATTTTAACATCAATGCACCGTAATTTTACGTTCTGTAAATTTTGTCTTAATTCAGACGTAAAAAGAGAACGTAAGGAAATATATAATCGCTGTAAAAAATATTTGATGTTACCTAAAATTACAAATGTAAAAACATAGTGTAAAATATACATAAAATGCATATTTTCTGGTCTCATGACCTATATTTTTGTTTTCTTATGCCAAATTTTACGTTGTGGATCAATATGAATGTAAATATTTGTATTCCAAATGTAATTTATTTATGAAATGATCGTAAGATTATCTCGGGTGAAGAATAACTTATTCTGCACCCTGGGTGATGAATAACATTACTATAACAGTGTAGATGATAGTGAGCTTATTCTTAACTAAAATTAGAACACCCCTCGATCATGTAGTCAGGTCATTATTTCTTGCTTCCAAGTTGAGAGGAATACCATCAAGATGGTATATCAACCAAGATGCAGCAGGGCAATTTGCCGGCAAAAAGGGAAACCAGCAGCAGTTGGCTACATTTCTTCTTTTCTGAGCGGCAGTCTTCGTAGCATTAACATGCCTGTAATGCAGTCTCATAA
Organism: Elymus sibiricus; assembly: GCA_039707655.1. Taxonomy (NCBI): domain Eukaryota; kingdom Viridiplantae; phylum Streptophyta; class Magnoliopsida; order Poales; family Poaceae; genus Elymus; species Elymus sibiricus. The sequence continues at coordinate 17,402,378 of CM077676.1, forward strand.
TGGCTCCTCCAGCCGACACACCATGCATCTCCACATTGTTTTCTCATACAAGGGAAAACAGCAGAACAGTTATCTGCTAGCATCCTACTCAGCCATGCCATAAGCTGGTGCTCATGTATATAGTATCACATAACACATGCCTTTCCAAACCGACATCCTATATAGACCAGACGACCACATATGTACAAAATTAAAGTGCAAATTCAGAATACATGCGATAAATAAGCTGAGCAGGGAGTGATCATTTTTATATATCCTCCAACCGGCATGTGGCTACGACCAAATGATGCACCAACAGTATGAGCCTGTTCTTGCCTTTCCACACTGCCAAGTCTCACTTCCAACAAAGTTCCCTAGCTAGCTCTATCATTTTGTCAAACAGGTTGTGAGCATGGCAGAATCTTTCAATCATCAAATGTTTCACTTGGCACTTGCTCGTCTGGCCAAACAAGCATGTCCAGTAATCTTGCCATCCTTGTAATCATCACCCTACCAAAAATCAGCTCAATTGGACTAGCCTAGGATGCACTGGCAATTCATTGAGCACATTTCGTGCATGTCCAGAGCGCCCGTGTTGCACTCGTCGGTGCCCGAGCCCTGTCGTTCCTCTGCTGCCTCTCCTGCTCGCCCTAGTCCTCCCCTGGATCATCCGATCCTCCCCAACGCTCGCCGACACTCTTCCCTGTCCGCTAGCACCGTCCATCGCCGTCCACCACCGCCATTCGTCGCTGTCGTCTAGGGCACGCCACCGCCCAAGATGCGTGGCTCGTTTCTGAGCCACCAGAGCTGCTCGTGCTCATCCCCCTCTCCCTGTAGCCTCTTCACCGCCTCACCGACCCCTCCACCGACCACGCCGCCCTCTGCTACCTTCTCAAGCCGCTGTAATGGCCGCCGCCGCGATGCACTCGGGGACGGCACCGTCCGGGCCACTTGGCACTTCCCCGAGCCAGCCAACTCACCTAGAGCTTAACTGCGGCCGCCACCGCCCTCACCGAACCCAGCCGTCCGCCAACAACCTCGTCGCCGACCACGCTCCGCCATTAATGGCCTCCGTCGAGTCGGTTGGAGCAGTTCTTCACCGAACCGACCTCGACCGGCTATATAAGCCACCCCAGGCCCTCGACCAGAACCACCACACCCCCTCATCTCTCCGCCTACCTCGGTAGGCCACCCAAAGCAATCACACGGCCGGGAATGGCCATCTTCCCCGTCTCCGGCCAAGACAACCGCCGCCACCATTCGATTGATTCCGGCGTCTCCAGAGCCTCCCTCTCCTCCACTCCTTCTCCAGTAAACTCCCCTCGATCCCAGATTCCATCCCTCTCGCCAATTCCATCAGAGATGCACCGTGGACGAAATCCCCGATTTAGCCCCGCCGGATTTCTCGGGAGAACCTCGCCGTCGACGACCCCGTGCTCCCCGACGACCACGACGGGTACCCAGAGGATCACCTCGATCTCTTGGTTCCGCCCATATGCTCGGTTTCCCGAGAAGTGCCGCCGTTCGCCGGCAATCGCCGCCGGCAAGGCGCCTCTGTTCTGCCGCGTGGGAGAGAGAAGGTGCGGTGACCTGGTCAAACCTGACCGAGGGGTCCCGCACGTCAGTGGCAGTGCCACACCGGAGCTGTCTTAAGTGGAGACGGGTTCCGTCAAAGTTGTCTTCGCGCGGGGGAAACGTATTCCTCAAATACGTCTTCGACGTCGTGATGCGGAGCATCCTGTGGTCATCCCCATGGACTCACCTACGTCACCTCAAGTGCCACGAGGACCGATGACACGAGGACGAGCAAGAGCGATTGAGAACGAGGTGACATCACTCCTCTTACAATTTCCCTTCGATGCACATGAGAATTGGATGCTACCTCAAACGGAGACCTTGTGCATACTCAGGTACAATGGAAATCATCATGGAGATGCTAAGGAGGAAGTACGATTGAAGGAGAGAAGCAATCACGAAGACGGAGAAGGAAAAGGCCAAGTTAGGACTTGCCCGGACGATCCGGACCGCCGTCCGGATGATCCGGCCCCAGCCCGGACGATCCGGATAATACGCCCAGAGACACCTGTACCCTGTTCACTGAAGCCGGATCATCCGGACGCCAGGCCGGATCATCCGGACGGAGCTGGACATCCGGACCAGCACCCGGACATCCGGACCACCTGCAGCTGCTACGTCACTCCCGGACGATCGGAACGCCGACCCGGATCATCCGGACATCCGAAGCCCGGATCATCCGGACCAACACCCGGATCATCCGGACCCTGCCTGTGTGCATGAGTTGGGCCGAAGCCCATGTACCTCCCTCGCCCCCCTAGACTATATATACCATACCCTCTCTAAGTTTTAGGGTTAGCAAAGTAGATAGCTCTTTGAGATAGAGCTTTGCTCATCCACCTCTCCCCCATGGAGATCAAGACCTCCATGGCCCCCATGTGAGAAGATCCTCTACGGATTTCAAGACCTCGACTCCTTCGCTGGTCGGGACGATCTACTACCGTGTATCCTCTTGTGTTGACTTTGGATCGAGAATTCCTCCATGTGTGTATGTGGATCTAGTGCATGTGTGATTGTGATTGTGTCAATTGAGTGTTTGTGTTCTTCGTGTTCTTGCCTTTCCCCCCTCCAATTGTGAAAAGATCGACACCGTTAGGGTTCCACCCTACATCACGTCGTCAGTCCTCCGTGCGGCCGAACGGCTGGGCCGGGCCCAGTAGCGCCAGACGACTAAACAGCGCTCAGGGCGCAGCTCTGCTCTTTTCTTTTTTCTTTCCAGCATATCTCAAATAATTCCACAACAGTCATTTCAAAGCCAAATTTGATGATTCAAATTTCTACATACTTCTAAAATCATTCTATATTAATCCAGCTAGGGTGAACATTTTTCCTAAGCTTTGTCTCTACTGGATCTATTAAAGAGTCCATTTCTTCATTTATTCCAGCTTAGAAATTCCCTAGGAAATTCATATGAACTCCAAATGAATTGATTCTTTTTCTGTTATTTTTCATTTCTCATCTAGTTTATTTTAGTAATTATCTCAAAATTTTCCAAACAACTTTTGAGCACTGTTTTGGCTTTATGTGGTAATTTCAATATTTTTGAAAATAGGAAATTGGAGGGAAGATAAAATTTTCAAAGTTTTGGAGTGCACCCAATCTTTCTGCACGCTCAAGGCAAGCATCTTGAACACTTGATATGGTGATTGCATGGTTAAATATTTGCAAGAATAATTGAATCATGCATATGTTGAATTCAAATAAAATTTGCATGCATGTAGTGTTGGCATGTTTCCTCGTACCGTGCAACGTGTGCTTGTCATGACTAACTTGCAGGAGCAGGTATAAGAGAAATACCGTTACCGGCAGAAGGGTGATCACGTCAGAGCGTGATCATGCATGTTGGGACATGCAAGGGCTATGGCCCTGTTTTGGTGTTACTGTTGAAAGAACACTTTATTGTGCTAACCACTGCAGGAAATACATAAGCCTCCTGAGTCGACCGTAGATCGAGTCTTGTTCCGGTAACCCCCAAACTTGATCCGTGCTACCACATGTCCCTGCCGCAGGTAGGGTATGGTTTAGTAAGTTGTTAACCCCTTTCCATGCACACACCGTACAGAGAGGCCATAGTGAAAGATACCATTGGCCCATGGTAGGCATGTCACTTGGTCAGGGGGCATGGGTGTATTCGGTTGAAGCCGAGAGGGGTAGCGCCCCTGATCTTTGTGCACGTTATATATAAGATTGTGATCCCATGCTATTGGAGGTGAGAAGCCTTCCCACTTAGAGTTTTACTTATCATTGCCTTGGGTGATTCCTGGCTTTGGTAAGTTAATCTGGTGTGTGCGGGTAAGGTGTGTTTTCAACCCAAAGGCCGTAATGGGAATTAGTCAGCGTCTCGGTGTTGGCTAAAGAAATCCTTTACTTGTGGGTAAAGAGTACACCCTCTGCAGAGTTATACCTATTCGAATAGCCATGTCCGCGGTTAAGGACTATAGTCTGGGTTGGTCAAGTGTCGGTCTTAGTGTCGGTCTCCGGAGGAAATAATTAAATTGGTTGCGGTCCATTTTTTGCAGGATTATTATTGACACTACTGATGATATCATGAATATTATTGTTATCATAAATATCCTTATGGACTAATCTTTTCTTTTATGTGCATCTTTTTGAATATCTCTTGGGATGGCTGGACTACCCGAGATATTCATTTTTCTTTTCTGAGTACCTCATGGGATGGCTAGACTACCCGGATACTCAGTTTTATTTTTTCTTTCTGAATATCTCTTGGGATGGAGGGACTACCCGAGACATTCATTTATTTTCAAGACCTCTCGAGGCGTCGCTTTTAGACACCCGTTTGGCATTTCTTTTCAAGACCTCTCGAGGCGTCACTTTTAGACACCCGTTTGGCATTTCTTTTCAAGACCTCTCGAGGCGTCGCTTTTAGACACCCGGTTGGCATTTCTTTTGTATTTTTGAGCGGTCCTATCTCGCCCGATTCTTCACTTTTATATTTCTTTTGGATTCTCGGGCGGTCCTGTCTCGCCCGATTCTCCACTTTTATATTTTCTTTTGGATTCTCGGGCGGTCCATCGCCCGATGTTCCATTAACTTTCTTTGTTTGTCACTAAAATTTTATAATTATTCTTCTGCACCGTATTAACATTTATCATGCCATGATTAAATTTTGGTCAGCATATGCATATAAATTAATTCATCATGAACATGTGCACTCTATTGCATTCGGTATATCTTTTGTTCATAACATTTGCGAGTACATTCAAACGTACTCACTGGCTTGTCCCTGGCTATTTAATTGGCTAGGTTAGGGTTTCAATGAGGAGTACTACAACGACGTCCATTCGGAGCCTAGATAGTAGCCACGCGGGATAGGAATTATCCGGGTCAGCTGTTCCTGTGAGAATGGAGCCCCATCAGCGTTGGAGAACCACGAGTCGCTTCCGTCACCCGTCACTAGAAATCATTGTTGTATCATTAGAACTTTATGGTCTTGTATCCAATTCTTGTAATTGCTTGGTAATCTGTAACAAGGACGTGTCCACCAGTAACAGAAATCCTAGGGCTGGTGACGACACGAGGGGTTAATTTCTGGGATATTGTGTTCCGGAAATCCGGCCCCGACACATATCAATGAGCAATTCTATCCATGTTCCTAGCCATGTCATCAACTTTATTCAATTTTTCTTTTACCATGCCATGAAAAATCTTTTGAGAATTAATGAATTATTTAATATTATTCTCAATATAAGTAGGTATCCTATTATTATTATTATTATAAGAGTTTCCATAGGAATTACCATAATTATTAGAGGAATTTCTGGGAAACGGTCTAGGATTAAAATTTCCTCTATAAGCATTGTTATTGAAATTGTTTCTAGAGACAAAATTCACATCAATGGCATCATTATTTTGCTCAATCAAAGTAGATAATGACACATCATTAGGATCAACATGAACACTTTTACTAGCAACCAATTTCATAAGAGCATCCATTTTATCACTCAAAGTATTAATTTCTTCAACAGAGTTTACCTTCTTACCAGTTGGAGCTCTTTCGGTATGCCATTGAGAATAATTTGCCATAATATTATCAAGAAGTTTTGTAGCTTCTCCCACTGTACATAAAAGTATCACCTGCGGCAGAGTCTAGAAGATTTCTGGAGACAAAGTTTAGTCCCGCATAAATTTTTTGTATGATCATCCATACTCTTAAACCATGAGTGGGGCAATTTCTTATCATTAATTTCATTCTCTCCCAAGATTGTGCAACATGTTCATGCTCATGTTGCTTAAAATTCATGATTTGATTTCTAAGAGAAATAATTTTTGCGGGAGGAAAATACTTGGCAATAAAAGCATCCTTACACTTATCTCAAGAATCAATACTATTTCAAGGCAAGAATGAAAACCAAGTTTTAGCACGATCTCGTAGTGAGAACGGAAATAATTTCAAATTGACAATATCATTATCCACATCTTTTTTCTTTTTCATATCGCATAATTCAACAAAGGTATTTAGATGGGATGCATCATTTTCATTAGGAGTACCAGAAAATTGTCCTTTCATAACAAGATTTAGCAAAGCGGCATTAATATCACAAGACTCCGCACTAGTGGCGGGAGGAGAAATTGGGGTACTAATAAAATCATTATTATTAGTATTGGAAAAATCACACAACTTGGTGTTTTCTTGAGACATAGCGACAAAGCAAGCAAGCAAGTAAACAAGCAAACAAAAATATTTTTGTGTTTTTTGTAAAATTGTTTTTAGAAGTGGTGGAGATGAAAATGAGAGGCAAATGCAAATAAAAGGCAAATAAAATTAAGAGCAAGTAGATGATAGTTTGTGCGAAGGTACTTGATAGGTTTTGGTGATGTCTCCCCGGCAACGGCGCAAGAAACTCTTCCTGCTACTTATGAGCTGCGTTGGGATTTTCTCAAAGAGGAGAGGATGAAGCAGTACAGTAGAGATAAGTATTTCCCTCAATTAAGAACCAAGGTTATCAATCCAGTAGGAGAACCACGCAGAACCTCGTTAGCAGCACCTGCATACACAAAAGCAAATACTTGCACCCAACGCGAACAAGAGGGTTGTCAATCCCCTTGGCGGTTATTTGCAAGGATCAAATCTTGTAGTGGTAGATAGATAAAATAAATTACAAAATAAAATAAAATAGAAAAAGTGCAGCAAGGTATTTTTGGATTTTATATATGATAAAAGTAGACCCGGGGCCATAGTTTTCACTAGGGGCTTCTCTCTCGAGCACATAACATATGGTGGGTAAATAAATTACTGTTGGGCAATTGATAGAAAAGCGCATAGTTATGACGATATTCAAGGCAATGATTATGTATATAGGCATCACGTCCGAGACAAGTAGACCGACTCCTGCCTACATCTACTACTATTACTCCACCCACCGACCGCTATCCAGCATGCATCTAGGGTATTAAGCTATAAAAACAGAGTAATGCCTTAAGCAAGATGACATGATGTAGACAAAGTAAACTCTATCAATACGAATAAACCCCATCGTTTTATCCCTAATGGCAACAATACAAATACGTGTCCTTTCCCTTTCTGTCATTGGGATGGAGGACGGCAAGATTGAACCCATCACAAAGCACCTCTCCCATTGCAAGATAAATCAATTTAGTTGGCCAAACCAAATTGATAGATCGGAGAGAAATACAAAGCTATAACAATCATGCATAAAAGAGTTCAGAGAAGACTCAAATATATCTCATGAATAATCAGATCATAAACCCATGATTCATCGGATCCCAACAAACACACCGCAAAAGAAGATTACATCGAATAGAACTCCAAGAACATCGAGGAGAACATTGTATTAAAGATCAAAGAGTGAGAAGAAGCCATCTAGCTACTAGCTATGGACCCGTAGGTCTGTGGTACACTACTCACGCATCATCAGAAGGGCAGCAAGGATGATATAGTAGCCCTCCGTGATCGATTCCCCCTCCGGCAGAGTGCCGAAAAAGGCCTCCAGATGGGATCGCGGAAGAACAGAAGCTTGCGGCGACGAAAAAAGTGTTTCGGGTGGCTCTCTAGTATATTGGGAATATTTGAGAATTTATAGAGGTGGAATTAGGTAAAGAGGTGCCACGAGGGGCCCACAAGCCTGGGGGCGCCCCCCCGGGCACGCTTGGTGAGCTTGTCGCTCCCTCGTGGCTCCTCTGGTCTTCTCCCGAACCTTCTAGGGTCTCTCTTGGTCCAGAAAAAATCATCAAAAAGTTTCCTAGCGTTTGGACTCCGTTTGGTACCGATTTCCGGAAAACCAAAGACAAGCAAAAAACTGCAGCTGGCACTGGGCACTAGGTTAATAGATTAGTCCCAAAAAATGATATATAATTATATATAATTGCATATAAAACATCCAAGTTGATACAATGATAGCATGGAACAATAAAAAAATTATAAATACGTTGGAGACGTATTAGATGACATCTGGGGTCCACCCCAACTGGGCTCCGCATGTCATTGAGAGTGAGGGTGGTAGAAACAGGGCCAATTTTCGGGCACTATTCATTGATTGTCACATCACTCTCGATCCAACAGCCATGATCATCTCATCTCAAGATCGGACGGCCTGGATTCGTTTGGAAGCCCAATCTGACGGCTCAGAGAGCAAGTGCCCTGCGAGGCCTTCATTTTGTTCCAGGATCTAACAATGGGATTAGACACTAGTGCTCGAACAGAATTAAGTATTGGAAAAAATACAGTTCATGAGGGGGAGAGCTATAAGTGTATGAAAGCTCAACAATGAAAACTAAGTGGGTGTGCATCCAACTTTCTTGCTCATGAAGACCTCGGGCATTTGAGAAAGCCCATCATCAGAATATACAAGCCAAGTTCTATAATGAAAAATTCCCACTAGTATATGAAAGTGATAACATAGGAGACTCTCTATATGAAAAACATGGTGCTACTTTGAAGCACAAGTGTGGAAAAAGAGGATAGTAATATTGTCCCTTCTCTCTTATTCTCTCATTTCATTTCATTTTTTTCGTTGGGCTCTTTTGGCCTCTTTTTTTTCGTCCAGAGCCTCATCCCGACTTGTGGGCACTAGTGCAGAATCGGCCTATAGTGCCAGTTCGTAAGGGCCTTTAGTCCCGGTTCAGGAACCGGCACTAAAGGGTGGGGACTAAAGCCCCCCCCCCCTTTAGTCCCGGTTCAACACGGCCCGGGACCAAAGGCCCACCACGTGGCACGAGCCGGCGCCGGGGGCTGGGGGACCTTTAGTCCCGGTTGGTAACACCAACCGGGACTAAAAGTATTTCATTTAATTCTGGGTTTATGAATTATGGTTTATTTTTCCTTTTAATTTTGTGTTTTCCATTTAATTCTTTTTTATTTCAAACATATTTTACGCTACTACATACTGTACACGTTATGCATATATATATAAATAGAATTTCTCGTAGAACCGATCATATATATATCATCGAATTTCTCGTACGACCATTCACATACACACACATATATATATATATATATATATATATATATATATACAATTTGGTATATACAATTTCTCCTACAATTTGCGGATCATTACATGCAGGTATTACAGCTTGTAATGGTATTTTCCTTTGGGATCTATGACCTGGTCGAGCAAAAATTCCGCTATTTCCTCTTGAATTGCTCGTACGCGATCCGTTGGTAGGAGCTTGTCCCACATCTCCGTCAGCTTTAAAGAAGGAGATCAAGATGAATATATTAGTTGTGTGTATATATATTAGATCATGATAAAAAAATTGTGTATAGTGTTCTGGCAAACGTACCCAAAGTTGTCTTTCAGATCTGCCCATTTCGGACGTCATCATGCGAATGTTCTCGCAAACATAGTATGCGCATAAATTATTCCCCGGCGCCTGGCTCAGGCACTTTACGAGAATAAAATTCAATCAGATAAGAATTAATCAAGCATGATAATGGTATTGAAACTAGAATTAAAGAGATGCACGGACGTAGCTAGCTAGTACTCCCTCCGTCCGAAAAAGCTTGTCCCAAGCTTGTGCCTCAAATGGATGTATCTAGCGCTAACTTGGTTAGGACGGGGACGCGAAGGATAAGAACAAGAGGCTCACCAAGGTGGTGCCGGCGACGGGACGGTGCGGGCGATCGCCGGTGGTTAGGACGGGGACGGGAAGGCACTAAGTAAACCACACCTACACATCCAAACTAACAAGTTAATTTGAGCTCAAATTGCATATAAATCAAATAAACTACCACATATAAATACTCCCAAACTAAAACCCACAAATCACTATACTTATAGAGCATTGCAAGAGCTAATCTAGCAATGAGAGATGAAAGGACAAAGTTGCTAACCTTTGTGAACACTTGGATGGATGGGGTGCCTCCAAATCTTGACAAATTTTGGCAAAAATGGAGGATGAGCTCGAGGAAGAGGGGAAGAATAGAAAGGAGAGGAAAGGGGAAGAACAGAGAGCTAGGGCTGGAGAAAGGGTTTATATAGGAGCATCTTTAGTCCCGGTTCGTTACACAAACCGGGACTAAAGGTGAGCCTCTAGTACCGGTTCGTGACACGAACCGGGACTAAAGGTGATCGTGGGGCCCCAGCCTGACACCAGCCTGCCACCACCCCTTTAGTCCCGGTTCGTGTCACGAACCGGTACTAGAGGTTCAACACGAACCAGGACTAATGATGCCCGCGCCCCTAGCCGTTGGAACCGGGACTAATGGTCACATTAGTACCGGTCCGTTTCCAAATCGGGACTAATGGGGCTCACGTAAAGTCCTTTTTCTACTAGTGGGGGGAATCATAGCCTCCATCATTCTTTCCTCACTGGGACAATGCTCTAATAATGATGATCATCACACTTTTATTTACTTACAACTCGAAATTACAACTCGATACTTAGAACAAAATATGACTCTATATGAATGCCTCTGGCGGTGTATCAGGATGTGCAATGATCTAGCGTAACATGTATAAAAAATGATGGAGGCCTTTTCCGGTACTCTGCCGGAGGGGGAATCGATCATGGAGGGCTTCTATAACAACCTTGCTGCCCCATCCGATGATGTGTGAGTAGTTTACCACAGACCTACGGGTCCATAGCTAGTAGCTAGATGGCTTCTTGTCTCTCTTTGATCTTCAATAGAAAGTTCTCCTTGATGTTCTTGGAGTTCCATCCGATGTAATCTTCTTTTGCGGTGTGTTTGTTGGGATCCGATGAATTGTGAGTTTATAATCAGATTATTCATGAGAAATATTTGAGTCTTCTCTGAACTCTTTTATGCATGATTGTTATAGCTTTGTATTTCTCTCCGATCTATCAATTTGGTTTGACTTACTAGATTGATTTATCTTGCAATGGGAGAGGTGCTTTGTGATGGATTCAATCTTGCGGTGCTCAATCGTAGTGATAGAAAGGGACATGACACGTATTTGTATTGTTGCCATTAAGGATAAAAAGATGGGGTTTAATCATATTGCTTGAATTTACTTTGTCTACATCATGTCATCTTGCTTAAAGCGTTACTCTGTTTTATACTTAATACCCTAGATGCATGCTGGATAGCGGTCGATGGGTAGAGTAATAGTAGTAGATGCAAGCAGGAGTCGGTCTACTTGTTTCGGACGTGATGCCTATATACATGATCATTGCCATGAATCTGTCATAATTATTTGCTTTTCTATCAATTGCCCAAGAGTAATTTGTTTACCCACCGTATGTTCTGCGCTCGAGAGAAGTCTCTAGTGAAAACTATGGCCCCCGGGTCTATCTTTATCATATATTAAAATCCAAAATTAACTTGATGCAATTTATTTACTTTTATTTTATTTAGTATTTTACTTTATCTATTTATCACTATCAGAATTAATCCTTGCAAATAACCGCTAAGAGGATTGACAACCCTCTTATTTGCGTTGCGTACAAGTGTTTGCTTTTGTGTGTGCAGGTGCTGCTAAAGGGATTTTGCGTGGTTCTCCTACTGGATTGATAACTTTTGTTCTTAACTGAGAGAAATACTTATCTCTAATGTACTGCATCATCCTCTCCTCTTCGGGAAAATACCAACGCAGATTACAAATAGCACAGCTCTCCATCAAGAGCTCACCACAAGAACGTATGCTTATGTGCTGGAGGGAGGATGGCAGATCTGGTAAAGATGAAATGTTGGGCAGTAATAGATGTTGAGCCTCCTCAGACTGGAGAAGCACTTTGGATTTGATGGCAGGGAAATCATTAGACAATCCCGGAACGTCAGTCTCTTGACACATCTGAAATTTGCAGATTCTTCGAATGAAACGAATTGTTCATTGCATGATACAAGAGAGAGAAATGTTGGAACCATGAAGCCTTCTGCCGTAAGCATGTTGTTGAGTATTGCAGAGCTGCTCACAACGAATGAGTACTGGACACGAAACTGTGAGATACACATGAGACTGAGTTTCCAAGCATTAATCAATTGCACATGGTGAAGTCGCAGTGAAGACAATCCTTTGGGCAACCCCTCTCCCTCTCCCACTTCGTTGGATTTGGACCGGAAGTGGTACACGGCGGTGGCGCTCCTCCAGTAGGCAATGTGGGGCTGCCTGGGGACACAGAAGGAGGTCGGTGGGGCATACCCATGCGGGGGACGCCCGCCAGAGAGAAAGGACTTCGCCGCCGGTGCCGATCTGCGGCGGAGACGCCGGAGAACGGGAGTAGCGATCTGGGCTAGGCGCGGGTCTGGGCTGGCTGGGTTTGGTGCACTGGGCTCAACCCAAGTGGGCCAAACCGTTTTGTGCTCTGTGTTTTGTACCCTACAAGCCGACGTGGCTTCTTCCGAAATCACTAATCCAGAAGTACTCGTTTCAAAGATCACTCTCACCTCCTCAGTTTGCGTAAAGTGCGTATAGTGCGTCACTTGTTGCAACCTAAGAGTTTTCCCTTTTTTCATACATCCATTTATTCAAAATGTTTTATCTCTTAAATCATACGTTCAAATCTCGAACCATCTGCGCCATTGGATTTCTCGCGTCGACATCTTCAAAACTAGATCACATGTTGATAGGTTTTAACGAACTTTTTTTTCACGAAAAAAAACAGACGAAAAAACTGAACTGGGAGCATGTTTTTTTCTTTTGAAAGAGGCACGGCAGTGCCTCTCGCGAATGCAAAACCGTGCCTCTCGTGGAAGCAAAACCGTACCGCTCGTGGAAGGAAAAAAACAGAAAAAACGTTTTTTTTCGTTTTCGAGAGGCACGGCAGTGCCTCTCACGAAAGCAAAAGCATGCCTCTCGCGGAAGGAAAAAAACAGAAAACACGTTTTTTTACGTTTCTGAGAGACACGCGCGAAAGCATAACCGTGGCTCTCGCGGAAGCAAAACCGTGCCTCTTGTGGAAGAAAAAAAAACAGAAAACGCGTTTTTTCCGTTTCCGAGAGGCCTCGCGAAAGCAGCACCGTGCCTCTCGTGGAAGCAAAACCGTGCCTTTGGCGAAAGAAAAAAAAACAAAAAACACATTTTTTTTTCGTTTCCGAGGGGCATGGCCGTGCCTCTCGCGAAAGCAAATTGTGCCTCTCGCGGAAGCAAAACTGTGCCTCTCGCGGAAGCAAAAAAAAAACGTTTTTTCATGCAAATTTTTTTTTTAAATTATTTTTTTTGTCCAAAAGCTAAGGAAGACAGGTGGAAAACCGAGAAACACCTGGAAAAAACTGTTTAAAAAGCTGAAAACGCGAGCGGAAAAATTAAAAAAACAAAATCCGAAGGGAGCACCCAGAGCGCGACACGTGGTGGCGGCTGAGAGCGCGTGAAGTAGCACGCTCTCAACCCACCCCCAAGTGACCTTTGGGAGGCTCCCGAAGGAGCGCTCGTCAACTAGTTGCTCTCGACTTCTTCTCAAAATAAAAAAAAATACAAGACGACGTGGCAACACCGAGTTGGAGATCTTGTAAATCAAGCCAAATTGCCACCACATGACACATAGGTTAAGAAATCCAAACAATTCAAAGGAGGTAATATCACCGGCGGTCATAGAACTTGCGCTCGATCTTCAGTTTGGTGCTAAAACTTCGAAATACGGAATTGCAGTCATTTAACTTGTCTCAAGCGTGCAGATACGGTCACAAACGTGTATGCGGACGTATCCATGTGTATGGCCCCACCTGTCAGTGAGTTATGGGCTCAATGCAACGCATTTTTGCACAAAACCCCACTCGTAATTTTTTATTTACGAAAAAACTGACCACTATACTGATAGTAGATGCGAAATTAACAAAATAAAAGGGGAACACGCAAGGGGTTGAACCTGCGACCCATGGCTGCAACGCGAGCTAGTCTTGCCAATCCACCGAACACATTAACTCGTTAAGCATGGATAACAAACTTACATGTACTGTACACGGACGAATGTGGAGCTTAAATGGGCTGGACATACTGCTGCCCATTTTGCACACGCTATTTTTTGTTATTTTCTATTTTTTTAAGATATTTGTAAAATGTAATTAATAAAGTTATGTTGTAAAAGTTTTATACATAAAAACCATCATTAGTAAATAAAAATATTAAAATATAAATCTGTGTATTATATAAAAATTTTTAGTTAATACCAACACTAAAAATGTTTATTAAAAAAATGTTTAGTGCATCCAGAAAAATACACATTCATGAGTCTATTTAAATTTTACAAAATGATGAATACAAACATTTACTAAATATTTAGGAATATTCAACAGTTTAAATTTAAATAATGAATATTTTTAATTGTACAAACATTGAACTGTATAATTGTGTGAATAATTATTGAAATTTATGTATAATTATAATGAGTTTTGAATTGTAATTTTTTAAAAATATTATTTAAATGTTGCAAACATTTTTTTTATAATTCTTAAATATTATTTAACATGTTCATAGCGCGCTGCATTTGTGTTAGTCTTAGTTCACGTGTTCGAGACCTATGGGGGTCATATTTTTCGTGTTAATTTTCTCTCTGCAATGACAGGTGGAACCCACTACTTATTATTCGAAAAAATAAATGACGTCTTGTTTCAATAAATAAAACATTGTTATCCAAATGTGCAATTTAACGGGGATGTTGTAGTGGCTAAACCTGCGTTCGTTGTCAGCATGGGTCGCAGGTTCGAGACCTGGCGCTCCCCTTTTTTCTTTGTTAATTTTAGCATCTACGAGCAGTATTGCGGTCTGTTTTTTCTGCAACTAAAAAATTATGAGGGTTTTTGCGCAAAAGTATGTCACTGTTGTTGGCCTTTTCTGCAAGTATATAAATATAAGGGTGTTTCGTGCAAAAATGTGTCGCACTAAGCCCGTGCAAAAATGTGTCGCACTAAGCCCATCACTCACTGACAAGTGGGGTCATGCACATGGATACACATGGATACGTGTTTGTGACCATATCCGCACGCTTGAGTCAAGTTAAGTGACTGCAATTCCGTATTTTCAAAGTTCTAGCACCAAACTGAACATCAAGCTCAAGTTTTGTAACTCCTGGTGATATTACCTCATTCAAAAAGCCAAGTTGTTAAACTAGTCGGAGAACTTCAATTTTGCAACTAAAATGCGCAAAGCTTCAATGAATCACCGATTTCACATTTGTACGTTTGTCCGACTATGTTGCAGCAAGTTGTGTCGACACCGCCATCTGCTTGCTCTTCCAAGCTAAATCTAGGCAGCCTCTTTTCCTTCTGCCAAAGCTCCAAATTTTCATGGTTTACCAAATTATAAGGCTCTACTCGGATCACATGTTTGACATTGTTGTCTCATGGGCTAGCTTCGGTGTGGCGGCTTGGATACATACGGAGAGGGAGCCTCGTAACTTCATTTAGATAATACTTAAAATAACAAAAGAGAGTGAACCGAAGAGGGGAACAAACAATAGAGTACACGTACCTGACGAAAAATCATGAAGAGGTGTTTATTTTTTGGGTGTATGTGTATATGCCGAGGGAGGGCTGTTGTGTTTGTTTTGTGGACGCACCGATCTTGGGTGGAGAAAGGCAAACTATGAAGAGATCACGACGTGGACGACATTGGCAACGAAAAAAAAGTGAGTGTCCTAAATCCATCAATATTAATTCGTTCCACAAGAAACCGGATAGAAGACAGATGAGACTATGCTTTAGCTATGCGGTAGCAGCTGGCGGTGAACACAGCGAGCATGAACAAGTATCAAGTGATGCGGCCATTCCTTTTGGATGCTAGACAGCCAGAAAGAGTCAGGTGGCCATCATTATGCTTTCTTCGTCTTGCTCTATGTGTTGACCAAGTGGCCGAGTCAGCTCGTGCTTGTAGCCTATGAGCATCCAAGTTGATCGGCTTTTTCCAAACGAACTCTTAGTTGGACCAACCTTTTATACTAAAGCTACAAAGGAGACGCACTATCAGAACATGGGAGGCCGCCCAAACTTGCCGGCAATGGCACTTCTTCAGAATACTCTAGTTTCTATTCAGAATACTCCGACTCTCCCTCAAAATACCCTATATCTTTTTTTAGAATGCTTTGGCTATGCTTCATATTGCTCTGGATCTTCTTCTGAATGTTTCAACTCTTCTTCTGAATGCTTCGGCTCTCTTTCAGAATGCTCCGACCCTTCTTCTAAATGCTCCAGCCCTTCTTCAGAACCGACCCTTCTTCTGAAAGCTTCAGATCTTCTTCAGAATACTCTAGACATGGGACTTGTTCATAAAGGTACGTGCAAGTCTGATACCTTTCCCACACTGTAGGTGCGTACAAAACCAAAATTTGTCAAAAATAGAAGTAAGATTTTAGAAAACTTTTTTTTGGGAGGTTTTTTAGGAAAATCAGTTGTCGACATATTGATCCGATAGTAGATATCGGGGGAGGGGGGTATGATTAGACAACTATATTTGTTCATAGGTGTACGAATGGCAGATCTGGATGGTTGCACAGGAAACACAAGGATCTACCAAGGTTCGGGTCCTCTTGGGAGAGGTAACACCATATTCCTTCTACTGCGAGTTGTATTGCTCGCAATGATGATGTAGAGTGCTTCAATCTGCGTCATGTCGTTACTTTGGCCTCCGGATCCTTGTATAGGTGTCCTCACGAGGATTCCAAGTGGAAGAACTCAAACAAGATTCCTACCGCCACACAATGTTCTTACCTGCTCATGTTTCCCCATCCGGCACACCTCAGGATGGAAGATTCCAAAGCTCTTCGGGTCTTGTACAAGGATACGTCCACCGTGATCTCCATGCCTCTTACATATTTCTGTATATATACACAAAATACAAGTATGATTATCGATAGTGATACATTATATGCTCTTTATTTTTTAAGCGTATTCAATATCGAATCTTTATTATTAGTTGCCTACAATAAGCCTATTGTTAGCCTTGATGGGCTGGTGGTGCCTTAGAAGGACACCTTTCGATATTTGGGGTCAATGCTGCAGAAGAATGGGGATATCGATGAAGATGTGAACCATCAAATCAAAACCAGATGGATGAAGTGGCGCCAAGCTTCTAGTATTCTTTGTGACAAGAGAGTGCCACAAAAGATAAAAAAGGCAAGTTCTATAGGACGGCGGTTCGACCCTCAATGTTGTATGGCGTTGAGTGTTGGCTGACTAAAAGGCGACATGTACAACAGTTAGTTGTGGCGGAGATGCACATGTTGAGATGGATGTGTGGACACACAAGGAACGACTGAGTCCGGAATGATGATATACGAGATAGAGTTGGGGTAGCACCGATTGAAGAGAAGCTTGTCCAACATCGTCTGAGATGGTTTGGACATATTCAGCGCAGGCCTTCAGAAGCTCCAGTGCATAGCGGGCGGCTAAAGCATGCCAATAATGTCAAAAGAGGTCGGGGTAGACCGAACTTGACATGGGAGGAGTCCGTAAAGAGAGATCTGAAGGACTGGAGTATCACCAAAGAACTAGCCATGGACAGGGATGCGTGGAAGCTTGGTATCCATATGCCAGAACCATGGGTTGGTCGCAAGATGTTATTGGTTTGACCTCTAGCCTACCTCAACTTGTTTGGGACTAAACACTTTCGATAGTTGTTAGATGGTTGTTAGATGTCACTAAGTACCCTGTTTCGATAGTAAGAATGGTAAATTTTACACGGTGATCACTCTTTAATTATATATTTCGTTACACCTCAGATATACAATGTTGCACTCTAGAAATCTCTATCAACTTATCATCGTTTGCATTATTATAATATGAAACAATCAAGTTTCTAGTTATGTAGATATTTAAGGTCACTATATGGGATAGAATACATATGAACACACAATAATGCATGAAGGGGCATGAATTAATTTCAGGATTAACGTGATAATTTTTGTTTGCTTAGATTTTATGTATTTCACAAAACAAACCGAGCTAAATTGAAAAATGTGCTACATAATATTATTTCAGATAAATACAAAAAAATGTGCTACATAATATTATTTCAGATAAATACAAAACAAACCTGCGACACCATGACTCCTCCCTGCCTCCTCCTCCCTCTCCTCCGCAAAAAGCTGATGATGCTCTCTCTGTCGCTCGAAAGGTGGTTGGGTGTGTGTTGAGAATTGTACTTATAAAGGCGACAGCAGCCAATGGGAAGTCGACAACAGCCAATGGGAAGGCATGGGAGCGTCCTGTCCTGTGGTGCGTTCAGAAACGCCCATGCCGATCAGTACCGATTCCCCACGCTGGATGTGGTTAATTAGCACATCCTTCACAATGCAATGCATGTTCGATAGGATTTGCTTGGAACTGCCACTGGTGTATGTACCAGGTCCATATTCATAAGCGCAAAATTATCAGAGCATAGAACACACAGATTGGGTGGGTGGGTGGGGGGAGGTGGGACATGGGTGGAAAGGGTGGGTGGGTGCGACGGGACGGGGGAGGTGGGTTCTCGCATCCAATGCAATGCAGCTAAGCTAGCTAGACCCACCCATCAAATAATATATTGGCGATTCTATCACCGGTATCAATAGTGGCATAAGTCATAGTCAGCGAGATTGCAAATTTATGTCACCAGTACCAACTGCAACCGCAAATATTTCAAAAATCAGTAAAAGAAAAGATCTTGAGGCTGATATAATCCATAATAGCAAGAAAAACCCAGATTTATAGGCACATGTTCAATTTAACACTTTTTTTTGCAGGAAGGTTCAACTTTAAAACTAGGTATGAATAAACAACACATTTTGAATAACTCTATCCGTCACGAGTTATCATCCTTGTGCTAAAAAAGAATAATGCTCCCGCAAGAATGGATGGAAAAGACAATGTACCAGCAAGTGAAGGTATATGATAGAAAAGGGGAAAATCAAACTAGCATGCTTAACACACATATAAACCACGGAGAAACGGGCCTAACAGGCAGTACAAAAGTGTCAAACTAGTTTAGAACACCCTGCTCTGAACTTCCATCAGAGCATAGCACCACTCTATCTCACAAGAAGTATACTATCTACTTGAAGTTGTAGATTGCATGGTAGTACCTGACACTCCACCAGCTGATACTTGAAATATTTCCCTAAAAGATTTAAGAAAAGCAACCCAATGAAGACACACGTATCCTTAAAACATAAGTCAAGATATGTATCATAATAACATCAATGTAAACAGCAAGAAAGTGATAATATCAAGCATACATGCAAATAACAGAAATGTCCTTGTAACTGAATGAAAAAACAGACATCTATGGCGTTGGTCCTTATGGACCTGGTACATAGCCTCTCGTACCACTATATTAGAAAATAAAAGGTACTGTATGTTCTTAGATTATTACTATGTTAAAAAATAACCTCTTCTTTGGTTGCTCAGTCCACCACACCTTGTGACAAACAAGTCATCGTGGAAGAACAATATATGCAAACAAGACTATAGGAGGAACAAGTTTCATCATTATGAACCTAAAGCTAGAGTCCAGAAAGAACTACAAACCTACAGCTTAGCTAGAAATATAGCTTGAGAGTTTCAGCTCAGACTATAAATGGTGAGATAAGACTAAAATTAACTCCACAAATATAGTGATTTTTGTACATTAGTGTCCTACTGAAGACGACGTCACAAATGCGCTAGTTGTTTCCACTACAGAACTCTCATAGAAGTAAATGCAGTACTAAAAAGTAGTTTTTGGTTTGTACCCTGAAGCCTAAGATGATAAATGTGGCAGACTTGAGCAAAGATGTGGGGTTGATTCCAGCAGCTGCCCGATGTTTTCATTAAACCTTTTGCTGCAGCACAAGTTGGCATGGAGATATTAATGCTTCTGTTGCTGGTGCTATTGCTCATGCTGCTGCCACTGTAGCAGGAGTTTGGATCTGCTGTAGTGACTGCTGGGAATGAGCATGTTGCTGCTCCTGCTCTCTGGTTTTAATCAGCTGTGTTTGGGAGGCAAATTTATACTCATATTAGGGAAGAAGAACATGCAGAAAAGAGGGGAAAAGATACTTCACAATTATCACATTATATGGCTAGCAGTGTGTTATTACTAGTAAAGAGAGGAAGACATAGATGAAAGTCAATTGGACAACCAAAAAAGAGGAGGATCAAAAGCGAAAACTTCTGTTGATGAGAATAGAATAAGACACGAAAATAGCCAGCCTTGTCAGAGAGAAGGGGCTTACTGATGTGCCTTGGATGCCGCCTCATTCCCACGTATCCAGCCTTGATATGTCCAGCCTTGATACTCCCAGCGCCCAAATCTATCCGTAGAAGCATAGGAACCATATCAAATCGATGTGCACTTAGAAGGAACACCAGTTGAAGAAATAAGAGAGATAGAGAGAGATGTCTTATTACCGACAACCACGGCAATGATCGTGAGGTCTTGTCTTGAGCAAATATCAACAAGGAAGGGGAAGAAGGGCCGGTTCTGATTCATACAGGGATCATTCATCAGATGGAGATGGACCGCCAGCAATGGTCTCGATGTTCCTCTTCCAAGCACGGGTTGTGAGCAGGTAGATGGGGCCGGGTTCACCCTCCTCACAAGTCACAACAACAGCAGAACCGACTCATCAGGAAGGTGGCCTGCTGCAATCAGGATATCATTCGGAGTTCAAACAGAGTAAACAAACATATGCATTGGTTAAATATTATAAAGAAAGTACTCATCAGGCATCCAAAGTTTAACCATATCAAGCATAGTTAGCTACAACTCTGACTAAAAAAATTGGCAATACAAATTCGCATGACCAGAATATATACTAGTACATACAGTGCAGCATAGTTAGCTACAACTCTGACTAGAACCAAGTGATTCGCACTTGTCTCAGTATCTATTAGGTAATGTCTAGCTCCAAACTACCTGAAACTGAATTCTAGTGGTTACTAATGGTTGTGCTGCACTGTGAACAGGTGAAACAAGAATGGTTGAACAAAATAAGCTGCATATTCAATCGTACAGCAAACCGAGCATCCAAAAGGGATAGATTGATGCTGCAGTTTTAATCAAATTAAGTTTAACCATTCAGTGAATCCAACTCAGATCTGGGGGGTAGCTCACCTGCACAAAAGGACAGGAGTAGGAGGGTGGCGCTGGAGATGCTCCTCTGGCATGGCCACGTGAGGAGGGTCAGCTCGTCTTCGCCATGGCCTTCCTGCACACATGCAGAGATGAAACGTGGCATGGTGAAAGTGGAACCTCAGCAGCAAAGTCAAAGAGATGCTACAATGCAACGTGGTCGGCTTTCTCCTAAGTAAGTGGATAAGATTTATGCAACAAACTGAGGCAAATTTCACAAGTTTTAGCGTCGCAGCTCCTGTCGGGTTTATTACTACGGCATGACACCAAGGAGACCACGTAATCTATCCTTATTTACACAAATGGATATAATTGTTTTCTTATTTACACAAATGGAGTGATTTATTTATTTATCTGACATCTTACCTCAAGTGCATGATAATTGCAGATGTATGCTTTGGACAAATATACTTAGACATACAGTATGTTTTTACTATACTGGTATATGAAAGATTTTTTCGACAAAGGGTGGATTTTATTGGCTCAAAAGAAGCATCAAGAGGATACAATATAATGAGCACACACCCGGCCTCTGCATAACTAGGATGCACACAGCCAACCCAACACACACGCGGAAACACACCAATAGCTAGCAAAGTCATAAGACCAAAAGCTATGCGTAGGTGTGAAAAAGAAAAAGAAATAAAAAAGCCCCAAAGCGATCAGATCAGCGATCGACAAACTAGAACTGCGACCATATCCGCACCATCCATTGACACCACATTGACGACGAGGATCTTCAACAGCAA
This sequence comes from Elymus sibiricus, assembly GCA_039707655.1. Taxonomy (NCBI): domain Eukaryota; kingdom Viridiplantae; phylum Streptophyta; class Magnoliopsida; order Poales; family Poaceae; genus Elymus; species Elymus sibiricus. The sequence goes on from CM077676.1 coordinate 17,424,150, forward strand.
CGCCTTCAAGAAGGAAGCGACACTCAAGCGCCGCCGTCGCCGGATCCAACCACAAAGGCCAGAATCAAAGTTTTCACCCTGAAGAAACAGTCCGAACATATCCGAGCAATGCCTCCAACAAGGTAACGATGTAAAAAAACATCGCCATTGCCAGGGATGACCACTCGGGTCTGACCTAGGCTTTCGCCCCGGAGCTCAAGACCGGGTGCTCGCAGCACCACCATCAAGTCACACATGTGTTATCGCCGCCGCTTTTCCACAATCCAAGCAGCTACAATTTGACCGCCGCCACTCCAACAACATTCCTCCGCGTCAGGTCATTGTCCATAATTTGTAACTCACCACCGAAAGTCATTCACCGGATCAAGAGATAAAAACTCCCGAATTCTCTTCGATGACCCCCGATGTCGTGGATCCATAGAAAGTCGCTGCAGAACAATCTATAGTCACCGCCATCTGGCCAATCAAATCTAGATCACCACCACCAACAGAGGATCACAGCATCGGCGGCCCGCATCGCACGTGCAGAAGGCCAGCTCATCGCCGCAGCCTCGCATGTCCAGAGACCGCAGTGGCAAAGATACACTGCGAGGCGCCCAAGGGAACCTCCCCGCACCACACCCAGACTGGATCTTTGGGGGATGGAGGAGCGCGCCACAGCCAAAGGGTCACGCAATGGAGAGGGCCAGGACGGTCGCAGCCAGCACCGCGACGGCCGCCGCCGGCAGCAAGGACGCCGGAGCAGCAGACCGACGGGGAGGGCCGAAGCCACTTGTGCAACCGGAGGCGACCCAGACCCAAGCCAACACAACCACAGCCGCCAGGCGCTGGGGCGACCGGATCCGGCGCGCCGCCCGCCAGATCCGCAGGAAGCGGCCGGAGACGGCAGATGGCGACGGAGCCCGCGATGAGGGGAGGAGCGGGAGAGGAGGAGGCTGAGCAGGCACGCCCCGCCGCCGCCGTCCTTGGGAGCCGAGAAGGCTTCGCCGCCGGTCCCCTCTGGCGACGGCGAGGCGAACGGATCGGAAGGGAGGGCTGCTGGCCGCGAGATTAGAGCGCTGCCCGAGTCGCCCCTATGGAGCGACGCGGGGGCCGAGCAGCCAAGAGATGGAATGGATGAGTCTACCGCGTTCCTCAATCAGTATAAAAAATTGTGTTGATGTATCCATGTAGAGTAAAAAAATTGTGTTGATGTAACTGATGACGTCAACAAGAAGAGCAGATCGATTAGGAACGGAACATGAAATTCAAGCATGATACAACCTTTGTCAAGCCACTCAAACTATTACCATGTCATAGTAATGGAGCCCTTTTGTACAGTACACGTACGTATGCAATTAGGACAGTGAACCTAGGGCAGTAGGCCTAGCTCATTGCTTAACGTGATGCGCGCGCATAGTTTCAGTCATGGCATCCAAAAGGAACATACAAACTGAAGAAACCAAAACGTAGATAGGTTAATATGTTGATTCAAATCTGGGGTAGATGGGGGAGAGGGGAAGCTCACCTCACGCCCAGGCATTGGGTGGGAGGTGAAGAGTCATGGATGTTGGCCTGCTCCTCCACCTCCTCTCGGCTCTGGCCGGTCTACCTGCACCTACAGAGAGACAAGACGAGACGGGGGTCAGAGAAAGAACAGAGCAGAGGGAGAGGGGACAGGAGAGCAAGTGGCGGCTTACCACCTACGCATGGAGGAGAGGTAGAACAGAAGAAGCGCAGCAAAGCTTCTCCATGGCCCGGCCCCCTTCCTTGACACAAGCAAAGCAGAGCAGATGAGATGAGATTCGCTCAAGCTCTTCCACCGACCTACACGAACACACCACCACAAAAAAACCACGCATCAAAGACCGAATCACACCAACAGATGTACCAGGAACACAAACAAGCAGAAGTCGATTGGATGAGGATCTCTTACTTGGTGTCGGCCTTAATGGCTGGTTCCTGCCGACAAAACACAAAAACAGCGAGCTCAAGGGCTGGATCCTCAACGGCGGCACATGGCAGTGTCTCCCACACTCCTCCTCATTCTCTCCCATCGACGGCGGCGCGAAGCGAATCCCAGGCCGACAACTTCTCCGCCATATTGAGGTCGAGGGCAACGTCTTGGATGGGGATGGGCGCCGCGGCCCCGCTCCTGCCACCGGCGCAGCAGTGCTCGACGCTGGAGCCGGGAGGACCAGGGGCCGAAGGCTTGCTGCTCGTCACATGGAGCCAACGGCCGGCTCCCACACTGGCCGTGAGGAGCGCGGGGGGTAGGCGAAGCGGAGGCCGATCTGGCGCGAACGCGGCGGAGATGTCGGCAGTCGGCGCCGGCGCGGGCCAACACATGGAAGCCTGTGTTCGCGGCGAAGGTTGCGCTGGTGCTCCCGCTTATCTCTCTGCGAGCCACAAGACTTCATCGACCCCTCCCTCTAGGCACATATGTGCAATACAATACAATACTTGACCATCCAAACAAGATTTGGAATTGTTGCTCCTCTTGGATTCCAAGTACGAAATACCTAAACATTCGAACACTAATATTGGCATTGAAGCTAAATATGAGTGTCTTGAGTATTTGGCATTGGAGCCAATACAATGTCAAGCCCTTGAATGTCTACATCCAAACAGAGCAAAAGGGAGGTCATATATGAAGATTTATTTTTAGAAAAGTTTGTGAATGCAAGTTATTTATAATGGTCTAGGTAAAAAAAAAAAAGTCCACTGCACGGTGGCTTGAAAAGGTAGTTATGGAATAGTTTCTATGCATGCTTTGGGTCGGGAGCATAACTACCTTTACAAATCACCGTGCAGTGGTCTTTTTTGCTACCGAAACCATTATAAATAACTTGCATTCATAAACTTTTGTCAAAATAGGTCTCCATATATGACCTCCCTTGGTGAATTTTGCACCGAAAACCCTGTCACTAACGCTCTCGACCCAAAGCATGCATAGAAACTCTTTCATAACTATCTTTTCAAGCTATCATGCAGTGAACTTTTTTTCTACCCAGACCATTATAAATTACTTGCATTCGCAAACTTTTCTCAAAAAAGGTCTCCATATATGACCTCCCTTTGTGATTTTTTTCAAACTCGTTAACCTAATTTTGGAATCTGTCAATGATTAATTAAGCCTCATGAATATTTTAAAACTATGTGAACAATTTTCTTAATATAAAAGAAACATAAAAAGGAAAAAAGAAATAAAAAACAAGATTGTCATCATTTTTTAAACCATGAGCATTTTTAATAAAAAGGTAAAAATAAAATAAAAAGGAAAACCTAAATATTTTTTAGAAACATGAAAAAACAAAACTAAAATAAAAACCCGAAAACTGAAACAGTAATACGAAATCTGAACCTAAAAACCAAACAAAACCGCAAAAAGAAAAAAGAAAAACTTTTCTAAAATCATGAACAAAAAAATAAAAGGAAAAGAAAAAATAATAGAAAACAGAAAAGCGGCAAACTCGAAAACCGAAACAAACCCGTAATTCTTTTTAGAAAGATTAGTGTTGCGGAGCTGGGCCAGGCCGAGAATGTCCGCTGCGGCGCAAAAGGGGCGCGGTGTATAGCATTTGCGGTTTTCCCCACGTAGATTGTGATGTGTGTATGCAGGTCTCGACGATCGCCCTTTCGCTGGTATGGCCACACCCGCATCTTCCTTTTTGGGCTTCCTCCCCGCTGGTGCGGGTGCGGCTGTACCAACGGAAGGTCGATCAATGAGACGTGCATGGACCCCCGGTGTCTCGCGTGTGGGAGGGTTCATGTTTCTTGTTTTACCTTTTTCTGTATCTTCTTCGGGGTGGTGAGGCGGCAACGACATCCTCAAGTAAGAATAAGGTCCTCCCGCCCCATCCTTACTCCAGTGGTGCGCCTACCGCTGACGGAGGGCACGTGAAGTTGTTTTTTTTGGCGGTTCTCCTGGGATCCGGTCGGTTTTTCGTGTTTGTTGGTGTGGTTCCAGGCCATGATGTCCCAATCTACGGTTCTCATCATTGACGATGGCTGCTCTGCTGCGCTGTTCCTTTGGAGCCTTAGCATGATGACTTTCCGCCTGTTTACCGCAACGGGCTCTACAACGACAAGTTTTGCCCGGCTCGGTGATGGAGGTGTGAGGACGGCGGCGCGTCTTGGGCTCGTCCAGTGTGTGTAGTCGTTGCTAGGTGGTCCAAGGACCGATTTATATTTTTTATTACTTTTGGCTCTCTTTGTATCGCTGTTGACGATTATTAATAGATCCGTGAACCTTGTCGCGGAAAAAAAAAGCACAACATGTGCGCTCATTCTCTGTGGCTTACAATTTATCCATCGAGTCACTAGTAGGATTTTTCACTTGACTAGAATCCCGATCACTGCAACAAAGCGTGCCTCAAGAAGAAGAGTTTTATTCTAGGGACAGTGGCGGTTGTACAAATAAACCCATATGTAGTGCGATCGTTTCAAATTCCCCAAATCCTCAAATCGCTTTGTTGGCCGTTCCCCTCCGTCGGTTACAGAAAGCCTGCAGATAATAGTGCTTAAATAGGGGGTCTATGCAGATAATAGTGCGTAAATGATGTAGCTTGCAGATACTTTGCTTGTGTTGCTTCATACTATCAGCACGAATAGATAGATGACAAACAGTGGATGGTATTTCTGTCACCTTATCATCTTCCAATCTGAAGTAGTCTTCTTTAGAGAGTGATTCTGCCAGATCATGAAGGAGATCATGCATAACATAGTGCGATCCAGTGCATTTCCCATAAACTGGTTGAAAGAACAAGACAGAGATCATCTCCCTGAAACAATCTCTAACAATATCTTCCACTCTCTTGTTTTGGTTGCATGAATCAATGAGGCCCTCTGCCATCCAATGATTAACCAACTCATCAACGACATACGTGTGACCTTTTGGAAACAAGCTACAATACAGGAAGCACCTCTGCAGATATGGATCCAATAACTCCACAACAGAGCTCTCATGGGCTCACTTAATTTGTCAATCTTTATAGTTAGAGCATCCTTCCATGCAGTGATACACGTTTTCCCTTTCAACTGGGAACCCACAACTTTTGCCGCCAAAGGAGATTGTCCAAGCCTTTTAGCAATCTTCTCTGCAAAATCTTCGAGCCTTTCACGCAACTGTGGATTTCTAATTTCTGGTCCAGAGAATGCATAGTGTTTGAAGAGTACCAAGAACTGGGTACCTCCATATTTTCCAGAGGACACACTTCTTCACAGCAAAGAGCACCTGGAAATGTATCCCGTCGAGAAGTTACCAAAACTTTGCTTCCTGTCTGTTGGGAAACTAGAGGAGCAAACAGTTGATCCCATTCCCTCTCACTGCCAGGTTCAAACCAAATTAAGAAAGTGCTTAGTCACCAACCAAATTGGCCATTTCACTACACTTGGGTTAAGAAAGAGTACTTATCACTGAACTTCACCTCATGTCTGCACATACAAAAATGCCTCTGTCGAAAAAAAAAACCTTGAGTGCATCATCATGAAAATACGAGGGGAAAACCTAGCTTCGGAGGCCCCGGGTTGAATGAGCCGGAGAATCCATGAAACACCAGAGGCATTTTGGGTGGGCGGCCAGGATCTGCATCGCCAGTGAGGGCTCGGGGCGGCGTGGAATCCGTGAAACCACCCAACCAGAGAACGTGGAGGCATAGAGGCAAGTATAAGGTGGGTGGGAGGTGGATCCCATCCCATCGCCTGGGGGCTGGGACTAGGAGGGACGGCCGCCGGCCACCGGTCGCCGGAGAAGCCGTCAAGCCGAGAGGGGAGATGGGAGGAGATGAGTCAGAGGTAGGCGTGCGCGTGGACCCGACCGGTGGGAGGCAGTGAACAGAACCAATCGTCAGCCGTTCATGCGGGTATGGACGGCACTGATGGGGATCCTACTGTTAGCGTTTGTCAAATTCCTGCATGATCCAGCGTTGCATAATTGTTGGTGAAATTTGCCAGGAAAAACATTATATTGCTCAAAAGAAATTTGTTGGAGAAATTATTATTCTATGGTTGACTCAAAATATATACTAGGTCTTTCAGTCGATTTCGGAGACCAAGATAGGGACAAGCACCAAGCCGGATGCGGGCACGATATGGCTAGCCATGGCGTCGCCAACGAGGGCGAGCTAGGTACGAGCCAGAGATGGAGACGATGTGGCGACTAGGCGAAGTGTTGACGATGCGTTGTGAGAGGGGGGAGGAGGGTTCACTGGCACCGGAGAAGGGAGGTTTTGAGGGATGGCCAGAGCTACGGCAAATCGATAGAAGAGGCAGCTCGAGCGGGATGAGACGGTGACGGGGGCGACAACTAGGTCGAGCACCAAGTCGGTGGTAGAGAGCGGGTCAACATGTACGACATAGGAGAATGATAACAAACGATGGACAGGATCAGCTAGGACTGAATCAAAAATTAGTCAATTATAAAGAGTCGACTCCGACAAATAAAACCATGGTCAAATCGAAGATAGAGTGAAAGATAGAAAAAGGCAAAAGGAATCAACGTGGAATTTAGGCATCATACGGTTTATATATGTTTATCAAAAACATCAATGTTAGATCAGGACTTACCGACAAAAGTTAAATATAGCTAGTTAATTAACCCTTGGTCACATCAATGTTAGATCAGGACTTACGGACATCAATGGTTATATATGTTTATCAAAAACATCAATGTTAGACCGGATCCAAAACAGATTCACCAAAGACAAACATCGATCGAATTCCGCGAGATCCGCTGGAGGCACACCTCCACACGCCCTCCGACGATGCTATACACACCACCAAGACGGGGGCTAGCTAGTGGGGAGAAATTTACTCCATCTTCAGGGCGCCGGCGCCTCGTCTTCCTGAGCAGGACACAAACTTAAACAAACTAAAAATGATAGAGCAGGAACCCTCCCACCAGCGAGGGCCGGGATCCACCATGCCTTCATGGTCCTAAAGCCACAGAAGACGAGGCAGATCGGTGACGGCGCTGTTGGGAGGCAGGAAAACCCTAGCGTGAGACTCGCTCGTGGAAGGAGCTGGACACATAAACATTCAATGTAAGAAAGGAGAGTTTTGCCTTGTTAGGAATTGAGTAGGTTAATATAGACATCATTCGATTTAATGTTTAACAACAACAACAACAACAACAACAACAACAACAACAACAACAACAACAACAACAACAACAACAACAACAACAACAACAACAACAACAATGACGACGACGACGACGACGACGTTAGATTTGAACTAACTCTCAAAAGTTAATTTATAACAAATTAATAGTGTAAAAACAAAGGGACTGGCTAGAGACCAGGTGGCTGATTTTAGATTTTGGGTCAGTCACTTTTTTATGCGTGCACGTACAGTACCAGAGACGATTAATCGACGACTAATTCGTAACTGCACGATCGATCAAAATCCTTGATAGCGCCGGCTGTACTAAAGCATGCAGCGCCTCATGCATGCACGCAGTGATCGATGCACACACAAACTAGCACACATATGCATGCATGGACGGTCCCTACATCGCAATCACTAGTGCATACCATGCCTTGATTTTTTTTGATTTCTAGTAACCTCTTCCACTGTATGTTATTACTATCTGAATTAAGAAAGGCTCTGTAGCTCAAAAGCTTAGCAAACATTTAGGGCATTGAAGATTCAACATCATACAGATTGCTTAATAAAGCTTTTTGCGGCTTGATTTACACAGGACTAACTTTTAAAACCTTGCTAAGCTAGCTAGCCAGATGATGCATGTAGCTGACTAGGGGCCAGTTCTTTTCCCCAGATTCTAGGATTCTCCCAGAATCTGACCCCTCCCTTCTCCCAGAATCTTTTAGATTCTGGGATTTTACAATCCTATCTAGTTAGGGTAGGGGCGGACCCAGGATTGGGCCAAGCCCATGGCCCTAGGCCGGCTACAGTACCCTACAGTGCTGCTACAGTGCCTAAGATGCTATACTGAAGGCAGTGTTAGTTCTTCACGCCTAGGGCCCAGCCCCCCCCCCCCCCCCCCCCCCCCCCCCCGGCCTGGATCCGCCACTACGCAAGGGCGCGTACTGCTGCATGGGTGTGATGAGACATGCCATCTTTTCGTTCCCTGGAACTAGAGAGTGAAAATAATTAGTGGAATTTGTATTACTCTTAAAGAAGAAATATAATAAAATGAAAACTAAAAAACATCAAAAGAAATGAAGTTCTCTAAAAAAGAATGAAATAGTGGCATTGATATTACTCTTTAAGAAAAAAAATATAAAACAAAGAATTACAAAAATTGCACACAGTTTACATGGAGATTGCACTTTTTTATAATATGCAAGAACAAGCATATAATAGTGGCATTTTCACAAAAAAGGAAGTTTCCTAAGAAGGAATGAATTAGTGGCATTAGTTAAAGAAAAAATGAAACACAAACTAAATCAAAATCAAAATAATAAAGTTTTTCTAATAAAGAATGAATTAGTGGCTTTGCTATTATCCTTTAAGAAGAAAGAAAATGAAATAGAAACTAAAACAAAATCATAATAATGAAGTTTTCTAAGAAAGAAAGAAAATGAATAAAAATCCAAACAAAATCCAAATAATGAAGTATTTCAAGGAAAGAATGAATTAGTGGCTTTGATGTTGCCCGTTAAAAAGAAAGAAAATGAAATAGAAACTAAAACATAATCGTAATAATGAAGTTTTCTAAAAAGGAATGAATTAGTGGCATTGGTATTACCCTGCGAGAAGAAAAAAAGAATAAAACAAATGATGAAAAAGTTTGCCCAAAATTTTTATAGAAATTGCACTTTTTAATAAGATGCAAGAATACACATATAATAGTGAAATTCCGCAAAAAAAAAAAAAGATTCGTAAGAAGGAATGAATTAGTGGCATTGATATTAACCTTAAAAGGAAAGAAAAATAAAATTAAAGCTTACACAAAATCAAAATAATGAAGTTTTCTAAGGAACTATAAATTAGTGGCAGTGGTATTACCCTTTAAGAAAAAAGAAAATTAAAACAAACAATGACAAAATTTGCACAAAATATTTACACAAAATGCGCTTTTCAAAAATATGCAAGAATAAACATATTATAGTGAAATTTTTAGAAAAACAATTCCTAAGAAGAAATACATTTGTGGATTGGTTTTACCCTTGAAGAAGAAATAAAATGAAATAAAAAATAAAAGTTCAAAGTAAGAAACAATGAATTAGTAGCAATAGTATTACCATTTAAAGAAGAAAGATAACGATTTTTTTGTAATATGAAAACAATAATCATATAATAGTGTAATTTTCGCACATATTGCATAGTATTTATGTGTATACATTTACACTCACTTAACATCAAAAAAATACACACAAAAGAAAAGTTAAAACCAACTAACAAAGAAAAACAAAAACACACAAAAACAGAAAATAAACAAAGGGAGAGAGAGGAGGGCTGGATCGCATAGTTAATGGGCTATGGCCCAGTAGCAAATCGACTGGCACAAATATGGGTCAGTCGTAAAAAACAAGCCCAGCACAAGCCAGAAAAAAAATACGCAGCACGAATCTTAGAGCAAAAATCAACAATCAAAAAATTGACTGACCCAAATTTAAAATTCAGGCAAGTTACAAGTAGCTAAAGTGAAAAACAAAAGGTTTGCCTTGTTGGAATAGAGTAGGTTAATTCTGGGCCTCATGCATTGTGAGCAAAGCAAAGTAAGTAAAGCCAAGACCAGAACTGCATTCATGCACTGATATATGCACGTCTTCCAAACAAAACAAGAAGAATGACACTACAGTACCAAAACCACACCGGTGAGTTTGGTAGGCTGCCCTCGTTTCCTCAGAAGCCACATCGACCATCACGCATGCCGATGAGATCATGATCGGATCACACAAGTATCACAGGCATATACGGCCGAACAAGCGCAGCATCAGATCAGATCAGATGGACGGGTATACCTGCCCGGCCGCCAAACAGAGAAGCCGCTTGTTTTAGTCCCACATCGGCAAGCTAAGCATACCTGGCCTTGTTTAAAAGGGAGGAGCTTGACTAGCCATTCGTGCCCTTATAACAGAGCACACTAATCGGTGAGACGGTGACGCATTGTTTGGCACTGCACAATTAGCAACCATAAAACAAATGATCAAGTCTAAAATCATTGTCACCAGATTACCTCCGAAGCTTGGCTTTAAATTTTTTTTGGACACCCTTCTTTTATCCAAGAATACTTAATTTCTTACCCACAACAACGCCTCGGCCCAGCAGATCTTTATTTTATTTTATTTTTGGACACCCTTCTTTTGTCCAAGGATACTTAATTTCTTACCCACAAAAACGCCTTGGCCCGGCAGATCTTTTTAAAAGATCCATCGCCTCCTGTGTTGTTGGATTGAGCCCCAAATTGCAACAAGGTAGATCTTGCGCAACTCACTCTGCAACAACTGCTTTGTTGCACAACCACCGAAGCGTTATTTTCGCCCGTTATTTTTTTATCTTCAATTTTCTTTTTCAACGTAGATGATGTTGCGGGAGGAATTCTGCAACAGTGGTGGTGTTGTAGAATTATTATTTTTTGTCTTCACCTTTTTTGCAATAAAAATGAAGTTACGGGAGGACTTTATCAACATGAATAATGTTACAGAAACTTTTTCACTGAAAAGATGAGGTCATCTGCAGCGTGACAAGAAATGTATGCAATAGAGATGATGTTACGGGAGGACTTCTGCAACAAAGCCATTGTTGCAAAAAGTATAGAAAAACATCGTCGGTCAGAGCGACGACGGAGGGCGAGAGGGGAGTCTGGAGCAGCGCAACTAGGCCGATGGTGGCCGGAGCAGAGCTCGGGCGTGCACGCTCGAGCAGCAGCCATGGCTGCGAGTGAACGTAGGGAGGCAAAGAGTACATCAGGAAAGGATAAGGACACGTGTTGGACGTAGATGACGGGGACGCAGCAGTGTGATCCCTTAGCTGAACCATAGCGTTTTCCTTGTTCTTCTAAATTTGAAATTTTGTTGCTTTAAGCTTTTTCCCTGAAATATCCAATTGTTGTCATACCAAGAATATACAAATATGCAGGTCGTGCTCCCGCATTCTACTACCGCGCGTGTAGCCAAAACATTGTCTCATCTATCTTCTATCTGGTTTCTTGTGGACTCGATTAATATTATGATCGATTTAGCAACTCGTAATTTTTTAAAAGTTTTGTTAATGCAGTTTCCCCCTTGGTCTTTTCAATGTTGTTTTTCTTTTCTACCGGTCTTTACACAAATGGTGCACCTCATAAGTTGGAGAGAGGAACAAGGAACATAGTACGCTGCATTGAAAAACATCATGAAAAGAAACAGAACAAAACACACACAAAAACAAAACTGTGGAGGTAGTTAAGCCACTTGCCATCACTAAACCGTAAACTCGGGAACCCTTGCCCACAAGTCGGCAACTCCTACAAATAATGTGCTACGAAGTATCTTAAGTCTTGGGGAATGAATGTTGTTGATCAAATTTCATGTCGTTTGCATCCAAGTGTTTTGCTTCATGAACATCCTAGTTTAAAGAATCAGCAAACCAAGTGTGATTTTTGGGAGCAGTTATTTTAGGAGGAGTTGACCAGACAAAGAGGTGTAATCAAAGGAATTTTTGTTAATCAAATGCACTTATGCACCCACACTCATATCCAACTGCAACGCAGTGGTTCAAAGTTTTTTTTTCTTCCTTTTTTTGGGACAAAGTTTTTTTTTTCTTCTTTTATAGGAAAACATGGCTTTTTTTTTAGAACAAGGAAAACATGACTTTGATAGTTAGATTCCTAGTTAGGCTTTTGTTGGTGGGATTATATTTCTTTTGAGACGATATCATGCATGTTGGGCCGGCCCACAAACGCTGGATGCACTCCTCTTCGCTCGGTTTTTTTCCATGTCGTTCACTGCTCTCAGGAAACAATCGGTAGTGAAAACCAGCCTCCTAGTTTGAAAAACAAGACAACGACTAGTTATTAACAGATTTAGAAAGTTCATATATTAGAAATAATGTTCATTAATTTTAAAAATGTGCATGAATTTTTAGAATGTTATAGAATTGGAAAATGTTTGTGTATTTTTAAAATATATATTAATTTGAAAAAAGTTCACAAATTATTTTTTATAATTTTTTAATAAAATGTACGAATTTAAAAATGTTCTTGAATTTGAAAAAAATCATGCATTTCAAAAAAGCTAAAAAATGTACCCAAATTTGAAAACAAAATCATATCGTAAAAATGTTTTTGAATATAAAATATTAACAAATTTGGAATAATGTATACAAATTTAAAAATTATTTACGAAATTGAAAAATATTCAAGCTCACCACACCAAAAATGGGCTAGACTGCCACTGGTTCAAACTGAGATACCATCAAAATTGACCGTATTAGCCAGTAATCCCAGCACAGTGCGTGCCTCCCGGACCGTAACGAAGCGCCGAATTAGGCTAACAACTCATGCTCCTGTCCACCTCTTTGTCCAACAGAAGAGAGCATTCATTCTTCAGGTAATTCGAGATTACCTAGCTGCAGTCTTGATAGCATCCAGGTTCTACAGTTAGTTTCCAGCTGCCATGTCCATGCCTTGTTCAAATACACATTTCAATGATAGCACCAGCAAAACAGAGCACTCATAAAAGGGGAAACAGCAGAACAACAGTTATCTGCTAACAGGTTCAGCCATGCCATAAACTGGTGCTCATGTATATACTCCCTCCGTTTCAGAATATAAGGTGTATTGATTTCCGTGCAAGTCAATCATTTGAATGTTTGATCAAGATTATAGAATAAAATAACAAAATCTGCAATACCTAATAGATAAAATATAAAACTACTTATCATGATGGATCAAATGATCATATAACGCAGGCCTTTCCAAACCGTCGACCATATGTATAAAATTAAGGTGCTTGTTCAGAATACATGCGATAAATAAAGAGTAGGGAGTGATCATTTTTACATACCTCTAACCAGCCAGCCGGTCGCTACTGAACCAAATGGGGCACCAACAGTATGAACATCTTCTTACCTTTTTGCCGGTCAGCATTAATTCAGACATGCCTCGGTCAAAAACAGAAATCTGCAGATCCGAAGCAGCAGGCTTTCTATCTATATATGCAAGTGCTCATTCATACTACATGAGGTAAACAAACAGAGAAGGGAAGGAGCAACTAGAAAGACCTTCTAGAGCATGCCCTGCAGATCTGAAGCGACAGGCTTTCTGGAGCAAGAAGAGTTTCATCATTCAAACTTTGCCAGGTATGAAACCCAAGTACTGCAAATACATCACCATAACTCATTACCGAAGTGAATGATAGAAGAGATCTTCAGTTACATGCCGTGTGACAGCACACAAGAGATAACGATTGCAATCCAGTACAAACCAAAAATACAACATACTCCATCAGACTCTAGCAGAATAGGACAATAATAACAAGATGCATATTAGACACTACTTTGGACAATTGTCCAGTTAATGGATAATAGCCTGAAGAAAAACGTAACCAACAACACGATTGCAAAAACCACCGTCAGTGATTTGGCACCAAAGGACAGTAGGTGGTAGAGTGCGAGAGGGCAATGAACGAGCCAATCAACAAAGCAGGAGGACTATCCAAGGGGATCAGAACCGGCTGGTGAAGTAGGAGACAGAGTTGAACTGTACGATGAGCCAGCCTGGAGTACTCCACCTTGTAACAGGTTGCTGGAGCCTGGAGCGAATACATCACTTGGTTAAATTTCCTTTATGGCCTGCTATAAAGTTGAAGTAAGCAAATGAAAAAAACTTTGACAGAAAGGGCGTATTTGAAAGATAGAAAATTAAACAAAATGCATATGTATGAGGAAAGGCTACATATATCTTTGAGAGTGCAAAAGTGGCTGACGGGAGCTATTTTACCTTTCTGTTTATTTGCAGGTGGGAATTTGAAAAACACTTCATCTAATGTTCTTCCAGTAGATATGCGCGATCTTTGGCCAACTTTCTCCATCAGGTGCTTGGCAGCTCTCCTTCAACAGCTCACTACAATCCCATATGCATATCTGCTGGAGGGACGACGACAAATCCGGTAAACATCATGGCATCAAGTGATCAAGAGATTCCTCAGATTGGGGAAGCGCTTCAGATTTGTTGGCAGCGAATTCATTTGACAGTCACGGAATGCCAGGGTCCTGACAGATGTGAAATTGACGGATTCGTCTAATGAAATGAATGGTTCCTTGCATTCGTCAAAAGAGAGAGATGGTGGAACTGTGGAACCTTCAGCTGAGAGCATTTTGTTGAGTAGTGCAGAACTGCTAACTTGGAGTATGTGGTTGACTCGAAACTGTGAGATACACTCAGGGATGAGTTTCGGAAGATCAACCAAATGTACCAAATCAAATTCCTGGCTAGACAATCCTTCAAGCATACATAAATCTGGCAAGTGATACAGAATGAGTGCATGAATAGAGGTGAGGCTACCAACAGACAAGCTTGCGGGGCTTCTGCAGTTGTTTATGCTCATATATTTCATTTCTGGCCAGTCAGTACAGAGGCAGTCAGCTGCAAGCACGCAGTTGTATATACTGAGGCTCCTAAGGGATAATGGGAAGCATTCTGCTCCACATGCCAACTCTAAACAAGGGCAGGATCCCAGTCCAACTTCTGAAAGGGAGGTAGCAGCTCGTAAGCCCCCTAATGACCTGAGACACCAGCTATCTCCGATGAACAAAGAGTCAAGTTTTGTCAAATGTTGGAGGACCTCTTCTGAAGGAAGCGTAGTTAAAGTCATAATCTCTACCAAGACCAATCTTTTGAGTGACGCCAGGCCATCAAGGCAAACAACTAAAGCTCCATCTGTAATACTGCATGAAGAAAGTTCAAGTTCACAAAGTCCTGATGGTGGAACCAGCGGCAGCCCAATGCTCCTTCCATAGATGAGTCTCATTCTCTGCTCGTGACATAATATACATGCCACGATGACATCCTCTTTTACCAACACTTCATCTTTCTCTTTTTCTATAGCATTTTCAAGTTTTTGAACATGTGCCACATCTACATGCATAAATATCATCAACTGCTTTAGAAATGAATGTTCCTGTGAGAGTAGTCTCCTAATATTTGATCCTAAATCTAACTCCCAGATTAAACCAAGTCGTGATGCCAAGTGGTTTGTCCTCATGAAATTCTCTCTCTTATCATCATGTTCCAACGCATCATTGGAAATAAATACAAGCAGTAGGCATTTGTGTACTAGTAACGTTTTAAGGCATAGTGGAAGACAAGGTAATGTCTTTAGGTTTGGCACATCTCGGAGGACAAGTGAAGAGCAATTCCTAAATAGTTCATTATTGAATGGTAATCTCTGCAAAGCGCTGCAATTAACAAAGCTCAAAGATTCCAAATTCTCAAAATACGAACCATCAAGTAACTAGCCTGGGTAATTTGAAGATTTGTAGCCGTCAATTTCAAGATTCTCAAGTTGAGGCGGTGGCCTCAGGCCTTCTGGAATCTCAAAATGTAAACTATCCTCTGCATTCATTTTATTCTTGGAACCCTAGACAAGTCGCAAGCTGCCAAGATGAATTTTCTGATGCAGCTTCGATTCTAAAGCTTGATCCTTCCCAGTGCCATTCTCAATATTTGTGACACTTCAACTGCCACGAATCTGGTTCATGTCCCCCATCTGTTGCAACTCATATCCATTTTTATTTTGTACAGAAAATTCCTTGAGTTGTTGAAGTGAAGTTAGCATGCCAATGTTAGGAATTTGAGGCAGTGCTTCTTCGCTTGACGTGTATATTGTATCATCATGACATTCAAGATGCCGTAACTTTCTTAAATCACACAGCTTCTCAGGCAAACTCTCGACTTTGTGACTAAACAGAAGTAACTGTAAGTGGTAAAGAGTACACAGTGATCTTGGCAATTCAGAAATCAGTGTTCTGATGATGTTCAAAGACCGAAGATGCTTCAACTCACCAACAGATTCGGGCAACTTACTTTTGTTGTAAGAAGTCTTCAAGCGAAACATTTTTGTCACACAGCAACAATCCTGAGAGGGCATTCAATCGTGTGCTTGCTTGTTCGAGCCAGTTAAATCGGGTGAGTTAGACACAGAAGATCCGAGACATCCTTCTCTCCTCTCCTCTCCTTGCGCCGTCCCCGCGGGCAGCCGGGGGGAGCCCAGATCTGCCGCCGCTCGCCCCTCCTCCCTCCTCCGCCCCTCCTCGCCGCCGCCGGCGCAGGTCGCCGGGCAAAGCCCTCTCGGCCTAGGCGGCGGCGGGGCCTTCTTCTCCTCCTGCCCGAGGATGGCGGCGCGGGACGCTTTCTTCTAGTGGCGGCGCGGCGCGGGCGTGGGGAGCGGCGGCGTGACGGCACGGGCTGGCGGCGGTGGCTACTGGGCGTACGTGGCGTCGTCCTCTCCTGGGCCGGCGGCGGGGTCCGGTGTAGGGCTCTCCGGTGGTGCGGCTGGGGCTTGCGGCGCGATTGCTAGCTGGTCAGGCGGCGGCGGCCTGGATCCTACTTCCAGTCCCCAGTAGAGATGGCGGCGATCCGTACACAAGACTTGATGGAGGTTCTTCGAACAGATCTGGGTGAAAACCTTGCGCTCGGCTACATGCCAAGGCCGGCGATGGCGGCGCTCTTCTGTGTCGTTCTCTTCTTGAAGACATCGCCGTGGAGAAGTTCCAGACCTCTATCTGTTACCTCCGGGGGAAATCCTAGATCGGTAGATCGGATGACAGCGGCGCTCTTGCGTCGTTCCCCCCTTGGGGGCGTCAGTCTTGGAGGTGTGCACGGGCTCGAGGGACCAGCGGACGGCATCTTTGGTGGAGAGGTGTTTCATCTTACGCATCGGCGACTGTAGATCTCGGCGGCGTGGCGCAGTGGAGTCGGCGTTCGATGTGTGTAGACGGACTCGCGCAGGAGGATGCCGCTGTCTGGCGTCTTGGTGGCGTCGATGGCAGACCTGGCAAGGTCGTGGAGTCAGTATCTGCTTTGAAGATGGATCGGTGGAAGACGGCGGTGGCGGCCTTGAGAGTGCGCCGGACTGGTGTGTGCCCCAGACCAGGTATATGGCTTGGCTGGGGCCTCCGGTTTTAGATGTTAGGCTTAGGTGCGAGGTCTGTTTGGTATTAGGCTCGGACTATCGGCGCCCCTTCATCAAGTGAATAGGAGTAGCGACAGATGTTGCCAAGATGGTGGCTTCAGACTTACTGATGTACTACTTTGTAAGGTCTTTGTGAATAATTAATAAAGTGGCTGCATGCATCGTCCAGATGCAGAGGCCGGGGGTCTTCCTCCTTTTCATAAAAAAAAAAAACTTACATCATCCATCAGTGGGTCTATGCAGATTATAGTGCGTAAATGATGTAGCTTGCAGATACTTTGCTTGTGTTGCTTCATACTACCAACACAAACAGATAGATGTCGAACAGTGGATGGAATTTCCATCACCTTATCATCTTCCAACCTGAAGTAGTCTTCCTTGGAGAGTGATTCTGCCAGATCATGAGGGAGATCATGCATACTCTATAACACTAAACTCCCTAATTTTAGAGGGCTGAGAATCAATTGAGGCTATCAATTTCTATTTTGGTCATCGATTTTGACCTGGTCGTACCACTGGGTCGCGTGCCCTTGGTAAGTCGCTAGGTGATATCTACTGTCAAAAAAAAAAAATACTGTCAAAAAAAAAGTCGCTAGGTGATATGGGCCGGGGCTATCGGCGGTGGAAGGCCCGATGGGCGTTGTGGCAGCTGCGAGTGGGTCCGTGGATGATACGTGGCGGTTCGGTGTGTTGGCCCGGCTGTTCACAGATGGGAGAGGAGGCTTGGGGAGGGATTTGGGGGTGGTCGCCGCTCGCAGTTTCGGTGGTTTGGTCGGTGCACCTTGCCGCTAGAGGAGGTCAGGCGTCGTCTTGGAGGTTCTTCACCTCGGTGGGCGTTGCTGCTGTTGGGGGCTCCGCCGTCCCTGCCGTCGTGGCATTGGAGGGTCCTTGTAGTTGCCATGATTCGGCGCCGTCTTCTTCCGCTGGGTCGTTGTTTGTGCAGTACGGTACGTCATTCTTCCCCTTTTGTTTAATTTGTTATCCATCGACCTGGGCTGCCGTTGCTGTCGTAGTGGTGCCGCCGGTGGATATTGATTATGCTACTAGGTTGTGGTGGTGCCGCTGGATTTGGTGTTCTTGACTTTTTAGGCACTTGTCCTCTCGGGGAACTGTTCTGGGCAGGTTAGTAACTGTTCATTGAAAAGAATCGGTGCTATCTGTTCTTTTGGGGAATAAGTTTAGTTCTTTCAGGCTGCAGAAATTCTTGATTGCACAAGTTCTTAATTCTAACAAATAACCAGGGGTGGCCTCTTTGCTTTTTGATATGGGGCTAGGTGTTTTATTTGGGGCTAATGTGTGTCTAATCACCTTGGTTCTTTCAGGGTCGGCTAATTCTTGATTTAGCAGATGCCCGGAAGTGGTCTCTGTGATTTTTGACATGGGGTTAGGTGCTTTATTTGTGGATGATGTGTGTCGATGGTATGAGGCCTTTCTGATTTTTTTATATGGGGTAACGTGCTTTGGTTAATATGTATTGAGTTCGAATAATGTGGTGGTAAAGTAGTTTTAGGTTTGAGCTGTTGTGGATCGTTGGTTAGCAGTACTGTGTTTTTGTATGTAGAAAGCTTAGTGGTTGTGGATTAGCACTATGATCTGCCTGTTATTTGGTCTGCACTAATGCAAAAATTGCCGCTGCCTTACTACCTCCCACACATTGCCGTCGTTGCAGTAGTGATGTCTACCCACATATCCGAGCTCCTTTGGAGCTAGCATGAGCGGCGCTCTGAGCGATGGTGAGAAGACCACAAAGGGCATGCGCCCGACAGTTGGTAAAGGTGCTAGAGGCACCTCGGGATAGAGGTGGATGGAAGAAACTGGGTTGGATCTGGTGCTTCCGGCGGCTCAAAAATTTGGAACTAGCAACCCGGATGCCGATGCTCCCTGTCGCGTTGTCTGCTTTGGGGTGGTGGGGTCACTGAGCGGCACGGCACGGACACTCTATTGTAAAGTAATCTGGTGCTTTGTGTGTATTTTGTACCAGAAAACACATTTATCCAGTGATCTTCCAGTAATTAGATTTAGGAGGTACGTAAATATATATCTTTTGAGATGGGATGCATTGGACGATTTATAGAAATACGTAAGTATATATCTTTTCAGAATTCAAATATAGGTAAATTAGTAATCAGATTTAAGAGGTACATAAGGAATCAGATTTAGGAGGTGCCATGTTGTTTATGATTGTTTGAGGGTTAAATCACATTAGTTCTCCACATACTTGTTTCGAGTTCGCACACCAAAATAGTATCGTGCCTCAAGTGATTTGTTTGCACATGTATTTCATGTTTAAGCTTTGAAAAAGATGCTCAATCATAACATTATTTTTGCTACTGGTGGTGGTACTGAATTGTTCACCGCCCAGAGCTATGCCAAAAACGTTGGACATCATGGAGAACACGTTGGTGCTAAGCATTGTAAGACAATCTTACCCTAACTATTCTTAATTCGTTCTTGTAAAACCTGGCCCTTGGTTCTTCGGTTGGGATAAAGGTTTTATCTATCGTACCACTTTGTTGATGCTAAGAACCAACTTGCATATTTGTCTGCAGCCATATAATAATTACCAAAGTGACTCATTTCCTTTTGCTATTTATGGTTGATCAGTTTTGTTAGCAGATGATACGCATGGTGCAAATTATTCCTTTCTGCAATTGTGATCCTTATTTGGACTTATCTTGTAGTAGTTGAGTAAGGACGCAGCAGGCAATGGCCTTGAGGTGCTTTTGCTCATATATGAGGTTGTACCGGTTCCATGCTCAACAGCTCAAGTGATTTGAAGGTAAACATCTAGATAAGATTATTTGTGTCCTCCTCATGTGTAGATTCTGCTTAGGCCATACACTATAAAGCGCGAATAATTCATACTGTTAATCCCGTACAATAAAAAAGAATATATAATGGTTTAAGGTTCTTTGCAATTTATTTCTTCATTGTATCAAGTTGTTTCTTTCTTAATTGTGTCAAACTATTGAGTCACTTTTTGTTTTCCATGTTAAATACACATGTATGCTGTTGTAGTGGAAACCATGTGTTGTTCATCTATCATGAATGTGGATGGTCACTAAATCACATAGTTGTCCAGTCTGATGGTGTTCAGAGATGGAACAATTAGAGACACAGATGGTGCAATAGAATCCTGGAGAAAATTACATTAGCCACACTCTCTTTGTGTAAATTTAATTTAATGTAAAAGAATGGGGTAAGAAATAGTTCTGCCACGGATGAAAGCTTAGGTGGAAAGATTAGCTAGCACTTCAATGAAGAGGAGCAGTGATGATATCAGTTATGGAATATGTGAAGTATTAGAAGACAACTCCAACATGCTACCACATGGCCCCAGAATGTTTATGCTGAAAATTAGCTATCTCAGGTGTCTAGCTTATCTTTGAAGATGTGCTGCCTTTTTCAGTGGATTCTCCGTTGGAAATTTCTTGGAAGGTCCAATAAAAAGCTGTCATCGTTATTCTGGATGCACATCACCTACTACTCACATGGAAGAATTGGTGAAGTGCTCCTGTGTACGCTTTTGGTTTTGGAGGCCAAGAACATACATGAATTGGATTAGTAGTTAGTAGTAGGCTAGTAGCACATATTTAATTAGCAGATGAATAGCCTTTTTTATTCAACATTCATTATACTTAATTTAATTTCATTGTATAAACTGTAAAGAGAGAAAAGGGGGACCCATGCCATCCTTTTTAAGAAGGAACGGGTTTTGTTTAGTAGTCTTATTAAGTTTCTCCATGATAAAAATCAATTTGGTTGTTGTATTCGGATTATATTATGGATTTTTGCCCAAGTTCTCCTACACTAGCCTTGTGCTTAACATGACATGTCAAGTAATAGATGTAAAAAGAACTCCCTGAACACACAACACATATTTGTATGATAACCTATATGCCAATGATTTTAGTTCCAGCAGCAATAGTGAAATATGCAGATGGTAAATCACCATGTGGAGTTCTTTTAAACTGGTCAAGCAAGTTATTTCATTACCTCTTTTGTTTTGCGTGAGATGGATTACAATTTGTGTTGCATAACAATATCATTCTTAGATGATGAAGTACTTTTGGTAATACCATGGATTGTATTTTTGCATTGTTAGCCAACTGAATTTCTTAGAGTGGTACACAAGCTAACACGTTAAAACAAAGCTTTCATGCACAATGCCAAAGGACTAAACGGCGCAGCAAAGCGCGCCTTTTCCTTCTAGTAACATACCATTTCCCATAAAATGGTTGAAAGAACGAAACAGAGATCATCTCCTTGAAGTAATCTCTCGCAATATCTTCAACTCCCTTGTTTTGATTGCATGAATCTACGAGGCCCTCAGCCATCCAAAGATGAACCAGCTCATCAAGGACATACTTGTGTCCTTTTGGAAACAAGCTGCAGTATAGGAAGCATCTCTGCAGACATATCGACCACTATGTTAAATAGTATGGGCAATACTGAGTCGCCTTGTCTCAATCCTTTTTTTGTTTGGAAGTATCTGCCAACGTCATCATTGACGTTGATGGCCACACTACCTTCAGAAACGAAACTTTGGATTAGAGCGTGCCATTCTGCAGAAAATCCTTTCATTCTGAGAGTCTGCTGGAGAAAAGACCAGTTGACTTTGTCATAAGCCTTTTCAAAGTCAATTTTTAAAATAACCCCATTTAACTTTTTCCTATGTAGTTCATGAACCGTTTCATGAAGGATTACAACTCCATCTAGGATGTTTCTTCCTTGCATAAAAGCATTTTGTGAAGGGCGAACCACATGATCAGCCACCGAATTCAGCCTAATAGTTGCGGTTTTCGTGAAAATTTTAAAACTAACGTTAAGGAGGCAGATAGGTCTATACTGTTGTATCCTTTCTGTCTCATTAACCTTAGGTAGTAAAATTATCTCACCAAAATTTAGGCGGAAAAGATCTAACTGGCCAGCATGAAAGTAACCGGATAGTTCTAGCAGGTCCAACTTGATGACATCCCAAAAGTGCTGGTAGAAATCAGCTGGAAATCCATCCGGCCCTAGGGCTTTGTTCTGTTTCATTTGGAAAACCACCTTCTTTATTTCCTCCTCGGTCTAAGGAGCTGTAAGAAGATTGTTTTCCTCAACAAAAACATGGGGTATATCCTCTGTTCGGGACTCATCCACAGAGAAGTTGCCTTCTTCTGGTGCACCAAATAAATCTTTATAGCAATTGGTAATGTACGATTTTAGTTGCTCATGGCCCTCAATCGTACCCTCATCCTGTACAAGAGAATGAATAAGTTTGTTCTGTGTCTTCCGTTAGCGACACCCTGGAAGTAACTTGTGTTCGAATCTCCTTCCAGGATAAATTGAGCTTTTGATCGTTGGTACCATTTGAGCTCCTCTTCTCGTAATAACTTTGCAATCTGTGCATTCGATTGGATTTTTAGCTCAATTTCTTGCACGGATAAAATTCGTACCTCTGCAAGGGCCTCTAATTCATCAATGATAGATGACAACCGAAGCTTTTCCTTTTTCAGAATACCAGATGTATGTCTAGCCCATCCTCCTAGGAATCTGCGTAATGCACGCATTTTGTTATTCCATCTTTGGATTGGGGTTCGACCCGTGACAGGTCTTTCCCACACCTTTTTCACCATATCATGGAAGCCATCCCGATGTACATCCAAGTTCAAACTTGAATTGGCGTTTACACTTAGGTCTAGGCAAACCAGTGGTTATAAGGATGGGGGCATGGTCCGACAAAGCCTCGATACATTCTATCGCCCGCACTGTTACCATAGGGAACTTCGATTCCCATTCGGTATCCATAAGCACGCTATCTAGTTTATCGTATGTTGGTTTTGGAATACTGTTCGCCCAAGTGAACAGTCTTCCTATCATGGAAACCTCTCTTAAATCGAGACTGTCAATGTCAGCATTGAATAAGAAAGGCCAATGATCGTCGAACCTGCCTTTGCTTTTCTCATGAGGAAATCTTAGCAAATTAGAATCTCCGCCTATTAGAATAGGATATGGATTGTCCTTTGCCAGATTAACCAATTCATGAAGAAAATCAGCTTTAAATTCTTCCTGGGCTACGCCATACACGGCGACAAGAGTCCATGTATAGTTATCAGTTTTGTTACGGATATGGAGTTTGATATGATACTCTCCATCCGAACTTGCCAACACTTCCATGGTCTCCATTCTCACGCTAAGTAATATGTCCCCAGACCTGCCACGTGGTGGACGAGACACTCAGGAGAAATCTATGCTGCCAGAAAGGTGGTTAAGTAAACTCACCGAGAAATCTCGTCTCCCCATTTCAGAAATGGCCAAAAAATCCAACTTATGATCCCTAGAACAATCAATGATATGTAAATGTTTAGCCATGTCACCAGGACCTCTGCTATTCACAAACATGCCATTCATTGGGAAACATTTGGAGATTTAGACACTTTCGCCTTTTTACAAGGCGACCAACACTTCTTTGTGCGGGAAGATTTATATTTGGCCAGATGCTTTGAGTTCATACAAGGAACTTAGCCCAGCCACATCTAAAACTACCTCCGACACCTCACCAAGTATATGAGAGAGAAGCTGACCATCAATAGTGGCATCCGCATCCTCATCCTCTAGTTGGGAGTTGTCCGACTTGCCCAAGACTTTAGGTGTTACCGTTAGACGGTCATACTCCATATGTCTCAGAGCTTTAGTCGACACATTAACTTCTTTCTCGTTGTTACCCAAAACCATGCCTATGCTAGTCAATTTAGAAAACATTTGTGTGGACGAAAAAGACAGAAAAGATTTATTAGACGATTCCATACCAGCCTTGTTGAGATTATATGACGCCTTAAGACGCATTGCCTTTGACAGTGAATCCTCATCCGTTGTCGTTGCTCCCTCTGCATCCACCGGGTGCCATCCACTCCGCCGAGTCGGAGTACAAGTCTTGGTGAAAGGCTGAGAAAGGATGGGCATAGGTGTTGTAGCAGCACCCCCGGTCACAGCACCCTCCACCGTCTCCCTTGGAGTAGAGAGCTCGCCACCAGCCGGAGATGTAGTTGTATGAGGTTCCACAGCGCCATGGACGCCAGGTTCCAGAGAGACAGTAGCGAAAACACCAGGTTCGCTCGTCCCATCCGAACTTCTGGGAGTCAGCACAGCCACCGGTTTCTTTCGGCCCATAATATTTGGCCTTGAACGAGACGCAGCAGCAATAGGCCTGCTATCCCCGCCAGCCGGCACCTTGGCCTGGGTCGCAGAACTGCTGGGAGCGACGGCAGCCAACCCCTCCACGGCGGGCCTGTTAGTCAACACCCGAGGCGACGCCTCTGCAGACGCTGGCGCGGAGACCATGAGGACAGGGGCCGCCGTCGCTTGGGCCGGATCAGTGTACGCGAACTGACGCTGATCCATCAACGAAGCGCAGGTCTGTAGCTTCCCATCACTCTGGTCTTTCTCCAAACGCATGACTGTGTTCTGTAGACACGACGCCGTCGCCAAGAAACCATGCAGAAACGGAGATGAAGAAGAGTCCTTGTGCTGTAAAGGCTGTGACGAGTGCCTCTCCAAGTACTGATCCCACGGCAACCACGAAGAGGACCTTTCTTTAGCTCTAGCGACAAGCTCAATAGCTCGCGGCGTCGGCGGATTGGGATTGAAAGGTGTAACAGCAATCATACCAACCGAACCTCTGTTAGCTCTAATCTTGATTCATGTATCTGCATGTTTTGTTTCTTGTTCTACTTGTAGCTTAGCTTAGCAAGTTGTCCTACGGCTAAGTCTTGGTTGAGCGTGCGATGCGGTGTGATGGGTGAGATGCTGTGGTGCCGTGAGATACGGCGATATCGTGTGAAGCGACAAGACGCGTGAAGGAGTCAGATGGCCCGCTCGATGAATTAGCTAGAGTTGAGAAGTATTTGTGAGTCAGTTTGCTAGCTGCGCATGAGGCAGAGTCGTGGTTCCTAGAGTGATTCTACGAGAAGGATAAGGTCATGAGTTAGTTGGTTAGTGGCTTACTACATGCGTGGGTTGTTTAGTTTTGTGCATGAGTCTGTTAGTGCATGCGTACGTGGAAGTAGTTGTCGAGAGAGGTGGTTGGGTAGTGCGTGCATGGGTCTTTGTAGTGGCGTGAGTTTAGATGACATGGGTGCTGAGTCTTGTATATATATCACGTTGAGTTAAATGGAAAGGGGAGCCATGAGGGCACAGCAAAAGATGTAGCCAATGTATTCATCAAGGAGAGAGCCTCTCGGCAAGGCTAGCGGCTGGTTCCTTCCTTGGTGTATGTGTGTGTGTGTGTGTGGTGAGTGTGTGTTCTCGAGAGAAGAAGAGAGTTGTGTGAGGCAACCAAGAGGAAGAAGAAAGGTGTGCTGTGAGGAGGCGGCGCCAACAACCTCGAGTAGACAGCGAGAGCGATGCCAGCTGGTTTCGTTGTGATGACGAAGAATCGGCCAGCGTCATGACCAGGTCATTCTCCGTTGAAGGAGATCCCCCTCGACGAGCACCTCCCCTCTCGATGTCTCTGTCCTCACCCTTGGGTTTCCAAACAAAGGGCACAAAGTCCGGGTCTGGTATGAAATCTACCGCCTCTTTACGAAACTTAAACTCGGACCCATCAAGCTTCACAACCGCATCCATTATTACAACATTATCTGCTTTCTTGTCAAACACCTTTGTATTCCACATAGCAACAACAATCCGCATCAGCCCATGATGGCGAAGAGACACCAGGTCAACATCAATGGTTTTACCCTTAAACACTAGTAGAAAACAGGGCATTGGTTTTTGCCAGATCAGAGCAACAGTCCCGGTCGACTTACGAACCGGGACTAATGCGTGCATCAGTCCCGGTTCGAGCGGCCAGGACGCCGGCCGGGCCTCGGCAGGCACCAGTCCCGGTTGTTGGCTGGAACCGGGACTAAAGGGTTAGTCCCGGTTCCAGACACCAACCGGGACTAAAAAGATGCCTATATATATGCTCGCCCCTGCGCGCTCACTCCTCTGTTTTTTGGCTGGCCGGCATGTGGGAGGTGTGTGCTACTCTGTTCTCACCTCCTATGCACATGAGGTGTTTGATGAAATGCCCGAGCCACACTTAAGCTTTCTCCTCTCTAAGCTCAACATCCAAGCTACATTTTCCCCAAGATTTGTCTAGATTTGTCGGTGCACGAACTATCCAAGTGTTCTAAAAGGTTAGCAACTTCATCCTTTCATCTCTCACTGCTAGTTTAGCTCATTTCAAATGCTCTAGAAGTAGAGTGGTTTGTGGGTTTTAGTGGAGGTGTGTATGTGGAAGTTCTTTTGATTTAGATGCACAATTTGAGCTCAAATTAACTTCTTAGAGTTTGCACATGTGTAGGGTGCCGTCCCGTCCCCGTCCTCACCGCCGTCGATCGCCCGCACCGATCTCGTCGCCGGCACCACCGTGGTGAGGCTCTTGTTCTTATCTTCTTTTAAAAAGAAAATAAATTCATACTTGTATGATTTAGATAGCTACTTGTATAATTTTCTTACTTGTATTATTGTTTGTTATTATATAGTGCCATGGTTTTGGTATCCGCCCCCGTCGGCTCTCGTCCGGTCTATGATTCGGATGTGGTATATTATCTTTTATAACTATTTGTTTCATTTAGTGTTTATGACAATTATGCCGACCAACGTGACATAATTGTCTTTATCTAGGAGGTATGTGAATCGGAAATTCGAACCGACCCTCTTGTCGAGAGGTTAAATTTAGTTGAAAACGAAAACAATTATTTGAAAGAAAAATTGAAAAGAGTTGAAGAAGAGAAGATGAAATTGGAGTTGCATGTTGCCGATGTCGTCGATCTACACAAGATCCAGATGGATGCAATGCGCTTGAAAATTAGAAAGATTAGAAAATATGCCATTGATAATGAGGCTTGGTATCATTATGCTGTTGGATCAATTGTTACCTTAGTTGCGATTTTGATCGCATTTGTTGTTGCATTTAAATATTTTACATAGTTGTATGTTAGTTTCAATGTATGTTTTAATTAGATGCTCTAAAGAGCTGTATGTTGTTCTATGAGAACTATGTATGAACTTTATGTATTTATTTTTTCAGTAATAACATTTGATCACTACTGTACTTTGGTTTTAATGTGATGATGAACTTGTATTAATTTGGTCATTTCTCTATTCATGATGTTCTGTAATGGTTTTTGATATACTTAATTATATAATGCACGCAGATGAACCGGCAATGGATGTACGGTGACCGACGCACCTCCGACTACATTACGGGCCTGCATAATTTTCTCGATGTGGCTGAGGCAAACAAGCAGAATGGTTTTATGTATTGTCCATGTACTGTCTGTGAGAATACGAAGGATTACTCTGACTCGAAAACCCTTCACTTCCACCTGCTTCAGAAGGGTTTCATGCCACACTATAATGTTTGGACCAAGCACGGAGAAAGATGGGTTATGATGGAAGACAACGAAGAAGAAGAGGATGATGACAACTATCCTATGTTCCCTGGATACGGTGATACTGCAAGGGGGGAAGCTGAAGATCAGGAGGCACCAGATGTGCCCGATGATGATCTTCGCCGGGTCATTGTTGATGCACAGAGAGGATGCGAAAGTGAAAGGGAGAAGTTGAAATTCGATCGCATGTTAGAGGATCACAAAAAAGGGTTGTATCCAAATTGCGAAGATGGCAACACAAAGCTCGCTACCGCACTGGAATTGCTGTAATGGAAGGCAGAGAATGGTGTATCTGACAAGAGATTTGGGAAGCTGCTGAAAATAATGAAGAAGAAGCTTCCAAAAGATAAAGAATTGCCTGACAGTAAGTACGAAGCAAAGAAGGTTCTCTGCCCTCTAGGATTAGAGGTGCAGAAGATACATGCATGCCCTAATGACTGCATCATCTACCACGGTGAGGAGTACGAGAATTTGAATGCATGTACGGTATGCGATGCATTGCGGTATAAGATCAGCCGAGATGACCCTGGTGATGTTGAGGGCGAGCGCCCCAGGAAGAGGGTTCCTGCCAAGGTGATGTGGTATGCTCCTATAATACCATGGTTGAAACGTCTGTTCAGAAACAAAGAGCATGCCAAGTTGTTGCGATGGCACAAAGAAGACCGTAAGAAAGACGGGAAGTTGAGAGTACCCGCTGATGGGTCGCAGTGGAGAAAAATCGAGAGAAAGTGGCCGGACTTTGCAGGTGACGCAAGGAACTTATGGTTTGGTTTAAGTGCAGATGGCATTAATCCTTTTGGGGAGCAGAGCAGCAATCATAGCACCTGGCCCGTGACTCTATGTATCTATAACCTTCCTCCAGTGCATGAAGCGGAAGTTCATTATGATTCCAGTGCTCATCCAAGGCCCTAAGCAACCCGGCAACGACATTGATGTGTACCTAAGGCCATTAGTTGAAAAACTTTTACAGCTGTGGGATAAAAAAGGTGTATGTGTGTGGGATGAGCACAAACAGCAGGAATTTGACCTACGAGCGTTGCTGTTTGTAACCATCAATGATTGGCCTGCTCTTAGTAACCTTTCAGGACAGACAAACAAGGGATACAACGCATGCACGCACTGTTTACATGAGACTGAAAGTATATATTTGGACAAATGCAAGAAGAATGTGTACCTGGGACATCGTCGATTTCTTCCGACCAAGCATGCCTTAAGAAAGAAAGGCAAGCATTTCAAAGATGAGGCAGATCACCGGAAGAAGCCTGTCCTCCGTACTGGTGATGATATACTTGATATGGTCAAGGATTTACAAGTAATCTTTGGAAAGGGTCCTGGCGGACAATCTGTTCCGAATGACGTTGACGGACACGCACCCATGTGGAAGAAGAAATCTATATTTTGGGACCTACCCTATTGGAAAGACCTAGAGGTCCGCTCTGCAATCGACGTGATGCACGTGACGAAGAATCTTTGCGTGAACCTGCTAGGCTTCTTGGGCGTGTATGGGAAGACAAAAGATACACCGGATGCACGGGAGGACCAGCAACATATGAACGAAAAAGACGGCATGCATCCAAAGCAGTATCAAGGTCCTGCCAGCTACGCTCTTACCAAAGCAGAGAAGGAAATCTTTTTTGAATGCCTGCTCAGTATCATGGTCCCGTATGGCTTCTCGTCGAATATAAAGGGAAATAATAAATATGGCAGAGAAAACATTCCAGAACCTAAAGTCTCATGACTGCCACGTGATTATGACGCAACTGCTTCCGGTTGCATTGAGGGGGCTTCTACCAGAAAATGTTTGATTAGCCATTGTGAAGCTATGTGCATTCCTCAATGCAATTTTCAGAAGGTAATCGATCCAGAAATCCTACCAAGGTTACAGAATGATTTGGTCCAATGTCTTGTCAGTTTCGAGTTGGTGTTCCCATCATCCTTCTTCAATATTATGACGCACGTCCTAGTTCACCTAGTCGACGAGATTGCAATTCTGGGCCCTGTATTTCTACACAATATGTTCCCCTGTGAGAGGTTCATGGGAGTCTTAAAGGAATATGTTCGTAACCGTGCTAGGCCAGAAGGAAGCATCTCCATGGGCCATCAAACAGAGGAGGTCATTGAGTTTTGTGTTGACTTTATTCCTGACCTTAAGCCGATTGGTGTTCCTGAATCGCGGCATGAGGGGAGACTGGGTGGAAAAGGCACGCTAGGACCGAACTCAATAATATGTAGGGACGGGCATTCTTGGGCGCAAGCACACTACACAGTTCTACAGAATTCTACCTTGGTGGCCCCGTATATCAATGAACACAAGAATATTCTACGCTCCAAACACCCGGAGCAGTCAGACGTTTGGATTACACGTGAACACATGGGGACTTTCGGCGGTTGGTTGCAAACACATCTCATGGGTAACACCACTGTTGGAGATGAGCTGTACTTGTTGGCCAGGACACCATCTTTGACTGTATTGACTTTCCAAGGGTACGAGATAAATGGGAATACATTTTACATGATCGCCCAAGATAAAAAGAGCACCAACCAAAACTGTGGTGTCCGCTTTGATGCAACAAACACCAATAGGGCAAAGGACACATATTATGGTTACATAGAGGACATATGGGCACTTGACTATGGACGTGATTTTAAGGTCCCTTTGTTTCGGTGCAAATGGGTCAATCTGTCAGGAGGCGGGGTACAGGTAGACCCGCAGTACGGAATGACAATAGTGGATCTCAACAATCTTGGGTACACAGACGAACCATTCGTCCTAGCCAATGATGTGGCGCAGGTTTTTTATGTGAAGGACATGTCTACCAAACCGAGAAAAAGAAAAGATAAGGAAGCGAATACATCATACGATGAGCCAAAGCGCCACATAGTTCTTTCAGGGAAAAGAAACATCATGGGAGTGGAGGACAAGACAGACATGTCAGAAGATTATGAAAAGTTTCATAAAATTCCTCCCTTCACAGTGAAGACTGACCTAAGCATCCTGTTAAATGATGAAGATTATCCATGGTTACGGCGCAATAAGTAAGGGACACACGTGAAGAAAAAGTTTTAGCTGGAAAGTGCCACTTCGGACAAACCGGAGGGAATCTTTGTAAGAGCTAGTTAGGGCATTTTGGCATTTGAAACATGATTTTAGAATAATTATTTATTAAGTTATGAAATTTCAATTATTCCTATCCTTTTAGTATTTTAATTATACAGAGGAGTTAATCAATGCAATTATGTCCAAACAAAATATGAATGTCTTCTGAGCATTCCAGATAAGTCGCTTGAGGTTGACAGGCATAGGCCATACACACCCTCACCAGTTGTAGTGATTTCAGTCCCAAGTTTTGCAAGGTTGATCATACGCGGTTAGTCCCGGTTGGTGGCTCCATATAAAATAACAAGGTTAATATAGACATGGCTTAAACGTCTTGACATATATGAATACAGCAGAAGCATCGGAGATGATAAGAGAGAAACGTTGTATGACATAAAATAGGAGGTCCAGATGAGGAGTTCTCTGGTTGCTTTCTGGTGAAACTGAGGACAACATTGATCGCCTTAGATTCTGGTGAAAAATAACTTGATAGAACTATTTGTCACTATCTGATGGCTATACTGGGGAGAGGCGCAATGCTCACCTGCACGTCGCTTAGCTTCAGGCCTTGATCAAGTAGTGTAGACTGCAGCGAGAAAATGGGTGGGTTGCAGCACCAGGTGGAGATCTTTATAGAGCAGCGAGAAAATGGGTGGGTTGGTTGCTCCCAGTAAATTAATTAGTCATGGGAGAGAAATTAATCGCTGGAGGTGTTGTCATGTCAGTCAAGTCGAGGGGACTTTCGGCATGGGAGTGGAGGACAAGACAGACATGTCAGAAGATTATGAAAAGTTTCATGAAATTCCTCCCTTCACAGTGAAGACTGACCCAAGCATCCTGTTAAATGATGAATATTATCAATATTCTTCAATAGCAAAAAGAATCAACTAAAAAGCTTTTATAAAACTCTAGTTATGATCAAAATAATATTAACTTAAAATTATATAAAATTTATGCAACGAAATTTTTCATAAAGTATTTTTTGTTAAAAACTTTAATAGCAAAAAGAATTAAATGAAAACTAGGCATGTATGCATCTCTTTAAAAGAAAACTTTAGAATTAAATCCAAAAATAGGCATGATATCTTTCATTAACACAGAAAGAATATGAAAGTTTTACATTTTTTAGAATTTTATATATTTTTTTGTAATTATTTGATAATCATGTGTATTACACATAAGTGAGTATGTATAAAAATTAGGATGTGATTTGAAGAAGGTCAAAAAATTGACATAACATATGCAAAAAAAAAAATGCCCGCCTACTAGGCCCACGGCCTGCATACGACTAGAAACCCAACTATATATGGGCCAGGATGCAGGCCCGCGGGGCTAGTAGGCCCAAGAGGGCAGAGATTAGGCAATTAACTGCCTGCTTTAGAGAGGAGCTCGGGAGAGAGATCGCAGCCGCGTATATAAACCGGTGCGATCTCCTCTCGCTTGGCGAGGTGGGACTAAACTTTCACCACCCCACGGATGTGCCACCCTTTAGTCCCGGTTGGTGGCTCCAACCGGGACTAAAGGGGGGCCTTTAGTCCCGGTTGGAGCCACCAACCGGGACTAAAGGGTGGGGGTATATAAGCAGGACTTAGGAGACTTTTCCAAAAGCCATCTGCAATTTCCCCCGACGGCGCCGAAGACCACCTCGACGCCGCCAGGCTGCCGGACCTCGCCGTCGCCTCCCCGAGCCCGCTCCTCGTCGCCGCCCCCGACGCCGTCCCCGAGCCCTGCCCCGACACCGTCCTCGAGCCCGCTCGCTCCTCGTCGCCGGCCGGACCTCCCCGAGCATCGCCGCGCGGGCCCCCGAGAGCCCGTCCTCGTCGCCGACCGGACCTCCTTGCCGGCCCTCCTCCCCGATCCTGCTGCCGTCTGCTGCTACTAGTCCCTCAACGAGCATTCGTGTGCTCCTCGGTGAGCACTCTTTCCTCCTCTGTTTCTGTCAAGTTTTTGGCTTAGGGAGAATAATTTTTGCCATGGTAGAAGTAATATGGCAAATTTTAGTAATGTCAAGTTGTGGCAAAGTTATGAAATTTAGTAATGTTGTGGCAAGCTTTTGACCTTATATGGCAAAGTTGTGGCCCAAACTTTCTGAATATTTTGACAGTGCACATCAAGTGTATGATGAAATGCCAGAGGGCTCTAGGAATTTTAGGAAATTTTGAGAATTTTTGTGGTGTGGTGTTGATGCACAAAAGAGAGTCTGGCAAACTTTCAGAATTTTTGGAGCAATTTAAATTGGGCTTTGACCATGGAGTTTGAATCTGGTCCAAATTTGAACTGAATGAAATTTGAAAAATTTGAACTATGGAACCAAAGTTTTTGGTGGAATGGGTTGTGGGTACTGTCAAATAGATGGAGTAATTTTTGTGGGTGCAAAAGAATTGGGGAGAATATAGCTCCTTTGCAAATCAAAGAACAGAATTTTTGCATTAGAGTTTATTTTGTCTTTTTTGTATGTTTTAATGCAAGCATCTTTTGGGCAATCTTTGAACATGAAGTAGGTGCATTTTGATGTCATCTTGCTGGTAGATTTTAGTTCATGCCATGTTAGGACCTGTAGTGAGTGCTACAAGCTTGTAAACTTGCTATCTATTCATTTCTGCCATCCCATGCTATTTTTCTCAAGTCTGAAACTGGCAGTATTAATACTTTGCATTTTTCCTTGATGTTTGCAACAAATCTGTGCATCTTTGGATCATGATCAGTAAGGGTGTTTTGTTGAGGGTAATTAGTACATGCTTGCCATGCTCTTTGTTGCCATGAAAAACTGCTATAGCATATATTTTACTTGCCTCAAAGGTTGCATCATGAATCTGTTTTCTTCCACTATGCAAATATCACTTAAGTCTGAAAATCTGTTAATACTTGTCAATTTGATCATGATGATTGCCATTGATCTAGGGGTCATTTGAATTAGTTCAGTAAGCATGTTTTGCCATGTGTTACATCTCCGTGGAATTACAGGTTGTGGTGTTGCATCTCCGTGGAATTACAGGTTGCGGTCCAGTTGCTAGGATAATTTTGGTGGGAGCAGAAGACTTGTAGAAAATATGGTTCCTTTGTAAACAAAAGAAACCATGAAGAAAATAAATTCCAACTTTGGAATTTTAGTAAATATTGTAGAAATATTTTTGTAAGGTGGAAAAGAGTTATAGCATTATTCATGATCTCAAAGTCATTGATATTATTGATGTGTAATAATTATGCAAATGTTTTATAGCATTATTCATGATCTCAAAGTCATTGATATTATTCATGTGTAATATAAATGGATGAGATGAGATGAGATGGAGATGGATGAGATGAGATGGAGATGGCTGAATTTTTTTGTTTGTTTTGTGTAGTTTTACTAGGTTTTTAGATACATATCGCGAACATAGTTATATTGGATAATTGATCTTCATATAAATGAAGCATAAAAGTTTAGCAATCACTTACAAATTTTGACATGAGGGGGGAGGGGGTCGTTAAAACATAACCCCGATAATTTCGGTATAACTTCGACATGAGGGGGGAGGAGGTCGTTAAAACATAACCCCGATAATCCACTAATCCATTGCTCATATGCATATGATTCCTTGTTGTGATTAGGTCTATGTTTGCCACTAATCCATCTCTCATGGTTGTATATTGCCATGTAGATATTTGCAGAAACTATGGAACATGACAGAGACTTAGAAAAAGAAGAGATGTTGGGGGATATAATCCGCGACGGAGGTGATGATAGCCCCTCATAGTTTCTCAACGACTTCGATGGTCGAATGGAGGAGGGAAGAGAAGATGACGGCTCCGGTGATCGATTGGAGGAGGGAGAAGATGACGGCTCCGCCGGTGTTGGAGCCTTAACTGTTGCAAAGTCCGGCGAGGTATATATATTAATTAAGCCTCTGCTGACTAGATGCATTAATTGTTTTGTATGTACATATATTAATGCTTCTTTCTTCTTATAGACCTCCGGATCGAGCCAAACTTCTATAAGGAGACGAGGCCCGAAGAAAAGGTTGGGTGAGAATGAAAGGTTCACGATCGAAGAAGTTGATCCAGATGGCAAACCGACTGTTCCCAAGCGGACCCAAGACTGATTTATACATCAGCGCGGAGTTGTTGTTAGGGACAACGTCCCGATCAGCATCCAAGAATGGAATAAGAAGAAGGACGATGGAGTTTCTTATGTCGACGATAGATGCAAAGATGAGCTTTGGAACTCGCTCATGATAAATTTCAGCCTACCGCCAGAGGAGGATCCAAATAACCCAGTTATACAGCGAAAAGTCAAAAAATGGGCTCTTAAGAAGATGATAGAACAATTCAAGAACTGGAAGAAAAGATTGAACGAACAGTTTGTCGAGAAAGATGAGACTCCAGAATTCACCGGTCAATATGCGAAGATAAAATATCACTGGCCCGCATTTGTGGCGTACAAGAAATCGGAGAAAGCTAAGAACAGGTCACAGACAAATAAGCTAAATGCTTCAAAGAAGCTGTATCACCATGTTACGGGGTCAGGTGGCTACAAGGTTGCCCGGCCTACGTGGGACAAAGCTGAGAACGACCTGCTTGCTAAAGGGATCCAACCAGCGACATCGAACTGGCCCGAACGGGCAAGGACTTGGTTCTTCGGGCATGGGGGAACTTTGGACACAGAAACAGGGAAGTGTGTTTACACGAAAGACCAACTTCAAACACCCGTCATAAAGATTCAGGAAGCAATCAAGGACGTGCAGGAAGGGAGGTTCCATCCTGACAGATAGAAGGACGTGCTGTCACGCGCCCTCGGGAATCCTGAACACCCTGGACGAACACCAGGCACATCAGGCTCCGTTCCATGGGTGCATGGGTTTCCCGACAGCACTGGTTATAGAAGTTGAGGGAGAAAGAAGAAAGAGGAAGCAGACCGGATGCAGAATGTAGAACAAAGATTAGCGTTGCAGGAGAAGTAACTAGAGGCACTTACCAGTCAGCGAGCTGCCGGCCAACCATCTCAGCAGCACGAAGATCCTTCATTCGATACTGCCCACGAAGCTACCCCACCATCTCAGCGGAAAAGCAGCGTGGCTTCCACGGAGCTCGTTCGGCCTGATATCACAGCTCCTCGCTACCCCGTGGATTATATCACGGAGAGGGAACATTGTGAGCTATTGGCGAAATGCATCAACCTAACCTTGAAGGTGGCGGTCAGCTATGTATTACCTCCTACACCTGATGGAACTTTCCATTGCAATCCGATTCCAGATGGCTTTGCTATTGTCGGGGTGGATGAAGTTACCAACGGATTCGAGGGGCTGGAGCTTGAGTACCCTACAGGTGAAGGGGAGACTCATCTGGTAGATGCCGTAAGGACTACCATTCTATGGAGAAAGGAGTACATCGTGCTTCCACAATGGACGCCGCGTCATCAGACTCAGCCGGAGGAGGCCCCTCAGCAGACTCCTCACAGTCCAGCTCTATCTCCGCTGCCTCACTCATCTCCGTCACGTCACAACACTCCGCCGCCTAAGCGGACTCCGCCGAAGGAGGCCCCTCAGCAGAATCCTCCGCCTCCTCAGCGGACTCCGCCTCCTCTGCCGCGTCAGCTGACTCCGCCTCCTCAGCAATGGCGGAAGAGACCCACCGCCGCTCCGGCGGCTAGCAGTACAACAACGAAGAAATCCATAGCAGGTCCAAGCTTCAAGAAGGCTCCTGCCAAGTTACCATACGACATGACTGAGGAGGAAATCAAGGAGACCGTGGCTGCCGATGTGAAACGCCAGTTTGCACCGAAACGTCCAGATCCAAAGGAGAAAACAGATTCGGTAAAAGCGAAGCGCTGTCTGGATGCCCTTAAGCGACCAGCACTGCCTCCGCCGCTATCACACTATGACCGCTGTATTGTAAAGACATTTGATGAAGTGAAAAGGTCGGGAAGTAGCAGAAGTAGCAGTGCTACAAGAAGTGGGAAAACAATTCCCTAGCTCGGCGAACAGGAAAAACAATCGTGCCCCCCGCTCAAGGTGTTTCCCGATATCGCTAATGATCCGGGGGTAGCGGCCGCTCATCCTGGTTACACTCTTGGTGATTACTTAGGCGATGAGGTACAGTTCGAAATGGCTGAGGTAGCCTTTAGATACCAGCACGGGAAGCCTCTCGTCAGACCTGAGCAGCTCCCGCATCTATCAACGATGATGCGAAGATTGTATGACTGGTACTTGAAAGCCTGCAAGGAAGGGACCGACAGTATCTACGTGGGAATTAAAGATGAGCACTACTTCAATGGAGTCAAGGCGTTGTACATTGATTTTGAAGAATTATTTCAGTTATACAATCAAGACGCCCTCGACAAAACTATCGTCAGTTGCTATTGTCTGTAAGTATTTTTTCTGTAATTAAGTCTCTAGCTCAGCTCGTTCATTGCATGTATAATTATCCTCACACTATATTATGCAGATTGAAGATCCGAGAATGCAGAGGAAAAATCTATGACATTGGGTTCATTAACCCAAATACCGTAAATGAATATACGGTACAAAAAATGCCCGATGATATAGAGAAAATCTTGATAAAGGCGTTACTTGGACAACAAAACAAAAGGGAAATACTATTTCCTTATAACTTCAAGTGAGTGTTACTGTCTTGTGCACATTCTGTTTCGCTTACTCGAGGTTAAGTGTAATTGATGAGTTATGCGTGCGCAGGTTTCACTTTATTCTGCTAGCCATTCAGCTTGACGCGGGACTAGTAATTGTCTTGGACTCGAGACGTAAAGATCCTAAGGAGTGGACGGACATGAGTCAAATGCTTCAGAAGTAAGTTCAATCATTATCGCACCATATCGGCAACTTTCGTTCATTTTCTGATATCAAGTAATCATTTTCTTTGCCGGACAGGGTTTGGAAAAAGTTCATCACCAACCAGGTTAGGGGTGAGTGGAAAAAGGAGTTGCGATTTTCACACCCCAAAGTAAGTACTACTAGCTAGTTCCGCGCATCTCTCATTGATTCTAGTTTCAATATCATTATCATGCTTGATTATCATTTTGATTGAACTTTATTCTCGTAAAGTGCTTGTTGCAGGCACCCGGGAATAATTTATGTGGATACTACGTTTGCGAGTTCATTCACTACAAGACCTCTGAGCGGGCCAGATCTGAAGAACAATTTGAAGTACGTAAACAATATTCACATTTTTATTTTATTACCATCAATTGTGTTGAGTTTCATTCATATATATATATATATATATATATATATATATATTGACCCCCTTCTTTAAATTAGATCTGGTGAAAGCGGGACGAACTACTACCAACTGATCGCATACGAGCAATTCAAGAGCAATTGACGGGATTCTTTGTTGAGCATGTCATACCTACAGACGGAGAATACCATCGGGATTTGCAAAGCGATTGTGGTAATTAGATATTAGGGATCGTAAGAGATGTTATATTGTATATATGCATGAACATGTACTATATGTAGTAGCGTCGAATAGATATACGAAAACTTATAATTCGACTAAGCACGGAGAAAGAGAGGTCACTTCTCTCTATATATTGATCATGACGATGTTGTGTAATGGTTCCGTCATTGCTATATGTAGTAGCTAGCGTCGAGTTGAATGAAAAGCATAAAATGAAAATGAAAACCCTAAATGTAAAATAATTGAATGGTAAACATAAAAAGAAAAGGGGAAACACAATATGAAACCCCTAAAGCCTCCAAAACCCCTAAACCCCTCCTTTCAAAAAAAAAAAAAAACCCCATCGCCTGTCAGGTGCTGACGCGTGGCTGCCTTCTAGTCCCGGTTGGTGTTACCAACCGGGACTAGAGGTCCTCCTGCCGGGGCGCCCACAGCGGCCACGTGGAGCCCCTTTAGTCCCGGTTCGTAACCCAACCGGGACTAAAAGTGGGGGCCTTTAGTCCCGATTGTTCTGTTCCGGTTGCAGAACCGGGACTAAAGGCCCTCTGGAACCGGGACTGATGCCCTGTTTTCTACTAGTGAAAAGAGCCCACACCCCAAAGACCAAGAAAGTGGCGTATGGTATGTGGAACTCCCTCAACATGAAGCCAAACCTGCTGTAGCCTAACTTTTGGCTGAATAGACTCATATTTCCAAGAGCTGACCGTGATGTGGGCCATAGTAGCAGGAACTTTCATCTGAATACCGTCCACCCTCTCCAAATCCTCAAAAGATGTGAGACTAACCAGGAAGGCATTCTCACCATTGGGAATAGCCTCCCACTTCCACTGTGCATTGCCCGAACAAATACGCGCCACTTGCTTCGCTATGATCTCAGCAGACACGACCTCTCCACTAACCTGGACAAGAGCCACAGGAGACTGATTTGGAGCAAGATGAGCCTTAAAAATGCTATCTGGTAGCGACGTGAAGTAGGTCTCATCGCACCCAAAACCTGAAACAAAAGCAAGTGGTTTCAGAAGCTTCAGAATTGGACATCTAATGGTAGGGTGTGCAATCTTATCACAAATATGACAGTAGCGCTGTATCGTGCAGTCCTTGGTTGCATGTGTATCAGTGTTACACTTCCAGCATCGCTGCAATTTCTTGGACTTCGCACCAGCCCCCACCTGAGACTCCACATGTGCCACCGGAACCACAGTAGGCAAGGACTTATAATGGAAGTACATAGACATATCAAATTTCAGTAACATCCTTCAATGGAAAACATTCTACAATCTCCATATAACTGGGGCTTGGTAGATGAATCTGATGTTGACTTTAGTCCAGTATACTTCTATAGGTGGTGGCTATGCCGTTGAGGTGGACGGCATATTATGAGTATGACAATGACTGGTCATGGTTTACTTTTTGACGTAATTTTCTTTCACATCCAAACCGAAATATGGTATGACCACTATAATTTTGAGGAACTTTTTTGTTCCTGTGTTATTATGGCATAGTGCTATATGGACTAAATTGTAAATTTTCCACAGACCATACAAGATGTAGATATTACCATATGGTGGTACTTTAGTGATCATTTAGTAGACTTCTTGTGCCGCCTTTCTTGCACACATGGGTTTCCAGTTAACAAGTACGTTATAATCAACTCCATTTCATTTTTGTTAACCGTACAGTAAAGCAT
The DNA here is from genome assembly GCA_039707655.1 of Elymus sibiricus. Taxonomy (NCBI): domain Eukaryota; kingdom Viridiplantae; phylum Streptophyta; class Magnoliopsida; order Poales; family Poaceae; genus Elymus; species Elymus sibiricus. The sequence continues at coordinate 17,463,816 of CM077676.1, forward strand.
CTGAAAGAAAAACAATTTTGTAGTTTTGACAAAGATTGGTTTTCCACGCACCCGGCATGGGAAAGGTACCAGACTTGCACATTCCATTATGAACAGGTACCAGAACTAGAACATTCTGAAGAAGGGTCAGATCATTCGGAAGTAGAGCGGGAGGAATCTGAAGAAGAGCCAGAGCATTCCGATGAAGAGCCAGAGCATTCTCAAGAAGAGTTGGATCAATCTGAAAAAGATCCGGAGCAATCTGAAGAAGAGCCGGAGCATACGGAAGAAGAGTTATATTGTTCTCAACAAAAGACATATTAATCTGAAGAAGGGCCATCAGTCGATGAGTTTGAGCGGCTGCCTGGGCTCCGACGGTTCGTGTCCATATAACTCTACTAGAAAAGTGTTTGGCCAAAAGCCGATCAACTTGGTTGTCCTTAGATCCTGCATAGGCTAGAAATATGAGTTGGCTCAGCCACTGGACCAACACGTGAAGCAAGAGGAAGAAATAATAATGATGGTCACCCGCTCTTTCCAGCTAACTGACATCCAAAGGAACGGCCTCATAACTTGGTACTACCTCTGTTCCTAAATATAAGACGTTTTGGCAATTCAAACAGAGGCTCCCTCCGTCCGAAAATACTTGTCGGAGAAATGGATTAAAATTTAGTTCTAGATACATCCATTTCTCCGACAAATATTTCCGGACGAAGGGAGTTGTAGTTGTTAATTCCGGCCGTGCTGCCACCTGCTGCTACCGCGTAGCCAAAACATTGTCTCATCTATCTTCTATCTGGTTTCTTGTGGACCGAACTAATACTATGATTTTGATGTTGTTTTACTTCTCTAGTGTTATTGACACAAATGGTGCGCATCACAAGTTCATTTACGTACTATAATTAAAAGTAACAGCGGAGAGTGAACCGGAGAGACGAACAAGGAAGAAAGTATGCTGGTGGAAAAAAACATGAAAAGAAACAGAACAAAAACGAAAAAACTAAACAAACTATGGAGGTAGTTCAGCTGCTTGTTGTCACTAAACCGCAAACTTGTGAACCCTTGCCCACAAGTCGGCCACTCCTACAAATGATGTGCTTCATAAATATCGGACAAACATGAACTCTAAACAAAAAAAAAAGTATTTGACTCTTGGGGAATGGATGGTCTCTGTCAAATTTCATGTCGTTTGCGTATATCCAAGTGTTTTGCTTTAATCATCCTAGTTTAAAGAATCAGCAAACTTGTCAGCGGAGATCGAGAGGAGGAAGGTTTCGCCCTAGCCGCCTTGCGGGAGGGGAAAGAAATAGTCGCATGACAGTCGTGATGGCTTTATTCATCCCTCTCTTTTTTTGAGAAACAAGAGCAACTATATTACTCATGTGATGGTGTTACAATCAGACATCATCGGATCGTTTAATCTGTTGGTATTCATCCCTTTTTTGGCGTTATATATATATTCAAGACAAGACATATGAAGACCTGTCTTGTTCAAGACATTAAGTTGCAAGTCAAATTAAAGTGACGGAGAAACTTGGCTGGTGGTGGCCAGTTAAATGGATGGATATAAATCTTATTAAGCAAGCAAAACTCAATGTGTGGAGGTTACACAATATTAACGAGAAAACCGGCGTCATCTTATCACCTGAACTCAAGACTGGCTTTACCTCCTATATATTCAAGTGCCCTACCTCTACTGCAGTCTGGTTTCACCTTTGGACGTGTCCATTGTGCATATGGTTTTTGATAATAAAAAAAGGAAAGAAACATCTGTGACACCTTGTATGCTCTTGAAACTAAAAAGTTGTATGTTATATACATTTCATGTTTAGCCGTCTGTGATAAGACTATTCCGACCATTTTTCAGCGAGTTGCTTAGTTCCAGGGTACTGCTAAACTAACTCCAAAGAATAACTTGCTGCTTTGCCTTAAGCCGTTTTATATTGTGACAAATATACTACTATCTTTTATCTTCACATTTATTGGCAATTATTTTTTGGTGTTACTCCCTCCGTTCCTAAATATAAGTCTTTCTAGAGATTCCACTATGGACTACATACGGAGCAAAATGAGTGAATCTACACTCTAAAGTATGTCTATATACATCCGTATGTAGTCCATAGTGGAATCTCTAATAGTTCTTATATTTAGGAACGGAGGGAGTATTATTTTATCTCACTATTTTCCGGTTGCTTCCAAACTTTTCTTGAAGAACAAATTTTTTTTTGATGGCGCTACGGCGGGCTTACGCCGGCCTGAACCATTTTCATTATAAATAAGAGTAAGATGCAACAGGACTGGTACAACAGATAGCACCCGACACACACAAGAAGGAACAAGGAACAACAACACCCGACACACACAAGACGAAGACAAGGAGCAACAGAAGGAGAACCAGAGGCGAGCTACGACAAGAAACCAACACTAAGAACTTAGCACCCATGACCACCAGCGGACCAAGAAGAACAAATATTAAATTGTGAATTCATTTGAGACCCTGCCATCTTATAATGGAGAATCTATAAGAGATTGTTCATACCATGTGTCTCTTCACACTTATATTGTACGAGATTCTTTGGAACTGTATATCTATTCTATCCGATTGGTAATAGAGATGGATGTTGGTGATGTATTGAATCTCGGTACGTTGTAGGAGATCTCATCGAGATTTTAACTCGCAGAGTTTATCAAATGTATCCAAATCATTGCACGTATATGTGGATTGAAAATTTAAGCTTTAAAGTATTCAAAGTTTGAAGTCTAATAAGGCGTGCATTGCACGTGCATGCTTACTAGTTTGACCTCAAACACTCTTGAATTCTCTATTCAGTTACACCTAAGCTTGATAGTCTTGCACTCTTGAAGCCTAAGTTATTTGTTACACTTCTATAATCTAAAATTGTCAAATATAATTGAAATTATGTAGATATTTAAAAGGATACCACAGAAACATAACACATACATATAAACACACTACAATACATTGACGGCATTAACTAATTTCAGTATTAATGTGATACTTTAGGTTTTCCTAGATCTATGGTAAATATATTGTAACATGAGATTTAACATGCCAAATTGAATAAAACAGTGTTTGCAATATAATATCATTTCATATTAATAGATGAATTTTGGCAATAATGAACATTAGAATTATATGCTAAAATATTTATATTAATATATAGTGGCATCATGTTATTGTTAATATCCACTTGTTGTATGTAAAAAATACTGAAAGATATATCAATTTATACAAACATCATATATTTAGTCACAATATATGAATTTTGAAGCAAAAAAAAATTATTATAAATATTGTTGCGAAGGATCAGGGAGAGGGGGAGGGAGAAAGTGGAGGACTGACATGCAAGGAGGAGCTGTTGCAGTACCTCAGGCGAGCGCAGGGTACGGGCAGCGAGGCATGGGGAGAGTGGATGCGCGCACCCTGGAGGCAAGGGTGCGTAGTGCCATGTCTCGCCGAGATCATCAATATTGACGTTGAGGAAGCATGGGGTGGAATGGCGGCAACTAGGGTTCGGGCTGTCTCGACTTGTCTGGGACTCTCTAGAGACTGCATTCAGACCCGGTCCCTTGTTGCACGCTATATACTAGAAGCGACACGTGTTCTCTCTATGTAGTAGAGTTTGATGTTTATGTATATGACATTTAATTATTATATAAAAAGCTATAGGATTTTGGAGGATAATAGAAAGCTAAAGAAGAATAAGGCATGAACAAGAGAGAGGAAAATATAATAATTTTGAAGGACTGAATTCTTGTTAAAGAAAATATTATGGTCTTCTTTGATTCAAAATATTTTCATAAGAATTTTGAAGAATTATCGCTGATTTAGTACAACTTCATATACTAAATCAGCGGCAATTAATATGGATCAGAGAGAGTACATGTTTCAGGGTACCTACAATTTGCTTGCCCATTTTAATTTTTTGACATTTGTTCCAATGCAAGATCTTGAATTCAATGCTATTTATCGGTTCGATATGAACATATAGTTTTGTGCTTGAAAAAAAAAAACTCTGGTAGATGAAGTTGTTGACCCATATTCAACAATTACGGCATGCATTGAGCCTTGCGGTGGCAGTGGAAAGTAAGTAGATAAATGACTGCAAATAACTATTATATACATAGAATCTGGTTTACAGGTCATTCTCTGATATACTTAAATAAAAATTCATGCAGGTCATATCTTAAATTGGGTTTTATGTCCTTTTTGGACCAGGTGAATGAATTACCGTCCAAAAATGAACGACTTGAGATAAAGGGATCGTCATGTGTGTTAAGTAAGGTGGGGAGACAGATGTTTGAAAAACTGTTTGAAATGGTATCCTTGTACCATGCAAGGAACAAGTGTTTTGGTGGTACATATAGTCATCAGGATATCATATACGTACCATCGGCAGATAGTTGCATGATTATTCAACACTGGACGGAGGGAGTAGTAGTCGTTAATTCCGGCCGTGCTCCCACCTGCTGCTACCGCATAGCCAAAACATTGTCTCATCTATCTTCTATCTGGTTTCTTGTGGACCGAGCTAATACTATGATTTTGATGTTCTTTTACTTCTCTAGTGTTATTGACACAAATGGTGCGCATCATAAGTTCATTTAGGTACTATAGTTAAAAGTAACAGCGGAGAGTGAACCGGAGAGACGAACAAGGAAGAAAGTATGCTGGAGGAAAAAAAACACGAAAAGAAACAGAACGAAAACGAGAAAACTAAACTAAACTATGGAGGTACTTCAGCTGCTTCATGTCACTAAACCGCAAACTTGTGAACCCTTGCCCACAAGTCGGCCACTCCTACAAATGATGTGCTTCATAAATATCGGACAAACGTGAAGACTAAACAAACAAAAAGTATTTGACTCTTGGGGAATGGATGGTCTCTGTCAACTTTCATGTCGTTTGCGTATATCCAAGTGTTTTGCTTTAATCATCCTAGTTTAAAGAATCAGCAAACTTGTCAGCGGAGATCGAGGGGAGGAAGGTTTCGCCCTAGCCGCCTTGCGGGGGAGGGGAAAGAAAGAGCCGCATGACAGTCGTGATGGCTTTATTCATCCCTCTTTTTTTTTTTTTTTGGAGAAACAAGAGCAACTATATTACTCATGTGATGGTGTTACAATCACACATCATCAGATCTTTTCATCTGTCGGTATTCACCCCCTTTTTTGGCGGTATATATATAGGGATGAATAGCATTACTATAGGGGATTGACTATTCGTCACCCTGGGTGAGGAATAGTTATTCTTCACCCTCCATATTTTAACATCAATGCACCGTAATTTTACGTTCTGTAAATTTTGTCTTAATTCAGACGTAAAAAGAGAACGTAAGGAAATATATAATCACTGTAAAAAATATTTGATGTTACCTAAAATTACAAATGTAAAAACATAGTGTAAAATATACATAAAATGCATATTTTCTGGTCTCATGACCTATATTTTTGTTTTCTTATGCCAAATTTTACGTTGTGGATCAATATGAATGTAAATATTTGTATTCCAAATGTAATTTATTTATGAAATGATCGTAAGATTATCTCGGGTGAAGAATAACTTATTCTGCACCCTGGGTGATGAATAACATTACTATAACAGTGTAGATGATAGTGAGCTTATTCTTAACTAAAATTAGAACACCCCTCGATCATGTAGTCAGGTCATTATTTCTTGCTTCCAAGTTGAGAGGAATACCATCAAGATGGTATATCAACCAAGATGCAGCAGGGCAATTTGCCGGCAAAAAGGGAAACCAGCAGCAGTTGGCTACATTTCTTCTTTTCTGAGCGGCAGTCTTCGTAGCATTAACATGCCTGTAATGCAGTCTCATAATGGCTCCTCCAGCCGACACACCATGCATCTCCACATTGTTTTCTCATACAAGGGAAAACAGCAGAACAGTTATCTGCTAGCATCCTACTCAGCCATGCCATAAGCTGGTGCTCATGTATATAGTATCACATAACACATGCCTTTCCAAACCGACATCCTATATAGACCAGACGACCACATATGTACAAAATTAAAGTGCAAATTCAGAATACATGCGATAAATAAGCTGAGCAGGGAGTGATCATTTTTATATATCCTCCAACCGGCATGTGGCTACGACCAAATGATGCACCAACAGTATGAGCCTGTTCTTGCCTTTCCACACTGCCAAGTCTCACTTCCAACAAAGTTCCCTAGCTAGCTCTATCATTTTGTCAAACAGGTTGTGAGCATGGCAGAATCTTTCAATCATCAAATGTTTCACTTGGCACTTGCTCGTCTGGCCAAACAAGCATGTCCAGTAATCTTGCCATCCTTGTAATCATCACCCTACCAAAAATCAGCTCAATTGGACTAGCCTAGGATGCACTGGCAATTCATTGAGCACATTTCGTGCATGTCCAGAGCGCCCGTGTTGCACTCGTCGGTGCCCGAGCCCTGTCGTCCCTCTGCTGCCTCTCCTGCTCGCCCTAGTCCTCCCCCGGATCATCCGATCCTCCCCAACGCTCGCCGACACTCTTCCCTGTCCGCTAGCGCCGTCCATCGCCGTCCACCACCGCCGTTCGTCGCTGTCGTCTAGGGCACGCCACCGCCCAAGATGCGTGGCTCGTTTCTGAGCCACTAGAGCTGCTCGTGCTCATCCCCCTCTCCCTGTAGCCTCTTCACCGCCTCACCGACCCCTCCACCGACCACGCCGCCCTCTGCTACCTTCTCAAGCCGCTGTAATGGCCGCCGCCGCGATGCACTCGGGGACGGCACCGTCCGGGCCACTTGGCACTTCCCTGAGCCAGCCAACTCACCTAGAGCTTAACTGCGGCCGCCACCGCCCTCACCGAACCCAACCGTCCGCCAACAACCTCGTCGCCGACCACGCTCCGCCATTAATGGCCTCCGTCGAGTCAGTTGGAGCAGTTCTTCACCGAACCGACCTCGACCGGCTATATAAGCCACCCCAGGCCCTCGACCAGAACCACCACACCCCCTCATCTCTCCGCCTACCTCGGTAGGCCACCCAAAGCAATCACACGGCCGGGAATGGCCATCTTCCCCATCTCCGGCCAAGACAACCGCCGCCACCATTCGGTTGATTCCGGCGTCTCCAGAGCCTCCCTCTCCTCCACTCCTTCTCCAGTAAACTCCCCTCGATCCCAAGATTCCATCCCTCTCGCCAATTCCATCAGAGATGCACCGTGGACGAAATCCCCGATTTAGCCCCGCCGGATTTCTCGGGAGAACCTCGCCGCCGACGACCCCGTGCTCCCCGACGACCACGACGGGTACCCAGAGGATCACCTCGATCTCCTGGTTCCGCCCATATGCTCGGTTTCCCGAGAAGTGCCGCCGTTCACCGGCAATCGCCGCCGGCAAGGCGCCTATGTTCTGCCGCGTGGGAGAGAGAAGGTGCGGTGACCTGGTCAAACCTGACCGAGGGGTCCCGCACGTCAGTGGCAGTGCCACACCGGAGCTGTCTTAAGTGGAGACGGGTTCCGTCAAAGTTGTCTTCGCGCGGGGGAAACGTATTCCTCAAATACGTCTTCGACGTCGTGATGCGGAGCATCCTGTGGTCATCCCCATGGACTCACCTACGTCACCTCAAGTGCCACGAGGACCGATGACACGAGGACGAGCAAGAGCGATTGAGAACGAGGTGACATCACTCCTCTTACAATTTCCCTTCGATGCACATGAGAATTGGATGCTACCTCAAACGGAGACCTTGTGCATACTCAGGTACAATGGAAATCATCATGGAGATGCTAAGGAGGAAGTACGATTGAAGGAGAGAAGCAATCACGAAGACGGAGAAGGAAAAGGCCAAGTTAGGACTTGCCCGGACGATCCGGACCGCCGTCCGGACGATCCGGCCCCAGCCCGGACGATCCGGATAATACGCCCAGAGACACCTGTACCCTGTTCACTGAAGCCGGATCATCCGGACGCCAGGCCGGATCATCCGGACAGAGCTGGACATCCGGACCAGCACCCGGACATCCGGACCACCTGCAGCTGCTACGTCACTCCCGGACGATCGGAACGCCGACCCGGATCATCCGGACATCCGAAGCCCGGATCATCCGGACCAACACCTGGATCATCCGGACCCTGCCTGTGTGCATGAGTTGGGCCGAAGCCCATGTACCTCCCTCGCCCCCTAGACTATATATACCATACCCTCTCTAAGTTTTAGGGTTAGCAAAGTAGATAGCTCTTTGAGATAGAGCTTTGCTCATCCACCTCTCCCCCATGGAGATCAAGACCTCCATGGCCCCCATGTGAGAAGATCCTCTACGGATTTCAAGACCTCGACTCCTTCGCGGGTCGGGACGATCTACTACCGTGTATCCTCTTGTGTTGACTTTGGATCGAGAATTCCTCCATGTGTGTATGTGGATCTAGTGCATGTGTGATTGTGATTGTGTCAATTGAGTGTTTGTGTTCTTCGTGTTCTTGCCTTTCCCCCCTCCAATTGTGAAAAGATCGACACCGTTAGGGTTCCACCCTACATCACGTCGTCAGTCCTCCGTGCGGCCGAACGGCTGGGCCGGGCCCAGTAGCGCCAGACGACTAAACAGCGCACAGGGCGCAGCTCTGCTCTTTTCTTTTTTCTTTCCAGCATATCTCAAATAATTCCACAACAGTCATTTCAAAGCCAAATTTGATGATTCAAATTTCTACATACTTCTAAAATCATTCTATATTAATCCAGCTAGGGTGAACATTTTTCCTAAGCTTTGTCTCTACTGGATCTATTAAAGAGTCCATTTCTTCATTTATTCCAGCTTAGAAATTCCCTAGGAAATTCATATGAACTCCAAATGAATTGATTCTTTTTCTGTTATTTTTCATTTCTCATCTAGTTTATTTTAGTAATTATCTCAAAATTTTCCAAACAACTTTTGAGCACTGTTTTGGCTTTATGTGGTAATTTCAATATTTTTGAAAATAGGAAATTGGAGGGAAGATAAAATTTTCAAAGTTTTGGAGTGCACCCAATCTTTCTGCACGCTCAAGGCAAGCATCTTGAACACTTGATATGGTGATTGCATGGTTAAATATTTGCAAGAATACTTGAATCATGCATATGTTGAATTCAAATAAAATTTGCATGCATGTAGTGTTGGCATGTTTCCTCGTACCGTGCAACGTGTGCTTGTCATGACTAACTTGCAGGAGCAGGTATAAGAGAAATACCGTTACCGGCAGAAGGGTGATCACGTCAGAGCGTGATCATGCCTGGTTGGTTATGCATGTTGGGACATGCAAGGGCTATGGCCCTGTTTTGGTGTTACTGTTGAAAGAACACTTTATTGTGCTAACCACTGCAGGAAATACATAAGCCTCCTGAGTCGACCGTAGATCGAGTCTTGTTCCGGTAACCCCCAAACTTGATCCGTGCTACCACATGTCCCTGCCGCAGGTAGGGTATGGTTTAGTAAGTTGTTAACCCCTTTCCATGCACACACCATACAGAGAGGCCATAGTGAAAGATACCATTGGCCCATGGTAGGCATGTCACTTGGTCAGGGGGCATGGGTGTATTCGGTTGAAGCCGAGAGGGGTAGCGCCCCTGATCTTTGTGCACGTTATATATAAGATTGTGATCCCATGCTATTGGAGGTGAGAAGCCTTCCCACTTAGAGTTTTACTTATCATTGCCTTGGGTGATTCCTGGCTTTGGTAAGTTAATCTGGTGTGTGCGGGTCAGGTGTGTTTTCAACCCAAAGGCCGTAATGGGAATTAGTCAGCGTCTCGGTGTTGGCTAAAGAAATCCTTTACTTGTGGGTAAAGAGTACACCCTCTGCAGAGTTATACCTATTCGAATAGCCGTGTCCGCGGTTAAGGACTACAGTCTGGGTTGGTCAAGTGTCGGTCTTAGTGTCGGTCTCCGGAGGAAATAATTAAATTGGTTGCGATCCATTTTTTGCAGGATTATTATTGACACTACTGATGATATCATGAATATTATTGTTATCATAAATATCCTTATGGACTAATCTTTTCTTTTATGTGCATCTTTTTGAATATCTCTTGGGATGGATGGACAACCCGAGATATTCATTTTTCTTTTCTGAGTACCTCATGGGATGGCTAGACTACCCGGATACTCAGTTTTATTTTTTCTTTCTGAATATCTCTTGGGATGGAGGGACTACCCGAGACATTCATTTATTTTCAAGACCTCTCGAGGCGTCGCTTTTAGACACCCGGTTGGCATTTCTTTTGGATTTTTGAGCGGTCCTATCTCGCCCGATTCTTCACTTTTATATTTTCTTTTGGATTCTCGGGCGGTCCTGTCTCGCCCGATTCTCCACTTTTATATTTTCTTTTGGATTCTCGGGCGGTCCATCGCCCGATGTTCCATTAACTTTCTTTGTTTGTCACTAAAATTTTATAATTATTCTTCTGCACCGTATTAACATTTATCATGCCATGATTAAATTTTGGTCAGCATATGCATATAAATTAATTCATCATGAACATGTGCACTCTATTGCATTTGGTATATCTTTTGTTCATAACATTTGCGAGTACATTCAAACGTACTCACTGGCTTGTCCCTGGCTATTTAATTGGCTAGGTTAGGATTTCAATGAGGAGTACTACAACGACGTCCATGCGGAGCCTAGATAGCAGCCACGCGGGATAGGAATTATCCGGGTCAGCTGTTCCTTAGAGAATGGAGCCCCATCAGCGTTGGAGAACCACGAGTCGCTTCTGTCACCCGTCACTAGAAATCATTGTTGTATCATTACAACTTTATGGTCTTGTATCCAATTCTTGTAATTGCTTGGTAATCTGTAACAAGGACGTGTCCACCAGTAACAGAAATCCTGGGGCTGGTGACGACACGAGGGGTTAATTTCTGGGATATTGTGTTCCGAAAATCCGGCCCCGACACATATCAATGAGCAATTCTATCCATGTTCCTAGCCATGTCATCAACTTTATTCAATTTTTCTTTTACCATGCCATGAAAAATCTTTTGAGAATTAATGAATTATTTAATATTATTCTCAATATAAGTAGGTATCCTATTATTATTATTATTATAAGAGTTTCCATAGGAATTACCATAATTATTAGAGGAATTTCTGGGAAACGGTCTAGGATTAAAATTTCCTCTATAAGCATTGTTATTGAAATTGTTTCTAGAGACAAAATTCACATCAATGGCATCATTATTTTGCTCAATCAAAGTAGATAATGACACATCATTAGGATCAACATGAACACTTTTACTAGCAACCAATTTCATAAGAGCATCCATTTTATCACTCAAAGTATTAATTTCTTCAACAGAGTTTACCTTCTTACCAGTTGGAGCTCTTTCGGTATGCCATTGAGAATAATTTGCCATAATATTATCAAGAAGTTTTGTAGCTTCTCCCACTGTACATAAAAGTATCACCTGCGGCAGAGTCTAGAAGATTTCTGGAGACAAAGTTTAGTCCCGCATAAATTTTTTGTATGATCATCCATACTCTTAAACCATGAGTGGGGCAATTTCTTATCATTAATTTCATTCTCTCCCAAGATTGTGCAACATGTTCATGCTCATGTTGCTTAAAATTCATGATTTGATTTCTAAGAGAAATAATTTTTGCGGGAGGAAAATACTTGGCAATAAAAGCATCCTTACACTTATCTCAAGAATCAATACTATTTCAAGGCAAGAATGAAAACCAAGTTTTAGCACGATCTCGTAGTGAGAACGGAAATAATTTCAAATTGACAATATCATTATCCACATCTTTTTTCTTTTTCATATCGCATAATTCAACAAAGGTATTTAGATGGGATGCAGCATTTTCATTAGGAGTACCAGAAAATTGTCCTTTCATAACAAGATTTAGCAAAGCGGCATTAATATCACAAGACTCCGCACTAGTGGTGGGAGGAGAAATTGGGGTACTAATAAAATCATTATTATTAGTATTGGAAAAATCACACAACTTGGTGTTTTCTTGAGACATAGCGACAAAGCAAGCAAGCAAGTAAACAAGCAAACAAAAATATTTTTGTGTTTTTTGTAAAATTGTTTTTAGAAGTGGTGGAGATGAAAATGAGAGGCAAATGCAAATAAAAGGCAAATAAAATTAAGAGCAAGTAGATGATAGTTTGTGCGAAGGTACTTGATAGGTTTTGGTGATGTCTCCCCGGCAACGGCGCAAGAAACTCTTCCTGCTACTTATGAGCTGCGTTGGGATTTTCTCAAAGAGGAGACGATGAAGCAGTACAGTAGAGATAAGTATTTCCCTCAATTAAGAACCAAGGTTATCAATCCAGTAGGAGAACCACGCAGAACCTCATTAGCAGCACCTGCATACACAAAAGCAAATACTTGCACCCAACGCGAACAAGAGGGTTGTCAATCCCCTTGGCGGTTATTTGCAAGGATCAAATCTTGTAGTGGTAGATAGATAAAATAAATTACAAAATAAATTAAAATAGAAAAAGTGCAGCAAGGTATTTTTGGATTTTATATATGATAAAAGTAGACCCGGGGCCATAGTTTTCACTAGAGGCTTCTCTCTCGAGCACATAACATATGGTGGGTAAATAAATTACTGTTGGGCAATTGATAGAAAAGCGCATAGTTATGACGATATTCAAGGCAATGATTATGTATATGGGCATCACGTCTGAGACAAGTAGACCGACTCCTGCCTACATCTACTACTATTACTCCACCCACCGACCGCTATCCAGCATGCATCTAGGGTATTAAGCTATAAAAACAGAGTAATGCCTTAAGCAAGATGACATGATGTAGACAAAGTAAACTCTATCAATACGAATAAACCCCATCGTTTTATCCCTAATGGCAACAATACAAATACGTGTCCTTTCCCTTTCTGTCATTGGGATGGAGGACGGCAAGATTGAACCCATCACAAAGCACCTCTCGCATTGCAAGATAAATCAATTTAGTTGGCCAAACCAAATTGATAGATCGGAGAGAAATACAAAGCTATAACAATCATGCATAAAAGAGTTCAGAGAAGACTCAAATATATCTCATGAATAATCAGATCATAAACCCATGATTCATCGGATCCCAACAAACACACCGCAAAAGAAGATTACATCGAATAGAACTCCAAGAACATCGAGGAGAACATTGTATTAAAGATCAAAGAGTGAGAAGAAGCCATCTAGCTACTAGCTATGGACCCGTAGGTCTGTGGTACACTACTCACGCATCATCAGAAGGGCAGCAAGGATGATATAGTAGCCCTCCGTGATCGATTCCCCCTCCGGCAGAGTGCCGAAAAAGGCCTCCAGATGGGATCGCGGAAGAACAGAAGCTTGCGGCGACGAAAAAAGTGTTTCGGGTGGCTCTCTAGTATATTGGGAATATTTGAGAATTTATAGAGGTGGAATTAGGTAAAGAGGTGCCACGAGGGGCCCACAAGCCTGGGGGCGCCCCCCCCCCCCCGGGCACGCTTGGTGAGCTTGTCGCTCCCTCGTGGCTCCTCTGGTCTTCTCCCGAACCTTCTAGGGTCTCTCTTGGTCCAGAAAAAATCATCAAAAAGTTTCCTAGCGTTTGGACTCCGTTTGGTACCGATTTCCGAAGAACCAAAGACAAGCAAAAAACTGCAGCTGGCACTGGGCACTAGGTTAATAGATTAGTCCCCAAAAATGATATATAATTATATATAATTGCATATAAAACATCCAAGTTGATACAATGATAGCATGGAACAATAAAAAATTATAAATACGTTGGAGACGTATTAGATGACATCCGGGGTCCACCCCAACTGGGCTCCGCATGTCATTGAGAGTGAGGGTGGTAGAAACAGGGCCAAATTTCGGGCACTATTCATTGATTGTCACATCACTCTCGATCCAACAGCCATGATCATCTCATCTCAAGATCGGACGGCCTGGATTCGTTTGGAAGCCCAATCTGACGGCTCAGAGAGCAAGTGCCCTGCGAGGCCTTCATTTTGTTCCAGGATCTAACAATGGGATTAGACACTAGTGCTCGAACAGAATTAAGTATTGGAAAAAATACAGTTCATGAGGGGGAGAGCTATAAGTGTATGAAAGCTCAACAATGAAAACTAAGTGGGTGTGCATCCAACTTGCTTGCTCATGAAGACCTCGGGCATTTGAGAAAGCCCATCATCAGAATATACAAGCCAAGTTCTATAATGAAAAATTCCCACTAGTATATGAAAGTGATAACATAGGAGACTCTCTATATGAAAAACATGGTGCTACTTTGAAGCACAAGTGTGGAAAAAGAGGATAGTAATATTGTCCCTTCTCTCTTATTCTCTCATTTCATTTCATTTTTTTCGTTGGGCTCTTTTGGCCTCTTTTTTTTCGTCCAGAGCCTCATCCCGACTTGCGGGCACTAGTGCAGAATCGGCCTATAGTGCCAGTTCGTAAGGGCCTTTAGTCCCGGTTCAGGAACCGGCACTAAAGGGTGGGGACTAAAGCCCCCCCCCCCCTTTAGTCCCGGTTCAACACGGCCCGGGACCAAAGGCCCACCACGTGGCACGAGCCGGCGCCGGGGGCTGGGGGACCTTTAGTCCCGGTTGGTAACTGTTGGAAATATGCCCTAGAGGCAATAATAAATTGGTTATTATTATATTTCCTTGTTCATGATAATCGTTTATTATCCATGCTATAATTGTATTGATTGGAAACTCAAATACATGTGTGGGTACATAGACAACACTGTGTCCCTAGTAAGCCTCTAGTTGACTAGCTTGTTGATCAAAGATGGTTAAGGTTTCCTAGCCATGGACATGAGATGTCATTTGATAACGGGATCACATCATTAGGAGAATGATGTGATGGACAAGACCCAAACTGTAAACGTAGCATTTGATCGTGTCAGTTTATTGCTATTGTTTTCTTCATGTCAAGTATCTGTTCCTTTGACCATGAGATCATGCAACTCACTGACACCGGAGGAATACCTTGTGTGTATCAAACGTCGCAACGTAACTGGGTGACTATAAAGGTGCTCTACAGGTATCTCCGAGGGTGTCTGTTGGGTTGGCATGGATCAAGACTGGGATTTGTTACTCCGTGTGACGGAGAGGTATCTCAGGGCCCACTCGGTAATACAACATCACAATGAGCCTTGCAAGCAATGTGACTAAAGTGTTAGCCACGAGATCTTGTATTACGGAACGAGTAAAGAGACTTGCCGGTAACGAGATTGAACTAGGTATAGTGATACCGACGATCGAATCTCAGGCAAGTAACATACCGAAGAACAAAGGGAACAGCATACGGGATTAACTGAATCCTTGACATAGAGGTTCAACCGATAGAGATCTTCGTAGAATATGTAGGAGCCAATATGGGCATCCAGGTCCCGCTATTGGTTATTGGCCGTAGAGGTGTCTCGGTCATGTCTACATAGTTCTCGAACCCGCAGGGTCTACACACTTAACGTTTGGTGACGATTAGTATAATTGAGTTATTATGTTGGTGACCGAAAGTTGTTCGGAGTCCCGGATAAGATCCCGGACATGACGAGTATCTCCGGAATAGTCCGGAGGTAAAGATTGATATATGTGATAATAGTGTTTTGATCTCCGAAAGTGTTCCGGAGTTCACCGGAAGGGGTTCCGGATGTTTACCGAAGTGTTCGGGTGCAGCAACACTTTATATGGGCCAAAGGGATAAAGCCCACGAGGTATTGGAAAGTGCAAAAAGTAGTTTTGCTGCCGCGTAAGCGGTACTACCGCTTGTGTGAAGCGGTACTACCGCCCGAGCGGTACTACCGCTTGTGTGAAGCGGTACTACCGCCCAAGCGGTACTACCGCTTGTGTGAAGCGGTACTACCGCTTGTGTGCGGCTGTGCACGATTCGGCAGGGGTCCGAGTTGGACTCTTTCCCTGCGGGCCAAACCGACCTTGTGCGGGCAAAACCGACCTGGAGGAGGCTTTTACTCCAAGTTTAGACCCCAAGGCTCAACATATAAATAGAGGGGCAGGGCTAGCACACGGGACACATCAAGATTTCCCCAAGCCGTGTGCGGCAACCCTAACCCTCTAGTTCCTCCGTCATAATCTCCGTAGTGCTTGGCGAAGCCCTGCAGAGATTGTTCCTCACCACCATCACCACGCCGTCGTGCTGCTGGAACTCAACCACTACTTCACCATCGCTCGCTGGATCGAGGAGGTGAAGGCGTCATCAAGCCGTACGTGTGTTGAACGCGGAGGTGCCGTCCGTTCGGCACTAGATCGGAAGGATCGTGATTGGATCGCGGGACGCTCGGCGATTTGGATCGCGAAGACGTTCGACTACATCAACCGCGTTTCTTAAACGCTTCCGCTTAGCGATCTACAAGGGTATGTAGATTCACTCTCCCTCTCGTAGATGCTCATCACCATGGATAGATCTTGTGTGTGCGTAGGAAATTTTTTGTTTCCCATGCAACGTTCCCCAACAGTGGCATCATGAGCCAGGTCTATGCGTAGATGAGATCTCGAGTAGAACACAAACAAGTTGTGGGCGTGGGTGTATACATATTGCTTGCCGTTACTAGTTGATATTTGATTCGGCGGTACTGTGAGATGAAGCGGCCCGGACCAACATTACGCGTACACTTACGCGAGACAGGTTCCTTCAACTGACATGTAACTTCGTTGCATAAAGATGGCTAGCGGGTGTCTGTCTCTCTCACTTTAGTTGAATCGATTTCAATGAAGAGGGTTCTTTTAGAAGATCAAAAAGCAATCACTACACCACGTTGTGGTTTTGCGTAGGTAAGAACGGTTCTTGCAAACCCGTAGCAGCCACGTAAAATTTGCAACAACAATTAGAGGACGTCTAACTTGTTTTTGCAGGGTATGTTGTGATGTGTTATGGCCAATTACATGATGAGATATATGTGATGTATGAGATGATCATGTGTTGTATAGAATATCACGACTTGCATGTCGATGAATACGGCAACTGGCAGGAGCCATAGAGTTGTCTTTAATTATTGTATGACCTGCGTGTCAATCATTAAGCGCTATGTAATGCTTTACTTTATCGCTAAACGTTAGCAATAGTCGTGGAAGCAACAGTCGGCGCGACAACCTTATGGCGACACGTTGATGGAGATCAAGATGATGGAGATCATGGTGTCATGCCGGTGACGATGGAGACCATGCCGGTGCTTTGGAGATGGAGATCAAAAGCACAAGTTCATGGCCATATCATGTCACTTATGATTTGCATGTGATGTTAATCCTTTTATGCATCTTATTTTGCTTAGGACGACGGTAGCATTATAAGGTGATCCCTCACTTAAATTTCAAGATAAAATTGTGTTCTCCCCAAGTGTGCACCGTTGCGAAAGTTCGTCGTTTCGAGACACGCCGTGATGACCGGGTGTGATAGACTCTACGTTCGCATACAACGGGTGTAAGCCATGTTACACGTGCGGAACACTCGGGTTAAACTTGACGAGCCTAGCATGTACAGACATGGCCTCGGAACACAAGAGACCGAAAGGTCGAACATGAGTCATATAGTAGATATGATCAACATGAAGATGTTCACCATTGAAACCACCTCAACTCACGTGATGATCGGACTTGAGTTGGTGGATTTGGATCATGTTACACTCGAATGATCGGAGGGATGTCAATTTGAGTGGGAGTTTTTTAAAATATGATTAACTAAACTCATTATCTAAGAACAATAGTCTAAGTTGTCTTTGCTATATTTATGTTGTAGATCATGGCTCGCGCAGTAGCACCCCTGAATTTTAATGCGTTCCTAGAGAAAGCTAAGTTGAAAGATGATGGAAGTAACTTTGTGGACTGGGCCCGTAATCTAAGGATTATCCTTACGGCTTCCCAGAAGGCTTATGTCCTTGATTCACCGCTTGGTGATCCACCCGCTCCAGTTGAGTCTCTAGACGTTGTGAACGCCTGGCAGGCTCGTTCTGATGATTACTCAATAGTTCAATGTGCAATGTTGTATGGCTTAGAACCGGGACTTCAAAGACGTTTTGAACGTCATGGAGCATATGAGATGTTCCAGGAGTTGAAGTTTATCTTTCAGAAGAATGCCCGGATCGAGAGATATGAGTTCTCCGATA
Source organism: Elymus sibiricus (assembly GCA_039707655.1). Taxonomy (NCBI): domain Eukaryota; kingdom Viridiplantae; phylum Streptophyta; class Magnoliopsida; order Poales; family Poaceae; genus Elymus; species Elymus sibiricus. The sequence continues at coordinate 17,481,881 of CM077676.1, forward strand.
AGTTCTATGCTTGCAAGATGGAGGAGAACGGGTCTATCAGTGATCACGTGCTCAGAATGTCTGGGTACTCCACCCGTCTGGCTGAGTTAGGGATGCCCCTTCCACCAGAGGCTATCACTGACAGAGTTCTTCAATCATTGCCACCTAGCTACAAGAGCTTCGTGTTGAACTATAACATGCACGGGATGAACAAGTCAGTCGCCGAGCTGTTTGCGATGCTGAAAGCCGCTGAGTCTGAAATTCAGAAGGAGCATCAAGTGTTGATGGTCAATAAAACCACTAGTTTCAAGAAAAATGGCAAGGGTAAGAAGGGTAACTCCAAGCAGAGTGGCAAAGCAGTTGCTCCTCTCGTGAAGAAACCCAAGGCTGGACCCAAACCAGAAACTGTGTGTTTTCATTGCAAGGGAACTGGACACTGGAAGCGGAATTGCCCCAAGTATTTGGCTGACAAGAAGGCGGCCAACAACAAACAAGGTATATATGATATACATGTTATTGATGTGTACCTTACCAACTCTCGTTGTAGTGCCTGGGTATTTGATACAGGTGCGGTTGCTCATATTTGCAACTCAAAACAGGAACTGCGGAATAGACGGAGGCTGGCAAAGGACGAAGTGACGATGCGCGTGGGAAATGGTTCCAAGGTTGATGTGATCGCCGTCGGCACGCTCGCTCTTCGATTACCGTCGGGATTAGTGATGAACCTAAATAAGTGTTATTTGGTGCCTGCGTTAAGCATGAACATTATATCTGGATCTTGTTTATTGCGAGACGGTTACTCATTTAAATCAGAGAATAATGGTTGTTCTATTTATATGAGTAATATCTTTTATGGTCATGCACCCAATGTGAGGGGTTTATTCTTATTGAATCTCGATAGTAATGATACACATGTTCATAACATTGATGCCAAAAGATGTAGAATTGATAATGATAATACCACTTTCTTGTGGCACTGCCGTTTAGGTCATATTGGCGTAAAACGCATGAAGAAGCTCCATGCTGATGGACTTTTGGAGTCACTTGATTTTGAATCACTTGACACATGTGAGCCATGCCTCATGGGCAAGATGACTAAAACTCCGTTCTCTGGAACAATGGAACGGGCAAGTGACTTAATGGAAATCATACATACTGATGTGTGCGGTCCAATGAGCATTGAGGCGCGCGGAGGTTATCGTTACTTTCTCACCTTCACTGATGACTTAAGTAGATATGGGTATATTTACTTAATGAAACACAAGTCTGAAACATTTGAAAAGTTCAAACAATTTCAGAGTGAAGTTGAGAATCATCGTAACAAGAAGATTAAATTCCTACGATCTGATCGAGGAGGAGAATATCTGAGTTATGAGTTTGGCAGTCACTTAAGACAGTGTGGAATTGTTTCACAATTAACACCGCCTGGAGGTGATCAAGAGCTCGTCGTAAAGGGTTACGTCGATGCAAGCTTTGACACTGATCCGGATGACTCTAAGTCGCAAACCGGATACGTATTTATTCTTAATAGGGGTGCGGTTAGCTGGTGCAGTTCCAAGCAAAGCGTGGTAGCAGATTCTACATGCGAAGCGGAATACATCGCTGCCTCGGAGGCGGCGAAGGAAGGTGTCTGGATGAAGGAGTTCATGACAGATCTTGGAGTAGTGCCTAGTGCGCTTAACCCAATGACTCTGTTTTGTGATAACACTGGTGCCATTGCTCTAGCCAAGGAACCAAGATTTCACAAGAGGACCAGACACATAAAACGACGTTTCAATTCCATCCGCGATTACATCAAGGAGGACGACATAAATATTTGCAAAGTACACACGGATCTAAATGTTGCAGATCCGATGACTAAACCTCTTCCAAGGGCTAAACATGAACAACACCAGAACTGCATGGGTGTTCGATTCATTACAATGTAAATCACATAGTGATGTGAACTAGATTATTGACTCTAGTGCAAGTGGGAGACTGTTGGAAATATGCCCTAGAGGCAATAATAAATTGGTTATTATTATATTTCCTTGTTCATGATAATCGTTTATTATCCATGCTATAATTGTATTGATTGGAAACTCAAATACATGTGTGGGTACATAGACAACACTGTGTCCCTAGTAAGCCTCTAGTTGACTAGCTTGTTGATCAAAGATGGTTAAGGTTTCCTAGCCATGGACATGAGATGTCATTTGATAACGGGATCACATCATTAGGAGAATGATGTGATGGACAAGACCCAAACTGTAAACGTAGCATTTGATCGTGTCAGTTTATTGCTATTGTTTTCTACATGTCAAGTATCTGTTCCTTTGACCATGAGATCATGCAACTCACTGACACCGGAGGAATACCTTGTGTGTATCAAACGTCGCAACGTAACTGGGTGACTATAAAGGTGCTCTACAGGTATCTCCGAGGGTGTCTGTTGGGTTGGCATGGATCAAGACTGGGATTTGTTACTCCGTGTGACGGAGAGGTATCTGAGGGCCCACTCGGTAATACAACATCACAATGAGCCTTGCAAGCAATGTGACTAAAGTGTTAGCCACGAGATCTTGTATTACGGAACGAGTAAAGAGACTTGCCGGTAACGAGATTGAACTAGGTATAGTGATACCGACGATCGAATCTCGGGCAAGTAACATACCGAAGAACAAAGGGAACAGCATACGGGATTAACTGAATCCTTGACATAGAGGTTCAACCGATAGAGATCTTCGTAGAATATGTAGGAGCCAATATGGGCATCCAGGTCCCGCTATTGGTTATTGGCCGTAGAGGTGTCTCGGTCATGTCTACATAGTTCTCGAACCCGCAGGGTCTACACACTTAACGTTTGGTGACGATTAGTATAATTGAGTTATTATGTTGGTGACCGAAAGTTGTTCGGAGTCCCGGATAAGATCCCGGACATGACGAGTATCTCCGGAATAGTCCGGAGGTAAAGATTGATATATGTGATAATAGTGTTTTGATCTCCGAAAGAGTTCCGGAGTTCACCGGAAGGGGTTCCGGATGTTTACCGAAGTGTTCGGGTGCAGCAACACTTTATATGGGCCAAAGGGATAAAGCCCACGAGGTATTGGAAAGTGCAAAAAGTAGTTTTGCTGCCGCGTAAGCGGTACTACCGCTTGTGTGAAGCGGTACTACCGCCCGAGCGGTACTACCGCTTGTGTGAAGCGGTACTACCGCCCAAGCGGTACTACCGCTTGTGTGAAGCGGTACTACCGCTTGTGTGCGGCTGTGCACGATTCGGCAGGGGTCCGAGTTGGACTCTTTCCCTGCGGGCCAAACCGACCTTGTGCGGGCAAAACCGACCTGGAGGAGGCTTTTACTCCAAGTTTAGACCCCAAGGCTCAACATATAAATAGAGGGGCAGGGCTAGCACACGGGACACATCAAGATTTCCCCAAGCCGTGTGCGGCAACCCTAACCCTCTAGTTCCTCCGTCATAATCTCCGTAGTGCTTGGCGAAGCCCTGCAGAGATTGTTCCTCACCACCATCACCACGCCGTCGTGCTGCTGGAACTCAACCACTACTTCACCATCGCTCGCTGGATCGAGGAGGTGAAGGCGTCATCAAGCCGTACGTGTGTTGAACGCGGAGGTGCCGTCCGTTCGGCACTAGATCGGAAGGATCGTGATTGGATCGCGGGACGCTCGGCGATTTGGATCGCGAAGACGTTCGACTACATCAACCGCGTTTCTTAATTGCTTCCGCTTAGCGATCTACAAGGGTATGTAGATTCACTCTCCCTCTCGTAGATGCTCATCACCATGGATAGATCTTGTGTGTGCGTAGGAAAATTTTTGTTTCCCATGCAACGTTCCCCAACAGTAACACCAACCGGGACTAAAAGTATTTCATTTAATTCTGGGTTTATGAATTATGGTTTATTTTTCCTTTTAATTTTGTGTTTTCCATTTAATTCTTTTTTATTTCAAACATATTTTACGCTACTACATACTGTACACGTTATGCATATATATATAAATAGAATTTCTCGTAGAACCGATCATATATATATATCATCGAATTTCTCGTACGACCATTCACATACACATATATATATATATATACAATTTGGTATATACAATTTCTCCTACAATTTGCGGATCATTACATGCAGGTATTACAGCTTGTAATGGTATTTTCCTTTGGGATCTATGACCTGGTCGAGCAAAAATCCCGCTATTTCCTCTTGAATTGCTCGTACGCGATCCGTTGGTAGGAGCTTGTCCCACATCTCCGTCAGCTTTAAAGAAGAAGATCAAGATGAATATATTAGTTGTGTGTATATATATTAGATCATGATAAAAAAATTGTGTATAGTGTTCTGGCAAACGTACCCAAAGTTGTCTTTCAGATCTGCCCATTTCGGACGTCATCATGCGAATGTTCTCGCAAACGTAGTATGCGCATAAATTATTCCCCGGCGCCTGGCTCAGGCACTTTACGAGAATAAAATTCAATCAGATAAGAATTAATCAAGCATGATAATGGTATTGAAACTAGAATTAAAGAGATGCACGGACGTAGCTAGCTAGTACTCCCTCCGTCCGAAAAAGCTTGTCCCAAGCTTGTGCCTCAAATGGATGTATCTAGCGCTAACTTGGTTAGGACGGGGACGGGAAGGATAAGAACAAGAGGCTCACCAAGGTGGTGCCGGCGACGGGACGGTGCGGGCGATCGCCGGTGGTTAGGACGGGGACGGGAAGGCACTAAGTAAACCACACCTACACATCCAAACTAACAAGTTAATTTGAGCTCAAATTGCATATAAATCAAATAAACTACCACATATAAATACTCCCAAACTAAAACCCACAAATCACTATACTTATAGAGCATTGCAAGAGCTAATCTAGCAATGAGAGATGAAAGGACAAAGTTGCTAACCTTTGTGAACACTTGGATGGACGGGGTGCCTCCAAATCTTGACATATTTTGGAAAAAATGGAGGATGAGCTCGAGGAAGAGGGGAAGAACAGAAAGGAGAGGAAAGGGGAAGAACAGAGAGCTAGGGCTGGAGAAAGGGTTTATATAGGAGCATCTTTAGTCCCGGTTCGTTACACAAACCGGGACTAAAGGTGAGCCTCTAGTACCGGTTCGTGACACGAACCGGAACTAAAGGTGATCGTGGGGCCCCAGCCTGACACCAGCCTGCCACCACCCCTTTAGTCCCGGTTCGTGTCACGAACCGGTACTAGAGGTTCAACACGAACCGGGACTAATGATGCCCGCGCCCCTAGCCGTTGGAACCGGGACTAATGGTCACATTAGTACCGGTCCGTTTCCAAATCGGGACTAATGGGGCTCACGTAAAGTCCTTTTTCTACTAGTGGGGGGAATCATAGCCTCCATCATTCTTTCCTCACTGGGACAATGCTCTAATAATGATGATCATCACACTTTTATTTACTTACAACTCGAAATTACAACTCGATACTTAGAACAAAATATGACTCTATATGAATGCCTCTGGCGGTGTATCAGGATGTGCAATGATCTAGCGTAACATGTATAAAAAATGATGGAGGCCTTTTCCGGTACTCTGCCGGAGGGGGAATCGATCATGGAGGGCTTCTATAACAACCTTGCTGCCCCATCCGATGATGTGTGAGTAGTTTACCACAGACCTACGGGTCCATAGCTAGTAGCTAGATGGCTTCTTGTCTCTCTTTGATCTTCAATAGAAAGTTCTCCTCGATGTTCTTGGAGTTCCATCCGATGTAATCTTCTTTTGCGGTGTGTTTGTTGGGATCCGATGAATTGTGAGTTTATGATCAGATTATTCATGAGAAATATTTGAGTCTTCTCTGAACTCTTTTATGCATGATTGTTATAGCTTTGTATTTCTCTCCGATCTATCAATTTGGTTTGACCTACTAGATTGATTTATCTTGCAATGGGAGAGGTGTTTTGTGATGGATTCAATCTTGCGGTGCTCAATCGTAGTGATAGAAAGGGACATGACACGTATTTGTATTGTTACCATTAAGGATAAAAAGATGGGGTTTAATCATATTGCTTGAATTTACTTTGTCTACATCATGTCATCTTGCTTAAAGCGTTACTCTGTTTTATACTTAATACCCCAGATGCATGCTGGATAGCGGTCGATGGGTAGAGTAATAGTAGTAGATGCAAGCAGGAGTCGGTCTACTTGTTTCGGACGTGATGCCTATATACATGATCATTGCCATGAATCTGTCATAATTATTTGCTTTTCTATCAATTGCCCAAGAGTAATTTGTTTACCCACCGTATGTTCTGCGCTCGAGAGAAGTCTCTAGTGAAAACTATGGCCCCCGGGTCTATCTTTATCATATATTAAAATCCAAAATTAACTTGATGCAATTTATTTACTTTTATTTTATTTAGTATTTTACTTTATCTATTTATCACTATCAGAATTAATCCTTGCAAATAACCGCTAAGAGGATTGACAACCCTCTTATTTGCGTTGCGTACAAGTGTTTGCTTTTGTGTGTGCAGGTGCTGCTAAAGGGATTTTGCGTGGTTCTCCTACTGGATTGATAACTTTTGTTCTTAACTGAGAGAAATACTTATCTCTAATGTACTGCATCATCCTCTCCTCTTTGGGAAAATACCAACGCAGATTACAAATAGCACAACTCTCCATCAAGAGCTCACCACAAGAACGTATGCTTATGTGCTGGAGGGAGGATGGCAGATCTGGTAAAGATGAAATGTTGGGCAGTCATAGATGTTGAGCCTCCTCAGACTGGAGAAGCACTTTGGATTTGATGGCAGGGAAATCATTAGACAATCCCGGAACGTCAGTCTCTTGACACATCTGAAATTTGCAGATTCTTCGAATGAAACGAATTGTTCATTGCATGATACAAGAGAGAGAAATGTTGGAACCATGAAGCCTTCTGCCGTAAGCATGTTGTTGAGTATTGCAGAGCTGCTCACAACGAATGAGTACTGGACACGAAACTGTGAGATACACATGAGACTGAGTTTCCAAGCATTAATCAATTGCACATGGTGAAGTCGCAGTGAAGACAATCCTTTGGGCAACCCCTCTCCCTCTCCCACTTCGTTGGATTTGGACCGGAAGTGGTACACGGCGGTGGCGCTCCTCCAGTAGGCAATGTGGGGCTGCCTGGGGACACAGAAGGAGGTCGGTGGGGCATACCCATGCGGGGGACGCCCGCCAGAGAGAAAGGACTTCGCCGCCGGTGCCGATCTGCGGCGGAGACGCCGGAGAACGGGAGTAGCGATCTGGGCTAGGCGCGGGTCTGGGCTGGCTGGGGTTTGGTGCACTGGGCTCAACCCAAGTGGGCCAAACCGTTTTGTGCTCTGTGTTTTGTACCCTAGAAGCCGACGTGGCTTCTTCCGAAATCACTAATCCAGGAGTACTCGTTTCAAAGATCACTCTCACCTCCTCAGTTTGCGTAAAGTGCGTATAGTGCGTCACTTGTTGCAACCTAAGAGTTTTCCCTTTTTTCATACATCCATTTATTCAAAACGTTTTATCTCTTAAATCATACGTTCAAATCTCGAACCATCTGCGCCATTGGATTTCTCGCGTCGACATCTTCAAAACTAGATCACATGTTGATAGGTTTTAACGAACTTTTTTTTCACGAAAAAAAACGGACGAAAAAACTGAACTGGGAGCACGTTTTTTTCTTTTGAAAGAGGCACGGGCGTGCCTCTCGCGAATGCAAAACCGTGCCTCTCGTGGAAGCAAAACCGTACCTCTCGCGGAAGGAAAAAAACAGAAAAAACATTTTTTTTCGTTTTCGAGAGGCACGGCAGTGCCTCTCACGAAAGCAAAAGCATGCCTCTCGCGGAAGGAAAAAAACAGAAAACACGTTTTTTTACGTTTCCGAGAGACACGCGCGAAAGCATAACCGTGGCTCTCGCGGAAGCAAAACCGTGCCTCTTGTGGAAGAAAAAAAACAGAAAACGCGTTTTTTCCGTTTCCGAGAGGCCTCGGGAAAGCAAAACCGTGCCTTTGGCGAAAGAAAAAAAAACAAAAAACACATTTTTTTTTCGTTTCCGAGAGGCATGGCCGTGCCTCTCGCGAAAGCAAATTGTGCCTCTCGCGGAAGCAAAACTGTGCCTCTCGCGGAAGCAAAAACAAAACGTTTTTTCACGCAAATTTTTTTTTAAATTAATTTTTTTGTCCAAAAGCTAAGGAAGACCGGTGGAAAACCGAAAAACACCTGGAAAAAACTGTTTAAAAAGCTGAAAACGCGAGCGGAAAAATTAAAAAAACAAAATCCGAAGGGAGCACCCAGAGCGCGACACGTGGTGGCGGCTGAGAGCGCGTGAAGTAGCACGCTCTCAACCCACCCCCAAGTGACCTTTGGGAGGCTCCCGAAGGAGCGCTCGTCAACTAGTTGCTCTCGACTTCTTCTCAAAATAAAAAAAAATACAAGACGACGTGGCAACACCGAGGCAACACCGAGTTGGAGATCTTGTAAATCAAGCCAAATTGCCACCACATGACACATAGGTTAAGAAATCCAAACAATTCAAAGGAGGTAATATCACCGGCAGTCATAGAACTTGCGCTCGATCTTCAGTTTGGTGCTAAAACTTCGAAATACGGAATTGCAGTCATTTAACTTGTCTCAAGCGTGCAGATACGGTCACAAACGTGTATGCGGACGTATCCATGTGTATGGCCCCACCTGTCAGTGAGTTATGGGCTCAATGCAACGCATTTTTGCACAAAACCCCACTCGTAATTTTTTATTTACGAAAAAACTGACCACTATACTGATAGTAGATGCGAAATTAACAAAATAAAAGGGGAACACGCAAGGGGTTGAACCTGCGACCCATGGCTGCAACGCGAGCTAGTCTTGCCAATCCACCGAACACATTAACTCGTTAAGCATGGATAACAAACTTACATGTACTGTACACGGACGAATGTGGAGCTTAAATGGGCTGGACATACTGCTGCCCATTTTGCACACGCTATTTTTTGTTATTTTCTATTTTTTTAAGATATTTGTAAAATGTAATTAATAATGTTATGTTGTAAAAGTTTTATACATAAAAACCATCATTAGTAAATAAAAATATTAAAATATAAATCTGTGTATTATATACAAAAAATTAGTTAATACCAACACTAAAAATGTTTATTAAAAAAATGTTTAGTGCATCCAGAAAAATACACATTCATGAGTCTATTTAAATTTTACAAAATGATGAATACAAACATTTACTAAATATTTAGGAATATTCAACAGTTTAAATTTAAATAATGAATATTTTTAATTGTACAAACATTGAACTGTATAATTGTGTGAATAATTATTGAAATTTATGTATAATTATAATGAGTTTTGAATTGTAATTTTTAAAAAATATTATTTAAATGTTGCAAACATTTTTTTTTATAATTCTTAAATATTATTTAACATGTTCATAGCGCGCTGCATTTGTGTTAGTCTTAGTTCACGTGTTCGAGACCTATGGGGTCATATTTTTCGTGTTAATTTTCTCTCTGCAATGACAGGTGGAACCCACTACTTATTATTCGAAAAAATAAATGACGTCTTGTTTCAATAAATAAAACATTGTTATCCAAATGTGCAATTTAACGGGGATGTTGTAGTGGCTAAACCTGCGTTCGTTGTCAGCATGGGTCGCAGGTTCGAGACCTGGCGCTCCCCTTTTTTCTTTGTTAATTTTAGCATCTACGAGCAGTATTGCGGTCTGTTTTTTCTGCAACTAAAAAATTATGAGTGTTTTTGCGCAAAAGTATGTCACTGTTGTTGGCCTTTTCTGCAAGTATATAAATATAAGGGTGTTTCGTGCAAAAATGTGTCGCACTAAGCCCGTGCAAAAATGTGTCGCACTAAGCCCATCACTCACTGACAAGTGGGGTCATGCACATGGATACACATGGATACGTGTTTGTGACCATATCCGCACGCTTGAGTCAAGTTAAGTGACTGCAATTCCGTATTTTCAAAGTTCTAGCACCAAACTGAACATCAAGCTCAAGTTTTGTAACTCCTGGTGATATTACCTCATTCAAAAAGCCAAGTTGTTAAACTAGTCGGAGAACTTCAATTTTGCAACTAAAATGCGCAAAGCTTCAATGAATCACCGATTTCACATTTGTACGTTTGTCCGACTATGTTGCAGCAAGTTGTGTCGACACCGCCATCTGCTTGCTCTTCCAAGCTAAATCTAGGCAGCCTCTTTTCCTTCTGCCAAAGCTCCAAATTTTCATGGTTTACCAAATTATAAGGCTCTACTCGGATCACATGTTTGACATTGTTGTCTCATGGGCTAGCTTCGGTGTGGCGGCTTGGATACATACGGAGAGGGAGCCTCGTAACTTCATTTAGATAATACTTAAAATAACAAAAGAGAGTGAACCGAAGAGGGGAACAAACAATAGAGTACACGTACCTGACGAAAAATCATGAAGAGGTGTTTATTTTTTGGATGTATGTGTATATGCCGAGGGAGGGCTGTTGTGTTTGTTTTGTGGACGCACCGATCTTGGGTGGAGAAAGGCAAACTATGAAGAGATCACGACGTGGACGACATTGGCAACGAAAAAAAAGTGAGTGTCCTAAATCCATCAATATTAATTCGTTCCACAAGAAACCGGATAGAAGACAGATGAGACTATGCTTTAGCTATGCGGTAGCAGCTGGCGGTGAACACAGCGAGCATGAACAAGTATCAAGTGATGCGGCCATTCCTTTTGGATGCTAGACAGCCAGAAAGAGTCAGGTGGCCATCATTATGCTTTCTTCGTCTTGCTCTATGTGTTGACCAAGTGGCCGAGTCAGCTCGTGCTTGTAGCCTATGAGCATCCAAGTTGATCGGCTTTTTCCAAACGAACTCTTAGTTGGACCAACCTTTTATACTAAAGCTACAAAGGAGACGCACTATCAGAACATGGGAGGCCGCCCAAACTTGCCGGCAATGGCACTTCTTCAGAATACTCTAGTTTCTATTCAGAATACTCCGACTCTCCCTCAAAATACCCTATATCTTTTTTTAGAATGCTTTGGCTATTCTTCATATTGCTCTGGATCTTCTTCTGAATGTTTCAACTCTTCTTCTGAATGCTTCGGCTCTCTTTCAGAATGCTCCGACCCTTCTTCTAAATGCTCCAGCCCTTCTTCAGAACCGACCCTTCTTCTGAAAGCTTCAGATCTTCTTCAGAATAGTCTAGACATGGGACTTGTTCATAAAGGTACGTGCAAGTCTGATACCTTTCCCACACTGTAGGCGCGTACAAAACCAAAATTTGTCAAGAATAGAAGTAAGATTTTAGAAAACTTTTTTTGGGAGGTTTTTTAGGAAAATCAGTTGTCGACATATTGATCCGATAGTAGATATCGGGGGAGGGGGGTATGATTAGACAACTATATTTGTTCATAGGTGTACGAATGGCAGATCTGGATGGTTGCACAGGAAACACAAGGATCTACCAAGGTTCGGGTCCTCTTGGGAGAGGTAACACCATATTCCTTCTACTGCGAGTTGTATTGCTCGCAATGATGATGTAGAGTGCTTCAATCTGCGTCATGTCGTTACTTTGGCCTCCGGATCCTTGTATAGGTGTCCTCACGAGGATTCCAAGTGGAAGAACTCAAACAAGATTCCTACCGCCACACAATGTTCTTACCTGCTCATGTTTCCCCATCCGGCACACCTCAGGATGGAAGATTCCAAAGCTCTTCGGGTCTTGTACAAGGATACGTCCACCGTGATCTCCATGCCTCTTACATATTTCTGTATATATACACAAAATACAAGTATGATTATCGATAGTGATACATTATATGCTCTTTATTTTTTAAGCGTATTCAATATCGAATCTTTATTATTAGTTGCCTACAATAAGCCTATTGTTAGCCTTGATGGGCTGGTGGTGCCTTAGAAGGACACCTTTCGATATTTGGGGTCAATGCTGCAGAAGAATGGGGATATCGATGAAGATGTGAACCATCAAATCAAAACCAGATGGATGAAGTGGCGCCAAGCTTCTAGTATTCTTTGTGACAAGAGAGTGCCACAAAAGATAAAAAAGGCAAGTTCTATAGGACGGCGGTTCGACCCTCAATGTTGTATGGCGCTGAGTGTTGGCTGACTAAAAGGCGACATGTACAACAGTTAGTTGTGGCGGAGATGCACATGTTGAGATGGATGTGTGGACACACAAGGAACGACTGAGTCCGGAATGATGATATACGAGATAGAGTTGGGGTAGCACCGATTGAAGAGAAGCTTGTCCAACATCGTCTGAGATGGTTTGGACATATTCAACGCAGGCCTTCAGAAGCTCCAGTGCATAGCGGGCGGCTAAAGCATGCCAATAATGTCAAAAGAGGTCGGGGTAGACCGAACTTGACATGGGAGGAGTCCGTAAAGAGAGATCTGAAGGACTGGAGTATCACCAAAGAACTAGCCATGGACAGGGATGCGTGGAAGCTTGGTATCCATATGCCAGAACCATGGGTTGGTCGCAAGATGTTATTGGTTTGACCTCTAGCCTACCTCAACTTGTTTGGGACTAAACACTTTCGATAGTTGTTAGATGGTTGTTAGATGTCACTAAGTACCCTGTTTCGATAGTAAGAATGGTAAATTTTACACGGTGATCACTCTTTAATTATATATTTCATTACACCTCAGATATACAATGTTGCACTCTAGAAATCTCTATCAACTTATCATCGTTTGCATTATTATAATATGAAACAATCAAGTTTCTAGTTATGTAGATATTTAAGGTCACTATATGGGATAGAATACATATGAACACACAATAATGCATGAAGGGGCATGAATTAATTTCAGGATTAACGTGATAATTTTTGTTTGCTTAGATTTTATGTATTTCACAAAACAAACCGAGCTAAATTGAAAAATGTGCTACATAATATTATTTCAGATAAATACAAAAAAATTATTTGTAAAAATAATTATTAGAACTATATGTTACAATATATATCTTAATAACCGCAGAGCATCATGCTTAAATACGCCAGATATATACCTAAAAATAATATTATAAGATAGTGCATAAAATGACTTGCATTTTAGTGATAAAGATACCTTTTTTGAAGTATAAAAATTTATTATAAAGAGAACCTGCGACACCATGACTCCTCCCTGCCTCCTCCTCCCTCTCCTCCGCAAAAAGCTGATGATGCTCTCTCTGTCGCTCGAAAGGTGGTTGGGTGTGTGTTGAGAATTGTACTTATAAAGGCGACAACAGCCAATGGGAAGTCGACAACAGCCAATGGGAAGGCATGGGAGCGTCCTGTCCTGTGGTGCGTTCAGAAACGCCCATGCCGATCAGTACCGATTCCCCACGCTGGATGTGGTTAATTAGCACATCCTTCACAATGCAATGCATGTTCGATAGGATTTGCTTGGAACTGCCACTGGTGTATGTACCAGGTCCATATTCATAAGCACAAAATTATCAGAGCATAGAACACACAGATTGGGTGGGTGGGTGGGGGGAGGTGGGACATGGGTGGAAAGGGTGGGTGGGTGCGACGGGACGGGGGAGGTGGGTTCTCGCATCCAATGCAATGCAGCTAAGCTAGCTAGACCCACCCATCAAATAATATATTGGCAATTCTATCACCGGTATCAATAGTGGCATAAGTCATAGTCAGCGAGATTGCAAATTTATGTCACCAGTACCAACTGCAACCGCAAATATTTCAAAAATCAGTAAAAGAAAAGATCTTGAGGCTGATATAATCCATAATAGCAAGAAAAACCCAGATTTATAGGCACATGTTCGATTTAAAACTTTTTTTTTGCAGGAAGGTTCAACTTTAAAACTAGGTATGAATAAACAACACATTTTGAATAACTCTATCCGTCACGAGTTATCATCCTTGTGCTAAAAAAGAATAATGCTCCCGCAAGAATGGATGGAAAAGACAATGTACCAGCAAGTGAAGGTATATGATAGAAAAGGGGAAAATCAAACTAGCATGCTTAACACACATATAAACCACGGAGAAACGTGCCTAACAGGCAGTACAAAAGTGTCAAACTAGTTTAGAACACCCTGCTCTGAACTTCCATCAGAGCATAGCACCACTCTATCTCACAAGAAGTATACTATCTACTTGAAGTTGTAGATTGCATGGTAGTACCTGACACTCCACCAGCTGATACTTGAAATATTTCCCTAAAAGATTTAAGAAAAGCAACCCAATGAAGACACACGTATCCTTAAAACATAAGTCAAGATATGTATCATAATAACATCAATGTAAACAGCAAGAAAGTGATAATATCAAGCATACATGCAAATAACACAAATGTCCTTGTAACTGAATGAAAAAACAGACATCTATGGCGTTGGTCCTTATGGACCTGGTACATAGCCTCTCGTACCACTATATTAGAAAATAAAAGGTACTGTATGTTCTTAGATTATTACTATGTTAAAAAATAACCTCTTCTTTGGTTGCTCAGTCCACCACACCTTGTGACAAACAAGTCATCGTGGAAGAACAATATATGCAAACAAGACTATAGGAGGAACAAGTTTCATCATTATGAACCTAAAGCTAGAGTCCACAAAGAACTACAAACCTACAGCTTAGCTAGAAATATAGCTTGAGAGTTTCAGCTCAGACTATAAATGGTGAGATAAGACTAAAATTAACTCCACAAATATAGTGATTTTTGTACATTAGTGTCCTACTGAAGACGACGTCACAAATGCGCTAGTTGTTTCCACTACAGAACTCTCATAGAAGTAAATGCAGTACTAAAAAGTAGTTTTTGGTTTGTACCCTGAAGCCTAAGATGATAAATGTGGCAGACTTGAGCAAAGATGTGGGGTTGATTCCAGCAGCTGCCCGATGTTTTCATTAAACCTTTTGCTGCAGCACAAGTTGGCATGGAGATATTAATGCTTCTGTTGCTGGTGCTATTGCTCATGCTGCTGCCACTGTAGCAGGAGTTTGGATCTGCTGTAGTGACTGCTGGGAATGAGCATGTTGCTGCTCCTGCTCTCTGGTTTTAATCAGCTGTGTTTGGGAGGCAAATTTATACTCATATTAGGGAAGAAGAACATGCAGAAAAGAGGGGAAAAGATACTTCACAATTATCACATTATATGGCTAGCAGTGTGTTATTACTAGTAAAGAGAGGAAGACATAGATGAAAGTCAATTGGACAACCCAAAAAGAGGAGGATCAAAAGCGAAAACTTCTGTTGATGAGAATAGAATAAGACACGAAAATAGCCAGCTTTGTCAGAGAGAAGGGGCTTACTGATGTGCCTTGGATGCCGCCTCATTCCCACGTATCCAGCCTTGATATGTCCAGCCTTGATACTCCCAGCGCCCAGATCTATCCGTAGAAGCATAGGAACCATATCAAATCGATGTGCACTTAGAAGGAACACCAGTTGAAGAAATAAGAGAGATAGAGAGAGAGGTCTTATTACCGACAACCACGGCAATGATCGTGAGGTCTTGTCTTGAGCAAATATCAACAAGGAAGGGGAAGAAGGGCCGGTTCTGATTCATACAGGGATCATTCATCAGATGGAGATGGACCGCCAGCAATGGTCTCGATGTTCCTCTTCCAAGCACGGGTTGTGAGCAGGTAGATGGGGCCGGGTTCACCCTCCTCACAAGTCACAACAACAGCAGAACCGACTCATCAGGAAGGTGGCCTGCTGCAATCAGGATATCATTCGGAGTTCAAACAGAGTAAACAAACATATGCATTGGTTAAATATTATAAAGAAAGTACTCATCAGGCATCCAAAGTTTAACCATATCAAGCATAGTTAGCTACAACTCTGACTAAAAAAATTGGCAATACAAATTCGCATGACCAGAATATATACTAGTACATACAGTGCAGCATAGTTAGCTACAACTCTGACTAGAACCAAGTGATTCGCACTTGTCTCAGTATCTATTAGGTAATGTCTAGCTCCAAACTACCTGAAACTGAATTCTAGTGGTTACTAATGGTTGTGCTGCACCGTGAACAGGTGAAACAAGAATGGTTGAACAAAATAAGCTGCATATTCAATCGTACAGCAAACCGAGCATCCAAAAGGGATAGATTGATGCTGCAGTTTTAATCAAATTAAGTTTAACCATTCAGTGAATCCAACTCAGATCTGGGGGGTTGCTCACCTGCACAAAAGGACAGGAGTAGGAGGGTGGCGCTGGAGATGCTCCTCTGGCATGGCCACGTGAGGAGGGTCAGCTCGTCTTCGCCATGGCCTTCCTGCACACATGCAGAGATGAAACGTGGCATGGTGAAAGTGGAACCTCAGCAGCAAAGTCAAAGAGATGCTACAATGCAACGTGGTCGGCTTTCTCCTAAGTAAGTGGATAAGATTTATGCAACAAACTGAGGCAAATTTCACAAGTTTTAGCGTCGCAGCTCCTGTCGGGTTTATTACTACGGCATGACACCAAGGAGACCACGTAATCTATCCTTATTTACACAAATGGATATAATTGTTTTCTTATTTACACAAATGGAGTGATTTATTTATTTATCTGACATCTTACCTCAAGTGCATGATAATTGCAGATGTATGCTTTGGACAAATATACTTAGACATACAGTATGTTTTTACTATACTGGTATATGAAAGATTTTTTCGACAAAGGGTGGATTTTATTGGCTCAAAAGAAGCATCAAGAGGATACAATATAATGAGCACACACCCGGCCTCTGCATAACTAGGATGCACACAGCCAACCCAACACACACGCGGAAACACACCAATAGCTAGCAAAGTCATAAGACCAAAAGCTATGCGTAGGTGTGAAAAAGAGAAAGAAATAAAAAAGCCCCAAAGCGATCAGATCAGCGATCGACAAACTAGAACTGCGACCATATCCGCACCATCCATTGACACCACATTGACGACGAGGATCTTCAACAGCAACGCCTTCAAGAAGGAAGCGACACTCAAGCGCCGCCGTCGCCGGATCCAACCACAAAGGCCAGAATCAAAGTTTTCACCCTGAAGAAACAGTCCGAACATATCCGAGCAATGCCTCCAACAAGGTAACGATGTAAAAAAACATCGCCATTGCCAGGGATGACCACTCGGGTCTGACCTAGGCTTTCGCCCCGGAGCTCAAGACCGGGTGCTCGCAGCACCACCATCAAGTCACACATGTGTTATCGCCGCCGCTTTTCCACAATCCAAGCAGCTACAATTTGACCGCCGCCACTCCAACAACATTCCTCCGCGTCAGGTCATTGTCCATAATTTGTAACTCACCACCGAAAGTCATTCACCGGATCAAGAGATAAAAACTCCCGAATTCTCTTCGATGACCCCCGATGTCATGGATCCATAGAAAGTCGCTGTAGAACAATCTATAGTCACCACCGTCTGGCCAATCAGATCTAGATCACCACCACCAACAGAGGATCACAGCATCGGCGGCCCGCATCGCACGTGCAGAACACCAGCTCATCGCCGCAGCCTCGCATGTCCAGAGACTGCAGTGGCAAAGATACACTGCGAGGCGCCCAAGGGAACCTCCCCATGCCACACCCAGACTGGATCACTAGTAGAAAAGGGCCTTATGTGAGACACATTAGTCCCGGTTTGTAACTGAACCGGCACTAACGTGACCATTAGTGCCGGTTCCAACGGCTAGGCGGGCGGCGCTCATTAGTACCGGTTCGTGGCGAACCTATAGTACCGGTTCGTGCCACGAACCGGTACTAAATAGGTGGTGGCAGGCTGTTGTCAGGCTGGGGCCTAACAAGACCTTTAGTACCGGTTTATGCCACGAACCGGGACTAGAAATTCACCTTTAGTCCCGGTTCGTATAACCAACCGGTACAAAAGATCATCCTATATAAACCCTTCGTCCAGCCCAAGCCGAAGCGCTCTGTTTTTCCCCCTCTCTGTTTTCTTCCCCTCTTGCTCGAGCTCACCTCCATTTTTGCCAAAATTTGTCCAAGATTTGAAGGCACCCCATCCATCCAAGTGATCACAAAGGTTAGCAACTTTGTCCTTTCATCTCTCATTGCTAGATTAGCTCTTGCAATGCTCTATAAGTATAGTGATTTGTGGGTTTTATTTTGGGAGGAATTATATGTGGTAGTATTTGATTTATATGCAATTTGAGGTCAAAATAACTCTTAGTTTGCATATGTAGGTGTGGTTTACTTAGTGCCTTCCCGTCTCCGTCCTAAGCACCGTCGATCGCCCGCACCGTCCCGTCGCCGGCACCACCTTGTGGTGAGCCTCTTGTTCTTATCTTTTTTATATAAAAAAAATCATGTTTGTGTGATTTAGATATATAGTTACTTGTATAATTATCTTACCCGTACGTTGTTTGTTATACATAGTGCCATGGCTTTGATATCCGTCCCCGTCGGCCCTCGTCCGGGTTATGATTCGGATGTGGTATATTCTCTTTTATAACTATTTGTTGCATTTCGTGTTTATGACAAATTATGCCCATCAAGTTGACATAGATATTTTTATCTAGGAGGTATGTGAACCGGAAATTCCAACCGACCCTATTGTCGAGAGGTTAAATTTAGTTGAAAAAGAAAACGAGTATTTGAAAGAAAAATTGAAAAGAATTGAGGGGGAGAAGATGGAATTGGAGTTGCATGTTGCCGAAGTCGTCGATGATCACAAGATCAAGATGGAGAAAATGCGCTTGAAGATTAGAAAGATTAGAAAATATGCCATCGATAGTGAGGCTTGGTATCATTATGCTGTTGGATCAATTGTTACCTTAGTTGCGATCTTGATCGCATTTGTTGTTGCATTTAAATGCTTTAGCTAGAGAGTTATTTGTATGTTGTTTTATGATAATAAGTGTTGTATGAACTTTATGTATGAACTTGTATTAATTTGGTCTTTTCGGTGCTGTGTAATGAAGATGAGCCGGCAATGGATGTACGATGACCGATGCTCTGCCCAGTTCATTAATGGCGTGCAGACTTTTCTGCTTGCGGCTGAGGCGAACAAGCGGGCGGATGGTTTTATGCCTTGTCCATGTGTTGGATGTAAGAATGATCGGAATTACTCTAAGTCAAGAACCATTCACGTCCACCTGTTTGAGTCCGGTTTCATGCCCCACTATAATGTTTGGACCAAGCACGGAGAAAGAGGGGTTATGATGGAAGACAATGAAGAAGAAGAGGACGACGACAGCTATCCTGGCCATGGGTTCCATGAATACGATGGTACAACAATGGGGGAAGAAGCTGAGCCGGCAATGCGGGAAGAAGCTGAAGAACATGCATCAGATGAGCCCGCTGATGATCTTGGTCGGGCCATTGCGGATGCAAAGAGAAAGTACGCAAGTGAAAAGGAGAAGCTGAAGTTGCAGAGCATGTTAGAGGATCACAAGAAACCGTTGTACCCAAATTGCGAAGATGACAAGAAAAAGCTGGGTACCACACTGGAATTGCTGCAATGGAAGGCAGAGAATGGTGTACCTGACAAGGCATTTGAAAAGCTGCTGAAAATAATGAAGAAGAAGCTTCCAAAAGATAACGAATTGCCTGACAGTACGTACGAAGCAAAGAAGGCTGTCTGCCCTCTAGGATTAGAGGTGCAGAAGATACATGCATGCCCTAATGACTGCATCCTCTACCGCGGTGAGTACGAGGATTTGAATGCATGCCCAGTATATTGTGCATTGCGCTATAAGATCCGCCACGATGACCCTGGTGATGTTGAGGGCGAGCGCCCCAGGAAGAAGATTCCTGCCAAGGTGATGTGGTATGCTCCTATAATACCACGGTTGAAACGTTTGTTCCAAAACAAAGAGCATGCCAAGTTGATGCGATGGCACAAAGAAGACCGTAAGAAAGACGGGAAGTTGAGAGTACCCGCTGACGGATCGCAGTGGAGAAAAATCGAGAGAAGGTGGAAGAACTTTGCAGCTGACGCAAGGAACGTATGGTTTGGTTTAAGTGCAGATGGCATTAATCCTTTTGGGGAGCAGAACAACAATCATAGCACATGGCCTGTGACTCTATGTATCTATAACCTTCCTCCTTGGTTGTGCATGAAGCGAAAGTTCATTATGATGCCAGTGCTCATCCAAGGCCCCAAGCAACCCGGCAATGACATTGATGTGTACCTAAGGCCATTAGTTGAAGAACTTTTAGAGCTGTGGAGCATAGAAGGTGTACGTGTGTGGGATGAGCACAAACAGCAGGAATTTGACCTGCGAGCATTGCTGTTTGTAACCATCAATGATTGGCCTGCTCTCAGTAACCTTTCAGGACAGACAAACAAGGGATACCACGCATGCACGCACTGTTTAGATGATACCGACAGTATATATTTGGATAAATGTAAGAAGAATGTGTACCTGGGGCATCGTCGATTTCTTCAGAGCAGGCATCCCGTAAGAAAGAAAGGCAAGCATTTCAAAGGTGATCCAGATCACCGGCAGAAGCCTCCCCACCGTACTGGTGATGATATACTTGATATGGTCAAGGATTTAAAAGTAATCTTTGGAAAGGGTCCTGGCGGACAATCTGTTCCGAATGACGCTGACGGACGCGCACCAATGTGGAAGAAGAAATCTATATTTTGGGACCTACCCTATTGGAAAGACCTAGAGGTCCGCTCTGCAATCGACGTGATGCACGTGACTATGAATCTTTGCGTGAACCTGCTAGGCTTCTTGGGCGTGTATGGCAAGACAAAAGATACACCGGAGGCACGGGAGGACCAGCAACGTATGCACGGAAAAGACGGCATGGATCCAAAGCAGTTCCAGGGTCATGCCAGCTACGCTCTTACCAAAGAAGAGAAGGAAATCTTCTTCGAATGCCTGCTCAGTATGAAGGTCCCGTCTGGCTTCTCGTCGAATATAAAGGGAATGATAAATATGGCAGAGAAAAAGTTCCAGAGCCTAAAGTCTCATGATTGCCACGTGATTATGACGCAACTGCTTCCGGTTGCATTGAGGGGCCTTCTACCGGAAAACGTTCGATTAGCCATTGTGAAGCTATGTGCAATCCTCAATGCAATCTCTCAGAAGGTAATCGATCCAGAAATCCTACCAAGGTTAGAGAGTGATTTGGTGCAATGCCTTGTCAGTTTCGAGTTGGTGTTCCCACCATCCTTCTTCAATATCATGACGCACGTTCTAGTTCACCTAGTCGAAGAGAGTGCCATTCTGGGTCCTGTATTTCTACACAATATGTTCCCCTTTGAGAGGTTCATGGGAGTCTTAAAGAAATATGTTCATAATCGTGCTAGGCCAGAAGGAAGCATCTCCAAGGGCCATGAAAATGAGGAGGTCATTGAGTTTTGTATTGACTTTATTCCTGACCTTAAGCCGATTGGTGTTCCTGAATCGCGGCATAAGGGCAGACTGGGTGGAAATGGCACGCTAGGACCGGAACAAATAATATGTATGGACGGGCATTCTCTCACTCAAGCACACTACACAGTTCTACAAAATTCCACCTTGGTGGCTCCGTATATGGAGGAACACAAGAATTTTCTATGCTCCAAACACCCGAAGCAGTCTGACGACTGGATTACACGTGAACAAACGGGGACTTTCGCCGGTTGGTTGCAGACATGTGCCATGCATGACGCCGCTGTTGAAGATGACCTGTACTTGCTGTCCCAGTTACCATCTTCGAATATAATGACTTTCAAAGGGTACGAGATAAATGGGAATACATTTTACACGATCGCCCAAGATAAGAAGAGCACCAACCAAAACAGTGGTGTCCGCTTTGATGCAGCAACCAAGAGTGGAAAGGACACATATTATGGTTACATAGAGGACATATGGGAACTTGACTATGGACGTGGTTTGAAGGTCCCTTTGTTTCGGTGCAAATGGGTCAATATGACACGAGGCGGGGTAACGAAAGACCCGCAGTACGGAATGACAACAGTGGATCTCAACAATCTTGCGTACGCAGACGAACCATTCGTCCTAGCCAATGATGTGGCGCAGGTTTTCTATGTGAAGGACATGTCTACCAAGCCGAGAAAAAGAAAAGATAAGGAAGCGAATACATCATACGATGAGCCAAAGCGCCACATAGTTCTTTCAGGGAAAAGAAACATCGTGGGAGTGGATGACAAGACAGACATGTCAGAAGATTATGAAAAGTTTGATGAAATTGCTCCCTTCACAGTGAATATTGACCCGAGCTTCCAGTTAAATGATGAAGATTGTCCATGGTTACGGCGCAAAGGGACACACGCGAAGAAAAAGTTTCACACCCAAAGATCCCACTCTGGGATGTGACCGACTTCACTGTCATCACTTTCTTCTCTAGTGAGTTTCCGGAGTAATATATCTGGAAAGTCCCACTTCGGACAAACCGGAGGGAATCTTTGTAATAGTTAATTAGGGTTCTTATGTGTTTTGGCATTTGAAACGCGAAGAAATATTATGTCAAAATCATTAAAATAAGTTATTACAAAAAAAGAGAGGCGCAATGCTCACCTGCACGTGCTTAGCTCCAGGCCTTAGCAACGTGCAGGTGAGCATTGCGCCTCTCCCTCATTTTTCTTCGTCTCTAGGGCTTATAAACCGCTGCGAGTCCCTCTCGCTTGGCGAGGTGGGACTAAATTTTAGCCACCGCCTTTAGTCCCGGTTGGTGGCTCCAACCGCGACTAAAGGACTTCATTTGCTATTTTTCATGCATTTACTGATTTTTTTTAGCTAAATGACCCTGAAATTGAAAAGCACTACAAATGAACTCTGAAAAGGTTGAAAATAGGCATGGTATCATCATTTCACCCACATAGCATGTGCAAAAAAGTAGAGAGGGTACGGCAAAAACTGGATGCACTTCGTGTACAAAATGGACAATCTCTTTCGAAGTATCAGGGTTTCGGACGAAAACTCGTCTGTTACAAAGGCATTTCATTTTTTTAAACTTATTACAACTCCAGACTTTTTGTGCGTTCAGTATGCACCATTCAAAGCCACGTCATCAACTTTCAACCCTTTCTGACTTCATTTGCTATTTTTCATGCATTTACTGATTTTTTTTGAGCTAAATGACCCTGAAATTGAAAAGCACTACAAATAAACTCTGAAAAGGTTGAAAGTTGGCATGGTATCATTATTTCACCCACATAGCATGTGCAAAAAAGTAGAGAGGGTTACGGCAAAAACTGGATGCACTTCGTGTACAAAATGGACAATCTCTTTCGAGGTATCAGGGTTTCGGACGAAAACTCGTCTGTTACAAAGGCATTTCAATTTTTAAATAACCTAAGTATTACCAAATTGAATATAATGATAAAACACACTAATATTAAACATAAGAAAAAAGAATCACTGAAAAATCTATTTTTAAAGTAAAGTTATTCACAAACTAGTGATTCACACAAATTTCAAATAATTCAAATTTAAACTATTCAAATTTGAAAACTACTGGCACTAACAGAAAGTTTGTAATTTTTTGTACCTAAAGCAAAAATATTCAGAAAGAAACTCTAAATACAGCAAAAAACAACTCAGAAATAAATACAAGAAAATAAATAAAGCAGAAAAGAAAAAGAGAAAAATAAATAAAATAAAAAAAGCCCGCCTACTGGGCCACAGCGGCGTGCATACGACTAGACACCCAACCTGTAGTTGGGCCAGGATGCAAGCCCGCAGGCCCAGTAGGCCCAACAGGGCATAGAAGCAGAGGTAGGCACAGAAGACCTGCAATAGAGAGGAGCTCGAGACAGCAGCCGCGGCGGGGCTTATAAGCTGGTGCGGGCGCCCTTCGGCAAGCGAGGTGGGACTAAACTTGCCCGCACCGCACCTGCGGCAGCGCACCACCTTTAGTAGCGGTTGGTGGATCCAACCGGTACCAAAGGGATGTCTTTAGTACCGGTTGGAGCCACGACCCGGTACTAAAGGGGGTCGCTTCCCGCCGCTTGGTCTGGCCAAATTTGACCTTTAGTACCGGTTGGTGGCTCCAACCGGTACTAAAGGTCCATCCTATATAAACAACACTTATGAAAATTTTCACTTCTTCTCTGTTCGCTCGTCTCCTCTGCTTCTTCGATCGACAGCGCCGCCGCCCCCCGTCGCCGCCCCCGTCGCGCGCCGTCCCCGTCGCCGCACCCGTCGTGCGCCGTCGCCGTCGCCGTCGCCGTCCCCGTCGCCGTCGCCGTCCCCGTCGCCGTCGCCGTCCCCGTCCACGTCGCCGCCCCGTCGCGCGTCGCCGTCTCGCCGCCGCGTTGCCGTCGCCGTCTCGCCGCCGCCCCGGTCGCGCGTCGCCGTCTCGCCGCCGCCCCGTCGCCGTCCCCGTCGCGCGTCGCCGTCTCGCCGCCGCCCCGTCGCCGCGCCCGTCGCCGCCACCCGTCGCCGCCCCGGTCGCCCCGCTGTGAGCCCCTGCGCCATGGCCGCGCCCTCAAAGTTTTAGCTAGATGAATTAGATTAATGTCAAAGTTTTAGCTAGATGAATTAGATTAATGTCAATTTGTTAGATGATCGAATTAGATATATTAATGTCAAATGTTAGATGAATTACATAGAAATGTTAGATTAATGTCAAATGTTAGATGAATTAGATGAATTAGCTAGATAGAAATGTTAGATGAATTAGTTTTTTATACTGTTAGTTATAGATGAATTAGATATATTAATGTTAGATGAATTAGTTTTGCATATAGAATCCGTTATGTTAAATTTGCATATAGAATTTGCATATAGAATTTGTATATAAGAAAAAATGTTACATTTGCATATAGAATTTGTTATCGACGTCAACGATGCCCGGCCCGCATCCTCGCCGTCGACCCGTTCGCGACGACGTCCTGCTTCAGAGGAGCCATGTCCGGGACTGGGCTCCGTCGGGCTGGCACTGGGAGGTGCTACCTTCAGGGGGGCGCCGCTTGGTGAGGAACCCGGCCCCGGGTCCCGTCGACGACCCGGAGCTCCTTTGGTGGCGTTCGCGTGGGCCACTTTCGGTGCGGAAGGAGCCGGCCCCGCCGAAGGTGGTACGTCGCCGTGTCAGGGAGGAGGACGAGCACGTCCGTCGCTACATGGCTGCTATGGATGTCAGGTTCTCCAATACCTGGCAGGTTCTTCGGGGATCTCACCCGAGCTATGATCCTGTGATGGTTCCTTCTCTTTGGGTGTCCACCGCCCGCGCCTCAGGAACCGCGAGTGAACTAGATCATTCGATAGTATTCGATCTATATTAGCTAGCTAGTGATGTACGTATTCGATAATATTCGAGACGATGTATTCGAGATTATATATATTATTCGATAATATTCGAGACGATGTATTCGAGATTATATTCGATGATGCATATTATCTACTATGATTCAGTTTTATCTTTTGAGATGCATATATATTATCTACTATTATTCGAGATGCATATCAATTATCTACTATTATTTGAGATGCGTACTAAATTGTTTTATATTTCTTCTGGATTAGTTAAATAAAAGCTATGGCGGACAATACCGGCAGAGAAGGAGAAGAGGCCGTGTTCGAGATCATACGCTCCCCTCGCGGGCCACATGATCAGAATGAAGAAGATGACGACTCCCAATATCTGAACAATACCGGGGAGGGTGATATGATATTCGATCAAGACGACCGAATTGATGAAGTCCAGAACTATGATGATCTTGAAATAGCAAATACCGGCGAGGTATATTTATAGAAGCAGGCATCTGGTGATCATCACGTGTTTTAAATGATTTTGTATATATATATATATTAACGAATCGATCTTTCTTCTTTCAGCCCTCCGGATCGAGTAAATCGTCTGCAGGCAGCAGAAAGCGAGGCCCGGCCAAAAAGTTGAAGGATGGCGTAAAGTACAACATCGATGCCATCAAACCTAATGGCGAACCAAGCGAGCCTAAGAAGAATGCGGACAAGTGGATTCGTCAGTGCGGAGTTCTTGTGAAGGACCAAATCCCGATCTCCATTCAAGAATGGAAAAAGCCAGCAACGGAACGTCCAGATCTTACTTATGTTGACCAAAGAGCAAAAGATCGGCTTTGGGAATCTCTCATGTCACATTTCACCCTACCAGATCATTTCACAGATGCAGATGTGCAGAAAGTCAAGGACGCTGCTCTTAGGAAGATGGCGCGTGCATTCAACAATCACAAGAAAAATATATGGGCCAAGTACGGAGGAAAGAAGACTCCAGAATTCACGGGAACACAGGAGAAGCAAAGAGATCACTGGCCCGCTTTCGTGAAATTCAAGGAATCGGAATTAGCTAAGGAACGGTCGAGAATAAACAAGCTCAATGCCGCGAAAAAGGAGCATTACCATAGGCTGGGGCCAGGTGGCTACGCGGTGGCCCGGCCTAAGTGGGATAAGGCTGAGCAAGAGATGATGGATGCAGAGGTCATTCCAGTTACATTGAGCTGGCCCCCCAGGTGCAGGACTTGGTTCTATGCGCATGGGGGGGGGGGGCGTTGGACCCAAAGACAGGCCAGGTTTTGAAGAAGGCAAGTCTTAAAGGAGCCGACGACAAACTACTTGTTGCAATAGAAGAGGCTCGAACGGGGGTGTTCACGCCCAACAGAGAGAACGACGAGCTTACACGCGCCCTGGGAAATCCTAAACACCCGGGAAGAACACGAGGCAAAGGCATTGTTCCATGGTATGAGGGGTTTGCGGACTGGAACGCCGACTACAGAAGCCGTGCGAGAAAGAAGATGGAGGAGGAGAAGAAGAGGAAGCTTGAGGAGGAGCACAGGAAGCAGGAAGCAGAACGCCTTAGAGGCCTAGAATCAGCGCACGCGGAGTTGGCACTCCAATTAGAGTGGCAGCAGCAGCAGATCAACTCACTTAGCCTGGAAAGGGGGTCTCAGTAGCGGCAACAGCTAGCGGATCCAGCATTGGATAGCACCGACCCATCCATGCCGAGAAGCAGCGTGGGTTCCGCCCTGGGCGATGAGTCACTAGTCCTGGATAGATACCCTGTGGATGACATCATGGATAACACTAATTGTGAGCTAGACTTTAAAATGAAGAACATATCCATGAAGGTGGCGGACGGCGTTGCTTATACAAATCCCCCTGAAGCAACCTTCCATTGCAATCCGATTCCAGCTGACTATGCTCGTGTCACGGTTGATGAAGTGGTGGCACAATATTCGGGGCTACAGCTTGACATTCCTAGAGGTGACGACGAGCGCACACTGGGAGAGGCCATACATCGTATCATTCTATGGAGAAAGGATTGCATTGTCTTTCCAAGGCCACCGACACCGCGTCAGCCGACTCCTCCTCCAAGTCCGCCACCGCGTCAGGACACTCCTGCTCCTCCAAGTCCGGCAACGCGTCAGGCCAGTCCACCTCCTCCAAGTTCGGCACCGCGTCAGGCCACTCCTCCTCCTCCAAGTCCGGCACCGCGTCAGCCCAGTGCTCCTGCACCGCGTCAGTCGTCTCCGCCGCCTAGGCAACAGCGGAAGAGAGCCGCCGCAGCTATGGCGTCTAGCGGTACAAGTACAGGAGGCAAGAGACGAGGATACCAATTTGGTCCAAGCCTCGCGCCTCTTCCGAAGAGGCCTTACGACATGACGGATGAGGAAATCAAAGCCAAATGCAGGGCGGACTTGGACACCCATTTTGCACCGAAACCGCCACCGCCGCCAAAGGAGAAAGTGCCTGAGGTTGTCGTTGAGCACTTTATTCGTATGGCTAAAGAACCAGCTCCCAAGCCTGTTGACTCAGACTATGAGCGCCAACTCAGGAAGGCACATCTAGCAAAAAAAAAGAAGGAGTCGAGCTCGAGCTCGAGCCAAGGCGCAGCTGCCAAAAAAAGCGGGAAAACTGTTCCCCAGCTGGGAGAACAGGCGGTGCAATCGATCCCCCCGCTCATTGTACCAACACATGTGAGTACCGACGCGGCCGATGAGCTGGTAATAACCGACGATCATAGAAGGATGGCTGCCGAGGCCGGTGTCACTGTTTATCAAGTCCTAGGCATCGAGCCCATGGATAAGATTAGAGAGGAGGACGTAAAACGGAAATATGCCCGCGGCGAACCTCTGGTCAAGCCTGAGGAGGTCAAGAAGGTCCCAACGAGAATGTATGAATTGCATGAATGGTACATGAAAATTGCCAAGACTACCAATCGAGAGTCCCTCATGGTGAAAGTCAAGGCAGAGCATTACTACCATGAGAATGCTCTGTATGTTGAGTTTACAGAACTGTTTCAGTTATTCAATCAAGACGCACTCGACAAATCTATCGTCAGTTGCTATTGTCTGTAAGTGATTTCTTTCTGTAATTTAAGTCTCAAGCTAGCTGTAGTGCTCGTTGATCATTACCTGTAATTATCCTCACTATATTCTTTTCTGTGGTATTATGCAGGATGAAGATCTATGAAATGAATAAAAAGGGACGCTATGGCATTGGGTTCATTGACCCAAATACCATTAATCAAGAGATATGGACGCATGAATGTTATCGAGAAGACACAGAGAAAAGCATGCTAGAGTTCTTGAAGCGCCTAAACACCAATCGAGATATACTACTTCCTTACAACTTCAAGTGAGTCACACTGTCTTGTACTACAAATTGTGTTTTTGCTTACTAGCTAGATGTTAATAAGTGTATAGGGTTTAGGGTAGTTGATGAGTGTTATGCACATGCCCGCTTAATTTATACATGCAAACGTGTGCGCATGTAGATTTCACTGGATCTTGTTAGACATTCAAGTTGAAGAAGGAAAAGTTGAAGTACTGGACTCACTACTTACACCAGTTGAGGAGTACGAAATCGTCAGGGGGATAGTCAACAGGTAATTTCAATCATTATTGAACTATATGTCGGCCTATTTAGTTCGTCATTTTCTTTGCCGGCGGGCAGGGCTTGGGCAAAGTTCATCAAAACGGTTCCAGGCCAATGGAAACAAAAGCTGTATTGGTATCGACCCAGGGTAATTAATTAATTAGTACTAGCTAGCTACCATCTCTTTCATTCTAGTTTCAATACCATTAATTATTATGCTTGATTAATTATTATCTGATTGAATTCTATTCTCGTAAAGTGCATGAGGCAGGCGCCGGGGAATGATTTATGTGCATACTATATTTGCGAGAACATTCGCATGATGACGATCGAAAGTAGCACATCTGCTAGACAGCAATGGGTACGTTTGCTAGAACACTATTCACAATTTTTACATCATTATCGATATCTAATCACACAACTAATACATGCATATTGATCTCCTTCTTAAAAGTTCAATATGGTGCGGGGTCAGCTCCTACTAACGGATCGCGTACGAGCAATTCAAGAGGAAATAGCGGGATTTTTGCTCGACCAGGTCATAGATCCCAAAGGAGTATACCATTACCCGCTACCGCAGTAATGCCTCCATGTAGGAGAAATTGTATATACCAAATTGTATATATACATGTGTATGTGTGAATGGTGGTGCGAGACATTCCATGATATATATATATATGATCGGTTCTACGAGAAATTCTATTTATATATATGCATAACGTGTACAATATGTAGTATCGTAAAATACCAGCAAATGAGAAAGAATTAAATGGAAAACACAAAATTAAAGGAAAAAGAAATCATAAACCCAAAACCCCCTAAACCTTTTAGTACCGGTTGGTGTTACCAACCGGTACTAAAGGTCTCCCACCCCCCGGCGCTGGCTCGTGCCACGTGGTGGCCTTTAGTGGCGGTTCGTGTTGAACCGGTACTAAAGGGGGGACCTTTAGTCCCCACCCTTTAGTGCCGGTTACAGAACCGGCACTAAAGGGCCTTACGAACCGGTGCTATAGCCCGATTCTGCACTAGTGGATCTTTGGGGGATGGAGGAGCGCGCCACAGCCAAAGGGTCACGCAATGGAGAGGGCCAGGACGGTCGCAGCCAGCACCGCGACGGCCGCCGCCAGCAGCAAGGACGCCGGAGCAGCAGACCGACGGGGAGGGCCGAAGCCACTTGTGCAACCGGAGGCGACCCAGACCCAAGCCAACACAACCACAGCCGTCAGGCGCTGGGGCGACCGGATCCGGCGCGCCGCCCGCCAGATCCGCAGGAAGCGGCCGAAGACGGCAGATGGCGACAGAGCCCGCGATGAGGGGAGGAGCGGGAGAGGAGGAGGCTGAGCAGGCACGCCCCGCCGCCGCCGTCCTTGGGGGCCGAGAAGGCTTCGCCGCCGGTCCCCTCTGGCGACGGCGAGGCGAACGGATCGGAAGGGAGGGCTGCTGGCCGCGAGATTAGAGCGCCGCCCGAGTCGCCCCTACGGAGCGACGCGGGGGCCGAGCAGCCAAGAGATGGAATGGATGAGTCTACCGCGTTCCTCAATCAGTATAAAAAATTGTGTTGATGTATCCATGTCAGAGTAAAAAAATTGTGTTGATGTAACTGATGACGTCAACAAGAAGAGCAGATCGATTAGGAACGGAACATGAAATTCAAGCATGATACAACCTTTGTCAAGCCACTCAAACTATTACCATGTCATAGTAATGGAGCCCTTTTGTACAGTACACGTACGTCTGCAATTAGGACAGTGAACCTAGGGCAGTAGGCCTAGCTCATTGCTTAACGTGATGCGCGCGCATAGTTTCAGTCATGGCATCCAAAAGGAACATACAAACTGAAGAAACCAAAACGTAGATAGGTTAATATGTTGATTCAAATCTGGGGTAGATGGGGGAGAGGGGAAGCTCACCTCACGCCCAGGCATTGGGTGGGAGGTGAAGAGTCATGGATGTTGGCCTGCTCCTCCACCTCCTCTCGGCTCTGGCCGGTCTACCTGCACCTACAGAGAGACAAGACGAGACGGGGGTCAGAGAAAGAGCAGAGCAGAGGGAGAGGGGACAGGAGAGCAAGTGGCGGCTTACCACCTACGCATGGAGGAGAGGTAGAACAGAAGAAGCGCAGCAAAGCTTCTCCATGGCCCGGCCCCCTTCCTTGACACAAGCAAAGCAGAGCAGATGAGATGAGATTCGCTCAAGCTCTTCCACCGACCTACACGAACACACCACCACAAAAAAACCACGCATCACAGACTGAATCACACCAACAGATGTACCAGGAACACAAACAAGCAGAAGTCGATTGGATGAGGATCTCTTACTTGGTGTCGGCCTTAATGGCTGGTTCCTGCCGACAAAACACAAAAACAGCGAGCGCAAGGGCTGGATCCTCAACGGCGGCACATGGCAGTGTCTCCCACACTCCTCCTCATTCTCTCCCATCGACGGCGGCGCCAAGCGAATCCCAGGCCGACAACTTCCGCCATATTGAGGTCGAGGGCAACGTCTTGGATGGGGATGGGCGCCGCGGCCCCGCTCCTGCCACCGGCGCAGCAGTGCTCGATGCTGGAGCCTGGAGGACCAGGGGCCGAAGGCCTGCTGCTCGTCACATGGAGCCAACGGCCGGCTCCCACACTGGCCGTGAGGAGCGCGGGGGGTAGGCGAAGCGGAGGCCGATCTGGCGCGAACGCGGCGGAGATGTCGGCAGTCGGCGCCGGCACGGGCCAACACATGGAAGCCTGTGTTCGCGGCGAAGGTTGCGCTGGTGCTCCCGCTTATCTCTCTGCGAGCCACAAGACTTCATCGACCCCTCCCTCTAGGCACATATGTGCAATACAATACAATACTTGACCATCCAAACAAGATTTGGAATTGTTGCTCCTCTTGGATTCCAAGTATGAAATACCTAAACATTCCAACACTAATATTGGCATTGAAGCTAAATATGAGTGTCTTGAGTATTTGGCATTGGAGTACAATGTCAAGCCCTTGAATGTCTACATCCAAACAGAGCAAAAGGGAGGTCATGAAGACCTATTTTTAGAAAAGTTTATGAATGCAAGTTATTTATAATGGTCTGGGTAAAAAAAAAAGTCCACTGCACGATGGCTTGAAAAGGTAGTTATGGAATAGTTTCTATGCATGCTTTGGGTCGGGAGCATAACTACCTTTACAAACCACCGTGCAGTGGTCTTTTTTGCTACCCAAACAATTATAAATAACTTGCATTCATAAACTTTTATCAAAATAGGTCTCCATATATGACCTCCCTTGGTGAATTTTGCACCGAAAACCCTGTCACTAACGCTCTCGACCCAAAGCATGCATAGAAACTCTTTCATAACTATCTTTTCAAGCTATCATGCTTTTCTCAAAAAAGGTCACCATATATGACCTCCCTTTGTGATTTTTTTTCAAACTCGTTAACCTAATTTTGGAATCTGTCAATGATTAATTAAGCCTCATGAATATTTTAAAACTATGTGAACAATTTTCTTAATATAAAAGAAACATAAAAAGGAAAAAAGAAATAAAAAACAAGATTGTCATAATTTTTTAAACCATGAGCATTTTGAATAAAAAGGTAAAAATAAAATCAAAAGGAAAACCTAAATATTTTTTATAAACATGAAAAACAAAACTAAAATAAAAACCCGAAAACGGAAACAGTAATACGAAATCTGAACCTAAAAACCAAACAAAACCGCAAAAAGAAAAAAGAAAAACTTTTCTAAAATCATGAACAAAAAAATAAAAGGAAAAGAAAAAAATAATAGAAAACAGAAAAGCGGCAAACTCGAAAACCGAAACAAACCCGTAATTCTTTTTAGAAAGATTAGTGTTGCGGAGCTGGGCCAGGCTGAGAATGTCCGCTGCAGCGCAAAAGGGGCGCGGTGTATAGCATTTGCGGTTTTCCCCGCGTAGATTGTGATGTGTGTATGCAGGTCTCGATGATCGCCCTTTCGCTGGTATGGCCACACCCGCATCTTCCTTTTTGGGCTTCCTCCCCGCTGGTGCGGGTGCGGCTGTACCAACGGAAGGTTGATCAATGAGACGTGCATGGACCCCCGGTGTCTCGCGTGTGGGAGGGTTCATGTTTCTTGTTTTACCTTTTTCTGTGTCTTCTTCGGGGTGGTGAGGCGGCAACGACATCATCAAGTAAGAATAATGTCCTCCCGCCACATCCTTACTCCAGTGGTGCGCCTACCGCTGACAGAGGGCACGTGAAGTTGTTTTTTTTGGCGGTTCTCCTGGGATCCGGTCGGTTTTTCGTGTTTGTTGGTGTGGTTCCAGGCCATGATGTCCCAATCTACGGTTCTCATCATTGACGATGGCTGCTCTGCTGCGCTGGTCCTTTGGAGCCTTAGCATGATGACTTTCCGCCTGTTTACCGCAACGGGCTCTACAACGACAAGTTTTGCCCGGCTCGGTGATGGAGGTGCGAGGACGGCGGCGCATCTTGGGCTCGTCCAGTGTGTGTAGTCGTTGCTAGGTGGTCCAAGGACCGATTTATATTTTTTATTACTTTTGGCTCTCTTTGTATCGCTGTTGACGATTATTAATAGATCCGTGAACCTTGTCGCGGAAAAAAAAAAGCACAACATGTGCCCTCATTCTCTGTCGCTTACAATTTATCCATCGAGTCACTAGTAGGATTTTTCACTTGACTAGAATCCCGATCACTGCAACAAAGCGTGCCTCAAGAAGAAGAGTTTTATTCTAGGGACAGTGGCGGTTGTACAAATAAACCCATATGTAGTGCGGTCGTTTCAAATTCCCCAAATCCTCAAATCGCTTTGTTGGCCGTTCCCCTCCGTCGGTTACAGAAAGCCTGCCCTGCGTCGTCTTGGATAAATTCATAAAAAAAAATTATAAAGAGAACACACAATAATCCATTAGGGGGTCTATGCAGATAATAGTGCGTAAATGATGTAGCTTGCAGATACTTTGCTTGTGTTGCTTCATACTATCAGCACGAATAGATAGATGACAAACAGTGGATGGTATTTCTGTCACCTTATCATCTTCCAATCTGAAGTAGTCTTCTTTAGAGAGTGATTCTGCCAGATCATGAAGGAGATCATGCATAACATAGTGCGATCCAGTGCATTTCCCATAAACTGGTTGAAAGAACGAAACAGAGATCATCTCCCTGAAACAATCTCTAACAATATCTTCCACTCTCTTGTTTTTGTTGCATGAATCAATGAGGCCCTCTGCCATCCAATGATTAACCAACTCATCAACGACATACGTGTGACCTTTTGGAAACAAGCTACAATACAGGAAGCACCTCTGCAGATATGGATCCAACTTGTCATAACTCCACAACAGAGTTCTCATGGGCTCACTTAATTTGTCAATCTTTATAGTTAGAGCGTCCTTCCATGCAGTGATACACGTTTTCCCTTTCAACTGGGAACCCACAACTTTTGCCGCCAAAGGAGATTGTCCAAGCCTTTTAGCAATCTTCTCTGCAAAATCTTCGAGCCTTTCACGCAACTGTGGATTTCTAATTTCTGGTCCAGAGAATGCATAGTGTTTGAAGAGTGCCAAGAACTGGGTATCTCCATATTTTCCAGAGGACACACTTCTTCATAGCAAAGAGCACCTGGAAATGTATCCCGTCGAGAAGTTACCAAAACTTTGCTTCCTGTCTGTTGGGAAACTAGAGGAGCAAACAGTTGATCCCATTCCCTCTCACTACCAGGTTCAAACCAAATTAAGAAAGTGCTTAGTCACCAACCAAATTGGCCATTTCACTACACTTGGGTTAAGAAAGAGTACTTATCACTGAACTTCACCTCATGTCTGCACATACAAAAATGCCTCTGTCGAAAAAAAAAACCTTGAGTGCATCATCGTGAAAATACGAGGGGAAAACCTAGCTTCGGAGGCCCCGGGTTGAATGAGCTGGAGAATCCATGAAACACCAGAGGCATTTTGGGTGGGCGGCCAGGATCTGCGTCGCCAGCGAGGGCTTGGGGCGGCGTGGAATCCGTGAAACCACCCAACCAGAGAACGTGGAGGCATAGAGGCAAGTATAAGGTGGGTGGGAGGTGGATCCCATCCCATCGCCTGGGGGCTGGGACTAGGAGGGACGGCCGCCGGCCACCGGTCGCCGGAGAAGCCGTCAAGCCGAGAGGGGAGATGGGAGGAGATGAGTCAGAGGTAGGCGTGCGCGTGGACCCGACCGGTGGGAGGCAGTGAACAGAACCAATCGTCAGCCGTTCATGCGGGTATGGACGGCACTGATGGGGATCCTACTGTTAGCGTTTGTCAAATTCCTGCATGATCCAGCGTTGCATAATTGTTGGTGAAATTTGCCAGGAAAAACATTATATTGCTCAAAAGAAATTTGTTGGAGAAATTATTATTCTATGGTTGACTCAAAATATATACTAGGTCTTTCAGTCGATTTCGGAGACCAAGATAGGGACAAGCACCAAGCCGGATGCGGGCACGATATGGCTAGCCATGGCGTCGCCAACGAGGGCGAGGTAGGTACGAGCCAGAGATGGAGACGATGTGGCGACTAGGCGAAGTGTTGACGATGCGTTGTGAGAGGGGGGAGGAGGGTTCACTGGCACCGGAGAAGGGAGGTTTTGAGGGATGGCCAGAGCTGCGGCAAATCGATAGAAGAGGCAGCTCGAGCGGGATGAGACGGTGACGGGGGCGACAACTAGGTCGAGCACCAAGTCGGTGGTAGAGAGCGGGTCAACATGTATGACATAGGAGAATGATAACAAACGATGGACATGATCAGCTAGGACTGAATCAAAAATTAGTCAATTATAAAGAGTCGACTCCGACAAATAAAACCATGGTCAAATCGAAGATAGAGTGAAAGATAGAAAAAGGCAAAAGGAATCAACGTGGAATTTAGGCATCATACGGTTTATATATGTTTATCAAAAACATCAATGTTAGATCAGGACTTACGGACATCAATGTTTATATATGTTTATCAAAAACATCAATGTTAGACCGGATCCAAAACAGATTCACCAAAGACAAACATCGATCGAATTCCACGAGATCCGCTGGAGGCACACCTCCACACGCCCTCCGACGATGCTATACACACCACCAAGACGGGGGCTAGCTAGTGGGGAGAACTTTACTCCATCTTCAGGGCGCCGGCGCCTCGTCTTCCTGAGCAGGACACAAACCTAAACAAACTAAAAATAATAGAGCAGGAACCCTCCCACCAGCGAGGGCCGGGATCCACCATGCCTTCATGGTCCTAAAGCCACAGAAGACGAGGCAGATCGGTGACGGCGCTGTTGGGAGGCAGGAAAACCCTAGCGTGAGACTCGCTCGTGGAAGGAGCTGGACACATAAACATTCAATGTAAGAAAGGAGAGTTTTGCCTTGTTAGGAATTGAGTAGGTTAATATAGACATCATTCGATTTAATGTTTAACAACAACAACAACAACAACAACAACAATGACGACGACGACGACGACGTTAGATTTGAACTAACTTTCAAAAGTTAATTTATAAAAAATTAATAGTGTAAAAACAAAGGGACTGGCTAGAGACCAGGTGACTGATTTTAGATTTTGGGACAGTCACTTTTTTATGCGTGCACGTACAGTACCAGAGACGATTAATCGACGACTAATTCGTAACTGCACGATCGATCAAAATCCTTGATAGCGCCGGCTGTACTAAAGCATGCAGCGCCTCATGCATGCACGCAGTGATAGATGCACACACAAACTAGCACACATATGCATGCATGGACGGTCCCTACATCGCAATCACTAGTGCATACCATGCCTTGATTTTTTTTGATTTCTAGTAACCTCTTCCACTGTATGTTATTACTATCTGAATTAAGAAAGGCTCTGTAGCTCAAAAGCTTAGCAAACATTTAGGGCATTGAAAATTCAACATCATACAGATTCCTTAATAAAGCTTTTTGCGGCTTGATTTACGCAGGACTAACTTTTAAAACCTTGCTAAGCTGGCTAGCCAGATGATGCATGTAGCTGACTAGATACGCAAGGGCAGGGGCGGACCCAGGATTGGGCCAAGCCCAGGGCCCTAGGCCGGCTACAGTACCCTACAGTGCCTAAGATGCTATACTGAAGGCAGTGTTAGTTCTTCACGCCTAGGGCCCAGGCCCCCCCGGCCTGGGTCCTGGATGCGCCACTGCGGAAGGGCGCGTACTGCTGCATGGGTGTGATGATACATGCCATCTTTTCGTTCCCCGGAACTAGAGAGTGAAAATAATTAGTGGAATTTGTATTACTCTTAAAGAAGAAATATAATAAAATGAAAACTAAAAAACATCAAAAGAAATGAAGTTCTCTAAAAAAGAATGAAATAGTGGCATTGATATTACTCTTTAAGAAAAAAATCTAAAACAAAGAATTACAAAAATTGCACACAGTTTACATGGAGATTGCACTTTTTTATAATATGCAAGAACAAGCATATAATAGTGGCATTTTCACAAAAAAAGGAAGTTTCCTAAGAAGGAATGAATTAGTGGCATTAGTTAAAGAAAAAATGAAACACAAACTAAATCAAAATCAAAATAATAAAGTTTTTCTAATAAAGAATGAATTAGTGGCTTTGCTATTATCCTTTTAGAAGAAAGAAAATGAAATAGAAACTAAAACAAAATCATAATAATGAAGTTTTCTAAGAAAGAAAGAAAATGAATAAAAATTCAAACAAAATCCAAATAATGAAGTATTTCAAGGAAAGAATGAATTAGTGACTTTGATGTTGCCCATTAAAAAGAAAGAAAATGAAATAAAAACTAAAACATAATCATAATAATGAAGTTTTCTAAAAAGGAATGAATTAGTGGCATTGGTATTACCCTGCAAGAAGAAAAAAAAGAATAAAACACATGATGAAAAATTTTGCCCAAAATTTTTATAGAAATTGCACTTTTTAATAAGATGCAAGAATACGCATATAATAGTGAAATTCCGCAAAAAAAAAAGATTCGTAAGAAGGAATGAATTAGTGGCATTGATATTAACCTTAAAAGGAAAGAAAAATAAAATTAAAGCTTACACAAAATCAAAATAATGAAGTTTTCTAAGGAACTATAAATTAGTGGCAGTGGCATTACCCTTTAAGAAAAAAGAAAATTAAAACAAACAATGACAAAATTTGCACAAAATATTTACACAAAATGCGCTTTTCAAAAATATGCAAGAATAAACATATTATAGTGAAATTTTCAGAAAAACAATTCCTAAGAAGAAATACATTTGTGGATTGGTTTTACCCTTGAAGAAGAAATAAAATGAAATAAAAAATAAAAGTTCAAAGTAAGAAACAATGAATTAGTAGCAATAGTATTACCATTTAAAGAAGAAAGATAACGATTTTTTTGTAATATGAAAACAATAATCATATAATAGTGTAATTTTCGCACATATTGCATAGTATTTATGTGTATACATTTACACTCACTTAACATCAAAAAAATACACACAAAAGAAAAGTTAAAACCAACTAACAAAGAAAAACAAAAAACACACAAAAACAGAAAATAAACAAAGGGAGAGAGAGGAGGGCTGGATCGCATAGTTAATGGGCTATGGCCCAGTAGCAAATCGACTGGCACAAATATGGGTCAGTCGTAAAAAACAAGCCCAGCACAAGCCAGAAAAAAAATACGCAGCACGAATCTTAGAGCAAAAATCAACAATCAAAAAATTGACTGAGCCAAATTTAAAATTCAGGCAAGTTACAAGTAGCTAAAGTGAAAAACAAAAGGTTTGCCTTGTTGGAATAGAGTAGGTTAATTCTGGGCCTCATGCATTGTGAGCAAAGCAAAGTAAGTAAAGCCAAGACCAGAACTGCATTCATGCACTGATATATGCACGTCTTCCAAACAAAACAAGAAGAATGACACTACAGTACCAAAACCACACCGGTGAGTTTGGTAGGCTGCCCTCGTTTCCTCAGAAGCCACATCGACCATCACGCATGCCGATGAGATCATGATCGGATCACACAAGTATCACAGGCATATACGGCCGAACAAGCGCAGCATCAGATCAGATCAGATGGACGGGTATACCTGCCCGGCCGCCAAACAGAGAAGCCGCTTGTTTTAGTCCCACATCGGCAAGCTAAGCATACCTGGCCTTGTTTAAAAGGGAGGAGCTTGACTAGCCATTCGTGCCCTTATAACAGAGCACACTAATCGGTGAGACGGTGACGCATTGTTTGGCACTGCACAATTAGCAACCATAAAACAAATGATCAAGTCTAAAATCATTGTCACCAGATTACCTCCGAAGCTTGGCTTTAAATTTTTTTTGGACACCCTTCTTTTATCCAAGAATACTTAATTTCTTACCCACAACAACGCCTCGGCCCAGCAGATCTTTATTTTATTTTATTTTTGGACACCCTTCTTTTGTCCAACGATACTTAATTTCTTACCCACAAAAACGCCTTGGCCCGGCAGATCTTTTTAAAAGATCCATCGCCTCCTGTGTTGTTGGATTGAGCCCCAAATTGCAACAAGGTAGATCTTGCGCAACTCACTCTGCAACAACTGCTTTGTTGCACAACCACCGAAGCGTTATTTTCGCCTGTTTTTTTTATTTTTGTCTTCAATTTTTTTTTTGCAACATAGATGATGTTGCGGGAGGAATTCTGCAAGAGTGGTGGTGTTGTAGAATTATTATTTTTTGTCTTCACCTTTTTTGCAATAAAAATGAAGTTACGGGAGGACTTTATCAACATGAATAATGTTACAGAAACTTTTTCACTGAAAAGATGAGGTCATCTGCAGCGTGACAAGAAATGTATGCAACAGAGATGATGTTACGGGAGGACTTCTGCAACAAAGCCTTTGTTGCAAAAAGTATAGAAAAACATCGTCGGTCAGAGCGACGACGGAGGGCGAGAGGGGAGTCTGGAGCAGCGCAACTAGGCCGATGGTGGCCGGAGCAGAGCTCGGGCATGCACGCTCGAGCAGCAGCCATGGCTACGAGTGAACGTAGGGAGGCAGAGAGTACATCAGGAAAGGATAAGGACACGTGTTGGACGTAGATGACGGGGACGCAGCAGTGTGATCCCTTAATTAGCTGAACCATAGCGTTTTCCTTGTTCTTCTAAATTTGAAATTTTGTTGCTTTAAGCTTTTTCCCTGAAATATCCAATTGTTGTCATACCAAGAATATACAAATATGCAGGTCGTGCTCCCGCATTCTACTACCGCGCGTGTAGCCAAAACATTGTCTCATCTATCTTCTATCTGGTTTCTTCTGGACTCGATTAATATTATGATCGATTTAGCAACTCGCAATTTTTTAAAAGTTTTGTTAATGCAGTTTCCCCCTTGGTCTTTTCAATGTTGTTTTTCTTTTCTACCGGTCTTTACACAAATGGTGCACCTCATAAGTTGGAGAGAGGAACAAGGAACATAGTACGCTGCATTAAAAAACATCATGAAAAGAAACAGAACAAAACACACACAAAAACAAAACTGTGGAGGTAGTTAAGCCACTTGCCATCACTAAACCGTAAACTCGGGAACCCTTGCCCACAAGTCGGCAACTCCTACAAATAATGTGCTACGAAGTATCTTAAGTCTTGGGGAATGAATGTTGTTGATCAAATTTCATGTCATCTGCATCCAAGTGTTTTGCTTCATGAACATCCTAGTTTAAAGAATCAGCAAACCAAGTGTGATTTTTGGGAGCAGTTATTTTAGGAGGAGTTGACCAGACAAAGAGGTGTAATCAAAGGAATTTTTGTTAATCAAATGCACTTATGCACTCACACTCATATCCAACTGCAATGCAGTGGTTCAAAGTTTTTTTTCTTCCTTTTTTTGGGACAAAGTTTTTTTTCTTCTTTTATAGGAAAACATGGCTTTTTTTTAGAACAAGGAAAACATGACTTTGATAGTTAGATTCCTAGTTAGGCTTTTGTTGGTGGGATTATATTTCTTTTGAGACGATATCATGCATGTTGGGCCGGCCCACAAACGCTGGACGCACTCCTCTTCGCTCGGTTTTTTTCCATGTCGTTCACTGCTCTCAGGAAACAATCGGTAGTGAAAACCAGCCTCCTAGTTTGAAAAACAAGACAACGACTAGTTATTAACAGATTTAGAAAGTTCATATATTAGAAATAATGTTCATTAATTTTAAAAATGTGCATGAATTTTTAGAATGTTATAGAATTGGAAAATGTTTGTGTATTTTTAAAATATAAATTAATTTGAAAAAAGTTCACAAATTATTTTTTATAATTTTTTAATAAAATGTACAAATTTAAAAATGTTCTTGAATTTGAAAAAATCATGCATTTCAAAAAAGCTAAAAAATGTACACAAATTTGAAAACAAAATCATATCGTAAAAATGTTTTTGAATATAAAATATTAACAAATTTGGAATAATGTATACAAATTTAAAAATTATTTACGAAATTGAAAAATATTCAAGCTCACCACGCCAAAAATGGGCTAGACTGCCACTGGTTCAAACTGAGATACCATCAAAATTGACCGTATTAGCCAGTAATCCCAGCACAGTGCGTGCCTCCCGGACCGTAACGAAGCGCCGAATTAGGCTAACAACTCATGCTCCTGTCCACCTCTTCGTCCAACAGAAGAGAGCATTCATTCTTCAGGTAATTCGAGATTACCTAGCTGCAGTCTTGATAGCATCCAGGTTCTACAGTTAGTTTCCAGCTGCCATGTCCATGCCTTGTTCAAATACACATTTCAATGATAGCACCAGCAAAACAGAGCACTCATAAAAGGGGAAACAGCAGAACAACAGTTATCTGCTAACAGGTTCAGCCATGCCATAAACTGGTGCTCATGTATATACTCCCTCCGTTCCAGAATATAAGGTGTATTGATTTCCGTGCAAGTCAATCATTTGAATGTTTGACCAAGATTATAGAATAAAATAACAAAATCTGCAGTACCTAATAGATAAAATATAAAACTACTTATCATGATGGATCAAATGATCATATAACGCAGGCCTTTCCAAACCGTCGACCATATGTATAAAATTAAGGTGCTTGTTCAGAATACATGCGATAAATAAAGAGTAGGGAGTGATCATTTTTACATACCTCTAACCAGCCAGCCGGTCGCTACTGAACCAAATGGGGCACCAACAGTATGAACATCTTCTTACCTTTTTGCCGGTCAGCATTAATTCAGACATGCCTCGGTCAAAAACAGAAATCTGCAGATCCGAAGCAGCAGGCTTTCTATCTATATATGCAAGTGCTCATTCATACTACATGAGGTAAACAAACAGAGAAGGGAAGGAGCAACTAGAAAGACCTTCTAGAGCATGCCCTGCAGATCTGAAGCGACAGGCTTTCTGGAGCAAGAAGAGTTTCATCATTCAAACTTTGCCAGGTATGAAACCCAAGTACTGCAAATACATCACCATAACTCATTACCGAAGTGAATGATAGAAGAGATCTTCAGTTACATGCCGTGTGACAGCACACAAGAGATAACGATTGCAATCCAGTACAAACCAAAAATACAACATACTCCATCAGACTCTAGCAGAATAGGACAATAATAACAAGATGCATATTAGACACTACTTTGGACAATTGTCCAGTTAATGGATAATAGCCTGAAGAAAAACGTAACCAACAACACGATTGCAAAAACCACCGTCAGTGATTTGGCACCAAAGGACAGTAGGTGGTAGAGTGCGAGAGGGCAATGAACGAGCCAATCAACAAAGCAGGAGGACTATCCAAGGGGATCAGAACCGGCTGGTGAAGTAGGAGACAGAGTTGAACTGTACGATGAGCCAGCCTGGAGTACTCCACCTTGTAACAGGTTGCTGGAGCCTGGAGCGAATACATCACTTGGTTAAATTTCCTTTATGGCCTGCTATAAAGTTGAAGTAAGCAAATGAAAAAAACTTTGACAGAAAGGGCGTATTTGAAAGATAGAAAATTAAACAAAATGCATATGTATGAGGAAAGGCTACATATATCTTTGAGAGTGCAAAAGTGGCTGACGGGAGCTATTTTACCTTTCTGTTTATTTGCAGGTGGGAATTTGAAAAACACTTCATCTAATGTTCTTCCAGCAGATATGCGCGATCTTTGGCCAACTTTCTCCATCAGGTGCTTGGCAGCTCTCTTTCAACAGTTCACTACAATCCCATATGCATATCTGCTGGAGGGATGACGGCAAATCCGGTAAACATGATGGCATCAAGTGATCAAGAGATTCCTCAGATTGGGGAAGCGCTTCAGATTTGTTGGCAGGGAATTCATTTGACAGTCACGGAATGCCAGGGTCCTGACAGATGTGAAATTTACGGATTCGTCTAATGAAATGAATGGTTCCTTGCATTCGTCAAAAGAGAGAGATGGTGGAACTGTGGAACCTTCAGCTGAGAGCATGTTGTTGAGTAGTGCAGAACTGCTAACTTGGAGTATGTGGTTGACTCGAAACTGTGAGATACACTCAGGGATGAGTTTCGGAAGATCAACCAAATGTACCAAATCAAATTCCTGGCTAGACAATCCTTCAAGCATACATAAATCTGGCAAGTGATACAGAATGAGTGCATGAATAGAGGTGAGGCTACCAACAGACAAGCTTGCGGGGCTTCTGCAGTTGTTTATGCTCATATATTTCATTTCTGGCCAGTCAGTACAGAGGAAGTCAGCTGCAAGCACGCAGTTGTATATACTGAGGCTCCTAAGGGATAATGGGAAGCATTCTGCTCCACGTGCCAACTCTAAACAAGGGCAGGATCCCAGTCCAACTTCTGAAAGGGAGGTAGCAGCTCGTAAGCCCCCTAATGACCTGAGACACCAGCTATCTCCGATGAACAAAGAGTCAAGTTTTGTCAAATGTTGGAGGACCTCTTCTGAAGGAAGCGTAGTTAAAGTCATAATCTCTACCAAGACCAATCTTTTGAGTGACGCCAGGCCATCAAGGCAAACAACTAAAGCTCCATCTGTAATACTGCATGAAGAAAGTTCAAGTTCACAAAGTCCTGATGGTGGAACCAGCGGCAGCCCAATGCTCCTTCCATAGATGAGTCTCATTCTCTGCTCGTGACATAATATACATGCC
Organism: Elymus sibiricus; assembly: GCA_039707655.1. NCBI lineage: Eukaryota > Viridiplantae > Streptophyta > Magnoliopsida > Poales > Poaceae > Elymus > Elymus sibiricus. Next base: position 17,525,679 of record CM077676.1, read on the forward strand.
ACGATGACATCCTCTTTTACCAACACTTCATCTTTCTCTTTTTCTATAGCATTTTCAAGTTTTTGAACATGTGCCACATCTACATGCATAAATATCATCAACTGCTTTAGAAATGAATGTTCCTGTGAGAGTAGTCTCCTAATATTTGATCCTAAATCTAACTCCTAGATTAAACCAAGTCGTGATGCCAAGTGGTTTGTCCTCATGAAATTCTCTCTCTTATCATCATGTTCCAACGCATCATTGGAAATAAATACAAGCAGTGGGCATTTGTGTACTAGTAACGTTTTAAGGCATAGTGGAAGACAAGGTAATGTCTTTAGGTTTGGCACATCTCGGAGGATAAGTGAAGAGCAATTCCTAAATAGTTCAGTATTGAATGGTAATCTCTGCAAAGCGCTGCAATTAACAAAGCTCAAAGATTCCAAATTCTCAAAATACGAACCATCAAGTAACCAGCCTGGGTAATTTGAAGATTTGTTGCCGTCAATTTCAAGATTCTCAAGTTGAGGCGGTGGCCTCAGGCCTTCTGGAATCTCAAAATGTAAACTATCCTCTGCATTCGTTTTATTCTTGGAACCCTAGACAAGTCGCAAGCTGCCAAGATGAATTTTCTGATGTAGCTTCGATTCTAAAGCTTGATCCTTCCCAGTGCCATTCTCAATATTTGTGACACTTAAACTGCCACGAATCTGGTTCATGTCCCCCATCTGTTGCAACTCATATCCATTTTTATTTTGTACAGAAAATTCCTTGAGTTGTTGAAGTGAAGTTAGCATGCCAATGTTAGGAATTTGAGGCAGTGCTTCTTCGCTTGACGTGTATATTGTATCATCATGACATTCAAGATGCCGTAACTTTCTTAAATCACACAGCTTCTCAGGCAAACTCTCGACTTTGTGACTAAACAGAAGTAACTGTAAGTGGTAAAGAGTACACACTGATCTTGGCAATTCAGAAATCAGTGTTCTGATGATGTTCAAAGACCGAAGATGCTTCAACTCACCAACAGATTCGGGCAACTTACTTTTGTTGTAAGAAGTCTTCAAGCGAAACATTTTTGTCACACAGCAACAATCCTGAGAGGGCATTCAACCGTGTGCTTGCTTGTTCGAGCCAGTTAAATCGGGTGAGTTAGACACAGAAGATCCGAGACATCCTTCTCTCCTCTCCTCTCCTCGCGCCGTCCCCGCGGGCGGCCGGGGGGAGCCCAGATCTGCCGCCGCTCGCCCCTCCTCCCTCCTCCGCACCTCCTCGCCGCCGCCGGCACAGGTCGCCGGGCAAAGCCCTCTCGGCCTAGGCGGCGGCGGGGCCTTCTTCTCCTCCTGCCCGAGGATGGCGGCGCGGGACGCTTTCTTCTAGTGGCGGGGCGGCGCAGGCGTGGGGAGCGGCGGCGCGACGGTACGGGCTGGCGGCGGTGGCTACTGGGCGTACGTGGCGTCGTCCTCTCCTGGGCCGGCGGTGGGGTCTGGTGTAGGGCTCTCCGGTGGCGCGGCTGGGGCTTGCGGGCGGCCCTGCTGCTCGCGCGGCGCGACTGCTAGCTGGTCACGCGGCGGCGGCCTGGATCCTACTTCCAGTCCCCGGTAGAGATGACGGCGATCCGTACACAAGACTTGATGGAGGTTCTTCGAACAGATCTGGGTGAAAACCTTGCGCTCGGCTACATGCCAAGGCCGGCGATGGCGGCGCTCTTCTGTGTCGTTCTCTTCTTGAAGACATCGCCGTGGAGAAGTTCCAGACCTCTATCTGTTACCTCCGGGGGAAATCCTAGATCGGTAGATCGGATGACAGCGGCGCTCTTGCGTCGTTTCCCCCTTGGGGGCGTCAATCTTGGAGGTGTGCACGGGCTCGAGGGACCAGCGGACGGCATCTTTGGTGGAGCGGTGTTTCATCTTACGCATCGACGACTGTAGATCTCGGCGGCGTGGCGCAGTGGAGTCTCGGCGTTCGATGTGTGTAGACGGACTCGCGCAGGAGGATGCCGCTGTCTGGCGTCGTGGTGGCGTCGATGGCAGACCTGGCAAGGTCGTGGAGTCAGTATCTGCTCTGAAGATGGATCGGTGGAAGACGGCGGTGGCGGCCTTGAGAGTGCGCCGGACTGGTGTGTGCCCCAGACCAGGTATATGGCTTGGCTGGGGCCTCCGGTTTTAGATGTTAGGCTTAGGTGCGAGGTCTGTTTGGTATTAGGCTCGGACTATCGGCACCCCTTCATCAAGTGAATAGGAGTAGCGACAGATGTTGCCAAGATGGTGGCTTCAGACTTACTGATGTACTACTTTGTAAGGTCTTTGTGAATAATTAATAAAGTGGCTGCATGCATCGTCCAGATGCAAAGGCCGGGGTCTTCCTCCTTTTCATAAAAAAAAAAAACTTACATCATCCATCAGTGGGTCTATGCAGATTATAGTGCGTAAATGATGTAGCTTGCAGATACTTTGCTTGTGTTGCTTCATACTACCAACACAAACAGATAGATGTCGAACAGTGGATGGAATTTACATCACCTTATCATCTTCCAACCTGAAGTAGTCTTCCTTGGAGAGTGATTCTGCCAGATCATGAGGGAGATCATGCATACTCTATAACACTAAACTCCCTAATTTTAGAGGGCTGAGAATCAATTGAGGCTATCAATTTCTATTTTGGTCATCGATTTTGACCTGGTCGTACCACTGGGTCGCGTGCCCTTGGTAAGTCGCTAGGTGATATCTACTGTCAAAAAAAAAAAATACTGTCAAAAAAAAAGTCGCTAGGTGATATGGGCCGGGGCTATCGGCGGTGGAAGGCCCGATGGGCGTTGTGGCAGCTGCGAGTGGGTCCGTGGATGATACGTGGCGGTTCGGTGTGTTGGCCCGGCTGTTCACAGATGGGAGAGGAGGCTTGGGGAGGGATTTGGGGGTGGTCGCCGCTCGCAGTTTCGGTGGTTTGGTCGGTGCACCTTGCCGCTAGAGGAGGTCAGGCGTCGTCTTGGAGGTTCTTCACCTCGGTGGGCGTTGCTGCTGTTGGGGGCTCCGCCGTCCCTGCCGTCGTGGCATTGGAGGGTCCTTGTAGTTGCCATGATTCGGCGCCGTCTTCTTCCGCCGGGTCGTTGTTTGTGCAGTACGGTACGTCATTCTTCCCCTTTTGTTTAATTTGTTATCCATCGACCTGGGCTGCCGTTGCTGTCGTAGTGGTGCCGCCGGTGGATATTGATTATGCTACTAGGTTGTGGTGGTGCCGCTGGATTTGGTGTTCTTGACTTTTTAGGCACTTGTCCTCTCGGGGAACTGTTCTGGGCAGGTTAGTAACTGTTCATTGAAAAGAATCGGTGCTATCTGTTCTTTTGGGGAATAAGTTTAGTTCTTTCAGGCTGCAGAAATTCTTGATTGCACAAGTTCTTAATTCTAACAAATAACCAGGGGTGGCCTCTTTGCTTTTTGATATGGGGCTAGGTGTTTTATTTGGGGCTAATGTGTGTCTAATCACCTTGGTTCTTTCAGGGTCGGCTAATTCTTGATTTAGCAGATGCCCGGAAGTGGTCTCTGTGATTTTTGACATGGGGTTAGGTGCTTTATTTGTGGCTGATGTGTGTCGATGGTATGAGGCCTTTCTGATTTTTTTATATGGGGTAACGTGCTTTGGTTAATATGTATTGAGTTCGAATAATGTGGTGGTAAAGTAGTTTTAGGTTTGAGCTGTTGTGGATCGTTGGTTAGCAGTACTGTGTTTTTGTATGTAGAAAGCTTAGTGGTTGTGGATTAGCACTATGATCTGCCTGTTATTTGGTCTGCACTAATGCAAAAATTGCCGCTGCCTTACTACCTCCCACACATTGCCGTCGTTGCAGTAGTGATGTCTACCCACATATCCGAGCTCCTTTGGAGCTAGCATGAGCGGCGCTCTGAGCGATGGTGAGAAGACCACAAAGGGCATGCGCCCGACAGTTGGTAAAGGTGCTAGAGGCACCTCGGGATAGAGGTGGATGGAAGAAACTGGGTTGGATCTGGTGCTTCCGGCGGCTCAAAATTTTGGAACTAGCAACCCGGATGCCGATGCTCCCTGTCGCGTTGTCTGCTTTGGGGTGGTGGGGTCACTGAGCGGCACGGCACGGACACTCTATTGTAAAGTAATCTGGTGCTTTGTGTGTATTTTGTACCAGAAAACACATTTATCCAGTGATCTTCCAGTAATTAGATTTAGGAGGTACGTAAATATATATCTTTTGAGATGGGATGCATTGGACGATTTATAGAAATACGTAAGTATATATCTTTTCAGAATTCAAATATAGGTAAATTAGTAATCAGATTTAAGAGGTACATAAGGAATCAGATTTAGGAGGTGCCATGTTGTTTATGATTGTTTGAGGGTTAAATCACATTAGTTCTCCACATACTTGTTTCGAGTTCGCACACCAAAATAGTATCGTGCCTCAAGTGATTTGTTTGCACATGTATTTCATGTTTAAGCTTTTCAAAAGATGCTCAATCATAACATTATTTTTGCTACTGGTGGTGGTACTGAATTGTTCACCGCCCAGAGCTATGCCAAAAACGTTGGACATCATGGAGAACACGTTGGTGCTAAGCATTGTAAGACAATCTTACCCTAACTATTCTTAATTCGTTGTTGTAAAACCTGGCCCTTGGTTCTTCGGTTGGGATAAAGGTTTTATCTATCGTACCACTTTGTTGATGCTAAGAACCAACTTGCATATTTGTCTGCAGCCATATAATAATTACCAAAGTGACTCATTTCCTTTTGCTATTTATGGTTGATCAGTTTTGTTAGCAGATGATACGCATGGTGCAAATTATTCCTTTCTGCAATTGTGATCCTTATTTGGACTTATCTTGTAGTAGTTGAGTAAGGACGCAGCAGGCAATGGCCTTGAGGTGCTTTTGCTCATATATGAGGTTGTACCGGTTCCATGCTCAACAGCTCAAGTGATTTGAAAGTAAACATCTAGATAAGATTATTTGTGTCCTCCTCATGTGTAGATTCTGCTTAGGCCATACACTATAAAGCGCGAATAATTCATACTGTTAATCCCGTACAATAAAAAAGAATATATAATGGTTTAAGGTTCTTTGCAATTTATTTCTTCATTGTATCAAGTTGTTTCTTTCTTAATTGTGTCAAACTATTGATTCACTTTTTGTTTTCCATGTTAAATACACATGTATGCTGTTGTAGTGGAAACCATGTGTTGTTCATCTATCATGAATGTGGATGGTCACTAAATCACATAGTTGTCCAGTCTGATGGTGTTCAGAGATGGAACAATTAGAGACACAGATGGTGCAATAGAATCCTGGAGAAAATTACATTAGCCACACTCTCTTTGTGTAAATTTAATTTAATGTAAAAAAATGGAGTAAGAAATAGTTCTGCCACGGATGAAAGCTTAGGTGGAAAGATTAGCTAGCACTTCAATGAAGAGGAGCAGTGATGATATCAGTTATGGAATATGTGAAGTATTAGAAGACAACTCCAACATGCTACCACATGGTCCCAGAATGTTTATGCTGAAAATTAGCTATCTCAGGTGTCTAGCTTATCTTTGAAGATGTGCTGCCTTTTTCAGTGGATTCTCCGTTGGAAATTTCTTGGAAGGTCCAATAAAAAGCTGTCATCGTTATTCTGGATGCACATCACCTACTACTCACATGGAAGAATTGGTGAAGTGCTCTTGTGTACGCTTTTGGTTTTGGAGGCCAAGAACATGCATGAATTGGATTAGTAGTTAGTAGTAGGCTAGTAGCACATATTTAATTAGCAGATGAATAGCCTTTTTTATTCAACATTCATTATACTTAATTTAATTTCATTGTATAAACTGTAAAGAGAGAAAAGGGGGACCCATGCCATCCTTTTTAAGAAGGAACGGGTTTTGTTTAGTAGTCTTATTAAGTTTCTCCATGATAAAAATCAATTTGGTTGTTGTATTCGGATTATATTATGGATTTTTGCCCAAGTTCTCCTACACTAGCCTTGTGCTTAACATGACATGTCAAGTAATAGATGTAAAAAGAACTCCCTGAACACACAACACATATTTGTATGATAACCTACATGCCAATGATTTTAGTTCCAGCAGCAATAGTGAAATATGCAGATGGTAAATCACCATGTGGAGTTCTTTTAAACTGGTCAAGCAAGTTATTTCATTACCTCTTTTGTTTTGCGTGAGATGGATTACAATTTGTGTTGCATAACAATATCATTCTTAGATGATGAAGTACTTTTGGTAATACCATGGATTGTATTTTTGCATTGTTAGCCAACTGAATTTCTTAGAGTGGTACACAAGCTAACACGTTAAAACAAAGCTTTCATGCACAATGCCAAAGGACTAAACGGCGCAGCAAAGCGCGCCTTTTCCTTCTAGTAACATACCATTTCCCATAAAATGGTTGAAAGAACGAAACAGAGATCATCTCCTTGAAGTAATCTCTCGCAATATCTTCAACTCCCTTGTTTTGATTGCATGAATCTACGAGGCCCTCAGCCATCCAAAGATGAACGAGCTCATCAAGGACATACTTGTGTCCTTTTGGAAACAAGCTGCAGTATAGGAAGCATCTCTGCAGACATATCGACCACTATGTTAAATAGTATGGGCAATACTGAGTCGCCTTGTCTCAATCCTTTTATTGTTTGGAAGTATCTGCCAACGTCATCATTGACGTTGATGGCCACACTACCTTCAGAAACGAAACTTTGGATCAGAGCGTGCCATTCTGCAGAAAATCCTTTCATTCTGAGAGTCTGCTGGAGAAAAGACCAGTTGACTTTGTCATAAGCCTTTTCAAAGTCAATTTTTAAAATAACCCCATTTAACTTTTTCCTATGTAGTTCATGAACCGTTTCATGAAGGATTACAACTCCATCTAGGATGTTTCTTCCTTGCATAAAAGCATTTTGTGAAGGGCGAACCACATGATCAGCCACCGAATTCAGCCTAATAGTTGCGGTTTTCGTGAAAATTTTAAAACTAACGTTAAGGAGGCAGATAGGTCTATACTGTTGTATCCTTTCTGTCTCATTAACCTTAGGTAGTAAAATTATCTCACCAAAATTTAGGCGGAAAAGATCTAACTGTCCAGCATGAAAGTAACCGGATAGTTCTAACAGGTCCAACTTGATGACATCCCAAAAGTGCTGGTAGAAATCAGCTGGAAAGCCATCCGGCCCTAGGGCTTTGTTCTGTTTCATTTGGAAAACCACCTTCTTTATTTCCTCCTCGGTCTAAGGAGCTGTAAGAAGATTGTTTTCCTCAACAAAAACATGGGGTATATCCTCTGTTCGGGACTCATCCACAGAGAAGTTGCCTTCTTCTGGTGCACCAAATAAATCTTTATAGCAATTGGTAATGTACGATTTTAGTTGCTCATGGCCCTCAATCGTACCCTCATCCTGTACAAGAGAATGAATAAGTTTGTTCTGTGTCTTCCGTTAGCGACACCCTGGAAGTAACTTGTGTTCGAATCTCCTTCCAGGATAAATTGAGCTTTTGATCGTTGGTACCATTTGAGCTCCTCTTCTCGTAATAACTTTGCAATCTGTGCATTCGATTGGATTTTTAGCTCAATTTCTTGCACGGATAAAATTCGTACCTCTGCAAGGGCCTCTAATTCATCAATGATAGATGACAACCGAAGCTTTTCCTTTTTCAGAATACCAGATGTATGTCTAGCCCATCCTCCTAGGAATCTGCGTAATGCACGCATTTTGTTATTCCATCTTTGGATTGGGGTTCGACCCGTGACAGGTCTTTCCCACTCCTTTTTCACCATATCATGGAAGCCATCCCGATGTACATCCAAGTTCAAACTTGAATTGGCGTTTACACTTAGGTCTAGGCAAACCAGTGGTTATAAGGATGGGGGCATGGTCCGACAAAGCCTCGATACATTCTAGCGCCCGCACTGTTACCATAGGGAACTTCGATTCCCATTCGGTATCCATAAGCACGCGATCTAGTTTATCGTATGTTGGTTTTGGAATACTGTTCGCCCAAGTGAACAGTCTTCCTATCATGGAAACCTCTCTTAAATCGAGACTGTCAATGTCAGCATTGAATAAGAAAGGCCAATGATCGTCGAACCTGCCTTTGCTTTTCTCATGAGGAAATCTTAGCAAATTAGAATCTCCGCCTATTAGAATAGGATATGGATTGTCCTTTGCCAGATTAACCAATTCATGAAGAAAATCAGCTTTAAATTCTTCCTGGGCTACGCCATACACGGCGACAAGAGTCCATGTATAGTTATCAGTTTTGTTACGGATATGGAGTTTGATATGATACTCTCCATCCGAACTTGCCAACACTTCCATGGTCTCCATTCTCACGCTAAGTAATATGTCCCCAGACCTGCCACGTGGTGGACGAGACACTCAGGAGAAATCTATGCTGCCAGAAAGGTGGTTAAGTAAACTCACCGAGAAATCTCGTCTCCCCATTTCAGAAATGGCCAAAAAATCCAACTTATGATCCCTAGAACAATCAATGATATGTAAATGTTTAGCCATGTCACCAGGACCTCTGCTATTCACAAACATGCCATTCATTGGGAAACATTTGGAGATTTAGACACTTTCGCCTTTTTACAAGGCGACCAACACTTCTTTGTGCGGGAAGATTTATATTTGGCCAGATGCTTTGAGTTCATACAAGGAACTTAGCCCAGCCACATCTAAAACTACCTCCGACACCTCACCAAGTATATGAGAGAGAAGCTGACCATCAATAGTGGCATCCGCATCCTCATCCTCTAGTTGGGAGTTGTCCGACTTGCCCAAGACTTTAGGTGTTACCGTTAGACGGTCATACTCCATATGTCTCAGAGCTTTAGTCGACACATTAACTTCTTTCTCGTTGTTACCCAAAACCATGCCTATGCTAGTCAATTTAGAAAACATTTGTGTGGACGAAAAAGACAGAAAAGATTTATTAGACGATTCCATACCAGCCTTGTTGAGATTATATGACGCCTTAAGACGCATTGCCTTTGACAGTGAATCCTCATCCGTTGTCGTTGCTCCCTCTGCATCCACCGGGTGCCATCCACTCCGCCGAGTCGGAGTACAAGTCTTGGTGAAAGGCTGAGAAAGGATGGGCATAGGTGTTGTAGCAGCACCCCCGGTCACAGCACCCTCCACCGTCTCCCTTGGAGTAGAGAGCTCGCCACCAGCCGGAGATGTAGTTGTATGAGGTTCCACAGCGCCATGGACGCCAGGTTCCAGAGAGACAGTAGCGAAAACACCAGGTTCGCTCGTCCCATCCGAACTTCTGGGAGTCAGCACAGCCACCGGTTTCTTTCGGCCCATAATATTTGGCCTTGAACGAGACGCAGCAGCAATAGGCCTGCTATCCCCGCCAGCCGGCACCTTGGCCTGGGTCGCAGAACTGCTGGGAGCGACGGCAGCCAACCCCTCCACGGCGGGCCTGTTAGTCAACACCCGAGGCGACGCCTCTGCAGACGCTGGCGCGGAGACCATGAGGACAGGGGCCGCCGTCGCTCGGGCCGGATCAGTGTACGCGAACTGACGCTGATCCATCAACGAAGCGCAGGTCTGTAGCTTCCCATCACTCTGGTCTTTCTCCAAACGCATGACTGTGTTCTGTAGACACGACGCCGTCGCCAAGAAACCATGCAGAAACGGAGATGAAGAAGAGTCCTTGTGCTGTAAAGGCTGTGACGAGTGCCTCTCCAAGTACTGATCCCACGGCAACCACGAAGAGGACCTTTCTTTAGCTCTAGCGACAAGCTCAATAGCTCGCGGCGTCGGCGGATTGGGATTGAAAGGTGTAACAGCAATCATACCAACCGAACCTCTGTTAGCTCTAATCTTGATTCATGTATCTGCATGTTTTGTTTCTTGTTCTACTTGTAGCTTAGCTTAGCAAGTTGTCCTACGGCTAAGTCTTGGTTGAGCGTGCGATGCGGTGTGATGGGTGAGATGCTGTGGTGCCGTGAGATACGGCGATATCGTGTGAAGCGACAAGACGCGTGAAGGAGTCAGATGGCCCGCTCGATGAATTAGCTAGAGTTGAGAAGTATTTGTGAGTCAGTTTGCTAGCTGCGCATGAGGCAGAGTCGTGGTTCCTAGAGTGATTCTACGAGAAGGATAAGGTCATGAGTTAGTTGGTTAGTGGCTTACTACATGCGTGGGTTGTTTAGTTTTGTGCATGAGTCTGTTAGTGCATGCGTACGTGGAAGTAGTTGTCGAGAGAGGTGGTTGGGTAGTGCGTGCATGGGTCTTTGTAGTGGCGTGAGTTTAGATGACATGGGTGCTGAGTCTTGTATATATATCACGTTGAGTTAAATGGAAAGGGGAGCCATGAGGGCACAGCAAAAGATGTAGCCAATGTATTCATCAAGGAGAGAGCCTCTCGGCAAGGCTAGCGGCTGGTTCCTTCCTTGGTGTATGTGTGTGTGTGTGTGTGGTGAGTGTGTGTTCTCGAGAGAAGAAGAGAGTTGTGTGAGGCAACCAAGAGGAAGAAGAAAGGTGTGCTGTGAGGAGGCGGCGCCAACAACCTCGAGTAGACAGCGAGAGCGATGCCAGCTGGTTTCGTTGTGATGACGAAGAATCGGCCAGCGTCATGACCAGGTCATTCTCCGTTGAAGGAGATCCCCCTCGACGAGCACCTCCCCTCTCGATGTCTCTGTCCTCACCCTTGGGTTTCCAAACAAAGGGCACAAAGTCCGGGTCTGGTATGAAATCTACCGCCTCTTTACGAAACTTAAACTCGGACCCATCAAGCTTCACAACCGCATCCATTATTACAACATTATCTGCTTTCTTGTCAAACACCTTTGTATTCCACATAGCAACAACAATCCGCACCAGCCCATGACGGCGAAGAGACACCAGGTCAACATCAATGGTTTTACCCTTAAACACTAGTAGAAAACAGGGCATTGGTTTTTGCCAGATCAGAGCAACAGTCCCGGTCGACTTACGAACCGGGACTAATGCGTGCATCAGTCCCGGTTCGAGCGGCCAGGACGCCGGCCGGGCCTCGGCAGGCACCAGTCCCGGTTGTTGGCTGGAACCGGGACTAAAGGGTTAGTCCCGGTTCCAGACACCAACCGGGACTAAAAAGATGCCTATATATATGCTCGCCCCTGCGCGCTCACTCCTCTGTTTTTTGGCTGGCCGGCATGTGGGAGGTGTGTGCTACTCTGTTCTCACCTCCTATGCACATGAGGTGTTTGATGAAATGCCCGAGCCACACTTAAGCTTTCTCCTCTCTAAGCTCAACATCCAAGCTACATTTTCCCCAAGATTTGTCTAGATTTGTCGGTGCACGAACTATCCAAGTGTTCTAAAAGGTTAGCAACTTCATCCTTTCATCTCTCACTGCTAGTTTAGCTCATTTCAAATGCTCTAGAAGTAGAGTGGTTTGTGGGTTTTATTGGAGGGGTGTATGTGGAAGTTCTTTTGATTTAGATGCACAATTTGAGCTCAAATTAACTTCTTAGAGTTTGCACATGTGTAGGGTGCCGTCCCGTCCCCGTCCTCACCGCCGTCGATCGCCCGCACCGATCTCGTCGCCGGCACCACCGTGGTGAGGCTCTTGTTCTTATCTTCTTTTAAAAAGAAAATAAATTCATCCTTGTATGATTTAGATAGCTACTTGTATAATTTTCTTACTTGTATTATTGTTTGTTATTATATAGTGCCATGGTTTTGGTATCCGCCCCCGTCGGCTCTCGTCCGGTCTATGATTCGGATGTGGTATATTATCTTTTATAACTATTTGTTTCATTTAGTGTTTATGACAATTATGCCGACCAACGTGACATAATTGTCTTTATCTAGGAGGTATGTGAATCGGAAATTCGAACCGACCCTCTTGTCGAGAGGTTAAATTTAGTTGAAAACGAAAACAATTATTTGAAAGAAAAATTGAAAAGAGTTGAAGAAGAGAAGATGAAATTGGAGTTGCATGTTGCCGATGTCGTCGATCTACACAAGATCCAGATGGATGCAATGCGCTTGAAAATTAGAAAGATTAGAAAATATGCCATTGATAATGAGGCTTGGTATCATTATGCTGTTGGATCAATTGTTACCTTAGTTGCGATTTTGATCGCATTTGTTGTTGCATTTAAATATTTTACATAGTTGTATGTTAGTTTCAATGTATGTTTTAATTAGATGCTCTAAAGAGCTGTATGTTGTTCTATGAGAACTATGTATGAACTTTATGCATGTATTTATTTTTTCAGTAATAACATTTGATCACTACTGTACTTTGGTTTTAATGTGATGATGAACTTGTATTAATTTGGTCATTTCTCTATTCATGATGTTCTGTAATGGTTTTTGATATACTTAATTATATAATGCACGCAGATGAACCGGCAATGGATGTACGGTGACCGACGCACCTCCGACTACATTACGGGCCTGCATAATTTTCTCGATGTGGCTGAGGCAAACAAGCAGAATGGTTTTATGTATTGTCCATGTACTGTCTGTGAGAATACGAAGGATTACTCTGACTCGAAAACCCTTCACTTTCACCTGCTTCAGAAGGGTTTCATGCCACACTATAATGTTTGGACCAAGCACGGAGAAAGATGGGTTATGATGGAAGACAACGAAGAAGAAGAGGATGATGACAACTATCCTATGTTCCCTGGATACGGTGATACTGCAAGGGGGGAAGCTGAAGATCAGGAGGCACCAGATGTGCCCGATGATGATCTTCGCCGGGTCATTGTTGATGCACAGAGAGGATGCGAAAGTGAAAGGGAGAAGTTGAAATTCGATCGCATGTTAGAGGATCACAAAAAAGGGTTGTATCCAAATTGCGAAGATGGCAACACAAAGCTCGCTACCGCACTGGAATTGCTGCAATGGAAGGCAGAGAATGGTGTATCTGACAAGAGATTTGGGAAGCTGCTGAAAATAATGAAGAAGAAGCTTCCAAAAGATAAAGAATTGCCTGACAGTAAGTACGAAGCAAAGAAGGTTCTCTGCCCTCTAGGATTAGAGGTGCAGAAGATACATGCATGCCCTAATGACTGCATCATCTACCACGGTGAGGAGTACGAGAATTTGAATGCATGTCCGGTATGCGATGCATTGCGGTATAAGATCAGACGAGATGACCCTGGTGATGTTGAGGGCGAGCGCCCCAGGAAGAGGGTTCCTGCCAAGGTGATGTGGTATGCTCCTATAATACCATGGTTGAAACGTCTGTTCAGAAACAAAGAGCATGCCAAGTTGTTGCGATGGCACAAAGAAGACCGTAAGAAAGACGGGAAGTTGAGAGTACCCGCTGATGGGTCGTAGTGGAGAAAAATCGAGAGAAAGTGGCCGGACTTTGCAGGTGACGCAAGGAACTTATAGTTTGGTTTAAGTGCAGATGGCATTAATCCTTTTGGGGAGCAGAGCAGCAATCATAGCACCTGGCCCGTGACTCTATGTGTCTATAACCTTCCTCCAGTGCATGAAGCGGAAGTTCATTATGATTCCAGTGCTCATCCAAGGCCCTAAGCAACCCGGCAACGACATTGATGTGTACCTAAGGCCATTAGTTGAAAAACTTTTACAGCTGTGGGATAAAAAAGGTGTATGTGTGTGGGATGAGCACAAACAGCAGGAATTTGACCTACGAGCGTTGCTGTTTGTAACCATCAATGATTGGCCTGCTCTTAGTAACCTTTCAGGATAGACAAACAAGGGATACAACGCATGCACGCACTGTTTACATGAGACTGAAAGTATATATTTGGACAAATGCAAGAAGAATGTGTACCTGGGACATCGTCGATTTCTTCCGACCAAGCATGCCTTAAGAAAGAAAGGCAAGCATTTCAAAGATGAGGCAGATCACCGGAAGAAGCCTGTCCTCCGTACTGGTGATGATATACTTGATATGGTCAAGGATTTACAAGTAATCTTTGGAAAGGGTCCTGGCGGACAATCTGTTCCGAATGACGCTGACGGACACGCACCCATGTGGAAGAAGAAATCTATATTTTGGGACCTACCCTATTGGAAAGACCTAGAGGTCCGCTCTGCAATCGACGTGATGCACGTGACGAAGAATCTTTGCGTGAACCTGCTAGGATTCTTGGGCGTGTATGGGAAGACAAAAGATACACCGGATGCACGGGAGGACCAGCAACATATGAACGAAAAAGACGGCATGCATCCAAAGCAGTATCAAGGTCCTGCCAGCTACGCTCTTACCAAAGCAGAGAAGGAAATCTTTTTTGAATGCCTGCTCAGTATCAAGGTCCCGTCTGGCTTCTCGTCGAATATAAAGGGAAATAATAAATATGGCAGAGAAAAAATTCCAGAACCTAAAGTCTCATGACTGCCACGTGATTATGACACAACTGCTTCCGGTTGCATTGAGGGGGCTTCTACCAGAAAATGTTTGATTAGCCATTGTGAAGCTATGTGCATTCCTCAATGCAATTTCTCAGAAGGTAATCGATCCAGAAATCCTACCTAGGTTACAGAATGATTTGGTCCAATGTCTTGTCAGTTTCGAGTTGGTGTTCCCATCATCCTTCTTCAATATTATGACGCACGTCCTAGTTCACCTAGTCGACGAGATTGCAATTCTGGGCCCTGTATTTCTACACAATATGTTCCCCTGTGAGAGGTTCATGGGAGTCTTAAAGGAATATGTTCATAACCGTGCTAGGCCAGAAGGAAGCATCTCCATGGGCCATCAAACAGAGGAGGTCATTGAGTTTTGTGTTGACTTTATTCCTGACCTTAAGCCGATTGGTGTTCCTGAATCGCGGCATGAGGGGAGACTGGGTGGAAAAGGCACGCTAGGACCGAACTCAATAATATGTAGGGACGGGCATTCTTGGGCGCAAGCACACTACACAGTTCTACAGAATTCTACCTTGGTGGCCCCGTATATCAATGAACACAAGAATATTCTACGCTCCAAACACCCGGAGCAGTCAGACGTCTGGATTACACGTGAACACATGGGGACTTTCGGCGGTTGGTTGCAAACACATCTCATGGGTAACACCACTGTTGGAGATGAGCTGTACTTGTTGGCCAGGACACCATCTTTGACTGTATTGACTTTCCAAGGGTACGAGATAAATGGGAATACATTTTACATGATCGCCCAAGATAAAAAGAGCACCAACCAAAACTGTGGTGTCTGCTTTGATGCAACAAACACCAATAGGGCAAAGGACACATATTATGGTTACATAGAGGACATATGGGAACTTGACTATGGACGTGATTTTAAGGTCCCTTTGTTTCGGTGCAAATGGGTCAATCTGTCAGGAGGCGGGGTACAGGTAGACCCGCAGTACGGAATGACAATAGTGGATCTCAACAATCTTGGGTACACATACGAACCATTCGTCCTAGCCAATGATGTGGCGCAGGTTTTTTATGTGAAGGACATGTCTACCAAACCGAGAAAAAGAAAAGATAAGGAAGCGAATACATCATACGATGAGCCAAAGCGCCACATAGTTCTTTCAGGGAAAAGAAACATCATGGGAGTGGAGGACAAGACAGACATGTCAGAAGATTATGAAAAGTTTCATAAAATTCCTCCCTTCACAGTGAAGACTGACCTAAGCATCCTGTTAAATGATGAAGATTATCCATGGTTACGGCGCAATAAGTAAGGGACACACGTGAAGAAAAAGTTTTAGCTGGAAAGTGCCACTTCGGACAAACCGGAGGGAATCTTTGTAAGAGCTAGTTAGGGCATTTTGGCATTTGAAACATGATTTTAGAATAATTATTTATTAAGTTATGAAATTTCAATTATTCCTATCCTTTTAGTATTTTAATTATACAGAGGAGTTAATCAATGCAATTATGTCCAAACAAAATATGAATGTCTTCTGAGCATTCCAGATAAGTCGCTTGAGGTTGACAGGCATAGGCCATACACACCCTCACCAGTTGTAGTGATTTCAGTCCCAAGTTTTGCAAGGTTGATCATACGCGGTTAGTCCCGGTTGGTGGCTCCATATAAAATAACAAGGTTAATATAGACATGGCTTAAACGTCTTGACATATATGAATACAGCAGAAGCATCGGAGATGATAAGAGAGAAACGTTGTATGACATAAAATTGGAGGTCCAGATGAGGAGTTCTCTGGTTGCTTTCTGGTGAAACTGAGGACAACATTGATCGCCTTAGATTCTGGTGAAAAATAACTTGATAGAACTATTTGTCACTATCTGATGGCTATACTGGGGAGAGGCATAATGCTCACCTGCACGTCGCTTAGCTTCAGGCCTTGATCAAGTAGTGTAGACTGCAGCGAGAAAATGGGTGGGTTGCAGCACCAGGTGGAGATCTTTATAGAGCAGCGAGAAAATGGGTGGGTTGCAGCACCAGGTGGAGATCTTTATAGAGCAGCGAGAAAATGGGTGGGTTGGTTGCTCCTAGTAAATTAATTAGTCATGGGAGAGAAATTAATCGCTGGAGCTGTTGTCATGTCAGTCAAGTCGAGGGGACTTTCGGCATGGGAGTGGAGGACAAGACAGACATGTCAGAAGATTATGAAAAGTTTCATGAAATTCCCCCCTTCACAGTGAAGACTGACCCAAGCATCCTGTTAAATGATGAATATTATCAATATTCTTCAATAGCAAAAAGAATCAACTAAAAAGCTTTTATAAAACTCTAGTTATGATCAAAATAATATTAACTTAAAATTATATAAAATTTATGCAACTAAAAATTTCATAAAGTATTTTTTGTTAAAAACTTTAATAGCAAAAAGAATTAAATGAAAACTAGGCATGTATGCATCTCTTTAAAAGAAAACTTTAGAATTAAATCCAAAAATAGGCATGATATCTTTCATTAACACAGAAAGAATATGAAAGTTTTACATTTTTTAGAATTTTATATATTTTTTTGTAATTATTTGATAATCATGTGTATTACACATAAGTGAGTATGTATAAAAATTAGGATGTGATTTGAAGAAGGTCAAAAAATTGACATAACATATGCAAAAAAAAAATGCCCGCCTACTAGGCCCACGGCCTGCATACGACTAGAAACCCAACTATATATGGGCCAGGATGCAGGCCCGCGGGGCTAGTAGGCCCAAGAGGGCAGAGATTAGGCAATTAACTTCCTGCTTTAGAGAGGAGCTCGGGAGAGAGATCGCAGCCGCGTATATAAACCGGTGCGATATCCTCTCGCTTGGCGAGGTGGGACTAAACTTTCACCACCCCACGGATGTGCCACCCTTTAGTCCCAGTTGGTGGCTCCAACCGGGACTAAAGGCCCCCCTTTAGTCCCGGTCCGAGCCACCAACCGGGACTAAAGGTGAGCCTTTAGTCCCGGTTGGTGGCTCGGACCGGGACTAAAGGGGGGCCTTTAGTCCCGGTTGGAGCCACCAACCAGGACTAAAGGGTGGGGGTATATAAGCAGGACTTAGGAGACTTTTCCAAAAGCCATCTGCAGTTTCCCCCGACGGCGCCGAAGACCACCTCGACGCCGCCAGGCTGCCGGACCTCGCCGTCGCCTCCCCGAGCCCGCTCCTCGTCGCCGCCCCCGACGCCGTCCCCGAGCCCTGCCCCGACACCGTCCTCGAGCCCGCTCGCTCCTCGTCGCCGGCCGGACCTCCCCGAGCATCGCCGCGCGGGCCCCCGAGAGCCCGTCCTCGTCGCCGACCGGACCTCCTCGCCGGCCCTCCTCCCCGATCCTGCTGCCGTCTGCTGCTACTAGTCCCTCAACGAGCCTTCGTGTGCTCCTCGGTGAGCACTCTTTCCTCCTCTGTTTCTGTCAAGTTTTTGGCTTAGGGAGAATAATTTTTGCCATGGTAGAAGTAATATGGCAAATTTTAGTAATGTCAAGTTGTGGCAAAGTTATGAAATTTAGTAATGTTGTGGCAAGCTTTTGACCTTATATGGCAAAGTTGTGGCCCAAACTTTCTGAATTTTCTGAATATTTTGACAGTGCACATCAAGTGTATGATGAAATGCCAGAGGGCTCTAGGAATTTTAGGAAATTTTGAGAATTTTTGTGGTGTGGTGTTGATGCACAAAAGAGAGTCTGGCAAACTTTCAGAATTTTTGGAGCAATTTAAATTGGGCTTTGACCATGGAGTTTGAATCTGGTCCAAATTTGAACTGAATGAAATTTGAAAAATTTGAACTATGGAACCAAATGTTTTTGGTGGAATGGGTTGTGGGTACTGTCAAATAGATGGAGTAATTTTTGTGGGTGCAAAAGAATTGGGGAGAATATAGCTCCTTTGCAAATCAAAGAACAGAATTTTTGCATTAGAGTTTATTTTGTCTTTTTTGTATGTTTTAATGCAAGCATATTTTGGGCAATCTTTGAACATGAAGTAGGAGCATTTTGATGTCATCTTGCTGGTAGATTTTAGTTCATGCCACGTTAGGACCTGTAGTGAGTGCTACAAGCTTGTAAACTTGCTATCTATTCATTTCTGCCATGCCATGCTATTTTTCTCAAGTCTGAAACTGGCAATATTAATACTTTGCATTTTGCCTTGATGTTTGCAACAAATCTGTGCATCTTTGGATCATGATCAGTAAGGGTGTTTTGTTGAGGGTAATTAGTACATGCTTGCCATGCTCTTTGTTGCCATGAAAAACTGCTGTAGCATATATTTTACTTGCCTCAAAGGTTGCATCATGAATCTGTTTTCTTCCACGATGCAAATATCACTTAAGTCTGAAAATCTGTTAATACTTGTCAATTTGATCATGATGATTGCCATTGATCTAGGGGTCATTTGAATTAGTTCAGTAAGCATGTTTTGCCATGTGTTACATCTCCGTGGAATTACAGGTTGTGGTGTTGCATCTCCGTGGAATTACAGGTTGCGGTCCAGTTGCTAGGATAATTTTGGTGGGAGCAGAAGACTTGTAGAAAATATGGTTCCTTTGTAAACAAAAGAAACCATGAAGAAAATAAATTCCAACTTTGGAATTTTAGTAAATATTGTAGAAATATTTTTGTAAGGTGGAAAAGAGTTATAGCATTATTCATGATCTCAAAGTCATTGATATTATTCATGTGTAATAATTATGCAAATGTTTTATAGCATTATTCATGATCTGAAAGTCATTGATATTATTCATGTGTAATATAAATGGATGAGATGAGATGAGATGGAGATGGATGAGATGAGATGGAGATGGCTGAATTTTTTTGCTTGTTTTGTGTAGTTTTACTAGGTTTTTAGATACATATCGCGAACATAGTTATACTGGATAATTGATCTTCATATAAATGAAGCATAAAAGTTTAGCAATCACTTACAAATTTTGACATGAGGGGGGAGGGGGTCGTTAAAACATAACCCCGATAATTTCGGTATAACTTCGACATGAGGGCGGAGGGGGTCGTTAAAACATAACCCCGATAATCCACTAATCCATTGCTCATATGCATATGATTCCTTGTTGTGATTAGGTCTATGTTTGCCACTAATCCATCTCTCATGGTTGTATATTGCCATGTAGATATTTGCAGAAACTATGGAACATGACAGAGACTTAGAAAAAGAAGAGATGTTGGGGGATATAATCCGCGACGGAGGTGATGATGGCCCCTCATAGTTTCTCAACGACTTCGATGGTCGAATGGAGGAGGGAAGAGAAGATGACGGCTCCGGTGATCGATTGGAGGAGGGAGAAGATGACGGCTCCGCCGGTGTTGGAGCCTTAACTGTTGCAAAGTCCGGCGAGGTATATATATTAATTAAGCCTCTGCTAACTAGATGCATTAATTGTTTTGTATGTACATATATTAATGCTTCTTTCTTCTTATAGCCCTCCGGATCGAGCCAAACTTCTATAACGAGACGAGGCCCGAAGAAAAGGTTGGGTGAGAATGAAAGGTTCACGATCGAAGAAGTTGATCCAGATGGCAAACCGACTGTTCCCAAGCAGACCCAAGACTGATTTATACCTCAGCGCGGAGTTGTTGTTAGGGACAACGTCCCGATCAGCATCCAAGAATGGAATAAGAAGAAGGACGATGGAGTTTCTTATGTCGACGATAGATGCAAAGATGAGCTTTGGAACTCGCTCATGATAAATTTCAGCCTACCGCCAGAGGAGGATCCAAATAACCCAGTTATACAGCGAAAAGTCAAAAAATGGGCTCTTAAGAAGATGACAGAACAATTCAAGAACTGGAAGAAAAGATTGAACGAACAGTTTGTCGAGAAAGATGAGACTCCAGAATTCACCGGTCAATATGCGAAGATAAAATATCACTGGCCCGCATTTGTGGCGTACAAGAAATCGGAGAAAGCTAAGAACAGGTCAAATACAAATAAGCTAAATGCTTCAAAGAAGCTGTATCACCATGTTACGGGGTCAGGTGGCTACAAGGTTGCCCGGCCTACGTGGGACAAAGCTGAGAACGACCTGCTTACTAAAGGGATCCAACCAGTGACATCGAACTGGCCCGAACGGGCAAGGACTTGGTTCTTCGGGCATGGGGGAACTTTGGACACAGAAACAGGGAAGTGTGTTTACACGAAAGACCAACTTCAAACACCCGTCATAAAGATTCAGGAAGCAATCAAGGACGTGCAGGAAGGGAGGTTCCATCCCGACAGATAGAAGGACGTGCTGTCATGCGCCCTCGGGAATCCTGAACACCCTGGACGAACACGAGGCACATCAGGCTCCGTTCCGTGGGTGCATGGGTTTCCCGACAGCACTGGTTATAGAAGTTGAGGGAGAAAGAAGAAAGAGGAAGCAGAACGGATGCAGAATGTAGAACAAAGATTAGCGTTGCAGGAGAAGAAACTAGAGGCACTTACCAGTCAGCGAGCTACCGGCCAACCATCTCAGCAGCACGAAGATCCTTCATTCGATACTGCCCATGAAGCTACCCCACCATCTCAGCGGAAAAGCAGCGTGGCTTCCACGGAGCTCGTTCGACCTGATATCACAGCTCCTCGCTACCCCGTGGATTATATCACGGAGAGGGAACATTGTGAGCTATTGGCGAAATGCATCAACCTAACCTTGAAGGTGGCGGTCAGCTATGTCTTACCTCCTACACCTGATGGAACTTTCCATTGCAATCCGATTCCAGATGGCTTTGCTATTGTCGGGGTGGATGAAGTTACCAACGGATTCGAGGGGCTGGAGCTTGAGTACCCTACAGGTGAAGGGGAGACTCATCTGGTAGATGCCGTAAGGACTACCATTCTATGGAGAAAGGAGTACATCGTGCTTCCACAATGGACGCCGCGTCAGCAGACTCAGCCGGAGGAGGCCCCTCAGCAGACTCCTCACAGTCCAGCTCTATCTCCGCTGCCTCACTCGTCTCCGTCACGTCACAACACTCCGCCGCCTCAGCTGTCTCCGCCGCCTCAGCGGACTCCGCCGAAGGAGGCCCCTCAGCAGAATCCTCCGCCTCCTCAGCGGACTCCGCCTCCTCTGCCGCGTCAGCTGACTCCGCCTCCTCAGCAATGGCGGAAGAGACCCACCGCCGCTCCGGCGGCTAGCAGTACAACAACGAACAAATCCATAGCAGGTCCAAGCTTCAAGAAGGCTCCTGCCAAGTTACCATACGACATGACTGAGGAGGAAATCAAGGAGACCGTGGCTGCCGATGTGAAACGCCAGTTTGCACCGAAACGTCCAGACCCACTGTCTGGATGCCCTTAAGCGACCAGCACTGCCTCCGCCGCTATCACACTATGACCGCTGTATTGTAAAGACATTTGATGAAGTGAAAAGGTCGGGAAGTAGCAGAAGTAGCAGTGCTGCAAGAAGTGGGAAAACAATTCCCCAGCTCGGCGAACAGGAAAAACAACCGTGCCCCCTGCTCAAGGTGTTTCCCGATATCGCTAATGATCCGGGGGTAGCGGCCGCTCATCCTGGTTACACTCTTGGTGATTACTTAGGCGATGAGGTACAGTTCGAAATGGCTGAGGTAGCCTTTAGATACCAGCACGGGAAGCCTCTCGTCAGACCTGAGCAGCTCCCGTATCTATCAACGATGATGCGAAGATTGTATGACTGGTACTTGAAAGCCTGCAAGGAAGGGACCGACAGTATCTACGTGGGAAGTAAAGATGAGCACTACTTCAATGGAGTCAAGGCGTTGTACATTGATTTTGAAGAATTATTTCAGTTATACAATCAAGATGCCCTCGATAAAACTATCATCAGTTGCTATTGTCTGTAAGTATTTTTTCTGTAATTATGTGGATACTACGTTTGCGAGTTCATTGTCAGTTCATTGTCAGTTGCTATTGTCAGCTCGTTCATTGCATGTATAATTATCCTCACACTATATTATGCACATTGAAGATCCGAGAATGCAGAGGAAAAATCTATGACATTGGGTTCATTAACCCAAATACCGTAAATGAATATACGGTACAAAAAATGCCCGATGATATAGAGAAAATCTTGATAAAGGCGTTACTTGGACAACAAAACAAAAGGGAAATACTATTTCCTTATAACTTCAAGTGAGTGCTACTGTCTTGTGCACATTCTGTTTCGCTTACTCGAGGTTAAGTGTAATTGATGAGTTATGCGTGCGCAGGTTTCACTTTATTCTGCTAGCCATTCAGCTTGACGCGGGACTAGTAATTGTCTTGGACTCGAGACGTAAAGATCCTAAGGAGTGGACGGACATGAGTCAAATGCTTCAGAAGTAAGTTCAATCATTATCGCACCATATCGGCAACTTTCGTTCATTTTCTGATATCAAGTAATCATTTTCTTTGCCGGACAGGGTTTGGAAAAAGTTCATCACCAACCAGGTTAGGGGTGAGTGGAAAAAGGAGTTGCGATTTTCACACCCCAAAGTAAGTACTACTAGCTAGTTCCGCGCATCTCTCATTGATTCTAGTTTCAATATCATTATCATGCTTGATTATCATTTTGATTGAACTTTATTCTCGTAAAGTGCTTGTTGCAGGCACCCGGGAATAATTTATGTGGATACTACGTTTGCGAGTTCATTCACTACAAGACCTCTGAGCGGGCCAGATCTGAAGAACAATTTGAAGTACGTAAACAATATTCACATTTTTATTTTATTACCATCAATTGTGTTGAGTTTCATTCATATATATATATATATATATATATATATATATATATATATATATATATATATATTGACCCCCTTCTTTAAATTAGATCTGGCGAAAGCGGGACGAACTACTACCAACTGATCGCATACGAGCAATTCAAGAGCAATTGACGGGATTCTTTGTTGAGCATGTCATACCTACAGACGGAGAATACCATCGGGATTTGCAAAGCGATTGTGGTAATTAGATATTAGGGATCGTAAGAGATGTTATATTGTATATATGCATGAACATGTACTATATGTAGTAGCGTCGAATAGATATACGAAAACTTATAATTCGACTAAGCACGGAGAAAGAGAGGTCACTTCTCTCTATATATTGATCATGACGATGTTGTGTAATGGTTCCGTCATTGCTATATGTAGTAGCTAGCGTCGAGTTGAATGAAAAGCATAAAATGAAAATGAAAACCCTAAATGTAAAATAATTGAATGGTAAACATAAAAAGAAAAGGGGAAACACAATATGAAACCCCTAAAGCCTCCAAAACCCCTAAACCCCTCCTTTCAAAAAAAAAAAACAAAAACCCCAGCGCCTGTCAGGTGCTGACGCGTGGCTGCCTTCTAGTCCCGGTTGGTGTTACCAACCGGGACTAGAGGTCCTCCTGCCTGGGCGCCCACAGCGGCCACGTGGAGCCCCTTTAGTCCCGGTTCGTAACCCAACCGGGACTAAAAGTGGGGGCCTTTAGTCCCGATTGTTCTGTTCCGGTTGCAGAACCGGGACTAAAGGCCCTCTGGAACCGGGACTGATGCCCTGTTTTCTACTAGTGAAAAGAGCCCACACCCCAAAGACCAAGAAAGTGGCGTATGGTATGTGGAACTCCCTCAACATGAAGCCAAACCTGCTGTAGCCTAACTTTTGGCTGAATAGACTCATATTTCCAAGAGCTGACCGTGATGTGGGCCATAGTAGCAGGAACTTTCATCTGAATACCGTCCACCCTCTCCAAATCCTCAAAAGATGTGAGACTAACCAGGAAGGCATTCTCACCATTGGGAATAGCCTCCCACTTCCACTGTGCATTGCCCGAACAAATACGCGCCACTTGCTTCGCTATGATCTCAGCAGACACGACCTCTCCACTAACCTGGACAAGAGCCACAGGAGACTGATTTGGAGCAAGATGAGCCTTAAAAATGCTATCTGGTAGCGACGTGAAGTAGGTCTCATCGCACCCAAAACCTGAAACAAAAGCAAGTGGTTTCAGAAGCTTCAGAATTGGACATCTAATGGTAGGGTGTGCAATCTTATCACAAATATGACAGTAGCGCTGTATCGTGCAGTCCTTGGTTGCATGTGTATCAGTGTTACACTTCCAGCATCGCTGCAATTTCTTGGACTTCGCACCAGCCCCCACCTGAGACTCCACATGTGCCACCGGAACCACAGTAGGCAAGGACTTATAATGGAAGTACATACACATATCAAATTTCAGTAACATCCTTCAATGGAAAACATTCTACAATCTCCATATAACTGGGGCTTGGTAGATGAATCTGATGTTGACTTTAGTCCAGTATACTTCTATAGGTGGTGGCTATGCCGTTGAGGTGGACGGCATATTATGAGTATGACAATGACTGGTCATGGTTTACTTTTTGACGTAATTTTCTTTCACATCCAAACCGAAATATGGTATGACCACTATAATTTTGGGGAACTTTTTTGTTCCTGTGTTATTATGGCATAGTGCTATATGGACTAAATTGTAAATTTTCCACAGACCATACAAGATGTAGATATTACCATATGGTGGTACTTTAGTGATCATTTAGTAGACTTCTTGTGCCGCCTTTCTTGCACACATGGGTTTCCAGTTAACAAGTACGTTATAATCAACTCCATTTCATTTTTGTTAACCGTACAGTAAAGCATCTGAAAGAAAAACAATTTTGTAGTTTTGACAAAGATTGGTTTTCCACGCACCCGGCATGGGAAAGGTACCAGACTTGCACATTCCATTATGAACAGGTACCAGAACTAGAACATTCTGAAGAAGAGTCAGATCATTCGGAAGTAGAGCGGGAGGAATCTGAAGAAGAGCCAGAGCATTCCGATGAAGAGCCAGAGCATTCTCAAGAAGAGTTGGATCAATCTGAAAAAGATCCGGAGCAATCTGAAGAAGAGCCGGAGCATACGGAAGAAGAGTTATATTGTTCTCAACAAAAGACATATTAATCTGAAGAAGGGCCATCAGTCGATGAGTTTGAGCGGCTGCCTGGGCTCCGACGGTTCGTGTCCATATAACTCTACTAGAAAAGTGTTTGGCCAAAAGCCGATCAACTTGGTTGTCCTTAGATCCTGCATAGGCTAGAAATATGAGTTGGCTCCGCCACTGGACCAACACGTGAAGCAAGAGGAAGAAATAATAATGATGGTCACCCGCTCTTTCCAGCTAACTGACATCCAAAGGAACGGCCTCATAACTTGGTACTACCTCTGTTCCTAAATATAAGACGTTTTGGCAATTCAAACAGAGGCTCCCTCCGTCCGAAAATACTTGTCGGAGAAATGGATTAAAATTTAGTTCTAGATACATCCATTTCTCCGACAAATATTTCCGGACGAAGGGAGTTGTAGTTGTTAATTCCGGCCGTGCTCCCACCTGCTGCTACCGCGTAGCCAAAACATTGTCTCATCTATCTTCTATCTGGTTTCTTGTGGACCGAACTAATACTATGATTTTGATGTTGTATTACTTCTCTAGTGTTATTGACACAAATGGTGCGCATCACAAGTTCATTTACGTACTATAATTAAAAGTAACAGCGGAGAGTGAACCGGAGAGACGAACAAGGAAGAAAGTATGCTGGAGGAAAAAAACATGAAAAGAAACAGAACAAAAACGAAAAAACTAAACAAACTATGGAGGTAGTTCAGCTGCTTGTTGTCACTAAACCGCAAACTTGTGAACCCTTGCCCACAAGTCGGCCACTCCTACAAATGATGTGCTTCATAAATATCGGACAAACATGAACTCTAAACAAACAAAAAGTATTTGACTCTTGGGGAATGGATGGTCTCTG
Source organism: Elymus sibiricus (assembly GCA_039707655.1). NCBI lineage: Eukaryota > Viridiplantae > Streptophyta > Magnoliopsida > Poales > Poaceae > Elymus > Elymus sibiricus. The sequence continues at coordinate 17,551,790 of CM077676.1, forward strand.
TCAAATTTCATGTCGTTTGCGTATATCCAAGTGTTTTGCTTTAATCATCCTAGTTTAAAGAATCAGCAAACTTGTCAGCGGAGATCGAGAGGAGGAAGGTTTCGCCCTAGCCGCCTTGCGGGAGGGGAAAGAAATAGTCGCATGACAGTCGTGATGGCTTTATTCATCCCTCTCTCTTTTTTTGAGAAACAAGAGAAACTATATTACTCATGTGATGGTGTTACAATCAGACATCATCGGATCGTTTAATCTGTTGGTATTCATCCCTTTTTTGGCGTTATATATATATTCAAGACAAGACATATGAAGACCTGTCTTGTTCAAGACGTTAAGTTGCAAGTCAAATTAAAGTGACGGAGAAACTTGGCTGGTGGTGGCCAGTTAAATGGATGGATATAAATCTTATTAAGCAAGCAAAACTCAATGTGTCGAGGTTACACAATATTAACGAGAAAACCGGCGTCATCTTATCACCTGAACTCAAGACTGGCTTTACCTCCTATATATTCAAGTGCCCTACCTCTACTGCAGTCTGGTTTCACCTTTGGACGTGTCCATTGTGCATATGGTTTTTGATAATAAAAAAAGGAAAGAAACATCTGTGACACCTTGTATGCTCTTGAAACTAAAAAGTTGTATGTTATATACATTTCATGTTTAGCCGTCTGTGATAAGACTATTCCGACCATTTTTCAGCGAGTTGCTTAGTTCCAGGGTACTGCTAAACTAACTCCAAAGAATAACTTGCTGCTTTGCCTTAAGCCGTTTTATATTGTGACAAATATACTACTATCTTTTATCTTCACATTTATTGGCAATTATTTTTTGGTGTTACTCCCTCCGTTCCTAAATATAAGTCTTTCTAGAGATTCCACTATGGACTACATACGGAGCAAAATGAGTGAATCTACACTCTAAAGTATGTCTATATACATCCGTATGTAGTCCATAGTGGAATCTCTAAAAGTTCTTATATTTAGGAACGGAGGGAGTATTATTTTATCTCACTATTTTCCGGTTGCTTCCAAGCTTTTCTTGAAGAACAATTTTTTTTTTGATGGCGCTACGGCGGGCTTACGCCGGCCTGAACCATTTTCATTATAAATAAGAGTAAGATGCAACAGGACTGGTACAACAGATAGCACCCGACACACACAAGAAGGAACAAGGAACAACAACACCCGACACACACAAGACGAAGACAAGGAGCAACAGAAGGAGAACCAGAGGCGAGCTACGACAAGAAACCAACACTAAGAACTTAGCACCCATGACCACCAGCGGACCAAGAAGAACAAATATTAAATTGTGAATTCATTTGAGACCCTGCCATCTTATAATGGAGAATCTATAAGAGATTGTTCATACCATGTGTCTCTTCACACTTATATTGTACGAGATTCTTTGGAACTGTATATCTATTCTATCCGATTGGTAATAGAGATGGATGTTGGTGATGTATTGAATCTCGGTACGTTGTAGGAGATCTCATCGAGATTTTAACTCGCAGAGTTTATCAAATGTATCCAAATCATTGCACGTATATGTGGATTGAAAATTTAAGCTTTAAAGTATTCAAAGTTTGAAGTCTAATAAGGCGTGCATTGCACGTGCATGCTTACTAGTTTGACCTCAAACACTCTTGAATTCTCTATTCAGTTACACCTAAGCTTGATAGTCTTGCACTCTTGAAGCCTAAGTTATTTGTTACACTTCTATAATCTAAAATTGTCAAATATAATTGAAATTATGTAGATATTTAAAAGGATACCACAGAAACATAACACATACATATAAACACACTACAATACATTGACGGCATTAACTAATTTCAGTATTAATGTGATACTTTAGGTTTTCCTAGATCTATGGTAAATATATTGTAACATGAGATTTAACATGCCAAATTGAATAAAACAGTGTTTGCAATATAATATCATTTCATATTAATAGATGAATTTTGGCAATAATGAACATTAGAATTATATGCTAAAATATTTATATTAATATATAGTGGCATCATGTTATTGTTAATATCCACTTGTTGTATGTAAAAAATACTGAAAGATATATCAATTTATACAAACATCATATATTTAGTCACAATATATGAATTTTGAAGCAAAAAAAAATTATTATAAATATTGTTGCGAAGGATCAGGGAGAGGGGGAGGGAGAAAGTGGAGGACTGACATGCAAGGAGGAGCTGTTGCAGTACCTCAGGCGAGCGCAGGGTACGGGCAGCGAGGCATGGGGAGAGTGGATGCGCGCACCCTGGAGGCAAGGGTGCGTAGTGCCATGTCTCGCCGAGATCATCAATATTGACGTTGAGGAAGCATGGGGTGGAATGGCGGCAACTAGGGTTCGGGCTGTCTCGACTTGTCTGGGACTCTCTAGAGACTGGATTCAGACCCGGTCCCTTGTTGCACGCTATATACTAGAAGCGACACGTGTTCTCTCTATGTAGTAGAGTTTGATGTTTATGTATATGACATTTAATTATTATATAAAAAGCTATAGGATTTTGGAGGATAATAGAAAGCTAAAGAAGAATAAGGCATGTACAAGAGAGATGAAAATATAATAATTTTGGAGGACTGAATTCTTGTTAAAGAAAATATTATGGTCTTCTTTGATTCAAAATATTTTCATAAGAATTTTGAAGAATTATCGCTGATTTAGTACAACTTCATATACTAAATCAGCGGCAATTAATATGGATCAGAGAGAGTACATGTTTCAGGGTACCTACAATTTGCTTGCCCATTTTAATTTTTTGACATTTGTTCCAATGCAAGATCTTGAATTCAATGCTATTTATCGGGTCGATATGAACATATAGTTTTGTGCTTGAAAAAAAAAAACTCTGGTAGATGAAGTTGTTGACCCATATTCAACAATTACGGCATGCATTGAGCCTTGCGGTGGCAGTGGAAAGTAAGTAGATAAATGACTGCAAATAACTATTATATACATAGAATGTGGTTTACAGGTCATTCTCTGATATACTTAAATAAAAATTCATGCAGGTCATATCTTAAATTGGGTTTTATGTCCTTTTTGGACCAGGTGAATGAATTACCGTCCAAAAATGAACGACTTGAGATAAAGGGATCGTCATGTGTGTTAAGTAAGGTGGGGAGACAGATGTTTGAAAAACTGTTTGAAATGGTATCCTTGTACCATGCAAGGAACAAGTGTTTTGGTGGTACATATAGTCATCAGGATATCATATACGTACCATCGGCAGATAGTTGCATGATTATTCAACACTGGACGGAGGGAGTAGTAGTCGTTAATTCCGGCCGTGCTCCCACCTGCTGCTACCGCGTAGCCAAAACATTGTCTCATCTATCTTCTATCTGGTTTCTTGTGGACCGAGCTAATACTATGATTTTGATGTTCTTTTACTTCTCTAGTGTTATTGACACAAATGGTGCGCATCATAAGTTCATTTAGGTAATATAGTTAAAAGTAACAGCGGAGAGTGAACCGGAGAGACGAACAAGGAAGAAAGTATGCTGGAGGAAAAAAAACACGAAAAGAAACAGAACGAAAACGAGAAAACTAAACTAAACTATGGAGGTACTTCAGCTGCTTCGTGTCACTAAACCGCAAACTTGTGAACCCTTGCCCACAAGTCGGCCACTCCTACAAATGATGTGCTTCATAAATATCGGACAAACGTGAAGACTAAACAAACAAAAAGTATTTGACTCTTGGGGAATGGATGGTCTCCGTCAACTTTCATGTCGTTTGCGTATATCCAAGTGTTTTGCTTTAATCATCCTAGTTTAAAGAATCAGCAAACTTGTCAGCGGAGATCGAGGGGAGGAAGGTTTCGCCCTAGCCGCCTTGCGGGGGAGGGGAAAGAAAGAGCCGCATGACAGTCGTGATGGCTTTATTCATCCCTCTTTTTTTTTTTTTGGAGAAACAAGAGCAACTATATTACTCATGTGATGGTGTTACAATCACACATCATCAGATCTTTTCATCTGTCGGTATTCACCCCCTTTTTTGGCGGTATATATATAGGGATGAATAGCATTACTATAGGGGATTGACTATTCGTCACCCTGGGTGAGGAATAGTTATTCTTCACCCTCCATATTTTAACATCAATGCACCGTAATTTTACGTTCTGTAAATTTTGTCTTAATTCAGACGTAAAAAGAGAACGTAAGGAAATATATAATCGCTGTAAAAAATATTTGATGTTACCTAAAATTACAAATGTAAAAACATAGTGTAAAATATACATAAAATGCATATTTTCTGGTCTCATGACCTATATTTTTGTTTTCTTATGCCAAATTTTACGTTGTGGATCAATATGAATGTAAATATTTGTACTCCAAATGTAATTTATTTATGAAATGATCGTAAGATTATCTCGGGTGAAGAATAACTTATTCTACACCCTGGGTGATGAATAACATTACTATAACTGTGTAGATGATAGTGAGCTTATTCTTAACTAAAATTAGAACACCCCTCGATCATGTAGTCAGGTCATTATTTCTTGCTTCCAAGTTGAGAGGAATACCATCAAGATGGTATATCAACCAAGATGCAGCAGGGCAATTTGCCGGCAAAAAGGGAAACCAGCAGCAGTTGGCTACATTTCTTCTTTTCTGAGCGGCAGTCTTCGTAGCATTAACATGCCTGTAATGCAGTCTCATAATGGCTCCTCCAGCCGACACACCATGCATCTCCACATTGTTTTCTCATACAAGGGAAAACAGCAGAACAGTTATCTGCTAGCATCCTACTCAGCCATGCCATAAGCTGGTGCTCATGTATATAGTATCACATAACACATGCCTTTCCAAACCGACATCCTATATAGACCAGACGACCACATATGTACAAAATTAAAGTGCAAATTCAGAATACATGCGATAAATAAGCTGAGCAGGGAGTGATCATTTTTATATATCCTCCAACCGGCATGTGGCTACGACCAAATGATGCACCAACAGTATGAGCCTGTTCTTGCCTTTCCACACTGCCAAGTCTCACTTCCAACAAAGTTCCCTAGCTAGCTCTATCATTTTGTCAAACAGGTTGTGAGCATGGCAGAATCTTTCAATCATCAAGTGTTTCACTTGGCACTTGCTCGTCTGGCCAAACAAGCATGTCCAGTAATCTTGCCATCCTTGTAATCATCACCCTACCAAAAATCAGCTCAATTGGACTAGCCTAGGATGCACTGGCAATTCATTGAGCACATTTCGTGCATGTCCAGAGCGCCCGTGTTGCACTCGTCGGTGCCCGAGCCCTGTCGTTCCTCTGCTGCCTCTCCTGCTCGCCCTAGTCCTCCCCTGGATCATCCGATCCTCCCCAACGCTCGCCGACACTCTTCCCTGTCCGCTAGCGCCGTCCATCGCCGTCCACCACCGCCGTTCGTCGCTGTCGTCTAGGGCACGCCACCGCCCAAGATGCGTGGCTCGTTTCTGAGCCACCAGAGCTGCTCGTGCTCATCCCCCTCTCCCTGTAGCCTCTTCACCGCCTCACCGACCCCTCCACCGACCACGCCGCCCTCTGCTACCTTCTCAAGCCGCTGTAATGGCCGCCGCCGCGATGCACTCGGGGACGGCACCGTCCGGGCCACTTGGCACTTCCCCGAGCCAGCCAACTCACCTAGAGCTTAACTGCGGCCGCCACCGCCCTCACCGAACCCAGCCGTCCGCCAACAACCTCGTCGCCGACCACGCTCCGCCATTAATGGCCTCCGTCGAGTCGGTTGGAGCAGTTCTTCACCGAACCGACCTCGACCGGCTATATAAGCCACCCCAGGCCCTCGACCAGAACCACCACACCCCCTCATCTCTCCGCCTACCTCGGTAGGCCACCCAAAGCAATCACACGGCCGGGAATGGCCATCTTCCCCATCTCCGGCCAAGACAACCGCCGCCACCATTCGGTTGATTCCGGCGTCTCCAGAGCCTCCCTCTCCTCCACTCCTTCTCCAGTAAACTCCCCTCGATCCCAAGATTCCATCCCTCTCGCCAATTCCATCAGAGATGCACCGTGGACGAAATCCCCGATTTAGCCCCGCCGGATTTCTCGGGAGAACCTCGCCGCCGACGACCCCGTGCTCCCCGACGACCACGACGGGTACCCAGAGGATCACCTCGATCTCCTGGTTCCGCCCATATGCTCGGTTTCCCGAGAAGTGCCGCCGTTCGCCGGCAATCGCCGCCGGCAAGGCGCCTCTGTTCTGCCGCGTGGTAGAGAGAAGGTGCGGTGACCTGGTCAAACCCGACCGAGGGGTCCCGCACGTCAGTGGCAGTGCCACACCGGAGCTGTCTTAAGTGGAGACGGGTTCCGTCAAAGTTGTCTTCGCGCGGGGGAAACGTATTCCTCAAATACGTCTTCGACGTCGTGATGCGGAGCATCCTGTGGTCATCCCCATGGACTCACCTACGTCACCTCAAGTGCCACGAGGACCGATGACACGAGGACGAGCAAGAGCGATTGAGAACGAGGTGACATCACTCCTCTTACAATTTCCCTTCGATGCACATGAGAATTGGATGCTACCTCAAACGGAGACCTTGTGCATACTCAGGTACAATGGAAATCATCATGGAGATGCTAAGGAGGAAGTACGATTGAAGGAGAGAAGCAATCACGAAGACGGAGAAGGAAAAGGCCAAGTTAGGACTTGCCCGGACGATACGGACCGCCGTCCGGACGATCCGGCCCCAGCCCGGACGATCCGGATAATACGCCCAGAGACACCTGTACCCTGTTCACTGAAGCCGGATCATCCGGACGCTAGGCCGGATCATCCGGACGGAGCTGGACATCCGGACCAGCACCCGGACATCCGGACCACCTGCAGCTGCTACGTCACTCCCGGACGATCGGAACGCCGACCCGGATCATCCGGACATCCGAAGCCCGGATCATCCGGACCAACACCCGGATCATCCGGACCCTGCCTGTGTGCATGAGTTGGGCCGAAGCCCATGTACCTCCCTCGCCCCCTAGACTATATATACCATACCCTCTCTAAGTTTTAGGGTTAGCAAAGTAGATAGCTCTTTGAGATAGAGCTTTGCTCATCCACCTCTCCCCCATGGAGATCAAGACCTCCATGGCCCCCATGTGAGAAGATCCTCTACGGATTTCAAGACCTCGACTCCTTCGCGGGTCGGGATGATCTACTACCGTGTATCCTCTTGTGTTGACTTTGGATCGAGAATTCCTCCATGTGTGTATGTGGATCTAGTGCATGTGTGATTGTGATTGTGTCAATTGTGTGTTTGTGTTCTTCGTGTTCTTGCCTTTCCCCCCTCCAATTGTGAAAAGATCGACACCGTTAGGGTTCCACCCTACATCACGTCGTCAGTCCTCCGTGCGGCCGAACGGCTGGGCCGGGCCCAGTAGCGCCAGACGACTAAACAGCGCTCAGGGCGCAGCTCTGCTCTTTTCTTTTTTCTTTCCAGCATATCTCAAATAATTCCACAACAGTCATTTCAAAGCCAAATTTGATGATTCAAATTTCTACATACTTCTAAAATCATTCTATATTAATCCAGCTAGGGTGAACATTTTTCCTAAGCTTTGTCTCTACTGTATCTATTAAAGAGTCCATTTCTTCATTTATTCCAGCTTAGAAATTCCCTAGGAAATTCATATGAACTCCAAATGAATTGATTCTTTTTCTGTTATTTTTCATTTCTCATCTAGTTTATTTTAGTAATTATCTCAAAATTTTCCAAACAACTTTTGAGCACTGTTTTGGCTTTATGTGGTAATTTCAATATTTTTGAAAATAGGAAATTGGAGGGAAGATAAAATTTTCAAAGTTTTGGAGTGCACCCAATCTTTCTGCACGCTCAAGGCAAGCATCTTGAACACTTGATATGGTGATTGCATGGTTAAATATTTGCAAGAATAATTGAATCATGCATATGTTGAATTCAAATAAAATTTGCATGCATGTAGTGTTGGCATGTTTCCTCGTACCGTGCAACGTGTGCTTGTCATGACTAACTTGCAGGAGCAGGTATAAGAGAAATACCGTTACCGGCAGAAGGGTGATCACGTCAGAGCGTGATCATGCCTGGTTGGTTATGCATGTTGGGACATGCAAGGGCTATGGCCCTGTTTTGGTGTTACTGTTGAAAGAACACTTTATTGTGCTAACCACTGCAGGAAATACATAAGCCTCCTGAGTCGACCGTAGATCGAGTCTTGTTCCGGTAACCCCCAAACTTGATCCGTGCTACCACATGTCCCTGCCGCAGGTAGGGTATGGTTTAGTAAGTTGTTAACCCCTTTCCATGCACACACCGTACAGAGAGGCCATAGTGAAAGATACCATTGGCCCATGGTAGGCATGTCACTTGGTCAGGGGGCATGGGTGTATTCGGTTAAAGCCGAGAGGGGTAGCGCCCCTGATCTTTGTGCACGTTATATATAAGATTGTGATCCCATGCTATTGGAGGTGAGAAGCCTTCCCACTTAGAGTTTTACTTATCATTGCCTTGGGTGATTCCTGGCTTTGGTAAGTTAATCTGGTGTGTGCGGGTCAGGTGTGTTTTCAACCCAAAGGCCGTAATGGGAATTAGTCAGCGTCTCGGTGTTGGCTAAAGAAATCCTTTACTTGTGGGTAAAGAGTACACCCTCTGCAGAGTTATACCTATTCGAATAGCCGTGTCCGCGGTTAAGGACTACAGTCTGGGTTGGTCAACTGTCGGTCTTAGTGTCGGTCTCCGGAGGAAATAATTAAATTGGTTGCGATCCATTTTTTGCAGGATTATTATTGACACTACTGATGATATCATGAATATTATTGTTATCATAAATATCCTTATGGACTAATCTTTTCTTTGATGTGCATCTTTTTGAATATCTCTTGGGATGGCTGGACTACCCGAGATATTCATTTTTCTTTTCTGAGTACCTCATGGGATGGCTAGACTACCCGGATACTCAGTTTTATTTTTTCTTTTTGAATATCTCTTGGGATGGAGGGACTACCCGAGACATTCATTTATTTTCAAGACCTCTCGAGGCGTCGCTTTTAGACACCCGTTTGGCATTTCTTTTCAAGACCTCTCGAGGCGTCACTTTTAGACACCCGTTTGGCATTTCTTTTCAAGACCTCTCGAGGCGTCGCTTTTAGACACCCGGTTGGCATTTCTTTTGGATTTTTGAGCGGTCCTATCTCGCCCGATTCTTCACTTTTATATTTTCTTTTGGATTCTCGGGCGGTCCTGTCTCGCCCGATTCTCCACTTTTATATTTTCTTTTGGATTCTCGGGCGGTCCATCGCCCGATGTTCCATTAACTTTCTTTGTTTGTCACTAAAATTTTATAATTATTCTTCTGCACCGTATTAACATTTATCATGCCATGATTAAATTTTGGTCAGCATATGCATATAAATTAAATCATCATGAACATGTGCACTCTATTGCATTCGGTATATCTTTTGTTCATAACATTTGCGAGTACATTCAAACGTACTCACTAGAAATCAATGAGGAGTACTACAACGACGTCCATGCGGAGCCTAGATAGCAGCCACGCGGGATAGGAATTATCCGGGTCAGCTGTTCCTGTGAGAATGGAGCCCCATCAGCGTTGGAGAACCACGAGTCGCTTCCGTCACCCGTCACTAGAAATCATTGTTGTATCATTAGAACTTTATGGTCTTGTATCCAATTCTTGTAATTGCTTGGTAATCTGTAACAAGGACGTGTCCACCATTAATAGAAATCCTAGGGCTGGTGACGACACGAGGGGTTAATTTCTGGGATATTGTGTTCCGGAAATCCGGCCCCGACACATATCAATGAGCAATTCTATCCATGTTCCTAGCCATGTCATCAACTTTATTCAATTTTTCTTTTACCATGCCATGAAAAATCTTTTGAGAATTAATGAATTATTTAATATTATTCTCAATATAAGTAGGTATCCTATTATTATTATTATTATAAGAGTTTCCATAGGAATTACCATAATTATTAGAGGAATTTCTGGGAAACGGTCTAGGATTAAAATTTCCTCTATAAGCATTGTTATTGAAATTGTTTCTAGAGACAAAATTCACATCAATGGCATAATTATTTTGTTCAATCAAAGTAGATAATGACACATCATTAGGATCAACATGAACACTTTTACTAGCAACCAATTTCATAAGAGCATCCATTTTATCACTCAAAGTATTAATTTCTTCAACAGAGTTTACCTTCTTACCAGTTGGAGCTCTTTCGGTATGCCATTGAGAATAATTTGCCATAATATTATCAAGAAGTTTTGTAGCTTCTCCCACTGTACATAAAAGTATCACCTGCGGCAGAGTCTAGAAAATTTCTGGAGACAAAGTTTAGTCCCGCATAAATTTTTTGTATGATCATCCATACTCTTAAACCATGAGTGGGGCAATTTCTTATCATTAATTTCATTCTCTCCCAAGATTGTGCAACATGTTCATGCTCATGTTGCTTAAAATTCATGATTTGATTTCTAAGAGAAATAATTTTTGCGGGAGGAAAATACTTGGCAATTAAAGCATCCTTACACTTATCTCAAGAATCAATACTATTTCAAGGCAAGAATGAAAACCAAGTTTTAGCACGATCTCGTAGTGAGAACGGAAATAATTTCAAATTGACAATATCATTATCCACATCTTTTTTTCTTTTTCATATCGCATAATTCAACAAAGGTATTTAGATGGGATGCAGCATTTTCATTAGGAGTACCAGAAAATTGTCCTTTCATAACAAGATTTAGCAAAGCGGCATTAATATCACAAGACTCCGCACTAGTGGCGGGAGGAGAAATTGGGGTACTAATAAAATCATTATTATTAGTATTGGAAAAATCACACAACTTTGTGTTTTCTTGAGACATAGCGACAAAGCAAGCAAGCAAGTAAACAAGCAAACAAAAATATTTTTGTGTTTTTTGTAAAATTGTTTTTAGAAGTGGTGGAGATGAAAATGAGAGGCAAATGCAAATAAAAGGCAAATAAAATTAAGAGCAAGTAGATGATAGTTTGTGCGAAGGTACTTGATAGGTTTTGGTGATGTCTCCCTGGCAACGGCGCAAGAAACTCTTCCTGCTACTTATGAGCTGCGTTGGGATTTTCTCAAAGAGGAGAGGATGAAGCAGTACAGTAGAGATAAGTATTTCCCTCAATTAAGAACCAAGGTTATCAATCCAGTAGGAGAACCACGCAGAACCTCGTTAGCAGCACCTGCATACACAAAAGCAAATACTTGCACCCAACGCGAACAAGAGGGTTGTCAATCCCCTTGGCGGTTATTTGCAAGGATCAAATCTTGTAGTGGTAGATAGATAAAATAAATTACAAAATAAAATAAAATAGAAAAAGTGCAGCAAGGTATTTTTGGATTTTATATATGATAAAAGTAGACCCGGGGCCATAGTTTTCACTAGAGGCTTCTCTCTCGAGCACATAACATATGGTGGGTAAATAAATTACTGTTGGGCAATTGATAGAAAAGCGCATAGTTATGACGATATTCAAGGCAATGATTATGTATATAGGCATCACGTCCGAGACAAGTAGACTGACTCCTGCCTACATCTACTACTATTACTCCACCCACCGACCGCTATCCAGCATGCATCTAGGGTATTAAGGTATAAAAACAGAGTAATGCCTTAAGCAAGATGACATGATGTAGACAAAGTAAACTCTATCAATACGAATAAACCCCATCGTTTTATCCCTAATGGCAACAATACAAATACGTGTCCTTTCCCTTTCTGTCATTGGGATGGAGGACGGCAAGATTGAACCCATCACAAAGCACCTCTCCCATTGCAAGATAAATCAATTTAGTTGGCCAAACCAAATTGATAGATCGGAGAGAAATACAAAGCTATAACAATCATGCATAAAAGAGTTCAGAGAAGAATCAAATATATCTCATGAATAATCAGATCATAAACCCATGATTCATCGGATCCCAACAAACACACCGCAAAAGAAGATTACATCGAATAGAACTCCAAGAACATCGAGGAGAACATTGTATTAAAGATCAAAGAGTGAGAAGAAGCCATCTAGCTACTAGCTATGGACCCGTAGGTCTGTGGTACACTACTCACGCATCATCAGAAGGGCAGCAAGGATGATATAGTAGCCCTCCGTGATCGATTCCCCCTCCGGCAGAGTGCCGAAAAAGGCCTCCAGATGGGATCGCAGAAGAACAGAAGCTTGCGGCGACGAAAAAAGTGTTTCGGGTGGCTCTCTAGTATATTGGGAATATTTGAGAATTTATAGAGGTGGAATTAGGTAAAGAGGTGCCACGATGGGCCCACAAGCCTGGGGGCGCCCCCCCCGGGCACGCTTGGTGAGCTTGTCGCTCCCTCGTGGCTCCTCTGGTCTTCTCCCGAACCTTCTAGGGTCTCTCTTGGTCCAGAAAAAATCATCAAAAAGTTTCCTAGCGTTTGGACTCCGTTTGGTACCGATTTCCGGAAAACCAAAGACAAGCAAAAAACTGCAGCTGGCACTGGGCACTAGGTTAATAGATTAGTCCCAAAAAATGATATATAATTATATATAATTGCATATAAAAGATCCAAGTTGATACAATGATAGCATGGAACAATAAAAAATTATAAATACGTTGGAGACGTATTAGATGACATCTGGGGTCCACCCCAACTGGGCTCCGCATGTCATTGAGAGTGAGGGTGGTAGAAACAGGGCCAAATTTCGGGCACTATTCATTGATTGTCACATCACTCTCGATCCAACAGCCATGATCATCTCATCTCAAGATCGGACGGCCTGGATTCGTTTGGAAGCCCAATCTGACGGCTCAGAGAGCAAGTGCCCTGCGAGGCCTTCATTTTGTTCCAGGATCTAACAATGGGATTAGACACTAGTGCTCGAACAGAATTAAGTATTGGAAAAAATACAGTTCATGAGGGGGAGAGCTATAAGTGTATGAAAGCTCAACAATGAAAACTAAGTGGGTGTGCATCCAACTTGCTTGCTCATGAAGACCTCGGGCATTTGAGAAAGCCCATCATCAGAATATACAAGCCAAGTTCTATAATGAAAAATTCCCACTAGTATATGAAAGTGATAACATAGGAGACTCTCTATATGAAAAACATGGTGCTACTTTGAAGCACAAGTGTGGAAAAAGAGGATAGTAATATTGTCCTTTCTCTCTTATTCTCTCATTTCATTTCATTTTTTTCGTTGGGCTCTTTTGGCCTCTTTTTTTTCGTCCAGAGCCTCATCCCGACTTGTGGGCACTAGTGCAGAATCGGCCTATAGTGCCAGTTCGTAAGGGCCTTTAGTCCCGGTTCAGGAACCGGCACTAAAGGGTGGGGACTAAAGCCCCCCCCCTTTAGTCCCGGTTCAACACGGCCCGGGACCAAAGGCCCACCACGTGGCACGAGCCGGCACCGGGGGCTGGGGGACCTTTAGTCCCGGTTGGTAACACCAACCGGGACTAAAAGTATTTCATTTAATTCTGGGTTTATGAATTATGGTTTATTTTTCCTTTTAATTTTGTGTTTTCCATTTAATTCTTTTTTATTTCAAACATATTTTACGCTACTACATACTGTACACGTTATGCATATATATATATATAAATAGAATTTCTCGTAGAACCGATCGTATATATATCATCGAATTTCTCGTACGACCATTCACATACACATATATATATATATATATACAATTTGGTATATACAATTTCTCCTACAATTTGCGGATCATTACATGTAGGTATTACAGCTTGTAATGGTGTTTTCCTTTGGGATCTATGACCTGGTCGAGCAAAAATCCCGCTATTTCCTCTTGAATTGCTCGTAGGCAATCCGTTGGTAGGAGCTTGTCCCACATCTCTGTCAGCTTTAAAGAAGGAGATCAAGATGAATATATTAGTTGTGTGTATATATATTAGATCATGATAAAAAAATTGTGTATAGTGTTCTGGCAAACGTACCCAAAGTTGTCTTTCAGATCTGCCCATTTCGGACGTCATCATGCGAATGTTCTCGCAAACGTAGTATGCGCATAAATTATTCCCCGGCGCCTGGCTCAGGCACTTTACGAGAATAAAATTCAATCAGATAAGAATTAATCAAGCATGATAATGGTATTGAAACTAGAATTAAAGAGATGCACGGACGTAGCTAGCTAGTACTCCCTCCGTCCGAAAAAGCTTGTCCCAAGCTTGTGCCTCAAATGGATGTATCTAGCGCTAACTTGGTTAGGACGGGGACGGGAAGGATAAGAACAAGAGGCTCACCAAGGTGGTGCCGGCGACGGGACGGTGCGGGCGATCGCCGGTGGTTAGGACGGGGATGGGAAGGCACTAAGTAAACCACACCTACACATCCAAACTAACAAGTTAATTTGAGCTCAAATTGCATATAAATCAAATAAACTACCACATATAAATACTCCCAAACTAAAACCCACAAATCACTATACTTATAGAGCATTGCAAGAGCTAATCTAGCAATGAGAGATGAAAGGACAAAGTTGCTAACCTTTGTGAACACTTGGATGGATGGGGTGCCTCCAAATCTTGACAAATTTTGGCAAAAATGGAGGATGAGCTCGAGGAAGAGGGGAAGAACAGAAAGGAGAGGAAAGGGAAAGAACAGAGAGCTAGGGCTGGAGAAAGGGTTTATATAGGAGCATCTTTAGTCCCGGTTCGTTACACAAACTGGGACTAAAGGTGAGCCTCTAGTACCGGTTCGTGACACGAACCGGGACTAAAGGTGATCGTGGGGCCCCAGCCTGACACCAGCCTGCCACCACCCCTTTAGTCCCGGTTCGTGTCACGAACCGGTACTAGAGGTTCAACACGAACCGGGACTAATGATGCCCGCGCCCCTAGCCGTTGGAACCGGGACTAATGGTCACATTAGTACCGGTCCGTTTCCAAATCGGGACTAATGGGGCTCACGTAAAGTCCTTTTTCTACTAGTGGGGGGAATCATAGCCTCCATCATTCTTTCCTCACTGGGACAATGCTCTAATAATGATGATCATCACACTTTTATTTACTTACAACTCGAAATTACAACTCGATACTTAGAACAAAATATGACTCTATATGAATGCCTCTGGCGGTGTATCAGGATGTGCAATGATCTAGCGTAACATGTATAAAAAATGATGGAGGCCTTTTCCGGTACTCTGCCGGAGGGGGAATCGATCATGGAGGGCTTCTATAACAACCTTGCTGCCCCATCCGATGATGTGTGAGTAGTTTACCACAGACCTACGGGTCCATAGCTAGTAGCTAGATGGCTTCTTGTCTCTCTTTGATCTTCAATAGAAAGTTCTCCTCGATGTTCTTGGAGTTCCATCCGATGTAATCTTCTTTTGCGGTGTGTTTGTTGGGATCCGATGAATTGTGAGTTTATGATCAGATTATTCATGAGAAATATTTGAGTCTTCTCTGAACTCTTTTATGCATGATTGTTATAGCTTTGTATTTCTCTCCGATCTATCAATTTGGTTTGACCTACTAGATTGATTTATCTTGCAATGGGAGAGGTGTTTTGTGATGGATTCAATCTTGCGGTGCTCAATCGTAGTGATAGAAAGGGACATGACACGTATTTGTATTGTTGCCATTAAGGATAAAAAGATGGGGTTTAATCATATTGCTTGAATTTACTTTGTCTACATCATGTCATCTTGCTTAAAGCATTACTCTGTTTTATACTTAATACCCCAGATGCATGCTGGATAGCGGTCGATGGGTAGAGTAATAGTAGTAGATGCAAGCAGGAGTCGGTCTACTTGTTTCGGACGTGATGCCTATATACATGATCATTGCCATGAATCTGTCATAATTATTTGCTTTTCTATCAATTGCCCAAGAGTAATTTGTTTACCCACCGTATGTTCTGCGCTCGAGAGAAGTCTCTAGTGAAAACTATGGCCCCCGGGTCTATCTTTATCATATATTAAAATCCAAAATTAACTTGATGCAATTTATTTACTTTTATTTTATTTAGTATTTTACTTTATCTATTTATCACTATCAGAATTAATCCTTGCAAATAACCGCTAAGAGGATTGACAACCCTCTTATTTGCGTTGCGTACAAGTGTTTGCTTTTGTGTGTGCAGGTGCTGCTAAAGGGATTTTGCGTGGTTCTCCTACTGGATTGATAACTTTTGTTCTTAACTGAGAGAAATACTTATCTCTAATGTACTGCATCATCCTCTCCTCTTCGGGAAAATACCAACGCAGATTACAAATAGCACAACTCTCCATCAAGAGCTCACCACAAGAACGTATGCTTATGTGCTGGAGGGAGGATGGCAGATCTGGTAAAGATGAAATGTTGGGCAGTCATAGATGTTGAGCCTCCTCAGACTGGAGAAGCACTTTGGATTTGATGGCAGGGAAATCATTAGACAATCCCGGAACGTCAGTCTCTTGACACATCTGAAATTTGCAGATTCTTCGAATGAAACGAATTGTTCATTGCATGATACAAGAGAGAGAAATGTTGGAACCATGAAGCCTTCTGCCGTAAGCATGTTGTTGAGTATTGCAGAGCTGCTCACAACGAATGAGTACTGGACACGAAACTGTGAGATACACATGAGACTGGGTTTCCAAGCATTAATCAATTGCACATGGTGAAGTCGCAGTGAAGACAATCCTTTGGGCAACCCCTCTCCCTCTCCCACTTCGTTGGATTTGGACCGGAAGTGGTACACGGCGGTGGCGCTCCTCCAGTAGGCAATGTGGGGCTGCCTGGGGACACAGAAGGAGGTCGGTGGGGCATACCCATGCGGGGGACGCCCGCCAGAGAGAAAGGACTTCGCCGCCGGTGCCGATCTGCGGCGGAGACGCCGGAGAACGGGAGTAGCGATCTGGGCTAGGCGCGGGTCTGGGCTGGCTGGGGTTTGGTGCACTGGGCTCAACCCAAGTGGGCCAAACCGTTTTGTGCTCTGTGTTTTGTACCCTACAAGCCGACGTGGCTTCTTCCGAAATCACTAATCCAGGAGTACTCGTTTCAAAGATCACTCTCACCTCCTCAGTTTGCGTAAAGTGCGTATAGTGCGTCACTTGTTGCAACCTAAGAGTTTTCCCTTTTTTCATACATCCATTTATTCAAAACGTTTTATCTCTTAAATCATACGTTCAAATCTCGAACCATCTGCGCCATTGGATTTCTCGCGTCGACATCTTCAAAACTAGATCACATGTTGATAGGTTTTAACGAACTTTTTTTTCACGAAAAAAAACGGACGAAAAAACTGAACTGGGAGCACGTTTTTTTCTTTTGAAAGAGGCACGGGCGTGCCTCTCGCGAATGCAAAACCGTGCCTCTCGTGGAAGCAAAACCGTACCTCTCGCGGAAGGAAAAAAACAGAAAAAACGTTTTTTTTCGTTTTCGAGAGGCACGGCAGTGCCTCTCACGAAAGCAAAAGCATGCCTCTCGCGGAAGGAAAAAAACAGAAAACACGTTTTTTTACGTTTCCGAGAGACACGCGCGAAAGCATAACCGTGGCTCTCGCGAAAGCAAAACCGTGCCTCTTGTGGAAGAAAAAAAAACAGAAAACGCGTTTTTTCCGTTTCCGAGAGGCCTCGCGAAAGCAGCACCGTGCCTCTCGTGGAAGCAAAACCGTGCCTTTGGCGAAAGAAAAAAAAACAAAAAACACATTTTTTTTCGTTTCCGAGAGGCATGGCCGTGCCTCTCACGAAAGCAAATTGTGCCTCTCGCGGAAGCAAAACTGTGCCTCTCGCGGAAGCAAAAAAAAAACGTTTTTTCACGCAATTTTTTTTTTAAATTAATTTTTTTGTCCAAAAGCTAAGGAAGACAGGTGGAAAACCGAAAAACACCTGGAAAAAACTGTTTAAAAAGCTGAAAACGCGAGCGAAAAAATTAAAAAAACAAAATCCGAAGGGAGCACCCAGAGCGCGACACGTGGTGGCGGCTGAGAGCGCGTGAAGTAGCACGCTCTCAACCCACCCCCAAGTGACCTTTGGGAGGCTCCCGAAGGAGCGCTCGTCAACTAGTTGCTCTCGACTTCTTCTCAAAATAAAAAAAAATACAAGACGACGTGGCAACACCGAGGCAACACCGAGTTGGAGATCTTGTAAATCAAGCCAAATTGCCACCACATGACACATAGGTTAAGAAATCCAAACAATTCAAAGGAGGTAATATCACCGGCAGTCATAGAACTTGCGCTCGATCTTCAGTTTGGTGCTAAAACTTCGAAATACGGAATTGCAGTCATTTAACTTGTCTCAAGCGTGCAGATACGGTCACAAACGTGTATGCGGACGTATCCATGTGTATGGCCCCACCTGTCAGTGAGTTATGGGCTCAATGCAATGCATTTTTGCACAAAACCCCACTCGTAATTTTTTATTTACGAAAAAACTGACCACTATACTGATAGTAGATGCGAAATTAACAAAATAAAAGGGGAACACGCAAGGGGTTGAACCTGCGACCCATGGCTGCAACGCGAGCTAGTCTTGCCAATCCACCGAACACATTAACTCGTTAAGCATGGATAACAAACTTACATGTACTGTACACGGACGAATGTGGAGCTTAAATGGGCTGGACATACTGCTGCCCATTTTGCACACGCTATTTTTTGTTATTTTCTATTTTTTTAAGATATTTGTAAAATGTAATTAATAAAGTTATGTTGTAAAAGTTTTATACATAAAAACCATCATTAGTAAATAAAAATATTAAAATATAAATCTGTGTATTATATAAAAAAAATTAGTTAATACCAACACTAAAAATGTTTATTAAAAAAATGTTTAGTGCATCCAGAAAAATACACATTCATGAGTCTATTTAAATTTTACAAAATGATGAATACAAACATTTACTAAATATTTAGGAATATTCAACAGTTTAAATTTAAATAATGAATATTTTTAATTGTACAAACATTGAACTGTATAATTGTGTGAATAATTATTGAAATTTATGTATAATTATAATGAGTTTTGAATTGTAATTTTTTAAAAATATTATTTAAATGTTGCAAACATTTTTTTTATAATTCTTAAATATTATTTAACATGTTCATAGCGCGCTGCATTTGTGTTAGTCTTAGTTCACGTGTTCGAGACCTATGGGGGTCATATTTTTCGTGTTAATTTTCTCTCTGCAATGACAGGTGGAACCCACTACTTATTATTCGAAAAAATAAATGACGTCTTGTTTCAATAAATAAAACATTGTTATCCAAATGTGCAATTTAACGGGGATGTTGTAGTGGCTAAACCTGCGTTCGTTGTCAGCATGGGTCGCAGGTTCGAGACCTGGCGCTCCCCTTTTTTCTTTGTTAATTTTAGCATCTACGAGCAGTATTGCGGTCTGTTTTTTCTGCAACTAAAAAATTATGAGGGTTTTTGCGCAAAAGTATGTCACTGTTGTTGGCCTTTTCTGCAAGTATATAAATATAAGGGTGTTTCGTGCAAAAATGTGTCGCACTAAGCCCGTGCAAAAATGTGTCGCACTAAGCCCATCACTCACTGACAAGTGGGGTCATGCACATGGATACACATGGATACGTGTTTGTGACCATATCCGCACGCTTGAGTCAAGTTAAGTGACTGCAATTCCGTATTTTCAAAGTTCTAGCACCAAACTGAACATCAAGCTCAAGTTTTGTAACTCCTGGTGATATTACCTCATTCAAAAAGCCAAGTTGTTAAACTAGTTGGAGAACTTCAATTTTGCAACTAAAATGCGCAAAGCTTCAATGAATCACCGATTTCACATTTGTACGTTTGTCCGACTATGTTGCAGCAAGTTGTGTCGACACCGCCATCTGCTTGCTCTTCCAAGCTAAATCTAGGCAGCCTCTTTTCCTTCTGCCAAAGCTCCAAATTTTCATGGTTTACCAAATTATAAGGCTCTACTCGGATCACATGTTTGACATTGTTGTCTCATGGGCTAGCTTCGGTGTGGCGGCTTGGATACATACGGAGAGGGAGCCTCGTAACTTCATTTAGATAATACTTAAAATAACAAAAGAGAGTGAACCGAAGAGGGGAACAAACAATAGAGTACACGTACCTGACGAAAAATCATGAAGAGGTGTTTATTTTTTGGGTGTATGTGTATATGCCGAGGGAGGGCTGTTGTGTTTGTTTTGTGGACGCACCGATCTTGGGTGGAGAAAGGCAAACTATGAAGAGATCACGACGTGGACGACATTGGCAACGAAAAAAAAGTGAGTGTCCTAAATCCATCAATATTAATTCGTTCCACAAGAAACCGGATAGAAGACAGATGAGACTATGCTTTAGCTATGCGGTAGCAGCTGGCGGTGAACACAGCGAGCATGAACAAGTATCAAGTGATGCGGCCATTCCTTTTGGATGCTAGACAGCCAGAAAGAGTCAGGTGGCCATCATTATGCTTTCTTCGTCTTGCTCTATGTGTTGACCAAGTGGCCGAGTCAGCTCGTGCTTGTAGCCTATGAGCATCCAAGTTGATCGGCTTTTTCCAAACGAACTCTTAGTTGGACCAACCTTTTATACTAAAGCTACAAAGGAGACGCACTATCAGAACATGGGAGGCCGCCCAAACTTGCCGGCAATGGCACTTCTTCAGAATACTCTAGTTTCTATTCAGAATACTCCGACTCTCCCTCAAAATACCCTATATCTTTTTTTAGAATGCTTTGGCTATTCTTCATATTGCTCTGGATCTTCTTCTGAATGTTTCAACTCTTCTTCTGAATGCTTCGGCTCTCTTTCAGAATGCTCCGACCCTTCTTCTAAATGCTCCAGCTCTTCTTCAGAACCGACCCTTCTTCTGAAAGCTTCAGATCTTCTTCAGAATACTCTAGACATGGGACTTGGGCCCTAACTAGATAGGATTGTAAAATCCCAGAATCTAAAAGATTCTGGGAGAAGCTGGGGAGGGGTCAGATTCTGGGAGAATCCAGAATCTGGGGAAAAGAACTGGGCCTTGTTCATAAAGGTACGTGCAAGTCTGATACCTTTCCCACACTGTAGGTGCGTACAAAACCAAAATTTGTCAAGAAGTAGAAGTAAGATTTTAGAAAACTTTTTTTTGGGAGGATTTTTAGGAAAATCAGTTGTCGACATATTGATCCGATAGTAGATATCGGGGGAGGGGGTATGATTAGACAACTATATTTGTTCATAGGTGTACGAATGGCAGATCTGGATGGTTGCACATGAAACACAAGGATCTACCAAGGTTCGGGTCCTCTTGGGAGAGGTAACACCATATTCCTTCTACTGCAAGTTGTATTGCTCGCAATGATGATGTAGAGTGCTTCAATCTGCGTCATGTCGTTACTTTGGCCTCCGGATCCTTATATAGGTGTCCTCACAAGGATTCCAAGTGGAAGAACTCAAACAAGATTCCTACCGCCACACAATGTTCTTACCTGCTCATGTTTCCCCATCCGGCACACCTCAGGATGGAAGATTCCAAAGCTCTTCGGGTCTTGTACAAGGATACGTCCTCCATGATCTCCATGCCTCTTACATATTTCTGTATATATACACAAAATACGAGTATGATTATCGATAGTGATACATTATATGCTCTTCATTTTTTAAGCGTATTCAATATCGAATCTTCATTATTAGTTGCCTACAATAAGCCTATTGTTAGCCTTGATGGGCTGGTGGTGCCTTAGAAGGACACCTTTCGATATTTGGGGTCAATGCTGCAGAAGAATGGGGATATCGATGAAGATGTGAACCATCAAATCAAAACCGGATGGATGAAGTGGCGCCAAGCTTCTAGTATTCTTTGTGACAAGAGAGTGCCACAAAAGATAAAAAGGCAAGTTCTATAGGACGGTGGTTCGACCCTCAATGTTGTATGGCGCTGAGTGTTGGCTGACTAAAAGGCGACATGTACAACAGTTAGCTGTGGCGGAGATGCACATGTTGAGATGGATGTGTGGACACACAAGAAAGGACTGAGTCCGGAATGATGATATACGAGATAGAGTTGGGGTAGCACCGATTGAAGAGAAGCTTGTCCAACATCGTCTGAGATGGTTTGGGCATATTCAGCGCAGGCCTTCAGAAGCTCCAGTGCATAGCGGGCGGCTAAAGCATGCCGATAATGTCAAAACAGGTCGGGGTAGACCGAACTTGACATGGGAGGAGTCCGTAAAGAGAGATCTGAAGGACTGGAGTATCACCAAAGAACTAGCCATGGACAGGGATGCGTGGAAGCTTGGTATCCATATGCCAGAACCATGGGTTGGTCGCAAGATGTTATTGGTTTGACCTCTAGCCTACCTCAACTTGTTTGGGACTAAACACTTTCGATAGTTGTTAGATGGTTGTTAGATGTCACTAAGTACCCTGTTTCGATAGTAAGAATGGTAAATTTTACACGGTGATCACTCTTTAATTATATATTTCGTTACACCTCAGATATACAATGTTGCACTCTAGAAATCTCTATCAACTTATCATCGTTTGCATTATTATAATATGAAACAATCAAGTTTCTAGTTATGTAGATATTTAAGGTCACTATATGGGATAGAATACATATGAACACACAATAATGCATGAAGGGGCATGAATTAATTTCAGGATTAACGTGATAATTTTTGTTTGCTTAGATTTTATGTATTTCACAAAACAAACCGAGCTAAATTGAAAAATGTGCTACATAATATTATTTCAGATAAATACAAAAAAATTATTTGTAAAAATAATTATTAGAACTATATGTTACAATATATATCTTAATAACCGCAGAGCATCATGCTTAAATACGCCAGATATATACCTAAAAATAATATTATAAGATAGTGCATAAAATGACTTGCATTTTAGTGATAAAGATACCTTTTTTGAAGTATAAAAATTTATTATAAAGAGAACCTGCGACACCATGACTCCTCCCTGCCTCCTCCTCCCTCTCCTCCGCAAAAAGCTGATGATGCTCTCTCTGTCGCTCGAAAGGTGGTTGGGTGTGTGTTGAGAATTGTACTTATAAAGGCGACAGCAGCCAATGGGAAGTCGACAACAGCCAATGGGAAGGCATGGGAGCGTCCTGTCCTGTGGTGCGTTCAGAAACGCCCATGCCGATCAGTACCGATTCCCCACGCTGGATGTGGTTAATTAGCACATCCTTCACAATGCAATGCATGTTCGATAGGATTTGCTTGGAACTGCCACTGGTGTATGTACCAGGTCCATATTCATAAGCGCAAAATTATCAGAGCATAGAACACACAGATTGGGTGGGTGGGTGGGGGCAGGTGGGACATGGGTGGAAAGGGTGGGTGGGTGCGACGGGACGGGGGAGGTGGGTTCTCGCATCCAATGCAATGCAGCTAAGCTAGCTAGACCCACCCATCAAATAATATATTGGCGATTCTATCACCGGTATCAATAGTGGCATAAGTCATAGTCAGCGAGATTGCAAATTTATGTCACCAGTACCAACTGCAACCGCAAATATTTCAAAAATCAGTAAAAGAAAAGATCTTGAGGCTGATATAATCCATAATAGCAAGAAAAACCCAGATTTATAGGCACATGTTCGATTTAAAACTTTTTTTTTGCAGGAAGGTTCAACTTTAAAACTAGGTATGAATAAACAACACATTTTGAATAACTCTATCCGTCACGAGTTATCATCCTTGTGCTAAAAAAGAATAATGCTCCTGCAAGAATGGATGGAAAAGACAATGTACCAGCAAGTGAAGGTATATGATAGAAAAGGGGAAAATCAAACTAGCATGCTTAACACACATATAAACCACGGAGAAACGGGCCTAACAGGCAGTACAAAAGTGTCAAACTAGTTTAGAACACCCTGCTCTGAACTTCCATCAGAGCATAGCACCACTCTATCTCACAAGAAGTATACTATCTACTTGAAGTTGTAGATTGCATGGTAGTACCTGACACTCCACCAGCTGATACTTGAAATATTTCCCTAAAAGATTTAAGAAAAGCAACCCAATGAAGACACACGTATCCTTAAAACATAAGTCAAGATATGTATCATAATAACATCAATGTAAACAGCAAGAAAGTGATAATATCAAGCATACATGCAAATAACACAAATGTCCTTGTAACTGAATGAAAAAACAGACATCTATGGCGTTGGTCCTTATGGACCTGGTACATAGCCTCTCGTACCACTATATTAGAAAATAAAAGGTACTGTATGTTCTTAGATTATTACTATGTTAAAAAATAACCTCTTCTTTGGTTGCTCAGTCCACCACACCTTGTGACAAACAAGTCATCGTGGAAGAACAATATATGCAAACAAGACTATAGGAGGAACAAGTTTCATCATTATGAACCTAAAGCTAGAGTCCAGAAAGAACTACAAACCTACAGCTTAGCTAGAAATATAGCTTGAGAGTTTCAGCTCAGACTATAAATGGTGAGATAAGACTAAAATTAACTCCACAAATATAGTGATTTTTGTACATTAGTGTCCTACTGAAGACGACGTCACAAATGCGCTAGTTGTTTCCACTACAGAACTCTCATAGAAGTAAATGCAGTACTAAAAAGTAGTTTTTGGTTTGTACCCTGAAGCCTAAGATGATAAATGTGGCAGACTTGAGCAAAGATGTGGGGTTGATTCCAGCAGCTGCCCGATGTTTTCATTAAACCTTTTGCTGCAGCACAAGTTGGCATGGAGATATTAATGCTTCTGTTGCTGGTGCTATTGCTCATGCTGCTGCCACTGTAGCAGGAGTTTGGATCTGCTGTAGTGACTGCTGGGAATGAGCATGTTGCTGCTCCTGCTCTCTGGTTTTAATCAGCTGTGTTTGGGAGGCAAATTTATACTCATATTAGGGAAGAAGAACATGCAGAAAAGAGGGGAAAAGATACTTCACAATTATCACATTATATGGCTAGCAGTGTGTTATTACTAGTAAAGAGAGGAAGACATAGATGAAAGTCAATTGGACAACCAAAAAAGAGGAGGATCAAAAGCGAAAACTTCTGTTGATGAGAATAGAATAAGACACGAAAATAGCCAGCCTTGTCAGAGAGAAGGGGCTTACTGATGTGCCTTGGATGCCGCCTCATTCCCACGTATCCAGCCTTGATATGTCCAGCCTTGATACTCCCAGCACCCAGATCTATCCGTAGAAGCATAGGAACCATATCAAATCGATGTGCACTTAGAAGGAACACCAGTTGAAGAAATAAGAGAGATAGAGAGAGAGGTCTTATTACCGACAACCACGGCAATGATCGTGAGGTCTTGTCTTGAGCAATTATCAACAAGGAAGGGGAAGAAGGGCCGGTTCTGATTCATACAGGGATCATTCATCAGATGGAGATGGACCGCCAGCAATGGTCTCGATGTTCCTCTTCCAAGCACGGGTTGTGAGCAGGTAGATGGGGCCGGGTTCACCTTCCTCACAAGTCACAACAACAGCAGAACCGACTCATCAGGAAGGTGGCCTGCTGCAATCAGGATATCATTCGGAGTTCAAACAGAGTAAACAAACATATGCATTGGTTAAATATTATAAAGAAAGTACTCATCAGGCATCCAAAGTTTAACCATATCAAGCATAGTTAGCTACAACTCTGACTAAAAAAATTGGCAATACAAATTCGCATGACCAGAATATATACTAGTACATACAGTGCAGCATAGTTAGCTACAACTCTGACTAGAACCAAGTGATTCGCACTTGTCTCAGTATCTATTAGGTAATGTCTAGCTCCAAACTACCTGAAACTGAATTCTAGTGGTTACTAATGGTTGTGCTGCACCGTGAACAGGTGAAACAAGAATGGTTGAACAAAATAAGCTGCATATTCAATCGTACAGCAAACCGAGCATCCAAAAGGGATAGATTGATGCTGCAGTTTTAATCAAATTAAGTTTAACCATTCAGTGAATCCAACTCAGATCTGGGGGGTAGCTCACCTGCACAAAAGGACAGGAGTAGGAGGGTGGCGCTGGAGATGCTCCTCTGGCATGGCCACGTGAGGAGGGTCAGCTCGTCTTCGCCATGGCCTTCCTACACACATGCAGAGATGAAACGTGGCATGGTGAAAGTGGAACCTCAGCAGCAAAGTCAAAGAGATGCTACAATGCAACGTGGTCGGCTTTCTCCTAAGTAAGTGGATAAGATTTATGCAACAAACTGAGGCAAATTTCACAAGTTTTAGCGTCGCAGCTCCTGTCGGGTTTATTACTACGGCATGACACCAAGGAGACCACGTAATCTATCCTTATTTACACAAATGGATATAATTGTTTTCTTATTTACACAAATGGAGTGATTTATTTATTTATCTGACATCTTACCTCAAGTGCATGATAATTGCAGATGTATGCTTTGGACAAATATACTTAGACATACAGTATGTTTTTACTATACTGGTATATGAAAGATTTTTTGGACAAAGGGTGGATTTTATTGGCTCAAAAGAAGCATCAAGAGGATACAATATAATGAGCACACACCCGGCCTCTGCATAACTAGGATGCACACAGCCAACCCAACACACACGCGGAAACACACCAATAGCTAGCAAAGTCATAAGACCAAAAGCTATGCGTAGGTGTGAAAAAGAAAAAGAAATAAAAAAGCCCCAAAGCGATCAGATCAGCGATCGACAAACTAGAACTGCGACCATATCCGCACCATCCATTGACACCACATTGACGACGAGGATCTTCAACAGCAACGCCTTCAAGAAGGAAGCGACACTCAAGCGCCGCCGTCGCCGGATCCAACCACAAAGGCCAGAATCAAAGTTTTCACCCTGAAGAAACAGTCCGAACATATCCGAGCAATGCCTCCAACAAGGTAACGATGTAAAAAAACATCGCCATTGCCAGGGATGACCACTCGGGTCTGACCTAGGCTTTCGCCCCGGAGCTCAAGACCGGGTGCTCGCAGCACCACCATCAAGTCACACATGTGTTATCGCCGCCGCTTTTCCACAATCCAAGCAGCTACAATTTGACCGCCGCCACTCCAACAACATTCCTCCGCGTCAGGTCATTGTCCATAATTTGTAACTCACCACCGAAAGTCATTCACCGGATCAAGAGATAAAAACTCCCGAATTCTCTTCGAGGACCCCCGATGTCGTGGATCCATAGAAAGTCGCTGCAGAACAATCTATAGTCACCGCCATCTGGCCAATCAGATCTAGATCACCACCACCAACAGAGGATCACAGCATCGGCGGCCCGCATCGCACGTGCAGAAGGCCAGCTCATCGCCGCAGCCTCGCATGTCCAGAGACCGCAGTGGCAAAGATACACTGCGAGGCGCCCAAGGGAACCTCCCCGCGCCACACCCAGACTGGATCTTTGGGGGATGGAGGAGCGCGCCACAGCCAAAGGGTCACGCAATGGAGAGGGCCAGGACGGTCGCAGCCAGCACCGCGACGGCCGCCGCCGGCAGCAAGGACGCCGGAGCAGCAGACCGACGGGGAGGGCCGAAGCCACTTGTGCAACCGGAGGCGACCCAGACCCAAGCCAACACAACCACAGCCGCCAGGCGCTGGGGCGACTGGATCTGGCGCGCCGCCCGCCAGATCCGCAGGAAGCGGCCGGAGACGGCAGATGGCGACGGAGCCCGCGATGAGGGGAGGACCGGGAGAGGAGGAGGCTGAGCAGGCACTCCCCGCCGCCGCCGTCCTTGGGAGCCGAGACGGCTTCGCCGCCGGTCCCCTCTGGCGACGGCGAGGCGAACGGATCGGAAGGGAGGGCTGCTGGCCGCGAGATTAGAGCGCTGCCCGAGTCGCCCCTATGGAGCGACGCGGGGGCCGAGCAGCCAAGAGATGGAATGGATGAGTCTACCGCGTTCCTCAATCAGTATAAAAAATTGTGTTGATGTATCCATGTAGAGTAAAAAAATTGTGTTGATGTAACTGATGACGTCAACAAGAAGAGCAGATCGATTAGGAACGGAACATGAAATTCAAGCATGATACAACCTTTGTCAAGCCACTCAAACTATTACCATGTCATAGTAATGGAGCCCTTTTGTACAGTACACGTACGTATGCAATTAGGACAGTGAACCTAGGGCAGTAGGCCTAGCTCATTGCTTAACGTGATGCGCGCGCATAGTTTCAGTCATGGCATCCAAAAGGAACATACTGTTGGAAATATGCCCTAGAGGCAATAATAAATTGGTTATTATTATATTTCCTTGTTCATGATAATCGTTTATTATCCATGCTATAATTGTATTGATTGGAAACTCAAATACATGTGTGGGTACATAGACAACACTGTGTCCCTAGTAAGCCTCTAGTTGACTAGCTCGTTGATCAAAGATGGTTAAGGTTTCCTAGCCATTGACATGAGATGTCATTTGATAACGGGATCACATCATTAGGAGAATGATGTGATGGACAAGACCCAAACTGTAAACGTAGCATTTGATCGTGTCAGTTTATTGCTATTGTTTTCTGCATGTCAAGTATCTGTTCCTTTGACCATGAGATCATGCAACTCACTGACACCGGAGGAATACCTTGTGTGTATCAAACGTCGCAACGTAACTGGGTGACTATAAAGGTGCTCTACAGGTATCTCCGAGGGTGTCTGTTGGGTTGGCATGGATCAAGACTGGGATTTGTTACTCTGTGTGACGGAAAGGTATCTCAGGGCCCACTCGGTAATACAACATCACAATGAGCCTTGCAAGCAATGTGACTAAAGTGTTAGCCACGAGATCTTGTATTACGGAACGAGTAAAGAGACTTGCCGGTAACGAGATTGAACTAGGTATAGAGATACCGACGATCGAATCTCGGGCAAGTAACATACCGAAGAACAAAGGGAATAGCATACGGGATTAACTGAATCCTTGACATAGAGGTTCGACCGATAAAAGATCTTCGTAGAATATGTAGGAACCAATATGGGCATCCAGGTCCCGCTATTGGTTATTGATCGTAGAAGTGTCTCGGTCATGTCTACATAGTTCTCGAACTCGCAGGGTCTACACACTTAACGTTTGGTGACGATTAGTATAATTGAGTTATTATGTTGGTGACCGAAAGTTGTTCGGAGTCTCGGATAAGATCCCGGACATGACGAAGATCTCCGTAATAGTCTGGAGGTAAAGATTGATATATGTGATAATAGTGTTTTGATCTCCGGAAGAGTTCCGGAGTTCACCGGAAGGGGTTCCGGATGTTTACCGAAGTGTTCGGGTGCAGCAACACTTTATATGGGCCAAGGGATAAAAGCCCACGAGGTATTGGAAAGTGCAAAAGTAGTTTTGCTGCCGCGTAAGCGGTACTACCGCTTGGTGAAGCGGTACTACCGCCCGAGCGGTACTACCGCTTGTGTGAAGCGGTACTACCGCCCAAGCGGTACTACCGCTTGTGTGAAGCAGTACTACCGCTTGTGTGCGGCTGTGCACGGTTCGGCAGGGATCCGAGTTGGACTCTTTCCCTGCGGGCCAAACCGACCTTGTGCGGGCAAAACCGACCTGGAGGAGGCTTTTACTCCAAGTTTAGACCCCAAGGCTCAACATATAAATAGAGGGGCAGGGCTAGCACACGGGACACATCAAGATTTCCCCAAGCCGTGTGCGGCAACCCTAACCCTCTAGTTCCTCCGTCATAATCTCCGTAGTGCTTGGCGAAGCCCTGCAGAGATTGTTCCTCACCACCATCACCACGCCGTCGTGCTGCTGGAACTCAACCACTACTTCATCATCGCTCGCTGGATCGAGGAGGTGAAGGCGTCATCAAGCCGTACGTGTGTTGAACGCGGAGGTGCCGTCCGTTCGGCGCTAGTTCGTGATCGGATCGAGGGACGACTTGCGATTTGGATCGCAGAGACGTTCGACTACGTCAACCGCGTTTCTTAAACGCTTCCGCTTAGCGATCTACAAGGGTATGTAGATTCACTCTCCCTCTCGTAGATGCTCATCTCCATGGATAGATCTTGTGTGTGCGTAGGAATTTTTTTGTTTCCCATGCAACGTTTCCCAACAGTGGCATCATGAGCCAGGTCTATGCGTAGATGAGATCTCGAGTAGAACACAAACGAGTTGTGGGCGTGGGTGTATACATATTGCTTGCCGTTACTAGTTGATATTTGATTCGGCGGTACTGTGAGATGAAGCGGCCCGGACCGACATTACGCGTACACTTACGCGAGACAGGTTCCTTCAACTGACATGTAACTTCGTTGCATAAAGATGGCTAGCGGGTGTCTGTCTCTCTCACTTTAGTTGAATCGATTTCAATGAAGAGGGTTCTTTTAGAAGATCAAAAAGCAATCACTACACCACGTTGTGGTTTTGCGTAGGTAAGAACGGTTCTTGCAAACCCGTAGCAGCCACGTAAAATTTGCAACAACAATTAGAGGACGTCTAACTTGTTTTTGCAGGGTATGTTGTGATGTGATATGGCCAATTACATGATAAGATATATGTGATGTATGAGATGATCATGTGTTGTATAGAATATCACGACTTGCATGTCGATGAGTACGGCAACTGGCAGGAGCCATAGAGTTGTCTTTAATTATTGTATGACCTGCGTGTCAATCATTAAGCGCTATGTAATGCTTTACTTTATCGCTAAACGTTAGCAATAGTCGTGGAAGCAACAGTCGGCGCGACAACCTTATGGCGACACGTTGATGGAGATCAAGATGATGGAGATCATGGTGTCATGCCGGTGACGATGGAGATCATGCCGGTGCTTTGGAGATGGAGATCAAAAGCACAAGTTCATGGCCATATCATGTCACTTATGATTTGCTTGTGATGTTAATCCTTTTATGCATCTTATTTTGCTTAGGACGACGGTAGCATTATAAGGTGATCCCTCACTTAAATTTCAAGATAAATTGTGTTCTCCCCAAGTGTGCACCGTTGCGAAAATTCGTCGTTTCGAGACACGCCGTGATGATCGGGTGTGATAGACTCTACGTTCGCATACAACGGGTGCAAGCCATGTTGCACGTGCGGAACACTCGGGTTAAACTTGACGAGCCTAGCATGTACAGACATGGCCTCGGAACACAAGAGACCGAAAGGTCGAACATGAGTCATATAGTAGATATGATCAACATGAAGATGTTCACCATTGAAACCACCTCGACTCACGTGATGATCGGACTTGAGTTGGTGGATTTGGATCATGTTACACTCGAATGATCGGAGGGATGTCAATTTGAGTGGGAGTTTTTAAGTAATATGATTAACTAAACTCATTATCTAGAACAATAGTCTAAGTTGTCTTTGCTATATTTATGTTGTAGATCATGGCTCGCGCAGTAGCACCCCTGAATTTTAATGCGTTCCTAGAGAAAGCTAAGTTGAAAGATGATGGAAGTAACTTTGTGGACTGGGCCCGTAATCTAAGGATTATCCTTACGGCTTCCCAGAAGGCTTATGTCCTTGATGCACCGCTTGGTGATCCACCCGCTCCAGTTGAGTCTCTAGACGTTGTGAACGCCTGGCAGGCTCGTTCTGATGATTACTCAATAGTTCAATGTGCAATGTTGTATGGCTTAGAACCGGGACTTCAAAGACGTTTTGAACGTCATGGAGCATATGAGATGTTCCAGGAGTTGAAGTTTATCTTTCAGAAGAATGCCCGGATCGAGATATATGAGATCTCCGATAAGTTCTATGCTTGCAAGATGGAGGAGAACGGGTCTATCAGTGATCACGTGCTCAGAATGTCTGGGTACTCCACCCGTCTGGCTGAATTGGGGATGCCCCTTCCGCCAGAGGCTATCACTGACAGAGTTCTTCAATCATTGCCACCTAGCTACAAGAGCTTCGTGTTGAACTATAACATGCACGGGATGAACAAGTCAGTCGCCGAGCTGTTTGCGATGCTGAAAGCCGCTGAGTCTGAAATTCAGAAGGAGCATCAAGTGTTGATGGTCAATAAAACCACTAGTTTCAAGAAAAATGGCAAGGGTAAGAAGGGTAACTCCAAGAAGAGTGGCAAAGCAGTTGCTCCTCTCGTGAAGAAACCCAAGGCTGGACCCAAACCAGAAACTGTGTGTTTTTATTGCAAGGGAACTGGACACTGGAAGCGGAATTGCCCCAAGTATTTGGCTGACAAGAAGGCGGCCAACAACAAACAAGGTATATATGATATACATGTTATTGATGTGTACCTTACCAACTCTCGTTGTAGTGCCTGGGTATTTGATACCGGTGCGGTTGCTCATATTTGCAACTCAAAACAGGAACTGCGGAATAGACGGAGGCTGGCAAAGGACGAAGTGACGATGCGCGTGGGAAATGGTTCCAAGGTTGATGTGATCGCCGTCGGCACGCTCGTTCTTCGATTACCGTCGGGATTAGTGATGAACCTAAATAAGTGTTATTTGGTGCCTGCGTTATGCATGAACATTATATCTGGATCTTGTTTATTGCGAGACGGTTACTCATTTAAAT
Organism: Elymus sibiricus; assembly: GCA_039707655.1. Taxonomy (NCBI): domain Eukaryota; kingdom Viridiplantae; phylum Streptophyta; class Magnoliopsida; order Poales; family Poaceae; genus Elymus; species Elymus sibiricus. Next base: position 17,584,196 of record CM077676.1, read on the forward strand.
CAGAGAATAATGGTTGTTCTATTTATATGAGTAATATCTTTTATGGTCATGCACCCAATGTGAGGGGTTTATTCTTATTGAATCTCGATAGTAATGATACACATGTTCATAACATTGATGCCAAAAGATGTAGAATTGATAATGATAATACCACTTTCTTGTGGCACTGCCGTTTAGGTCATATTGGCGTAAAACGCATGAGGAAGCTCCATGCTGATGGACTTTTGGAGTCACTTGATTTTGAATCACTTGACACATGTGAGCCATGCCTCATGGGCAAGATGACTAAAACGCCGTTCTCTGGAACAATGGAACGGGCAAGTGACTTATTGGAAATCATACATACTGATGTGTGCGGTCCGATGAGCATTGAGGCGCGCGGTGGTTATCGTTACTTTCTCACCTTCACTGATGACTTAAGTAGATATGGGTATATTTAATTAATGAAACACAAGTCTGAAACATTTGAAAAGTTCAAACAATTTCAGAGTGAAGTTGAGAATCATCGTAACAAGAAGATTAAATTCCTACGATCTGATCGAGGAGGAGAATATCTGAGTTATGAGTTTGGCAGTCACTTAAGACAGTGTGGAATTGTTTCACAATTGACACCGCCTGGAACACCACAGCGTAATGGTGTGTCCGAACGTCGTAATCGAACTTTATTGGATATGGTGCGATCTATGATGTCTCTTGCCGATTTGCCACTATCGTTTTGGGGTTATGCATTAGAGACAGCTGCATTCACTTTAAATAGGGCACCATCGAAATCCGTTGAGACGACGCCATATGAACTTTGGTTTGGCAAGAAGCCAAAGCTTTCGTTTCTTAAAGTTTGGGGATGTGATGCTTATGTCAAAAAGCTTCAGCCTGAAAAGCTGGAACCCAAAGCGGAGAAATGCGTCTTCATAGGATACCCAAAAGAGACAGTTGGGTATACCTTCTATCTCAGATCCGAAGGCAAAGTGTTTGTCACTAAAAACGGAACATTTCTTGAGAAAGAGTTTCTCTCGAAAGAATTGAGTGGGAGGAAGATAGAACTTGATGAGGTTGTTGAACCTTTACTTCAACCTGAGAGTAGCGCAGCGCAGAAAGTTGTTTCTGTGGAGCCTACATTAGCTGAAGAGGAAGTTAATGATGATGATCATGAAGCTTTGGATCAAGTTGCTATCGAACCTCGTAGGTCGACAAGGACGCGTACTGCTCCCGAGTGGTACGGCAACCCTGTCTTAGAGGTCATGTTGTTAGACAACGATGAACCTACGAGCTATGGAGAAGCGATGATGGGCCCGGATTCCGAGAAGTGGTTAGAGGCCATGAAATCCGAGATGGGATCCATGTATGAAAACAAAGTATGGACTTTGGAAGTATTACCTGAAGGGCGTAAGGCCATTCAGAACAAATGGATCTTTAAGAGGAAGACGGACGCGGACGGTAATGTCACCGTCTATAAAGCTCGACTTGTGGCAAAGGGTTTTTCACAAGTTCAAGGAGTTGACTACGATGAGACCTTCTCACCCGTAGCGATGCTTAAGTCCGTCAGAATCATGTTAGCAATAGCTGCCTTTTTCGATTATGAAATTTGGCAGATGGATGTCAAAACAGCGTTCCTTAACGGTTACCTTAAGGAAGAGTTGTATATGATGCAACCAGAAGGTTTTGTCGATCCAGAGAATGCTGACAAAGTTTGCAAACTCCAGCGATCCATTTATGGACTGGTGCAAGCATCTCGGAGTTGGAATCTTCGTTTTGATGAGGTGATCAAAGCGTTCGAGTTTATACAAGTTTACGGAGAAGCTTGTATTTACAAGAAAGTGAGTGGGAGCTCTATAGCGTTTCTAATATTATATGTGGATGACATATTACTGATTGGAAACAATATAGAAATGCTGGAAAGCGTAAAGGAATATTTGAACAAGAGTTTTTCAATGAAGGACCTAGGAGAAGCTGCTTTCATATTAGGCATCAAGATCTATAGAGATAGATCGAGACGCTTAATAGAACTTTCACAAAGCACATACCTTGACAAAGTTTTGAAGAAGTTCAAAATGGATCAGTCCAAGAAGGGGTTCTTGCCTGTATTGCAAGGTGTGAAGTTGAGTAAGACTCAATGCCCAGTGACTGCAGAAGATAGAGAAAAGATGAGTGTCATCCCCTATGCTTCAGCCATAGGCTCTATTATGTATGCAATGCTGTGCACAAGACCCGATGTCAGCCTTGCCATAAGTATGGTCGGAAGGTTTCAAAGTGATCCAGGAATGGAACACTGGACGGCGGTCAAGAATATCCTGAAGTACCTGAAAAGGACTAAGGACATGTTTCTCGTTTATGGAGGTGATCAAGAGCTCGTCGTAAAGGGTTACGTCGATGCAAGCTTTGACACTGATCCGGATGACTCTAAGTCTCAAACCGGATACGTGTTTATTCTTAATGGGGGTGCGGTTAGCTGGTGCAGTTCCAAGCAAAGCGTGGTAGCAGATTCTACATGCGAAGCGGAGTACATCGCTGCCTCGGAGGCGGCGAAGGAAGGTGTCTGGATGAAGGAGTTCATGACAGATCTTGGAGTAGTGCCTAGTGCACTTAACCCAATGACTTTGTTTTGTGATAATACTGGTGCCATTGCTCTAGCCAAGGAACCAAGATTTCACAAGAGGACCAGACACATAAAGCGACGTTTCAATTCCATCCGCGATTACATCAAGGAGGACGACATAAATATTTGCAAAGTACACATGGATCTAAATGTTGCAGATCCGATGACTAAACCTCTTCCAAGGGCTAAACATGAACAACACCAGAACTGCATGGGTGTTCGATTCATTACAATGTAAATCACATAGTGATGTGAACTAGATTATTGACTCTAGTGCAAGTGGGAGACTGTTGGAAATATGCCCTAGAGGCAATAATAAATTGGTTATTATTATATTTCCTTGTTCATGATAATCGTTTATTATCCATGCTATAATTGTATTGATTGGAAACTCAAATACATGTGTGGGTACATAGACAACACTGTGTCCCTAGTAAGCCTCTAGTTGACTAGCTCGTTGATCAAAGATGGTTAAGGTTTCCTAGCCATTGACATGAGATGTCATTTGATAACGGGATCACATCATTAGGAGAATGATGTGATGGACAAGACCCAAACTTTAAACGTAGCATTTGATCGTGTCAGTTTATTGCTATTGTTTTCTGCATGTCAAGTATCTGTTCCTTTGACCATGAGATCATGCAACTCACTGACACCGGAGGAATACCTTGTGTGTATCAAACGTCGCAACGTAACTGGGTGACTATAAAGGTGCTCTACAGGTATCTCCGAGGGTGTCTGTTGGGTTGGCATGGATCAAGACTGGGATTTGTTACTCTGTGTGACGGAGAGGTATCTCAGGGCCCACTCGGTAATACAACATCACAATGAGCCTTGCAAGCAATGTGACTAAAGTGTTAGCCACGAGATCTTGTATTACGGAACGAGTAAAGAGACTTGCCGGTAACGAGATTGAACTAGGTATAGAGATACCGACGATCGAATCTCGGGCAAGTAACATACCGAAGAACAAAGGGAATAGCATACGGGATTAACTGAATCCTTGACATAGAGGTTCGACCGATAAAAGATCTTCGTAGAATATGTAGGAACCAATATGGGCATCCAGGTCCCGCTATTGGTTATTGATCGTAGAAGTGTCTCGGTCATGTCTACATAGTTCTCGAACCCGCAGGGTCTACACACTTAACGTTTGGTGACGATTAGTATAATTGAGTTATTATGTTGGTGACCGAAAGTTGTTCGGAGTCTCGGATAAGATCCCGGACATGACGAGGATCTCCGGAATAGTCTGGAGGTAAAGATTGATATATGTGATAATAGTGTTTTGATCTCCGGAAGAGTTCCGGAGTTCACCGGAAGGGGTTCCGGATGTTTACCGAAGTGTTCGGGTGCAGCAACACTTTATATGGGCCAAGGGATAAAAGCCCACGAGGTATTGGAAAGTGCAAAAGTAGTTTTGCTGCCGCGTAAGCGGTACTACCGCCCGAGCGGTACTACCGCTTGTGTGAAGCGGTACTACCGCCCAAGCGGTACTACCGCTTGTGTGAAGCGGTACTACCGCTTGTGTGCGGCTGTGCACGGTTCGGCAGGGATCCGAGTTGGACTCTTTCCCTGCGGGCCAAACCGACCTTGTGCGGGCAAAACCGACCTGGAGGAGGCTTTTACTCCAAGTTTAGACCCCAAGGCTCAACATATAAATAGAGGGGCAGGGCTAGCACACGGGACACATCAAGATTTCCCCAAGCCGTGTGCGGCAACCCTAACCCTCTAGTTCCTCCGTCATAATCTCCGTAGTGCTTGGCGAAGCCCTGCAGAGATTGTTCCTCACCACCATCACCACGCCGTCGTGCTGCTGGAACTCAACCACTACTTCATCATCGCTCGCTGGATCGAGGAGGTGAAGGCGTCATCAAGCCGTACGTGTGTTGAACGCGGAGGTGCCGTCCGTTCGGCGCTAGTTCGTGATCGGATCGAGGGACGACTTGCGATTTGGATCGCGGAGACGTTCGACTACATCAACCGCGTTTCTTAAACGCTTCCGCTTAGCGATCTACAAGGGTATGTAGATTCACTCTCCCTCTCGTAGATGCTCATCTCCATGGATAGATCTTGTGTGTGCGTAGGAAAATTTTTGTTTCCCATGCAACGTTCCCCAACACATACAAACTGAAGAAACCAAAACGTAGATAGGTTAATATGTTGATTCAAATCTGGGGTAGATGGGGGAGAGGGGAAGCTCACCTCATGCCCAGGCATTGGGTGGGAGGTGAAGAGTCATGGATGTTGGCCTGCTCCTCCACCTCCTCTCGGCTCTGGCCGGTCTACCTGCACCTACAGAGAGACAAGACGAGACGGGGGTCAGAGAAAGAACAGAGCAGAGGGAGAGGGGACAGGAGAGCAAGTGGCGGCTTACCACCTACGCATGGAGGAGAGGTAGAACAGAAGAAGCGCAGCAAAGCTTCTCCATGGCCCGGCCCCCTTCCTTGACACAAGCAAAGCAGAGCAGATGAGATGAGATTCGCTCAAGCTCTTCCACCGACCTACACGAACACACCACCACAAAAAAACCACGCATCAAAGACCGAATCACACCAACAGATGTACCAGGAACACAAACAAGCAGAAGTCGATTGGATGAGGATCTCTTACTTGGTGTCGGCCTTAATGGCTGGTTCCTGCCGACAAAACACAAAAACAGCGAGCGCAAGGGCTGGATCCTCAACGGCGGCACATGGCAGTGTCTCCCACACTCCTCCTCATTCTCTCCCATCGACGGCGGCGCGAAGCGAATCCCAGGCCGACAACTTCTCCGCCATATTGAGGTCGAGGGCAACGTCTTGGATGGGGATGGGCGCCGCGGCCCCGCTCCTGCCACTGGCGCAGCAGTGCTCGACGCTGGAGCCTGGAGGACCAGGGGCCGAAGGCTTGCTGCTCGTCACATGGAGCCAACGGCCGGCTCCCACACTGGCCGTGAGGAGCGCGGGGGGTAGGCGAAGCGGAGGCCGATCTGGCGCGAACGCGGCGGAGATGTCGGCAGTCGGCGCCGGCGCGGGCCAACACATGGAAGCCTGTGTTCGCGGCGAAGGTTGCGCTGGTGCTCCCGCTTATCTCTCTGCGAGCCACAAGACTTCATCGACCCGTCCCTCTAGGCACATATGTGCAATACAATACAATACTTGACCATCCAAACAAGATTTGGAATTGTTGCTCCTCTTGGATTCCAAGTACGAAATACCTAAACATTCGAACACTAATATTGGCATTGAAGCTAAATATGAGTGTCTTGAGTATTTGGCATTGGAGCCAATACAATGTCAAGCCCTTGAATGTCTACATCCAAACAGAGCAAAAGGGAGGTCATATATGGAGATTTATTTTTAGAAAAGTTTGTGAATGCAAGTTATTTATAATGGTCTAGGTAAAAAAAAAAGTCCACTGCACGGTGGCTTGAAAAGGTAGTTATGGAATAGTTTCTATGCATGCTTTGGGTCGGGAGCATAACTACCTTTACAAATCACCGTGCAGTGGTCTTTTTTGCTACCGAAACCATTATAAATAACTTGCATTCATAAACTTTTGTCAAAATAGGTCTCCATATATGACCTCCCTTGGTGAATTTTGCACCGAAAACCCTGTCACTAACGCTCTCGACCCAAAGCATGCATAGAAACTCTTTCATAACTATCTTTTCAAGCTATCATGCAGTGAACTTTTTTTCTACCCAGACCATTATAAATTACTTGCATTCGCAAACTTTTCTCAAAAAAGGTCTCCATATATGACCTCCCTTTGTGATTTTTTTCAAACTCGTTAACCTAATTTTGGAATATGTCAATGATTAATTAAGCCTCATGAATATTTTAAAACTATGTGAACAATTTTCTTAATATAAAAGAAACATAAAAAGGAAAAAAAGAAATAAAAAACAAGATTGTCATCATTTTTTAAACCATGAGCATTTTTAATAAAAAGGTAAAAATAAAATAAAAAGGAAAACCTAAATATTTTTTAGAAACATGAAAAAACAAAACTAAAATAAAAACCCGAAAACTGAAACAGTAATACGAAATCTGAACCTAAAAACCAAACAAAACCGCAAAAAGAAAAAAGAAAAACTTTTCTAAAATCATGAACAAAAAAATAAAAGGAAAAGAAAAAATAATAGAAAACAGAAAAGCGGCAAACTCGAAAACCGAAACAAACCCGTAATTCTTTTTAGAAAGATTAGTGTTGCGGAGCTGGGCCAGGCCGAGAATGTCCGCTGCGGCGCAAAAGGGGCGCGGTGTATAGCATTTGCGGTTTTCCCCACGTAGATTGTGATGTGTGTATGCAGGTCTCGACGATCGCCCTTTCGCTGGTATGGCCACACCAGCATCTTCCTTTTTGGGCTTCCTCCCCGCTGGTGCGGGTGCGGCTGTACCAACGGAAGGTCGATCAATGAGACGTGCATGGACCCCCGGTGTCTCGCGTGTGGGAGGGTTCATGTTTCTTGTTTTACCTTTTTCTGTATCTTCTTCGGGGTGGTGAGGCGGCAACGACATCCTCAAGTAAGAATAAGCTCCTCCCGCCCCATCCTTACTCCAGTGGTGCGCCTACCGCTGACGGAGGGCACGTGAAGTTGTTTTTTTTGGCGGTTCTCCTGGGATCCGGTCGGTTTTTCGTGTTTGTTGGTGTGGTTCCAGGCCATGATGTCCCAATCTACGGTTCTCATCATTGACGATGGCTGCTCTGCTGCGCTGGTCCTTTGGAGCCTTAGCATGATGACTTTCCGCCTGTTTACCGCAACGGGCTCTACAACGACAAGTTTTGCCCGGCTCGGTGATGGAGGTGTGAGGACGGCGGCGCGTCTTGGGCTCGTCCAGTGTGTGTAGTCGTTGCTAGGTGGTCCAAGGACCGATTTATATTTTTTATTACTTTTGGCTCTCTTTGTATCGCTGTTGACGATTATTAATAGATCCGTGAACCTTGTCGCGGAAAAAAAAAAGCACAACATGTGCGCTCATTCTCTGTGGCTTACAATTTATCCATCGAGTCACTAGTAGGATTTTTCACTTGACTAGAATCCCGATCACTGCAACAAAGCGTGCCTCAAGAAGAAGAGTTTTATTCTAGGGACAGTGGCGGTTGTACAAATAAACCCATATGTAGTGCGGTCGTTTCAAATTCCCCAAATCCTCAAATCGCTTTGTTGGCCGTTCCCCTCCGTCGGTTACAGAAAGCCTGCAGATAATAGTGCTTAAATAGGGGGTCTATGCAGATAATAGTGCGTAAATGATGTAGCTTGCAGATACTTTGCTTGTGTTGCTTCATACTATCAGCACGAATAGATAGATGACAAACAGTGGATGGTATTTCTGTCACCTTATCATCTTCCAATCTGAAGTAGTCTTCTTTAGAGAGTGATTCTGCCATATCATGAAGGAGATCATGCATAACATAGTGCGATCCAGTGCATTTCCCATAAACTGGTTGAAAGAACAAAACAGAGATCATCTCCCTGAAACAATCTCTAACAATATCTTCCACTCTCTTGTTTTGGTTGCATGAATCAATGAGGCCCTCTGCCATCCAATGATTAACCAACTCATCAACGACATACGTGTGACCTTTTTGAAACAACGTGTGACCTTTTGGAAACAAGCTACAATACAGGAAGCACCTCTGCAGATATGGATCCAATAACTCCACAACAGAGCTCTCATGGGCTCACTTAATTTGTCAATCTTTATAGTTAGAGCATCCTTCCATGCAGTGATACACGTTTTCCCTTTCAACTCGGAACCCACAACTTTTGCCGCCAAAGGAGATTGTCCAAGCCTTTTAGCAATCTTCTCTGCAAAATCTTCGAGCCTTTCACGCAACTGTGGATTTCTAATTTCTGGTCCAGAGAATGCATAGTGTTTGAAGAGTACCAAGAACTGGGTACCTCCATATTTTCCAGAGGACACACTTCTTCACAGCAAAGAGCACCTGGAAATGTATCCCTTCGAGAAGTTACCAAAACTTTGCTTCCTGTCTGTTGGGAAACTAGAGGAGCAAACAGTTGATCCCATTCCCTCTCACTGCCAGGTTCAAACCAAATTAAGAAAGTGCTTAGTCACCAACCAAATTGCCCATTTCACTACACTTGGGTTAAGAAAGAGTACTTATCACTGAACTTCACCTCATGTCTGCACATACAAAAATGCCTCTGTCGAAAAAAAAAACCTTGAGTGCATCATCGTGAAAATACGAGGGGAAAACCTAGCTTCGGAGGCCCCGGGTTGAATGAGCCGGAGAATCCATGAAACACCAGAGGCATTTTGGGTGGGCGGCCAGGATCTGCGTCGCCAGCGAGGGCTCGGGGCGGCGTGGAATCCGTGAAACCACCCAACCAGAGAACGTGGAGGAATAGAGGCAAGTATAAGGTGGGTGGGAGGTGGATCCCATCCCATCGCCTGGGGGCTGGGACTAGGAGGGACGGCCGCCGGCCACCGGTCGCCGGAGAAGCCGTCAAGCCGAGAGGGGAGATGGGAGGAGATGAGTCAGAGGTAGGCGTGCGCGTGGACCCGACCGGTGGGAGGCAGTGAACAGAACCAATCGTCAGCCGTTCATGCGGGTATGGACGGCACTGATGGGGATCCTACTGTTAGCGTTTGTCAAATTCCTGCATGATCCAGCGTTGCATAATTGTTGGTGAAATTTGCCAGGAAAAACATTATATTGCTCAAAAGAAATTTGTTGGAGAAATTATTATTCTATGGTTGACTCAAAATATATACTAGGTCTTTCAGTCGATTTCGGAGACCAAGATAGGGACAAGCACCAAGCCGGATGCGGGCACGATATGGCTAGCCATGGCGTCGCCAACGAGGGCGAGCTAGGTACGAGCCAGAGATGGAGACGATGTGGCGACTAGGCGAAGTGTTGACGATGCGTTGTGAGAGGGGGGAGGAGGGTTCACTGGCACCGGAGAAGGGAGGTTTTGAGGGATGGCCAGAGCTACGGCAAATCGATAGAAGAGGCAGCTCGAGCGGGATGAGACGGTGACGGGGGCGACAACTAGGTCGAGCACCAAGTCGGTGGTAGAGAGCGGGTCAACATGTACGACATAGGAGAATGATAACAAACGATGGACAGGATCAGCTAGGACTGAATCAAAAATTAGTCAATTATAAAGAGTCGACTCCGACAAATAAAACCATGGTCAAATCGAAGATAGAGTGAAAGATAGAAAAAGGCAAAAGGAATCAACGTGGAATTTAGGCATCATACGGTTTATATATGTTTATCAAAAACATCAATGTTAGATCAGGACTTACCGACAAAAGTTAAATATAGCTAGTTAATTAACCCTTGGTCACATCAATGTTAGATCAGGACTTACGGACATCAATGGTTATATATGTTTATCAAAAACATCAATGTTAGACCGGATCCAAAACAGATTCACCAAAGACAAACATCGATCGAATTCCGCGAGATCCGCTGGAGGCACACCTCCACACGCCCTCCGACGATGCTATACACACCACCAAGACGGGGGCTAGCTAGTGGGGAGAAATTTACTCCATCTTCAGGGCGCCGGCGCCTCGTCTTTCTGAACAGGACACAAACTTAAACAAACTAAAAATGATAGAGCAGGAACCCTCCCACCAGCGAGGGCCGGGATCCACCATGCCTTCATGGTCCTAAAGCCACAGAAGACGAGGCAGATCGGTGACGGCGCTGTTGGGAGGCAGGAAAACCCTAGCGTGAGACTCGCTCGTGGAAGGAGCTGGACACATAAACATTCAATGTAAGAAAGGAGAGTTTTGCCTTGTTAGGAATTGAGTAGGTTAATATAGACATCATTCGATTTAATGTTTAACAACAACAACAACAACAACAACAACAACAACAACAACAACAATGACGACGACGACGACGACGACGACGTTAGATTTGAACTAACTCTCAAAAGTTAATTTATAACAAATTAATAGTGTAAAAACAAAGGGACTGGCTAGAGACCAGGTGGCTGATTTTAGATTTTGGGTCAGTCACTTTTTTATGCGTGCACGTACAGTACCAGAGACGATTAATCGACGACTAATTCGTAACTGCACGATCGATCAAAATCCTTGATAGCGCCGGCTGTACTAAAGCATGCAGCGCCTCATGCATGCACGCAGTGATCGATGCACACACAAACTAGCACACATATGCATGCATGGACGGTCCCTACATCGCAATCACTAGTGCATACCATGCCTTGATTTTTTTTGATTTCTAGTAACCTCTTCCACTGTATGTTATTACTATCTGAATTAAGAAAGACTCTGTAGCTCAAAAGCTTAGCAAACATTTAGGGCATTGAAGATTCAACATCATACAGATTCCTTAATAAAGCTTTTTGCGGCTTGATTTACACAGGACTAACTTTTAAAACCTTGCTAAGCTAGCTAGCCAGATGATGCATGTAGCTGACTAGGGGCCAGTTCTTTTCCCCAGATTCTGGGATTCTCCCAGAATCTGACCCCTCCCTTCTCCCAGAATCTTTTAGATTCTGGGATTTTACAATCCTATCTAGTTAGGGTAGGGGCGGACCCAGGATTGGGCCAAGCCCAGGGCCCTAGGCCGGCTACAGTACCCTACAGTGCTGCTACAGTGCCTAAGATGCTATACTGAAGGCAGTGTTAGTTCTTCACGCCTAGGGCCCAGGCCCCCCCCGGCCTGGATCCGCCACTACGCAAGGGCGCGTACTGCTGCATGGGTGTGATGAGACATGCCATCTTTTCGTTCCCTGGAACTAGAGAGTGAAAATAATTAGTGGAATTTGTATTACTCTTAAAGAAGAAATATAATAAAATGAAAACTAAAAAACATCAAAAGAAATGAAGTTCTCTAAAAAAGAATGAAATAGTGGCATTGATATTACTCTTTAAGAAAAAAAATCTAAAACAAAGAATTACAAAAATTGCACACAGTTTACATGGAGATTGCACTTTTTTATAATATGCAAGAACAAGCATATAATAGTGGCATTTTCACAAAAAAGGAAGTTTCCTAAGAAGGAATGAATTAGTGGCATTAGTTAAACACAAACTAAATCAAAATCAAAATAATAAAGTTTTTCTAATAAAGAATGAATTAGTGGCTTTGCTATTATCCTTTAAGAAGAAAGAAAATGAAATAGAAACTAAAACAAAATCATAATAATGAAGTTTTCTAAGAAAGAAAGAAAATGAATAAAAATCCAAACAAAATCCAAATAATGAAGTATTTCAAGGAAAGAATGAATTAGTGGCTTTGATGTTGCCCGTTAAAAAGAAAGAAAATGAAATAGAAACTAAAACATAATCGTAATAATGAAGTTTTCTAAAAAGGAATGAATTAGTGGCATTGGTATTACCCTGCGAGAAGAAAAAAAGAATAAAACAAATGATGAAAAATTTTGCCCAAAATTTTTATAGAAATTGCACTTTTTAATAAGATGCAAGAATACACATATAATAGTGAAATTCCGCAAAAAAAAAAGATTCGTAAGAAGGAATGAATTAGTGGCATTGATATTAACCTTAAAAGGAAAGAAAAATAAAATTAAAGCTTACACAAAATCAAAATAATGAAGTTTTCTAAGGAACTATAAATTAGTGGCAGTGGTATTACCCTTTAAGAAAAAAGAAAATTAAAACAAACAATGACAAAATTTGCACAAAATATTTACACAAAATGCGCTTTTCAAAAATATGCAAGAATAAACATATTATAGTGAAATTTTCAGAAAAACAATTCCTAAGAAGAAATACATTTGTGGATTGGTTTTACCCTTGAAGAAGAAATAAAATGAAATAAAAAATAAAAGTTCAAAGTAAGAAACAATGAATTAGTAGCAATAGTATTACCATTTAAAGAAGAAAGATAACGATTTTTTTGTAATATGAAAACAATAATCATATAATAGTGTAATTTTCGCACATATTGCATAGTATTTATGTGTATACATTTACACTCACTTAACATCAAAAAAATACACACAAAAGAAAAGTTAAAACCAACTAATAAAGAAAAACAAAAACACACAAAAACAGAAAATAAACAAAGGGAGAGAGAGGAGGGCTGGATCGCATAGTTAATGGGCTATGGCCCAGTAGCAAATCGACTGGCACAAATATGGGTCAGTCGTAAAAAACAAGCCCAGCACAAGCCAGAAAAAAAATACGCAGCACGAATCTTAGAGCAAAAATCAACAATCAAAAAATTGACTGACCCAAATTTAAAATTCAGGCAAGTTACAAGTAGCTAAAGTGAAAAACAAAAGGTTTGCCTTGTTGGAATAGAGTAGGTTAATTCTGGGCCTCATGCATTGTGAGCAAAGCAAAGTAAGTAAAGCCAAGACCAGAACTGCATTCATGCACTGATATATGCACGTCTTCCAAACAAAACAAGAAGAATGACACTACAGTACCAAAACCACACCGGTGAGTTTGGTAGGCTGCCCTCGTTTCCTCAGAAGCCACATCGACCATCACGCATGCCGATGAGATCATGATCGGATCACACAAGTATCACAGGCATATACGGCCGAACAAGCGCAGCATCAGATCAGATCAGATGGACGGGTATACCTGCCCGGCCGCCAAACAGAGAAGCCGCTTGTTTTAGTCCCACATCGGCAAGCTAAGCATACCTGGCCTTGTTTAAAAGGGAGGAGCTTGACTAGCCATTCGTGCCCTTATAACAGAGCACACCAATCGGTGAGACGGTGACGCATTGTTTGGCACTGCACAATTAGCAACCATAAAACAAATGATCAAGTCTAAAATCATTGTCACCAGATTACCTCCGAAGCTTGGCTTTAAATTTTTTTTGGACACCCTTCTTTTATCCAAGAATACTTAATTTCTTACCCACAACAACGCCTCGGCCCAGCAGATCTTTATTTTATTTTATTTTTGGACACCCTTCTTTTGTCCAAGGATACTTAATTTCTTACCCACAAAAACGCCTTGGCCCGGCAGATCTTTTTAAAAGATCCATCGCCTCCTGTGTTGTTGGATTGAGCCCCAAATTGCAACAAGGTAGATCTTGCGCAACTCACTCTGCAACAACTGCTTTGTTGCACAACCACCGAAGCGTTATTTTCGCCCGTTATTTTTTTTATCTTCAATTTTCTTTTTCAACGTAGATGATGTTGCGGGAGGAATTCTGCAAGAGTGGTGGTGTTGTAGAATTATTATTTTTTGTCTTCACCTTTTTTGCAATAAAAATGAAGTTACGGGAGGACTTTATCAACATGAATAATGTTACAGAAACTTTTTCACTGAAAAGATGAGGTCATCTGCAGCGTGACAAGAAATGTATGCAATAGAGATGATGTTACGGGAGGACTTCTGCAACAAAGCCATTGTTGCAAAAAGTATAGAAAAACATCGTCGGTCAGAGCGACGACGGAGGGCGAGAGGGGAGTCTGGAGCAGCGCAACTAGGCCGATGGTGGCCGGAGCAGAGCTCGGGCGTGCACGCTCGAGCAGCAGCCATGGCTGCGAGTGAACGTAGGGAGGCAAAGAGTACATCAGGAAAGGATAAGGACACGTGTTGGACGTAGATGACGGGGACGCAGCAGTGTGATCCCTTAGCTGAACCATAGCGTTTTCCTTGTTCTTCTAAATTTGAAATTTTGTTGCTTTAAGCTTTTTCCCTGAAATATCCAATTGTTGTCATACCAAGAATATACAAATATGCAGGTCGTGCTCCCGCATTCTACTACCGCGCGTGTAGCCAAAACATTGTCTCATCTATCTTCTATCTGGTTTCTTGTGGACTCGATTAATATTATGATCGATTTAGCAACTCGTAATTTTTTAAAAGTTTTGTTAATGCAGTTTCCCCCTTGGTCTTTTCAATGTTGTTTTTCTTTTCTACCGGTCTTTACACAAATGGTGCACCTCATAAGTTGGAGAGAGGAACAAGGAACATAGTACGCTGCATTGAAAAACGTCATGAAAAGAAACAGAACAAAACACACACAAAAACAAAACTGTGGAGGTAGTTAAGCCACTTGCCATCACTAAACCGTAAACTCGGGAACCCTTGCCCACAAGTCGGCAACTCCTACAAATAATGTGCTACGAAGTATCTTAAGTCTTGGGGAATGAATGTTGTTGATCAAATTTAATGTCGTTTGCATCCAAGTGTTTTGCTTCATGAACATCCTAGTTTAAAGAATCAGCAAACCAAGTGTGATTTTTGGGAGCAGTTATTTTAGGAGGAGTTGACCAGACAAAGAGGTGTAATCAAAGGAATTTTTGTTAATCAAATGCACTTATGCACCCACACTCATATCCAACTGCAACGCAGTGGTTCAAAGTTTTTTTTTCTTCCTTTTTTTGGGACAAAGTTTTTTTTTCTTCTTTTATAGGAAAACATGGCTTTTTTTTTAGAACAAGGAAAACATGACTTTGATAGTTAGATTCCTAGTTAGGCTTTTGTTGGTGGGATTATATTTCTTTTGAGACGATATCATGCATGTTGGGCCGGCCCACAAACGCTGGATGCACTCCTCTTCGCTCGGTTTTTTTCCATGTCGTTCACTGCTCTCAGGAAACAATCGGTAGTGAAAACCAGCCTCCTAGTTTGAAAAACAAGACAACGACTAGTTATTAACAGATTTAGAAAGTTCATATATTAGAAATAATGTTCATTAATTTTAAAAATGTGCATGCATTTTTAGAATGTTATAGAATTGGAAAATGTTTGTGTATTTTTAAAATATAAATTAATTTGAAAAAAGTTCACAAATTATTTTTTTATAATTTTTTAATAAAATGTACGAATTTAAAAATGTTCTTGAATTTGAAAAAAATCATGCATTTCAAAAAAGCTAAAAAATGTACACAAATTTGAAAACAAAATCATATCGTAAAAATGTTTTTGAATATAAAATATTAACAAATTTGGAATAATGTATACAAATTTAAAAATTATTTACGAAATTGAAAAATATTCAAGCTCACCACGCCAAAAATGGGCTAGACTGCCACTGGTTCAAACTGAGATACCATCAAAATTGACCGTATTAGCCAGTAATCCCAGCACAGTGCGTGCCTCCCGGACCGTAACGAAGCGCCGAATTAGGCTAACAACTCATGCTCCTGTCCACCTCTTTGTCCAACAGAAGAGAGCATTCATTCTTCAGGTAATTCGAGATTACCTAGCTGCAGTCTTGATAGCATCCAGGTTCTACAGTTAGTTTCCAGCTGCCATGTCCATGCCTTGTTCAAATACACATTTCAATGATAGCACCAGCAAAACAGAGCACTCATAAAAGGGGAAACAGCAGAACAACAGTTATCTGCTAACAGGTTCAGCCATGCCATAAACTGGTGCTCATGTATATACTCCCTCCGTTCCAGAATATAAGGTGTATTGATTTCCGTGCAAGTCAATCATTTGAATGTTTGATCAAGATTATAGAATAAAATAACAAAATCTGCAATACCTAATAGATAAAATATAAAACTACTTATCATGATGGATCAAATGATCATATAACGCAGGCCTTTCCAAACCGTCGACCATATATATAAAATTAAGGTGCTTGTTCAGAATACATGCGATAAATAAAGAGTAGGGAGTGATCATTTTTACATACCTCTAACCAGCCAGCCGGTCGCTACTGAACCAAATGGGGCACCAACAGTATGAACATCTTCTTACCTTTTCGCCGGTCAGCATTAATTCAGACATGCCTCGGTCAAAAACAGAAATCTGCAGATCCGAAGCAGCAGGCTTTCTATCTATATATGAAAGTGCTCATTCATACTACATGAGGTAAACAAACAGAGAAGGGAAGGAGCAACTAGAAAGGCCTTCTAGAGCATGCCCTGCAGATCTGAAGCGACAGGCTTTCTGGAGCAAGAAGAGTTTCATCATTCAAACTTTGCCAGGTATGAAACCCAAGTACTGCAAATACATCACCATAACTCATTACCGAAGTGAATGATAGAAGAGATCTTCAGTTACATGCCGTGTGACAGCACACAAGAGATAACGATTGCAATCCAGTACAAACCAAAAATACAACATACTCCAGCAGACTCTAGCAGAATAAGACAATAATAACAAGATGCATATTAGACACTACTTTGGACAATTGTCCAGTTAATGGATAATAGCCTGAAGAAAAACGTAACCAACAACACGATTGCAAAAACCACCGTCAGTGATTTGGCACCAAAGGACAGTAGGTGGTAGAGTGCGAGAGGGCAATGAACGAGCCAATCAGCAAAGCAGGAGGACTATCCAAGGGGATCAGAACCGGCTGGTGAAGCAGGAGACAGAGTTGAACTGTACGATGAGCCAGCCTGGAGTACTCCACCTTGTAACAGGTTGCTGGAGCCTGGAGCGAATACATCACTTGGTTAAATTTCCTTTATGGCCTGCTATAAAGTTGAAGTAAGCAAATGAAAAAAACTTTGACAGAAAGGGCGTATTTGAAAGATAGAAAATTAAACAAAATGCATATGTATGAGGAAAGGCTACATATATCTTTGAGAGTGCAAAAGTGGCTGACGGGAGCTATTTTACCTTTCTGTTTATTTGCAGGTGGGAATTTGAAAAACACTTCATCTAATGTTCTTCCAGCAGATATGCGCGATCTTTCGCCAACTTTCTCCATCAGGTGCTTGGCAGCTCTCCTTCAACAGCTCACTACAATCCCATATGCATATCTGCTGGAGGGACGACGGCAAATCCGGTAAACATGATGGCATCAAGTGATCAAGAGATTCCTCAGATTGGGGAAGCGCTTCAGATTTGTTGGCAGCGAATTCATTTGACAGTCACGGAATGCCAGGGTTCTGACAGATGTGAAATTGACGGATTCGTCTAATGAAATGAATGGTTCCTTGCATTCGTCAAAAGAGAGAGATGGTGGAACTGTGGAACCTTCAGCTGAGAGCATGTTGTTGAGTAGTGCAGAACTGCTAACTTGGAGTATGTGGTTGACTCGAAACTGTGAGATACACTCAGGGATGAGTTTCGGAAGATCAACCAAATGTACCAAATCAAATTCCTGGCTAGACAATCCTTCAAGCATACATAAATCTGGCAAGTGATACAGAATGAGTGCATGAATAGAGGTGAGGCTACCAACAGACAAGCTTGCGGGGCTTCTGCAGTTGTTTATGCTCATATATTTCATTTCTGGCCAGTCAGTACAGAGGAAGTCAGCTGCAAGCACGCAGTTGTATATACTGAGGCTCCTAAGGGATAATGGGAAGCATTCTGCTCCACGTGCCAACTCTAAACAAGGGCAGGATCCCAGTCCAACTTCTGAAAGGGAGGTAGCAGCTCGTAAGCCCCCTAATGACCTGAGACACCAGCTATCTCCGATGAACAAAGAGTCAAGTTTTGTCAAATGTTGGAAGACCTCTTCTGAAGGAAGCGTAGTTAAAGTCATAATCTCTACCAAGACCAATCTTTTGAGTGACGCCAGGCCATCAAGGCAAACAACTAAAGCTCCATCTATAATACTGCATGAAGAAAGTTCAAGTTCACAAAGTCCTGATGGTGGAACCAGCGGCAGCCCAATGCTCCTTCCATAGATGAGTCTCATTCTCTGCTCGTGACATAATATACATGCCACGATGACATCCTCTTTTACCAACACTTCATCTTTCTCTTTTTCTATAGCATTTTCAAGTTTTTGAACATGTGCCACATCTACATGCATAAATATCATCAACTGCTTTAGAAATGAATGTTCCTGTGAGAGTAGTCTCCTAATATTTGATCCTAAATCTAACTCCCAGATTAAACCAAGTCGTGATGCCAAGTGGTTTGTCCTCATGAAATTCTCTCTCTTATCATCATGTTCCAACGCATCATTGGAAATAAATACAAGCAGTAGGCATTTGTGTACTAGTAACGTTTTAAGGCATAGTGGAAGACAAGGTAATGTCTTTAGGTTTGGTACATCTCGGAGGACAAGTGAAGAGCAATTCCTAAATAGTTCAGTATTGAATGGTAATCTCTGCAAAGCGCTGCAATTAACAAAGCTCAAAGATTCCAAATTCTCAAAATACGAACCATCAAGTAACTAGCCTGGGTAATTTGAAGATTTGTAGCCGTCAATTTCAAGATTCTCAAGTTGAGGCGGTGGCCTCAGGCCTTCTGGAATCTCAAAATGTAAACTATCCTCTGCATTCATTTTATTCTTGGAACCCTAGACAAGTCGCAAGCTGCCAAGATGAATTTTCTGATGCAGCTTCGATTCTAAAGCTTGATCCTTCCCAGTGCCATTCTCAATATTTGTGACACTTAAACTGCCACGAATCTGGTTCATGTCCCCCATCTGTTGCAACTCATATCCATTTTTATTTTGTACAGAAAATTCCTTGAGTTGTTGAAGTGAAGTTAGCATGCCAATGTTAGGAATTTGAAGCAGTGCTTCTTCGCTTGACGTGTATATTGTATCATCATGACATTCAAGATGCCGTAACTTTCTTAAATCACACAGCTTCTCAGGCAAACTCTCGACTTTGTGACTAAACAGAAGTAACTGTAAGTGGTAAAGAGTACACAGTGATCTTGGCAATTCAGAAATCAGTGTTCTGATGATGTTCAAAGACCGAAGATGCTTCAACTCACCAACAGATTCGGGCAACTTACTTTTGTTGTAAGAAGTCTTCAAGCGAAACATTTTTGTCACACAGCAACAATCCTGAGAGGGCATTCAACCGTGTGCTTGCTTGTTCGAGCCAGTTAAATCGGGTGAGTTAGACACAGAAGATCCGAGACATCCTTCTCTCCTCTCCTCTCCTTGCGCCGTCCCCGCGGGCGGCCGGGGGGAGCCCAGATCTGCCGCCGCTCGCCCCTCCTCCCTCCTCCGCCCCTCCTCGCCGCCGCCGGCGCAGGTCGCCGGGCAAAGCCCTCTCGGCCTAGGCGGCGGCGGGGCCTTCTTCTCCTCTTGCCCGAGGATGGCGGCGCGGGATGCTTTCTTCTAGTGGCGGCGCGGCGCGGGCGTGGGGAGCGGCGGCGTGACGGCACGGGCTGGCGGCGGTGGCTACTGGGCGTACGTGGCGTCGTCCTCTCCTGGGCCGGCGGCGGGGTGTGGTGTAGGGCTCTCCGGTGGTGCGGCTGGGGCTTGCGGCGCGATTGCTAGCTGGTCAGGCGGCGGCGGCCTGGATCCTACTTCCAGTCCCCAGTAGAGATGGCGGCGATCCGTACACAAGACTTGATGGAGGTTCTTCGAACAGATCTGGGTGAAAACCTTGCGCTCGGCTACATGCCAAGGCCGGCGATGGCGGCGCTCTTCTGTGTCGTTCTCTTCTTGAAGACATCGCCGTGGAGAAGTTCCAGACCTCTATCTGTTACCTCCGGGGGAAATCCTAGATCGGTAGATCGGATGACAGCGGCGCTCTTGCGTCGTTCCCCCCTTGGGGGCGTCAGTCTTGGAGGTGTGCACGGGCTCGAGGGACCAGCGGACGGCATCTTTGGTGGAGCGGTGTTTCATCTTACGCATCGGCGACTGTAGATCTCGGCAGTGTGGCGCAGTGGAGTCTCGGCGTTCGATGTGTGTAGACGGACTCGCGCAGGAGGATGCCGCTGTCTGGCGTCTTGGTGGCGTCGATGGCAGACCTGGCAAGGTCGTGGAGTCAGTATCTGCTCTGAAGATGGATCGGTGGAAGACGGCGGTGGCGGCCTTGAGAGTGCGCCGGACTGGTGTGTGCCCCAGACCAGGTATATGGCTTGGCTGGGGCCTCCGGTTTTAGATGTTAGGCTTAGGTGCGAGGTCTGTTTGGTATTAGGCTCGGACTATCGGCGCCCCTTCATCAAGTGAATAGGAGTAGCGACAGATGTTGCCAAGATGGTGGCTTCAGACTTACTGATGTACTACTTTGTAAGGTCTTTGTGAATAATTAATAAAGTGGCTGCATGCATCGTCCAGATGCAGAGGCCGGGGGTCTTCCTCCTTTTCATAAAAAAAAAACTTACATCATCCATCAGTGGGTCTATGCAGATTATAGTGCGTAAATGATGTAGCTTGCAGATACTTTGCTTGTGTTGCTTCATACTACCAACACAAACAGATAGATGTCGAACAGTGGATGGAATTTCCATCACCTTATCATCTTCCAACCTGAAGTAGTCTTCCTTGGAGAGTGATTCTGCCAGATCATGAGGGAGATCATGCATACTCTATAACACTAAACTCCCTAATTTTAGAGGGCTGAGAATCAATTGAGGCTATCAATTTCTATTTTGGTCATCGATTTTGACCTGGTCGTACCACTGGGTCGCGTGCCCTTGGTAAGTCGCTAGGTGATATCTACTGTCAAAAAAAAAAATACTGTCAAAAAAAAAGTCGCTAGGTGATATGGGCCGGGGCTATCGGCGGTGGAAGGCCCGATGGGCGTTGTGGCAGCTGCGAGTGGGTCCGTGGATGATACGTGGCGGTTCGGTGTGTTGGCCCGGCTGTTCACAGATGGGAGAGGAGGCTTGGGGAGGGATTTGGGGGTGGTCGCCGCTCGCAGTTTCGGTGGTTTGGTCGGTGCACCTTGCCGCTAGAGGAGGTCAGGCGTCGTCTTGGAGGTTCTTCACCTCGGTGGGCGTTGCTGCTGTTGGGGGCTCCGCCGTCCCTGCCGTCGTGGCATTGGAGGGTCCTTGTAGTTGCCATGATTCGGCGCCGTCTTCTTCCGCCGGGTCGTTGTTTGTGCAGTACGGTACGTCATTCTTCCCCTTTTGTTTAATTTGTTATCCATCGACCTGGGCTGCCGTTGCTGTCGTAGTGGTGCCGCCGGTGGATATTGATTATGCTACTAGGTTGTGGTGGTGCCGCTGGATTTGGTGTTCTTGACTTTTTAGGCACTTGTCCTCTCGGGGAACTGTTCTGGGCAGGTTAGTAACTGTTCATTGAAAAGAATCGGTGCTATCTGTTCTTTTGGGGAATAAGTTTAGTTCTTTCAGGCTGCAGAAATTCTTGATTGCACAAGTTCTTAATTCTAACAAATAACCAGGGGTGGCCTCTTTGCTTTTTGATATGGGGCTAGGTGTTTTATTTGGGGCTAATGTGTGTCTAATCACCTTGGTTCTTTCAGGGTCGGCTAATTCTTGATTTAGCAGATGCCCGGAAGTGGTCTCTGTGATTTTTGACATGGGGTTAGGTGCTTTATTTGTGGCTGATGTGTGTCGATGGTATGAGGCCTTTCTGATTTTTTTATATGGGGTAACGTGCTTTGGTTAATATGTATTGAGTTCGAATAATGTGGTGGTAAAGTAGTTTTAGGTTTGAGCTGTTGTGGATCGTTGGTTAGCAGTACTGTGTTTTTGTATGTAGAAAGCTTAGTGGTTGTGGATTAGCACTATGATCTGCCTGTTATTTGGTCTGCACTAATGCAAAAATTGCCGCTGCCTTACTACCTCCCACACATTGCCGTCGTTGCAGTAGTGATGTCTACCCACATATCCGAGCTCCTTTGGAGCTAGCATGAGCGGCGCTCTGAGCGATGGTGAGAAGACCACAAAGGGCATGCGCCCGACAGTTGGTAAAGGTGCTAGAGGCACCTCGGGATAGAGGTGGATGGAAGAAACTGGGTTGGATCTGGTGCTTCCGGCGGCTCAAAAATTTGGAACTAGCAACCCGGATGCCGATGCTCCCTGTCGCGTTGTCTGCTTTGGGGTGGTGGGGTCACTGAGCGGCATGGCACGGACACTCTATTGTAAAGTAATTTGGTGCTTTGTGTGTATTTTGTACCAGAAAACACATTTATCCAGTGATCTTCCAGTAATTAGATTTAGGAGGTACGTAAATATATATCTTTTGAGATGGGATGCATTGGACGATTTATAGAAATACGTAAGTATATATCTTTTCAGAATTCAAATATAGGTAAATTAGTAATCAGATTTAAGAGGTACATAAGGAATCAGATTTAGGAGGTGCCATGTTGTTTATGATTGTTTGAGGGTTAAATCACATTAGTTCTCCACATACTTGTTTCGAGTTCGCACACCAAAATAGTATCGTGCCTCAAGTGATTTGTTTGCACATGTATTTCATGTTTAAGCTTTGAAAAAGATGCTCAATCATAACATTATTTTTGCTACTGGTGGTGGTACTGAATTGTTCACCGCCCAGAGCTATGCCAAAAACGTTGGACATCATGGAGAACACGTTGGTGCTAAGCATTGTAAGACAATCTTACCCTAACTATTCTTAATTCGTTGTTGTAAAACCTGGCCCTTGGTTCTTCGGTTGGGATAAAGGTTTTATCTATCGTACCACTTTGTTGATGCTAAGAACCAACTTGCATATTTGTCTGCAGCCATATAATAATTACCAAAGTGACTCATTTCCTTTTGCTATTTATGGTTGATCAGTTTTGTTAGCAGATGATACGCATGGTGCAAATTATTCCTTTCTGCAATTGTGATCCTTATTTGGACTTATCTTGTAGTAGTTGAGTAAGGACGCAGCAGCCAATGGCCTTGAGGTGCTTTTGCTCATATATGAGGTTGTACCGGTTCCATGCTCAACAGCTCAAGTGATTTGAAGGTAAACATCTAGATAAGATTATTTGTGTCCTCCTCATGTGTAGATTCTGCTTAGGCCATACACTATAAAGCGCGAATAATTCATACTGTTAATCCCGTACAATAAAAAAGAATATATAATGGTTTAAGGTTCTTTGCAATTTATTTCTTCATTGTATCAAGTTGTTTCTTTCTTAATTGTGTCAAACTATTGAGTCACTTTTTGTTTTCCATGTTAAATACACATGTATGCAGTTGTAGTGGAAACCATGTGTTGTTCATCTATCATGAATGTGGATGGTCACTAAATCACATAGTTGTCCAGTCTGATGGTGTTCAGAGATGGAACAATTAGAGACACAGATGGTGCAATAGAATCCTGGAGAAAATTACATTAGCCACACTCTCTTTGTGTAAATTTAATTTAATGTAAAAAAATGGGGTAAGAAATAGTTCTGCCACGGATGAAAGCTTAGGTGGAAAGATTAGCTAGCACTTCAATGAAGAGGAGCAGTGATGATATCAGTTATGGAATATGTGAAGTATTAGAAGACAACTCCAACATGCTACCACATGGTCCCAGAATGTTTATGCTGAAAATTAGCTATCTCAGGTGTCTAGCTTATCTTTGAAGATGTGCTGCCTTTTTCAGTGGATTCTCCGTTGGAAATTTCTTGGAAGGTCCAATAAAAAGCTGTCATCGTTATTCTGGATGCACATCACCTACTACTCACATGGAAGAATTGGTGAAGTGCTCCTGTGTACGCTTTTGGTTTTGGAGGCCAAGAACATACATGAATTGGATTAGTAGTTAGTAGTAGGCTAGTAGCACATATTTAATTAGCAGATGAATAGCCTTTTTTATTCAACATTCATTATACTTAATTTAATTTCATTGTATAAACTGTAAAGAGAGAAAAGGGGGACCCATGCCATCCTTTTTAAGAAGGAACGGGTTTTGTTTAGTAGTCTTATTAAGTTTCTCCATGATAAAAATCAATTTGGTTGTTGTATTCGGATTATATTATGGATTTTTGCCCAAGTTCTCCTACACTAGCCTTGTGCTTAACATGACATGTCAAGTAATAGATATAAAAAGAACTCCCTGAACACACAACACATATTTGTATGATAACCTACATGCCAATGATTTTAGTTCCAGCAGCAATAGTGAAATATGCAGATGGTAAATCACCATGTGGAGTTCTTTTAAACTGGTCAAGCAAGTTATTTCATTACCTCTTTTGTTTTGCGTGAGATGGATTACAATTTGTGTTGCATAACAATATCATTCTTAGATGATGAAGTACTTTTGGTAATACCATGGATTGTAATTTTGCATTGTTAGCCAACTGAATTTCTTAGAGTGGTACACAAGCTAACACGTTAAAACAAAGCTTTCATGCACAATGCCAAAGGACTAAGCGGCGCAGCAAAGTGCGCCTTTTCCTTCTAGTAACATACCATTTCCCATAAAATGGTTGAAAGAACGAAACAGAGATCATCTCCTTGAAGTAATCTCTCGCAATATCTTCAACTCCCTTGTTTTGATTGCATGAATCTACGAGGCCCTCAGCCATCCAAAGATGAACCAGCTCATCAAGGACATGCTTGTGTCCTTTTGGAAACAAGCTGCAGTATAGGAAGCATCTCTGCAGACATATCGACCACTATGTTAAATAGTATGGGCAATACTGAGTCGCCTTGTCTCAATCCTTTTTTTGTTTGGAAGTATCTGCCAACGTCATCAATGACGTTGATGGCCACACTACCTTCAGAAATGAAACTTTGGATTAGAGCGTGCCATTCTGCAGAAAATCCTTTCATTCTGAGAGTCTGCTGGAGAAAAGACCACTTGACTTTGTCATAAGCCTTTTCAAAGTCAATTTTTAAAATAACCCCATTTAACTTTTTCCTATGTAGTTCATGAACCGTTTCATGAAGGATTACAACTCCATCTAGGATGTTTCTTCCTTGCATAAAAGCATTTTGTGAAGGGCGAACCACATGATCAGCCACCGAATTCAGCCTAATAGTTGCGGTTTTCGTGAAAATTTTAAAACTAACGTTAAGGAGGCAGATAGGTCTATACTGTTGTATCCTTTCTGTCTCATTAACCTTAGGTAGTAAAATTATCTCACCAAAATTTAGGCGGAAAAGATCTAACTGGCCAGCATGAAAGTAACCGGATAGTTCTAGCAGGTCCAACTTGATGACATCCCAAAAGTGCTGGTAGAAATCAGCTGGAAAGCCATCCGGCCCTAGGGCTTTGTTCTGTTTCATTTGGAAAACCACCTTCTTTATTTCCTCCTCGGTCTAAGGAGCTGTAAGAAGATTGTTTTCCTCAACAAAAACATGGGGTATATCCTCTGTTCGGGACTCATCCACAGAGAAGTTGCCTTCTTCTGGTGCACCAAATAAATCTTTATAGCAATTGGTAATGTACGATTTTAGTTGCTCATGGCCCTCAATCGTACCCTCATCCTGTACAAGAGAATGAATAAGTTTGTTCTGTGTCTTCCGTTAGCGACACCCTGGAAGTAACTTGTGTTCGAATCTCCTTCCAGGATAAATTGAGCTTTTGATCGTTGGTACCATTTGAGCTCCTCTTCTCGTAATAACTTTGCAATCTGTGCATTCGATTGGATTTTTAGCTCAATTTCTTGCACGGATAAAATTCGTACCTCTACAAGGGCCTCTAATTCATCAATGATAGATGACAACCGAAGCTTTTCCTTTTTCAGAATACCAGACGTATGTCTAGCCCATCCTCCTAGGAATCTGCGTAATGCACGCATTTTGTTATTCCATCTTTGGATTGGGGTTCGACCCGTGACAGGTCTTTCCCACACCTTTTTCACCATATCATGGAAGCCATCCTGATGTACATCCAAGTTCAAACTTGAATTGGCGTTTACACTTAGGTCTAGGCAAACCAGTGGTTATAAGGATGGGGGCATGGTCCGACAAAGCCTCGATACATTCTAGCGCCCGCACTGTTACCATAGGGAACTTCGATTCCCATTCGGTATCCATAAGCACGCGATCTAGTTTATCGTATGTTGGTTTTGGAATACTGTTCGCCCAAGTGAACAGTCTTCCTATCATGGAAACCTATCTTAAATCGAGACTGTCAATGTCAGCATTGAATAAGAAAGGCCAATGATCGTCGAACCTGCCTTTGCTTTTCTCATGAGGAAATCTTAGCAAATTAGAATCTCCGCCTATTAGAATAGGATATGGATTGTCCTTTGCCAGATTAACCAATTCATGAAGAAAATCAGTTTTAAATTCTTCCTGGGCTACGCCATACACGGCGACAAGAGTCCATGTAAAGTTATCAGTTTTGTTACGGATATGGAGTTTGATATGATACTCTCCATCCGAACTTGCCAACACTTCCATGGTCTCCATTCTCACGCTAAGTAATATGTCCCCAGACCTGCCACGTGGTGGACGAGACACTCAGGAGAAATCTATGCTGCCAGAAAGGTGGTTAAGTAAACTCACCGAGAAATCTCGTCTCCCCATTTCAGAAATGGCCAAAAAATCCAACTTATGATCCCTAGAACAATCAGCGATATGTAAATGTTTAGCCATGTCACCAGGACCTCTGCTATTCACAAACATGCCATTCATTGGGAAACATTTGGAGATTTAGACACTTTCGCCTTTTTACAAGGCGACCAACACTTCTTTGTGCGGGAAGATTTATATTTGGCCAGATGCTTTGAGTTCATACAAGGAACTTAGCCCAGCCACATCTAAAACTACCTCCGACACCTCACCAAGTATATGAGAGAGAAGCTGACCATCAATAGTGGCATCCGCATCCTCATCCTCTAGTTGGGAGTTGTCCGACTTGCCCAAGACTTTAGGTGTTACCGTTAGACGGTCATACTCCATATGTCTCAGAGCTTTAGTCGACACATTAACTTCTTTCTCGTTGTTACCCAAAACCATGCCTATGCTAGTCAATTTAGAAAACATTTGTGTGGACGAAAAAGACAGAAAAGATTTATTAGACGATTCCATACCAGCCTTGTTGAGATTATATGACGCCTTAAGACGCATTGCCTTTGACAGTGAATCCTCATCCGTTGTCGTTGCTCCCTCTGCATCCACCGGGTGCCATCCACTCCGCCGAGTCGGAGTACAAGTCTTGGTGAAAGGCTGAGAAAGGATGGGCATAGGTGTTGTAGCAGCACCCCCGGTCACAGCACCCTCCACCGTCTCCCTTGGAGTAGAGAGCTCGCCACCAGCCGGAGATGTAGTTGTATGAGGTTCCACAGCGCCATGGACGCCAGGTTCCAGAGAGACAGTAGCGAAAACACCAGGTTCGCTCGTCCCATCCGAACTTCTGGGAGTCAGCACAGCCACCGGTTTCTTTCGGCCCATAATATTTGGCCTTGAACGAGACGCAGCAGCAATAGGCCTGCTATCCCCGCCAGCCGGCACCTTGGCCTGGGTCGCAGAACTGCTGGGAGCGACGGCAGCCAACCCCTCCACGGCGGGCCTGTTAGTCAACACCCGAGGCGACGCCTCTGCAGACGCTGGCGCGGAGACCATGAGGACAGGGGCCGCCGTCGCTTGGGCCGGATCAGTGTACGCGAACTGACGCTGATCCATCAACGAAGCGCAGGTCTGTAGCTTCCCATCACTCTGGTCTTTCTCCAAACGCATGACTGTGTTCTGTAGACACGACGCCGTCGCCAAGAAACCATGCAGAAACGGAGATGAAGAAGAGTCCTTGTGCTGTAAAGGCTGTGACGAGTGCCTCTCCAAGTACTGATCCCACGGCAACCACGAAGAGGACCTTTCTTTAGCTCTAGCGACAAGCTCAATAGCTCGCGGCGTCGGCGGATTGGGATTGAAAGGTGTAACAGCAATCATACCAACCGAACCTCTGTTAGCTCTAATCTTGATTCATGTATCTGCATGTTTTGTTTTTTGTTCTACTTGTAGCTTAGCTTAGCAAGTTGTCCTACGGCTAAGTCTTGGTTGAGCGTGCGATGCGGTGTGATGGGTGAGATGCTGTGGTGCCGTGAGATACGGCGATATCGTGTGAAGCGACAAGACGCGTGAAGGAGTCAGATGGCCGGCTCGATGAATTAGCTAGAGTTGAGAAGTATTTGTGAGTCAGTTTGCTAGCTGCGCATGAGGCAGAGTCGTGGTTCCTAGAGTGATTCTACGAGAAGGATAAGGTCATGAGTTAGTTGGTTAGTGGCTTACTACATGCGTGGGTTGTTTAGTTTTGTGCATGAGTCTGTTAGTGCATGCGTACGTGGAAGTAGTTGTCGAGAGAGGTGGTTGGGTAGTGCGTGCATGGGTCTTTGTAGTGGCGTGAGTTTAGATGACATGGGTGCTGAGTCTTGTATATATATCACGTTGAGTTAAATGGAAAGGGGAGCCATGAGGGCACAGCAAAAGATGTAGCCAATGTATTCATCAAGGAGAGAGCCTCTCGGCAAGGCTAGCGGCTGGTTCCTTCCTTGGTGTATGTGTGTGTGTGTGTGTGGTGAGTGTGTGTTCTCGAGAGAAGAAGAGAGTTGTGTGAGGCAACCAAGAGGAAGAAGAAAGGTGTGCTGTGAGGAGGCGGCGCCAACAACCTCGAGTAGACAGCGAGAGCGATGCCAGCTGGTTTCGTTGTGATGACGAAGAATCGGCCAGCGTCATGACCAGGTCATTCTCCGTTGAAGGAGATCCCCCTCGACGAGCACCTCCCCTCTCGATGTCTCTGTCCTCACCCTTGGGTTTCCAAACAAAGGGCACAAAGTCCGGGTCTGGTATGAAATCTACCGCCTCTTTACGAAACTTAAACTCGGACCCATCAAGCTTCACAACCGCATCCATTATTACAACATTATCTGCTTTCTTGTCAAACACCTTTGTATTCCACATAGCAACAACAATCCGCACCAGCCCATGACGGCGAAGAGACACCAGGTCAACATCAATGGTTTTACCCTTAAACACTAGTAGAAAACAGGGCATTGGTTTTTGCCAGATCAGAGCAACAGTCCCGGTCGACTTACGAACCGGGACTAATGCGTGCATCAGTCCCGGTTCGAGCGGCCAGGACGCCGGCCGGGCCTCGGCAGGCACTAGTCCCGGTTGTTGGCTGGAACCGGGACTAAAGGGTTAGTCCCGGTTCCAGACACCAACCGGGACTAAAAAGATGCCTATATATATGCTCGCCCCTGCGCGCTCACTCCTCTGTTTTTTGGCTGGCCGGCATGTGGGAGGTGTGTGCTACTCTGTTCTCACCTCCTATTTACATGAGGTGTTTGATGAAATGCCCGAGCCACACTTAAGCTTTCTCCTCTCTAAGCTCAACATCAAAGCTACATTTTCCCCAAGATTTGTCTAGATTTGTCGGTGCACGAACTATCCAAGTGTTCTAAAAGGTTAGCAACTTCATCCTTTCATCTCTCACTGCTAGTTTAGCTCATTTCAAATGCTCTAGAAGTAGAGTGGTTTGTGGGTTTTAGTGGAGGTGTGTATGTGGAAGTTCTTTTGATTTAGATGCACAATTTGAGCTCAAATTAACTTCTTAGAGTTTGCACATGTGTAGGGTGCCGTCCCGTCCCCGTCCTCACCGCCGTCGATCGCCCGCACCGATCTCGTCGCCGGCACCACCGTGGTGAGGCTCTTGTTCTTATCTTCTTTTAAAAATAAAATAAATTCATACTTGTATGATTTAGATAGCTACTTGTATAATTTTCTTACTTGTATTATTGTTTGTTATTATATAGTGCCATGGTTTTGGTATCCGCCCCTGTCGGCTCTCGTCCGGTCTATGATTCGGATGTGGTATATTATCTTTTATAACTATCTGTTTCATTTAGTGTTTATGACAATTATGCCGACCAACGTGACATAATTGTCTTTATCTAGGAGGTATGTGAATCGAAAATTCCAACCGACCCTCTTGTCGAGAGGTTAAATTTAGTTGAAAACGAAAACAATTATTTGAAAGAAAAATTGAAAAGAGTTGAAGAAGAGAAGATGAAATTGGAGTTGCATGTTGCCGATGTCGTCGATCTACACAAGATCCAGATGGATGCAATGCGCTTGAAAATTAGAAAGATTAGAAAATATGCCATTGATAATGAGGCTTGGTATCATTATGCTGTTGGATCAATTGTTACCTTAGTTGCGATTTTGATCGCATTTGTTGTTGCATTTAAATATTTTACATAGTTGTATGTTAGTTTCAATGTATGTTTTAATTAGATGCTCTAAAGAGCTGTATGTTGTTCTATGAGAACTATGTATGAACTTTATGTATTTATTTTTTCAGTAATAACATTTGATCACTACTGTACTTTGGTTTTAATGTGATGATGAACTTGTATTAATTTGGTCATTTCTCTATTAATGATGTTCTGTAATGGTTTTTGATATACTTAATTATATAATGCACGCAGATGAACCGGCAATGGATGTACGGTGACCGACGCACCTCCGACTACATTACGGGCCTGCATAATTTTCTCGATGTGGCTGAGGCAAACAAGCAGAATGGTTTTATGTATTGTCCATGTACTGTCTGTGAGAATACGAAGGATTACTCTGACTCGAAAACCCTTCACTTCCACCTGCTTCAGAAGGGTTTCATGCCACACTATAATGTTTGGACCAAGCACGGAGAAAGATGGGTTATGATCGAAGACAACGAAGAAGAAGAGGATGATGACAACTATCCTATGTTCCCTGGATACGGTGATACTGCAAGGGGGGAAGCTGAAGATCAGGAGGCACCAGATGTGCCCGATGATGATCTTCGCCGGGTCATTGTTGATGCATAGAGAGGATGCGAAAGTGAAAGGGGGAAGTTGAAATTCGATCACATGTTAGAGGATCACAAAAAAGGGTTGTATCCAAATTGCGAAGATGGCAACACAAAGCTCGCTACCGCACTGGAATTGCTGCAATGGAAGGCAGAGAATGGTGTATCTGACAAGAGATTTGGGAAGCTGCTGAAAATAATGAAGAAGAAGCTTCCAAAAGATAAAGAATTGCCTGACAGTAAGTACGAAGCAAAGAAGGTTCTCTGCCCTCTAGGATTAGAGGTGCAGAAGATACATGCATGCCCTAATGACTGCATCATCTACCACGGTGAGGAGTACGAGAATTTGAATGCATGTCCGGTATGCGATGCATTGCGGTATAAGATCAGACGAGATGACCCTGGTGATGTTGAGGGCGAGCGCCCCAGGAAGAGGGTTCCTGCCAAGGTGATGTGGTATGCTCCTATAATACCATGGTTGAAACGTCTGTTCAGAAACAAAGAGCATGCCAAGTTGTTGCGATGGCACAAAGAAGACCGTAAGAAAGACGGGAAGTTGAGAGTACCCGCTGATGGGTCGCAGTGGAGAAAAATCGAGAGAAAGTGGCCGGACTTTGCAGGTGACGCAAGGAACTTATGGTTTGGTTTAAGTGCAGATGGCATTAATCCTTTTGGGGAGCAGAGCAGCAATCATAGCACCTGGCCCGTGACTCTATGTATCTATAACCTTCCTCCAGTGCATGAAGCGGAAGTTCATTATGATTCCAGTGCTCATCCAAGGCCCTAAGCAACCCGGCAACGACATTGATGTGCACCTAAGGCCATTAGTTGAAAAACTTTTACAGCTGTGGGATAAAAAAGGTGTATGTGTGTGGGATGAGCACAAACAGCAGGAATTTGACCTACGAGCGTTGCTGTTTGTAACCATCAATGATTGGCCTGCTCTTAGTAACCTTTCAGGACAGACAAACAAGGGATACAACGCATGCACGCACTGTTTACATGAGACTGAAAGTATATATTTGGACAAATGCAAGAAGAATGTGTACCTGGGACATCGTCGATTTCTTTCGACCAAGCATGCCTTAAGAAAGAAAGGCAAGCATTTCAAAGATGAGGCAGATCACCGGAAGAAGCCTGTCCTCCGTACTGGTGATGATATACTTGATATGGTCAAGGATTTACAAGTAATCTTTGGAAAGGGTCCTGGCGGACAATCTGTTCCGAATGACGCTGACGGACACGCACCCATGTGGAAGAAGAAATCTATATTTTGGGACCTACCCTATTGGAAAGACCTAGAGGTCCGCTCTGCAATCGACGTGATGCACGTGACGAAGAATC
Organism: Elymus sibiricus; assembly: GCA_039707655.1. Classification (NCBI taxonomy): domain Eukaryota; kingdom Viridiplantae; phylum Streptophyta; class Magnoliopsida; order Poales; family Poaceae; genus Elymus; species Elymus sibiricus. The sequence continues at coordinate 17,616,387 of CM077676.1, forward strand.
TTTGCGTGAACCTGCTAGGCTTCTTGGGCGTGCATGGGAAGACAAAAGATACACCGGATGCACGGGAGGACCAGCAACATATGAACGAAAAAGACGGCATGCATCCAAAGCAGTATCAAGGTCCTGCCAGCTACGCTCTTACCAAAGCAGAGAAGGAAATCTTTTTTGAATGCCTGCTCAGTATCAAGGTCCCGTCTGGCTTCTCGTCGAATATAAAGGGAAATAATAAATATGGCAGAGAAAAAATTCCAGAACCTAAAGTCTCATGACTGCCACGTGATTATGACGCAACTGCTTCCGGTTGCATTGAGGGGGCTTCTACCAGAAAATGTTTGATTAGCCATTGTGAAGCTATGTGCATTCCTCAATGCAATTTCTCAGAAGGTAATCGATCCAGAAATCCTACCAAGGTTACAGAATGATTTGGTCCAATGTCTTGTCAGTTTCGAGTTGGTGTTCCCATCATCCTTCTTCAATATTATGACGCACGTCCTAGTTCACCTAGTCGACGAGATTGCAATTCTGGGCCCTGTATTTCTACACAATATGTTCCCCTGTGAGAGGTTCATGGGAGTCTTAAAGGAATATGTTCGTAACCGTGCTAGGCCAGAAGGAAGCATCTCCATGGGCCATCAAACAGAGGAGGTCATTGAGTTTTGTGTTGACTTTATTCCTGACCTTAAGCCGATTGGTGTTCCTAAATCGCGGCATGAGGGGAGACTGGGTGGAAAAGGCACGCTAGGAGCAAACTCAATAATATGTAGGGACGGGCATTCTTGGGCGCAAGCACACTACACAGTTCTACAGAATTCTACCTTGGTGGCCCCGTATATCAATGAACACAAGAATATTCTACGCTCCAAACACCCGGAGCAGTCAGACGTCTGGATTACACGTGAACACATGGGGACTTTCGGCGGTTGGTTGCAAACACATCTCATGGGTAACACCACTGTTGGAGATGAGCTGTACTTGTTGGCCAGGACACCATCTTTGACTGTATTGACTTTCCAAGGGTACGAGATAAATGGGAATACATTTTACATGATCGCCCTAGATAAAAAGAGCACCAACCAAAACTGTGGTGTCCGCTTTGATGCAACAAACACCAATAGGGCAAAGGACACATATTATGGTTACATAGAGGACATATGGGAACTTGACTATGGACGTGATTTTAAGGTCCCTTTGTTTCGGTGCAAATGGGTCAATCTTTCAGGAGGCGGGGTACAGGTAGACCCGCAGTACGGAATGACAATAGTGGATCTCAACAATCTTGGGTACACAGACGAACCATTCGTCCTAGCCAATGATGTGGCGCAGGTTTTTTATGTGAAGGACATGTCTACCAAACCGAGAAAAAGAAAAGATAAGGAAGCGAATACATCATACGATGAGCCAAAGCGCCACATAGTTCTTTCAGGGAAAAGAAACATCATGGGAGTGGAGGACAAGACAGACATGTCCGAAGATTATGAAAAGTTTCATAAAATTCCTCCCTTCACAGTGAAGACTGACCTAAGCATCCTGTTAAATGATGAAGATTATCCATGGTTACGGCGCAATAAGTAAGGGACACACGTGAAGAAAAAGTTTTAGCTGGAAAGTGCCACTTCGGACAAACCGGAGGGAATCTTTGTAAGAGCTAGTTAGGGCATTTTGGCATTTGAAACATGATTTTAGAATAATTATTTATTAAGTTATGAAATTTCAATTATTCCTATCCTTTTAGTATTTTAATTATACAGAGGAGTTAATCAATGCAATTATGTCCAAACAAAATATGAATGTCTTCTGAGCATTCCAGATAAGTCGCTTGAGGTTGACAGGCATAGGCCATACACACCCTCACCAGTTGTAGTGATTTTAGTCCCAAGTTTTGCAAGGTTGATCATACGCGGTTAGTCCCGGTTGGTGGCTCCATATAAAATAACAAGGTTAATATAGACATGGCTTAAACGTCTTGACATATATGAATACAGCAGAAGCATCGGAGATGATAAGAGAGAAACGTTGTATGACATAAAATTGGAGGTCCAGATGAGGAGTTCTCTGGTTGCTTTCTGGTGAAACTGAGGACAACATTGATCGCCTTAGATTCTGGTGAAAAATAACTTGATAGAACTATTTGTCACTATCTGATGGCTATACTGGGGAGAGGCGCAATGCTCACCTGCACGTCGCTTAGCTTCAGGCCTTGATCAAGTAGTGTAGACTGCAGCGAGAAAATGGGTGGGTTGCAGCACCAGGTGGAGATCTTTATAGAGCAGCGAGAAAATGGGTGGGTTGGTTGCTCCCAGTAAATTAATTAGTCATGGGAGAGGAATTAATCGCTGGAGGTGTTGTCATGTCAGTCAAGTCGAGGGGACTTTCGGCATGGGAGTGGAGGACAAGACAGACATGTCAGAAGATTATGAAAAGTTTCATGAAATTCCTCCCTTCACAGTGAAGACTGACCCAAGCATCCTGTTAAATGATGAATATTATCAATATTCTTAAATAGCAAAAAGAATCAACTAAAAAGCTTTTATAAAACTCTAGTTATGATCAAAATAATATTAACTTAAAATTATATAAAATTTATGCAACTAAATTTTTCATAAAGTATTTTTTGTTAAAAACTTTAATAGCAAAAAGAATTAAATGAAAACTAGGCATGTATGCATCTCTTCAAAAGAAAACTTTAGAATTAAATCCAAAAATAGGCATGATATCTTTCATTAACATAGAAAGAATATGAAAGTTTTACATTTTTTAGAATTTTATATATTTTTTTGTAATTATTTGATAATCATGTGTATTACACATAAGTGAGTATGTATAAAAATTAGGATGTGATTTGAAGAAGGTCAAAAAATTGACATAACATATGCAAAAAAAAAAATGCCCGCCTACTAGGCCCACGGCCTGCATACGACTAGAAACCCAACTATATATGGGCCAGGATGCAGGCCCGCGGGGCTAGTAGGCCCAAGAGGGCAGAGATTAGGCAATTAACTGCCTGCTTTAGAGAGGAGCTCAGGAGAGAGATCGCAGCCGCGTATATAAACCGGTGCGATCTCCTCTCGCTTGGCGAGGTGGGACTAAACTTTCACCACCCCACGGATGAGCCACCCTTTAGTCCCGGTTGGTGGCTCCAACCGGGACTAAAGGGGGGCCTTTAGTCCCGGTTGGAGCCACCAACCGGGACTAAAGGGTGGGGGTATATAAGAAGGACTTAGGAGACTTTTCCAAAAGCCATCTGCAGTTTCCCCCGACGGCGCCGAAGACCACCTCGACGCCGCCAGGCTGCCGGACCTCGCCGTCGCCTCCCCGAGCCCGCTCCTCGTCGCCGCCCCCGACGCCGTCCCCGAGCCCTGCCGTGACACCGTCCTCGAGCCCGCTCGCTCCTCGTCGCCGGCCGGACCTCCCCGAGCATCGCCGCGCGGGCCCCCGAGAGCCCGTCCTCGTCGCCGACCGGACCTCCTTGCCGGCCCTCCTCCCCGATCCTGCTGCCGTCTGCTGCTACTAGTCCCTCAACGAGCCTTCGTGTGCTCCTCGGTGAGCACTCTTTCCTCCTCTGTTTCTGTCAAGTTTTTGGCTTAGGGAGAATAATTTTTGCCATGGTAGAAGTAATATGGCAAATTTTAGTAATGTCAAGTTGTGGCAAAGTTATGAAATTTAGTAATGTTGTGGCAAGCTTTTGACCTTATATGGCAAAGTTGTGGCCCAAACTTTCTGAATATTTTGACAGTGCACATCAAGTGTATGATGAAATGCCAGAGGGCTCTAGGAATTTTAGGAAATTTTGAGAATTTTTGTGGTGTGGTGTTGATGCACAAAAGAGAGTCTGGCAAACTTTCAGAATTTTTGGAGCAATTTAAATTGGGCTTTGACCATGGAGTTTGAATCTGGTCCAAATTTGAACTGAATGAAATTTGAAAAATTTGAACTATGGAACCAAATGTTTTTGGTGGAATGGGTTGTGGGTACTGTCAAATAGATGGAGTAATTTTTGTGGGTGCAAAAGAATTGGGGAGAATATTGTTGGAAATATGCCCTAGAGGCAATAATAAATTGGTTATTATTATATTTCCTTGTTCATGATAATCGTTTATTATCCATGCTATAATTGTATTGATTGGAAACTCAAATACATGTGTGGGTACATAGACAACACTGTGTCCCTAGTAAGCCTCTAGTTGACTAGCTTGTTGATCAAAGATGGTTAAGGTTTCCTAGCCATGGACATGAGATGTCATTTGATAACGGGATCACATCATTAGGAGAATGATGTGATGGACAAGACCCAAACTGTAAACGTAGCATTTGATCGTGTCAGTTTATTGCTATTGTTTTCTGCATGTCAAGTATCTGTTCCTTTGACCATGAGATCATGCAACTCACTGACACCGGAGGAATACCTTGTGTGTATCAAACGTTGCAACGTAACTGGGTGACTATAAAGGTGCTCTACAGATATCTCCGAGGGTGTCTGTTGGGTTGGCATGGATCAAGACTGGGATTTGTTACTCCGTATGACGGAGAGGTATCTCAGGGCCCACTCGGTAATACAACATCACAATGAGCCTTGCAAGCAATGTGACTAAAAGTGTTAGCCACGAGATCTTGTATTACGGAACGAGTAAAGAGACTTGCCGGTAACGAGATTGAACTAGGTATAGAGACACCGACGATCGAATCTCGGGCAAGTAACATACCGAAGAACAAAGGGAACAACATACGGGATTAACTGAATCCTTGACATAGAGGTTCGACCGATAAAAGATCTTCGTAGAATATGTAGGAGCCAATATGGGCATCCAGGTCCCGCTATTGGTTATTGGCCGTAGAGGTGTCTCGGTCATGTCTACATAGTTCTCGAACCCGCAGGGTCTACACACTTAACGTTTGGTGACGATTAGTATAATTGAGTTATTATGTTGGTGACCGAAAGTTGTTCGGAGTCCCGGATAAGATCCCGGACATGACGAGGATCTCCGGAATAGTCCGGAGGTAAAGATTGATATATGTGATAATAGTGTTTTGATCTCTGGAAGGGTTCCGGAGTTCACCGGAAGGGGTTCCGGATGTTTACCGAAGTGTTCGGGTGCAGCAACACTTTATATGAGCCAAAGGGGTAAAGCCCACAAGGTATTGGAAAGTGCAAAAGTAGTTTTGCTGCCGCGTAAGCGGTACTACCGCTTGTGTGAAGCGGTACTACCGCCCGAGCGGTACTACCGCTTGTGTGAAGCGGTACTACCGCCCGAGCGGTACTACCGCTTGTGTGAAGCGGTACTACCGCCCGAGCGGTACTACCGCTTGTGTGAAGCGGTACTACCGCTTGTGCGCGGCTGTGCACGGTTCGGCAGGGATCCGAGTTGGACTCTTTCCCTGCGGGCCAAACCGACCTTGTGCGGGCAAAACCGACCCGGAGGAGGCTTTTACTCCAAGTTTAGACCCCAAGGCTCAACATATAAATAGAGGGGCAGGGCTAGCACACGGGACACATCAGGATTTCCCAAGCCGTGTGCCGGCAACCCTAGCCCTCTAGTTCCTCCGTCATAATCTCCGTAGCGCTTGGCGAAGCCCTGCAGAGATTGTTCCTCACCACCATCACCACGCCGTCGTGCTGCTGGAACTCAACCACTACTTCACCATCGCTCGCTGGATCGAGGAGGTGAAGGCGTCATCAAGCCGTACGTGTGTTGAACGCGGAGGTGCCGTCCGTTCGGCACTAGTTCGTGATCGGATCGAGGGACGACGTGCGATTTGGATCGCGGAGACGTTCGACTACATCAACCGCGTTTCTTAAACGCTTCCGCTTAGCGATCTACAAGGGTATGTAGATTCACTCTCCCTCTCGTAGATGCTCATCACCATGGATAGATCTTGTGTGTGCGTAGGAAAATTTTTGTTTCCCATGCAACGTTCCCCAACAGTGGTATCAGAGCCAGGTCTATGCGTAGATGAGATCTCGAGTAGAACACAAACGAGTTGTGGGCGTGGGTGTATACATATTGCTTGCCGTTACTAGTTGATATTTGATTCGGCGGTACTGTGAGATGAAGCGGCCCGGACCGACATTACGCGTACACTTACGCGAGACAGGTTCCTTCAACTGACATGTAACTTCGTTGCATAAAGATGGCTAGCGGGTGTCTGTCTCTCTCACTTTAGTTGAATCGATTTCAATGAAGAGGGTTCTTTTAGAAGATCAAAAAGCAATCACTACACCACGTTGTGGTTTTGCGTAGGTAAGAACGGTTCTTGCAAACCCGTAGCAACCACGTAAAATTTGCAACAACAATTAGAGGACGTCTAACTTGTTTTTGCAGGGTATGTTGTGATGTGATATGGCCAATTATATGATGAGATATATGTGATGTATGAGATGATCATGTTTTGTATAGAATATCACGACTTGCATGTCGATGAGTACGGCAACTGGCAGGAGCCATAGAGTTGTCTTTAATTATTGTATGACCTGCGTGTCAATCATTAAGCGCTATGTAATGCTTTACTTTATCGCTAAACGTTAGCAATAGTCGTGGAAGCAACAGTCGGCGCGACAACCTTATGGCGACACGTTGATGGAGATCAAGATGATGGAGATCATGGTGTCATGCCGGTGACGATGGAGATCATGCCGGTGCTTTGGAGATGGAGATCAAAAGCACAAGTTCATGGCCATATCATGTCACTTATGATTTGCATGTGATGTTAATCCTTTTATGCATCTTATTTTGCTTAGGACGACGGTAGCATTATAAGGTGATCCCTCACTTAAATTTCAAGATAAATTGTGTTCTCCCTAAGTGTGCACCGTTGCGAAAGTTCGTCGTTTCGAGACACGCCGTGATGATCGGGTGTGATAGACTCTACGTTCGCATACAACGGGTGCAAGCCATGTTGCACGTGCGGAACACTCGGGTTAAACTTGACGAGCCTAGCATGTACAGACATGGCCTCGGAACACAAGAGACCGAAAGGTCGAACATGAGTCATATAGTAGATATGATCAACATGAAGATGTTCACCATTGAAACCACCTCAACTCACGTGATGATCGGACTTGAGTTGGTGGATTTGGATCATGTTACACTCGAATGACCGGAGGGATGTCAATTTGAGTGGGAGTTTTTAAGTAATATGATTAATTAAACTCATTATTTAGAACAATAGTCTAAGTTGTCTTTGCTATATTTATGTTGTAGATCATGGCTCGCGCAGTAGCACCCCTGAATTTTAATGCGTTCCTAGAGAAAGCTAAGTTGAAAGATGATGGAAGTAACTTTGTGGACTGGGCCCGTAATCTAAGGATTATCCTTACGGCTTCCCAGAAGGCTTATGTCCTTGATGCACCGCTTGGTGATCCACCCGCTCCAGTTGAGTCTCTAGACGTTGTGAACGCCTGGCAGGCTCGTTCTGATGATTACTCAATAGTTCAATGTGCAATGTTGTATGGCTTAGAACCGGGACTTCAAAGACGTTTTGAACGTCATGGAGCATATGAGATGTTCCAGGAGTTGAAGTTTATCTTTCAGAAGAATGCCCGGATCGAGAGATATGAGATCTCCGATAAGTTCTATGCTTGCAAGATGGAGGAGAACGGGTCTATCAGTGATCACGTGCTCAGAATGTCTGGGTACTCCACCCGTCTGGCTGAGTTAGGGATGCCCCTTCCGCCAGAGGCTATCACTGACAGAGTTCTTCAATCATTGCCACCTAGCTACAAGAGCTTCGTGTTGAACTATAACATGCACGGGATGAACAAGTCAGTCGCCGAGCTGTTTGCGATGCTGAAAGCCGCTGAGTCTGAAATTCAGAAGGAGCATCAAGTGTTGATGGTCAATAAAACCACTAGTTTCAAGAAAAATGGCAAGGGTAAGAAGGGTAACTCCAAGCAGAGTGGCAAAGCAGTTGCTCCTCTCGTGAAGAAACCCAAGGCTGGACCCAAACCAGAAACTGTGTGTTTTCATTGCAAGGGAACTGGACACTGGAAGCGGAATTGCCCCAAGTATTTGGCTGACAAGAAGGCGGCCAACAACAAACAAGGTATATATGATATACATGTTATTGATGTGTACCTTACCAACTCTCGTTGTAGTGCCTGGGTATTTGATACCGGTGCGGTTGCTCATATTTGCAACTCAAAACAGGAACTGCGGAATAGACGGAGGCTGGCAAAGGACGAAGTGACGATGCGCGTGGGAAATGGTTCCAAGGTTGATGTGATCGCCGTCGGCACGCTCGCTCTTCGATTACCGTCGGGATTAGTGATGAACCTAAATAAGTGTTATTTGGTGCCTGCGTTAAGCATGAACATTATATCTGGATCTTGTTTATTGCGAGACGGTTACTCATTTAAATCAGAGAATAATGGTTGTTCTATTTATATGAGTAATATCTTTTATGGTCATGCACCCAATGTGAGGGGTTTATTCTTATTGAATCTCGATAGTAATGATACACATGTTCATAACATTGATGCCAAAAGATGTAGAATTGATAATGATAATACCACTTTCTTGTGGCACTGCCGTTTAGGTCATATTGGCGTAAAACGCATGAGGAAGCTCCATGATGATGGACTTTTGGAGTCACTTGATTTTGAATCACTTGACACATGTGAGCCATGCCTCATGGGCAAGATGACTAAAACGCCGTTCTCTGGAACAATGGAACGGGCAAGTGACTTATTGGAAATCGTACATACTGATGTGTGCGGTCCGATGAGTATTGAGGCGCGCGGTGGTTATCGTTACTTTCTCACCTTCACTGATGACTTAAGTAGATATGGGTATATTTACTTAATGAAACATAAGTCTGAAACATTTGAAAAGTTCAAACAATTTCAGAGTGAAGTTGAGAATCATCGTAACAAGAAGATTAAATTCCTACGATCTGATCGAGGAGGAGAATATCTGAGTTATGAGTTTGGCAGTCACTTAAGACAGTGTGGAATTGTTTCACAATTGACACCGCCTGGAACACCACAGCGTAATGGTGTGTCCGAACGTCGTAATCGAACTTTATTGGATATGGTGCGATCTATGATGTCTCTTGCCGATTTGCCACTATCGTTTTGGGGTTATGCATTAGAGACAGCTGCATTCACTTTAAATAGGGCACCATCGAAATCCGTTGAGACAACGCCATATGAACTTTGGTTTGACAAGAAGCCAAAGCTGTCGTTTCTTAAAGTTTGGGGATGTGATGCTTATGTCAAAAAGCTTCAGCCTGAAAAGCTGGAACCCAAAGCGGAGAAATGCGTCTTCATAGGATACCCAAAAGAGACAATTGGGTATACCTTCTACCTCAGATCCGAGGGCAAAGTGTTTGTCGCTAAAAACGGAACATTTCTTGAGAAAGAGTTTCTCTCGAAAGAATTGAGTGGGAGGAAGATAGAACTTGATGAGGTTGTTGAACCTTTACTTCAACCTGAGAGTAGCGCAGCGCAGAAAGTTGTTTCTGTGGAGCCTACATTAGCTGAAGAGGAAGTTAATGATGATGATCATGAAGCTTTGGATCAAGTTGCTATCGAACCTCGTAGGTCGACAAGGACGCGTACTGCTCCCGAGTGGTACGGCAACCCTGTCTTAAAGGTCATGTTGTTAGACAACGATGAACCTACGAGCTATGGAGAAACGATGATGGGCCCGGATTCCGAGAAGTGGTTAGAGGCCATGAAATCCGAGATGGGATCCATGTATGAAAACAAAGTGTGGACTTTGGAAGTATTACCTGAAGGGCGTAAGGCCATTCAGAACAAATGGATCTTTAAGAGGAAGACGGACGCGGACGGTAATGTCACCGTCTATAAAGCTCGACTTGTGGCAAAGGGTTTTTCACAAGTTCAAGGAGTTGACTACGATGAGACCTTCTCACCCGTAGCGATGCTTAAGTCCGTCAGAATCATGTTAGCAATAGCTGCCTTTTTCGATTATGAAATTTGGCAGATGGATGTCAAAACAGCGTTCCTTAACGGTTTCCTTAAGGAAGAGTTGTATATGATGCAACCAGAAGGTTTTGTCGATCCAGAAAATGCTGACAAAGTTTGCAAACTCCAGCGATCCATTTATGGACTGGTGCAAGCATCTCGGAGTTGGAATCTTCGGTTTGATGAGGTGATCAAAGCGTTCGAGTTTATACAAGTTTACGGAGAAGCTTGTATTTACAAGAAAGTGAGTGGGAGCTCTATAGCGTTTCTAATATTATATGTGGATGACATATTGCTGATTGGAAACAATATAGAAATGCTGGAAAGCGTAAAGGAATATTTGAACAAGAGTTTTTCAATGAAGGACCTAGGAGAAGCTGCTTTCATATTAGGCATCAAGATCTATAGAGATAGATCAAGACGCTTAATAGGACTTTCACAAAGCACATACCTTGATAAGATTTTGAAGAAGTTCAAAATGGATCAGTCCAAGAAGGGGTTCTTGCCTGTTTTGCAAGGTGTGAAGTTGAGTAAGACTCAATGCCCAGTGACTGCAGAAGATAGAGAAAAGATGAGTGTCATCCCCTATGCTTCGGCCATAGGCTCTATCATGTATGCAATGCTGTGCACAAGACCCGATGTCAGCCTTGCCATAAGTATGGTCGGAAGGTTTCAAAGTGATCCAGGAATGGAACACTGGACGGCGGTCAAGAATATCCTGAAGTACCTGAAAAGGACTAAGGACATGTTTCTCGTTTATGGAGGTGATCAAGAGCTCGTCGTAAAGGGTTACGTCGATGCAAGCTTTGACACTGATCCGGATGACTCTAAGTCGCAAACCGGATACGTATTTATTCTTAATGGGGGTGCGGTTAGCTGGTGCAGTTCCAAGCAAAGCGTGGTAGCAGATTCTACATGCGAAGCGGAGTACATCGCTGCCTCGGAGGCGGCGAAGGTAAAGCGACGTTTCAATTCCATCCGCGATTACATCAAAGAGGACGACATAAATATTTGCAAAGTACACACGGATCTAAATGTTGCAGATCCGATGACTAAACCTCTTCCAAGGGCTAAACATGAACAACACCAGAACTGCATGGGTGTTCGATTCAATACAATGTAAATCACATAGTGATGTGAACTAGATTATTGACTCTAGTGCAAGTGGGAGACTGTTGGAAATATGCCCTAGAGGCAATAATAAATTGGTTATTATTATATTTCCTTGTTCATGATAATCGTTTATTATCCATGCTATAATTGTATTGATTGGAAACTCAAATACATGTGTGGGTACATAGACAACACTGTGTCCCTAGTAAGCCTCTAGTTGACTAGCTTGTTGATCAAAGATGGTTAAGGTTTCCTAGCCATGGACATGAGATGTCATTTGATAATGGGATCACATCATTAGGAGAATGATGTGATGGACAAGACCCAAACTGTAAACGTAGCATTTGATCGTGTCAGTTTATTGCTATTGTTTTCTGCATGTCAAGTATCTGTTCCTTTGACCATGAGATCATGCAACTCACTGACACCGGAGGAATACCTTGTGTGTATCAAACGTCGCAACGTAACTGGGTGACTATAAAGGTGCTCTACAGATATCTCCGAGGGTGTCTGTTGGGTTGGCATGGATCAAGACTGGGATTTGTTACTCCGTATGACGGAGAGGTATCTCAGGGCCCACTCGGTAATACAACATCACAATGAGCCTTGCAAGCAATGTGACTAAAAGTGTTAGCCACGAGATCTTGTATTACGGAACGAGTAAAGAGACTTGCCGGTAACGAGATTGAACTAGGTATAGAGATACCGACGATCGAATCTCGGGCAAGTAACATACCGAAGAACAAAGGGAACAGCATACTGTTGGGGAACGTTGCATGGGAAACAAAAATTTTCCTACGCACACATAAGATCTATCCATGGTGATGAGCATCTACGAGAGGGAGAGTGAATCTACATACCCTTGTAGATCGCTAAGCGGAAGCGTTAATAAACGCGGTTGATGTAGTCGAACGTCTTCGCGATCCAAATCGCCGAGCGTCCCGCGATCCAATCACGATCCTTCCGATCTAGTGCCGAACGGACGGCACCTCCGCGTTCAACACACGTACGGCTTGATGACGCCTTCACCTCCTCGATCCAGCGAGCGATGGTGAAGTAGTGGTTGAGTTCCAGCAGCACGACGGCGTGGTGATGGTGGTGAGGAACAATCTCTGCAGGGCTTCGCCAAGCACTACGGAGATTATGACGGAGGAACTAGAGGGCTAGGGTTGCCGGCACACGGCTTGGGAAATCCTGATGTGTCCCGTGTGCTAGCCCTGCCCCTCTATTTATATGTTGAGCCTTGGGGTCTAAACTTGGAGTAAAAGCCTCCTCCAGGTCGGTTTTGCCCGCACAAGGTCGGTTTGGCCCGCAGGGAAAGAGTCCAACTCGGATCCCTGCCGAACCGTGCACAGCCGCGCACAAGCGGTAGTACCGCTTCACACAAGCGGTAGTACCGCTTGGGCGGTAGTACCGCTTCACACAAGCGGTAGTACCGCTCGGGCGGTAGTACCGCTTCAACAAGCGGTAGTACCGCTTACGCGGCAGCAAAACTACTTTTGCACTTTCCAATACCTTGTGGGCTTTATCCCTTTGGCTCATATAAAGTGTTGCTGCACCCGAACACTTCGGTAAACATCCGGAACCCCTTCCGGTGAACTCCGGAACCCTTCCGGAGATCAAAACACTATTATCACATATATCAATCTTTACCTCCGGACTATTCCGGAGATCCTCGTCATGTCCGGGATCTTATCCGGGACTCCGAACAACTTTCGGTCACCAACATAATAACTCAATTATACTAATCGTCACCAAACGTTAAGTGTGTAGACCCTGCGGGTTCGAGAACTATGTAGACATGACCGAGACACCTCTACGGCCAATAACCAATAGCGGGACCTGGATGCCCATATTGGCTCCTACATATTCTACGAAGATCTTTATCGGTCGAACCTCTATGTCAAGGATTCAGTTAATCCCGTATGCTGTTCCCTTTGTTCTTCGGTATGTTACTTGCCCGAGATTCGATCGTCGGTATCACTATACCTAGTTCAATCTCGTTACCGGCAAGTCTCTTTACTCGTTCCGTAATACAAGATCTCGTGGCTAACACTTTAGTCACATTGCTTGCAAGGCTCATTGTGATGTTGTATTACCGAGTGGGCCCTGAGATACCTCTCCGTCATACGGAGTAACAAATCCCAGTCTTGATCCATGCCAACCCAACAGACATCCTCGGAGATACCTGTAGAACACCTTTATAGTCGCCCAGTTACGTTGCGACGTTTGATACACACAAGGTACTCCTCCGATGTCAGGGAGTTGCATGATCTCATGGTCATAGGAACAGATACTTGACATGCAGAAAACAATAGCAATAAACTGACACGATCAAATGCTACGTTCGTAGTTTGGGTCTTGTCCATCACATCATTCTCCTAATGATGTGATCCCGTTATCAAATGACATCTCATGTCCATGGCTAGGAAACCTTAACCATCTTTGATCAACAAGCTAGTCAACTAGAGGCTTACTAGGGACACAGTGTTGTCTATGTACCCACACATGTATTTGAGTTTCCAATCAATACAATTATAGCATGGATAATAAACGATTATCATGAACAAGGAAATATAATAATAACCAATTTATTATTGCCTCTAGGGCATATTTCCAACAGTCTCCCACTTGCACTAGAGTCAATAATCTAGTTCACATCACTATGTGATTTACATTGTAATGAATCGAACACCCATGCAGTTCTGGTGTTGTTCATGTTTAGCCCTTGGAAGAGGTTTAGTCATCGGATCTGCAACATTTAGATCCGTGTGTACTTTGCAAATATTTATGTCGTCCTCCTTGATGTAATCGCGGATGGAATTGAAACGTCGCTTTATGTGTCTGGTCCTCTTGTGAAATCTTGGTTCCTTGGCTAGAGCAATGGCACCAGTATTATCACAAAACAGAGTCATTGGGTTAAGTGCACCAGGCACTACTCCAAGATCTGTCATGAACTCCTTCATCCAGACACCTTCCTTCGCCGCCTCCGAGGCAGCGATGTACTCCGCTTCGCATGTAGAATCTGCTACCACGCTTTGCTTGGAACTGCACCAGCTAACCGCACCCCCATTAAGAATAAATACGTATCCGGTTTGCGACTTAGAGTCATCCGGATCAGTGTCAAAGCTTGCATCGACGTAACCCTTTACGACGAGCTCTTGATCACCTCCATAAACGAGAAACATGTCCTTAGTCCTTTTCAGGTACTTCAGGATATTCTTGACCGCCGTCCAGTGTTCCATTCCTGGATCACCTTGAAACCTTCCGACCATACTTATGGCAAGGCTGACATCGGGTCTTGTGCACAGCATTGCATACATGATAGAGCCTATGGCTGAAGCATAGGGGATGACACTCATCTTTTCTCTATCTTCTGCAGTCACTGGGCATTGAGTCTTACTCAACTTCACACCTTGCAAAACAGGCAAGAACCCCTTCTTGGACTGATCCATTTTTGAACTTCTTCAAAATCTTATCAAGGTATGTGCTTTGTGAAAGTCCTATTAAGCGTCTTGATCTATCTCTATAGATCTTGATGCCTAATATGAAAGCAGCTTCTCCTAGGTCCTTCATTGAAAAACTCTTGTTCAAATATTCCTTTACGCTTTCCAGCATTTCTATATTGTTTCCAATCAGCAATATGTCATCCACATATAAGATTAGAAACGCTATAGAGCTCCCACTCACTTTCTTGTAAATACAAGCTTCTCCGTAAACTTGTATAAACTCGAACGCTTTGATCACCTCATCAAAACGAAGATTCCAACTCCGAGATGCTTGCACCAGTCCATAAATGGATCGCTGGAGTTTGCAAAATTTGTCAGCATTCTCTGGATCGACAAAACCTTCTGGTTGCATCATATACAACTCTTCCTTAAGGTAACCGTTAAGGAACGCTGTTTTGACATCCATCTGCCAAATTTCATAATCGAAAAAGGCAGCTATTGCTAACATGATTCTGACGGACTTAAGCATCGCTACGGGTGAGAAGGTCTCATCGTAGTCAACTCCTTGAACTTGTGAAAAACCCTTTGCCACAAGTCGAGCTTTATAGACGGTGACATTACCGTCCGCGTCCGTCTTCCTCTTAAAGATCCATTTGTTCTGAATGGCCTTACGCCCTTCAGGTAATACTTCCAAAGTCCATACTTTGTTTTCATACATGGATCCCATCTCGGATTTCATGGCCTCTAACCACTTCTCGGAATCCGGGCCCATCATCGCTTCTCCATAGCTCGTAGGTTCATCATTGTTTAACAACATGACCTCTAAGACAGGGTTGCCGTACCACTCAGGAGCAGTACGCGTCCTTGTCGACCTACGAGGTTCGATAGCAACTTGATCCAAAGCTTCATGATCATCATCATTAACTTCCTCTTCAGCTAATGTAGGCTCCACAGAAACAACTTTCTGCGCTGCGCTACTCTCAGGTTGAAGTAAAGGTTCAACAACCTCATCAAGTTCTATCTTCCTCCCACTCAATTCTTTCGAGAGAAACTCTTTCTCAAGAAATGTTCCGTTTTTAGCGACAAACACTTTGCCTTCGGATCTGAGGTAGAAGGTATACCCAACTGTCTCTTTTGGGTATCCTATGAAGACGCATTTCTCCGCTTTGGGTTCCAGCTTTTCAGGCTGAAGCTTTTTGACATAAGCATCACATCCCCAAACTTTAAGAAACGACAACTTTGGCTTCTTGCCAAACCAAAGTTCATATGGCGTCGTCTCAACGGATTTCGATGGTGCCCTATTTAAAGTGAATGCAGCTGTCTCTAATGCATAACCCCAAAACGATAGCGGCAAATCGGCAAGAGACATCATAGATCGCACCATATCCAATAAGGTTCGATTACGACGTTCGGACACACCATTACGCTGTGGTGTTCCAGGCGGTGTTAATTGTGAAACAATTCCACACTGTCTTAAGTGACTGCCAAACTCATAACTCAGATATTCTCCTCCTCGATCAGATCGTAGGAATTTAATCTTCTTGTTACGATGATTCTCAACTTCACTCTGAAATTGTTTGAACTTTTCAAATGTTTCAGACTTGTGTTTCATTAAGTAAATATACCCATATCTACTTAAGTCATCAGTGAAGGTGAGAAAGTAACGATAACCACCGCGCGCCTCAATGCTCATCGGACCGCACACATCAGTATGTATGATTTCCAATAAGTCACTTGCCCGTTCCATTATTCCAGAGAACGGCGTTTTAGTCATCTTGCCCATGAGGCATGGCTCACATGTGTCAAGTGATTCAAAATCAAGTGACTCCAAAAGTCCATCAGCATGGAGCTTCCTCATGCGTTTTACGCCAATATGACCTAAACGGCAGTGCCACAAGAAAGTGGTATTATCATTATCAATTCTACATCTTTTGGCATCAATGTTATGAACATGTGTATCATTACTATCGAGATTAAACCCCTCACATCGGGTGCATGACCATAAAAGATATTACTCATATAAATAGAACAACCATTATTCTCTGATTTAAATGAGTAACCGTCTTGCAATAAACAAGATCCAGATATAATGTTCATGCTTAACGCAGGCACCAAATAACACTTATTTAGGTTCATCACTAATCCCGACGGTAATCGAAGAGCGAGCGTGCCGACGGCGATCACATCAACCTTGGAACCATTTCCCACGCGCATCGTCACTTCGTCCTTTGCCAGCCTCCGTCTATTCCGCAGTTCCTGTTTTGAGTTGCAAATACGAGCAACCGCACCGGTATCAAATACCCAGGCACTACAACGAGAGTTGGTAAGGTACACATCAATAACATGTATATCATATATACCTTGTTTGTTGTTGGCCGCCTTCTTGTCAGCCAAATACTTGGGGCAATTCCGCTTCCAGTGTCCAGTTCCCTTGCAATGAAAACACACAGTTTCTGGTTTGGGTCCAGCCTTGGGTTTCTTCACGAGAGGAGCAACTGCTTTGCCACTCTTCTTGGAGTTACCCTTCTTACCCTTGCCATTTTTCTTGAAACTAGTGGTTTTATTGACCATCAACACTTGATGCTCCTTCTGAATTTCAGACTCAGCGGCCTTCAGCATCGCAAACAGCTCGGCGACTGACTTGTTCATCCCGTGCATGTTATAGTTCAACACGAAGCTCTTGTAGCTAGGTGGCAATGATTGAAGAACTCTGTCAGTGATAGCCTCTGGCGGAAGGGGCATCCCTAACTCAGCCAGACGGGTGGAGTACCCAGACATTCTGAGCACGTGATCACTGATAGACCCGTTCTCCTCCATCTTGCAAGCATAGAACTTATCGGAGATCTCATATCTCTCGATCCGGGCATTCTTCTGAAAGATAAACTTCAATTCCTGGAACATCTCATATGCTCCATGACGTTCAAAACGTCTTTGAAGTCCCGGTTCTAAGCCATACAACATTGCACATTGAACTATTGAGTAATCATCAGAACGAGCCTGCCAGGCGTTCACAACGTCTAGAGACTCAACTGGAGCGGGTGGATCACCAAGCGGTGCATCAAGGACATAAGCCTTCTGGGAAGCCGTAAGGATTATCCTTAGATTACGGGCCCAGTCCACAAAGTTACTTCCATCATCTTTCAACTTAGCTTTCTCTAGGAACGCATTAAAATTCAGGGGTGCTACTGCGCGAGCCATGATCTACAACATAAATATAGCAAAGACAACTTAGACTATTGTTCTTAGATAATGAGTTTAGTTAATCATATTTAAAAAAACTCCCACTCAAATTGACATCCCTCCGATCATTCGAGTGTAACATGATCCAAATCCACCAACTCAAGTCCGATCATCACGTGAGTTGAGGTGGTTTCAATGGTGAACATCTTCATGTTGATCATATCTACTATATGACTCATGTTCGACCTTTCGGTCTCTTGTGTTCCGAGGCCATGTCTGTACATGCTAGGCTCGTCAAGTTTAACCCGAGTGTTCCGCACGTGTAACATGGCTTACACCCGTTGTATGCGAACGTAGAGTCTATCACACCCGATCATCACGGCGTGTCTCGAAACGACGAACTTTCGCAACGGTGCACACTTGGGGAGAACACAATTTATCTTGAAATTTAAGTGAGGGATCACCTTATAATGCTACCGTCGTCCTAAGCAAAATAAGATGCATAAAAGGATTAACATCACATGCAAATCATAAGTGACATGATATGGCCATGAACTTGTGCTTTTGATCTCCATCTCCAAAGCACCGGCATGATCTCCATCGTCACCGGCATGACACCATGATCTCCATCATCTTGATCTCCATCAACGTGTCGCCATAAGGTTGTCGCGCTGACTGTTGCTTCCACGACTATAGCTAACGTTTAGCGATAAAGTAAAGCATTACATAGCGCTTAATGATTGACACGCAGGTCATACAATAATTAAAGACAACTCTATGGCTCCTGCCAGTTGCCGTACTCATCGACATGCAAGTCGTGATATTCTATACAAAACATGATCATCTCATACATCACATATATCTCATCATGTAATTGGCCATATCACATCACAACATACCCTGCAAAAACAAGTTAGACGTCCTCTAATTGTTGTTGCAAATTTTACGTGGCTGCTACGGGTTTGCAAGAACCGTTCTTACCTACGCAAAACCACAACGTGGTGTAGTGATTGCTTTTTGATCTTCTAAAAGAACCCTCTTCATTGAACCGATTCAACTAAAGTGAGAGAGACAGACACCCGCCAGTCACCTTTATGCAACAAGTGCACGCAGCGGTAAAACCAGTCTCGCGTAAGCGTACGCGTAATGTCGGTCCGGGCCGCTTCATCTCACAATACCGCTGAATCAAGTATCAACTAGTAACGGCAAGCAATATGTATACACCCACGCCCACAACTCGTTTGTATTCTACTCGAGATCTCATCTACGCATAGACCTAGCTCATGATGCCACTGTTGGGGAACGTTGCATGGGAAACAAAAATTTTCCTACGCACACATAAGATCTATCCATGGTGATGAGCATCTACGAGAGGGAGAGTGAATCTACATACCCTTGTAGATCGCTAAGCGGAAGCGTTAATAAACGCGGTTGATGTAGTCGAACGTCTTCGCGATCCAAATCGCCGAGCGTCCCGCGATCCAATCACGATCCTTCCGATCTAGTGCCGAACGGACGGCACCTCCGCGTTCAACACACGTACGGCTTGATGACGCCTTCACCTCCTCGATCCAGCGAGCGATGGTGAAGTAGTGGTTGAGTTCCAGCAGCACGACGGCGTGGTGATGGTGGTGAGGAACAATCTCTGCAGGGCTTCGCCAAGCACTACGGAGATTATGACGGAGGAACTAGAGGGCTAGGGTTGCCGGCACACGGCTTGGGAAATCCTGATGTGTCCCGTGTGCTAGCCCTGCCCCTCTATTTATATGTTGAGCCTTGGGGTCTAAACTTGGAGTAAAAGCCTCCTCCAGGTCGGTTTTGCCCGCACAAGGTCGGTTTGGCCCGCAGGGAAAGAGTCCAACTCGGATCCCTGCCGAACCGTGCACAGCCGCGCACAAGCGGTAGTACCGCTTCACACAAGCGGTAGTACCGCTCGGGCGGTAGTACCGCTTCACACAAGCGGTAGTACCGCTCGGGCGGTAGTACCGCTTCAACAAGCGGTAGTACCGCTTACGCGGCAGCAAAACTACTTTTGCACTTTCCAATACCTTGTGGGCTTTATCCCTTTGGCTCATATAAAGTGTTGCTGCACCCGAACACTTCGGTAAACATCCGGAACCCCTTCCGGTGAACTCCGGAACCCTTCCGGAGATCAAAACACTATTATCACATATATCAATCTTTACCTCCGGACTATTCCGGAGATCCTCGTCATGTCCGGGATCTTATCCGGGACTCCGAACAACTTTCGGTCACCAACATAATAACTCAATTATACTAATCGTCACCAAACGTTAAGTGTGTAGACCCTGCGGGTTCGAGAACTATGTAGACATGACCGAGACACCTCTACGGCCAATAACCAATAGCGGGACCTGGATGCCCATATTGGCTCCTACATATTCTACGAAGATCTTTATCGGTCGAACCTCTATGTCAAGGATTCAGTTAATCCCGTATGCTGTTCCCTTTGTTCTTCGGTATGTTACTTGCCCGAGATTCGATCGTCGGTATCACTATACCTAGTTCAATCTCGTTACCGGCAAGTCTCTTTACTCGTTCCGTAATACAAGATCTCGTGGCTAACACTTTAGTCACATTGCTTGCAAGGCTCATTGTGATGTTGTATTACCGAGTGGGCCCTGAGATACCTCTCCGTCATACGGAGTAACAAATCCCAGTCTTGATCCATGCCAACCCAACAGACATCCTCGGAGATACCTGTAGAACACCTTTATAGTCGCCCAGTTACGTTGCGACGTTTGATACACACAAGGTACTCCTCCGATGTCAGGGAGTTGCATGATCTCATGGTCATAGGAACAGTTACTTGACATGCAGAAAACAATAGCAATAAACTGACACGATCAAATGCTACGTTCGTAGTTTGGGTCTTGTCCATCACATCATTCTCCTAATGATGTGATCCCGTTATCAAATGACATCTCATGTCCATGGCTAGGAAACCTTAACCATCTTTGATCAACAAGCTAGTCAACTAGAGGCTTACTAGGGACACAGTGTTGTCTATGTACCCACACATGTATTTGAGTTTCCAATCAATACAATTATAGCATGGATAATAAACGATTATCATGAACAAGGAAATATAATAATAACCAATTTATTATTGCCTCTAGGGCATATTTCCAACACATACGGGATTAACTGAATCCTTGACATAGAGGTTCGACCGATAAAAGATCTTCGTAGAATATGTAGGAGCCAATATGGGCATCCAGGTCCCGCTATTGGTTATTGGCCGTAGAGGTGTCTCGGTCATGTATACATAGTTCTCGAACCCGCAGGGTCTACACACTTAACGTTTGGTGACGATTAGTATAATTGAGTTATTATGTTGGTGACCGAAAGTTGTTCGGAGTCCCGGATAAGATCCCGGACATGACGAGGATCTCCGGAATAGTCCGGAGGTAAAGATTGATATATGTGATAATAGTGTTTTGATCTCTGGAAGGGTTCCGGAGTTCACCGGAAGGGGTTCCGGATGTTTACCGAAGTGTTCGGGTGCAGCAACACTTTATATGAGCCAAAGGGGTAAAGCCCACAAGGTATTGGAAAGTGCAAAAGTAGTTTTGCTGCCGCGTAAGCGGTACTACCGCTTGTGTGAAGCGGTACTACCGCCCGAGCGGTACTACCGCTTGTGTGAAGCGGTACTACCGCCCAAGCGGTACTACCGCTTGTGTGAAGCGGTACTACCGCTTGTGCGCGGCTGTGCACGGTTCGGCAGGGATCCGAGTTGGACTCTTTCCCTGCGGGCCAAACCGACCTTGTGCGGGCAAAACCGACCCGGAGGAGGCTTTTACTCCAAGTTTAGACCCCAAGGTTCAACATATAAATAGAGGGGCAGGGCTAGCACACGGGACACATCAGGATTTCCCAAGCCGTGTGCCGGCAACCCTAGCCCTCTAGTTCCTCCGTCATAATCTCCGTAGCGCTTGGCGAAGCCCTGCAGAGATTGTTCCTCACCACCATCACCACGCCGTCGTGCTGCTGGAACTCAACCACTACTTCACCATCGCTCGCTGGATCGAGGAGGTGAAGGCGTCATCAAGCCGTACGTGTGTTGAACGCGGAGGTGCCGTCCGTTCGGCACTAGTTCGTGATCGGATCGAGGGACGACGTGCGATTTGGATCGCGGAGACGTTCGACTACATCAACCGCGTTTCTTAAACGCTTCCGCTTAGCGATCTACAAGGGTATGTAGATTCACTCTCCCTCTCGTAGATGCTCATCACCATGGATAGATCTTGTGTGTGCGTAGGAAAATTTTTGTTTCCCATGCAACGTTCCCCAACAAATATAGCTCCTTTGCAAATCAAAGAACAGAATTTTTGCATTAGAGTTTATTTTGTCTTTTTTGTATGTTTTAATGCAAGCATCTTTTGGGCAATCTTTGAACATGAAGTAGGAGCATTTTGATGTCATCTTGCTGGTAGATTTTAGTTCATGCCATGTTAGGACCTGTAGTGAGTGCTACAAGCTTGTAAACTTGCTATCTATTCATTTCTGCCATGCCATGCTATTTTTCTCAAGTCTGAAACTGGCAGTATTAATACTTTGCATTTTGCCTTGATGTTTGCAACAAATCTGTGCATCTTTGGATCATGATCAGTAAGGGTGTTTGGTTGATGGTAATTAGTACATGCTTGCCATGCTCTTTGTTGCCATGAAAAACTGCTATAGCATATATTTTACTTGCCTCAAAGGTTGCATCATGAATCTGTTTTCTTCCACTATGCAAATATCACTTAAGTCTGAAAATCTGTTAATACTTGTCAATTTGATCATGATGATTGCCATCGATCTAGGGGTCATTTGAATTAGTTCAGTAAGCATGTTCTGCCATGTGTTACATCTCCGTAGAATTACAGGTTGTGGTGTTGCATCTCCGTGGAATTACAGGTTGCGGTCCAGTTGCTAGGATAATTTTGGTGGGAGCAGTAGACTTGTAGAAAATATGGTTCCTTTGTAAACAAAAGAAACCATGAAGAAAATAAATTCCAACTTTGGAATTTTAGTAAATATTGTAGAAATATTTTTGTAAGGTGGAAAAGAGTTATAGCATTATTCATGATCTCAAAGTCATTGATATTATTCATGTGTAATAATTATGCAAATGTTTTATAGCATTATTCATGACCTCAAAGTCATTGATATTATTCATGTGTAATATAAATGGATGAGATGAGATGAGATGGAGATGGATGAGATGAGATGGAGATGGCTGAATTTTTTTGTTTGTTTTGTGTAGTTTTACTAGGTTTTTAGATACATATCGCGAACATAGTTATATTGGATAATTGATCTTCATATAAATGAAGCATAAAAGTTTAGCAATCACTTACAAATTTTGACATGAGGGGGGAGGGGGTCGTTAAAACATAACCCCGATAATTTCGGTATAACTTCGACATGAGGGGGGAGGGGGTCGTTAAAACATAACCCCGATAATCCACTAATCCATTGCTCATATGCATATGATTCCTTGTTGTGATTAGGTCTATGTTTGCCACTAATCCATCTCTCATGGTTGTATATTGCCATGTAGATATTTGCAGAAACTATGGAACATGACAGAGACTTAGAAAAAGAAGAGATGTTGGGGGATATAATCCGCGACGGAGGTGATGATAGCCCCTCATAGTTTCTCAACGACTTCGATGGTCGAATGGAGGAGGGAAGAGAAGATGACGGCTCCGGTGATCGATTGGAGGAGGGAGAAGATGACGGCTCCGCCGGTGTTGGAGCCTTAACTGTTGCAAAGTCCGGCGAGGTATATATATTAATTAAGCCTCTGCTGACTAGATGCATTAATTGTTTTGTATGTACATATATTAATGCTTCTTTCTTCTTATAGCCCTCCGGATCGAGCCAAACTTCTATAAGGAGACGAGGCCCGAAGAAAAGGTTGGGTGAGAATGAAAGGTTCACGATCGAAGAAGTTGATCCAGATGGCAAACCGACTGTTCCCAAGCGGACCCAAGACTGATTTATACATCAGCGCGGAGTTGTTGTTAGGGACAACGTCCCGATCAGCATCCAAGAATGGAATAAGAAGAAGGACGATGGAGTTTCTTATGTCGACGATAGATGCAAAGATGAGCTTTGGAACTCGCTCATGATAAATTTCAGCCTACCGCCAGAGGAGGATCCAAATAACCCAGTTATACAGCGAAAAGTCAAAAAATGGGCTCTTAAGAAGATGACAGAACAATTCAAGAACTGGAAGAAAAGATTGAACGAACAGTTTGTCGAGAAAGATGAGACTCCAGAATTCACCGGTCAATATGCGAAGATAAAATATCACTGGCCCGCATTTGTGGCGTACAAGAAATCGGAGAAAGCTAAGAACAGGTCACAGACAAATAAGCTAAATGCTTCAAAGAAGCTGTATCACCATGTTACGGGGTCAGGTGGCTACAAGGTTGCCCGGCCTATGTGGGACAAAGCTGAGAACGACCTGCTTGCTAAAGGGATCCAACCAGCGACATCGAACTGGCCCGAACGGGCAAGGACTTGGTTCTTCGGGCATGGGGGAACTTTGGACACAGAAACAGGGAAGTGTGTTTACACGAAAGACCAACTTCAAACACCCGTCATAAAGATTCAGGAAGCAATCAAGGACGTGCAGGAAGGGAGGTTCCATCCCGACAGATAGAAGGACGTGCTGTCACGCGCCCTCGGGAATCCTGAACACCCTGGACGAACACGAGGCACATCAGGCTCCGTTCCGTGGGTGCATGGGTTTCCCGACAGCACTGGTTATAGAAGTTGAGGGAGAAAGAAGAAAGAGGAAGCAGACCGGATGCAGAATGTAGAACAAAGATTAGCGTTGCAGGAGAAGAAACTAGAGGCACTTACCAGTCAGCGAGCTACCGGCCAACCATCTCAGCAGCACGAAGATCCTTCATTCGATACTGCCCACGAAGCTACCCCACCATCTCAGCGGAAAAGCAGCGTGGCTTCCACGGAGCTCGTTCGGCCTGATATCACAGCTCCTCGCTACCCCGTGGATTATATCACGGAGAGGGAACATTGTGAGCTATTGGCGAAATGCATCAACCTAACCTTGAAGGTGGCGGTCAGCTATGTCTTACCTCCTACACCTGATGGAACTTTCCATTGCAATCCGATTCCAGATGGCTTTGCTATTGTCGGGGTGGATGAAGTTACCAACGGATTCGAGGGGCTGGAGCTTGAGTACCCTACAGGTGAAGGGGAGACTCATCTGGTAGATGCCGTAAGGACTACCATTCTATGGAGAAAGGAGTACATCGTGCTTCCACAATGGACGCCGCGTCAGCAGACTCAGCCGGAGGAGGCCCCTCAGCAGACTCCTCACAGTCCAGCTCTATCTCCGCTGCCTCACTCGTCTCCGTCACGTCACAACACTCCGCCGCCTCAGCGGACTCCGCCGAAGGAGGCCCCTCAGCAGAATCCTCCGCCTCCTCAGCGGACTCCGCCTCCTCTGCCGCGTCAGCTGACTCCGCCTCCTCAGCAATGGCGGAAGAGACCCACCGCCGCTCCGGCGGCTAGCAGTACAACAACGAAGAAATCCATAGCAGGTCCAAGCTTCAAGAAGGCTCCTGCCAAGTTACCATACGACATGACTGAGGAGGAAATCAAGGAGACCGTGGCTGCCGATGTGAAACGCCAGTTTGCACCGAAACGTCCAGATCCAAAGGAGAAAACAGATTCGGTAAAAGCGAAGCGCTGTCTGGATGCCCTTAAGCGACCAGCACTGCCTCCGCCGCTATCACACTATGACCGCTGTATTGTAAAGACATTTGATGAAGTGAAAAGGTCGGGAAGTAGCAGAAGTAGCAGTGCTGCAAGAAGTGGGAAAACAATTCCCCAGCTCGGCGAACAGGAAAAACAATCGTGCCCCCCGCTCAAGGTGTTTCCCGGTATCGCTAATGATCCGGGGGTAGCGGCCGCTCATCCTGGTTACACTCTTGGTGATTACTTAGGCGATGAGGTACAGTTCGAAATGGCTGAGGTAGCCTTTAGATACCAGCACGGGAAGCCTCTCGTCAGACCTGAGCAGCTCCCGCATCTATCAACGATGATGCGAAGATTGTATGACTGGTACTTGAAAGCCTGCAAGGAAGGGACCGACAGTATCTACGTGGGAATTAAAGATGAGCACTACTTCAATGGAGTCAAGGCGTTGTACATTGATTTTGAAGAATTATTTCAGTTATACAATCAAGACGCCCTCGACAAAACTATCGTCAGTTGCTATTGTCTGTAAGTATTTTTTCTGTAATTAAGTCTCTAGCTCAGCTCGTTCATTGCATGTATAATTATCCTCAGACTATATTATGCAGATTGAAGATCCGAGAATGCAGAGGAATAATCTATGACATTGGGTTCATTAACCCAAATACCGTAAATGAATATACGGTACAAAAAATGCCCGATGATATAGAGAAAATCTTGATAAAGGCGTTACTTGGACAACAAAACAAAAGGGAAATACTATTTCCTTATAACTTCAAGTGAGTGTTACTGTCTTGTGCACATTCTGTTTCGCTTACTCGAGGTTAAGTGTAATTGAATAGTTATGCGTGCGCAGGTTTCACTTTATTCTGCTAGCCATTCAGCTTGACGCGGGACTAGTAATTGTCTTGGACTCGAGACGTAAAGATCCTAAGGAGTGGACGGACATGAGTCAAATGCTTAAGAAGTAAGTTCAATCATTATCGCACCATATCGGCAACTTTCGTTCATTTTCTGATATCAAGTAATCATTTTCTTTGCCGGACAGGGTTTGGAAAAAGTTCATCACCAACCAGGTTAGGGGTGAGTGGAAAAAGGAGTTGCGATTTTCACACCCCAAAGTAAGTACTACTAGCTAGTTCCGCGCATCTCTCATTGATTCTAGTTTCAATATCATTATCATGCTTGATTATCATTTTGATTGAACTTTATTCTCGTAAAGTGCTTGTTGCAGGCACCCGGGAATAATTTATGTGGATACTACGTTTGCGAGTTCATTCACTACAAGACCTCTGAGCGGGCCAGATCTGAAGAACAATTTGAAGTACGTAAACAATATTCACATTTTTATTTTATTACCATCAATTGTGTTGAGTTTCATTCATATATATATATATATATATATATATATATATATATATATATATATATATATATATATATATATATATATATATATTGACCCCCTTCTTTAAATTAGATCTGGCGAAAGCGGGACGAACTACTACCAACTGATCGCATACGAGCAATTCAAGAGCAATTGACGGGATTCTTTGTTGAGCATGTCATACCTACAGACGGAGAATACCATCGGGATTTGCAAAGCGATTGTGGTAATTAGATATTAGGGATCGTAAGAGATGTTATATTGTATATATGCATGAACATGTACTATATGTAGTAGCGTCGAATAGATATACGAAAACTTATAATTCGACTAAGCACGGAGAAAGAGAGGTCACTTCTCTCTATATATTGATCATGACGATGTTGTGTAATGGTTCCGTCATTGCTATATGTAGTAGCTAGCGTCGAGTTGAATGAAAAGCATAAAATGAAAATGAAAACCCTAAATGTAAAATAATTGAATGGTAAACATAAAAAGAAAAGGGGAAACACAATATGAAACCCCTAAAGCCTCCAAAACCCCAAAACCCCTCCTTTCAAAAAAAAAAAAAAAACCCCAGCGCCTGTCAGGTGCTGACGCGTGGCTGCCTTCTAGTCCCGATTGGTGTTACCAACCGGGACTAGAGGTCCTCCTGCTTGGGCGCCCACAGCGGCCACGTGGAGCCCCTTTAGTCCCGGTTCGTAACCCAACCGGGACTAAAAGTGGGGGCCTTTAGTCCCGATTGTTCTGTTCCTGTTGCAGAACCGGGACTAAAGGCCCTCTGGAACCGGGACTGATGCCCTGTTTTCTACTAGTGAAAAGAGCCCACACCCCAAAGACCAAGAAAGTGGCGTATGGTATGTGGAACTCCCTCAACATGAAGCCAAACCTGCTGTAGCCTAACTTTTGGCTGAATAGACTCATATTTCCAAGAGCTGACCGTGATGTGGGCCATAGTAGCAGGAACTTTCATCTGAATACCGTCCACCCTCTCCAAATCCTCAAAAGATGTGAGACTAACCAGGAAGGCATTCTCACCATTGGGAATAGCCTCCCACTTCCACTGTGCATTGCCCGAACAAATACGCGCCACTTGCTTCGCTATGATCTCAGCAGACACGACCTCTCCACTAACCTGGACAAGAGCCACAGGAGACTGATTTGGAGCAAGATGAGCCTTAAAAATGCTATCTGGTAGCGACGTGAAGTAGGTCTCATCGCACCCAAAACCTGAAACAAAAGCAAGTGGTTTCAGAAGCTTCAGAATTGGACATCTAATGGTAGGGTGTGCAATCTTATCACAAATATGACAGTAGCGCTGTATCGTGCAGTCCTTGGTTGCATGTGTATCAGTGTTACACTTCCAGCATCGCTGCAATTTCTTGGACTTCGCACCAGCCCCCACCTGAGACTCCACATGTGCCACCGGAACCACAGTAGGCAAGGACTTATAATGGAAGTACATAGACATATCAAATTTCAGTAACATCCTTCAATGGAAAACATTCTACAATCTCCATATAACTGGGGCTTGGTAGATGAATCTGATGTTGACTTTAATCCAGTATACTTCTATAGGTGGTGGCTATGCCGTTGAGGTGGACGGCATATTATGAGTATGACAATGACTGGTCATGGTTTACTTTTTGACGTAATTTTCTTTCACATCCAAACCGAAATATGGTATGACCACTATAATTTTGAGGAACTTTTTTGTTCCTGTGTTATTATGGCATAGTGCTATATGGACTAAATTGTAAATTTTCCACAGACCATACAAGATGTAGATATTACCATATGGTGGTACTTTAGTGATCATTTAGTAGACTTCTTGTGCCGCCTTTCTTGCACACATGGGTTTCCAGTTAACAAGTACGTTATAATCAACTCCATTTCATTTTTGTTAACCGTACAGTAAAGCATCTGAAAGAAAAACAATTTTGTAGTTTTGACAAAGATTGGTTTTCCACGCACCCGGCATGGGAAAGGTACCAGACTTGCACATTCCATTATGAACAGGTACCAGAACTAGAACATTCTGAAGAAGAGTCAGATCATTCGGAAGTAGAGCGGGAGGAATCTGAAGAAGAGCCAAAGCATTCCGATGAAGAGCCAGAGCATTCTCAAGAAGAGTTGGATCAATCTGAAAAAGATCCGGAGCAATCTGAAGAAGAGCCGGAGCATACGGAAGAAGAGTTATATTGTTCTCAACAAAAGACATATTAATCTGAAGAAGGGCCATCAGTCGATGAGTTTGAGCGGCTGCCTGGGCTCCGACGGTTCGTGTCCATATAACTCTACTAGAAAAGTGTTTGGCCAAAAGCCGATCAACTTGGTTGTCCTTAGATCCTGCATAGGCTAGAAATATGAGTTGGCTCCGCCACTGGACCAACACGTGAAGCAAGAGGAAGAAATAATAATGATGGTCACCCGCTCTTTCCAGCTAACTGACATCCAAAGGAACGGCCTCATAACTTGGTACTACCTCTGTTCCTAAATATAAGACGTTTTGGCAATTCAAACAGAGGCTCCCTCCGTCCGAAAATACTTGTCGGAGAAATGGATTAAAATTTAGTTCTAGATACATCCATTTCTCCAACAAATATTTCCGGACGAAGGGAGTTGTAGTTGTTAATTCCGGCCGTGCTCCCACCTGCTGGTACCGCGTAGCCAAAACATTGTCTCATCTATCTTCTATCTGGTTTCTTGTGGACCGAACTAATACTATGATTTTGATGTTGTTTTACTTCTCTAGTGTTATTGACACAAATGGTGCGCATCACAAGTTCATTTACGTACTATAATTAAAAGTAACAGCGGAGAGTGAACCGGAGAGACGAACAAGGAAGAAAGTATGCTGGAGGAAAAAAACATGAAAAGAAACAGAACAAAAACGAAAAAACTAAACAAACTATGGAGGTAGTTCAGCTGCTTGTTGTCACTAAACCGCAAACTTGTGAACCCTTGCCCACAAGTCGGCCACTCCTACAAATGATGTGCTTCATAAATATCGGACAAACATGAACTCTAAACAAAAAAAAAAGTATTTGACTCTTGGGGAATGGATGGTCTCTGTCAAATTTCATGTCGTTTGCGTATATCCAAGTGTTTTGCTTTAATCATCCTAGTTTAAAGAATCAGCAAACTTGTCAGCGGAGATCGAGAGGAGGAAGGTTTCGCCCTAGCCGCCTTGCGGGAGGGGAAAGAAATAGTCGCATGACAGTCGTGATGGCTTTATTCATCCCTCTCTCTTTTTTTGAGAAACAAGAGCAACTATATTACTCATGTGATGGTGTTACAATCAGACATCATCGGATCGTTTAATCTGTTGGTATTCATCCCTTTTTTGGCGTTATATATATATTCAAGACAAGACATATGAAGACCTGTCTTGTTCAAGACATTAAGTTGCAAGTCAAATTAAAGTGACGGAGAAACTTCGCTGGTGGTGGCCAGTTAAATGGATGGATATAAATCTTATTAAGCAAGCAAAACTCAATGTGTCGAGGTTACACAATATTAACGAGAAAACCGGCGTCATCTTATCACCTGAACTCAAGACTGGCTTTACCTCCTATATATTCAAGTGCCCTACCTCTACTGCAGTCTGGTTTCACCTTTGGACGTGTCCATTGTGCATATGGTTTTTGATAATAAAAAAAGGAAAGAAACATCTGTGACACCTTGTATGCTCTTGAAACTAAAAAGTTGTATGTTATATACATTTCATGTTTAGCCGTCTGTGATAAGACTATTCCGACCATTTTTCAGCGAGTTGCTTAGTTCCAGGATACAGCTAAACTAACTCCAAAGAATAACTTGCTGCTTTGCCTTAAGCCGTTTTATATTGTGACAAATATACTACTATCTTTTATCTTCACATTTATTGGCAATTATTTTTTGGTGTTACTCCCTCCGTTCCTAAATATAAGTCTTTCTAGAGATTCCACTATGGACTACATACGGAGCAAAATGAGTGAATCTACACTCTAAAGTATGTCTATATACATCCGTATGTAGTCCATAGTGGAATCTCTAAAAGTTCTTATATTTAGGAACGGAGGGAGTATTATTTTATCTCACTATTTTCCGGTTGCTTCCAAGCTTTTCTTGAAGAACAATTTTTTTTTTGATGGCGCTACGGCGGGCTTACGCCGGCCTGAACCATTTTCATTATAAATAAGAGTAAGATGCAACAGGACTGGTACAACAGATAGCACCCGACACACACAAGAAGGAACAAGGAACAACAACACCCGACACACACAAGACGAAGACAAGGAGCAACAGAAGGAGAACCAGAGGCGAGCTACGACAAGAAACCAACACTAAGAACTTAGCACCCATGACCACCAGCGGACCAAGAAGAACAAATATTAAATTGTGAATTCATTTGAGACCCTGCCATCTTATAATGGAGAATCTATAAGAGATTGTTCATACCATGTGTCTCTTCACACTTATATTGTACGAGATTCTTTGGAACTGTATATCTATTCTATCCAATTGGTAATAGAGATGGATGTTGGTGATGTATTGAATCTCGGTACGTTGTAGGAGATCTCATCGAGATTTTAACTCGCAGAGTTTATCAAATGTATCCAAATCATTGCACGTATATGTGGATTGAAAATTTAAGCTTTAAAGTATTCAAAGTTTGAAGTCTAATAAGGCGTGCATTGCACGTGCATGCTTACTAGTTTGACCTCAAACACTCTTGAATTCTCTATTCAGTTACACCTAAGCTTGATAGTCTTGCACTCTTGAAGCCTAAGTTATTTGTTACACTTCTATAATCTAAAATTGTCAAATATAATTGAAATTATGTAGATATTTAAAAGGATACCACAGAAACATAACACATACATATAAACACACTACAATACATTGACGGCATTAACTAATTTCAGTATTAATGTGATACTTTAGGTTTTCCTAGATCTATGGTAAATATATTGTAACATGAGATTTAACATGCCAAATTGAATAAAACAGTGTTTGCAATATAATATCATTTCATATTAATAGATGAATTTTGGCAATAATGAACATTAGAATTATATGCTAAAATATTTATATTAATATATAGTGGCATCATGTTATTGTTAATATCCACTTGTTGTATGTAAAAAATACTGAAAGATATATCAATTTATACAAACATCATATATTTAGTCACAATATATGAATTTTGAAGCAAAAAAAATTTATTATAAATATTGTTGCGAAGGATCAGGGAGAGGGGGAGGGAGAAAGTGGAGGACTGACATGCAAGGAGGAGCTGTTGTAGTACCTCAGGCGAGCGCAGGGTACGGGCAGCGAGGCATGGGGAGAGTGGATGCGCGCACCCTGGAGGCAAGGGTGCATAGTGCCATGTCTCGCCGAGATCATCAATATTGACGTTGAGGAAGCATGGGGTGGAATGGCGGCAACTAGGGTTCGGGCTGTCTCGACTTGTCTGGGACTCTCTAGAGACTGGATTCAGACCCGGTCCCTTGTTGCACGCTATATACTAGAAGCGACACGTGTTCTCTCTATGTAGTAGAGTTTGATGTTTATGTATATGACATTTAATTATTATATAAAAAGCTATAGGATTTTGGAGGATAATAGAAAGCTAAAGAAGAATAAGGCATGTACAAGAGAGATGAAAATATAATAATTTTGAAGGACTGAATTCTTGTTAAAGAAAATATTATGGTCTTCTTTGATTCAAAATATTTTCATAAGAATTTTGAAGAATTATCGCTGATTTAGTACAACTTCATATACTAAATCAGCGGCAATTAATATGGATCAGAGAGAGTACATGTTTCAGGGTACCTACAATTTGCTTGCCCATTTTAATTTTTTGACATTTGTTCCAATGCAAGATCTTGAATTCAATGCTATTTATCGGGTCGATATGAACATATAGTTTTGTGCTTGAAAAAAAAAAACTCTGGTAGATGAAGTTGTTGACCCATATTCAACAATTACGGCATGCATTGAGCCTTGCGGTGGCAGTGGAAAGTAAGTAGATAAATGACTGCAAATAACTATTATATACATAGAATGTGGTTTACAGGTCATTCTCTGATATACTTAAATAAAAATTCATGCAGGTCATATCTTAAATTGGGTTTTATGTCCTTTTTGGACCAGGTGAATGAATTACCGTCCAAAAATGAACGACTTGAGATAAAGGGATCGTCATGTGTGTTAAGTAAGGTGGGGAGACAGATGTTTGAAAAACTGTTTGAAATGGTATCCTTGTACCATGCAAGGAACAAGTGTTTTGGTGGTACATATAGTCATCAGGATATCATATACGTACCATCGGCAGATAGTGGCATGATTATTCAACACTGGACGGAGGGAGTAGTAGTCGTTAATTCCGGCCGTGCTCCCACCTGCTGCTACCGCATAGCCAAAACATTGTCTCATCTATCTTCTATCTGGTTTCTTGTGGACCGAGCTAATACTATGATTTTGATGTTCTTTTACTTCTCTAGTGTTATTGACACAAATGGTGCGCATCATAAGTTCATTTAGGTACTATAGTTAAAAGTAACAGCGGAGAGTGAACCGGAGAGACGAACAAGGAAGAAAGTATGCTGGAGGAAAAAACACACGAAAAGAAACAGAACGAAAACGAGAAAACTAAACTAAACTATGGAGGTACTTCAGCTGCTTCGTGTCACTAAACCGCAAACTTGTGAACCCTTGCCCACAAGTCGGCCACTCCTACAAATGATGTGCTTCATAAATATCGGACAAACGTGAAGACTAAACAAACAAAAAGTATTTGACTCTTGGGGAATGGATGGTCTCCGTCAACTTTCATGTCGTTTGCGTATATCCAAGTGTTTTGCTTTAATCATCCTAGTTTAAAGAATCAGCAAACTTGTCAGCGGAGATCGAGGGGAGGAAGGTTTCGCCCTAGCCGCCTTGCGGGGGAGGGGAAAGAAAGAGCCGCATGACAGTCGTGATGGCTTTATTCATCCCTCTTTTTTTTTTTTTTTTTTTTTTTTTTTGGAGAAACAAGAGCAACTATATTACTCATGTGATGGTGTTACAATCACACATCATCAGATCTTTTCATCTGTCGGTATTCACCCCCTTTTTTGGCGGTATATATATAGGGATGAATAGCATTACTATAGGGGATTGACTATTCGTCACCCTGGGTGAGGAATAGTTATTCTTCACCCTCCATATTTTAACATCAATGCACCGTAATTTTACGTTCTGTAAATTTTGTCTTAATTCAGACGTAAAAAGAGAACGTAAGGAAATATATAATCGCTGTAAAAAATATTTGATGTTACCTAAAATTACAAATGTAAAAACATAGTGTAAAATATACATAAAATGCATATTTTCTGGTCTCATGACCTATATTTTTGTTTTCTTATGCCAAATTTTACGTTGTGGATCAATATGAATGTAAATATTTGTATTCCAAATGTAATTTATTTATGAAATGATCGTAAGATTATCTCGGGTGAAGAATAACTTATTCTGCACCCTGGGTGATGAATAACATTACTATAACAGTGTAGATGATAGTGAGCTTATTCTTAACTAAAATTAGAACACCCCTCGATCATGTAGTCAGGTCATTATTTCTTGCTTCCAAGTTGAGAGGAATACCATCAAGATGGTATATCAACCAAGATGCAGCAGGGCAATTTGCCGGCAAAAAGGGAAACCAGCAGCAGTTGGCTACATTTCTTCTTTTCTGAGCGGCAGTCTTCGTAGCATTAACATGCCTGTAATGCAGTCTCATAATGGCTCCTCCAGCCGACACACCATGCATCTCCACATTGTTTTCTCATACAAGGGAAAACAGCAGAACAGTTATCTGCTAGCATCCTACTCAGCCATGCCATAAGCTGGTGCTCATGTATATAGTATCACATAACACATGCCTTTCCAAACCGACATCCTATATAGACCAGACGACCACATATGTACAAAATTAAAGTGCAAATTCAGAATACATGCGATAAATAAGCTGAGCAGGGAGTGATCATTTTTATATATCCTCCAACCGGCATGTGGCTACGACCAAATGATGCACCAACAGTATGAGCCAGTTCTTGCCTTTCCACACTGCCAAGTCTCACTTCCAACAAAGTTCCCTAGCTAGCTCTATCATTTTGTCAAACAGGTTGTGAGCATGGCAGAATCTTTCAATCATCAAATGTTTCACTTGGCACTTGCTCGTCTGGCCAAACAAGCATGTCCAGTAATCTTGCCATCCTTGTAATCATCACCCTACCAAAAATCAGCTCAATTGGACTAGCCTAGGATGCACTGGCAATTCATTGAGCACATTTCGTGCATGTCCAGAGCGCCCGTGTTGCACTCGTCGGTGCCCGAGCCCTGTCGTCCCTCTGCTGCCTCTCCTGCTCGCCCTAGTCCTCCCCTAGATCATCCGATCCTCCCCAACGCTCGCCGACACTCTTCCCTGTCCGCTAGCGCCGTCCATCGCCGTCCACCACCGCCGTTCGTCGCTGTCGTCTAGGGCACGCCACCGCCCAAGATGCGTGGCTCGTTTCTGAGCCACCAGAGCTGCTCGTGCTCATCCCCCTCTCCCTGTAGCCTCTTCACCGCCTCACCGACCCCTCCACCGACCACGCCGCCCTCTGCTACCTTCTCAAGCCGCTGTAATGGCCGCCGCCGCGATGCACTCGGGGACGGCACCGTCCGGGCCACTTGGCACTTCCCCGAGCCAGCCAACTCACCTAGAGCTTAACTGCGGCCGCCACCGCCCTCACCGAACCCAGCCGTCCGCCAACAACCTCGTCGCCGACCACGCTCCGCCATTAATGGCCTCCGTCGAGTCGGTTGGAGCAGTTCTTCACCGAACCGACCTCGACCGGCTATATAAGCCACCCCAGGCCCTCGACCAGAACCACCACACCCCCTCATCTCTCCGCCTACCTCGGTAGGCCACCCAAAGCAATCACACGGCCGGGAATGGCCATCTTCCCCATCTCCGGCCAAGACAACCGCCGCCACCATTCGGTTGATTCCGGCGTCTCCAGAGCCTCCCTCTCCTCCACTCCTTCTCCAGTAAACTCCCCTCGATCCCTAGATTCCATCCCTCTCGCCAATTCCATCAGAGATGCACCGTGGACGAAATCCCCGATTTAGCCCCGCCGGATTTCTCGGGAGAACCTCGCCGCCGACGACCCCGTGCTCCCCGACGACCACGACGGGTACCCAGAGGATCACCTCGATCTTCTGGTTCCGCCCATATGCTCGGTTTCCCGAGAAGTGCCGCCGTTCACCGGCAATCGCCGCCGGCAAGGCGCCTATGTTCTGCCGCGTGGGAGAGAGAAGGTGCGGTGACCTGGTCAAACCTGACCGAGGGGTCCCGCACGTCAGTGGCAGTGCCACACCGGAGCTGTCTTAAGTGGAGACGGGTTCCGTCAAAGTTGTCTTTGCGCGGGGGAAACGTATTCCTCAAATACGTCTTCGACGTCGTGATGCGGAGCATCCTGTGGTCATCCCCATGGACTCACCTACGTCACCTCAAGTGCCACGAGGACCGATGACACGAGGACGAGCAAGAGCGATTGAGAACGAGGTGACATCACTCCTCTTACAATTTCCCTTCGATGCACATGAGAATTGGATGCTACCTCAAACGGAGACCTTGTGCATACTCAGGTACAATGGAAATCATCATGGAGATGCTAAGGAGGAAGTACGATTGAAGGAGAGAAGCAATCACGAAGACGGAGAAGGAAAAGGCCAAGTTAGGACTTGCCCGGACGATCCGGACCGCCGTCCGGACGATCCGGCCCCAGCCCGGACGATCCGGATAATACGCCCAGAGACACCTGTACCCTGTTCACTGAAGCCGGATCATCCGGACGCCAGGCCGGATCATCCGGACGGAGCTGGACATCCGGACCAGCGCCCGGACATCCGGACCACCTGCAGCTGCTACGTCACTCCCGGACGATCGGAACGCCGACCCGGATCATCCGGACATCCGAAGCCCGGATCATCCGGACCAACACCTGGATCATCCGGACCCTGCCTGTGTGCATGAGTTGGGCCGAAGCCCATGTACCTCCCTCGCCCCCTAGACTATATATACCATACCCTCTCTAAGTTTTAGGGTTAGCAAAGTAGATAGCTCTTTGAGATAGAGCTTTGCTCATCCACCTCTCCCCCATGGAGATCAAGACCTCCATGGCCCCCATGTGAGAAGATCCTCTACGGATTTCAAGACCTCGACTCCTTCGCGGGTCGGGACGATCTACTACCGTGTATCCTCTTGTGTTGACTTTGGATCGAGAATTCCTCCATGTGTGTATGTGGATCTAGTGCATGTGTGATTGTGATTGTGTCAATTGAGTGTTTGTGTTCTTCGTGTTCTTGCCTTTCCCCCCTCCAATTGTGAAAAGATCGACACCGTTAGGGTTCCACCCTACATCACGTCGTCAGTCCTCCGTGCGGCCGAACGGCTGGGCCGGGCCCAGTAGCGCCAGACGACTAAACAGCGCACAGGGCGCAGCTCTGCTCTTTTCTTTTTTCTTTCCAGCATATCTCAAATAATTCCACAACAGTCATTTCAAAGCCAAATTTGATGATTCAAATTTCTACATACTTCTAAAATCATTCTATATTAATCCAGCTAGGGTGAACATTTTTCCTAAGCTTTGTCTCTACTGGATCTATTAAAGAGTCCATTTCTTCATTTATTCCAGCTTAGAAATTCCCTAGGAAATTCATATGAACTCCAAATGAATTGATTCTTTTTCTGTTATTTTTCATTTCTCATCTAGTTTATTTTAGTAATTATCTCAAAATTTTCCAAACAACTTTTGAGCACTGTTTTGGCTTTATGTGGTAATTTCAATATTTTTGAAAATAGGAAATTGGAGGGAAGATAAAATTTTCAAAGTTTTGGAGTGCACCCAATCTTTCTGCACGCTCAAGGCAAGCATCTTGAACACTTGATATGGTGATTGCATGGTTAAATATTTGCAAGAATAATTGAATCATGCATATGTTGAATTCAAATAAAATTTGCATGCATGTAGTGTTGGCATGTTTCCTCGTACCATGCAACGTGTGCTTGTCATGACTAACTTGCAGGAGCAGGTATAAGAGAAATACCGTTACCGGCAGAAGGGTGATCACGTCATAGCGTGATCATGCCTGGTTGGTTATGCATGTTGGGACATGCAAGGGCTATGGCCCTGTTTTGGTGTTACTGTTGAAAGAACACTTTATTGTGCTAACCACTGCAGGAAATACATAAGCCTCCTGAGTCGACCGTAGATCGAGTCTTGTTCCGGTAACCCCCAAACTTGATCCGTGCTACCACATGTCCCTGCCGCAGGTAGGGTATGGTTTAGTAAGTTGTTAACCCCTTTCCATGCACACACCGTACAGAGAGGCCATAGTGAAAGATACCATTGGCCCATGGTAGGCATGTCACTTGGTCAGGGGGCATGGGTGTATTCGGTTGAAGCCGAGAGGGGTAGCGCCCCTGATCTTTGTGCACGTTATATATAAGATTGTGATCCCATGCTATTGGAGGTGAGAAGCCTTCCCACTTAGAGTTTTACTTATCATTGCCTTGGGTGATTCCTGGCTTTGGTAAGTTAATCTGGTGTGTGCGGGTCAGGTGTGTTTTCAACCCAAAGGCCGTAATGGGAATTAGTCAGCGTCTCGGTGTTGGCTAAAGAAATCCTTTACTTGTGGGTAAAGAGTACACCCTCTGCAGAGTTATACCTATTCGAATAGCCGTGTCCGCGGTTAAGGACTACAGTCTGGGTTGGTCAAGTGTCGGTCTTAGTGTCGGTCTCCGGAGGAAATAATTAAATTGGTTGCGATCCATTTTTTGCAGGATTATTATTGACACTACTGATGATATCATGAATATTATTGTTATCATAAATATCCTTATGGACTAATCTTTTATTTTATGTGCATCTTTTTGAATATCTCTTGGGATGGCTGGACAACCCGAGATATTCATTTTTCTTTTCTGAGTACCTCATGGGATGGCTAGACTACCCGGATACTCAGTTTTATTTTTTCTTTCTGAATATCTCTTGGGATGGAGGGACTACCCGAGACATTCATTTATTTTCAAGACCTCTCGAGGCGTCGCTTTTAGACACCCGTTTGGCATTTCTTTTCAAGACCTCTCGAGGCGTCAATTTTAGACACCCGTTTGGCATTTCTTTTCAAGACCTCTTGAGGCGTCGCTTTTAGACACCCGGTTGGCATTTCTTTTGGATTTTTGAGCGGTCCTATCTCGCCCGATTCTTCACTTTTATATTTTCTTTTGGATTCTCGGGCGGTCCTGTCTCGCCCGATTCTCCACTTTTATATTTTCTTTTGGATTCTCGGGCGGTCCATCGCCCGATGTTCCATTAACTTTATTTGTTTGTCACTAAAATTTTATAATTATTCTTCTGCACCGTATTAACATTTATCATGCCATGATTAAATTTTGGTCAGCATATGCATATAAATTAATTCATCATGAACATGTGCACTCTATTGCATTTGGTATATCTTTTGTTCATAACATTTGCGAGTACATTCAAACGTACTCACTGGCTTGTCCCTGGCTATTTAATTGGCTAGGTTAGGATTTCAATGAGGAGTACTACAACGACGTCCATGCGGAGCCTAGATAGCAGCCACGCGGGATAGGAATTATCCGGGTCAGCTGTTCCTGTGAGAATGGAGCCCCATCAGCGTTGGAGAACCACGAGTCGCTTCCATCACCCGTCACTAGAAATCATTGTTGTATCATTACAACTTTATGGTCTTGTATCCAATTCTTGTAATTGCTTGGTAATCTGTAACAAGACGTGTCCACCAGTAACAGAAATCCTGGGGCTGGTGACGACACGAGGGGTTAATTTCTGGGATATTGTGTTCCGGAAATCCGGCCCCGACACATATCAATGAGCAATTCTATCCATGTTCCTAGCCATGTCATCAACTTTATTCAATTTTTCTTTTACCATGCCATGAAAAATCTTTTGAGAATTAATGAATTATTTAATATTATTCTCAATATAAGTAGGTATCCTATTATTATTATTATTATAAGAGTTTCCATAGGAATTACCATAATTATTAGAGGAATTTCTGGGAAACGGTCTAGGATTAAAATTTCCTCTATAAGCATTGTTATTGAAATTGTTTCTAGAGACAAAATTCACATCAATGGCATCATTATTTTGCTCAATCAAAGTAGATAATGACACATCATTAGGATCAACATGAACACTTTTACTAGCAACCAATTTCATAAGAGCATCCATTTTATCACTCAAAGTATTAATTTCTTCAACAGAGTTTACCTTCTTACCAGTTGGAGCTCTTTCGGTATGCCATTGAGAATAATTTGCCATAATATTATCAAGAAGTTTTGTAGCTTCTCCCACTGTACATAAAAGTATCACCTGCGGCAGAGTCTAGAAGATTTCTGAAGACAAAGTTTAGTCCCGCATAAATTTTTTGTATGATCATCCATACTCTTAAACCATGAGTGGGGCAATTTCTTATCATTAATTTCATTCTCTCCCAAGATTGTGCAACATGTTCATGCTCATGTTGCTTAAAATTCATGATTTGATTTCTAAGAGAAATAATTTTTGCGGCAGGAAAATACTTGGCAATAAAAGCATCCTTACACTTATCTCAAGAATCAATACTATTTCAAGGCAAGAATGAAAACCAAGTTTTAGCACGATCTCGTAGTGAGAACGGAAATAATTTCAAATTGACAATATCATTATCCACATCTTTTTTCTTTTTCATATCGCATAATTCAACAAAGGTATTTAGATGGGATGCAGCATTTTCATTAGGAGTACCAGAAAATTGTCCTTTCATAACAAGATTTAGCAAAGCGGCATTAATATCACAAGACTCCGCACTAGTGGTGGGAGGAGAAATTGGGGTACTAATAAAATCATTATTATTAGTATTGGAAAAATCACACAACTTGGTGTTTTCTTGAGACATAGCGACAAAGCAAGCAAGCAAGTAAACAAGCAAACAAAAATATTTTTGTGTTTTTTGTAAAATTGTTTTTAGAAGTGGTGGAGATGAAAATGAGAGGCAAATGCAAATAAAAGGCAAATAAAATTAAGAGCAAGTAGATGATAGTTTGTGCGAAGGTACTTGATAGGTTTTGGTGATGTCTCCCCGGCAACGGCGCAAGAAACTCTTCCTGCTACTTATGAGCTGCGTTGGGATTTTCTCAAGGAGGAGAGGATGAAGCAGTATAGTAGAGATAAGTATTTCCCTCAATTAAGAACCAAGGTTATCAATCCAGTAGGAGAACCACGCAGAACCTCGTTAGCAGCACCTGCATACACAAAAGCAAATTTGCACCCAACGCGAACAAGAGGGTTGTCAATCCCCTTGCCGGTTATTTGCAAGGATCAAATCTTGTAGTGGTAGATAGATAAAATAAATTACAAAATAAAATAAAATAGAAAAAGTGCAGCAAGGTATTTTTGGATTTTATATATGATAAAAGTAGACCCGGGGCCATAGTTTTCACTAGAGGCTTCTCTCTCGAGCACATAACATATGGTGGGTAAATAAATTACTGTTGGGCAATTGGTAGAAAAGCGCATAGTCATGACGATATTCAAGGCAATGATTATGTATATAGGCATCACGTCCGAGACAAGTAGACCGACTCCTGCCTACATCTACTACTATTACTCCACCCACCGACCGCTATCCAGCATGCATCTAGGGTATTAAGCTATAAAAACAGAGTAATGCCTTAAGCAAGATGACATGATGTAGACAAAGTAAACTCTATCAATACGAATAAACCCCATCGTTTTATCCCTAATGGCAACAATAAAAATACGTGTCCTTTCCCTTTCTGTCATTGGGATGGAGGACGGCAAGATTGAACCCATCACAAAGCACCTCTCCCATTGCAAGATAAATCAATTTAGTTGGCCAAACCAAATTGATAGATCGGAGAGAAATACAAAGCTATAACAATCATGCATAAAAGAGTTCAGAGAAGACTCAAATATATCTCATGAATAATCAGATCATAAACCCATGATTCATCGGATCCCAACAAACACACCGCAAAAGAAGATTACATCGAATAGAACTCCAAGAACATCGAGGAGAACATTGTATTAAAGCTCAAAGAGTGAGAAGAAGCCATCTAGCTACTAGCTATGGACCCGTAGGTCTGTGGTACACTACTCACGCATCAACAGAAGGGCAGCAAGGATGATATAGTAGCCCTCCGTGATCGATTCCCCCTCCGGCAGAGTGCCGAAAAAGGCCTCCAGATGGGATCGCGGAAGAACAGAAGCTTGCGGCGACGAAAAAAGTGTTTCGGGTGGCTCTCTAGTATATTGGGAATATTTGAGAATTTATAGAGGTGGAATTAGGTAAAGAGGTGCCACGAGGGGCCCACAAGCCTGGGGGCGCCCCCCCCCCCGGGCACGCTTGGTGAGCTTGTCGCTCCCTCGTGGCTCCTCTGGTCTTCTCCCGAACCTTCTAGGGTCTCTCTTGGTCCAGAAAAAATCATCAAAAAGTTTCCTAGCGTTTGGACTCCGTTTGGTACCGATTTCCGGAAAACCAAAGACAAGCAAAAAACTGCAGCTGGCACTGGGCACTAGGTTAATAGATTAGTCCCAAAAAATGATATATAATTATATATAATTGCATATAAAACATCCAAGTTGATACAATGATAGCATGGAACAATAAAAAATTATAAATACGTTGGAGACGTATTAGATGACATCCGGGGTTCACCCCAACTGGGCTCCGCATGTCATTGAGAGTGAGGGTGGTAGAAACAGGGCCAAATTTCGGGCACTATTCATTGATTGTCACATCACTCTCGATCCAACA
Organism: Elymus sibiricus; assembly: GCA_039707655.1. Classification (NCBI taxonomy): domain Eukaryota; kingdom Viridiplantae; phylum Streptophyta; class Magnoliopsida; order Poales; family Poaceae; genus Elymus; species Elymus sibiricus. The sequence continues at coordinate 17,659,066 of CM077676.1, forward strand.
GCCCTGATCATCTCATCTCAAGATCGGACGGCCTGGATTCGTTTGGAAGCCCAATCTGACGGCTCAGAGAGCAAGTGCCCTGCGAGGCCTTCATTTTGTTCCAGGATCTAACAATGGGATTAGACACTAGTGCTCGAACAGAATTATGTATTGGAAAAAATACAGTTCATGAGGGGGAGAGCTATAAGTGTATGAAAGCTCAACAATGAAAACTAAGTGGGTGTGCATCCAACTTGCTTGCTCATGAAGACCTCGGGCATTTGAGAAAGCCCATCATCAGAATATACAAGCCAAGTTCTATAATGAAAAATTCCCACTAGTATATGAAAGTGATAACATAGGAGACTCTCTATATGAAAAACATGGTGCTACTTTGAAGCACAAGTGTGGAAAAAGAGGATAGTAATATTGTCCCTTCTCTCTTATTCTCTCATTTCATTTCATTTTTTTCGTTGGGCTCTTTTGGCCTCTTTTTTTTCGTCCAGAGCCTCATCCCGACTTGTGGGCACTAGTGCAGAATCGGCCTATAGTGCCAGTTCGTAAGGGCCTTTAGTCCCGGTTTAGGAACCCGCACTAAAGGGTGGGGACTAAAGCCCCCCCCCCCTTTAGTCCCGGTTCAACACGGCCCGGGACCAAAGGCCCACCACGTGGCACGAGCCGGCGCCGGGGGCTGGGGGACCTTTAGTCCCGGCTGGTAACACCAACCGGGACTAAAAGTATTTCATTTAATTCAGGGTTTATGAATTATGGTTTATTTTTCCTTTTAATTTTGTGTTTTCCATTTAATTCTTTTTTATTTCAAACATATTTTACGCTACTACATACTGTACACGTTATGCATATATATATAAATAGAATTTCTCGTAGAACCGATCATATATATATCATCGAATTTCTCGTACGACCATTCACATACACATATATATATATATACAATTTGGTATATACAATTTCTCCTACAATTTGCGGATCATTACATGCAGGTATTACAGCTTGTAATGGTATTTTCCTTTGGGATCTATGACCTGGTCGAGCAAAAATCCCGCTATTTCCTCTTGAATTGCTCGTACGCGATCCGTTGGTAGGAGCTTGTCCCACATCTCCGTCAGCTTTAAAGAAGGAGATCAAGATGAATATATTAGTTGTGTGTATATATATTAGATCATGATAAAAAAATTGTGTATAGTGTTCTGGCAAACGTACCCAAAGTTGTCTTTCAGATCTGCCCATTTCGGACGTCATCATGCAAATGTTCTCGCAAACGTAGTATGCGCATAAATTATTCCCCGGCGACTGGCTCAGGCACTTTACGAGAATAAAATTCAATCAGATAAGAATTAATCAAGCATGATAATGGTATTGAAACTAGAATTAAAGAGATGCACGGACGTAGCTAGCTAGTACTCCCTCCGTCCGAAAAAGCTTGTCCCAAGCTTGTGCCTCAAATGGATGTATCTAGCGCTAACTTGGTTAGGACGGGGACGGGAAGGATAAGAACAAGAGGCTCACCAAGGTGGTGCCGGCGACGGGACGGTGCGGGCGATCGCCGGTGGTTAGGACGGGGACGGGAAGGCACTAAGTAAACCACACCTACACATCCAAACTAACAAGTTAATTTGAGCTCAAATTGCATATAAATCAAATAAACTACCACATATAAATACTCCCAAACTAAAACCCACAAATCACTATACTTATAGAGCATTGCAAGAGCTAATCTAGCAATGAGAGATGAAAGGACAAAGTTGCTAACCTTTGTGAACACTTGGATGGATGGGGTGCCTCCAAATCTTGACAAATTTTGGCAAAAATGGAGGATGAGCTCGAGGAAGAGGGGAAGAACAGAAAGGAGAGGAAAGGGGAAGAACAGAGAGCTAGGGCTGGAGAAAGGGTTTATATAGGAGCATCTTTAGTCCCGGCTCGTTACACAAACCGGGACTAAAGGTGAGCCTCTAGTACCGGTTCGTGACACGAACCGGGACTAAAGGTGATCGTGGGGCCCCAGCCTGACACCAGCCTGCCACCACCCCTTTAGTCCCGGTTCGTGTCACGAACCGGTACTAGAGGTTCAACACGAACCGGGACTAATGATGCCCGCGCCCCTAGCCGTTGGAACCGGGACTAATGGTCACATTAGTACCGGTCCGTTTCCAAATCGGGACTAATGGGGCTCACGTAAAGTCCTTTTTCTACTAGTGGGGGGAATCATAGCCTCCATCATTCTTTCCTCACTAGGACAATGCTCTAATAATGATGATCATCACACTTTTATTTACTTACAACTCGAAATTACAACTCGATACTTAGAACAAAATATGACTCTATATGAATGGCTCTGGCGGTGTATCAGGATGTGCAATGATCTAGCGTAACATGTATAAAAAATGATGGAGGCCTTTTCCGGTACTCTGCCGGAGGGGGAATCGATCATGGAGGGCTTCTATAACAACCTTGCTGCCCCATCCGATGATGTGTGAGTAGTTTACCACAGACCTACGGGTCCATAGCTAGTAGCTAGATGGCTTCTTGTCTCTCTTTGATCTTCAATAGAAAGTTCTCCTCGATGTTCTTGGAGTTCCATCCGATGTAATCTTCTTTTGCGGTGTGTTTGTTGGGATCCGATGAATTGTGAGTTTATGATCAGATTATTCATGAGAAATATTTGAGTCTTCTCTGAACTCTTTTATGCATGATTGTTATAGCTTTGTATTTCTCTCCGATCTATCAATTTGGTTTGACCTACTAGATTGATTTATCTTGCAATGGGAGAGGTGCTTTGTGATGGATTCAATCTTGCGGTGCTCAATCGTAGTGATAGAAAGGGACATGACACGTATTTGTATTGTTGCCATTAAGGATAAAAAGATGGGGTTTAATCATATTGCTTGAATTTACTTTGTCTACATCATGGCATCTTGCTTAAAGCGTTACTCTGTTTTATACTTAATACCCCAGATGCATGCTGGATAGCGGTCGATGGGTAGAGTAATAGTAGTAGATGCAAGCAGGAGTCGGTCTACTTGTTTCGGACGTGATGCCTATATACATGATCATTGCCATGAATCTGTCATAATTATTTGCTTTTCTATCAATTGCCCAAGAGTAATTTGTTTACCCACCGTATGTTCTGCGCTCGAGAGAAGTCTCTAGTGAAAACTATGGCCCCCGGGTCTATCTTTATCATATATTAAAATCCAAAATTAACTTGATGCAATTTATTTACTTTTATTTTATTTAGTATTTTACTTTATCTATTTATCACTATCAGAATTAATCCTTGCAAATAACCGCTAAGAGGATTGACAACCCTCTTATTTGCGTTGCGTACAAGTGTTTGCTTTTGTGTGTGCAGGTGCTGCTAAAGGGATTTTGCGTGGTTCTCCTACTGGATTGATAACTTTTGTTCTTAACTGAGAGAAATACTTATCTCTAATGTACTGCATCATCCTCTCCTCTTCGGGAAAATACCAACGCAGATTACAAATAGCACAGCTCTCCATCAAGAGCTCACCACAAGAACGTATGCTTATGTGCTGGAGGGAGGATGGCAGATCTGGTAAAGATGAAATGTTGGGCAGTCATAGATGTTGAGCCTCCTCAGACTGGAGAAGCACTTTGGATTTGATGGCAGGGAAATCATTAGACAATCCCGGAACGTCAGTCTCTTGACACATCTGAAATTTGCAGATTCTTCGAATGAAACGAATTGTTCATTGCATGATACAAGAGAGAGAAATGTTGGAACCATGAAGCCTTCTGCCGTAAGCATGTTGTTGAGTATTGCAGAGCTGCTCACAACGAATGAGTACTGGACACGAAACTGTGAGATACACATGAGACTGAGTTTCCAAGCATTAATCAATTGCACATGGTGAAGTCGCAGTGAAGACAATCCTTTGGGCAACCCCTCTCCCTCTCCCACTTCGTTGGATTTGGACCGGAAGTGGTACACGGCGGTGGCGCTCCTCCAGTAGGCAATGTGGGGCTGCCTGGGGACACAGAAGGAGGTCGGTGGGGCATACCCATGCGGGGGACGCCCGCCAGAGAGAAAGGACTTCGCCGCCGGTGCCGATCTGCGGCGGAGACGCCGGAGAACGGGAGTAGCGATCTGGGCTAGGCGCGGGTCTGGGCTGGCGGGTTTGGTGCACTGGGCTCAACCCAAGTGGGCCAAACCGTTTTGTGCTCTGTGTTTTGTACCCTACAAGCCGACGTGGCTTCTTCCGAAATCACTAATCCAGGAGTACTCGTTTCAAAGATCACTCTCACCTCCTCAGTTTGCGTAAAGTGCGTATAGTGCGTCACTTGTTGCAACCTAAGAGTTTTCCCTTTTTTCATACATCCATTTATTCAAAACGTTTTATCTCTTAAATCATACGTTCAAATCTCGAACCATCTGCGCCATTGGATTTCTCGCGTCGACATCTTCAAAACTAGATCACATGTTGATAGGTTTTAACGAACTTTTTTTTCACGAAAAAAAACGGACGAAAAAACTGAACTGGGAGCACGTTTTTTTCTTTTCAAAGAGGCACGGGCGTGCCTCTCGCGAATGCAAAACCGTGCCTCTCGTGGAAGCAAAACCGTACCTCTCGCGGAAGGAAAAAAACAGAAAAAACGTTTTTTTTCGTTTTCGAGAGGCACGGCAGTGCCTCTCACGAAAGCAAAAGCATGCCTCTCGCGGAAGGAAAAAAACAGAAAACACGTTTTTTTACGTTTCCGAGAGACACGCGCGAAAGCATAACCGTGGCTCTCGCGGAAGCAAAACCGTGCCTCTTGTGGAAGAAAAAAAAACAGAAAACGCGTTTTTTCCGTTTCCGAGAGGCCTCGCGAAAGCAGCACCGTGCCTCTCGTGGAAGCAAAACCTTGCCTTTGGCGAAAGAAAAAAAAACAAAAAACACATTTTTTTTCGTTTCCGAGAGGCATGGCCGTGCCTCTCGTGAAAGCAAATTGTGCCTCTCGCGGAAGCAAAACTGTGCCTCTCGCGGAAGCAAAAAAAAAATGTTTTTTCACGCAATTTTTTTTTTAAATTATTTTTTTTGTCCAAAAGCTAAGGAAGACCGGTGGAAAACCGAAAAACACCTGGAAAAAACTGTTTAAAAAGCTGAAAACGCGAGCGGAAAAATTAAAAAAACAAAATCCGAAGGGAGCACCCAGAGCGCGACACGTGGTGGCGGCTGAGAGCGCGTGAAGTAGCACGCTCTCAACCCACCCCCAAGTGACCTTTGGGAGGCTCCCGAAGGAGCGCTCGTCAACTAGTTGCTCTCGACTTCTTCTCAAAATAAAAAAAAATACAAGACGACGTGGCAACACCGAGGCAACACCGAGTTGGAGATCTTGTAAATCAAGCCAAATTGCCACCACATGACACATAGGTTAAGAAATCCAAACAATTCAAAGGAGGTAATATCACCGGCAGTCATAGAACTTGCGCTCGATCTTTAGTTTGGTGCTAAAACTTCGAAATACGGAATTGCAGTCATTTAACTTGTCTCAAGCGTGAAGATACGGTCACAAACGTGTATGCGGACGTATCCATGTGTATGGCCCCACCTGTCAGTGAGTTATGGGCTCAATGCAACGCATTTTTGCACAAAACCCCACTCGTAATTTTTTATTTACGAAAAAACTGACCACTATACTGATAGTAGATGCGAAATTAACAAAATAAAAGGGGAACACGCAAGGGGTTGAACCTGCGACCCATGGCTGCAACGCGAGCTAGTCTTGCCAATCCACCGAACACATTAACTCGTTAAGCATGGATAACAAACTTACATGTACTGTACACGGACGAATGTGGAGCTTAAATGGGCTGGACATACTGCTGCCCATTTTGCACACGCTATTTTTTGTTATTTTCTAATTTTTTTAAGATATTTGTAAAATGTAATTAATAAAGTTATGTTGTAAAAGTTTTATACATAAAAACCATCATTAGTAAATAAAAATATTAAAATATAAATCTGTGTATTATATAAAAAAAATTAGTTAATACCAACACTAAAAATGTTTATTAAAAAAATGTTTAGTGCATCCAGAAAAATACACATTCATGAGTCTATTTAAATTTTACAAAATGATGAATACAAACATTTACTAAATATTTAGGAATATTCAACAGTTTAAATTTAAATAATGAATATTTTTAATTGTACAAACATTGAACTGTATAATTGTGTGAATAATTATTGAAATTTATGTATAATTATAATGAGTTTTGAATTGTAATTTTTTAAAAATATTATTTAAATGTTGCAAACATTTTTTTTTATAATTCTTAAATATTATTTAACATGTTCATAGCGCGCTGCATTTGTGTTAGTCTTAGTTCACGTGTTCGAGACCTATGGGGGTCATATTTTTCGTGTTAATTTTCTCTCTGCAATGACAGGTGGAACCCACTACTTATTATTCGAAAAAATAAATGACGTCTTGTTTCAATAAATAAAACATTGTTATCCAAATGTGCAATTTAACGGGGATGTTGTAGTGGCTAAACCTGCGTTCGTTGTCAGCATGGGTCGCAGGTTCGAGACCTGGCGCTCCCCTTTTTTCTTTGTTAATTTTAGCATCTACGAGCAGTATTGCGGTCTGTTTTTTCTGCAACTAAAAAATTATGAGGGTTTTTGCGCAAAAGTATGTCACTGTTGTTGGCCTTTTCTGCAAGTATATAAATATAAGGGTGTTTCGTGCAAAAATGTGTCGCACTAAGCCCGTGCAAAAATGTGTCGCACTAAGCCCATCACTCACTGACAAGTGGGGTCATGCACATGGATACGTGTTTGTGACCATATCCGCACGCTTGAGTCAAGTTAAGTGACTGCAATTCCGTATTTTCAAAGTTCTAGCACCAAACTGAACATCAAGCTCAAGTTTTGTAACTCCTGGTGATATTACCTCATTCAAAAAGCCAAGTTGTTAAACTAGTCGGAGAACTTCAATTTTGCAACTAAAATGCGCAAAGCTTCAATGAATCACCGATTTCACATTTGTACGTTTGTCCGACTATGTTGCAGCAAGTTGTGTCGACACCGCCATCTGCTTGCTCTTCCAAGCTAAATCTAGGCAGCCTCTTTTCCTTCTGCCAAAGCTCCAAATTTTCATGGTTTACCAAATTATAAGGCTCTACTCGGATCACATGTTTGACATTGTTGTCTCATGGGCTAGCTTCGGTGTGGCGGCTTGGATACATACGGAGAGGGAGCCTCGTAACTTCATTTAGATAATACTTAAAATAACAAAAGAGAGTGAACCGAAGAGGGGAACAAACAATAGAGTACACGTACCTGACGAAAAATCATGAAGAGGTGTTTATTTTTTGGGTGTATGTGTATATGCCGAGGGAGGGCTGTTGTGTTTGTTTTGTGGACGCACCGATCTTGGGTGGAGAAAGGCAAACTATGAAGAGATCACGACGTGGACGACATTGGCAACGAAAAAAAAGTGAGTGTCCTAAATCCATCAATATTAATTCGTTCCACAAGAAACCGGATAGAAGACAGATGAGACTATGCTTTAGCTATGCGGTAGCAGCTGGCGGTGAACACAGCGAGCATGAACAAGTATCAAGTGATGCGGCCATTCCTTTTGGATGCTAGACAGCCAGAAAGAGTCAGGTGGCCATCATTATGCTTTCTTCGTCTTGCTCTATGTGTTGACCAAGTGGCCGAGTCAGCTCGTGCTTGTAGCCTATGAGCATCCAAGTTGATCGGCTTTTTCCAAACGAACTCTTAGTTGGACCAACCTTTTATACAAAAGCTACAAAGGAGACGCACTATCAGAACATGGGAGGCCGCCCAAACTTGTCGGCAATGGCACTTCTTCAGAATACTCTAGTTTCTATTCAGAATACTCCGACTCTCCCTCAAAATACCCTATATCTTTTTTTAGAATGCTTTGGCTATTCTTCATATTGCTCTGGATCTTCTTCTGAATGTTTCAACTCTTCTTCTGAATGCTTCGGCTCTCTTTCAGAATGCTCCGACCCTTCTTCTAAATGCTCCAGCCCTTCTTCAGAACCGACCCTTCTTCTGAAAGCTTCAGATCTTCTTCAGAATACTCTAGACATGGGACTTGTTCATAAAGGTACGTGCAAGTCTGATACCTTTCCCACACTGTAGGTGCGTACAAAACCAAAATTTGTCAAAAATAGAAGTAAGATTTTAGAAACCTTTTTTTGGGAGGTTTTTTAGGAAAATCAGTTGTCGACATATTGATCCGATAGTAGATATCGGGGGAGGGGGTATGATTAGACAACTATATTTGTTCATAGGTGTACGAATGGCAGATCTGGATGGTTGCACAGGAAACACAAGGATCTACCAAGGTTCGGGTCCTCTTGGGAGAGGTAACACCATATTCCTTCTACTGCGAGTTGTATTGCTCGCAATGATGATGTAGAGTGCTTCAATCTGCGTCATGTCGTTACTTTGGCCTCCGGATCCTTGTATAGGTGTCCTCACGAGGATTCCAAGTGGAAGAACTCAAACAAGATTCCTACCGCCACACAATGTTCTTACCTGCTCATGTTTCCCCATCCGGCACACCTCAGGATGGAAGATTCCAAAGCTCTTCGGGTCTTGTACAAGGATACGTCCACCGTGATCTCCATGCCTCTTACATATTTCTGTATATATACACAAAATACAAGTATGATTATCGATAGTGATACATTATATGCTCTTTATTTTTTAAGCGTATTCAATATCGAATCTTTATTATTAGTTGCCTACAATAAGCCTATTGTTAGCCTTGATGGGCTGGTGGTGCCTTAGAAGGACACCTTTCGATATTTGGGGTCAATGCTGCAGAAGAATGGGGATATCGATGAAGATGTGAACCATCAAATCAAAACCAGATGGATGAAGTGGCGCCAAGCTTCTAGTATTCTTTGTGACAAGAGAGTGCCACAAAAGATAAAAAAGGCAAGTTCTATAGGACGGCGGTTCGACCCTCAATGTTGTATGGCGCTGAGTGTTGGCTGACTAAAAGGCGACATGTACAACAGTTAGTTGTGGCGGAGATGCACATGTTGAGATGGATGTGTGGACACACAAGGAACGACTGAGTCCGGAATGATGATATACGAGATAGAGTTGGGGTAGCACCGATTGAAGAGAAGCTTGTCCAACATCGTCTGAGATGGTTTGGACATATTCAGCGCAGGCCTTCAGAAGCTCCAGTGCATAGCGGGCGGCTAAAGCATGCCAATAATGTCAAAAGAGGTCGGGGTAGACCGAACTTGACATGGGAGGAGTCCGTAAAGAGAGATCTGAAGGACTGGAGTATCACCAAAGAACTAGCCATGGACAGGGATGCGTGGAAGCTTGGTATCCATATGCCAGAACCATGGGTTGGTCGCAAGATGTTATTGGTTTGACCTCTAGCCTACCTCAACTTGTTTGGGACTAAACACTTTCGATAGTTGTTAGATGGTTGTTAGATGTCACTAAGTACCCTGTTTCGATAGTAAGAATGGTAAATTTTACACGGTGATCACTCTTTAATTATATATTTCGTTACACCTCAGATATACAATGTTGCACTCTAGAAATCTCTATCAACTTATCATCGTTTGCATTATTATAATATGAAACAATCAAGTTTCTAGTTATGTAGATATTTAAGGTCACTATATGGGATAGAATACATATGAACACACAATAATGCATGAAGGGGCATGAATTAATTTCAGGATTAACGTGATAATTTTTGTTTGCTTAGATTTTATGTATTTCACAAAACAAACCGAGCTAAATTGAAAAATGTGCTACATAATATTATTTCAGATAAATACAAAAAAATGTGCTACATAATATTATTTCAGATAAATACAAAACAAACCTGCGACACCATGACTCCTCCCTGCCTCCTCCTCCCTCTCCTCCGCAAAGCTGATGATGCTCTCTCTGTCGCTCGAAAGGTGGTTGGGTGTGTGTTGAGAATTGTACTTATAAAGGCGACAGCAGCCAATGGGAAGTCGACAACAGCCAATGGGAAGGCATGGGAGCGTCCTGTCCTGTGGTGCGTTCAGAAACGCCCATGCCGATCAGTACCGATTCCCCACGCTGGATGTGGTTAATTAGCACATCCTTCACAATGCAATGCATGTTCGATAGGATTTGCTTGGAACTGCCACTGGTGTATGTACCAGGTCCATATTCATAAGCGCAAAATTATCAGAGCATAGAACACACAGATTGGGTGGGTGGGTGGGGGGAGGTGGGACATGGGTGGAAAGGGTGGGTGGGTGCGACGGGACGGGGGAGGTGGGTTCTCGCATCCAATGCAATGCAGCTAAGCTAGCTAGACCCACCCATCAAATAATATATTGGCAATTCTATCACCGGTATCAATAGTGGCATAAGTCATAGTCAGCGAGATTGCAAATTTATGTCACCAGTACCAACTGCAACCGCAAATATTTCAAAAATCAGTAAAAGAAAAGATCTTGAGGCTGATATAATCCATAATAGCAAGAAAAACCCAGATTTATAGGCACATGTTCGATTTAAAACTTTTTTTTGCAGGACGGTTCAACTTTAAAACTAGGTATGAATAAACAACACATTTTGAATAACTCTATCCGTCACGAGTTATCATCCTTGTGCTAAAAAAGAATAATGCTCCCGCAAGAATGGATGGAAAAGACAATGTACCAGCAAGTGAAGGTATATGATAGAAAAGGGGAAAATCAAACTAGCATGCTTAACACACATATAAACCACGGAGAAACGGGCCTAACAGGCAGTACAAAAGTGTCAAACTAGTTTAGAACACCCTGCTCTGAACTTCCATCAGAGCATAGCACCACTCTATCTCACAAGAAGTATACTATCTACTTGAAGTTGTAGATTGCATGGTAGTACCTGACACTCCACCAGCTGATACTTGAAATATTTCCCTAAAAGATTTAAGAAAAGCAACCCAATGAAGACACACGTATCCTTAAAACATAAGTCAAGATATGTATCATAATAACATCAATGTAAACAGCAAGAAAGTGATAATATCAAGCATACATGCAAATAACAGAAATGTCCTTGTAACTGAATGAAAAAACAGACATCTATGGCGTTGGTCCTTATGGACCTGGTACATAGCCTCTCGTACCACTATATTAGAAAATAAAAGGTACTGTATGTTCTTAGATTATTACTATGTTAAAAAATAACCTCTTCTTTGGTTGCTCAGTCCACCACACCTTGTGACAAACAAGTCATCGTGGAAGAACAATATATGCAAACAAGACTATAGGAGGAACAAGTTTCATCATTATGAACCTAAAGCTAGAGTCCACAAAGAACTACAAACCTACAGCTTAGCTAGAAATATAGCTTGAGAGTTTCAGCTCAGACTATAAATGGTGAGATAAGACTAAAATTAACTCCACAAATATAGTGATTTTTGTACATTAGTGTCCTACTGAAGACGACGTCACAAATGCGCTAGTTGTTTCCACTACAGAACTCTCATAGAAGTAAATGCAGTACTAAAAAGTAGTTTTTGGTTTGTACCCTGAAGCCTAAGATGATAAATGTGGCAGACTTGAGCAAAGATGTGGGGTTGATTCCAGCAGCTGCCCGATGTTTTCATTAAACCTTTTGCTGCAGCACAAGTTGGCATGGAGATATTAATGCTTCTGTTGCTGGTGCTATTGCTCATGCTGCTGCCACTGTAGCAGGAGTTTGGATCTGCTGTAGTAACTGCTGGGAATGAGCATGTTGCTGCTCCTGCTCTCTGGTTTTAATCAGCTGTGTTTGGGAGGCAAATTTATACTCATATTAGGGAAGAAGAACATGCAGAAAAGAGGGGAAAAGATACTTCACAATTATCACATTATATGGCTAGCAGTGTGTTATTACTAGTAAAGAGAGGAAGACATAGATGAAAGTCAATTGGACAACCAAAAAAGAGGAGGATCAAAAGCGAAAACTTCTGTTGATGAGAATAGAATAAGACACGAAAATAGCCAGCTTTGTCAGAGAGAAGGGGCTTACTGATGTGCCTTGGATGCCGCCTCATTCCCACGTATCCAGCCTTGATATGTCCAGCCTTGATACTCCCAGCGCCCAGATCTATCCGTAGAAGCATAGGAACCATATCAAATCGATGTGCACTTAGAAGGAACAACAGTTGAAGAAATAAGAGAGATAGAGAGAGAGGTCTTATTACCGACAACCACGGCAATGATCGTGAGGTCTTGTCTTGAGCAAATATCAACAAGGAAGGGGAAGAAGGGCCGGTTCTGATTCATACAGGGATCATTCATCAGATGGAGATGGACCGCCAACAATGGTCTCGATGTTCCTCTTCCAAGCACGGGTTGTGAGCAGGTAGATGGGGCCGGGTTCACCCTCCTCACAAGTCACAACAACAGCAGAACCGACTCATCAGGAAGGTGGCCTGCTGCAATCAGGATATCATTCGGAGTTCAAACAGAGTAAACAAACATATGCATTGGTTAAATATTATAAAGAAAGTACTCATCAGGCATCCAAAGTTTAACCATATCAAGCATAGTTAGCTACAACTCTGACTAAAAAAATTGGCAATACAAATTCGCATGACCAGAATATATACTAGTACATACAGTGCAGCATAGTTAGCTACAACTCTGACTAGAACCAAGTGATTCGCACTTGTCTCAGTATCTATTAGGTAATGTCTAGCTCCAAACTACCTGAAACTGAATTCTAGTGGTTACTAATGGTTGTGCTGCACCGTGAACAGGTGAAACAAGAATGGTTGAACAAAATAAGCTGCATATTCAATCGTACAGCAAACCGAGCATCCAAAAGGGATAGATTGATGCTGCAGTTTTAATCAAATTAAGTTTAACCATTCAGTGAATCCAACTCAGATCTGGGGGGTAGCTCACCTGCACAAAAGGACAGGAGTAGGAGGGTGGCGCTGGAGATGCTCCTCTGGCATGGCCACGTGAGGAGGGTCAGCTCGTCTTCGCCATGGCCTTCCTGCACACATGCAGAGATGAAACGTGGCATGGTGAAAGTGGAACCTCAGCAGCAAAGTCAAAGAGATGCTACAATGCAACGTGGTCGGCTTTCTCCTAAGTAAGTGGATAAGATTTATGCAACAAACTGAGGCAAATTTCACAAGTTTTAGCGTCGCAGCTCCTGTCGGGTTTATTACTACGGCATGACACCAAGGAGACCACGTAATCTATCCTTATTTACACAAATGGATATAATTGTTTTCTTATTTACACAAATGGAGTGATTTATTTATTTATCTGACATCTTACCTCAAGTGCATGATAATTGCAGATGTATGCTTTGGACAAATATACTTAGACATACAGTATGTTTTTACTATACTGGTATATGAAAGATTTTTTGGACAAAGGGTGGATTTTATTGGCTCAAAAGAAGCATCAAGAGGATACAATATAATGAGCACACACCCGGCCTCTGCATAACTAGGATGCACACAGCCAACCCAACACACACGCGGAAACACACCAATAGCTAGCAAAGTCATAAGACCAAAAGCTATGCGTAGGTGTGAAAAAGAAAAAGAAATAAAAAAGCCCCAAAGCGATCAGATCAGCGATCGACAAACTAGAACTGCGACCATATCCGCACCATCCATTGACACCACATTGACGACGAGGATCTTCAACAGCAACGCCTTCAAGAAGGAAGCGACACTCAAGCGCCGCCGTCGCCGGATCCAACCACAAAGGCCAGAATCAAAGTTTTCACCCTGAAGAAACAGTCCGAACATATCCGAGCAATGCCTCCAACAAGGTAACAATGTAAAAAAACATCGCCATTGCCAGGGATGACCACTCGGGTCTGACCTAGGCTTTCGCCCCGGAGCTCAAGACCGGGTGCTCGCAGCACCACCATCAAGTCACACATGTGTTATCGCCGCCGCTTTTCCACAATCCAAGCAGCTACAATTTGACCGCCGCCACTCCAACAACATTCCTCCGCGTCAGGTCATTGTCCATAATTTGTAACTCACCACCGAAAGTCATTCACCGGATCAAGAGATAAAAACTCCCGAATTCTCTTCGATGACCCCCGATGTCATGGATCCATAGAAAGTCGCTGCAGAACAATCTATAGTCACCACCGTCTGGCCAATCAGATCTAGATCACCACCACCAACAGAGGATCACAGCATCGGCGGCCCGCATCGCACGTGCAGAAGGCCAGCTCATCGCCACAGCCTCGCATGTCCAGAGACCGCAGTGGCAAAGATACACTGCGAGGCGCCCAAGGGAACCTCCCCATGCCACACCCAGACTGGATCACTAGTAGAAAAGGGCCTTATGTGAGACACATTAGTCCCGGTTTGTAACTGAACCGGCACTAACGTGACCATTAGTGCCGGTTCCAACGGCTAGGCGGGCGGCGCTCATTAGTACCGGTTCGTGGCGAACCTATAGTACCGGTTCGTGCCACGAACCGGTACTAAATAGGTGGTGGCAGGCTGTTGTCAGGCTGGGGCCTAACAGGACCTTTAGTACCGGTTTATGCCACGAACCGGGACTAGAAATTCACCTTTAGTCCCGGTTCATATAACCAACCGGTACAAAAGATCATCCTATATAAACCCTTCGTCCAGCCCAAGCCGAAGCGCTCTGTTTTTCCCCCTCTCTGTTTTCTTCCCCTCTTGCTCGAGTTCACCTCCATTTTTGCCAAAATTTGTCCAAGATTTGAAGGCACCCCATCCATCCAAGTGATCACAAAGGTTAGCAACTTTGTCCTTTCATCTCTCATTGCTAGATTAGCTCTTGCAATGCTCTATAAGTATAGTGATTTGTGGGTTTTATTTTGGGAGGAATTATATGTGGTAGTATTTGATTTATATGCAATTTGAGGTCAAAATAACTCTTAGTTTGCATATGTAGGTGTGGTTTACTTAGTGCCTTCCCGTCTCCGTCCTAAGCACCGTCGATCGCCCGCACCGTCCCGTCGCCGGCACCACCTTGTGGTGAGCCTCTTGTTCTTATCTTTTTTATATAAAAAAATCATGTTTGTGTGATTTAGATATATAGTTACTTGTATAATTATCTTACCCGTACGTTGTTTGTTATACATAGTGCCATGGCTTTGATATCCGTCCCCGTCGGCCCTCGTCCGGGTTATGATTCGGATGTGGTATATTCTCTTTTATAACTATTTGTTGCATTTCGTGTTTATGACAAATTATGCCCATCAAGTTGACATAGATATTTTTATCTAGGAGGTATGTGAACCGGAAATTCCAACCGACCCTATTGTCGAGAGGTTAAATTTAGTTGAAAAAGAAAACGAGTATTTGAAAGAAAAATTGAAAAGAATTGAGGGGGAGAAGATGGAATTGGAGTTGCATGTTGCTGAAGTCGTCGATGATCACAAGATCAAGATGGATAAAATGCGCTTGAAGATTACAAAGATTAGAAAATATGCCATCGATAGTGAGGCTTGGTATCATTATGCTGTTGGATCAATTGTTACCTTAGTTGCGATCTTGATCGCATTTGTTGTTGCATTTAAATGCTTTAGCTAGAGAGTTATTTGTATGTTGTTTTATGATAATAAGTGTTGTATGAACTTTATGTATGAACTTGTATTAATTTGGTCTTTTCGGTGCTGTGTAATGAAGATGAGCCGGCAATGGATGTACGATGACCGATGCTCTGCCCAGTTCATTAATGGCGTGCAGACTTTTCTGCTTGCGGCTGAGGCGAACAAGCAGGCGGATGGTTTTATGCCTTGTCCATGTGCTGGATGTAAGAATGATCGGAATTACTCTAAGTCAAGAACCATTCACGTCCACCTGTTTGAGTCCGGTTTCATGCCCCACTATAATGTTTGGACCAAGCACGGAGAAAGAGGGGTTATGATGAAAGACAATGAAGAAGAAGAGGACGACGACAGCTATCCTGGCCATGGGTTCCATGAATACGATGGTACAACAATGGGGGAAGAAGCTGAGCCGGCAATGCGGGAAGAAGCTGAAGAACATGCATCAGATGAGCCCGCTGATGATCTTGGTCGGGCCATTGCGGATGCAAAGAGAAAGTGCGCAAGTGAAAAGGAGAAGCTGAAGTTGCAGAGCATGTTAGAGGATCACAAGAAACCGTTGTACCCAAATTGCGAAGATGACAAGAAAAAGCTGGGTACCACACTGGAATTGCTGCAATGGAAGGCAGAGAATGGTGTACCTGACAAGGCATTTGAAAAGCTGCTGAAAATAATGAAGAAGAAGCTTCCAAAAGATAACGAATTGCCTGACAGTACGTACGAAGCAAAGAAGGCTGTCTGCCCTCTAGGATTAGAGGTGCAGAAGATACATGCATGCCCTAATGACTGCATCCTCTACCGCGGTGAGTACGAGGATTTGAATGCATGCCCAGTATGTTGTGCATTGAGCTATAAGATCCGCCACGATGACCCTGGTGATGTTGAGGGCGAGCGCCCCAGGAAGAAGATTCCTGCCAAGGTGATGTGGTATGCTCCTATAATACCACGGTTGAAACGTTTGTTCCAAAACAAAGAGCATGCCAAGTTGATGCGATGGCACAAAGAAGACCGTAAGAAAGACGGGAAGTTGAGAGTACCCGCTGACGGATCGCAGTGGAGAAAAATCGAGAGAAGGTGGAAGAACTTTGCAGCTGACGCAAGGAACGTATGGTTTGGTTTAAGTGCAGATGGCATTAATCCTTTTGGGGAGCAGAACAGCAATCATAGCACATGGCCTGTGACTCTATGTATCTATAACCTTCCTCCTTGGTTGTGCATGAAGCGAAAGTTCATTATGATGCCAGTGCTCATCCAAGGCCCCAAGCAACCCGGCAACGACATTGATGTGTACCTAAGGCCATTAGTTGAAGAACTTTTAGAGCTGTGGAGCATAGAAGGTGTACGTGTGTGGGATGAGCACAAACAGCAGGAATTTGACCTGCGAGCATTGCTGTTTGTAACCATCAATGATTGGCCTGCTCTCAGTAACCTTTCAGGACAGACAAACAAGGGATACCACGCATGCACGCACTGTTTAGATGATACCGACAGTATATATTTGGATAAATGTAAGAAGAATGTGTACCTGGGGCATCGTCGATTTCTTCAGAGCAGGCATCCCGTAAGAAAGAAAGGCAAGTATTTCAAAGGTGATCCAGATCACCGGCAGAAGCCTCCCCACCGTACTGGTGATGATATACTTGATATGGTCAAGGATTTAAAAGTAATCTTTGGAAAGGGTCCTGGCGGACAATCTGTTCCGAATGACGCTGACGGACGCGCACCAATGTGGAAGAAGAAATCTATATTTTGGGACCTACCCTATTGGAAAGACCTAGAGGTCCGCTCTGCAATCGACGTGATGCACGTGACTAAGAATCTTTGCGTGAACCTGCTAGGCTTCTTGGGCATGTATGGCAAGACAAAAGATACACCGGAGGCACGGGAGGACCAGCAACGTATGCACGGAAAAGACGGCATGGATCCAAAGCAGTTCCAGGGTCATGCCAGCTACGCTCTTACCAAAGAAGAGAAGGAAATCTTCTTCGAATGCCTGCTCAGTATGAAGGTCCCGTCTGGCTTCTCGTCGAATATAAAGGGAATAATAAATATGGCAGAGAAAAAGTTCCAGAACCTAAAGTCTCATGATTGCCACGTGATTATGACGCAACTGCTTCCGGTTGCATTGAGGGGCCTTCTACCGGAAAACGTTCGATTAGCCATTGTGAAGCTATGTGCAATCCTCAATGCAATCTCTCAGAAGGTAATCGATCCAGAAATCCTACCAAGGTTAGAGAGTGATTTGGTGCAATGCCTTGTCAGTTTCGAGTTGGTGTTCCCACCATCCTTCTTCAATATCATGACGCACGTTCTAGTTCACCTAGTCGAAGAGATTGCCATTCTGGGTCCTGTATTTCTACACAATATGTTCCCCTTTGAGAGGTTCATGGGAGTCTTAAAGAAATATGTTCATAATCGTGCTAGGCCAGAAGGAAGCATCTCCAAGGGCCATGAAAATGAGGAGGTCATTGAGTTTTGTATTGACTTTATTCCTGACCTTAAGCCGATTGGTGTTCCTGAATCGCGGCATAAGGGCAGACTGGGTGGAAATGGCACGCTAGGACCGGAACAAATAATATGTATGGACGGGCATTCTCTCACTCAAGCACACTACACAGTTCTACAAAATTCCGCCTTGGTGGCTCCGTATATGGAGGAACACAAGAATTTTCTATGCTCCAAACACCCGGAGCAGTCTGACGACTGGATTACACGTGAACAAACGGGGACTTTTGCCGGTTGGTTGCAGACACGTGCCATGCATGACGCCGCTGTTGAAGATGACCTGTACTTGCTGTCCCAGTTACCATCTTCGAATATAATGACTTTCAAAGGGTACGAGATAAATGGGAATACATTTTACACGATCGCCCAAGATAAGAAGAGCACCAACCAAAACAGTGGTGTCCGCTTTGATGCAGCAACCAAGAGTGGAAAGGACACATATTATGGTTACATAGAGGACATATGGGAACTTGACTATGGACGTGGTTTGAAGGTCCCTTTGTTTCGGTGCAAATGGGTCAATATGACACGAGGCGGGGTAACGAAAGACCCGCAGTACGGAATGACAACAGTGGATCTCAACAATCTTGCGTACGCAGACGAACCATTCGTCCTAGCCAATGATGTGGCGCAGGTTTTCTATGTGAAGGACATGTCTACCAAGCCGAGAAAAAGAAAAGATAAGGAAGCGAATACATCATACGATGAGCCAAAGCGCCACATAGTTCTTTCAGGGAAAAGAAACATCGTGGGAGTGGATGACAAGACAGACATGTCAGAAGATTATGAAAAGTTTGATGAAATTGCTCCCTTCACAGTGAATATTGACCGGAGCATCCAGTTAAATGATGAAGATTGTCCATGGTTACGGCGCAAAGGGACACACGCGAAGAAAAAGTTTCACACCCAAAGATCCCACTCTGGGATGTGACCGACTTCACTGTCATCACTTTCTTCTCTAGTGAGTTTCCGGACTAATATATCTGGAAAGTCTCACTTCGGACAAACCAGAGGGAATCTTTGTAATAGTTAATTAGGGTACTTATGTGTTTTGGCATTTGAAACGCGAAGAAATATTATGTCAAAATCATTAAAATAAGTTATTACAAAAAAAGAGAGGCGCAATGCTCACCTGCACGTGCTTAGCTCCAGGCCTTAGCAACGTGCAGGTGAGCATTGCGCCTCTCCCTCATTTTTCTTCGTCTCTAGGGCTTATAAACCGCTGCGAGTCCCTCTCGCTTGGCGAGGTGGGACTAAATTTTAGCCACCGCCTTTAGTCCCGGTTGGTGGCTCCAACCGCGACTAAAGGACTTCATTTGCTATTTTTCATGCATTTACTGATTTTTTTAGCTAAATGACCCTGAAATTGAAAAGCACTACAAATGAACTCTGAAAAGGTTGAAAATTGGCATGGTATCATCATTTCACCCACATAGCATGTGCAAAAAAGTAGAGAGGGTACGGCAAAAACTGGATGCACTTCGTGTACAAAATGGACAATCTCTTTCGAAGTATCAGGGTTTCGGACGAAAACTCGTCTGTTACAAAGGCATTTCATTTTTTTAAACTTATTACAACTCCAGACTTTTTGTGCGTTCAGTATGCACCATTCAAAGCCACGTCATCAACTTTCAACCCTTTCTGACTTCATTTGCTATTTTTCATGCATTTACTGATTTTTTTTGAGCTAAATGACCCTGAAATTGAAAAGCACTACAAATAAACTCTGAAAAGGTTGAAAGTTGGCATGGTATCATTATTTCACCCACATAGCATGTGCAAAAAAGTAGAGAGGGTTACGGCAAAAACTGGATGCACTTCGTTTACAAAATGGACAATCTCTTTCGAAGTATCAGGGTTTCGGACGAAAACTCGTCTGTTACAAAGGCATTTCAATTTTTAAATAACCTAAGTATTACCAAATTGAATATAATGATAAAACACACTAATATTAAACATAAGAAAAAAAGAATCACTGAAAAATCTATTTTTAAAGTAAAGTTATTCACAAACTAGTGATTCACACAAATTTCAAATAATTCAAATTTAAACTATTCAAATTTGAAAACTACTGGCACTAACAGAAAGTTTGTAATTTTTTGTACCTAAAGCAAAAATATTCAGAAAGAAACTCTAAATACAGCAAAAAACAACTCAGAAATAAATACAAGAAAATAAATAAAGCAGAAAAGAAAAAAGAGAAAAATAAATAAATAAAAAAAAACCCGCCTACTGGGCCACAGCGGCGTGCATACGACTAGACACCCAACCTGTAGTTGGGCCAGGATGCAAGCCCGCAGGCCCACTAGGCCCAACAGGGCATAGCAGCAGAGGTAGGCACAGAAGACCTGCAATAGAGAGGAGCTCGAGACAGCAGCCGCGGCGGGGCTTATAAGCTCGTGCGGGCGCCCTTCGGCAAGCGAGGTGGGACTAAACTTGCCCGCACCGCACCTGCGGCAGCGCACCACCTTTAGTACCGGTTGGTGGATCCAACCGGTACCAAAGGGATGTCTTTAGTACCGGTTGGAGCCACGACTCGGTACTAAAGGGGGTCGCTTCCCGCCGCTTGGTCTGGCCAAATTTGACCTTTAGTACCGGTTGGTGGCTCCAACCGGTACTAAAGGTCCATCCTATATAAACAACACTTATGAAAATTTTCACTTCTTCTCTGTTCGCTCGTCTCCTCTGCTTCTTCGATCGACAGCGCCGCCGCCCCCCGTCGCCGCCCCCGTCGCGCGCCGTCGCCGTCGCCATCGCCGTCCCCGTCCACGTCGCTGCCCCGTCGCGCGTCGCCGTCTCGCCGCCGCGTTGCCGTCGCCGTCTCGCCGCCGCCCCGGTCGCACGTCGCCGTCTCGCCGCCGCCCCGTCGCCGTCCCCGTCGCGCGTCGCCGTCTCGCCGCCGCCCCGTCGCCGCGCCCGTCGCCGCCCCCCGTCGCCGCCCCGGTCGCCCCGCTATGAACCCCCTGCGCCATGGCCGCGCCCTCAAAGTTTTAGCTAGATGAATTAGATTAATGTCAAAGTTTTAGCTAGATGAATTAGATTAATGTCAATTTGTTAGATGATCGAATTAGATATATTAATGTCAAATGTTAGATGAATTACATAGAAATGTTAGATTAATGTCAAATGTTAGATGAATTAGATGAATTAGCTAGATAGAAATGTTAGATGAATTAGTTTTTTATACTGTTAGTTATAGATGAATTAGATATATTAATGTTAGATGAATTAGTTTTGCATATAGAATCCGTTATGTTAAATTTGCATATAGAATTTGTATATAAGAAAAAATGTTACATTTGCATATAGAATTTGTTATCGACGTCAACGATGCCCGGCCCGCATCCTCGCCGTCGACCCGTTCGCGACGACGTCCTGCTTCAGAGGAGCCATGTCCGGGACTGGGCTCCGCCGGGCTGGCACTGGGAGGTGCTACCTTCAGGGGGGCGCCGCTTGGTGAGGAACCCGGCCCCGGGTCCCGTCGACGACCCGGAGCTCCTTTGGTGGCGTTCGCGTGGGCCACTTTCGGTGCGGAGGGAGCCGGCCCCGCCGAAGGTGGTACGTCGCCGTGTCAGGGAGGAGGACGAGCACGTCCGTCGCTACATGGCTGCTATGGATGTCAGGTTCTCCAATACCTGGCAGGTTCTTCGGGGATCTCACCCGAGCTATGATCCTATGATGGTTCCTTCTCTTTGGGTGTCCACCGCCCGCGCCTCAGGAACCGCGAGTGAACTAGATCATTCGATAGTATTCGATCTATATTAGCTAGCTAGTGATGTACGTATTCGATAATATTCGAGACGATGTATTCGAGATTATATATATTATTCGATAATATTCGAGACGATGTATTCGAGATTATATTCGATGATGCATATTATCTACTATGATTCAGTTTTATCTTTTGAGATGCATATATATTATCTACTATTATTCGAGATGCATATCAATTATCTACTATTATTTGAGATGCGTACTAAATTGTTTTATATTTCTTCTGGATTAGTTAAATAAAAGCTATGGCGGACAATACCGGCAGAGAAGGAGAAGAGGCCGTGTTCGAGATCATACGCTCCCCTCGCGGGCCACATGATCAGAATGAAGAAGATGACGACTCCCAATATCTGAACAATACCGGGGAGGGTGATATGATATTCGATCAAGACGACCGAATTGATGAAGTCCAGAACTATGATGATCTTGAAATAGCAAATACCGGCGAGGTATATTTATAGAAGCAGGCATCTGGTGATCATCACGTGTTTTAAATGATTTTGTATATATATATATATATATTAACGAATCGATCTTTCTTCTTTCAGCCCTCCGGATCGAGTAAATCGTCTGCAGGCAGTAGAAAGCGAGGCCCGGCCAAAAAGTTGAAGGATGGCGTAAAGTACAACATCGATGCCATCAAACCTAATGGCGAACCAAGCGAGCCTAAGAAGAATGCGGACAAGTGGATTCGTCAGTGCGGAGTTCTTGTGAAGGACCAAATCCCGATCTCCATTCAAGAATGGAAAAAGCCAGCAACGGAACGTCCAGATCTTACTTATGTTGACCAAAGAGCAAAAGATCGGCTTTGGGAATCTCTCATGTCACATTTCACCCTACCAGATCATTTCACAGATGCAGATGTGCAGAAAGTCAAGGACGCTGCTCTTAGGAAGATGGCGCGTGCATTCAACAACCACAAGAAAAATATATGGGCCAAGTACGGAGGAAAGAAGACTCCAGAATTCACGGGAACACTGGAGAAGCAAAGAGATCACTGGCCCGCTTTCATGAAATTCAAGGAATCGGAATTAGCTAAGGAACGGTCGAGAATAAACAGGCTCAATGCCGCGAAAAAGGAGCATTACCATAGGCTGGGGCCAGGTGGCTACGCGGTGGCCCGGCCTAAGTGGGATAAGGCTGAGCAAGAGATGATGGATGCAGAGGTCATTCCAGTTACATTGAGCTGGCCCCCCAGGTGCAGGACTTGGTTCTATGCGCATGGGGGGGGCGTTGGACCCAAAGACAGGCCAGGTTTTGAAGAAGGCAAGTCTTAAAGGAGACGACGACAAACTACTTGTTGCAATAGAAGAGGCTCGAACGGGGGTGTTCACGCCCAACAGAGAGAACGACGAGCTTACACGCGCCCTGGGAAATCCTAAACACCCGGGAAGAACACGAGGCAAAGGCATTGTTCCATGGTATGAGGGGTTTGCGGACTGGAACGCCGACTACAGAAGCCGTGCGAGAAAGAAGATGGAGGAGGAGAAGAAGAGGAAGCTGGAGGAGGAGCACAGGAAGCAGGAAGCAGAACGCCTTAGAGGCCTAGAATCAGCGCACGCGGAGTTGGCACTCCAATTAGAGCGGCAGCAGCAGCAGATCAACTCACTTAGCCTGGAAAGGGGGTCTCAGTAGCGGCAACAGCTAGCGGATCCAGCATTGGATAGCACCGACCCATCCATGCCGAGAAGCAGCGTGGGTTCCGCCCTGGGCGATGAGTCACTACTGCTGGATAGATACCCTGTGGATGACATCATGGATAACACTAATTGTGAGCTACACTTTAAAATGAAGAACATATCCATGAAGGTGGCGGACGGCGTTGCTTATACAAATCCCCCTGAAGCAACCTTCCATTGCAATCCGATTCCAGCTGACTATGCTCGTGTCACGGTTGATGAAGTGGTGGCACAATATTCGGGGCTACAGCTTGACATTCCTGGAGGTGACGACGAGCGCACACTGGGAGAGGCCATACATCGTATCATTCTATGGAGAAAGGATTGCATTGTCTTTCCAAGGCCACCGACACCGCGTCAGCCGACTCCTCCTCCAAGTCCGCCACCGCGTCAGGACACTCCTGCTCCTCCAAGTCTGGCAACGCGTCAGGCCAGTCCTCCTCCTCCATGTTCGGCACCGCGTCAGGCCACTCCTCCTCCTCCAAGTCCGGCACCGCGTCAGCCCAGTGCTCCTGCACCGCGTCAGTCGTCTCCGCCGCCTAGGCAACAGCGGAAGAGAGCCGCCGCAGCTATGGCGTCTAGCGGTACAAGTACAGGAGGCAAGAGACGAGGATACCAATTTGGTCCAAGCCTCGCGCCTCTTCCGAAGAGGCCTTACGACATGACGGATGAGGAAATCAAAGCCAAATGCAGGGCGGACTTGGACGCCCATTTTGCACCGAAACCGCCACCGCCGCCAAAGGAGAAAGTGCCTGAGGTTGTCGTTGAGCACTTTATTCGTATGGCTAAAGAACCAGCTCCCAAGCCTGTTGACTCAGACTATGAGCGCCAACTCAGGAAGGCACATCTAGCAAAAAAAAGGAGTCGAGCTCGAGCTCGAGCCAAGGCGCAGCTGCCAAAAAAAGAGGGAAAACTGTTCCCCAGCTGGGAGAACAGGTGGTGCAATCGATCCCCCCGCTCATTGTACCAACACATGTGAGTACCGACGCGGCCGATGAGCTGGTAATAACCGACGATCATAGAAGGATGGCTGCCAAGGCCGGTGTCACTGTTTATCAACTCCTAGGCATCGATCCCATGGATAAGATTAGAGAGGAGGACGTAAAACGGAAATATGCCCGCGGCGAACCTCTGGTCAAGCCTGAGGAGGTCAAGAAGGTCCCAACGAGAATGTATGAATTGCATGAATGGTACATGAAAATTGCCAAGACTACCAATCGAGAGTCCCTCGTGGTGAAAGTCAAGGCAGAGGATTACTACCATGAGAATGCTCTGTATGTTGAGTTTACAGAACTGTTTCAGTTATTCAATCAAGACGCACTCGACAAATCTATCGTCAGTTGCTATTGTCTGTAAGTGATTTCTTTCTGTAATTTAAGTCTCAAGCTAGCTGTAGTGCTCGTTGATCATTACCTGTAATTATCCTCACTATATTCTTTTCTGTGGTATTATGCAGGATGAAGATCTATGAAATGAATAAAAAGGGACGCTATGGCATTGGGTTCATTGACCCAAATACCATTAATCAAGAGATATGGACGCATGAATGTTATCGAGAAGACACAGAGAAAAGCATGCTAGAGTTCTTGAAGCGCCTAAACACCAATCGAGATATACTACTTCCTTACAACTTCAAGTGAGTCACACTGTCTTGTACTACAAATTCTGTTTTTGCTTACTAGCTAGATGTTAATAAGTGTATAGGGTTTAGGGTAGTTGATGAGTGTTATGCACATGCCCGCTTAATTTATACATGCAAACGTGTGCGCATGTAGATTTCACTGGATCTTGTTAGACATTCAAGTTGAAGAAGGAAAAGTTGAAGTACTGGACTCACTACTTACACCAGTTGAGGAGTACGAAATCGTCAGGGGGATAGTCAACAGGTAATTTCAATCATTATTGAACTATATGTCGGCCTATTTAGTTCGTCATTTTCTTTGCCGGCGGGCAGGGCTTGGGCAAAGTTCATCAAAACGGTTCCAGGCCAATGGAAACAAAAGCTGTATTGGTATCGACCCAGGGTAATTAATTAATTAGTACTAGCTAGCTACCATCTCTTTCATTCTAGTTTCAATACCATTAATTATCATGCTTGATTAATTATTATCTGATTGAATTCTATTCTCGTAAAGTGCATGAGGCAGGCGCCGGGGAATGATTTATGTGCATACTATATTTGCGAGAACATTCGCATGATGACGATCGAAAGTAGCACATCTGCTAGACAGCAATGGGTACGTTTGCCAGAACACTATTCACAATTTTTACATCATTATCGATATCTAATCACACAACTAATACATGCATATTGATCTCCTTCTTAAAAGTTCAATATGGTGCGGGGTCAGCTCCTACTAACGGATCGCGTACGAGCAATTCAAGAGGAAATAGCGGGATTTTTGCTCGACCAGGTCATAGATCCCAAAGGAGTATACCATTACCCGCTACCGCAGTAATGCCTCCATGTAGGAGAAATTGTATATACCAAATTGTATATATACATGTGTATGTGTGAATGGTGGTGCGAGACATTCGATGATATATATATATATGATCGGTTCTACGAGAAATTCTATTTATATATATGCATAACGTGTACAATATGTAGTATCGTAAAATACCAGCAAATGAAAAAGAATTAAATGGAAAACACAAAATTAAAGGAAAAAGAAATCATAAACCCAAAACCCCCTAAACCTTTTAGTACCGGTTGGTGTTACCAACCGGTACTAAAGGTCTCCCACCCCCCGGCGCTGGCTCGTGCCACGTGGTGGCCTTTAGTGGCGGTTCGTGTTGAACCGGTACTAAAGGGGGGGACCTTTAGTCCCCACCCTTTAGTGCCGGTTACAGAACCGGCACTAAAGGGCCTTACGAACCGGTGCTATAGCCCGATTCTGCACTAGTGGATCTTTGGGGGATGGAGGAGCGCGCCACAGCCAAAGGGTCACGCAATGGAATGGGCCAGGACGGTCGCAGCCAGCACCGCGACGGCCGCCGCCGGCACAAGGACGCCGGAGCAGCAGACCGACGGGGAGGGCCGAAGCCACTTGTGCAACCGGAGGCGACCCAGACCCAAGCCAACACAACCACAGCCGTCAGGCGCTGGGGCGACCGGATCCGGCGCGCCGCCCGCCAGATCCGCAGGAAGCGGCCGAAGACGCCAGATGGCGACAGAGCCCGCGATGAGGGGAGGAGCGGGAGAGGAGGAGGCTGAGCAGGCACGCCCCGCCGCCGCCGTCCTTGGGGGCCGAGAAGGCTTCGCCGCCGGTCCCCTCTGGCGACGGCGAGGCGAACGGATCGGAAGGGAGGGCTGCTGGCCGCGAGATTAGAGCGCCGCCCGAGTCGCCCCTATGGAGCGACGCGGGGGCCGAGCAGCCAAGAGATGGAATGGATGAGTCTACCGCGTTCCTCAATCAGTATAAAAAATTGTGTTGATGTATCCATGTCAGAGTAAAAAAATTGTGTTGATGTAACTGATGACGTCAACAAGAAGAGCAGATCGATTAGGAACGGAACATGAAATTCAAGCATGATACAACCTTTGTCAAGCCACTCAAACTATTACCATGTCATAGTAATGGAGCCCTTTTGTACAGTACACGTACGTCTGCAATTAGGACAGTGAACCTAGGGCAGTAGGCCTAGCTCATTGCTTAACGTGATGCGCGCGCATAGTTTCAGTCATGGCATCCAAAAGGAACATACAAACTGAAGAAACCAAAACGTAGATAGGTTAATATGTTGATTCAAATCTGGGGTAGATGGGGGAGAGGGGAAGCTCACCTCACGCCCAGGCATTGGGTGGGAGGTGAAGAGTCATGGATGTTGGCCTGCTCCTCCACCTCCTCTCGGCTCTGGCCGGTCTACCTGCACCTACAGAGAGACAAGACGAGACGGGGGTCAGAGAAAGAGCAGAGCAGAGGGAGAGGGGACAGGAGAGCAAGTGGCGGCTTACCACCTACGCATGGAGGAGAGGTAGAACAAAAGAAGCGCAGCAAAGCTTCTCCATGGCCCGGCCCCCTTCCTTGACACAAGCAAAGCAGAGCAGATGAGATGAGATTCGCTCAAGCTCTTCCACCGACCTACACGAACACACCACCACAAAAAAACCACGCATCACAGACTGAATCACACCAACAGATGTACCAGGAACACAAACAAGCAGAAGTCGATTGGATGAGGATCTCTTACTTGGTGTCGGCCTTAATGGCTGGTTCCTGCCGACAAAACACAAAAACAGCGAGCGCAAGGGCTGGATCCTCAACGGCGGCACATGGCAGTGTCTCCCACACTCCTCCTCATTCTCTCCCATCGACGGCGGCGCCAAGCGAATCCCAGGCCGACAACTTCCGCCATATTGAGGTCGAGGGCAACGTCTTGGATGGGGATGGGCGCCGCGGCCCCGCTCCTGCCACCGGCGCAGCAGTGCTCGATGCTGGAGCCTGGAGGACCAGGGGCCGAAGGCCTGCTGCTCGTCACATGGAGCCAACGGCCGGCTCCCACACTGGCCGTGAGGAGC
This sequence comes from Elymus sibiricus, assembly GCA_039707655.1. NCBI lineage: Eukaryota > Viridiplantae > Streptophyta > Magnoliopsida > Poales > Poaceae > Elymus > Elymus sibiricus. The sequence goes on from CM077676.1 coordinate 17,687,085, forward strand.
GCGGGGGGGTAGGCGAAGCGGAGGCCGATCTGGCGCGAACGCGGCGGAGATGTCGGCAGTCGGCGCCGGCACGGGCCAACACATGGAAGCCTGTGTTCGCGGCGAAGGTTGCGCTGGTGCTCCCGCTTATCTCTCTGCGAGCCACAAGACTTCATCGCCCCCTCCCTCTAGGCACATATGTGCAATACAATACAATACTTGACCATCTAAACAAGATTTGGAATTGTTGCTCCTCTTGGATTCCAAGTACGAAATACCTAAACATTCCAACACTAATATTGGCATTGAAGCTAAATATGAGTGTCTTGAGTATTTGGCATTGGAGTACAATGTCAAGCCCTTGAATGTCTACATCCAAACAGAGCAAAAGGGAGGTCATATATGGAGACCTATTTTTAGAAAAGTTTATGAATGCAAGTTATTTATAATGGTCTGGGTAAAAAAAAAAGTCCACTGCACGATGGCTTGAAAAGGTAGTTATGGAATAGTTTCTATGCATGCTTTGGGTCGGGAGCATAACTATCTTTACAAACCACCGTGCAGTGGTCTTTTTTGCTAACCAAACCATTATAAATAACTTGCATTCATAAACTTTTATCAAAATAGGTCTCCATATATGACCTCCCTTGGTGAATTTTGCACCGAAAACCCTGTCACTAACGCTCTCGACCCAAAGCATGCATAGAAACTCTTTCATAACTATCTTTTCAAGCTATCATGCTTTTCTCAAAAAAGGTCTCCATATATGACCTCCCTTTGTGATTTTTTTTCAAACTCGTTAACCTAATTTTGGAATCTGTCAATGATTAATTAAGCCTCATGAATATTTTAAAACTATGTGAACAATTTTCTTAATATAAAAGAAACATAAAAAGGAAAAAAGAAATAAAAAACAAGATTGTCATCAATTTTTAAACCATGAGCATTTTTAATAAAAAGGTAAAAATAAAATCAAAAGGAAAACCTAAATATTTTTTATAAACATGAAAAACAAAACTAAAATAAAAACCCGAAAACGGAAACAGTAATACGAAATCTGAACCTAAAAACCAAACAAAACCGCAAAAAGAAAAAAGAAAAACTTTTCTAAAATCATGAACAAAAAAATAAAAGGAAAAGAAAAAAATAATAGAAAACAGAAAAGCGGCAAACTCGAAAACCGAAACAAACCCGTAATTCTTTTTAGAAAGATTAGTGTTGCGGAGCTGGGCCAGGCTGAGAATGTCCGCTGCAGTGCAAAAGGGGCGCAGTGTATAGCATTTGCGGTTTTCCCCGCGTAGATTGTGATGTGTGTATGCAGGTCTCGATGATCGCCCTTTCGATGGTATGGCCACACCCGCATCTTCCTTTTTGGGCTTCCTCCCCGCTGGTGCGGGTGCGGCTGTACCAACGGAAGGTTGATCAATGAGACGTGCATGGACCCCCGGTGTCTCGCGTGTGGGAGGGTTCATGTTTCTTGTTTTACCTTTTTCTGTGTCTTCTTCGGGGTGGTGAGGCGGCAACGACATCATCAAGTAAGAATAATGTCCTCCCGCCACATCCTTACTCCAGTGGTGCGCCTACCGCTGACAGAGGGCACGTGAAGTTGTTTTTTTTGGCGGTTCTCCTGGGATCCGGTCGGTTTTTCGTGTTTGTTGGTGTGGTTCCAGGCCATGATGTCCCAATCTACGGTTCTCATCATTGACGATGGCTGCTCTGCTGCGCTGGTCCTTTGGAGCCTTAGCATGATGACTTTCCGCCTGTTTACCGCAACGGGCTCTACAACGACAAGTTTTGCCCGGCTCGGTGATGGAGGTGCGAGGACGGCGGCGCGTCTTGGGCTCGTCCAGTGTGTGTAGTCGTTGCTAGGTGGTCCAAGGACCGATTTATATTTTTTATTACTTTTGGCTCTCTTTGTATCGCTGTTGACGATTATTAATAGATCCGTGAACCTTGTCGCGGAAAAAAAAAAGCACAACATGTGCCCTCATTCTCTGTCGCTTACAATTTATCCATCGAGTCACTAGTAGGATTTTTCACTTGACTAGAATCCCGATCACTGCAACAAAGCGTGCCTCAAGAAGAAGAGTTTTATTCTAGGGACAGTGGCGGTTGTACAAATAAACCCATATGTAGTGCGGTCGTTTCAAATTCCCCAAATCCTCAAATCGCTTTGTTGGCCGTTCCCCTCCGTCGGTTACAGAAAGCCTGCCCTGCGTCGTCTTGGATAAATTCATAAAAAAAAATTATAAAGAGAACACACAATAATCCATTAGGGGGTCTATGCAGATAATAGTGCGTAAATGATGTAGCTTGCAGATACTTTGCTTGTGTTGCTTCATACTATCAGCACGAATAGATAGATGACAAACAGTGGATGGTATTTCTGTCACCTTATCATCTTCCAATCTGAAGTAGTCTTCTTTAGAGAGTGATTCTGCCAGATCATGAAGGAGATCATGCATAACATAGTGCGATCCAGTGCATTTCCCATAAACTGGTTGAAAGAACGAAACAGAGATCATCTCCCTGAAACAATCTCTAACAATATCTTCCACTCTCTTGTTTTTGTTGCATGAATCAATGAGGCCCTCTGCCATCCAATGATTAACCAACTCATCAACGACATACGTGTGACCTTTTGGAAACAAGCTACAATACAGGAAGCACCTCTGCAGATATGGATCCAACTTGTCATAACTCCACAACAGAGCTCTCATGGGCTCACTTAATTTGTCAATCTTTATAGTTAGAGCGTCCTTCCATGCAGTGATACACGTTTTCCCTTTCAACTGGGAACCCACAACTTTTGCCGCCAAAGGAGATTGTCCAAGCCTTTTAGCAATCTTCTCTGCAAAATCTTCGAGCCTTTCACGCAACTGTGGATTTCTAATTTCTGGTCTAGAGAATGCATAGTGTTTGAAGAGTGCCAAGAACTGGGTATCTCCATATTTTCCAGAGGACACACTTCTTCATAGCAAAGAGCACCTGGAAATGTATCCCGTCGAGAAGTTACCAAAACTTTGCTTCCTGTTTGTTGGGAAACTAGAGGAGCAAACAGTTGATCCCATTCCCTCTCACTACCAGGTTCAAACCAAATTAAGAAAGTGCTTAGTCACCAACCAAATTGGCCATTTCACTACACTTGGGTTAAGAAAGAGTACTTATCACTGAACTTCACCTCATGTCTGCACATACAAAAATGCCTCTATCGAAAAAAAAAACCTTGAGTGCATCATCGTGAAAATACGAGGGGAAAACCTAGCTTCGGAGGCCCCGGGTTGAATGAGCTGGAGAATCCATGAAACACCAGAGGCATTTTGGGTGGGCGGCCAGGATCTGCGTCGCCAGCGAGGGCTCGGGGCGGCGTGGAATCCGTGAATCCACCCAACCAGAGAACGTGGAGGCATAGAGGCAAGTATAAGGTGGGTGGGAGGTGGATCCCATCCCATCGCCTGGGGGCTGGGACTAGGAGGGACGGCCGCCAGCCACCGGTCGCCGGAGAAGCCGTCAAGCCGAGAGGGGAGATGGGAGGAGATGAGTCAGAGGTAGGCGTGCGCGTGGACCCGACCGGTGGGAGGCAGTGAACAGAACCAATCGTCAGCCGTTCATGCGGGTATGGACGGCACTGATGGGGATCCTACTGTTAGCGTTTGTCAAATTCCTGCATGATCCAGCGTTGCATAATTGTTGGTGAAATTTGCCAGGAAAAACATTATATTGCTCAAAAGAAATTTGTTGGAGAAATTATTATTCTATGGTTGACTCAAAATATATACTAGGTCTTTCAGTCGATTTCGGAGACCAAGATAGGGACAAGCACCAAGCCGGATGTGGGCACGATATGGCTAGCCATGGCGTCGCCAACGAGGGCGAGGTAGGTACGAGCCAGAGATGGAGACGATGTGGCGACTAGGCGAAGTGTTGACGATGCGTTGTGAGAGGGGGGAGGAGGGTTCACTGGCACCGGAGAAGGGAGGTTTTGAGGGATGGCCAGAGCTGCGGCAAATCGATAGAAGAGGCAGCTCGAGCGGGATGAGACGGTGACGGGGGCGACAACTAGGTCGAGCACCAAGTCGGTGGTAGAGAGCGGGTCAACATGTACGACATAGGAGAATGATAACAAACGATGGACATGATCAGCTAGGACTGAATCAAAAATTAGTCAATTATAAAGAGTCGACTCCGACAAATAAAACCATGGTCAAATCGAAGATAGAGTGAAAGATAGAAAAAGGCAAAAGGAATCAACGTGGAATTTAGGCATCATACGGTTTATATATGTTTATCAAAAACATCAATGTTAGATCAGGACTTACGGACATCAATGTTTATATATGTTTATCAAAAACATCAATGTTAGACCGGATCCAAAACAGATTCACCAAAGACAAACATCGATCGAATTCCGCGAGATCCGCTGGAGGCACACCTCCACACGCCCTCCGACGATGCTATACACACCACCAAGACGGGGGCTAGCTAGTGGGGAGAACTTTACTCCATCTTCAGGGCGCCGGCGCCTCGTCTTCCTGAGCAGGACACAAACCTAAACAAACTAAAAATAATAGAGCAGGAACCCTCCCACCAGCGAGGGCCGGGATCCACCATGCCTTCATGGTCCTAAAGCCACAGAAGACGAGGCAGATCGGTGACGGCGCTGTTGGGAGGCAGGAAAACCCTAGCGTGAGACTCGCTCGTGGAAGGAGCTGGACACATAAACATTCAATGTAAGAAAGGAGAGTTTTGCCTTGTTAGGAATTGAGTAGGTTAATATAGACATCATTCGATTTAATGTTTAACAACAACAACAACAACAACAACAATGACGACGACGACGACGACGTTAGATTTGAACTAACTCTCAAAAGTTAATTTATAAAAAATTAATAGTGTAAAAACAAAGGGACTGGCTAGAGACCAGGTGACTGATTTTAGATTTTGGGACAGTCACTTTTTTATGCGTGCACGTACAGTACCAGAGACGATTAATCGACGACTAATTCGTAACTGCACGATCGATCAAAATCCTTGATAGCGCCGGCTGTACTAAAGCATGCAGCGCCTCATGCATGCACGCAGTGATAGATGCACACACAAACTAGCACACATATGCATGCATGGACGGTCCCTACATCGCAATCACTAGTGCATACCATGCCTTGATTTTTTTTGATTTCTAGTAACCTCTTCCACTGTATGTTATTACTATCTGAATTAAGAAAGGCTCTGTAGCTCAAAAGCTTAGCAAACATTTAGGGCATTGAAAATTCAACATCATACAGATTCCTTAATAAAGCTTTTTGCGGCTTGATTTACGCAGGACTAACTTTTAAAACCTTGCTAAGCTGGCTAGCCAGATGATGCATGTAGCTGACTAGATACGCAAGGGCAGGGGCGGACCCAGGATTGGGCCAAGCCCAGGGCCCTAGGCCGGCTACAGTACCCTACAGTGCCTAAGATGCTATACTGAAGGCAGTGTTAGTTCTTCACGCCTAGGGCCCAGGCCCCCCCGGCCTGGGTCCTGGATGCGCCACTGCGCAAGGGCGCGTACTGCTGCATGGGTGTGATGATACATGCCATCTTTTCGTTCCCCGGAACTAGAGAGTGAAAATAATTAGTGGAATTTGTATTACTCTTAAAGAAGAAATATAATAAAATGAAAACTAAAAAACATCAAAAGAAATGAAGTTCTCTAAAAAAGAATGAAATAGTGGCATTGATATTACTCTTTAAGAAAAAAATCTAAAACAAAGAATTACAAAAATTGCACACAGTTTACATGGAGATTGCACTTTTTTATAATATGCAAGAACAAGCATATAATAGTGGCATTTTCACAAAAAAAAAGGAAGTTTCCTAAGAAGGAATGAATTAGTGGCATTAGTTAAAGAAAAAATGAAACACAAACTAAATCAAAATCAAAATAATAAAGTTTTTCTAATAAAGAATGAATTAGTGGCTTTGCTATTATCCTTTTAGAAGAAAGAAAATGAAATAGAAACTAAAACAAAATCATAATAATGAAGTTTTCTAAGAAAGAAAGAAAATGAATAAAAATTCAAACAAAATCCAAATAATGAAGTATTTCAAGGAAAGAATGAATTAGTGACTTTGATGTTGCCCATTAAAAAGAAAGAAAATGAAATAAAAACTAAAACATAATCATAATAATGAAGTTTTCTAAAAAGGAATGAATTAGTGGCATTGGTATTACCCTGCAAGAAGAAAAAAAGAATAAAACACATGATGAAAAATTTTGCCCAAAATTTTTATAGAAATTGCACTTTTTAATAAGATGCAAGAATACGCATATAATAGTGAAATTCCGCAAAAAAAAGATTCGTAAGAAGGAATGAATTAGTGGCATTGATATTAACCTTAAAAGGAAAGAAAAATAAAATTAAAGCTTACACAAAATCAAAATAATGAAGTTTTCTAAGGAACTATAAATTAGTGGCAGTGGTATTACCCTTTAAGAAAAAAGAAAATTAAAACAAACAATGACAAAATTTGCACAAAATATTTACACAAAATGCGCTTTTCAAAAATATGCAAGAATAAACATATTATAGTGAAATTTTCAGAAAAACAATTCCTAAGAAGAAATACATTTGTGGATTGGTTTTACCCTTGAAGAAGAAATAAAATGAAATAAAAAATAAAAGTTCAAAGTAAGAAACAATGAATTAGTAGCAATAGTATTACCATTTAAAGAAGAAAGATAACGATTTTTTTGTAATATGAAAACAATAATCATATAATAGTGTAATTTTCGCACATATTGCATAGTATTTATGTGCATACATTTACACTCACTTAACATCAAAAAAATACACACAAAAGAAAAGTTAAAACCAACTAACAAAGAAAAACAAAAAACACACAAAAACAGAAAATAAACAAAGGGAGAGAGAGGAGGGCTGGATCGCATAGTTAATGGGCTATGGCCCAGTAGCAAATCGACTGGCACAAATATGGGTCAGTCGTAAAAAACAAGCCCAGCACAAGCCAGAAAAAAATACGCAGCACGAATCTTAGAGCAAAAATCAACAATCAAAAAATTGACTGACCCAAATTTAAAATTCAGGCAAGTTACAAGTAGCTAAAGTGAAAAACAAAAGGTTTGCCTTGTTGGAATAGAGTAGGTTAATTCTGGGCCTCATGCATTGTGAGCAAAGCAAAGTAAGTAAAGCCAAGACCAGAACTGCATTCATGCACTGATATATGCACGTCTTCCAAACAAAACAAGAAGAATGACACTACAGTACCAAAACCACACCGGTGAGTTTGGTAGGCTGCCCTCGTTTCCTCAGAAGCCACATCGACCATCACGCATGCCGATGAGATCATGATCGGATCACACAAGTATCACAGGCATATACGGCCGAACAAGCGCAGCATCAGATCAGATCAGATGGACGGGTATACCTGCCCGGCCGCCAAACAGAGAAGCCGCTTGTTTTAGTCCCACATCGGCAAGCTAAGCATACCTGGCCTTGTTTAAAAGGGAGGAGCTTGACTAGCCATTCGTGCCCTTATAACAGAGCACACCAATCGGTGAGACGGTGACGCATTGTTTGGCACTGCACAATTAGCAACCATAAAACAAATGATCAAGTCTAAAATCATTGTCACCAGATTACCTCCGAAGCTTGGCTTTAAATTTTTTTTGGACACCCTTCTTTTATCCAAGAATACTTAATTTCTTACACACAACAACGCCTCGGCCCAGCAGATCTTTATTTTATTTTATTTTTGGACACCCTTCTTTTGTCCAAGGATACTTAATTTCTTACCCACAAAAACGCCTTGGCCCGGCAGATCTTTTTAAAAGATCCATCGCCTCCTGTGTTGTTGGATTGAGCCCCAAATTGCAACAAGGTAGATCTTGCGCAACTCACTCTGCAACAACTGCTTTGTTGCACAACCACCGAAGCGTTATTTTCGCCTGTTTTTTTTATTTTTGTCTTCAATTTTTTTTTTGCAACATAGATGATGTTGCGGGAGGAATTCTGCAAGAGTGGTGGTGTTGTAGAATTATTATTTTTTGTCTTCACCTTTTTTGCAATAAAAATGAAGTTACGGGAGGACTTTATCAACATGAATAATGTTACAGAAACTTTTTCACTGAAAGATGAGGTCATCTGCAGCGTGACAAGAAATGTATGCAACAGAGATGATGTTACGGGAGGACTTCTGCAACAAAGCCTTTGTTGCAAAAAGTATAGAAAAACATCGTCGGTCAGAGCGACGACGGAGGGCGAGAGGGGAGTCTGGAGCAGCGCAACTAGGCCGATGGTGGCCGGAGCAGAGCTCGGGCATGCACGCTCGAGCAGCAGCCATGGCTACGAGTGAACGTAGGGAGGCAGAGAGTACATCAGGAAAGGATAAGGACACGTGTTGGATGTAGATGACGGGGACGCAGCAGTGTGATCCCTTAATTAGCTGAACCATAGCGTTTTCCTTGTTCTTCTAAATTTGAAATTTTGTTGCTTTAAGCTTTTTCCCTGAAATATCGAATTGTTGTCATACCAAGAATATACAAATATGCAGGTCGTGCTCCCGCATTCTACTACCGCGCGTGTAGCCAAAACATTGTCTCATCTATCTTCTATCTGGTTTCTTGTGGACTCGATTAATATTATGATCGATTTAGCAACTCGCAATTTTTTAAAAGTTTTGTTAATGCAGTTTCCCCCTTGGTCTTTTCAATGTTGTTTTTCTTTTCTACCGGTCTTTACACAAATGGTGCACCTCATAAGTTGGAGAGAGGAACAAGGAACATAGTACGCTGCATTAAAAAACATCATGAAAAGAAACAGAACAAAACACACACAAAAACAAAACTGTGGAGGTAGTTAAGCCACTTGCCATCACTAAACCGTAAACTCGGGAACCCTTGCCCACAAGTCGGCAACTCCTACAAATAATGTGCTACGAAGTATCTTAAGTCTTGGGGAATGAATGTTGTTGATCAAATTTCATGTCATCTGCATCCAAGTGTTTTGCTTCATGAACATCCTAGTTTAAAGAATCAGCAAACCAAGTGTGATTTTTGGGAGCAGTTATTTTAGGAGGAGTTGACCAGACAAAGAGGAGTAATCAAAGGAATTTTTGTTAATCAAATGCACTTATGCACTCACACTCATATCCAACTGCAATGCAGTGGTTCAAAGTTTTTTTTTCTTCCTTTTTTTGGGACAAAGTTTTTTTTCTTCTTTTATAGGAAAACATGGCTTTTTTTTAGAACAAGGAAAACATGACTTTGATAGTTAGATTCCTAGTTAGGCTTTTGTTGGTGGGATTATATTTCTTTTGAGACGATATCATGCATGTTGGGCCGGCCCACAAACGCTGGACGCACTCCTCTTCGCTCGGTTTTTTTCCATGTCGTTCACTGCTCTCAGGAAACAATCGGTAGTGAAAACCAGCCTCCTAGTTTGAAAAACAAGACAACGACTAGTTATTAACAGATTTAGAAAGTTCATATATTAGAAATAATGTTCATTAATTTTAAAAATGTGCATGAATTTTTAGAATGTTATAGAATTGGAAAATGTTTGTGTATTTTTAAAATATAAATTAATTTGAAAAAAGTTCACAAATTATTTTTTATAATTTTTTAATAAAATGTACGAATTTAAAAATGTTCTTGAATTTGAAAAAATCATGCATTTCAAAAAAGCTAGAAAATGTACACAAATTTGAAAACAAAATCATATCGTAAAAATGTTTTTGAATATAAAATATTAACAAATTTGGAATAATGTATACAAATTTAAAAATTATTTACGAAATTGAAAAATATTCAAGCTCACCACGCCAAAAATGGGCTAGACTGCCACTGGTTCAAACTGAGATACCATCAAAATTGACCGTATTAGCCAGTAATCCCAGCACAGTGCGTGCCTCCCGGACCGTAACGAAGCGCCAAATTAGGCTAACAACTCATGCTCCTGTCCACCTCTTCGTCCAACAGAAGAGAGCATTCATTCTTCAGGTAATTCGAGATTACCTAGCTGCAGTCTTGATAGCATCCAGGTTCTACAGTTAGTTTCCAGCTGCCATGTCCATGCCTTGTTCAAATACACATTTCAATGATAGCACCAGCAAAACAGAGCACTCATAAAAGGGGAAACAGCAGAACAACAGTTATTTGCTAACAGGTTCAGCCATGCCATAAACTGGTGCTCATGTATATACTCCCTCCGTTCCAGAATATAAGGTGTATTGATTTCCGTGCAAGTCAATCATTTGAATGTTTGACCAAGATTATAGAATAAAATAACAAAATCTGCAGTACCTAATAGATAAAATATAAAACTACTTATCATGATGGATCAAATGATCATATAACGCAGGCCTTTCCAAACCGTCGACCATATGTATAAAATTAAGGTGCTTGTTCAGAATACATGCGATAAATAAAGAGTAGGGAGTGATCATTTTTTACATACCTCTAACCAGCCAGCCGGTCGCTACTGAACCAAATGGGGCACCAACAGTATGAACATCTTCTTACCTTTTTGCCGGTCAGCATTAATTCAGACATGCCTCGGTCAAAAACAGAAATCTGCAGATCCGAAGCAGCAGGCTTTCTATCTATATATGCAAGTGCTCATTCATACTACATGAGGTAAACAAACAGAGAAGGGAAGGAGCAACTAGAAAGACCTTCTAGAGCATGCCCTGCAGATCTGAAGCGACAGGCTTTCTGGAGCAAGAAGAGTTTCATCATTCAAACTTTGCCAGGTATGAAACCCAAGTACTGCAAATACATCACCATAACTCATTACCGAAGTGAATGATAGAAGAGATCTTCAGTTACATGCCGTGTGACAGCACACAAGAGATAACGATTGCAATCCAGTACAAACCAAAAATACAACATACTCCATCAGACTCTAGCAGAATAGGACAATAATAACAAGATGCATATTAGACACTGCTTTGGACAATTGTCCAGTTAATGGATAATAGCCTGAAGAAAAACGTAACCAACAACACGATTGCAAAAACCACCGTCAGTGATTTGGCACCAAAGGACAGTAGGTGGTAGAGTGCGAGAGGGCAATGAACGAGCCAATCAGCAAAGCAGGAGGACTATCCAAGGGGATCAGAACCGGCTGGTGAAGTAGGAGACAGAGTTGAACTGTACGATGAGCCAGCCTGGAGTACTCCACCTTGTAACAGGTTGCTGGAGCCTGGAGCGAATACATCACTTGGTTAAATTTCCTTTATGGCCTGCTATAAAGTTGAAGTAAGCCAATGAAAAAAACTTTGACAGAAAGGGCGTATTTGAAAGATAGAAAATTAAACAAAATGCATATGTATGAGGAAAGGCTACATATATCTTTGAGAGTGCAAAAGTGGCTGACGGGAGCTATTTTACCTTTCTGTTTATTTGCAGGTGGGAATTTGAAAAACACTTCATCTAATGTTCTTCCAGCAGATATGCGCGATCTTTGGCCAACTTTCTCCATCAGGTGCTTGGCAGCTCTCTTTCAACAGTTCACTACAATCCCATATGCATATCTGCTGGAGGGATGACGGCAAATCCGGTAAACATGATGGCATCAAGTGATCAAGAGATTCCTCAGATTGGGGAAGCGCTTCAGATTTGTTGGCAGGGAATTCATTTGACAGTCACGGAATGCCAGGGTCCTGACAGATGTGAAATTTACGGATTCGTCTAATGAAATGAATGGTTCCTTGCATTCGTCAAAAGAGAGAGATGGTGGAACTGTGGAACCTTCAGCTGAGAGCATGTTGTTGAGTAGTGCAGAACTGCTAACTTGGATTATGTGGTTGACTCGAAACTGTGAGATACACTCAGGGATGAGTTTCGGAAGATCAACCAAATGTACCAAATCAAATTCCTGGCTAGACAATCCTTCAAGCATACATAAATCTGGCAAGTGATACAGAATGAGTGCATGAATAGAGGTGAGGCTACCAACAGACAAGCTTGCGGGGCTTCTGCAGTTGTTTATGCTCATATATTTCATTTCTGGCCAGTCAGTACAGAGGAAGTCAGCTGCAAGCACGCAGTTGTATATACTGAGGCTCCTAAGGGATAATGGGAAGCATTCTGCTCCACGTGCCAACTCTAAACAAGGGCAGGATCCCAGTCCAACTTCTGAAAGGGAGGTAGCAGCTCGTAAGCCCCCTAATGACCTGAGACACCAGCTATCTCCGATGAACAAAGAGTCAAGTTTTGTCAAATGTTGGAGGACCTCTTCTGAAGGAAGCGTAGTTAAAGTCATAATCTCTACCAAGACCAATCTTTTGAGTGACGCCAGGCCATCAAGGCAAACAACTAAAGCTCCATCTGTAATACTGCATGAAGAAAGTTCAAGTTCACAAAGTCCTGATGGTGGAACCAGCGGCAGCCCAATGCTCCTTCCATAGATGAGTCTCATTCTCTGCTCGTGACATAATATACATGCCACGATGACATCCTCTTTTACCAACACTTCATCTTTCTCTTTTTCTATAGCATTTTCAAGTTTTTGAACATGTGCCACATCTACATGCATAAATATCATCAACTGCTTTAGAAATGAATGTTCCTGTGAGAGTAGTCTCCTAATATTTGATCCTAAATCTAACTCCCAGATTAAACCAAGTCGTGATGCCAAGTGGTTTGTCCTCATGAAATTCTCTCTCTTATCATCATGTTCCAACGCATCATTGGAAATAAATACAAGCAGTGGGCATTTGTGTACTAGTAACGTTTTAAGGCATAGTGGAAGACAAGGTAATGTCTTTAGGTTTGGCACATCTCGGAGGATAAGTGAAGAGCAATTCCTAAATAGTTCAGTATTGAATGGTAATCTCTGCAAAGCGCTGCAATTAACAAAGCTCAAAGATTCCAAATTCTCAAAATACGAACCATCAAGTAACCAGCCTGGGTAATTTGAAGATTTGTTGCCGTCAATTTCAAGATTCTCAAGTTGAGGCGGTGGCCTCAGGCCTTCTGGAATCTCAAAATGTAAACTATCCTCTGCATTCGTTTTATTCTTGGAACCCTAGACAAGTCGCAAGCTGCCAAGATGAATTTTCTGATGCAGCTTCGATTCTAAAGCTTGATCCTTCCCAGTGCCATTCTCAATATTTGTGACACTTAAACTGCCACGAATCTGGTTCATGTCCCCCATCTGTTGCAACTCATATCCATTTTTATTTTGTACAGAAAATTCCTTGAGTTGTTGAAGTGAAGTTAGCATGCCAATGTTAGGAATTTGAGGCAGTGCTTCTTCGCTTGACGTGTATATTGTATCATCATGACATTCAAGATGCCGTAACTTTCTTAAATCACACAGCTTCTCAGGCAAACTCTCGACTTTGTGACTAAACAGAAGTAACTGTAAGTGGTAAAGAGTACACACTGATCTTGGCAATTCAGAAATCAGTGTTCTGATGATGTTCAAAGACCGAAGATGCTTCAACTCACCAACAGATTCGGGCAACTTACTTTTGTTGTAAGAAGTCTTCAAGCGAAACATTTTTGTCACACAGCAACAATCCTGAGAGGGCATTCAACCGTGTGCTTGCTTGTTCGAGCCAGTTAAATCGGGTGAGTTAGACACAGAAGATCCGAGACATCCTTCTCTCCTCTCCTCTCCTCGCGCCGTCCCCGCGGGCGGCCGGGGGGAGCCCAGATCTGCCGCCGCTCGCCCCTCCTCCCTCCTCCGCACCTCCTCGCCGCCGCCGGCGCAGGTCGCCGGGCAAAGCCCTCTCGGCCTAGGCGGCGGCGGGGCCTTCTTCTCCTCCTGCCCGAGGATGGCGGCGCGGGACGCTTTCTTCTAGTGGCGGCGCGGCGCAGGCGTGGGGAGCGGTGGCGCGACGGTACGGGCTGGCGGCGGTGGCTACTGGGCGTACGTGGCGTCGTCCTCTCCTGGGCCGGCGGCGGGGTCTGGTGTAGGGCTCTCCGGTGGCGCGGCTGGGGCTTGCGGGCGGCCCTGCTGCTCGCGCGGCGCGACTGCTAGCTGGTCAGGCGGCGGCGGCCTGGATCCTACTTCCTGTCCCCGGTAGAGATGGCGGCGATCCGTACACAAGACTTGATGGAGGTTCTTCGAACAGATCAGGGTGAAAACCTTGCGCTCGGCTACATGCCAAGGCCGGCGATGGCGGCGCTCTTCTGTGTCGTTCTCTTCTTGAAGACATCGCCGTGGAGAAGTTCCGGACCTCTATCTGTTACCTCCGGGGGAAATCCTAGATCGGTAGATCGGATGACAGCGGCGCTCTTGCGTCGTTTCTCCCTTGGGGGCGTCAGTCTTGGAGGTGTGCACGGGCTCGAGGGACCAGCGGACGGCATCTTTGGTGGAGCGGTGTTTCATCTTACGCATCGACGACTGTAGATCTCGGCGGCGTGGCGCAGTGGAGTCTCGGCGTTCGATGTGTGTAGACGGACTCGCGCAGGAGGATGCCGCTGTCTGGCGTCGTGGTGGCGTCGATGGCAGACCTGGCAAGGTCGTGGAGTCAGTATCTGCTCTGAAGATGGATCGGTGGAAGACGGCGGTGGCGGCCTTGAGAGTGCGCCGGACTGGTGTGTGCCCCAGACCAGGTATATGGCTTGGCTGGGGCCTCCGGTTTTAGATGTTAGGCTTAGGTGCGAGGTCTGTTTGGTATTAGGCTCGGACTATCGGCACCCCTTCATCAAGTGAATAGGAGTAGCGACAGATGTTGCCAAGATGATGGCTTCAGACTTACTGATGTACTACTTTGTAAGGTCTTTGTGAATAATTAATAAAGTGGCTGCATGCATCGTCCAGATGCAAAGGCCGGAGTCTTCCTCCTTTTCATAAAAAAAAAAAACTTACATCATCCATCAGTGGGTCTATGCAGATTATAGTGCGTAAATGATGTAGCTTGCAGATACTTTGCTTGTGTTGCTTCATACTACCAACACAAACAGATAGATGTCGAACAGTGGATGGAATTTCCATCACCTTATCATCTTCCAACCTGAAGTAGTCTTCCTTGGAGAGTGATTCTGCCAGATCATGAGGGAGATCATGCATACTCTATAACACTAAACTCCCTAATTTTAGAGGGCTGAGAATCAATTGAGGCTATCAATTTCTATTTTGGTCATCGATTTTGACCTGGTCGTACCACGGGGTCGCGTGCCCTTGGTAAGTCGCTAGGTGATATCTACTGTCAAAAAAAAAATACTGTCAAAAAAAAAGTCGCTAGGTGATATGGGCCGGGGCTATCGGCGGTGGAAGGCCCGATGGGCGTTGTGGCAGCTGCGAGTGGGTCCGTGGATGATACGTGGCGGTTCGGTGTGTTGGCCCGGCTGTTCACAGATGGGAGAGGAGGCTTGGGGAGGGATTTGGGGGTGGTCGCCGCTCGCAGTTTCGGTGGTTTGGTCGGTGCACCTTGCCGCTAGAGGAGGTCAGGCGTCGTCTTGGAGGTTCTTCACCTCGGTGGGCGTTGCTGCTGTTGGGGGCTCCGCCGTCCCTGCCGTCGTGGCATTGGAGGGTCCTTGTAGTTGCCATGATTCGGCGCCGTCTTCTTCCGCCGGGTCGTTGTTTGTGCAGTACGGTACGTCATTCTTCCCCTTTTGTTTAATTTGTTATCCATCGACCTGGGCTGCCGTTGCTGTCGTAGTGGTGCCGCCGGTGGATATTGATTATGCTACTAGGTTGTGGTGGTGCCGCTGGATTTGGTGTTCTTGACTTTTTAGGCACTTGTCCTCTCTGGGAACTGTTCTGGGCAGGTTAGTAATTGTTCATTGAAAAGAATCGGTGCTATCTGTTCTTTTGGGGAATTAGTTTAGTTCTTTCAGGCTGCAGAAATTCTTGATTGCACAAGTTCTTAATTCTAACAAATAACCAGGGGTGGCCTCTTTGCTTTTTGATATGGGGCTAGGTGTTTTATTTGGGGCTAATGTGTGTCTAATCACCTTGGTTCTTTCAGGGTCGGCTAATTCTTGATTTAGCAGATGCCCGGAAGTGGTCTCTGTGATTTTTGACATGGGGTTAGGTGCTTTATTTGTGGCTGATGTGTGTCGATGGTATGAGGCCTTTCTGATTTTTTTATATGGGGTAACGTGCTTTGGTTAATATGTATTGAGTTCGAATAATGTGGTGGTAAAGTAGTTTTAGGTTTGAGCTGTTGTGGATCGTTGGTTAGCAGTACTGTGTTTTTGTATGTAGAAAGCTTAGTGGTTGTGGATTAGCACTATGATCTGCCTGTTATTTGGTCTGCACTAATGCAAAAATTGCCGCTGCCTTACTACCTCCCACACATTGCCGTCGTTGCAGTAGTGATGTCTACCCACATATCCGAGCTCCTTTGGAGCTAGCATGAGCGGCGCTCTGAGCGATGGTGAGAAGACCACAAAGGGCATGCGCCCGACAGTTGGTAAAGGTGCTAGAGGCACCTCGGGATAGAGGTGGATGGAAGAAACTGGGTTGGATCTGGTGCTTCCGGCGGCTCAAAAATTTGGAACTAGCAACCCGGATGCCGATGCTCCCTGTCGCGTTGTCTGCTTTGGGGTGGTGGGGTCACTGAGCGGCACGGCACGGACACTCTATTGTAAAGTAATCTGGTGCTTTGTGTGTATTTTGTACCAGAAAACACATTTATCCAGTGATCTTCCAGTAATTAGATTTAGGAGGTACGTAAATATATATCTTTTGAGATGGGATGCATTGGACGATTTATAGAAATACGTAAGTATATATCTTTTCAGAATTCAAATATAGGTAAATTAGTAATCAGATTTAAGAGGTACATAAGGAATCAGATTTAGGAGGTGCCATGTTGTTTATGATTGTTTGAGGGTTAAATCACATTAGTTCTCCACATACTTGTTTCGAGTTCGCACACCAAAATAGTATCGTGCCTCAAGTGATTTGTTTGCACATGTATTTCATGTTTAAGCTTTGAAAAAGATGCTCAATCATAACATTATTTTTGCTACTGGTGGTGGTACTGAATTGTTCACCGCCCAGAGCTATGCCAAAAACGTTGGACTTCATGGAGAACACGTTGGTGCTAAGCATTGTAAGACAATCTTACCCTAACTATTCTTAATTCGTTGTTGTAAAACTTGGCCCTTGGTTCTTCGGTTGGGATAAAGGTTTTATCTATCGTACCACTTTGTTGATGCTAAGAACCAACTTGCATATTTGTCTGCAGCCATATAATAATTACCAAAGTGACTCATTTCCTTTTGCTATTTATGGTTGATCAGTTTTGTTAGCAGATGATACGCATGGTGCAAATTATTCCTTTCTGCAATTGTGATCCTTATTTGGACTTATCTTGTAGTAGTTGAGTAAGGACGCAGCAGGCAATGGCCTTGAGGTGCTTTTGCTCATATATGAGGTTGTACCGGTTCCATGCTCAACAGCTCAAGTGATTTGAAGGTAAACATCTAGATAAGATTATTTGTGTCCTCCTCATGTGTAGATTCTGCTTAGGCCATACACTATAAAGCGCGAATAATTCATACTATTAATCCCGTACAATAAAAAAGAATATATAATGGTTTAAGGTTCTTTGCAATTTATTTCTTCATTGTATCAAGTTGTTTCTTTCTTAATTGTGTCAAACTATTGAGTCACTTTTTGTTTTCCATGTTAAATACACATGTATGCTGTTGTAGTGGAAACCATGTGTTGTTCATCTATCATGAATGTGGATGGTCACTAAATCACATAGTTGTCCAGTCTGATGGTGTTCAGAGATGGAACAATTAGAGACACAGATGGTGCAATAGAATCCTGGAGAAAATTACATTAGCCACACTCTCTTTGTGTAAATTTAATTTAATGTAAAAAAAATGGGGTAAGAAATAGTTCTGCCACGGATAAAAGCTTAGGTGGAAAGATTAGCTAGCACTTCAATGAAGAGGAGCAGTGATGATATCGGTTATGGAATATGTGAAGTATTAGAAGACAACTCCAACATGCTACCACATGGTCCCAGAATGTTTATGCTGAAAATTAGCTATCTCAGGTGTCTAGCTTATCTTTGAAGATGTGCTGCCTTTTTCAGTGGATTCTCCGTTGGAAATTTCTTGGAAGGTCCAATAAAAAGCTGTCATCGTTATTCTGGATGCACATCACCTACTACTCACATGGAAGAATTGGTGAAGTGCTCCTGTGTACGCTTTTGGTTTTGGATGCCAAGAACATACATGAATTGGATTAGTAGTTAGTAGTAGGCTAGTAGCACATATTTAATTAGCAGATGAATAGCCTTTTTTATTCAACATTCATTATACTTAATTTAATTTCATTTTATAAACTGTAAAGAGAGAAAAGGGGGACCCATGCCATCCTTTTTAAGAAGGAACGGGTTTTGTTTAGTAGTCTTATTAAGTTTCTCCATGATAAAAATCAATTTGGTTGTTGTATTCGGATTATATTATGGATTTTTGCCCAAGTTCTCCTACACTAGCCTTGTGCTTAACATGACATGTCAAGTAATAGATGTAAAAAGAACTCCCTGAACACACAACACATATTTGTATGATAACCTACATGCCAATGATTTTAGTTCCAGCAGCAATAGTGAAATATGCAGATGGTAAATCACCATGTGGAGTTCTTTTAAACTGGTCAAGCAAGTTATTTCATTACCTCTTTTGTTTTGCGTGAGATGGATTACAATTTGTGTTGCATAACAATATCATTCTTAGATGATGAAGTACTTTTGGTAATACCATGGATTGTATTTTTGCATTGTTAGCCAACTGAATTTCTTAGAGTGGTACACAAGCTAACACGTTAAAACAAAGCTTTCATGCACAATGCCAAAGGACTAAACGGCGCAGCAAAGCGCGCCTTTTCCTTCTAGTAACATACCATTTCCCATAAAATGGTTGAAAGAACGAAACAGAGATCATCTCCTTGAAGTAATCTCTCGCAATATCTTCAACTCCCTTGTTTTGATTGCATGAATCTACGAGGCCCTCAGCCATCCAAAGATGAACCAGCTCATCAAGGACATACTTGTGTCCTTTTGGAAACAAGCTGCAGTATAGGAAGCATCTCTGCAGACATATCGACCACTATGTTAAATAGTATGGGCAATACTGAGTCGCCTTGTCTCAATCCTTTTTTTGTTTGGAAGTATCTGCCAACGTCATCATTGACGTTGATGGCCACACTACCTTCAGAAACGAAACTTTGGATCAGAGCGTGCCATTCTGCAGAAAATCCTTTCATTCTGAGAGTCTGCTGGAGAAAAGACCACTTGACTTTGTCATAAGCCTTTTCAAAGTCAATTTTTAAAATAACCCCATTTAACTTTTTCCTATGTAGTTCATGAACCGTTTCATGAAGGATTACAACTCCATCTAGGATGTTTCTTCCTTGCATAAAAGCATTTTGTGAAGGGCGAACCACATGATCAGCCACCGAATTCAGCCTAATAGTTGCGGTTTTCGTGAAAATTTTAAAACTAACGTTAAGGAGGCAGATAGGTCTATACTGTTGTATCCTTTCTGTCTCATTAACCTTAGGTAGTAAAATTATCTCACCAAAATTTAGGCGGAAAAGATCTAACTGTCCGGCATGAAAGTAACCGGATAGTTCTAGCAGGTCCAACTTGATGACATCCCAAAAGTGCTGGTAGAAATCAGCTGGAAAGCCATCCGGCCCTAGGGCTTTGTTCTGTTTCATTTGGAAAACCACCTTCTTTATTTCCTCCTCGGTCTAAGGAGCTGTAAGAAGATTGTTTTCCTCAACAAAAACATGGGGTATATCCTCTGTTCGGGACTCATCCACAGAGAAGTTGCCTTCTTCTGGTGCACCAAATAAATCTTTATAGCAATTGGTAATGTACGATTTTAGTTGCTCATGGCCCTCAATCGTACCCTCATCCTGTACAAGAGAATGAATAAGTTTGTTCTGTGTCTTCCGTTAGCGACACCCTGGAAGTAACTTGTGTTCGAATCTCCTTCCAGGATAAATTGAGCTTTTGATCGTTGGTACCATTTGAGCTCCTCTTCTCGTAATAACTTTGCAATCTATGCATTCGATTGGATTTTTAGCTCAATTTCTTGCACGGATAAAATTCGTACCTCTGCAAGGGCCTCTAATTCATCAATGATAGATGACAACCGAAGCTTTTCCTTTTTCAGAATACCAGACGTATGTCTAGCCCATCCTCCTAGGAATCTGCGTAATGCACGCATTTTGTTATTCCATCTTTGGATTGGGGTTCGACCCGTGACAGGTCTTTCCCACACCTTTTTCACCATATCATGGAAGCCATCCCGATGTACATCCAAGTTCAAACTTGAATTGGCGTTTACACTTAGGTCTAGGCAAACCAGTGGTTATAAGGATGGGGGCATGGTCCGACAAAGCCTCGATACATTCTAGCGCCCGCACTGTTACCATAGGGAACTTCGATTCCCATTCGGTATCCATAAGCACGCGATCTAGTTTATCGTATGTTGGTTTTGGAATACTGTTCGCCCAAGTGAACAGTCTTCCTATCATGGAAACCTCTCTTAAATCGAGACTGTCAATGTCAGCATTGAATAAGAAAGGCCAATGATCGTCGAACCTGCCTTTGCTTTTCTCATGAGGAAATCTTAGCAAATTAGAATCTCCGCCTATTAGAATAGGATATGGATTGTCCTTTGCCAGATTAACCAATTCATGAAGAAAATCAGCTTTAAATTCTTCCTGGGCTACGCCATACACGGCGACAAGAGTCCATGTAAAGTTATCAGTTTTGTTACGGATATGGAGTTTGATATGATACTCTCCATCCGAACTTGCCAACACTTCCATGGTCTCCATTCTCACGCTAAGTAATATGTCCCCAGACCTGCCACGTGGTGGACGAGACACTCAGGAGAAATCTATGCTGCCAGAAAGGTGGTTAAGTAAACTCACCGAGAAATCTCGTCTCCCCATTTCAGAAATGGCCAAAAAATCCAACTTATGATCCCTAGAACAATCAGCGATATGTAAATGTTTAGCCATGTCACCAGGACCTCTGCTATTCACAAACATGCCATTCATTGGGAAACATTTGGAGATTTAGACACTTTCGCCTTTTTACAAGGCGACCAACACTTCTTTGTGCGGGAAGATTTATATTTGGCCAGATGCTTTGAGTTCATACAAGGAACTTAGCCCAGCCACATCTAAAACTACCTCCGACACCTCACCAAGTATATGAGAGAGAAGCTGACCATCAATAGTGGCATCCGCATCCTCATCCTCTAGTTGGGAGTTGTCCGACTTGCCCAAGACTTTAGGTGTTACCGTTAGACGGTCATACTCCATATGTCTCAGAGCTTTAGTCGACACATTAACTTCTTTCTCGTTGTTACCCAAAACCATGCCTATGCTAGTCAATTTAGAAAACATTTGTGTGGACGAAAAAGACAGAAAAGATTTATTAGACGATTCCATACCAGCCTTGTTGAGATTATATGACGCCTTAAGACGCATTGCCTTTGACAGTGAATCCTCATCCGTTGTCGTTGCTCCCTCTGCATCCACCGGGTGCCATCCACTCCGCCGAGTCGGAGTACAAGTCTTGGTGAAAGGCTGAGAAAGGATGGGCATAGGTGTTGTAGCAGCACCCCCGGTCACAGCACCCTCCACCGTCTCCCTTGGAGTAGAGAGCTCGCCACCAGCCGGAGATGTAGTTGTATGAGGTTCCACAGCGCCATGGACGCCAGGTTCCAGAGAGACAGTAGCGAAAACACCAGGTTCGCTCGTCCCATCCGAACTTCTGGGAGTCAGCACAGCCACCGGTTTCTTTCGGCCCATAATATTTGGCCTTGAACGAGACGCAGCAGCAATAGGCCTGCTATCCCCGCCAGCCGGCACCTTGGCCTGGGTCGCAGAACTGCTGGGAGCGACGGCAGCCAACCCCTCCACAGCGGGCCTGTTAGTCAACACCCGAGGCGACGCCTCTGCAGACGCTGGCGCGGAGACCATGAGGACAGGGGCCGCCGTCGCTTGGGCCGGATCAGTGTACGCGAACTGACGCTGATCCATCAACGAAGCGCAGGTCTGTAGCTTCCCATCACTCTGGTCTTTCTCCAAACGCATGACTGTGTTCTGTAGACACGACGCCGTCGCCAAGAAACCATGCAGAAACGGAGATGAAGAAGAGTCCTTGTGCTGTAAAGGCTGTGACGAGTGCCTCTCCAAGTACTGATCCCACGGCAACCACGAAGAGGACCTTTCTTTAGCTCTAGCGACAAGCTCAATAGCTCGCGGCGTCGGCGGATTGGGATTGAAAGGTGTAACAGCAATCATACCAACCGAACCTCTGTTAGCTCTAATCTTGATTCATGTATCTACATGTTTTGTTTTTTGTTCTACTTGTAGCTTAGCTTAGCAAGTTGTCCTACGGCTAAGTCTTGGTTGAGCGTGCGATGCGGTGTGATGGGTGAGATGCTGTGGTGCCGTGAGATACGGCGATATCGTGTGAAGCGACAAGACGCGTGAAGGAGTCAGATGGCCGGCTCGATGAATTAGCTAGAGTTGAGAAGTATTTGTGAGTCAGTTTGCTAGCTGCGCATGAGGCAGAGTCGTGGTTCCTAGAGTGATTCTACGAGAAGGATAAGGTCATGAGTTAGTTGGTTAGTGGCTTACTACATGCGTGGGTTGTTTAGTTTTGTGCATGAGTCTGTTAGTGCATGCGTACGTGGAAGTAGTTGTCGAGAGAGGTGGTTGGGTAGTGCGTGCATGGGTCTTTGTAGTGGCGTGAGTTTAGATGACATGGGTGCTGAGTCTTGTATATATATCACGTTGAGTTAAATGGAAAGGGGAGCCATGAGGGCACAGCAAAAGATGTAGCCAATGTATTCATCAAGGAGAGAGCCTCTCGGCAAGTCTAGCGGCTGGTTCCTTCCTTGGTGTATGTGTGTGTGTGTGTGTGGTGAGTGTGTGTTCTCGAGAGAAGAAGAGAGTTGTGTGAGGCAACCAAGAGGAAGAAGAAAGGTGTGCTGTGAGGAGGCGGCGCCAACAACCTCGAGTAGACAGCGAGAGCGATGCCAGCTGGTTTCGTTGTGATGACGAAGAATCGGCCAGCGTCATGACCAGGTCATTCTCCGTTGAAGGAGATCCCCCTCGACGAGCACCTCCCCTCTCGATGTCTCTGTCCTCACCCTTGGGTTTCCAAACAAAGGGCACAAAGTCCGGGTCTGGTATGAAATCTACCGCCTCTTTACGAAACTTAAACTCGGACCCATCAAGCTTCACAACCGCATCCATTATTACAACATTATCTGCTTTCTTGTCAAACACCTTTGTATTCCACATAGCAACAACAATCCGCACCAGCCCATGACGGCGAAGAGACACCAGGTCAACATCAGTGGTTTTACCCTTAAACACTTGTCAAAGTGGGGGCCTTTAGTCCCGATTGTTCTGTCCCGGTTGCAGAACCGGGACTAAAGGCCCTCTGGAACCGGGACTGATGCCCTGTTTTCTACTACCGAAAAGAGCCCACACCCCAAAGACCAAGAAAGTGGCGTATGGTATGTGGAACTCCCTCAACATGAAGCCAAACCTGCTGTAGCCTAACTTTTGGCTGAATAGACTCATATTTCCAAGAGCTGACCGTGATGTGGGCCATAGTAGCAGGAACTTTCATCTGAATACCGTCCACCCTCTCCAAATCCTCAAAAGATGTGAGACTAACCAGGAAGGCATTCTCACCATTGGGAATAGCCTCCCACTTCCACTGTGCATTTCCCGAACAAATACGCGCCACTTGCTTCGCTATGATCTCAGCAGACACGACCTCTCCACTAACCTGGACAAGAGCCACAGGAGACTGATTTGGAGCAAGATGAGCCTTAAAAATGCTATCTGGTAGCGACGTGAAGTAGGTCTAATCGCACCCAAAACCTGAAACAAAAGCAAGTGGTTTCAGAAGCTTCAGAATTGGACATCTAATGGTAGGGTGTGCAATCTTATCACAAATATGACAGTAGTGCTGTATCGTGCAGTCCTTGGTTGCATGTGTATCAGTGTTACACTCTCAGCATCACTGCAATTTCTCACCGCCGCTCCGGCGGCTAGCAGTACAACAACGAAGAAATCCAGAGCAGGTCCAAGCTTCAAGAAGGCTCCTGCCAAGTTACCATACGACATGACTGAGGAGGAAATCAAGGAGACCGTGGCTGCCGATGTGAAACGCCAGTTTGCACCGAAACGTCCAGATCCAAAGGAGAAAACAGATTCGGTAAAAGCGAAGCGCTGTCTGGATGCCCTTAAGCGACCAACACTGCCTCCGCCGCTATCACACTATAACCGCTGTATTGTAAAGACATTTGATGAAGTGAAAAGGTCGGGAAGTAGCAGAAGTAGCAGTGCTGCAAGAAGTGGGAAAACAATTTCCCAGCTCGGCGAACAGGAAAAACAATCGTGCCCCCCGCTCAAGGTGTTTCCCGATATCGCTAATGATCCGGGGGTAGCGGCCGCTCATCCTGGTTACACTCTTGGTGATTACTTAGGCGATGAGGTACAGTTCGAAATGGCTGAGGTAGCCTTTAGATACCAGCACGGGAAGCCTCTCGTCAGACCTGAGCAGCTCCCGCATCTATCAACGATGATGCGAAGATTGTATGACTGGTACTTGAAAGCCTGCAAGGAAGGGACCGACAGTATCTACGTGGGAATTAAAGATGAGCACTACTTCAATGGAGTCAAGGCGTTGTACATTGATTTTAAAGAATTATTTCAGTTATACAATCAAGACGCCCTCGACAAAACTATCGTCAGTTGCTATTGTCTGTAAGTATTTTTTTCTGTAATTAAGTCTCTAGCTCAGCTCGTTCATTGAATGTATAATTATCCTCACACTATATTATGCAGATTGAAGATCCGAGAATGCAGAGGAAAAATCTATGACATTGGGTTCATTAACCCAAATACCGTAAATGAATATACGGTACAAAAAATGCCCGATGATACAGAGAAAATCTTGCTAAAGGCGTTACTTGGACAACAAAACAAAAGGGAAATATTATTTCCTTATAACTTCAAGTGAGTGTTACTGTCTTGTGCACATTCTGTTTCGCTTACTCGAGGTTAAGTGTAATTGATGAGTTATGCGTGCGCAGGTTTCACTTTATTCTGCTAGCCATTCAGCTTGACGCGGGACTAGTAATTGTCTTGGACTCGAGACGTAAAGATCCTAAGGAGTGGACGGACATGAGTCAAATGCTCCAGAAGTAAGTTCAATCATTATCGCACCATATCGGCAACTTTCGTTCATTTTCTGATATCAAGTAATCATTTTCTTTGCCGGGCAGGGTTTGAAAAAAGTTCATCACCAACCAGGTTAGGGGTGAGTGGAAAAAGGAGTTGCGATTTTCACACCCCAAAGTAAGTACTACTAGCTAGTTCCGCGCATCTCTCATTGATTCTAGTTTCAATATCATTATCATGCTTGATTATCATTTTGATTGAACTTTATTCTCATAAAGTGCTTGTTGCAGGCACCCGGGAATAATTTATGTGGATACTACATTTGCGAGTTCATTCACTACAAGACCTCTGAGCGGGCCAGATCTGAAGAACAATTTGAAGTACGTAAACAATATTCACATTTTTATTTTATTACCATCAATTGTGTTGAGTTTCATTCATATATATATATATATATATATATATATATATATATATATATATATATATATATATATATATATATATATATATATTAACCCCCTTCTTTAAATTAGATCTGGCGAAAGCGGGACGAACTACTACCAACTGATCGCATACGAGCAATTCAAGAGCAATTGACGGGATTCTTTGTTGAGCATGTCATACCTACAGACGGAGAATACCATCGGGATTTGCAAAGCGATTGTGGTAATTAGATATTAGGGATCGTAAGAGATGTTATATTGTATATATGCATGAACGTGTACTATATGTAGTAGCGTCGAATAGATATACGAAAACTTATTATTCGACTAAGCACGGAGAAAGAGAGGTCACTTCTCTCTATATATTGATCATGACGATGTTGTGTAATGGTTCCGTCATTGCTATATGTAGTAGCTAGCGTCGAGTTGAATGAAAAGCATAAAATGAAAATGAAAACCCTAAATATAAAATAATTGAATGGTAAACATAAAAAGAAAAGGGGAAACACAATATGAAACCCCTAAAGCCTCCAAAACCCCTAAACCCCTCCTTTCAAAAAAAAACAAAAACCCCAGCGCCTGTCAGGTGCTGACGCGTGGCTGCCTTCTAGTCCTGGTTGGTGTTACCAACCGGGACTAGAGGTCCTCCTGCCTGGGCGCCCACAGCGGCCACGTGGAGCCCCTTTAGTCCCGGTTCGTAACCCAACCGGGACTAAAAGTGGGGGCCTTTAGTCCTGATTGTTCTGTCCCGATTGCAGAACCGGGATTAAAGGCCCTCTGAAACCGGGACTGATGCCCTGTTTTCTACTAGTGAAAAGAGCCCACACCCCAAAGACCAAGAAAGTGGCGTATGGTATGTGGAACTCCCTCAACATGAAGCCAAACCTGCTGTAGCCTAACTTTTGGCTGAATAGACTCATATTTCCAAGAGCTGACCGTGATGTGGGCCATAGTAGCAGGAACTTTCATCTGAATACCGTCCACCCTCTCCAAATCCTCAAAAGATGTGAGACTAACCAGGAAGGCATTCTCACCATTGGGAATAGCCTCCCACTTCCACTGTGCATTGCCCGAACAAATACGCGCCACTTGCTTCGCTATGATCTCAGCAGACACGACCTCTCCACTAACCTGGACAAGAGCCACAGGAGACTGATTTGGAGCAAGATGAGCCTTAAAAATGCTATCTGGTAGCGACGTGAAGTAGGTCTCATCGCACCCAAAACCTGAAACAAAAGCAAGTGGTTTCAGAAGCTTCAGAATTGGACATCTAATGGTAGGGTGTGCAATCTTATCACAAATATGACAGTAGTGCTGTATCGTGCAGTCCTTGGTTGCATGTGTATCAGTGTTACACTCCCAGCATCGCTGCAATTTCTTGGACTTCGCACCAGCCCCCACCTGAGACTCCACATGTGCCACCGGAACCACAGTAGGCAAGGACTTATAATGGAAGTACATAGACACATCAAATTTCAGCAACATCCTTCAATGGAAAACATTCTACAATCTCCATATAACTGGGGCTTGGTAGATGAATCTGATGTTGACTTTAGTCCAGTATACTTCTATAGGTGGTGGCTATGCCGTTGAGGGGGACGGCATATTATGAGTATGACAATGACTGGTCATGGTTTACTTTTGCCGTAATTTTCTTTCACATCCATACCGAAATATGGTATGACCACTATAATTTTGAGGAACTTTTTTGTTCCTGTGTTATTATGGCATAGTGCTATATGGACTAAATTGTAAATTTTCCACAGACCATACAAGATGTAGATATTACCATATGGTGGTACTTTAGTGATCATTTAGTAGACTTCTTGTGCCGCCTTTCTTGCACACATGGGTTTCCAGTTAACAAGTACGTTATAATCAACTCCATTTCATTTTTGTTAACCGTACAATAAAGCATCTGAAAGAAAAACAATTTTGTAGTTTTGACAAAGATTGGTTTTCCACGCACCCTACGGCATGGGAAAGGTACCAGACTTGCACATTCCATTATGAACAGGTACCAGAACTAGAGCATTCTGAAGAAGAGCCAGATCATTCGGAAGTAGAGCGGGAGGAATCTGAAGAAGAGCCAGAGCATTCCGATGAAGAGCCAGAGCATTCTCAAGAAGAGTTGGAGCAATCTGAAGAAGAGCTGGAGCATACGGAAGAAGAGTTATATTGTTCTCAACAAAAGACATATTAATCTGAAGAAGGGCCATCAGTCGATGAGTTTGAGCGGCTGCCTGGGCTCCGACGGTTCGTGTCCATATAACTCTACTAGAAAAGTTTGGTCCTATTAAGATTTTGTTTGGCCAAAAGCCGATCAACTTGGTTGTCCTTAGATCCTGCATAGGCTAGAAATATGAGTTGGCTCCGCCACTGGACCAACACGTGAAGCAAGAGGAAGAAATAATAATGATGGTCACCCGCTCTTTCCAGCTAACTGACATCCAAAGGAACGGCCTCATAACTTGGTACTACCTCTGTTCCTAAATATAAGACGTTTTGGCAATTCAAACAGAGGCTCCCTCCGTCCGAAAATACTTGTCGGAGAAATGGATTAAAATTTAGTTCTAGATACATCCATTTCTCCGACAAATATTTCCGGACGAAGGGAGTTGTAGTTGTTAATTCCGGCCGTGCTCCCACCTGCTGCTACCGCGTAGCCAAAACATTGTCTCATCTATCTTCTATCTGGTTTCTTGTGGACCGAACTAATACTATGATTTTGATGTTGTTTTACTTCTCTAGTGTTATTGACACAAATGGTGCGCATCACAAGTTCATTTACGTACTATAATTAAAAGTAACAGCGGAGAGTGAACCGGAGAGACGAACAAGGAAGAAAGTATGCTGGAGGAAAAAAACATGAAAAGAAACAGAACAAAAACGAAAAAACTAAACAAACTATGGAGGTAGTTCAGCTGCTTGTTGTCACTAAACCGCAAACTTGTGAACCCTTGCCCACAAGTCGGCCACTCCTACAAATGATGTGCTTCATAAATATCGGACAAACATGAACTCTAAACAAACAAAAAGTATTTGACTCTTGGGGAATGGATGGTCTCTGTCAAATTTCATGTCGTTTGCGTATATCCAAGTGTTTTGCTTTAATCATCCTAGTTTAAAGAATCAGCAAACATGTCAGCGGAGATCGAGAGGAGGAAGGTTTCGCCCTAGCCGCCTTGCGGGAGGGGAAAGAAAGAGTCGCATGACAGTCGTGATGGCTTTATTCATCCCTCTCTCTTTTTTTGAGAAACAAGAGCAACTATATTACTCATGTGATGGTGTTACAATCAGACATCATCGGATCGTTTAATCTGTTGGTATTCATCCCTTTTTTGGCGTTATATATATTCAAGACAAGACATATGAAGACCTGTCTTGTTCAAGACATTAAGTTGTAAGTCAAATTAAAGTGACGGAGAAACTTGGCTGGTGGTGGCCAGTTAAATGGATGGATATAAATCTTATTAAGCAAGCAAAACTCAATGTGTCGAGGTTACACAATATTAACGAGAAAACCGGCGTCATCTTATCACCTGAACTCAAGACTGGCTTTACCTCCTATATATTCAAGTGCCCTACCTCTACTGCAGTCTGGTTTCACCTTTGGACGTGTCCATTGTGCATATGGTTTTGATAATAAAAAAAGGAAAGAAACATCTGTGACACCTTGTATGCTCTTGAAACTAAAAAGTTGTATGTTATATACATTTCATGTTTAGCCGTCTGTGATAAGACTATTCCGACCATTTTTCAGCGAGTTGCTTAGTTCCAGGGTACTGCTAAACTAACTCCAAAGAATAACTTGCTGCTTTGCCTTAAGCCGTTTTATATTGTGACAAATATACTACTATCTTTTATCTTCACATTTATTGGCAATTATTTTTTGGTGTTACTCCCTCTGTTCCTAAATATAAGTCTTTCTAGAGATTCCACTATGGACTACATACGGAATCCGTATATAGACATACTTTAGAGTGTAGATTCACTCATTTTGCTCCGTATGTAGTCCATAGTGGAATCTCTAAAAGGTCTTATATTTAGGAACGGAGGGAGTATTATTTTATCTCACTATTTTCCGGTTGCTTCCAAGCTTTTCTTGAAGAACAATTTTTTTTTTGACGGCGCTACGGCGGGCTTACGCCGGCCTGAACCATTTTCATTATAAATAAGAGTCAGATGCAACAGGACTGGTACAACAGATAGCACCCGACACACACAAGAAGGAACAAGGAACAACAACACCCGACACACACAAGACGAAGACAAGGAGCAACAGAAGGAGAACCAGAGGCGAGCTACGACAAGAAACCAACACTAAGAACTTAGCACCCATGACCACCAGCGGACCAAGAAGAACAAATATTAAATTGTGAATTCATTTGAGACCCTGCCATCTTATAATGGAGAATCTATAAGAGAGTGTTCATACCATGTGTCTCTTCACACTTATATTGTAAGAGATTCTTTGGAACTGTATATCTATTCTATCCGATTGGTAATAGAGATGGATGTTGGTGATGTATTGAATCTCGGTACGTTGTAGGAGATCTCATCGAGATTTAAACTCACAGAGTTTATCAAATGTATCCAAATCATTGCACGTATATGTGGATTGAAAATTTAAGCTTTAAAGTATTCAAAGTTTGAAGTCTAATAAGGTGTGCATTGCACGTGCATGCTTACTAGTTTGACCTCAAACACTCTTGAATTCTCTATTCAGTTACACCTAAGCTTGATAGTCTTGCACTCTTGAAGCCTAAGTTATTTGTTACACTTCTATAATCTAAAATTGTCAAATATAATTGAAATTATGTAGATATTTAAAAGGATACCACAGAAACATAACACATACATATAAACACACTACAATACATTGACGGCATTAACTAATTTCAGTATTAATGTGATACTTTAGGTTTTCCTAGATCTATGGTAAATATATTGTAACATGAGATTTAACATGCCAAATTGAATAAAACAGTGTTTACAATATAATATCATTTCATATTAATAGATGAATTTTGGCAATAATGAACATTAGAATTATATGCTAAAATATTTATATTAATATATAGTGGCATCATGTTATTGTTAATATCCACTTGTTGTATGTAAAAAATACTGAAAGATATATCAATTTATACAAACATCATATATTTAGTCACAATATATAAATTTCGAAGCAAAAAAAAATTATTATAAATATTGTTGCGAAGGATCAGGGAGAGGGGGAGGGAGAAAGTGGAGGACTGACATGCAAGGAGGAGCTGCTGCAGTACCTCAGGCGAGCGCAGGGTACGGGCAGCGAGGCACGGGGAGAGTGGATGCGCGCACCCTGGAGGCAAGGGTGCGTAGTGCCATGTCTCGCCGAGATCATCAATATTGACGTTGAGGAAGCATGGGGTGGAACGGCGGCAACTAGGGTTCGGGCTGTCTCGACTTGTCTGGGACTCTCTAGAGACTGGATTCAGACCCGGTCCCTTGTTGCACGCTATATACTAGAAGCGACACATGTTCTCTCTATGTAGTAGAGTTTGATGTTTATGTGTATGACATTTAATTATTATATAAAAAGCTATAGGATTTTCGAGGATAATAGAAAGCTAAAGAAGAATAAGGCATGTACAAGAGAGATGAAAATATAATAATTTTGGAGGACTGACTTCTTGTTAAAGAAAATATTATGGTCTTCTTTGATTCAAAATATTTTCATAAGAATTTTGAAGAATTATCGCTGATTTAGTACAACTTCATATACTAAATCAGCGGCAATTAATATGGATCAGAGAGAGTACATGTTTCAGGGTACCTACAATTTGCTTGCCCATTTTAATTTTTTGACATTTGTTCCAATGCAAGATCTTGAATTCAATGCTATTTATCGGGTCGATATGAACATATAGTTTTGTGCTTGAAAAAAAAACTCTGGTAGATGAAGTTGTTGACCCATATTCAACAATTACGGCATGCATTGAGCCTTGCGGTGGCAGTGGAAAGTAAGTAGATAAATGACTGCAAATAACTATTATATACATAGAATGTGGTTTACAGGTCATTCTCTGAAATACTTAAATAAAAATTCATGCAGGTCATATCTTAAATTGGGTTTTATGTCCTTTTTGGACCAGGTGAATGAATTACCGTCCAAAAATGAACGACTTGAGATAAAGGGATCGTCATGTGTGTTAAGTAAGGTGGGGAGAGAGATGTTTGAAAAACTGTTTGAAATGGTATCCTTGTACCATGCAAGGAACAAGTGTTTTGGTGGTACATATAGTCATCAGGATATCATATACGTACCATCGGCAGATAGTTGCATGATTATTCAACATTGGCATGTTGAAAATGAAGATCGTGTGCATGTTGTGGATTTCACCCCAGATGGATATAAGGACATCCAAACCTTGGGTGGAGTATTTGACACCGTGTGCATTGTGAAGTTGGAATATCCGCAAGGAGGAAATATAGTTTATGTGGCTCATTTGATGAAAATTATGAGGGTAATGCCACAAGGTGCAGAGTCATCTGACACTTTCAAGGCGTTCCTTAGAAATCACCCTTGCATGATGTCAGCCGCCAGTAGGCAAGGACTTACAATGGAAGTTGGGGCAATCTGAAGAAGAGCCTGAGCAATCTGAAGAAGAGCCGGAGCCTTCCGGAGAAGAGCCAGAGCATTCTCAAGAAGAGTTAGGGCAATCTAAAGAAAAGCCTGAGCAATATGAAGAAGAGTTAGACTATTCTGAAGAAGAGCCCGAGCATACTGAAGAAGAGTTAGAGTGTTCTAAATAAAAGACATAGTATTCTAAACAAGGGCCATCAGTCGACAAGTTTGAGCGGCTGCCTGGGCTGCGACGGTTCATGTCCATATAACTCTACTAGAAAAGGACCTTAAAAAAAAAACTCTACTAGAAAAGGTTGGTCCTATTAAGACTTTGTTTGGCCAAAAGCCGATCAACTTGGTTGTCCTTAGATCCTGCATAGGCTAGAAATATGAGTTGGCATAGACTTTGTTTGGTCACCAGCTCTTTCCAGCTAACTGACATCCAAAGGAACGGCCTCATAACTTGGTACTATCTCTGTTCCTAAATATAAGACGTTTTGGCAATTAAAACAGAGTCTCCCTCTGTCCGAAAATACTTGTTGAAGAAATGGATAAAAATGGATATATCTAGAACTAAAATACGTCTAGATATATCCGTTGCTCTGACAAGTATTTCCGGACGAAGGGAGTAGTAGTCGTTAATTCCGGCCGTGCTCCCACCTGCTGCTACCGCGTAGCCAAAACATTGTCTCATCTATCTTCTATCTGGTTTCTTGTGGACCGAGCTAATACTATGATTTTGATGTTCTTTTACTTCTCTAGTGTTATTGACACAAATGGTTCATTTAGGTACTATAGTTAAAAGTAACAGCGGAGAGTGAACCGGAGAGACGAACAAGGAAGAAAGTATGCTGGAGGAAAAAAAACATGAAAAGAAACAGAACGAAAACGAGAAAACTAAACTAAACTATGGAGGTACTTCAGCTGCTTCGTGTCACTAAACCGCAAACTTGTGAACCCTTGCCCACAAGTCGGCCACTCCTACAAATGATGTGCTTCATAAATATCGGACAAACGTGAAGACTAAACAAACAAAAAGTATTTGATTCTTGGGGAATGGATGGTCTCCGTCAACTTTCATGTCGTTTGCGTATATGCAAGTGTTTTGCTTTAATCATCCTAGTTTAAAGAATCAGCAAACTTGTTAGCGGAGATCGAGGGGAGGAAGGTTTCGCCCTAGCCGCCTTGCGGGGGAGGGGAAAGAAAGAGTCGCATGACAGTCGTGATGGCTTTATGCATCCCTCTTTTTTTTTTTTTTTTTTTTTTTGAGAAACAAGAGCAACTATATTACTCATGTGATGGTGTTACAATCACACATCATCAGATCTTTTCATCTTTCGGTATTCACCCCCTTTTTTGGTGGTATATATATAGGGATTGACTATTCGTCACCCTGGGTGAGTAATAGTTATTCGTCACCCTCCATATTTTAACATCAATGCGCCGTAATTTTACGTTCTGTAAATTTTGTCTTAATTCAGACGTAAAAAGAGAACGTAAGGAAATATATAATCGCTGTAAAAAATATTTGATGTTACGTAAAATTACAAATGTAAAAACATAGTGTAAAATATACATAAAATGCATATTTTCTGGTCTCATGAGCTATATTTTTGTTTTCTTATGCCAAATTTTACGTTGTGGATCAATATGAATGTAAATATTTGTATTCCAAATATAATTTATTTATGAAATGATCGTAAGATTATCTCGGGTGAAGAATAACTTATTCTGCACCTTGGGTGATGAATAGCATTGCTATAACAGTGTAGATGATAGTGAGCTTATTCTTAACTAAAATTAGAACACCCCTCGATCATGTAGTCAGGTCATTATTTCTTGCTTCCAAGTTGAGAGGAATACCATCAAGATGGTATATCAACCAAGATGCCGCAGGGCAATTTGCCGGCAAAAAGGGAAACCAGCAGCAGTTGGCTACATTTCTTCTTTTCTGAGCGGCAGTCTTCGTAGCATTAACATGCCTGTAATGCAGTCTCACAATGGCTCCTCCAGCCGACACACCATGCATCTCCACATTGTTTTCTCATACAAGGGAAAACAGCAGAACAGTTATCTGCTAGCATCCTACTCAGCCATGCCATAAGCTGGTGCTCATGTATATAGTATCACATAATACATGCCTTTCCAAACCGACATCCTATATAGACCAGACGACCACATATGTACAAAATTAAAGTGCACATTCAGAATACATGCGATAAATAAGCTGAGCAGGGAGTGATCATTTTTATATATCCTCCAACCGGCATGTGGCTACGACCAAATGATGCACCAGCAGTATGAGCCTGTTCTTGCCTTTCCACACTGCCAAGTCTCACTTCCAACAAAGTTCCCTAGCTAGCTCTATCATTTTGTCAAACAGGTTGTGAGCATGGCAGAATCTTTCAATCATCAAATGTTTCACTTGGCACTTGCTCTTCTGGCCAAACAAGCATGTCCAGTAATCTTGCCATCCTTGTAATCATCACCCTACCAAAAATCAGCTCAATTGGACTAGCCTAGGATGCACTGGCAATTCATTGAGCACATTTCGTGCATGTCCAGAGCGCCCGTGTTGCACTCGTCGGCGCCCGAGCCCTGTCGTCCCTCTGCTGCCTCTCCTGCTCGCCCTAGTCCTCCCCTGGATCATCCGATCCTCCCCAACACTCGCCGACACTCTTCCCTGTCCGCTAGCGCCGTCCATCGCCATCCACCACCGCCGTTTGTCGCTGTCGTCTCGGGCACGCCACCGCCCGAGACGCGTGGCTTGTTTCTGAGCCACCAGAGCCGCTCGTGCTCATCCCCCTTTCCCTGTAGCCTCTTCACCGCCTCACCGACCCCTCCACCGACCGCGCCGCCCTCTGCTACCTTCTCAAGCCGCTGTAATGGCCGCCGCCGCGATGCACTCGGGGACGGCACCGTCCGGGCCACTTGGCACTTCCCCGAGCCAGCCAGCTCACCTAGAGCTTAACTGCGGCCGCCACCGCCCTCACCGAACCCAGCCGTCCGCCAACAACCTCGTCGCCGACCACGCTCCGCCATTAATGGCCTCCGTCGAGTCGGTTGGAGCAGTTCTTCACCGAACCGACCTCGACCGGCTATATAAGCCACCCCCAGGCCCTCGACCAGAACCACCACACCCCCTCATCTCTCCTCCTACCTCGGTAGGCCACCCAAAGCAATCACACGGCCGGGAATGGCCATCTTCCCCGTCTCCGGCCAAGACAACCGCCGCCACCATTCGGTTGATTCCGGCGTCTCCAGAGCCTCCCTCTCCTCCACTCCTTCTCCAGTAAACTGCCCTCGATCCCAAGATTCCATCCCTCTCGCCAATTCCATCGGAGATGCACCGTGGACGAAATCCCCGATTTAGCCCCGCCGGAGTTCTCGGGAGAACCTCGCTGCCTACGACCCCGTGCTCCCCGACGACCACGACGGGTACCCAGAGGATCACCTCGATCTCCTGGTTCCGCCCATATGCTCGGTTTCCCGAGAAGTGCCGCCGTTCGCCGGCAATCGCCACCGGCAAGGCGCCTCTGTTCTGCCGCGCGGGAGAGAGAAGGTGCGGTGACCTGGTCAAACCTGATCGAGGGGTCCCGCACGTCAGTGGCAGTGCCACGCCGGAGCTGTCTTAAGTGGAGACGGGTTCCGTCAAAGTTGTCTTCGCGCGGGGGAAACGTATTCCTCGAATACGTCTTCGACGTCGTGATGCGGAGCATCCTGTGGTCATCCCCATGGACTCACCTACGTCACCTCAAGTGCCACGAGGACCGATGACACGAGGACGAGCAAGAGCGATCGAGAACGAGGTGACATCACTCCTCTTACAATTTCCCTTCGATGCACATGAGAATTGGATGCTACCTCAAACGGAGACCTTGTGCATACTCAGGTACAATGGAAATCATCATGGAGATGCTAAGGAGGAAGTACGATTGAAGGAGAGAAGCAATCATGAAGACGGAGAAGGAAAAGGCCAAGTCAGGACTTGCCCGGACGATCCGGACCGCCATCCGGACGATCCGGCCCCAGCCCGGACGATCCGGATAATACGCCCAGAGACACCCGTACCCTGTTCACTGAAGCCGGATCATCCGGACGCCAGGCCGGATCATCCGGACGGAGCCGGACATCCGGACCAGCACCCGGACATCCGGACCACCTGCAGCTGCTACGTCACTCCCGGACGATCCGGACGCCGACCCGGATCATCCGGACATCCGAAGCCCGGATTATCCGGACCAACACCCGGATCATCCGGACCCTGCCTGCGTGCATGAGTTGGGCCGAAGCCCATGTACCTCCCTCGCCCCCTAGACTATATATACCATACCCTCTCTAAGTTTTAGGGTTAGCAAAGTAGATAGCTCTTTGAGATAGAGCTTTGCTCATCCACCTCTCCCCCATGGAGATCAAGACCTCCATGGCCCCCATGTGAGAAGATCCTCTACGGATTTCAAGACCTCGACTCCTTCGCGGGTCAGGACGAACTACTACCGTGTATCCTCTTGTGTTGACTTTGGATCGAGAATTCCTCCGTGTGTATGTGGATCTAGTGCATGTGTGATTGTGATTGTGTCAATTGAGTGTTTGTGTTCTTTGTGTTCTTGCCTTTTCCCCCTCCAATTGTGAAAAGATCGACACCGTTAGGGTTCCACCCTACATCACATCGTCAGTCCTCCGTGCGGCCGAACGGCTGGGCCGGGCCCAGTAGCGCCAGACGACTAAACAGCGCTCAGGGCGCAGCTCTGCTCTTTTCTTTTTTCCTTTCCAGCATATCTCAAATAATTCCACAACAGTCATTTCAAAGCCAAATTTGATGATTCAAATTTCTACATACTTCTAAAATCATTCTATATTAATCCAGCTAGGGTGAACATTTTTCCTAAGCTTTGTCTCTACTGGATCTATTAAAGAGTCCATTTCTTCATTTATTCCAGCTTAGAAATTCCCTAGGAAATTCATATGAACTCCAAATGAATTGATTCTTTTTCTGTTATTTTTCATTTCTCATCTAGTTTATTTTAGTAATTATCTCAAAATTTTCCAAACAACTTTTTAGCACTGTTTTGGCTTTATGTGGTAATTTCAATATTTTTGAAAATAGGAAAATGGAGGGAAGATAAAATTTTCAAAGTTTTGGAGTGCATCCAATCTTTCTGCACGCTCAAGGCAAGCATCTTGAACACTTGATATGGTGATTGCATGGTTAAATATTTGCAAGAATAATTGAATCATGCATATGTTGAATTCAAATAAAATTTGCATGCATGTAGTGTTGGCATGTTTCGTCGTACCGTGCAACGTGTGCTTGTCATGACTAACTTGCAGGAGCAGGTATAAGAGAAATACCGTTACCGGCAGAAGGGTGATCACGTCGGAGCGTGACCATGCCTGGTTGGTTATGCATGTTGGGACATGCAAGGGCTGTGGCCCTGTTTTGGTGTTACTGTTGAAAGAACACTTTATTGTGCTAACCACTGCAGGAAATACATAAGCCTCCTGAGTCGACCGTAGATCGAGTCTTGTTCCGGTAACCCCCAAACTTGATCCGTGCTACCACATGTCCCTGCCGCAGGTAGGGTATGGTTTAGTAAGTTGTTAACCCCTTTCCATGCACACATCGTACAGAGAGGCCATAGTGAAAGATACCATTGGCCCATGGTAGGCATGTCACTTGGTCAGGGGGCATGGGTGTATTCGGTTGAAGCCGAGAGGGGTAACGCCCCTGATCTTTGCGCACGTTATATATAAGATTGTGATCCCATGCTATTGGAGGTGAGAAGCCTTCCCACTTAGAGTTTTACTTATCATTGGCTTGGGTGATTCCTAGCTTTGGTAAGTTAATCTGGTGTGTGCGGGTCAGGTGTGTTTTCAACCCAAAGGTCGTGATGGGAATTAGTCAGCGTCTCGGTGTTGGCTAAAGAAATCCTTTACTTGTGGGTAAAGAGTACACCCTCTGCAGAGTTATACCTATTCGAATAGCCGTGTCCGCGGTTAAGGACTACAGTCTGGGTTGGTCAAGTGTCGGTCTTAGTGTCGGTCTCCGGAGGAAATAATTAAATTGGTTGCGATCCATTTTTTGCAGGATTATTATTGACACTACTGATGATATCATGAATATTATTGTTATCATAAATATCCTTATGGACTAATCTTTTCTTTTATGTGCATCTTTCTGAATATCTCTTGGGATGGCTGGACTACCCGAGATATTCATTTTTCTTTTCTAAGTACCTCATGGGATGGCTAGACTACCCGGAAACTCAGTTTTATTTTTTCTTTCTGAATATCTCTTGGGATGGCTGGACTACCCGAGACATTCATTTATTTTCAAGACCTCTCGAGGCGTCGCTTTTAGACACGTGTTTGGCATTTCTTTTCAAGACCTCTTGAGGCGTCGCTTTTAGACACCCGTTTGGCATTTCTTTTCAAGACCTCTCGAGGCGTCGCTTTTAGACACCCGGTTGGCATTTCTTTTGGATTTTCGAGCGGTCCTATCTCGCCCGATTCTCCACTTTTATATTTTCTTTTGGATTCTCGGGCGGTCCTGTCTCGCCCGATTCTCCACTTTTATATTTTCTTTTGGATTCTCGGGCGGTCCATCGCCCGATGTTCCATTAACTTTCTTTGTTTGTCACTAAAATTTTATAATTATTCTTCTGCACCGTATTAACATTTATCATACCATGATTAAATTTTGGTCAGCATATTTATATAAATTAATTCTTCATGAACATGTGCACTCTATTGCATTCGGTATATCTTTTGTTCATAACGTTTGCGAGTACATTCAATCGTACTCACTGGCTTGTCCCTGGCTATTTAATTGGCCAGGTTAGGATTTCAATGAGGAGTACTACAACGACGTCCATGCGGAGCCTAAATAGCAGCCACGCGGGATAGGAATTATCCGGGTCAGCTGTTCCTGTGGGAATGGGGCCCCATCAGCGTTGGAGAACCACGAGTCGCTTCCGTCACCCGTCACTAGAAATCATTGTTGTATCATTAGACCTTTATGGTCTTGTATCCAATTCTTATAATTGCTTGGTAATCTGTAACAAGGACGTGTCCACCAATAACAGAAATCCTGGGGCTGGTGACGACATGAGGGGCTAATTTCTGGGATATTGTGTTCCGCAAATCCGGCCCCGACACGTATCAATGAGCAATTCTGTCCATGTTCCTAGCCATGTAATCAACTTTATTCAATTTTTCTTTTACCATGCCATGAAAAATCTTTTGAGAATTAATGAATTCTTTAATATTATTCTCAATATAAGTAGGTATCCTATTATTATTATAAGAGTTTCCATAGGAATTACCATAATTATTAGAGGAATTTCTGGGAAACGGTCTAGGATTAAAATTTCCTCTATAAGCATTGTTATTGAAATTGTTTCTAGAGACAAAATTCACATCAATGGCATCATTATTTTGCTCAATCAAAGTAGATAATGGCACATCATTAGGATCAACATGAACACTTTTACTAGCAACCAATTTCATAAGAGCATCCATTTTATCACTCAAAGTATTAATTTCTTCAACAGAGTTTACCTTCTTACCAGTTGGAGCTCTTTCGGTATGCCATTGAGAATAATTTGCCATAATATTATCAAGAAGTTTTGTAACTTCTCCCACTGTACATAAAAGTACCACCTGCGGCAGAGTCTAGAAGATTTCTGGAGACAAAGTTTAGTCCCGCATAAATTTTTTGTATGATCATCCATACGCTTAAACCATGAGTGGGGCAATTTCTTATCATTAATTTCATTCTCTCCCAAGATTGTGCAACATGTTCATGCTCATGTTGCTTAAAATTCATGATTTGATTTCTAAGAGAAATAATTTTTGCGGGAGGAAAATACTTGGCAATAAAAGCATCCTTACACTTATCCCAAGAATCAATACTATTTCGAGGCAAAAATGAAAACCAAGTTTTAGCACGATCTCGTAGTGAGAACGAAAATAATTTCAAATTGACAATATCATTATCCACATCTTTTTTCTTTTTCATATCGCATAATTCAACGAAAGTATTTGGATGGGATGCAGCATCTTCATTAGGACTACCAGAAAATTGTACTTTCATAACAAGATTTAGCAAAGCGGCATTAATATCACAAGACTCCGCACTAGTGGCGGGAGGAGAAATTGGGGTACTAATAAAATCATTATTATTAGTATTGGAAAAATCACACAACTTGGTGTTTTCTTGAGACATAGCGACAAAGCAAGCAAGCAAGTAAACAAGCAAACAAAAATATTTTTGTGTTTTTTGTAAAATTGTTTTTAGAAGTGGTGGAGATAAAAATGAGAGGCAAATGCAAATAAAAGGCAAATAAAATTAAGAGCAAGTAGATGATAGTTTGAGCGAAGGTACTTGATAGGTTTTGGTGATGTCTCCCCAACAACGGCGCAAGAAATTCTTCCTGCTACTTATGAGCTGCGTTGGGATTTCCTCGAAGAGGAGAGGATGAAGCAGTACAGTAGAGATAAGTATTTCCCTCAGTTAAGAACCAAGGTTATCAATCCAGTAGGAGAACCATGCAGAACCTCATTAGCAGCACCTGCATACACAAAAGCAAATACTTGCACCCAACGCGAACAAGAGGGTTGTCAATCCCCTTGGCGGTTATTTGCAAGGATCAAATCTTGTAGTGGTAGATAGATAAAATAAATTACAAAATAAAATAAAATAGAAAAAGTGCAGCAAGGTATTTTTGGATTTTATATATGATAAAAGTAGACCCGGGGGGCATAGTTTTCACTAGAGGCTTCTCTCTCGAGCACATAACATATGGTGGGTAAATAAATTACTGTTGGGCAATTGATAGAAAAGCACATAGTTATGACGATATTCAAGGCAGTGATTATGTATATAGGCATCACGTCCGAGACAAGTAGACCGACTCCTGCCTGCATCTACTACTATTACTCCACCCATCGACCGCTATCCAGCATACATCTAGGGTATTAAGCTATAAAAACAGAGTAATGCCTTAAGCAAGATGACATGATGTAGACAAAGTAAACTCTATCAATACGAATAAACTCCATCGTTTTATCCCTAATGGCAACAATACAAATACGTGTCATTTCCCTTTCTGTCACTGGGATGGAGGACCGCAAGATTGAACTCATCACAAAGCACCACTCCCATTGCAAGATAAATCAATTTAGTTGGCCAAACCAAATTGATAGATCGGAGAGAAATACAAAGCTATAACAATCATGCATAAAAGAGTTCAGAGAAGACTCAAATATATCTCATGAATAATCAGATCATAAACCCATGATTCATCGGATCCCAACAAACACACCGCAAAAGAAGATTACATCGAATAGAACTCCAAGAACATCGAGGAGAACATTGTATTGAAGATCAAAGAGTGAGAAGAAGCCATCTAGCTACTAGCTATGGACCCGTAGGTATGTGGTACACTACTCACGCATCATCGGAAGGGCAGCAAGGATGATATAGTAGCCCTCCGTGATCGATTCCCCCTCCGGCAGAGTGCCGAAAAAGGCCTCCGGATGGGATCGCGGAAGAACAGAAGCTTGCGGCGACGAAAAAAGTGTTTCGGGTGGCTCTCTGGTATATTGGGAATATTTGAGAATTTATAGAGGTGGAATTAAGTTAAGAGGTACCACGAGGGGCCCACAAGCCTGGGGGGCGCCCCCGCCCCCCCGGGCACGCTTGGTGAGCTTGTCGCTCCCTCGTGGCTCCTCTGGTTTTCTCCCGAACCTTCTAGGGTCTCTCTTGGTCCGGAAAAAATCGTCAAAAAGTTTCGTAGCGTTTGGACTCCGTTTGGTACCGATTTCCGGAAAACCAAAAACAAGCAAAAAACTGCAGCTGGCACTGGGCACTAGGTTAATAGGTTAGTCCCAAAAAATGATATATAATTACATATAATTGCATATAAAACATCCAAAATTGATACTATGATAGCATGGAACAATAAAAAATTATAGATACATTGGAGACGTATCAGATGACATCCGGGGTCCACCCCAACTGGGCTCTGCATGTCATTGAGAGTGAGGGTGGTAGAAACAGGGCCAAATTTCGGGCACTATTCATTGATTGTCACATCACTCTCAATCCAACAGCCATGATCATCTCATCTCAAGATCGGACGGCCTGGATTCGTTTGGAAGCCCAATCTGACGGCTCAGAGAGCAAGTGCCCTGCGAGGCCTTCATTTTGTTCCAGGATCTAACAATGGGATTAGACACTAGTGCTCGAACAGAATTAAGTATTGGAAAAAATACAGTTCATGAGGGGGAGGGGGCCATTGCCCCCTAATCCTAATTGCTTTATTTTTCTGTATTGTGGTTGTGCTCGTTTTCACGCGGGCCAGCTCAGGCATCCAGTCGGATTATTGAGAGGTTCTTGAGGACCTACATGGCAACCTATTCCAGGATTACAATTACTCCTACTACTGGCATAATGACACGGAGCCATGTGGGTGGAGTGGCATTTTCTGCAATCGAAATGGTCGTGTCACAACAATCAAGCTTGTGGGCATAGGGATTGTTGGTAGCCTGCCGGCAAGTGTCTCCAAACTTGATGCACTAGAGGAACTAGACATAGGGTTTTGTGGCATGACTAGTCTCCGCCAAATGATTCTCAACAACAACGACTTCACCTTCATCCACGAGGATTGTTCCGCCAGCCTCCCTAGCTGGTATATCTCGACATTGATGATAACACCAAGCTCAACTATTCAATTAGGGTGGTAGGCTTCCCGCAAACCCCAATTTCGGCCGCGAGAACTACAATCTATCCCTAGGTCAAACAGACCTCTTAGGTGCCATACCATAGCAACTTGGGTTGATCAAAAGCCTCAAATTACTATTGATCACAATCAAATCCATTTCTTGTTCGATCACAACCACTTTTAACAATGACAACATGTAACGCCCTGGAACCGACACTATGTAGAGCTATCACCTTTGCTAGCATTCACATAATATCAATCCTAGGACACCCACCAACACAACGTGCACGTCGCAACATACATACTATGCCAGTGGAATTAGTAAATATCATAACACAAACCATGAAAGAATCCGTAACAACAATTTCTACAACAACTCCAAAGAGTCAAATTTAAGAAATGAATACATTAGAAGGGTCATACGAGCAATATACAACTCACAATAAAAGCGAAATATATCTTAGACATGTAAAACAAGTGCCTTAAGAAGGCTTTAAAGAAAAGTAAATGATTTCCATATCCCTGCCCAGGCCATTGCCGAAGGGATAACCAAGCTAGTGTTGTCCGGCATGAAACCTGTTTCTGAAATGCTACCATCTGATTTGCAGCAATTCTGGATCAAAGAAAAAGAATAAATAAAGCAAGGTGGGTACTCAAATCTACTCGCAAGACTTACATAGATCTACACTACATATGCATCGATATCAAAGGAAGGACTGTATATAGGTTAAGTGGCTGCGAGCACTAAGCATTCTACAGAGACATGCTACAACATGCATCTATGAGATCAAGTGAGAGAGCGTATAAGAACCAGGCTGTGACCAGGCGGGCTGCGGCGCCACAGGCTTATCTGCCTTACTCTAGATCCTCCCATGTCAGCCCCTTGGCTGACGGGTCTGGGAAGGGATATATCCGGTTAGATGGCAGTCGATGGTGATGTGCTACGCCCTCGGTGTTTGTCCGTGTGGTGACTACTTTGACCTACGGCGGCAGCCTTGCTATGGATTGTGGGGCCACCGAAAGGTCTTCACGAGGGTCCCCCCTCCAGATCCGGTGGTTGCCTTGGCGGTGAGATGCATATGGACTAAGACTTCTTGACACAGAGAGTATGGTTGTGCAGCAGCGGTGAACGGTTTTCTAACCTAGTGCATGCAGCTGTTAGGATCGTAGAAAAGTGGTGGCGACAACACATGATTGACTTTGATGATGGTGCTTCTAGAGCACCCAGTCTCGAGCTCCGGGGTGAAAACCTAGGCCTAGCCCGAGTTGGTTATACCTGGCAATGGCGAGGATTTTGCGTCGTTACCTCGTTGAAGGCATTACTCTAATATGCTCATACTAGTTCTTTAGGGTGAAAACCTAGATTCTTGCCTTTCATGGTTGGATCCGGTGACGGCGGAGCGTCACTCCCATCCTGAAGGCGTTGTTGTTGGAAGAACTTCGTTGTTCTTGTGGTGTCATGAGATTGTTGATGCGGATATATATAGTCATTCATGTAGTTTGTGATCGCAGATTTGAACGCTTCGGGGGTTTTCTTTTTCCTCGCTTAGGCATAGCTTTGGAATTATATGATTTTGCTATTTTTCCGGCGTTTTTGTGTGTGCGTGCGTTGGTGTTGGCTGTGTGCATCCTTACTATGCAGAGACTGGTGTCTGCTCATTGTGTTAGTATCCACTTGATGATTCATTTTGAGTCAATGAAATCCACCTTTTGTTGAGAAAAAAAAATGTACACGAGGAATAGTGTTCAAGGGCTGGTGCTACTTTCTTTCGTTCTCGTGGTGTGTTTTGCGTATCT
Organism: Elymus sibiricus; assembly: GCA_039707655.1. Lineage (NCBI taxonomy): Eukaryota > Viridiplantae > Streptophyta > Magnoliopsida > Poales > Poaceae > Elymus > Elymus sibiricus. The sequence continues at coordinate 17,731,807 of CM077676.1, forward strand.
TGGATGTGCACATGGTAATTAAAAATTAAAAGATTCTTTTATTTTGTAATAGATTATTAACTTAGTTTTTATGCAACCTTGTTGTTAACTGCATTGGATTAACCAGAAAACAAAAAAGTTTTATGCCACAAAATGAACACGGACACAAGATCCAAAACGCAGCGAACTGTTTGTCTCTCCCATAAACCTAATTTCGCTCAGCGCCATGCTCGAGATACAACAGGCCCACCCTAGGGCAATCGATGTTGGGGTTGTTCTTATATTCGTAATTGGCCGTGTGAGGGCAGTTATAGCAGCTTGTGTTGTGAGGCTACTGGGATTTTTATCAAACATACAAACAAACGCACGCACACACAAAACCGTATGCTTGAGCAAAGTCTGGCATGGCTGCAAGTTCACCGCCAGACTAAGTAGAAAAGGGCGGCTCCGCAGAATGCGGATCGCCTCTAGGCGGCGACTAACGTTGGCGCCGTGCTGGTCGCCGGCGACGTCCGCAGCATCCGGATCCAGGTTTTCTTGCCTTGAGACGGACGAGGCTGTGGATGCCACGCAGGTGGGTGAAGGTCCGGCGCTTGACGGCAACTCTACGCTACCTTCTGCGGCTAGACGGAGGAAGTCCGACGAGGAGCTGGCCAACGAGTTCTGGGCGGACATTGGTTACCCTACGCCGGCGTCGAGGGTGTGGGAGAGACCGTCGTCCCGACGGGCAGGTGAGGTGTCTCGTGTGTGTAGGTCGGAGGCGCACGGGGATTCGCCGTCGAGAAACGCGGAGGAGGATGCGGCGATCTCCATATCGATCACGCCGGAGGTCTCACTACGGACGCCGGCCGCGGCTGCGCGCGGTGTCGTCGGGGTGCCGGCGCGGTCTCGGGCGCTCATCAAACCTTGGATCGGCCCGATCCCGCCTCCTCGGATTTCACCTCCTAGGACGCTCGGTGATCATCTACCGCAGGCCTGTCTTGGCGACGACGAGGCTGCGCAGAAGTCCAGTTCGCCGGCGACATCATCTGGCCTGCCAGGACGGAGCGCCTGCTCGAGTGCAATTCTCTTATCCGATCCAACGTTTGCGGCAGGGCCAGACCAGACTCGTGATCGGACAAATCCTGGACGTCCACTTCGCATGGTTAATCTAAGTCGTTGGCTTGGTCATTTGTGGAACCGGACGGGGCTGGCTGCAAACCCTGATTTCACTCGTTCCTTCGCGGCCGTCGTCCGCTCTCCAGCCATGACGCGAGGCGATCCGGCCGCGCCGCCCGGTCTCACCTCTGGCCACCAACCTCAGCCGACTACAGGAGCCGCCCAGCCACTCGATCCTTCTACGTCGGGAGGTGCTCCGGGCTTCGCCCCCGGGGTATACCAGCCGGTGCAGCCGACGCAGTCCTATGCGCCGCCGGCCTCTTTTGCGCCGCCTCAACCGCCGTTGGTGTATCAAACGCCATTGCAGCAGCCACAGCAGATGTACCAGGTGCCGTTCCAGCAGCAGTTCACCGGCAACTCGGGTCAGTTCGTGCAACAGCAGCCATATCTAGTTCAACCCTCGGGTGGCTTCGTTCAGCACCAACAGCAGCCGGCTGTGCTCTCTTATCAGCCATCAGGGAGTCATATGCAGCAGCATGGCCAGCTTGCCGGTATGCCGGCGGCCACTTTCAATGCCAGGCCGGCGTACAGCGCTGCTCCCGCTGGGTCCGCTGCCTCTGCTCGTCATCGCAAGCCAAAGGGCGGCAAAGGCAGCCGTCACAAACATCAACAGGGAGCACCGTCTGCACCAGTTGCTCCTCTGCAAGCTGCACCTTTGATGACTCCACCATTGCAACAGGGAGCAGTGCCCGTCTTTGCCTCTACGCCAACTTTGCCAACGGGACAAGGGCAGGTGGCTCTTACACAGAACCAGCCAACTCTTCCAGCTCAGCTTGTCGGGACAGCTGGAGTTGCAACGGCGCCAAGAAAATTATGGTGCACTAGATGTCAGTCTGCAGGACACTTATCGGATGACTGTGAGACGCAGCAGTATTGTTTTATCTGTAACAAGACAAACCACCCAATGACCATGCGTCGGTGTCCTGCTCTTAAGATGCCGAAGCCGGTGGCGATGCTTTGTGGATATGGAACTGAAAATATGGCATTCTTTCAGATGCCTGACAATGTCTGTAGGGAGGATCTTTCACCACAAGACTCACCAACGGCGTTGGTCACGATTTCTGGCGGCTCTATCACTCCCAGTATTGTGGAGGCAGAGGTTGCTAAGATTGCTCAGTTTCAGCAGCACTGGAATTGGGAGGCTATTCCGCATGGCCAGGACGCTTTTCTTATGTCTTTTCCAAGCGAGGAGGTTTTACAGAGGGTAACTGGGTTTGCTGTCTTCATCAAGTCTCACAACGTCACTTTAGAGTTCAAGGCCTGGAAGTCTGAGGAGATACCACATCGTTTCGAGCTACTACCTATCTGGGTGCATGTGCATGGGGTGCCTCACGCTCTCCGTCACTTCTTGGGTCTTTGGGCGGTCGGCTCGGTGATTGGTGCTACTCTAGACGTTGACCTTCTCTGTTTGCGTCGAAGAGGAATTGTTCGTATTCAGGTAGCGGTGCTGAACCTCGATGCTTTCAAGAGGAGCACAGTTGATTCTCTTTCTTCTGACGTGGTTGTTCAAAGGAAGGGTTATGAGCTACGATACAGCCTGGAAAAATCAGATTTCCGTGTTGATGCTGATTTCGTGCCTCGTGTATGGGAGCACGGAGATGATCCAGGGGGCGACAAAGGACATGACAGGGAGGATATAGAGAGGGCCAATGATAAGAGGCCCAAACCCACTTCATCGTCCAACGACTCCTCGGTTCCTCCTACTTCGGGTGGAGTGGTGCCCATGCAGATGAACTCGTCCACGCCTCTCTCGGGGGGGTCGACGCCGGATAAGTTCTTCATCGTTGTCACACCACCTAACCCTAATCGACGTCTGCATTCCAAGGCTGCTTCTACGTCTCCACCGTCGGCCATGACACCTTCAGCACCTTCGTCTATGACGGCCCCGGCGAACACTGCGCCGGCTCTTTTGACGACGTCGGCGCCACAGTCTGCGACGCCGCCGACTCCGACTCAGCTAGCTGCACCGCCTCGCCTCGAGGAGGGGAGCCAGGACCGGACTCACCTTGAGGGGCTAGCGCCTGAGGAGGCTCCTGTGTGTGTGGCTTCGCCGCCACCGTCGCCCACACCTACATCACCTACCCGACGAGGAGTGATGTTCTCCCCGTCTGTTAGGGCTGACCATGAGTCGGCAATGGCGGAGTTGCGAGCTTTGTCTTCTACGCCTCTGACGACGGGAGGGGCGCCCACATCCAGGGCTCTTGCCGAGCCGGAGGCTGACTTGCAGCCCTCACGGTCTTCTTCATCGTCGCCGCACCCGTCTACTGCACCACTCGGGGCCACCAGGACTGCCACTGCTGCCGATCTCACTCCATCATCGCTGAGGCGCAGCGGTCGCCACTCCATCGGAACTGATGGTACAGCAGCCACCAATGAGGACTCTCTAGTGAGGGCCATGCGCAGGACGGCTGTCCGCAACCTCGACTTTGAAGGTACCTCCTCTCGTCAATCATTTTTGTCTTTTGATAAATCCAAAGTACATTCAAATATTACTAGCCTTGGAGTTACATTAGGACGAAATGAGAATGAGGTAGATTTTTCTGTTAGGGCTCTTAAACAAGTGGAGTTCGACCGGCTTACGGTTGCTCCTAAGTTGTCGACATTTGCGGACCCTTTTTTGTCAGATGAGGAGGATGAGGATGCTGATGCCAATCATGAAGGCAAGCTTCTCTCCCATCTAGTTAAAGACACAACTGAGGTAGACTTGGATGATACTGTACGTGATATTACGCTATGTGAGCTGGTCGCGTCGGTACGAAAGAACAAGTCTAATTCAGCAAAGAAAAGAGGGCACCCACCTAAGAGGACAAAGGCCTCTAAACAACTAAAAAAAATGGTTCATCATGAGAGGCATGTTTTGGAATAGCAGAGGTCTTGGTGACTTGGCTAAACACAAACATATTGCCGATTGTGTAAAGGATCATGCGTTGGACTTTGTGGCTATCACTGAGTCGGGCAAACGTGACTTCCCATCACGTGATCTTGACCACTTTTCATGTGGTTACGATTATGAATGGCACGTCTTACCCCCGTCTGGGAGGTCCGGTGGAATCTTGCTAGGCATCCATTCCACGTACTTGGAACTTTTGTCCACGTCAAAGGGGGAATATCATATCAAATTCCACCTTCGAAATAAGTCCGACAACTTCCTTTGGAGCCTGGTGGCTGTATATGGCGCCGCTCAGGAGGAGTTTAAGTCTGCTTTTCTAAAGGAACTTGTTAATACCTGCCGAGACAATCCCCATCCCATGCTAATCGGGGGGGATTTCAATATCCTTCGATATCAGCAGGAAAAAAACAATGACCGGTTTGATACTAGGTGGCCATTCCTCTTCAATGCTGTTATTGACAGCCTAGACCTGCGGGAGCTCACTATGTCTGGCCGCCAGTATACCTGGGCCAATAACCGATCAGTTCCAACTTTTGAAAAACTTGATCGGGTGCTGGTTACCACCGACTGGGAATATAAATATCCCTTAGCCTCGGTACGGGCACTAGAAAGAATTGAGGCCTTATCGGATCACGCTCCATTGCTAACCGATTTTGGACAAACAACTACAAGTTCTAACCGTCATCAGTTTAAATTTGAACTGGGATGGCTCACTAGAGAGGGATTTCTCGACCTGGTCAAGAAAGTGTGGGCGCGTCAACCTCGCGGTAACACACCCATTCAACGATGGAACAATCGAATTCGCGCCTTGCGCCGATTCCTTCGTGGATGGGCTAAGCACACTGCTGGCATTTACAAAAAAGAAAAGTTGCGACTATCTACTTTAATCGATACCCTCGATAAAATTGCGGAGGTGAGGCCTCTTTCTGCTGTTGAGATTGAGCAAAAAAGCCATCTAAATGAGCAGATTGCCCGCCTGCTCCGTGAGGAAGAGATTAAGTGGTACCAACGTTGCAAGGCCGACTCGCTCGTTCAAGGTGATGATAATACGAAATACTTTCAAATGCTGGCCAATGGCAGACATAGAAAGAAACTTATCTTTGCTCTTGACCAGGAGGAAGGCCGTATCGAGGGGGACGCACCGCTCAGAGATTATATTACTAAGTATTACAAAGAGCTTTTTGGTCCTTCCACTCAAACACTTTTTGAGATGGACGAGTCTATCACTCATGACATCCCTCAAGTTTCGGAAGCGGAAAATGAATTCTTAACCTCTCCGTTCTCTGAGGAGGAAATTCGAACCGCGGTGTTTCAAATGGAACACAACAAGGCTCCGGGACCGGATGGATTTCTGGCGGAGTTTTATCAATGCTTTTGGTACGTGATCAAGGCGGACTTGGTTCAGTTGTTTAACCAACTGCATACCGAAGACCTTGATATTTCCCGCTTAAACTTTGGGGAGATTATCCTACTGCCCAAGATTAAGGAGGCCAGTTGTATTCAACAATATCGACCGATTTGCCTTCTAAATGTAAGCTTCAAAATCTTTACGAAGGTCGCAACTAACCGGTTGAACGGGGTGGCTGACCATGTCGTCAAGCCCACTCAAACAGGATTTATGCAAGGACGCAACATACTAGATGGAGTTGTTGTGTTGCATGAAACTGTACATGAGCTTCACCGTAAAAAGTTGAATGGAGTGATCTTTAAAATAGATTTCGAAAAAGCCTATGATAAAGTTAAATGGCCCTTTCTGTTGAAAACTTTACGCATGAAGGGGTTTTCACCAAAATGGTGTCGATGGGTAGAGAGTTTTGTTTCTGGAGGTAGTGTCGCCATCAAAGTTAACGATGAGATTGGCAACTATTTTCAGACAAGGAAGGGGCTTCGCCAAGGGGACCCCACATCACCCATTTTGTTTAACATTGTGGCCGACATGTTAGCTACCCTTGTTGAGCGGGCTAAAGTGGCCGGTCAAGTTAGCGGTGTCATTCCTCATTTGGTAGAAGAGGGTCTATCTATCCTACAATATGCGGATGACACTATACTTTTCTTGGATCATGATCTAGATAAAGCAAGAAACCTCAAGCTGCTTTTATGTGCTTTTGAGGAACTCTCAGGCCTCAAAATCAATTTTCATAAGAGCGAACTTTTTTGCTTTGGAGATGCTGTAGAATCTGCACCTGAGTATGCTGACATTTTTGGATGCCAGCTCGGGCAGTTCCCGATTCGGTATCTAGGTATTCCCATACACTATCGGCGTTTAACTATCGCTGAGTGGAAGCACGTGGAAGAGAGACTTGAGAAGCGACTAGCCAGTTGGAAAGCCAAACTCTTGTCATATGGGGGCGATTGATATTGATCAATTCCGTCCTCAGCAACATGGTTCTATATATGTTGTCATTCTTCCATCTTCCGAAAGGGGTTCTTCAGCGTCTCGATTACTTTAGATCCAGATTTTTTTGGCAGTGTGATAATGAATCCAAGAAATATCGACTGGCTAGGTGGACTGTATTATGTCGACCTAAAAGTCAAGGGGGACTTGGAATTCAAGACCTTGAGATTAAAAATATTGCTCTTCTCAGCAAATGGGTTTATAAACTACTCAATGAGAATGGAGTATGGCAGGAAATCATTCGTAACAAGTACGTGGGATCCAAAGCCGTTTCTCAAGTCTATTGGAAACCTGGTGACTCACATTTTTGGTCTGGTGTCATGAAGGCCAAGGAATTCTTTTTCCAATTTGGAACTTTCTCGGTTAGGGACGGTTCCCAGGTTCGATTCTGGGAAGATACCTGGCTAGGGACCACACCACTAATGGTGCAATACCCGAGCTTGTATAGGATTGTTAGACATAAATTTGTCACCATCAAACAAGTTTTGGGGCAAGAAAACCCTGATATTTCTTTCCGTAGGGACCTTTTAGGACCTCGCCTGGCAGCTTGGAATGAGTTACTCATACGTCTGGTGGCTATTCAGCTGTCAGATGAACCGGACATCTTTCGATGGAAGTTGCATCAGAATGGCAAGTTTACAGTCAAATCCATGTATGATGCAATGGTTCATTGTGATGTTCCGGTTGATAACAGGAAATTGTGGAAGCTTAAAATCCCTCTAAGAGTGAAGATATTCCTCTGGTTCCTAAACAGAGGGGTCATCTTAACTAGAGATAATCTGGCACGACGCAACTGGCAAGGCACCAAGACATGTGTCTTTTGCCAACATGACGAGTCTATTAAACACTTATTTTTTGAGTGTAAGTTCGCTCGGTCGGTATGGGCCATAGTTCAAGTAGCTTCAAATTTATACCCCCCACGTAGTGCACGTAACATGTTCGGCAACTGGTTGAGGGGAATTGATAAACAATTTTCTGCACATATTCTTGTGGGGGCGGCTGCCTTATGCTGGGCATTGTGGCTTACCAGGAATGATGTGGTTTTTAATAAAAAATATGTTTCATCTCCTATGCAGGTTATTCATGTATGTACGCGATGGCTCCGTACTTGGTCTATCCTGCAGAGGCCGGAGGACAGGGACCTATTTATGATGGCGTCTACGCGGCTGGAGCGTACGGCCAGGGAGGTTTTCTACCCCCATGGATGGCGGTGTGATCTCCGGTTAGGATTTGCCACATCATAGGCTGGACAGATTTATTTATTTTTGAGCTGTAAAACAATTTTTATTTTTGGGACGGTTGGAATTATTGGCTGTGTGCATCGAGCTATGCAGAGGCCGGGCATTCTTTCGATGCTTTGTATCACCTCGATATATCAATTGAATGAAATGTCCTTTGTCGAAAAAAAAAAGTAGAAAAGGGCGCGTAAAAAAAGGTAACGGATAAATCAAATTGCTAGGCCAACCAGTGATTAGTACTCCCTCTGTAAACTTTTATAAGAGCGTTTAGCATTTTCAGACACAGCCGACAAATGGGAAAATAGACCATTCTACCCTCGATTTGAATTTCGAGTCGTCTTCCTGCAGGAGCTCGCGCCGTCTTCTTCCTCCCGTCGTCCGCTTCGTCCAGGCACTCCAGGCGGTCGGCCCCTTCGTCCAGGCGCTCGGGCCGTCTCCAGGCGCCCGGCCCCGCGTCCAGGCGCCCGGTTTGGTCGCCGCCGTCCCAAATTGGTCGCCGCCCCAGATTGGTCGCCGCCGGCCCGTGCCCACCTGGCTCGTCGCCGCCGACCCGCGCCCACCTGGCTTGTCGCCGCCGCCGCCGCCGCACGCAGCACGTGCCTGGTCCTCGCCAAGCCCAGGCCTGCTCCTCGCCGGGCCCAAACCTGGTCCTCGCCGCGCCCAGCTTGGTCCTCCTAGCCACACGCAACACTCCAGCAGCACTCCGGGCAGGTTCTCCTCGCCGCACCCAGCCTGGTCCTCCTCGCCACACACAACACTCCGGCAGCCCTCCAGGCAGGTTCTCCTCGCCTCGCCCCTTGCACAACAGCAGAAATCAGATCAATTCTCTTGTGATCTTACAGACCAATTTGTCTGCACAGTATCACTTGTGTGTAATCTTACAGACCAAATCCATGGAGTACTCCTGCATTTGAAAAAACCAAATCGATCTGTTCTCATGGAAGATTATTTTCATGGAATTTGGTCATGTAAGAATGAGAAAGCAGATATGGACTTGTGTAGCGATAGCGGCATGCACTGAATTGGCCTTAGCTTCAAACAGACTAAACTGATAGGATTACTTACCACATCCAGTGAAATGCCATGGAAATTTGTCTTAGCTTCAAACAGACTGAATTGAATTGGTCTTAGCATCAAACAGTGCATCACATCATCATTCCAGTGCATCACATCCCACTTGATTGTAATGTTCCCACTCGGATCCAGTGTACGCGTCTGCAAAATGCCAAGGAAATTTGCTTCAAACACGGTTCCTCAAAAATGAAAGAATGTCATGGAGTAGCATACATTTATGAAACCAAGATTATGGTGGCCATTGTTTTCGGAAAAAGTATCGCCATATTACCATAAATTGAACTGAACTCTTTTGAACAAGGGCCATAATATTAAATTAGATATCGCCATATTACCATAATATTAAATCCTTCAAATAGACATGGAGAATCAGTACAAGGATCAGTTAGATTCAGCTCCTCCCAGCGTAGTTAAATGCATAGATTCAGTTAAATGCATAGTCATACATGAGATGCTGCACTTGTCTGTCTATGCATTTAACTGAATAGATTCAATTAAATTTACAGAATTTACAGAAGAATTCACTTCAAGATGCTGTACTTGTCTGTCAAAATACAGACCATTGTAATCCTACTGCACAGTACTCTTATTCAGAAACTACTCCATATAAATGTTGTCCATGTTAAATGCATATATGGTGTTTTAGCTTATAAACTTAACCAATTCCGAACCATATATAAACTGAAGATTGTGTCATTTGATGGATTTGTTCATGCAGATCTATGGTTTGTTTTTTTCTTCTTGGAGTATTAAACTTCTTGTTGTGGAAGATTTCAGCAAGAGGAGAATAAGCAGATCAACAAGAGGAGAAGCAATAGGAGAAGCAACAGCACCAGCACAGTATGGTGCTCCCAGACTTGAATTGCACACCACCTGTAGGAGAAGAAGAAGAAGCAGATGTCAATATGCTCCAAGAAGAAGCAGATGATGATGACAGTATGCTCCAAGAAGAAGAAGAAGATGACAATATGCTCCAAGAAGAAGCAACAGGTACAGTTTTGATTTGCTAGCATGATTTGCTAGAAGAAGATAACAAGTTCCCTAATTTTCTTTTTCTTTTGCTACTGTAGGTGGTCAGCAGTTACGTAGGCAAAGAAAGTCAATGACAGATGAGCAACGATATGCTGCCTACATGGCACTGCATACCCTAAATCTGGCCAGGGGTGGCAAGTTCAAAAGAAATGACAAGAAGGATGTTGCTCAAATTTTTCAAGTTCGTGTTCAACATATTCGGAAAATCTGGACGACAGCAAAGGAACAAATAGCGCTTGGTAAGGAGGTGGATGTATCCAGCAGAAGGAAAGGAAGATGCGGAAGAAAAGGAAAGGATGATACTCTATCCCAAATCCCCACAGTTCCATTGAATAGAAGGTCGACTCACTTGCTCGCCAATTGGGTGTTAGTCATACTACACTCTACAAGAAACTCAAGCTTCGCAAGATTAGGAGGCACTCCAATCGTTTGAAGCCATCCTTGAAAGAAAAGAATAGAAGAGAAAGGATCAAGTTTTGTTTGTCAATGCTTGACGAGACCACCTTAGCAGCTCCAAGACCTAAATTCATCAGTATGCACAACATTGTCCATATTGACGAAAAGTGGTTCTATATGACAAAAATGAACAGATGCTACTACCTCCTCCCTGAGGAAGATGACCCGGTCAGAACTGTTCGGAACAAGAACTGCATTGGGAAAGTGATGTTTCTGACCGCTGTTGCTCGACCCAGATATGACGCTGAAGGCAATATGACATTCTCAGGTAAAATTGGTGTCTGGCCCTTTGTGCAAGAGATTCCCGCTGCTAGAAGAAGTGAATATAGAGCAAGAGGGACCATTGAAATCAAGTCCATCAACATGAACCGACGGGTAATGAGGAGGTATATGATAGAAAAAATAGTTCCAGGAATAAAGGAAGTTTGGCCCGCAGATGATACTAATCCAATATTGATCCAGCAAGACAACGCCAGAACACACATTCTTCCCGATGATGCAGAGTTTGCAAAAGCTGTGGCTACAACTGGTCTGGACATTAAAATAATAAACCAGCCACCAAATTCTCCTGATCTAAACGCACTTGATTTTGGATATTTCAGATCCCTTGAGTCTTTGACCAACTGCAGAGCACCCACGACTATCAAAGAATTGATTCAAGGTGTGCAGGAAGAATTTGATGAGTATGATGCCGGGAAACTCAACAGAATATTTCTAACACTTCAGACCATCATGGTAGAAGTGATGAACCATGGAGGAGAAAATTCATACAAAATTCCACATTTGCGCAAGGAGAGATTGGAAAGGCAAGGAATCCTACCGCCTAGGATTCAGTTTCCCCGTGAAGTTTATGAAAATGCCATGGAGATTCTAGAACAAGATGTCCAGTGAGCTTGTAGTGGAGTATGTTGAGTCTTGCAATGCTTGCAAGACTTGTTGTGGAGTATGTTGAGACTTGTAGTGCTATGATGAGTCTTGTTTGTGGAAATGCATCCATGAGACTTGTATTGTTTGTGGAAATGGATTATTTGTAAGTATGAGATGGATTATCTGTAAGTATGAAATGGATAATATTGTGTTGTTTGAAATGGAGTACTCCATATTTTTTTTTGGAAAAGGAGGATAACCCCCGGCCTCTGCATCAGAGTGATGCATGCAGCCATATTATTAAAACAAGTATGATAACAAGTCTGCAGTGCAAGTCTGGCTCTCAAACGGAGCAAAACAAAATGAAATAAAAAGGTGCCACATCCGGAGAAAATAATAACAGGCCACGATGCCTACACACCTAGCCTATTAGTAGCTAGCCATCCAAATCGGTTGAAGATACCCCGTGCTACCGTCTCCCATCGGTTGCACCCAGTATCCAAACGCTCCCTGGAATCCGCATGGGTGAGTAACGACCACATACGGATCCAAGCAGTAGCTCTGTAGATAACCTGCAAAAAGTTGATAAAGTTTTTCCGGTTAAAGATTATGTCGTTCCTAGTGTTCCATATAGCCCATAATAATGCGCATACTCCTATCCGAATATGTCTCGCTATGTTTGAATCCACTCCGTTTAGCCACGTTCCAAATAACGTTTTCATGCAAATTGGAGGGTTAACGTTGAAGGCTATATGTATCGTACGCCACAATAATTTTGCCAAAGGGCACTCGAGAAAGAGGTGTTGAATAGATTCATCCTGATCGCAATAACTACAACGAGAGCTACCAACCCAGTTTCGCTTGATCAAATTATCTTTCGTCAAGATCACTCCCTTGTGGACAAACCACATGAAGATTTTAATTCTTAGCGGAACTTTAACCTTCCATATGTGAAATGATCTCGGAATTGGCCCAGTATCAATTACATCCATGTACATAGACTTCACAGAGAAACTACCATTCACTGATAATTTCCAAAAAATGGTATCCGCCTGGTCAGAGAGTTGAACTGCCATCAATCTACGGGCCAAGTGTAACCAAGAAGTCCACCGTTCCCCCACCAAAGACCTCCTGAATTGGATATTAAGGGGGACCGAATTCAATACTGTAGCAACATAATCTTCCTTACGTTGTACAATATGATAAAGAGTGGGATATTACAGGGCTAAGGGCGTCTCCCCTAACCATGTATCCTCCCAGAATCTGGTCAAAAGACCATTACCAACAATGAATTTAACCCTCTGAAAAAAGGCGACTTTCATCTTCATCAGCCCTTTCCAGAAAGGTGAGTCATTAGGTCTAGCAGTGACCTGGGCCAGAGTCTTAGATTGAAGATATTTATTACGTAAAATTTGAATCCACGTACCCTCGGTCTCGGTGGATAAACGGAAAAGCCATTTGGAGAGAAGGCATTTATTTTTAACTTCTAAATTTTCGATCCCTAGCCCACCTTGATCTTTGGGCCTGCAAATAATATCCCATCTGGCCAACCTGTATTTCTTCTTATCCTCATCAGATTGCCAGAAAAAGCGGGATCGATAGAATTCTAATCTTTTGCGTACCCCTACTGGTACCTCAAAGAAAGAAAGGAGGAACATCGGCAAACTCGTCAGCACCGAGTTTATTAGTACGAGGCGACCTCCGTTGGACATAAGCTTACCCTTCCAGCAGCTTAGCCTTTTTTCGAAGCGATCTTCAGTGTACTTCCACTCCTTATTAGTCAGCCGGCGGTGATGAATGGGAATCCCTAGGTAGCTAAACGATAGCGAACCCATTTCACAGCCGAACAGTTGTTTATATGCGTCTTGTTCCTCTTTGGCTCTCCCAAAGCAGAACAATTCGCTTTTGTTAAAGTTAATCTTAAGGCCCGACAACTGTTCAAAAAGACAAAGCACTAGCTTCATATTTCTAGCTTTAGCAATATCATGTTCCATGAAAAGAATCGTGTCATCGGCGTATTGTAATATGGACACTCCCCCATCCACCAGATGCGGAACTAGCCCATTGACTTGGCCATTCTCTTTAGCCCGACTAATAAGGACTGCCAACATATCCGCTACTATGTTGAACAGAACAGGAGACATCGAGTCACCCTGTCGTAATCCTTTATGTGTCTGGAAATAATGACCCGTGTCATCATTTACCTTAATCCCAATACTACCTTTCTGAGTAAAGGAATCCACCTGTTTCCTCCAGGCTTCATTGAACCCCTTCATCCGTAGGGCCTGCTGGAGAAAGGGCCATTTGACCTTGTCATACGCCTTCTCAAAATCCACTTTGAAGATAACCCCATCTAGTTTCTTCGAATGGATTTCATGAAGAGTTTCATGTAGGACCACAACCCCTTCTAGGATGTTTCGCCCAGGAATGAAAGCAGTCTGTGTTGGTTGCACAACAGAATGGGCAATCTGTGTGAGCCTGTTCGTGGCAACCTTGGTGAAAATTTTGAAGCTCACATTAAGCAGGCATATCGGTCTGAACTGCTCAATGCGCACAGCCTCCTCTTTCTTTGGCAACAATGTGATTGTTCCAAAGTTTAGATGGAATAGCTGCAGATGACCATTAAATAAATCATGGAACATAGGCATAAGGTCTCCCTTAATGATATGCCAGCACTTCTTATAAAATTCTGCCGGGAACCCATCCGGTCCCGGAGCTTTGTGCTGCTTCATCTGTGATACCGCTTCAAACACCTCTTTCTCAGTAAACGGAGCAGACGAAACCTCGTTCTCGTCTGAATTGAGCTGAGATATGTCATCAATTGTGTGCTCATCAAGCGACACAAAATTTTCTTCGGGAGCCCCAAAAAGTTTCTTATAGAAATTGGAGATGTACAATTTTAGGTTCTCATGTCCTACAATCGTACCCTCGTCCTGCTCCAATTGAATTATTTTCTTCTTTCTATGTTTCCCGTTTGCTATCATGTGAAAGAATTGTGTGTTATCATCCCCCTGGACGACCTTAGTCACCTTGGCTCTGAGAGCCCATTTCAGCTCTTCTTCTCGAAGGAGAGCTCTTAACTTCTGCTCAGCCTCATTCTTAACAGTTCGATCTGACGTATTAAGAATAGAAGACTCAGCTTTCAAATCTAAATCATTTATGAGGTTAATAAGTCTCTCTTTTTCCGCCTTGTAGATTCCACTTTGATTCTTGGCCCAGCCCCTCAAGAACTGGCGCAAGTGTCTAATCTTATTTTGCCATCTATCGAAATTAGAAGTGCCACCACAATCTTTGGCCCATTGTGTAGCAATGAGGTCAATGAATTCTTCCCTTTCGAACCATCCTAGTTCGAAAGAGAAGTGATTAATGTTGCCAACATGAGTTGCTTCCCCAGAGTCGATCAATAACGGTGTATGATCAGAAATTGCTCTATTTAAAGCCTGCACCGTTACTAGAGGGAACTTCTGCTCCCACTCGACGCTGGTGAGTACTCTGTCCAGTTTCTCATAAGTCGGAACCGGTAGAGAATTTGCCCATGTAAACTGTCTCCCAGTGAGGTTAATCTCCCTCAAATCGAGACTCTCAATAATCGTGTTGAACATAAATGACCATCTTCCATCGAAGTTGTCATTATTTTTCTCTTCTCGCCTTCTAATTATATTGAAGTCCCCCCCCCCCACCCACAAGGATAGGAAGCCTTTCATCACCACAGACTCTCACCAGATCTGCGAGAAAATCAGGCTTAAGTTCAGGTTGGGTTGCACCATATACAGCCACCAAAGCCCATCGGAATCCATCAATCTTCGACCTCACCCGAAATTTGACGGCAAAATCTCCATACACCACATTTAACACTTCCAGCGACTCACATTACACCCCAAGTAGTATCCCTCTAGAACGACCTCTTGGGGGCAAGCAATGCCAGTCAAAATCAATTCCTCCTGAAATAGTACCGAGGAATTGAGGCGTAAAATTATCTCTACCCGTCTCTAATAGAGCCATAAAATCTAATTTATGTTCTATCGACACTTTTGCAAGGAATCTCCTTTTAGCCAAGTCCGCTAGACCTCTGCTATTGCAAAAGATCCCTTTCATTTTTCATCGTGGAATTTTTTCTTTTGTCTGACTCGCGCACTCCTACGTACAGCCGAAGTAGGATAAATCTTCCTCTTCCAGGAATGTTTTGGTTTACCCTCCTTGACCTCAAGGTTTTCATCAGTCGAGGTAGGTAGAGCGATGTTATTTGGCTGCAGAGGGGCCATATACCCCTCTGATGCCATCGCCTCCTCCTCCTCCTCTAATTCTGTAGAGGGAACAAGATCCTCACAAAGACTCTGTAACGAAATTACTCCCAGATTATTAATATCCGACTCGTTCATAGGTTTCACAGCCGCCATATTCCGGATTAATTCTAAAGCTCTATCAGCTTCTAGGTCTAACAGATCAATAACTGATTTTGTAATTTCCTTTCCGTTGCTACCAAGTGAGATCCCTAAGTTGCTGGCATTATTAATAATTTCTACTTCTGGAAAATGAAGAATGGAATGACTAGTATTTACTGACATACCTGTAGTCGCTTCAACATCTCGAAGCTTGGCGGCCCTCATAGCGCGCCCCAACTGCAGGTCGTCCGCATCCGGCTGGCCCTGAATCCGGTGACTTACGCGCCTGTCACCGGACGTCGGGTCCTGAATCCCTCCGTAAGCGATCACCTCCTCCATAGTGACCTCAACCGGGGTTTGGCCTCCTGCCGTATCCCCGACTGCAGCTGACACGGGAGGGATAGGTCGGACATGGGGGCCGGGCCCCATCGACCCAACACTCCCCCCTGTCTGCGACGAAGCCCTCTCAACAAACCTCCCCTTCTCAGCTAGCTGAGGAGAGGCCACCCGCAGAGTCGACGCCCGTGAAGACCCCGGGCGAGATGGTGAAGGGGATTTTCGGGCGTCCTGCCCAATAGTCCCCACCATCTCCTCAGGTGGTGAGGACCACATCTCCTGCTCCTCCAAATCCTCAGAGTTGACTCGGTCCCCCCAGAGTCGGCTTGGCACAGATGCCGCATGGAAGGAACCAAACCGGTGTGAAGCTATCTGTGTGGATGTAGGTGATGTCCCCTTATCAGTTGGTGTCCCCTTGGACTGAGCAGACTGCCTCGTAGCTCGAGGGGTTTTGTCCTGTGCATCTCGGGCTCCATCCATCTCCCGGTTTCCGTCCCCATTTCCATCCTCAGTCATGTCCACATCCTTAATCACAGTCGGGTCATCCACGTACGGGTGGTCCTCAATCTCCACCTCAAGATCATACGTCATGCCCTCGTAAGTCCATGGTACGAAATCAGGCACGTGGTCCACATCCAGTACACTAACGAACAGCCTCGCAATCCCATGCATGCGAGTAAAAGGCATGTCCACCTTCTCTGTCTTACCAATCAGAGATCCCAGACTCCAAACAGTAAGGAAGTCATTAAGAGGCGTCTCCGGTGCCCCAGATAATCTGATCCAGATTTTTTTGAGGGGTATACCTCACGGCTCGGATTTCTTGCACTCATCAAACGCAAGAAGACAATCGCTGCCCGTCACCTTACTGAACCCA
Source organism: Elymus sibiricus (assembly GCA_039707655.1). NCBI lineage: Eukaryota > Viridiplantae > Streptophyta > Magnoliopsida > Poales > Poaceae > Elymus > Elymus sibiricus. The sequence continues at coordinate 17,748,488 of CM077676.1, forward strand.
AATTTAAGGAGTCGGTCAAGATCCTCCCTCCTAGGAAATTCCACACGGTATACCTGATCCTCCACTCGGACCGGAGACCAGTGGAAAGACTCTGAGACAAGTCGTCTGAGCTGCTGAATGACCTGATCCTCCGTCAGTGTCCCTTGCGTGACCTTGACTAACCCAATCCTAGAGCTCTCCAGATGGGTCACCTCTGTTGCCGCATTTGGAGTCTCGAAAAACATGAGTTTATTATTGCTGACTCCATATATCGTCACAACGGGTTTAGGAGCCGAGAGCAACGGACACTCATATGATGGGTGGCCCAGTTTCAGACAGTTATCACACAGCTGTGCAGTACAATCAATCACAAAGTGTCCCGGTAGACCACACCTGTAGCACGACATCTTTTCCTTCTTATGAGCCGCCTTGTTAGCCCGCACATTTTCCATCTTGTCACTTCCCTTGTCGCTAGCCATATCTCTGTCCTCTGCTATCCGAGCAACCGGTAAGGGAACCGCCGCCAAGGCTCTGACCGCCGCCGCCGCCGCCTCCGGCAATGCGGATGTAGAACCCGAGGCTGGCGCGATGGCAGCCTCAGTCGTCCCGGTGTCTATCGTTCCCGCCGGCTCTTCCGCTGGAGGCTTAGGATCGGCACTGGGAGGAGGCGGGTTCCGCCGTGGAGGCAGGTTCCGCCGTGGAGGCGGGGCGCGGCCATACGTGTTGTAGCGGCCACCACCACCACGACCACGCTGACGATAATGCGGTCCCGACGCACCCTTCACAAAGTTGCCGGCCGGAGGGTTGAAACCTCCCTGAAAGTCATCTTTGTACTGTCGATTGTTGTTGCCATATCCACGGCCGCCTTTGGAGGACGAACCGTGATAGTACCCGCTGTCCGCCCAATGACTGCCGTTGTTCCGATTGTCGAAATTCCGGCCCTCATAGCCAGCATCGCCGCCACGACCTCCATAGTGGCCGCCGCGATCGCCACCGAAGCCACCGCGTCCCACACTGTCATTGCGAGGAGGGTTGGCCGGCGGCCGGCCGTGCTGCTCGCCTCCAGCACCCCCACGACCCGAGCCCTCGCCACCGCGAGGAGGATTGGCTGGCGTCCGAACAACCTGACCACCGGCGCCGCCATGGCCAGCACCCTCGCCACCGCGAGGAGCATTAGACGGCGGTCGGCCCTGCTCATCCCGCCCCACAGGCGTGTTCTGCCGGGAAGGAGGGTTGGCGCCACCACCTCTGCCCGTCATGACCACCACGCTCGCCGGCTCGATGGCGATCCGGAGTGCACGGCCGAGGCGAGAAGGAAACCCGGGCGACGCCCTGCGAGGCCGAACCCTAGCGATCAAACTTGCCAAACTATGCACCCCGCTGACGACGTTGGTAATCACGATAGACTCAGTCCTCCCAAGCCTAGTAGTGGCCGTACCCAGTGGGCTACGGTCCACCATACGCTGCTGGGCCGTATACCCAGCAGATGTCGGACTGGAGACTAACCTCGGCCCATCGCGGCCCAAAATGGAATTCAAACGGCTCACACGTGCCGCTCGGATCGAGATCAGTGGATCGGCCGCCGCCGCCGGCGGCGCCAGCTGCCCCGCCACCGCCCGGCCCTTCTTCTTACGACGATCCACCATTTTCCAAGAACCGAGGAAATCCCCAAGCGTTAGAGACGGCAACCTTACCTTCGGTAGCGGTCCGTTCCAAGGTTTCATGGCCGTCGGAGCAGTCCGCCGATGAACTACTCGCCGGAGCACCTCCACCTTGTCAGCCGCACCTAGACCGGTCCAGGCCGCATCCGACGCCGGCACGATCCCGTCGATGCACGCCGCGATCTCCTCCTCCGAATACCCTACCTGCAACGATTCACATACATAATCTGACGACGTCGGGGATGCCGCCACCTTACCAGATCCGGCGGCGACCTGGTCATCCTCGTCGTCGGAGTCGTCGGACTCCAAGCCAGCAAGGGCCCAGAACCGGTTTCCCCGTCGCTGAGGGGAAGCGCCGGTGGCCGCCGCGGGGGCGCCCCGATCGCCCCCCTGTCGCCCGTGTCGCTAAACATCTCCATATGCGTTGTTTGAAATGGAGTGTGCAAGTTTCTTAAATTATTTGCAAGTTTCTGCAATTTATTTTCAAGTTTATGAAATTATACGCAAGTTTCTGGAATTTATTTGCAAGTTTCTATACTACAAACACTGCAAACAAACACTTCACTGTACAAACAGTTAAGGTTAAATTAAATTTAGGTTAATTTAACTACTCCAATTTTTTTACTCCTGTTAATTTAAATTCAGGTTATGATCACTTCAGTGAGTACTCTCACAATGCTAGAAGCACTACTCCATGATTACAGCAGTTAACTACTCCATGGATACAGCAGTAAACATTGATAGGAGTACAAGCATTGGAGGAGTACTCACCATGTTCGAGGAAGTCGTCGTCGTCATCGAGGAAGTTGTAGGTGACAGTGGCGTCATCGCGGAGCAGGCACCATCTTCTCTTTGATTTAAACTGTAGTACTCCATGTACTCCCACTTGTAAACTTTCTGAAATGCAGATCCACTCCAAGAATTGTGCTCTGAAATTGAGTAACATGGAGTATACTCTAAAAATCAGTTTGGTTTGAGCCCAGTAGTTCAATCAAAGTACTCCAGCATGATAAAAAGAATACTACAGCATGAGTACTACATCAGAATCAGTTTGGTTTGAGCCAAGCAAGAGTACTAAAACCCTAACAAAAAGAATACTACAGCATGATAAACATGATTTCAGAGATGTTGATTTCACTACATACAACCCCTTGATAAACATGATTTTCAGAAATGTTGATTTCAGTTAAACTACAACATTTACTCCATGCAGATACTCTAAGCAACAGTACAAGTACTCCTATAGTACTGAAAGTACTCTAAGCTGAATGTACTCCTACAGTACTGAAAGTGTACTCCTGTGAGTACTGAATTTAGTGAATTCAGAGGAACCACCTAGCCAGCCTCAGTTGGTGAGAATTTACTGAAAGTGTACTCCCAGCATGTTCAGACAACAACAAGAAGAAAAATTAACAGTAGCTGAAGGAGTCAAGTTACTCCCAGCATGTTCAGACAACAACAACAAAATTATCAGGGGCAGGGGAGTAGCTGAATTATTAGCAGCTTGTCTAAGTTATTGTCCTCACGGTCAACAGCATGTTCAGCCCAGCACACTAGTAGAAAACAGACCTTTCGTCCGCCCCTTTAGTCCCGGTTTGATTACGGCCTGGGACTAATGTGACCATTAGTCCCGGTTCCAACGGCTAGGAGCGGTCGGGGGCACGGGCATCATTAGTCCCGGTTCATTTTCTACCTATAATCCCGGTTTGTGATACAAACCGGGACTAAAGGGGTGGTGGCAGGCTGGTGTCAGGCTGGGGCCCCCACGATCCCCTTTAGCCTTGGTTTGTATCACAAACCGGGACTAGAGGTGGACCTTTAGTCCCGGTTTGTGATACAAACCGGGACTAAAGGGGTGGTGGCAGGCTGGTGTCAGGCTGGGGCCCCACGAGCCCCTTTAGTCCCGGTTTGTATCACAAACCGGGACTAGAGGTGGACCTTTAGTCCCAGTTTGTATAACCAACCGGGACTAAAGACGTGCCTATATAAACCCTTCGTCCAGCCCGAGCCCATTCTCTCTGTTTTCCCCTTTCTCTCCTCTGTTCTTCCCCTTGCTCTCGAGCTCATCCTCCATTTTTGCCAAAGATTTGTCAAGATTTGAAGGCACCCCATCTATCCAAGTGTTCACAAAGGTTAGCAACTTTGTCCTTTCATCTCTCATTGCTAGATTAGCTCGTGCAATGCTCTATAAGTATAGTGATTTGTGGGTTCTAGTTTGGGAGTAATTATGTGGGAGTTTATTTGATTTATATGCAATTTGAGCTCAAATTAACTTCTTAGTTTGCATATGTGTAGGTGTGGTTTACTTAGTGCCTTCCCGTCCCCGTCCTAACCACCGTCGATCGCCCGCACCGTCCCGTCGCCGGCACCACCTTGGTGAGCCACTTGTTCTTATCCTTTTTATAAAAAAAATCTTATTTGTATGATTTAGATAGTTAATTGTATAATTTTCTTACATGTATGATTGTTTGTTATACATAGTGCCATGACTTTGATATCCGTCCCCGTCGGCCCTCGTCCGGTTTATGATTCGGATGTGGTATATATATTCTCTTTTATAACTATTTGTTGCATTTTGCGTTTATGACAATTATGCCCATCAAGTTGACATAGATATTTTTATCTAGGAGGTATGTGAACCGGAAATTGCAACCGACCCTCTTGTCGAGAAGTTAAATTTAGTTGAAAAAGAAAACGAGTATTTGAAAGAAAAATTGAAAAGAATTGAAGAAAAGAAGATGAAATTGGAGTTGTATGTTGCCGATGTCGTCGATGATCACAAGATCAAGATGGATGCAATGCGCTTGAAGATTAGAAAGATTAGAAACTATGCCATTAATAAAGAGGCTTGGTATCATTATGCTGTTGGATCAATTATTACCTTAGTTGCGATTTTGATCGCATTTGTTGTTGCATTTAAATGCTTTAGCTAGATAGTTTTATGTTGTTTTATGAGAATAAGTGTGTATGAACTTTATGTATGAACTTGTATTAATTTGGTCTTTTCGGTGTTGTGTAATGAAGATGAGTCGGAAATGGATGTACGATGACGGACGCTCTCCCCAGTTCATTAATGGCGTGCATAGTTTTCAGCGTGCGGCTGAGGCAAACAAGCGGAATGGTTTTATGTGTTGTCCATGTGGTGTCTGTAAGAATGATAGGAATTACTCTAGCTCAAAAGTCATTCACGTCCACCTGTTTACGTCCGGTTTCATGTCCGGATATAACTGTTGGACGAAGCACGGAGAAAGAGGGGTTCTAATGGAAGAGAATGAAGAAGAAGGGGATGATGACAACTATGCTGGGTTCCCTGAATACGATGGTACTACAATGGGGGAAGAGAATGAAGAAGAAGAAGCTGAAGAAGAGGCATCAGATGAGCCCGCTGATGATCTTGGTTGGGCCATTGCTGATGCAAAGAGAAACTGCGAAAGTGAAAAGGAGAAGTTGAAGTTGCAGCGCATGTTAGAGGATCACAAAAAATTGTTGTACCCAAATTGCGAAGATGACAAGAAAAAGCTGGGTACCACACTGGAATTGCTGCAATGGAAGGCAGAGAATGGTGTAGCTGAAAAGAGATTTGAAAAGTTGCTGAAAATGTTAAAGAAGATGCTTCCAAAGGAAAACGAATTGCCCGACAGTACGTACAAAGCAAAGAAGGCTGTCTACCCTCTAGGATTAGAGGTGCAGAAGATACATGCATGCCCTAATGACTGCATCCTCTACCGCAGTGAGGAGTACGAGAATCTGAATGCATGCCCGGTATGCGGTGCATTGCGCTATAAGATCAGCCGCGATGACCCTGGTGATGATGTTGAGGGCGAGCGCCCCAGGAAGAGGATTCCTGCCAAGGTGATGTGGTATGCTCCAATAATACCACGGTTGAAACGTTTGTTCCAAAACAAAGAGCATGCCAAGTTGATGCGATGGCACAAAGAAGACCGTAAGAAAGACGGGAAGTTGAGAGTACCCGCTGACGGGTCGCAGTGGAGAAAAATCGAGAGAAAGTGGCGGGACTTTGCAGATGACGCAAGGAACGTATGGTTTGGTTTAAGTGCAGATGGCATTAATCCTTTTGGGGAGCAGAGCGGCAATCATAGCACCTGGCCTGTGACTCTATGTATCTATAACCTTCCTCCTTGGTTGTGCATGAAGCGGAAGTTCATTATGATGCCAGTGCTCATCCAAGGCCCCAAGCAACCCGGCAACGACCTTGATGTGTACCTAAGGCCATTAGTTGAAGAACTTTTACAGCTGTGGGACATAAAAGGTGTACGTGTGTGGGATGAGCACAAACAGCAGGAATTTGACCTACGAGCGTTGTTGTTTGTAAGCATCAATGATTGGCCTGCTCTTAGTAACCTTTCAGGACAGACAAACAAGGGATACCACGCATGCACGCACTGTTTAGATGAGACCGAAAGTATATATTTGGATAAATGTAAGAAGAATGTGTACCTGAGACATCGTCGATTTCTTCCGATCAAGCATCTCTTAAGAAAGAAAGGCAAGCATTTCAAAGGTGAGGCGGATCACCAGAAGAAGCCTCGCCACCGTACTGGTGATGATATACTTGATATGGTCAAGGATTTAAAAGTAATCTTTGGAAAGGGTCCTGGCGGACAATCTGTTCCGAATGACACTGATGGACACGCACCCATGTGGAAGAAGAAATCTATATTTTGGGACCTACCCTATTGGAAAGACCTAGAGGTCCGCTCTGCAATCGACGTGATGCACGTGACGAAGAATCTTTGCGTGAACCTTCTAGGCTTCTTGGGCGTGTATGGGAAGACAAAAGATACACCGGAGGCACGGGATGACCAGCAACGTATGCACGGAAAAGACGGCATGCATCCAAAGCAGTATCAAGGTCCTGCCAGCTACGCTCTTACCAAAGAAGAGAAGGAAATCTTCTTTGAATGCCTGCTCAGTATGAAGGTCCCGTCTGGCTTCTCGTCGAATATAAAGGGAATAATAAATATGGCAGAGAAAAAGTTCCAGAACCTAAAGTCTCATGACTGCCACGTGATTATGACGCAATTGCTTCCAGTTGCATTGAGGGTGCTTCTACGGGACAACGTTCGATTAGCCATTGTGAAGCTATGTGCATTCCTCAATGCAATCTCTCAGAAGGTAATCGATCCAGAAATCCTACCAAGGTTACAGAATGATTTGGTGCAATGTCTTGTCAGTTTCGAGTTGATGTTCCCACCATCCTTCTTCAATATCATGACGCACGTCCTAGTTCACCTAGTCGACGAGATTGCCATTCTGGGTCCTGTATTTCTACACAATATGTTCCCCTTTGAGAGGTTCATGGGAGTCTTAAAGAAATATGTTCATAACCGTGCTAGGCCAGAAGGAAGCATCTCCAAGGGCCATGAAACAGAGGAGGTCATTGAGTTTTGTGTTGACTTTATTCCTGACCTTAAGCCGATTGGTGTTCCCAAATCACGGCATGAGGGTAGAATGGGTGGAAAAGGCACGCTAGGAAAGGATTCAGTAATATGTATGGACGGGCATTCTTGGGCACAAGCACACTACACAGTTCTACAAAATTCCAGCTTGGTGGCTCCGTATATCGAGGAACACCTGGATAGTGTACGCTCCAAGAACCTGGAGCAGTCTGAGCCCTGGATCAAACGTACACACATGGCGTCATTCGGTGGTTGGTTGCAAACACGTCTCATGCATGAAGACACTGTTGGAGATGAGCTGTACTTGCTGGCCAAGTCACTATCTTCGACTATATCGACTTTCAAAGGGTACGAGATAAATGGGAATACATTTTACACGATCGCCCAAGATAAAAAGAGCACCAACCAAAACAGTGGTGTCCGCTTTGATACAGTAAACACCAATAGGCCAAAGGACACATATAATGATTACATAGAGGAGATATGGGAACTTGACTATGGACGTGATTTGAAGGCCCCTTTGTTTCGGTGCAAATGGGTCAATCTGACTGGAGGCGGGGTAAAGGAAGACCCGCTGTACGGAATGACAACAGTGGATCTCAACAATCTTGGGTACACAGACGAACCATTCGTCCTAGCCAATGATGTGGCGCAGGTTTTCTATGTGAAGGACATGTCTACCAAGCCGAGAAAAAGAAAAGATAAGGAAGTGTATACATCATACGATGAGCCAAAGCGCCACATAGTTCTTTCAGGGAAAAGAAACATTGTGGGAGTGGAGGACAAGACAGACATGTCAGAAGATTATGAAAAGTTTCATGAAATTGCTCCCTTCACAGTGAAGATTGACCCAAGCATCCTGTTAAATGATGAAGATTGTCCATGGTTCCGGCGCAAAGGGACACACGCGAAGAAAAAGTTTTATACCCCAATATCCCACTCTGGGATGTGACCGGCTTCACCGTCATCACTTTCTTCTCTAGTGAGTTTCCGGACTTATCTGGAAAGTCCCACTTCGGACAAACCGGAGGGAATCTTTGTAATAGTTAGGGTATATATCTGTGCGTTTGGCAATTGAAACGCGAAGGAACGCTATTTTTCATGCATTCATTGATTTTTTTTTGAGCTAAATGACCCTGAAATTGAAAAGCACTACAAATGAACTCTGAAAAGGTTGAAACTTGGCATGGTATCATCATTTCACCCACATAGCATGTGCTAAAAAGTTGAGAGGGTTACCGCAAAAACTGGATGCACTTCGTGTACAAACTGGACAATCTCTTTCGAAGTATCAGGGTTTCGGACGAATACTCATCTGTTACAAAGGCATTTTATTTTTTTAAACTTATTTTAACTCCAGACTTTTTGTGCATTCAATATGCACCATTCAAAGCCACGTCATCAATTTTCAACCCTTTCTGACTTCATTCGCTATTTTTCATGCATTTAATGATTTTTTGAGCTATAAAACTAAAAGAGCTAAACAGAATCTGTTTTTGATTAAAACACCTATTTAAATAACCTAAAAGTTACCAAATTGAACATACTGATAAAACACACTAATATTAAACAGCAGGAAAAAGAATCACTCAAAAATCTATTTTTAAAGTAAAGTTATTCACAAACTAGTGATTCACACAAATTTCAAAGAATTCAAATTTAAACTATTCAAATTTGAAAACTACTGGCACTAACAGAAACTTTATAATTTTTGTGACCTAAACCAAAAAGATTCACTCAAAAACTCTAAATATTTGGCTGTAAGTAAAAACAAAAGAAAAAAAATAAAGCAAAAAACAAAAAAAATGGAAAAAAGTTGACATAACATATGCAAAAAAGAAAAAAATGCCCGCCTACTAGGCTACCACGGCCTGCATACGACTAGAACCCAAATATATATGGGCCAGGATGCAGGCCCGCAGGGCAAGCAGGGCCCACAGGGCAGGGCGAACGTTAGGCATGAACTGCCTGCTTTAGAGAGGAGCTCAAGACGGCTATCGCAGCGGGGCTTATAAACAGGTGCGAGTGCCTCTCACTTGGCGAGGTGGGACTAAACTTCCACCACGCCAGGACCAACCCTTTAGTCCCGATTGGAGCCACCAACCGGGACTAAACTTCCGTACTGCGGGTCTACTTGTTGGCCAGGACACCATCTTCGACTGTATTGACTTTCCAAGGGTACGAGATAAATGGGAAAACATTTTACACGATCGCCCAAGATAAAAAAGAGCTCCAACCAAAACAGTGGTGTCCGCTTTGATGCAGCAAACACCAATAGGGCAAAGGACACATATTATGGTTACATAGAGGAGATATGGGAACTTGACTATGGACGTGATTTTAAGGTCCCTTTGTTTCGGTGCAAATGGGTCAATCTGACAGGAGGCGGGGTACAGGTAGACCCGCAGTACGGAATGACAACAGTGGATCTCAACAATCTTGGGTACACAGACGAACCATTCGTCCTAGCCAATGATGTGGCGCAGGTTTTCTATGTGAAGGACATGTCTACCAAACCGAGAAAAAGAAAAGATAAGGAAGCGAATACATCATACGATGAGCCAAAGCGCCACATAGTTCTTTCAGGGAAAAGAAACATCGTGGGAGTGGAGGACAAGACAGACATGTCAGAAGATTATGAAAAGTTTCATGAAATTCCTCCCTTCACAGTGAAGACTGACCCAAGCATCCTATTAAATGATGAAGATTATCCATGGTTACGGCGCAATAAGCAAGGGACACACGCGGAGAAATAGTTTTATACCCCAAAAGATCCCACTCTGGGATGTGACCGGCTTCACCGCCATCATTTTCTCTGTACTGTGAGTTTCCGGACTTATAGCTGGAAAGTGCCACTTCGGACAAATTATTCATATCCTTTTAGTATTTTAATTATATAGAGGAGTTAATCAATGCAAATATTTAGACCATTTTAGCAGGTGTACCAAGTTTGAGCTCATTTGGACATGTTTAGCAATGTTAAGTTGCTCAAATTAGAAAAGGGACAGAGATAGTTTCGAGGGAATTTGATGATGTTATCTTGTTCTCCAAGCCATGAGACTTGACAAGATCATCAAATATGGCATTTGTGACATGCTAGAATTTTAGTTATGATCAACTCGGTAAGTCCTAGTAGAGGGCAAAAGGAACTAAGAACTGCTCCACCGTTCTTGACCGGAACACAACATACTAGCCAACTAGACATCAACAAAACCAACCGGCGTGCAGCGTCACCCATGGAGCTCGATCACCAGCCGTCGGTGAGGTGCACCATGACCGAGACGCTGTCGGAGGAGTCCCAGTAGGCATTGGGCACGAACAGGAACCCTCTGGGCCGGAAATCCTTGAGCCGCCGGATGAAGGGTGCGGCCGTGGTAGGTGCAGCCTTCGAACGGGCAGTGGTACGGCGCGTACCGGCACACCTCCTCGTGGCGCCGCCACTCGATGTAGGTCACGGTCTGGTGGCAGCCGTAGGTCACGTAGGTGCAAGGCCTAGTCATGGCCGCCAGGACCTTCTCCAGCGCGCGGCACCGGATGTCGCCGATGGGCTCGGTGCAGCAGGAGCACTTGCGCTTCATGGTGAGGCAGCAACTCCCGCAGGCAGGGTGCCCATTCTTGCACTTGAATCAAGGCAGAGAAAATGGTAATCAGCTGAGTAATCGCAGCAGATACTGCTATGCTGGAGCAATAGACGGCGGACACTAACCATGAAGATCTGATCCCCAAATAGATTGTAGCAGATGTCGCATCGCAATGCCTCTGCCTCAATGGTGTAAGCCCCAGCGGACACCAATAGGTAAACGGACACATATTATGGTTATATAGAGGAGATATGGGAACTTGACTATGGACGTGATTTGAAGGTCCCTTTGTTTTGGTGCAAATGGGTCAATCTGACTGGAGGCGGGGTAAAGGAAGACCCGCGGTACAGAATGACAACAGTGGATCTCAACAATCTTGGGTACACAGACGAACCATTCGTCCTAGCCAATGATGTGGCGCAGGTTTTCTATGTGAAGGACATGTCTACCAAGCCAAGAAAAAGAAAAGATAAGGAAGCGAATACATCATACGATGAGCCAAAGCACCACATAGTTCTTTCAGGGAAAAGAAACATCGTGGGAGTGGAGGACAAGACAGACATGTCAGAAGATTATGAAAAGTTTCATGAAATTGCTCCCTTCACGTGAAGATTGACCCAAGCATCCTGTTAAATGATGAAGATTGTCCATGGTTCCGGCGCAGAGAGACACACGCGAAGAAAAAGTTTTATACCCCAATATCCCACTCTGGGATGTGACCGGCTTCACCGTCATCACTTTCTTCTCTAGTGAGTTTCCGGACTTATCTGGAAAGTCCTACTTCGGACAAACCGGAGGGAATCTTTGTAATAGTTAGGGTATATATATGTGTTTTGGCATTTGAAACGCGAAGGAATGCTATTTTTCATGCATTTATTGATTTTTTTGAGCTAAATGACCCTGAAATTGAAAAGCACTACAAATGAACTCTGAAAAGGTTGAAACTTGTCATGGTATCATCATTTCACCCACATAGCATGTGCTAAAAAGTTGAGAGGGTTACGGCAAAAACTGGATGCACTTCGTGTACAAACTGGACAATCTCTTTCGAAGTATCAGTGTTTCGGACGAATACTCATCTGTTAGAAAGGCATTTTATTTTTTTTAACTTATTTTAACTCCAGACTTTTTGTGCGTTCAATATGCACCATTCAAAGCCACATCATCAATTTTCAACCCTTTCTGACATCATTCGCTATTTTTCATGCATTTAATGATTTTTTTGAGCTATAAAACTAAAAGAGCTAAACAGAATCTGTTTTTGATTAAAACACCTATTTAAATAACCTAAAAGTTACCAAATTGAACATACTGATAAAACACACTAATATTAAACAGCAGGAAAAAGAATCACTCAAAAATCTATTTTTAAAGTAAAGTTATTCACAAACTAGTGATTCACACAAATTTCAAAGAATTTAAATTTAAACTATTCAAATTTGAAAAACTACTGGCACTAACAGAAAGTTTATAATTTTTGTGACCTAAACCAAAAAGATTCACTAAAAAACTCTAAATATTTGGCTGTAAGTAGAAACAAAAGAAAAAAAATAAAGCAAAAAACAAAAAAAAATGGAAAAAAGTTGACATAACATATGCAAAAAAGAAAAAAATGCCCGCCTACTAGGCCACCACGGCCTGCATACGACTAGAAACCCAAATATATATGGGCCAGGATGCAGGCCCGCAGGGCAAGCAGGGCCCACGGGGCAGGGCAAACGTTAGGCATGTACTGCCTGCTTTAGAGAGGAGCTCGAGACGGCTATCGCAGCGGGGCTTATAAACAGGTGCGAGTGCCTCTCGCTTGGCGAGGTGGGACTAAACTTCCACCACGCCAGGACCAACCCTTTAGTCCCGGTTGGAGCCACCAACCGGGACTAAAGGCCTGGGCTTCCCACCGCTTGGCCTGGTGAAATTCACCTTTAGTCCCGGTTGGTGGCTCCAACCGGGACTAAAGGGGGGCCTTTAGTCCCGGTTGGAGCCACCAACCAGGACTAAAGGTCTCTGTATATAAGCGGCACTTACGAAATTTTCCAAAAGCCATCTAGTTCCCCCCGACGGCGCCAAAGACCACGACGCCGCCACGCTGCCCGCCGCCGCCGCTCCTCCGCGCGCGCCCGCCTCGCAATCGACGACCGCTCCTCGAAGCCGCCACGGCACGACCCTGCGCCGGCGCCGCTCCTCCGTCTCCGGCGTCCTCCCCGCCTCCCTCCGCCCCGACGATCCCGACCGGTGAGCCTCTCCCTCCTTAATTTTGTTCATCTTTTTTTTCATAGATTGTTTTTTTTCACTAGATGTTGTAGATGCTTAGTATATGTATGTATGTATACAACGTATGTATGTATGTAGATGAACGGTGAAATTTGCATAGAAAAAAGTTGCATAGAAAAAAGTTGACCATGTATTAAAAATATTTTAATGTTGTATCTTAAAAATATTGATCAAAAACATGTTAATATCTTATTTGGAAAATGTTAATATCTTAATG